>OY728167.1:446689146-448183702 GCA_963277665.1 Viscum album | reverse complement strand
CCCATCCCAATGGAATCCAAAAGCTAATAGAACACTATCCCATGTTCCATAGAAATTAATGTGGAACTTTCCAATCATCCCCAAACTCAAGAATCTTTTTATGTATGAAGAAATATATGTAAAAAATTAATGGCATGATATTGAGAGAAAGAATACTAATGATGAGTTGGTTCACCCTATAGATGGATTTTCATGGCAGAGATTTGATGCTCAATATAATTATTTTGTAGCTGACATGCCTAATGTGAGGTTGGGTCTTTCATTTTACAGTTTTAATATATTTGGTAACATGCTTATGTCGCACAACACATGTCCAGTTTTTATACACATTTATAATCTTCCCCCATGGTTCTGTATGAAAAATCATTTCACTTTCATGAGTATACTCATATTTGGCCCTTCTAATCCTGGAAATGATATAGACGTATACATGCAGCCTTTAATACAAGAGTTGAAAAATATTTGGGATGTGGGTGTGCGCACATAAGATTCATGTTCGAAAGTCATATTCCATATGCATGATGTGCTTATGTGGACGATAAATGGTTTTCTTTACTTATGAAATGATGTCTGGATGGAGCACGAAGGGAAAACTGTCAAGCCCTATTTCTATAAAGAATACATGTTCTAGAAGAGTGAAACATCGTTGTAGTTTCAGTTTAATGGGACATCGACGAATCTTTCCAATGGACCATCCATATAGAAATAATCGTTGAAGATTTGAAAATACCATGGAAAATGATTATCCACCTCAGCATATGTCGAGAACTGATGTTCTTAATGAATTGAAATATTTTAGTTTTTCATTCAGGAAGGGTCAAATGAAATCTGGAAAGAGAAAGAATGTATCCACTGAAACCTGTTACAATTGGAAGAAGAGAAATATCTTCTTTGATTTTCCTTATAGGTCAACCAATTTGTTACGTCATTTCTAAGATGTAATTCACATTGAAAAAAATATATGTGAAATGTTTCTTTCGATTATTCTAAATGTTAAGGGAAAGACAAAAGATGATTTACGGTCTTAGTGTGACTTGGTGGATTGGGGCATCAGACCAGAATTGCATCCTGTGTGTATCAGTGAAAATAAATGGAATGTTCCATGTGCTTCTTGTGTGATGAAAAAAATAGAAAAAAGAAATTTCTAAAATTACTAGAGACTATTAAAGTTCATGTTGTCTATTCAAGAAACATATCTAAATGGGTCAACAAAAGACAGTTGAAACTAAAATTTGTGAAGACTCATGATTATCACATCCTCTGCATGAGTTGATTCCAATAGAAATTCATCATCATTTTTTTATAATGTAAGGGTGGTTGTTATTCATTTGTGCCAATTGATTACAGATATTTGTGCAAATAAGTTTTCCAGGAATTTATTGCAAAAAATATTGTTGATGCCCCATTAATTTTGTGTGAGTTAGAGAAAATATTTCCTCCATCATTTTTCAAATGCATGTTACATATGACTGTACATATTAAAACTGAAATACTTCTCTGAGGGCTAATTTTTTTCATTGGATGTATCCAACTGAAAGAAATATGAACACAAAAAAATCGTATCTCCATAACATGGATCATCCCAAAGGTTCTATCGTGAACAGTTACTTGGATCCAGAATGTATGGATTTTTGCTCTATGTATTTTTCTGATCTTACTACATGAATGAACATACAAATGAGAAATGAATAAGAAAAATATGAGAAAATTGAACACAATTTTCTATCACTTCCTCAAATAAAAGGAATTCCTAGATCATATACATTGATGACATTAAGCCATGAATTGTGGGAGATGACACATCAGAAAGTTTTGTTCAACTGTGATTTGTTTGATGACTTCATCTTGTAAGTAAATTGAATATGTATATCTTATATATATATATATATATACGTTAAAATATTCAATTTTTATCTACAGGTAACATAAAGTGATGATAAATATAAAGCATCGTTCTTTATCTTTGAGAAGAAGGGATACTTTTCATAGAAAAGAGTTTTTTGCTTGGTTAAAATTGAAGGTAATAATATTATTGTTTAAAATAATTGAAAAAATATTGAATTAGGTTTAATATTAATTTATTATTCAGGTATTGATTTTTTCCTGCTAACTCAATCTTTGAGGAAATAACAGCTTTGGTTTTTGGTCCTAATAATGTGGTTTGTGACTGTAAATCAATTGTTATCAATGGGTACCAATTTATTATCACCAAACGAGAAAAGAAACATGTGAACACAACATTATGGTGTTATGGTTATTTCTATAATAGACTGTTATGCTAGTGCATCAGATAGTAGACCACGATTTAAAAATGTAGGTAATCATGGAGTCATTGAAAAAATAACAATATAGGATTATTATTCTCATTGATGAGTCACGATGATGAAATTCCAGTGGTTTGATTCAATAACAAGGCAGGGAACATTTATTGATGATTTTGGATTTTGAGTAATTGATACGACTCACACTCTTGCTACCAATAAGCCATATGTGTTGGCATCAATGGAGAAACAAGTTTTTTATGTCAAAGACCATCTTGGACCTAAATTTGGTGTCATTATTGAAGTAAATCCATGACATATTTTTGATGATAGGGGTGATGGAATTGAGACCATCCCGACATCCATTGGAAACTATCCATTTATTAGTTTTGATGACTCGAATAGCTCAATTTTCATAGTTGATTGTGAACCTGAAGTTGTGGTGGGAAATATATAAAATCATCAATTCATGCTCTCAATTATTTTGGTTTACCCTGACTTGAGATGTTAAGGTGGGTACTATTCAAATTGATTTAATATTGATTACCAATATGTTGTATCCGACTTGACCATTATGTGAATTTTCAATGTTTATTGGTTCCAATCTTATTTGAATTGCATTTTCTAAGTTGGAATTGAACTGTATTCAAACCTACGAAACCAACATTTCTATCTTGGTGAACATTTCAATGCTTCAACTGTGATTTGTATAAAATTATTATAACTCAAAGATGTTTCTTTAACATTTTACCAGTTAATGAACATGATGGTTTGAATTCTTCATAAAAACATGTATACAAACTAGCATCATCTACCTAGGCTAAAGAAATTAAATTTTTCCTTAATTTCGACAACCGATTTACCCCTTATGAATCTGGTAGAATCAATGTTACGTGATTTTAATAGACTGATGAATCTTAGTAAATTACCATCCTACTAATAATTAAATTTCTTTATTACATATTGTACGATTTATAGACTTCATTATATACCTTTTCAAGCTCACCTAAAACAATTTATAGTTAGATTATCCATGAATCCCCCTATTACCTCTCATTTATTTTGTTTTTTGGGTTACAAATTAGTTATCCTTTTATAATTACTTCTATATTTGTTTTCAAATGCAGGAAATGAATCCAATTTAAGAGTGGCTATGGAAATAGATGATGGACAACAATCGTTGCATGACTGAGCCGGGTATTCCACCACTAGTACCTGTAGTGAGTATTTTATTTCAAATATATATATTTAAATTATATATAATGTCATGTGACTAATTTTGTTTTTAACTTTTTTGTAGGATCCATATATTAGGCGAAAATTATTTGAGGAGTAGCCTAGTAGTGGTCCCAGTACTCAGGGTGTTTGTACGACGTGGGGGGGTGGTACGAGAGCTAGACGATCTGGTCGGCCAACCCGATTAGACTATGCCCCTCCCACTGACATACCTTCCATCCCACATTCTGATCCTGGTGTGTCGTTAGGGACACACAGGATATTTAGGCCTCTAATGTTTTCACCACCCATTACATCAAAGCCTCCTCACCCATCTGTACCATATCAGATCATGATTCCCACTCCCCATCTAGCATTAAGCCAGCCATACCTATCATCTTCTATTACTTATGCTTCGTTCTCTATGGGATTTTATATTCCATCTTCTTTGACTCCTACTCCACCAGATTCTATCCCTGCAGAGCATACATTGGGACCCACTCCACCTATATAGGGTGTTGCTTCAGTTACTGCAGATCCAGCGGCGCCCATTGATCATACTACCGTAGGTATACTTATACAACCCTAAAAAATTTTACATCATTATTTATTTTCATTCAAACATGTATTGATAAAATATTTGTTTTCATTTCATAACAGATACATCTAATAATAGGAGGTCGGGACAGGGGCATACACGCATGTGTGTGGTGTGGAACCATCATACTTAGTTGATGGTGGACTACAAAGAAGATAGTCAAATGATTGAAAAATCAGGGCAACAATGTCAGAGTTTTTTGGCAACGCTTTCCAAATACTCCGACATCATTCCCGTCAGCCCGCTCTCCTGGAGACAGTTGCCAAATGAAGTCAAGGATAAATCTTGGGAAGAGATATGGTTGAAAAAATATGATTTATTTAACGCAATATATTATTTTTTGTATTTATATGAATTAATATTTTAGTATCAGCTTCGGTTTAATTTCCCTAATGGTGAGGGTGCATGACCAGCATGTCTAAAGGATTTAGGTGAGATTTGGAGAGCTTACAAGAACAAGTTGTATATTGGCCAGTGTGCTAGAGTTGGAACAGAGCTTGAGGTGTTCCTTGTCATGGATGATTATCTGTTAGAACAGTATCAATAGATGATTACTCATTGGACGAATATCCAGTTTAAGGTATTAATCAAATTAGAGGTATTTAAATGAAAATATTTATGTTTTTTGTTAATAATGATTATTAAATTTTATTTAGGAATCATTTGAATAAAATAAAAAACAATTATGCTAAAACATACCTCCACACATTTAGACGTACTACGATTCCAGATCATGAGAGGGAGTAGGTATGATAGTTTATAATTTTTCTTTACGACTTTCACTTTCTATTACTTCATCCATGATTTATTCGATTTCTAAACTTTTTATATGATTTTTTTTATGAAATTAATTATTGGTATCCAAGTTTTAATTATGGTTTCCAACATTAAATGTCATTGTAGAGGCATAAATTTAATATAGAAGGACGTGTGCCTCAAGAAAAACTGTTTTTCTCAAGTAGTATGAAGAAACATGGAAGTGCAGTTAATGAACCAACTCATCCATAGATTATAAGTTTTACATTGTAGATTTAAATTTTTAATCTCTATTTTGTAACATAATAATATATTTATATTTTTAATAGGCTTCTTTAGAGGCCTTTGATGCCCAGTTACTTGACAATTTTGGGCCAAAATATCACTTACATCTGGAGTTGGGAGATGAGAACCTTGGTAGAGTACGTTCCCAAACTAGGAAGAGTATAGTCCTGACGTGGTATTGACCCTCTTGAAGTATGATTTTTAGTGCCAATGATTTCCATTAGGTTATGGCACAGGCAGAACATGATGAAAAAAGGGCCATAGAGACTATAGAACAGTCTGCTAGGAAGACACTACATTTCTGAAACATATGGAAGTTTTACGTCCAACACTTCCACTAGAGGCGAACACATCTTGTGATGAATATATGTCGTCGATGCGTTCTATATATGGTTCGCTAGGTGACAGTTCTAGGTTTGGTTAAGTCGATGGTGAGGAGGAGGCCAAGGCAGAGGAGGAGGGAGAGGAGGAGGTTGAGGCAGAGGAGGAGGGCTAGGAGGTGGGCGAGATGGAGGAGGAGGCCGATGAGGAGGCCAGGGATGAGTATGAGGGCGAGGAGGATGGTCTTGATGAGGCAGGGGATGATGACAGGGATGATGATGAGGACGAGGGTGAGGCTGATGATGACGGTGATGATAGTGATGGTGATGTGGGGCAGATTGATCTTTTACATTTTTGAATGATATTACTGACCATTGATGTCGATTGATATGTTATGCCTAAATATATGTGTTATTAGGTAGGTCACGTTATCTTTACTTCTTTAACTATAAAATATAAAACTTTTCTTGACGATTTCTATAACTGATTCACCCCCTCCCCTGGATAGCCCCACCCCTGTGGGACACCCCCCCCCCCTCGGACACCCCATACCCCCCCTAGACAGCCCCCGCTACCCCCGTTGAATGCCCCCCAACATCCCCTCCCACCGTGAACACCCCCTGGATAGACCGCCCACCCCCCTAGACACCCCGTACCAACTAGACACCCCCGCCCACCCCCCTGGACAGCCCACCAACCCCAGGAAAACCCCTCCCCCTGTGGACATCCCCCACCCCTATGGACATCCCGACCACCCCCTTGGATACCCCTACACCCTAGACGGCCCCACCACCACCGTGGACAGCCCACCCACCCCCTAGACACCCCGTACGCCCTGGAAATCCCTGCCCACCCCCTGGATAGCCTTCCTAGCCCCTGGACAAACCCTCCCCCTATGGATACCCCCCCCCCCACCCGATGACGATCCCGCCCACCCCCCTTGGACACCCCCCCCCCCCCCCGGACAGCCCCTCCCCCCGTGCACACCACCCCCCCTCCCCCCCCCCCCTGTGGACAACCCGACCAACCCCATAGACATCCCCCCAACCCTCGTGGACAGCCTGTCCATCCCCCTAAACACCCTGTACCCCATGGATAGCCCCACCCACCCTCGTGGACATCTCGTACCCCTTGGATGGCCTACCCACCTACTTGGACAACCCCACCCACCCCCCTGAACACCACGCCCACCCCCTGGACATCCCCTCCCCCCGTGGACAGCCCCCCACACCTATGAATAGCCCACCCACCCCCCCACCCCCCCCCCCCCTAGACACCCCCTACCCTACTGGATAGCCCCTCCACCCCCGTCGACAGCCCCCCCTGGACCCGCCATACCCCCTGAAGAGCCCTGCCCACCCATCTGGATAGCTCGCCCACCCTGGATATCCCCTCCCCCTGTGGACTGCCCCCACCCTCGTGGAGAGCCCTCCCACCCCACATGGACACCCCCAACACACTGTACAGCCCCGCCACGCCCATGGATATCCCGCCCACCCCCCTGGACACCCCGTACCCCCTGGACAGCCCCACACACCCCCTAGACAGCTTGCACACCCTCTGGACACCGCGCACCCCCTGGACAGCCCCCACCCCTAGAAATCTCCCAAACCCCCTGGACACCCCCCGACCCCCTGGACATCCCTGCCACCCCCCGTGGACATCCCGCCCACCCCATAGATAGCCCCTCCCCCATGGACAACCCCCACCCCTGTGGATAGCCCACCCACCCCCTTGGACACCCTCAACCCACCTGGACACCCCCGCTACCCCTGTGGACAGCCGGGCCACCCCTGGACACCCCGTACCCCACTAGACAGCCCCGCCCACCCCCTGGATACCTTGTGCCCCCTGGACACCCCCCCACCCTTGTGGACAGCCCGCCCACCCTCATGGACAGTCTGGCCACCCCTTTGGACACCATGTATCCCCTAGATAGCCCCAACACCCTCATGGACAACCCACCCACACCCTTGGACATCTCATACCCCATGGACACCCCCCCCTCCCCCCCCCCCACCGCTATGGACAGCCGCCCACTACCCCTGGACACCGCCTACCCCCTAGAAATCTCTGACACCCCCGTGGCCAGCCCACCCACCCCCCTAAACACTCCATACCCCTGTGGACTTCTTCCTACCCCCTTGGATATCATTCCCACCCCCCTGGACACCCCGTACCCCCTAGGCAGCCCCACCCACCCCCTGGTCACCCTGTACCCCACTAGACAGGCCCGCCAACCCGCCTGGACAGCCTTCCCACCCCCCAGGACAGCCCGCCCACCCCCAATACACCCCCTACCCCCGTATACATCCCACTACCCTCGTGGACAGCCCTCCCACCCCTTTGGAAACCCATACCCCGTGGAGAGTCTCTCGCCACCCCCGTGGATAGCCCGCCCAACACCTGGACACCCTATACCCCCTGGAGAGCCCCACCCACCCCATGGGCAGCCCTCCCACCCCCTAGACAGCCCTTCCCCCCATGGACATCCCCCCACCCTTGTGGAGAGCCCGCACACCCCCCTTCGACTCCCCCTACCATATGGAGATCCCTTCCACCCCTATGGCTAGCCCCCCCCCCCCTCCCCCCACCCAGACACCTCGTACCCCTTGGATATCCTCGTCCACCCCTTGGATAGCCCGCCCACCCCCTGGACATCCCCTCCCCCTGTGGAAATCCCCTCACTCCCGTAGAGAGCCCGCCCACCCACCTTGGACACCCCCTACTCTCCTGGACTGCCCTGCCACCACCGCTGGGAGAGCCTTCCCATCCCCTGGACACCTCGTACCCCCTGGACAACCACACCCACCCCCTGGAGAGCCCGCCCACCCCCCGAGACACCTCATACCCCACTGGACAGCCCCTCACTCCTAGAAAGCCCCCTTAAACACCCCTGGACAGCCCTGCCACCCCTGTGGACAACCCGCCCACCCCTGCATAGACCCTCCCACCATGTACATCTCCCTCACCCCCGTAGATAGCCTACCCACCCCCCCCTGGACAGCCCCTACCCCATGGACAACCTCGCCGCTCTCGTGGATACCGGCCCACCCCCTTGACACCTCGATCCCCTTGGACTGCCCCGCCCACCCCCCTAGACACCATGTTCCCCCTGAACATCCCCCCCACCCCCACCCCACCCCCATGGAGAGCCCTCCCACCCTTGTGGGCATCCCTCCCACCCTCGTGGACAGACCTCCCACCCCTGGACACCCCTACCCCGCTCGACAGCCACGCCACCCACGTGGAAAGACCACCCACCCCCCTGGACACCCCCTCCCCCTATTGAAAGCCCCCCCCCCTCCTCCTTTGGATAGCCCGTGCACCCCATTGACACCTCCTACCCCCTTGGACAGCCTGGCCACCCCCGTGGACAGCCCGCCCACCACCTAGACACCCCATACCCCCTGGACTGCCCCCACCCCCGTGGACAGCCCGCCCACCCCCCTAGACACCCCTTACCCCCTGGATAGCCACTCCACCCCTATGGAAAGCCTATCCACCTCTTTGGATGGCCCCACCACCCTCATGGGCAGCCCGCCCAACCCCGTGGACACACCCCCACCCCTATGAACATCCCCCCCTATACACCATATACCCCCCTTAGATAGCCCCCACCCCCGTGGACATCCTGCCACCCCTATGAACACCCCCCCCCCTAGACACCATATACCCCCTTAGACAGCCCCCACCCCCGTGGACATCATGCCACCCCCTGGACACCCCCCTCCCCCCTGGACAGCCCCCCACCCCTGTGGATAGCCCTCCCAAGCCCCTGGACACCCCGTATCCCCTATACAGCCCCCACCCCCATGGATAGCCTTCCCACCCACTGGACACCTGGTACCCCTGGGACCCCCACCCCTCTGGACATCCCCCTTAGATACCACCCCAGCACTTGGACACCCCCTGTACCCCAATTTGGACACCCCCACCCCTAGACACCACCACACCACCTGAACACCCCCCCCCCCCCACCCCCATAGTCAGATGCTCAAAATGTAACTTTGACTATCATGGGTTCTATGAAATGTGAGTGTCCTCTCACCATTATGATATGTATGCACAAAACAAATTGAAATGATTTAGTTTGAAGATTGGTTGTCATGTGAAGACTAAAATGGGGAAAACTATGTTGTGGTACATGTCATGGTTGGAAGAGTCTTCTGTTTTTATGTGTTATTGGAGGTGTTTTTTTGTTATATTTTAAGTGTTGTTTATAGGTGTCTGCAATAGATGGGATGGTTGGATATTTTTCTAACTGCTATGTTGTTTTCTGGAAATAAACTATACCAACAGTTTAAAATCGTTCGTAAAGTATATTTTCAAAAAAAAAATTACTAACGGTTTCAAAGAACCGCTGGTAATACTATATACCGACGGTTCATAAACTGTTGGTAAAATTTATGTAAATTATATATCCTAATGGTATATTAACCGTTGGTATAAATATATACCAATGTTTTCTATAAAACCATTGTCATACTAAAGGTTACACGGCCATATACCAAGGGTTTGAGAATAACTGTTGGTATAGGCCTTTTGCAACTGCTTACTAACCAACGGTGTGAAAAACCTTAGTATAGAGTATACCAATAGTTTTGATGCACATACCAATGGTTTGAATCCTTTGGTATATTTTTAATTTCATGTAGTTCATCCATCCCCCTAAGCATGATGGGGGGAGGGGTCAGTAAATTTTATAGAGATCAATTTTTTTGTGGAATGGTTAGAACTTGATTTGGAAGAAACCCTAGGGATTTTCATGTGAACTATGTAGCTTAGTTTTTTCATGGGGCGTGGTGTAGGGTTTTATTATGGTAGTAGAAAAAAATTAAAATATTTTGCAGATAAAGATTGTGTAAATTTCCACAGTTTGAGCACATTTGGTTCAATTGTGTAGAATAACCATGAATGTGGGGTTCACTAGGGAAATGACTCTTATATAATTGGTGAAAGGATTAGAAACCTATGTGGAAAACCCATTGGACTCATTAAAAATGGACTTTTTATGATTTTATCTCTATGAAATATTAAATGTGGGGAGAGATATTCTCCTCATCTTTCATCAGCATGGCCAGCTAACCCACTCCCATATTTATCTTTTATTATCCTTTATTCATAGTCTATTTTTTGGAAATTATAATGAATTTTGAGATCAGTCTCTATCGTTGGTGATAGATCTTCCTCTTATCCATAATTTCCTACTAATTTCTTCTACTAATAGAATATTTTTCAATTTTGATTCAACCAGAGCATTGTAGAATTGGCTGATTATTACAGGGATGTTCTCCGGCCAGGATTTGGAAATCATGATACCACATCTAAATAAAATGGTGTTACATTTCAAAAATGTATTATACTGTATTAAATTTTTTTCTTCATTTTTCTAAGATGCTCTTAAATAATTATGGAAGCATTAATTATTATTAGGTATTTACATGGGAATGGAGGTGGGAGTATTTTATGAAACACATGGGGTGGTTTCTCAAGGATTTATTGAGTGGTGTGCAGCCAAGGCTCATATTATGATGTGAGCTTTGGTTGTGATTGGACAGTACTCAGAGATCCTTGGCAGCAATTGAAAGACTATGGAATTAGATGTGAAAATCTTATTTAATAGTAGTGGCCCCTAAATAATATCCAATATCTTCAATTATTTTTTTTCTATGTGCATATATTGATGGACTCATCTGTGTACTGAGTGATGAAAATAACATTAATTAATTTTTTAAATATTATTTCCCTTTGTTAAATTCCCTATACATTATTCAAACATAAAAAGATAATTATGAACTAAATCAATGGTTTAAAAATGGGATTTCAAATTCATAGATATTGGAAATGAAATTGAAAAATTTTGAAATTATTTTTTTGCCTTTTTGTTAAATGTTTAGTGTGAAATGGAATCACTTATGTAATGGGAAAATATATAATTTACTAGAGGACATTGAATTTTTAATTTGAAATGGTATACATAATTTGAATCTAGTAATTGATTTATAGAAATTTTTTAAAAAAATGGTATTCTAGAATTGTATTTTTAAATTAAGACCATTAAACTGTAAATTGGCATGGTTTTTTAACACTGGTAAACTGGAAATGGACATAAGAAATTAGAAATTAAAAATAGTTTTTTGATTTAAAATTGGGAATTTATATTTATGGCATGTTTAATAATGTTTTAATTTTATATAGTGGTGAAAATTCATTTTTTCCTTGGTTTTGAAAAAAAATTATTAAGTGGAAACAATGTGAAATAGTAATGGTTTTAATATGTATTGGATGATAAAAAAACATCAGTTTATAGTCCACGTTACTTTTTATCATATGGTGTTGCTGAGGAAACTCGCATCAGGGTGGTCTATGTTACTTTTCAGTTATTACCTTAAATAGTTAATCACTTTTTGGACTCCTCGTGTATTAATCATGTTTTAATGATCAAAAATATTATTCAATCTAGTTAACTCCTATACATTATATCCAATCATGTGTATTTATGTCTAAAGTGTTATCATGATTTAAGAATAGCTATGCAAGATCTTAATTGTTCTATATTCAGTTTAAATTACTTTATACTATCTTTAAAATACCTTCTTTGACAAATACTTAAGTATAATACTTTCCATTATCATCATTATTTAAGCCTGAACACAGTTACTTTGAAACATCTAAGACATCGTGAGTCTGTCACAGGCAATGTATTTCTAACACTGTGAAGCAAGACACCCTGAATCCAGACACCATGAACAAGACACCATGACCAAAACACCGTGACCACAAGACACCATGAACATGACACCGTGAAGCCAGACACCATGAACAAGACACCATGAAAAAAACACTGTGAAAAAGACATCATGACCACAAGACATTGTGAACCAGACATCGTGATTCCAGACACTATGAACAAGACACCGTGAACATGAGACACCATGACACTCAGACACCGTGATCAACCTAGACACCGTGTGAAGGAGACACCATTTCAATGACTCACTGAGACACCATTTCTTAAACTATTCTGTCGTATTTCAATTTAATTTATAACATTCATATTTGATAACTTTAATGAACTAACATAATTAATGTTTAATTTTATACATATCATCAGAAAGTATGAGGTAAGAGGTGCAGAACACATACAACCTGTCAGATCCAACACATGCATTCTAAGTTAAAGAGTGAAGTGTGACCAAGAAATAGCACATGTGATACAGAAACACAAATAACAGAAGAGATCACAAGATTGAAGAAGATGCTAAGATGATGTTTTCAAAACAAAGTCACACTGCATGTTACTCGACACTAAAAAACACACAAATCATATTTGAATCCTAAAGAACATCTTCACTTGACTAAAATTCACGAAGAACACAGGCAAAATCATGACACTCTACTTTCCACACAATTTTCAGAGAAGGAATCAAAGCTTCATCTTCTTCAATCAAAAGGAGTCCAGAACTGCATTGACATCACAAAAGAGCATTCTAAACTCATATATATATTCTTTCTCTACTGTGATCATCCTTTTCTTTACATTACAAGCAGTGTGTGCTCATGTCTGTTTGAACACACACTGTCTCCCATGATGAACTGGAGGATTTCTAAATTGACACTCAATCTTTTCCTTACACTCATGTATACCACTATGGATTGTGGTAGAGGTCTGAGGACCTGGACAGCCTGTGAGATGTTGTTATTATTTCTTTCCCACATAGAACTGTGGAAGAGGTCTGAGGACCTGGAAAGTATGGGTATTGTTGTAAACCCCAATCCAAGGTGTGGATAAATGTTTTATATAAACTATTTGAGAGGATTAAGTCTCAGCTTGAGACTGAACCTCTTGGTTAAATCTGATGTGTATCTTATTTTAGTTTAAATTATTTTCTATATTCTGCTTCTAAGTACTTTAAATATAAATCTATTTTAAAGTTACTCAGATAGTTTAACTGGAATGTGTTTGTATTTATTATAAACCAGTAGGATAGTTTCAAAAGCTAAGATAATCTCTAGATTAGATTAACTGAGAACTAATCAATCTTCTGAGAACCTATCTTAACCTTTACTGTATTACAAATTCACTACAGTTTATCTTGTAATTTAAATTGGGGGATTTCAATTTAAATCATTGAAACAGAAATTTTTAATATAAACTAAATCAACCCCCTCATATTGAGTATCCACTCTAACCAACATATGGTATCAGAGGGTTGTTAAAAGGTATTTCAAAACACTCTGTTTATGAATATTTTTCAACTGTTCTTTTAATTATATCTTAATGATCTCAAAATTTTGGTTAATTCTAAATTTTATCTCTTTAAATATATTTTCTAAAATATTATTATGGATACTAGAATAGAAGGTGTATCTACCAATAGGACACCCTTATTTAATTGTGTAAATTATTCCCAATAGAAAATCAAAATGAAAATTCTTTTAGAAAGTATGGGATTTGACATTTGGACTGCTATAGAGACTCATTATAAGATTCTAGAAACTGTTAGAACTACTGGGGATGAACCTACGAAAGCTTCTTACAATAATAACTATAATGAAATTAATGCCATGTATTGTGCTTTTGTAGAAGAATAATTTAATCGAATATCTTCTAGTAAGTCTTCTTATGAAATATGGGATACTTTGGCTATTTCTCAGGAAGGAACAACCAATGTCAAGGAAATGAGACTAAATACATACACTATTAAGTATGATAGTTTCAAAATGATATCTGATGAATCTATTTCTGATATGTACCGCAGGTTTAATGAAATATTTATTACAGTGAGATCACTAGGAAATTATGTTCCTGTAAAAGAGAAAATCATGGGAATAGTTAGATATCTACCAGAAATATGGAGAGGTATATCAGTCTTAATAATAGAATCATGTTACATTGTTATGCTACCTGTCTGGGTGTTGAATGGAAAGTTGATGATGTATGACGAAGAATTAAAGGTAAACAAAGAAGAATATGATGAACCAAGAAAGAAATCAGTAGCCTTCAAGATCTCTACTTCAAAAAATAAGGACAAAGAGAAAATTCAAACCGCAAGTGATGGTTCTAGTAATGATGAGATTCTATCTGATAGTGATGCTGAAATGGATCAGATAGCTAGAAGATTTAAGAGGTTTTATGGGAAAAATAATTTTTTCAGAAAATCCAATTATAAGGGAATGTATGATAATAAAGTTCATTGGAATAAGGATTGGAAAAATACTGATAAAAGTGATGAAATAGTATGCTATAAATGCAAGAGGAAAGGACATGTGAAATCTTACTACCCAAAGTTACAGTACAAGAAGAAATATGAGTACAAGGTAAAAAAATATAAGAAAGCTATGAAAGAAACCTTGAGTGCTTCAGAAGATAGTTCAAGTGATTCTGATTCCACTTAGGATGAAAAAGCACAAAAATATAATATATGTTTCATGATAAACACATCTGAGGTAACATTGGGTAATCATGGTTTAAACTCTTATTATTCTAGAGATGATTCTGATTCTAAAAACATGTCTAGTGAAGAATTATTTGAATAATGTAACAAGCTGTAGGATACCTAAATTGAGATGAAAAACAAGTATAAAGCCTTAAAGAAATAGTATTCACTAACTAGAAATATCAAATCTACACTAGAAGTATAAAAGGAAAATAATACTCAACTACTCAAAGAGAATATTGAACTGAAATTTTCTAATGAGAAACTCAGTAAAGATTTTGAAAAATTTACTAATGTAAAGAACACTCTTACACAAATTCTAGGAAAACAAGTAGAACCAAAATATAATACTGGTTTAGGATATCATCCTAGACAGAGACAGATTTAAAAGAATAGATTTTTTCCTAAATCTCGATAGTATGATGCTAGTTCTAGTTCTGAAAATTATTATGTCTCAACTAGCTATTCCTATTGTTATAGATCAAAAAAAGTTTATCTTTCAAAATCAGTTAAAACTTATGATTATATGAAATCCATTAGAAAAATCTGGGTACCAAAATATCTGCTTTCTAACCTGTCTAGACCCAAGAAAATCTGGGTACCAAAATCATTTTCTATCTAAAATTGTGTTGTAGGAAACCTTCTTAAAAAGTTCTTGTAGAAAGACATGGTACTTGGACAGTGGATTTTCAAGACATATGACAGGTGACTTTTCATGTTTTAAAAGCCTAATCAAAGTTGATGGAGGATATGTCACCTTTGGGGATAACTCAAAAGGAAAGATCATTGGCTTAGGCCATATTGGTAACACTAATTCAATCTTAATTTCTAAAGTTTTATTTGTTGATGGACTAAAGTATAATCTGTTATGAATTTCTCAATTGTTTGATTATGGTTTCAATGATAAATTTTAAAATGATGCTTGCACTGTATTTGATTCTAAAAATACTTTGGTATTTACTGCACTGTGAAATGAAAATGTTTATGCTGTATATTTGAATTCTTTAGCTAAGTAAAATATTACCTGTTTAAATTTCTTTCATAAATAATATTGGCTTTGGCATAGATGATTATGACACTGTAATATACACTCACTTATAAAACTTACTAGGAAGAACATAGTTAGAGACCTACCTACACTTGGATTCTCAGTTGACAAAGATTGTAATCCCTGTCAAAAGGGAAAGCAACATAAATTTTCTTTCAAATCAAAGAAAGAAGTTTCTACATCTCAACATCTTGAGTTGGTTCCCATGGATTTGTTTGGACCATAAAGAGTTTCAAGTTTAAATGGGATGCAGTATATTTATGTCCCTGTAGATGACTTTTCTAGATATACTTGGGTATATTCTCAATCTCACAAAAGTGAAGCTTTCTCGTACATTATTAAATATTCCATGTTTGTATAGAATCTTAGTAGACTTATGATCAGGACCTTGAGAAGTGATCATGGACGTGAGTTTGAAAATCAATATTTTGAAAATTATTTCTCACATGATGGCTATAGTCACAATTTCTCTACTCCTAGAACACCTCAATAGAATGGTGTAGTAGAAAGAAGAAATATGACTCTTCAAGAGATTTCTAGGACAATGCTCAGTGAATATGATTTACCAATTTACTTTTGGGTTGAAGCTGTCAATAAAGCTTGTTATGTTATCAATAGAGTCTTGATTAGACCAATTCTCAAAAATAAACCTTATGAGCTAAGGAACAATAGGAAGCCTAAGGTTACCTTCTTTAGAGTTTTTGGTTGAAAAGTCTTTATCCTTAATACTAAAGATAATCTTGACAAATTTTCTTCCATAAGTGATGAAGGAATTTTCCTGGGTTACTCAATATCAAGTAAAGCCTATAGAGTATTCAATAAGAGAACCATATGTGTGGAATAATCTTTACACATCATATTTTATGAAACCAATCCACATGAACCTAAGACCCCTCTTGAAAATCTTGATGAAGATATGTCCATTCTAAACCTTAATGACAACAACAGTGAACCTGTTGTTAAGACAACCAATTTGGGAAGTGTTCTAGATTCTACTTTTGTAGAACCCGAACCTGTAAATAAACCTGAATTATCTAGACCTATCTTTTCTAGACCAAAAAGGACTCTTAAAAATCATCTTTTATATGTTTTAGTAGGAGATTTAGACATTGGGACACAAACTAGAGCTTCTCTAAGAAATCAAGTTGAACATCAAGCTTTTCATTCACAGTTAGAACCTAAAAATATCAATGACACTACCAATAATGAATTTTGGGTGATGTATATGAAAGAATAAATAAATAAATTCGAAATAAATAAATTCTAGTAATTAGTAGAGAGACCTAAGGACACTTTGACCATAGACACAAAATGGGTTTTTAGGAATTAGTTGATGAAACTAGTAACATAGTTAGAAATAAGTCTACACTAGTTTCAAAAGGCTATAGTCAAGAAGAAGGAATTGACTATGAGGAGACCCTTGCTCCAGTAGCCAGACTTGAAGCCATCAAAATCTCCCTTGCCAATTCTGCACATCTGAATTTCAAACTATATCAAATGGATGTTAAGTGTGCATTCTTAAATGGGTATATAGCTGAGGATGTTTTTGTTGAACAACCCCCTAGATTTACAAACCCTTATTTTACGAATCACAATTTTAAACTATCAAATGAATTATATGGTTTAACGAAATCTCTAATGTCTTGGTATGATAGAATGAGTACTTTTATTATTTCAAATGTTTTTACAATAGGAATAGCTGATCCTGCCCTTTTTATAAAACGAATTTTAAAATGATGTTTTAGTTGTTCAAATCTATATAGATGACATTATTTTTGGATCTTCGAAGAATTATTTATGTGTTGATTTTTCTAAACTGATTGAAAAAAAATTTGAAATGATTTTAATTGGAGAACTCAAACATTTTCATGGATTTCATGTTTCTAAAAATGAAAATTGTATTATTTTAAATAATAGTAAATATATAAAGGATCTTCTAAAACGTTTTGGATTGGACAGTACTAAAATAGTGACACTCTCATGAGTACCACTTGTAAGCTGGATCTTGATGAAGATGAAAAATCTGTTGATCAAACCACTTACAGAAGAATGATTGGAAGGTTACTTTACATAACTACTAGTTGTCCTGAAATTATGTTTAGGGTATGTATGTGTGCTCATTTTCAAGAAAATCCTAAGGAATCCCATCTAAATTTTGTAAAGAGAATTTTCAAATACCTCAAGCATACACCCAATCTAGGATTGTTCTATCCTAAAGGAAAATCATTTGAATTAGTTAGTTAGTCTGATGCTGAATTTGGTGGATGTAAGCTAGATAGAAAAAGCACCTCTGGAACATGTCACCATTTAGGAAAGTTACTAGTATCATGGTGTAGTAAGAACCAAAATTCTGTTGCATTATCTACTGTAGAAACTGAATACATAGTTGCTGGAAATTTTTTCACAGATTTGGTAGATGAAACACACATTACTAGATTATGGATATCAATTCAGACATGTACCTATAAATTGTGACAACACAAGTGCTATTAAAATCTCAAAAAATATTGTTTCACATTCCAGGACAAAACATATTGATGTAATACATCACTTTTTGAGAGATCATTATCAAAAAGTTTATATCACTTTGTAATTCATTGTAAATGAATTTCAACTTGCTGATATATTCACTAAACCATTAAATTCTGAGAGAATAGACGACATCATACATGAACTTGGCATGATAAATCTCAAATAGAGACCTTACTTGTTACTGCTCAGGTCTTATTGTTTGTATCTCACTGTGTTATACTTTACTGTTTCATGATTACAGTATCTCAGTTATTGTATCTTATGTTTACGGTCTCACCGTTAGCACCTTGCACTTACGGTCTGATGTTTATTTCCTCACCGTAATGCGCATTGGAATGTTCACTCACGGTCTCCCCGTGAAACTCACTCACTATCTCACCATGAAACTCACTCATTATATCACTGTAATGACCAAACACAGTCTCACCGAAAAAATCCTTTTTATTTTTTTATCCTTATCATGGTAATTTCTATTTCACCTCTTTCATTTTCCCGTGTTTTTATTTTTATGACGTTTGGAATATCTAAAAGATAAAAAAAAGTAAGTATCCCTAAATTATTCACTCAAGGTTTCTTCTACCTACTCTTTTTGAACCCTTCTTCATCCTTTCAACCTTTCTCTCGCTCGAACCATCATTGAATGCTAAGGATGAAGCGTTCGTCTTCATCAACACTTGAGAAGCACAGATCAAAGAAGAAGAAGATTTCACCTAAGCCGACACCTGAAGGGCCTTTAAATCCAAATCTGGTAAACCGCATTATTGTACTTGAGAAAGAAATTTTCCCCAAGTGGCTTCTCTTTAGTAATTCACTGGTACTGAAAGAGTTAGAACAACAAGGTTGGTTATGATGGTTCTCAAAGGAGGATAGACCCATCTACCCTAGATTAGTGGCTTAGTTTTACCAGTATGTACAGTTATCATTTAATTATGGAGAGACTTATGTTGTATGAAGGTGGGTCAATGGCCAAATATGATCTTTCTCTTTGAGGTTATGGGATTCATGACTTAGGATACCTCATGAGGGCATTTATGAGGATTATCACAGAGGACCTCCACCTTCAACTACTTTCTTTGATTTAGAGGATTCCCAGCAAACACTAACAGGAAATGGCACCCAAAGAAGAGCCATCGCTGCTGAATTAGATGGAGAAACAAGGCTTCTGTTTAATTTTGTTCAGAATTTGGTAATTCCAAGAAAAGGTGATTTTTCTGTGTTAAAATATCAACATGTGTTTTTGATTCACCTCAGGAAAAATGGAATTAAGATCAACCTGTGAAAGTATATCATACACCACATGTGTGAGTTGATCAATGTCACATCCATGTCCACTTCTCTATTCTACTCTCGAATTATATCATCCATGCTTCTTGCAAAAGTTGTGGTTGGACATAATGAGGAAGTAATTATGGACTGTGAGTAATATCTCTCGAAATACACCATCAAGAGAATAAAGATAAACTAGAATACTTGGAAAAGGGAATGGGTTGAAGAAAATGATAAGGTTTATGATAAGTTCAATCCTATGGATTACCCCTCAAGGCAGAAAGACATTTTTGATCCTTTTTTTGGAACTAGATGAGCTCGTTGACTATCCAGAAGAAGAGGAAGAAGATGCTGAAGTTCCACCTAAGGAGGTTGTTGCTGTTGAAAAAGATAGAACTACTGTTTCTCATGAAGTTATTGAGGAAGAAGTCCCTGCTCCTAAAGAATCTGTTAGTTTAGAAACTCAACCCCAGGCTGTAACAGAATTATTTTCCAAAGATTCAGAAAAAAATTCCTAGAAAGATCCTATAGTAGAAGAGTCTATAGTGGAAGAGTCACATATTCTGCAAGATGTCAATCTTGATGAACTCCCTATGGAACAATCTGTTCCTGAAATCATACCTTCTGCTGAAGAACAGATGGAGCTTACTTTTTAGCTGGCTAGACATGAAATGAGTGAGGAACTCAGAAAATGATCTGTTGATTTAGAACAAGATCTTAAGCCTCTAAGTCCTAAAAAGGATGCACCTATTTAGGGGGAGAAAACCGAAAATCATGATACTGTTGAAGCCTCACATTCAACTGAGTCAAGCCTGTAGACACTCAGTACAAATTTCCTAGTTTTTATGATTTGAATGAGTCTCAGTAGGTTACAGTAACTGGACATGATATTTCCTCCCTATTTCAATTGAAACAAGTCTCCAGTTTTGCACCTGGGAAGGAACCTAGGCCTGTAATAGTTCCTACACCTGAACCCTTATCTAAAGAGCCATCCTCTGTAAGTAAAGATGATCTGAAGGAATTTGGAGATACTCCCTTATCTGGAGTTGAGAAACTCATGAATACCCAACCTCTTCCTGTGACAAATTTAATTGAGAGAGATTCCACACTATTATTGGTGATAATTATTTGGAAAATACAACCTAAGATACTCCATGAGATTCAAGAAGTAAGATTTGAAAATAAGATGCTTAGTAATACAATTAAGTCCCTATGAAGTATGGCTGAAGACATGAAGAGAGAGCTGCATTCGAGATCTGAATCTATTTCTCATCTTGTAGATCCTGCTCTTCAAATCCAACAATTTTTTGTGTCTCAGATTCAACATTATCAGGCATCCTTAGATTAAAAGATTGCTGAAGGGAACAAGAAAATTGTGATGGAAATGAAAGATCTTGTTGCCTACCTCAATAAACACACTAATGAGTACACATGATGTATTCAAAAGGTGTTGAATCAACTAAAATCCCTGACCATAGCTATCAAAGCATATAGTCAATCCTCTGAACCCTCCTTAAATAGTGATCAGCACCGATCTAAAATTAAAGAAGAGATTTAGACTGTTTTCAGTGGCTTTAATGTGGCTTATTTATCTGAATTAGTCAAAAACAGTGATAGAGTTCTTGACTTAGTACAAATCCACTCCAAAATTGCTAATGATTCTTATAAATAGATTTCCAAGAAAGTGGATTTATACTTAAATAGAATTTTCTCCAAGACTGATATGACAAACCATTTAAAGTACCTTGTAGAAAATCTGCTGATTCCTCCTATGACTCAAGCATTCAAGAACCAAGTCTAGAGACTCACAGAGTTTACTGGTTTGTTGGAAAATTTTATAGAGATCAAGTAATATTTTGAGAAATCCATGCAGTATGGAGGAGAGATCATTACTGATTTCATCAAACTCCTTAGGCCCTATCTTCATGTTCAGAGTACAGCCATTGTTTCTCCAGCGGCTGCACCTCTCTGACCTGGGCTGCCTACCTTCACTTATGCCAAAGCCTCAACCACCATGTCTTTCAGCCAAGAACTCAGTCAGATCAGGCTTGTGATTCTTGATCAGCACCTGCCTAGATCTTCTATTGCTCCTACTTTTTATCCCTCAGTCTTTTATGGTCTTCCTTTACCCTCTTTATCTACCACATATCTGCCTTCTTCTACCTCAACCACTGCTCCTATGGCTTCCTCTTCTGCTACTGAAAAAGGCAAAGATAAGGGCAACCCTTGAATAAATAATAGTGATTACTCTTTTTGATTGGGATTCTATTGTTCTTGAATTGATCTTTTTGTTGTACTATTAATGTATTGTGACCCTTTTTTCCCTCTCATAGTTCATCTTTTTGGTAATCCAAAAAGGGGGAGAAGTTTTTATACATTATCTTCACAATTTATCTTTATAGTTGAATCTAATATACACCATAATAGTATATGATTTTTGATCATCAAAAAGGGGGAGATTTTTGGACTCCTCATGTATTAATCATGTTTTCATGATCAAAAATCTTATTCAATCTAGTTAACTCTTATACATTATATCCAATCATGTGTATTTATATCTAAAGTGTTCTCATGCTTTCAGAAGAGCTATGAATGATCTTAATTGTTCTATATTCAGTTTAACTTACTTTATACTATCTTTAAAATGGCTTCTTTGAAAAATACATAATTCTAATGCTTTCCATTATCATCATTATTAAAGTCTGAACACAGTTACTTTGAAATGCCTAAAACACCGTGAGTCTGTCACTGGCTATATATTTGTGACACCGTGAAGCAAGACACTATGAAGCTAGACACTGTGAACAAGACACTGTGAACAAGACAATGTGACCACAAGACATCGTGAACAAGACATCGTGAACAAGACACCATGAACAAGACACCGTGACCACAAGACATTGTGAACCCGACATCGTGAAGCCATACATCGTGACCATGAGACACAGTGACACTCAGACACCATGATCAACCTAGACACTGTACGAACGAGACACTGTTTCCATGACTCATTGTGACACCATTTCTTAAACTATTCTGTCGCCTTTAAATTTAATATTTAACGGTCATATTTGATGACTTTAATTCACTGACATAATTAATCTTTCATTGTAGACATATCATCAGATAGTACGAGGTACGAGGTGAAGAACACATGCAACATGTTGGCTCCAACACGTGCATTACAAGTTAAAAAGTGAAGTGTGACCAAGAAATAGCATGCGTGATACTGAAACACAAAGAACGGAAGTGAGCACAAGATCGAAGAATATACGGGGATGATGTTTTCAAAAGAAAGGAACACTGCATGTAACTCAACACTGAAAAACACACAAAGCATATTTGAAGCCTAAAGAACATCTTCACTCGACTAAACCTCATGAAGAACATGGGCAGAATTGCGACACTCTGTTTTCCACACAAGTTCTAAAGAAGGACTCAATTCTTCATCTGCTTCAATCAAAAGGAGTCCAGAACTACATTGACATCACAAAAGAGCATTCTAAACTCATCTCTATATTCTTCCTCCATTGTGATCATCCTTTTCTTTACATTACGAGTAGTGTGTGCTCTTGTCTGTTTGAACACACACTGTCTCCCAAACTGAACTGGAGGATTTCTAAATACTCACTCAATCTTTCCCTTACACTATTGTATCCCACTATAGATAGTGGTAGAGGTCTGAGGACCTGGACAGCCTATGAGCTATTGTTACTATTGCTTTCCCAGATAAAACTGTGGTAGAGGTCTGAGGACCTAGAAATTCTGGGTACTGTTGTAAACCCCTATCCATGGTGTGGATCAATGTTTTATATAAACTGTTTGAGAGGATTAAGTCTCATCTTGAGACTAAACCTCTTGGTTAAATCTGTTGTGTGTCTTATTTTAGTTTAAACTATTTTCTATATTCTGTTGTTAAGTACATTAAATAAAAATCTATTTTAAAGTTACTATGATAGTTAAACTAGAAAGTGTTTGTATTTCTTCTAAATCAGTAGGTTAGTTTCAAAAGCAAATATAATCTCCAGATTAGATTAACTGAGAACTAATCAATCTTTTGTGAACCTTACTGAACCTTTACTGTATTACAAATTCACTACAGTTTAGCTTGTTATTAAAATATTGGGGATTTCAATTTGAATCATTGAAATAGAAATTTTTAATAGGAACTCAATTCACCCCCCCTATTGATTATCCACTTTGACCAACAACACTATTATGGGAGTTTTGTGTCACTATTAGGTTAGGACCTTATCATGGATAATTACCTCATAGGATGTATATGTTACTGTTGGGTTATTCCCTTAACATGAATAATGTCATAAGGCATGTCAATGTTACTTATTTATATACCATTGATGTAACATCTCGGGTAAATAAAGAATAATAAATTTTCATATTTATTATTATTTGTGAATTAAATATTAATTTTACTTTAAAAGGGATGCTATTTTCGATGTCTTACCCGATACTCAACAACGGATTTCTTGGAAATCTTATGTTTTACACTAATAATATAATAATATTATTTTAAATGGTAGTCAACACCTAGCCGTTGTATTGTAAGGAATGAATAGAAATAACTACAACATGATTATACATGTTTGGTAAAAAAAATTACATTTATCCACTAAAAGTTAGAGGCTTAAAATGTGAATTAATCCAATTATAAGCATAAACACTCTAATATTCTTTAAAAGGTCGATTTATCGCCTTTTGATGGAAAACCATTTTTAAATCTAGTTTTTGTCACTTTTATATGTTCTATTTGAAAAAATAAAATTCTTCTTTAGAATATAGAAATAAAAATTTACTTTGGGTAATATTTAGGTATTTTTCTGATAAAATATTTTTTTTTAATGAATAGTGAAAAATACAGTATTTTAATTCAAAATTGCCTTTTAATATAATTTATTTATATGGTTAAATTATCTTTTTATGTGTTTTAAAGTGTAATTAGATTATATTTTTACCATTTAATCCAATGGTGGTCATCGGATTGAATTTCACTTAGAAATTGGATATAAACAAGTGTCAATCTTTTTTTAGATTTTGTTTCATAAAAACGCCCTATTTGTTTTGCCAACGAGAATTAATTATAAAATTAATTAATGAAACTTATATATTTTTGAATTTGGTAAAATGAAAATATTTTTTGAATTCAGAATATCAATTATATCTTAGGAAAAAATTTTTGAATTTTTCTGAAAACTTTCAATTTTTGATGAATAGTGAAACCACTAAGTAGTAGTTAAAAAACTGAATTTTTCATTTAAATGAAATTTTTCCGCTTCTGTGAATTGAATTTATAAAATCTGACATATATGGTTGTTATTAGTAAGTAAAATGTGGTTTAATGAGATGAAAATAATTTTTGGTAAATAGTAACTTTTCACTTTTATTTACAGCGGTTAAAGGTAAATAGGGTAATTCGAGGTAAGAATAATATTAAATTAATATAAATTTACGTTAACAATTGTCCTAACCTTATTATTTGAGTAATGTACGACCATGGGAATCCTTTGGTCTATTTTTGGACCCCATGGAGCCACTTGTGAGTGATAATGACACTTTATGTTAATTAACTTAAAGTAAAGGCAAAAATGACATAAACAAATATATTTTAGTAAATAAATGTTTACATGGGGTTATATAAATTATAATTTAGACTGTAAATATTAATTAAAAATATAGAAATATTTCATACATCATTGTATTTTTTTTATAATTTTTACACATCAGATAAATTAAATTATTTATGATACAAAAATGATGTTGTATTTACCTGATTAATAAATGATTCAAATAAATAAGATTATAAATATTAAAATAATATCCAAAACCTTTCCAATTTTTATTGGATGGTTTTATTTGGACCATGATTCATCTTATCTTAGACATTAATTATTTTTTGACCATTTTAAACTGAAGAAATGTTTATAATAAAATAATTGTTTCAAACTTTCCTAAAGAGCCCCTCCTCTCCCTTATAAAAGGATACCACTTCTAACCAATTACTCACACCTATAAAGCCTTTTGGATCATCCAACCACTTCCCAATTAAGCTCCCTAAATTGATATCTTCCACATAGAGCCATACCTTATGCATAAGGCACTTCAATAAGTCCTTTTGGTTCAATCCAAAGGGAGTTTCCCAAATTAAAGGTAACGGTTTCTCTTAAATTGTTTTCTTTTATTTTACTTCTCCAACACACTAAAATATTTTTATTCCTTTATTTTATAACAACAACAGTATCCTAAATATACTAGTATGTTGTTATGATATGTATTAGAACTACACTTACACACACCTCCATCTAATGGGTAAAGAACATACTGATCTGTGGATGGCAAACTTACGCCTCACGAAACGATGATTGTTCAAATATCCCCAACCACATCTCATGGTGGCCATTAATAGGGCTCATTATTTATATACTATATATATTATGTTTATGTTTTCTCTATTATTCGGTATTTTTCATTTGAGGAAGTGCGGACTACCGCCCCCTCATGGTGATATGATTCGTTTATGACATACATGGATTGTATAAAATCTGGAGTTAATGAAATTATGTAAAATAAATTTCATATTATATTATACTATAAATATAATATACATTTTCATTATTATGTTTTCATCCCTTTTAATATAAAATAGAAATGAAAGTAGCGTTCATGCGTACGTACGACTTACCATCTCCATGAATGGTGCGTTTCATTTCTTAACTCAAAATGATATGGAATATTATAAATACATATAAAAAGTATATATATGATATATATGATATATAAATCATTAATATCATTCTATAGATAAAGTACATTTGACCACATGGACAATTTTTAATTATAACAGTTCATTTTTTTACTAAAGTTCCGAACATCGACCAAATGTCTGATATGAACTCAAATAATTAAATAATTTTTATAGAAAGGTAATAAATGATATAAAAGGAATAATAAAAATTAAAAATATTCTTAAGGAATTATAAATTATCTTATGTTTATTATTCTGGAAGAACAAGGAACAAACAAGTCATGTTGGACACGTGGTAATGATATTTCTTATCTCACTTTTAATTCTGTGATATTTCCATTGTTTTCCACTTATTTATGGAATGTGTTGTATTTTGTACTGCCTTTTAATATATTTTATCATGATTCTCATAATATTCGTGGTATTATATGATTCATTTGGTGGTTATTAATGTTTTTTCATACGACTCAATTGATTACAATGTGGTAAAGGGTTTCATCCCACTTTTTATTCCCGTGAGATTCATGCTATATTTGGAACTTTTTACTTTTGTGTGGTGTATGTACTATCCATGATTGTACTCTTTGTGTAATATAAATTCATTTATGGGTATTTATATCTTCATTTTTTGATCCTTCTTTCATGTGGTGTATGTTTTGAAATTTTCCAAATCGTTAAGGGAACCTTTCAGCCTCCTCTTTTTAAAAGACTTATTTTTTTTTTGTATTTTAATTTACATAATTTTATGTTGGGATATATTATTATATAACTTTATTGATTTAAATTTTATTTCCATGTGACTATATACACTTTTTTCTCTCATTAATTAATTTTCTGAATTTTAATGTGCCGTTGTCAGGCTGCCGAATTTTTGTAAGGGAACTTCTTAACCCAATTTCAATTCTTTTGGTTAAACTTCTACTTGTTTATTATGTCATGCTATAAATATGTGTGAATGAACTATGATTGTTTTACACTGAATATCCATTCATATTTAGTGTATTTATATTTGTCACACATAATTATGTAATTGATTTATCCTTAATCTAAGCATACTGTCTTTATAAGGGATTTCGTCTCAATTTACATTCCATTGAGACTTCATTGTTATTATGCACCAATTCAATTTTATATGGTGTATATAATATTCTTTGGAACATTATATAATGAATCCCTTTATTCTCATGAAATTATAATGTTCTGATTAAATTTTATTCCTCAATTATTTGTATTCAAGCGTCTCTCATTTTGTTAAAAACATTTTAACTTAAATATCATTTTAAATGTTTTAATGATTTATTATTATAAATATTTCTCATTAATGTCCATGTTTTAAAAATAGGTTTTAGGATTTACTTATATGGACATTAATATTTTCAAATGATAATTCCTTTAAATGTTTCAAAGTGGTATGGGACACTTTGATTCAAAAATCTCTTTATAAAATGTTTTAAATGGTTTTGAAAATGGTATGATAAAGAATTGATTATGTATATATCTTGATATGATATATTGTGATTGAAATTTTGAAATGTTATATTTACTTTATTCGTGTGTTATGTGTTATGAATATTATATGGTTATTGGGCATTGTTTATGTATATTAGTGGTTCCGTGAAAACCCTAGGGCGGGTGAGCTCGAGATAGCTCTCCAATGCATTGGGTAACGTGACAGAGGTAAATGTTAATGTTTCTCCTAAAAGATTTTGGGGATATACTATGATGGGTATTCCAAATGTGACTCCCTATGTAGCTATGATAGCTACAATGTAATTATGTTATGGATGCCATAAGTTACCTTTATGATTTATGATTTCCATGTGTTATTCATAAATCTTATGATTTTGTAAGGTATGTTATGCTTGAAAATTATTGGTTTAATTGATTTGTATTTATTAATGGGCTAATGTTTTCCTTCCTTATTTTATAACCCTTACTGAGCTTTATATTCTCATTCCATGTTTTTAAAAAAAAATTCACAGGATATAAAGATGAATAGTGTCAAGAAATGAAGCAAGGAAATGTCATGTTGTCTAAAACATGGTACTAGATATATTTCTTTTTATGAGTTTTTATTTTATGAAAAAATGGATACTGAGTAGTATTGTCTACATGTAAAATTCAAGTTGTTATGTAATAGTTATGGCCTAACTCTCTAGAACTCTAAACCTGAAAAGATCCTCTATGAGAATTATCCATTTAATTCTAGATTATGTAATGTTTTAAGGCTGTGTCCTTATAATTGAATCCTATGTCTATTATGTTATTGGAATAGTCATCATTATGTGCTCATATACACCCTGAAAATTGTAAAATCATGTGTGGTTGATCATGGACATGGTCCTAAGTATTAAAAATGTATAATTGTCCTCAGGTGTCACTAAGAACCCGAGGCATCGGTTTTTTATTATTGTTTTTCTTAATGTATTTTAAGAAGTTACACTATTTACCTTGAGCTCATCTTTTTGAACATTGTGCATACTAGTTTTATTTTGGGACACTATTGGTGTTATCCTAATGAGTTATACTCACACCTGATCATGAATCCATAAAAATTGGGTATCCAAGAAGATACCATTACTAAATGAAAGTGAAAGTTCATGGAAATTAATTATGTTGATGATTAATGAATTTTCATCCAATGTTTGAGTTTGAATGATATCAATAGTCCATAATCAATACTAGTGAGGATGAGATTTTAAACTAATTATATTCTGTTACTAAGTAAAAAATTGTATGAAACTACCATGGGGGACCTGGTTTGGTATATAACACACATTCATCATCAAAACATGTGACTTTGTATTAATTGTATGGAAACTGTGCCTTATTTTGATGTTAATATGGATATTATATATTGTTTATTTTATTTACACTATGTTGTGAACATAGATAATGAGGTACAATTCTCCCCATGGAAACCTCATAGGACCCCACCACTAGTATATAGTCTGTAGTGTATGGGGAGGGTCCTAGAGGTTATGTTCTGACCATTGGTCTGGGAAACAATAAGGGGTTCATTGAATCAGAACATCATAGCACTCTTAAATATAATACTCTATCAACTCTTATTCTTTTTTGTCATAATATTTTTGCATTACACCATATTATACTCATAAACCTAGGAAGATCATGAGAGATATATAATAGTGGTTATGATAATATTAATGGAGAATAATTTTTATAAAAAAAACTATCAAAATGTTTATTCTAGATTCATGAAGTGAAAAATTATTTCTTTATGTTTTTTTATAAGATATAATAATGATTGATCAAATGAATTTGTTTATTGAAATTTTTTGGGATAAACCTATGAAGTTAATCATGTTTTAGAGTTTACTATGTCTCACTATAATTATTATCATCTCATCCATTACTTTTCATACATAGACGCTACTATCACTACCCTAAAAAATAAGATAAATAATTTCACTAGGATGGAATTGATATATATGTATTTTATATAATTAAATAAGAGTCTTAAAATAGAATATATTTTGATTTATCTATAATTTTGAAAACTCTTTGAGGTGTATTTTGGTATTTCTTTAGTAGGTATCATGTGTAGGATTATTATATACCACAGTGTAGAGTCCTATGATTCTAAGAATTTAAGACAATAAGAAAGAAATTACCCAACCCAAGATTTTGATTTAGTTATTATTCTAATTTTTTTAAAATAATAGATTCATTAATCGCTCAAATAGTTTTTGGTGTTGTACATTTACCCTAAAAACATCATGTAAATATTTTCTCACATATATCTTAATATAAGGATGATTAAGTCAGTTTATTATCTCCAGTCATGAGATTATGAGCATATTTATACACATGGAAAGGGAAATTTTATATATATCACCCCTAGTAGGATGAATCATCTTTAGAAAGTGTTTTAGGATAAGGATTAATTAATATTAATGTTTTTGTTAGTCAACTAATATCTATATTATTCTTGTGATAAATTTAAGCTGTAATTATTTACCTTATATCTTCAGTCATATGTAGTGGAGTGGGTAATGTTTTCTTATATCAATGAATAAAAGTGTATCAACGTCTAAGATAGACTTGTCTTCAGGGATCTCTAAAAAGGATGGTATTAAGATTCAATTTCACTCCACAATGTCTGTGTAGTGTTTATTGTTTTCCACATCATTCATGAAGTGGTGAGGAGGGAGTACCACTCCCCTCATTGAATCATTCAACAAGGATATTCCAAAATATATCTTAATATGTATCCTTAGTTATGGTGGAATATATTGAAATGGGATAGAGTAGGGATTTTTAAGGTGAAGGTGTTTCTTTTTCAGTTTGTTCTTATTCATGGTGAAGGCTTGTTTGGTTTCTTGGATCTGCTCGTGATATTCTTGGGAACATTTATGGTTCTTCATTTTAGTCTTGAGGAGATGAACTCCGAATCTGCTTGAGTTTTAGTGGATTGTGATTTGCAAATGCATGGTGTTGCTGTCTATCTGCCTTTACGTTTGTTTCCTGTGATCTATGATTTTTGTGGTGCTGTTGTGGACGTGATGACAACATTCTGGATTCCGTCGTTGGGGATCTGGTTCCTCTTTGGTAGGGAGGGCATGTTGGTGACGCCTCTGGATGGTGTTCTCTAGGGTTTCAAGGTTACGACTGCGGCGGTGAGGGCTGGTGGGCTCTTGTCGGAGATTCAGACGGTTGATGTTGCGGCGATTTTGGGGATGTGGCTCGAGGAGGCTCGCTAATTGTGTCTCATCGATCATTGTGTGGTGATAGTTTTTTGGTATTTTTAATTTTGAATTATGCTAATATTGTGGATTGGTATCTGGTATGCGGGTTCCATGACCTCCATTGATGATGTTGTGATTTGGTCTCTGGTTTGCGGTTTCCATGACCGTCGTTGATGATGTTGGATCCTGGTTTGTATGGTTACCGATTACCCATAAACCGGCTTTTTATAAAATGAAAAAAATAGATTTCGGCAGATGGAGTAGGATTCATGTATCAATATATAACTTGTTAGTAGGTGAAATCTTAGAAACAATTGCATTTATTTATTTTTCATTGGTTACATATATCGTTGGGGATGTTAGATGAAATCACCATAAAATTAATAATTATATTACCTATCTAATTGAATGGAAATTGTTAATATTGTTAATTAATTATTTCCTTACCATGTATATATATATTTTGATATATTATAGGAATCATCTATGGATTATTTTGGAAAACTATGTGTTGCAGTGATTTTGAAAATTCTTTGGGTGGTATATAGACTCTTTAATTAGGGTCCAATATTTACATTTAAATCATGGATTGTTAATATTTATTGATACTTTGGTGAAACCAATTAAATAATATCACCCTTATAGGGATTTCAAGTCTAAGAGTAACATTTATATTTTTAATAATATCTTACAATCTTGTGTCCTTGGTTTTGGTATCTCTTGGATGATCTATTTACCGCTACTATAGTTTTCTGATAACAAATACTATTGTACATCTATTTAAAAGGATCCATTGAAGGAACTCAATGGAAGGCCATTTGATTCCCTACTACATAGGTGAAATGTTAGATAATTGTATCTTATTGGTCTTGGAATAATTCCAAATATGATGAAGTGAATGATGTTTTTGTGGAATCGGATTAAAACCACCCAAAGTAACTAAAAATCATATATTAATTAGAGGTAGTGGACTTTAGAAAAAAATTTAGTGGATAAGTATTTCTTTGAAATTCTCCTTGAATGAGTCATATATGTATGTGAATATGGTAAAATCCCACTCTTTTCTTCATTAAACCCTTTCAAATCATAATAAATGACCAGGAATTGACTTATATAAATTCTTTTCCTCATTGATTTAGTACAATGAATAATTTTTTCCAAGTATCTTGGTTGAGAAAATGTGTGCCTAAGCTGACTCATATGGCTTTGTACGATGACATGGATTTGGAGTCAGATGAATCCTCTGTATATAAAATTAATTCCAAAATTTATGGGAGTTAAAAGATGTTATGAGGGAGAGTAATTCCATTATTGATGATATGATGATTTCATATTCCACACTCATATGATATAGGGGAGATTTAATCATAAATGAGGTTCAAGTGAATGAACTTGTTCCCTTATGAATCTTGTAAAATATTAAAATTTTGGTAAGTTGATGGTGAGGATTTTTTAAAGACCCATATCATTATATTTTAGTTCATTGATTCTAATTGTTGACAATAATGAATTGCCTAATATTTTGGTATCGTGTACTAAGTGGATATAGGAAGGATGAAATGAATATTTCTAGAATTTTCTATTTCATTTTTAGTGGTTTCATAAACCTATAAAACAAAATATTGTTATAGTGTAGAAATTTTATTTCCAAAAAAAATCCTCGTATGTGTACAATAAAAAGGTTAATTTTAATGATCATATTATAATGATTCTCCAATATTTGTCATATATTTGTTTTTTCATTAGGGAAGTGACCTAAAATTTTCGATTGACCTAACAAAAGTTTTATGGATATGTTTTTGGGGGTAACTCTTTCCTTAAAATCCTAGGTATTCACATCTATATATATTCAAATTTCTAATCCTATTATATTTCCCCATAATTTATAAAGTGATGAAATTATAGGGGAATGGGGTACAGTGATGGATAAAAGAACTAATTTTCCTCAACAAAATAAATTAATAAAAATGGATTTATACAATAACTTCTACCTGAATTGGTTTCCCCCAATGTTTTTGATAATATCGATTCATCATTTGAAATATTTTCATTACAATCATGAATATTAGAAATTAATAATGAATGTTATTATTTTCTTTACAAGTTAATAAATTGATAACACCGTGTTCATGGTATATTTAATTATAACTCCTTTCATATGGTAAAATTGGGTGTCAATTCGGACATATTACTTCCAATATGTCTTATTGGATCATGGGCTATTTTTCATTATTATTAAGGCTTTTGGTAACTGATATACAAATTTTTCATGAAAAAACCCTCATTAGGGGTTTAATTATTGACCATTAATAATTTATACCATCCAATGGCCTTCAATGTGGAGACTCAAGCCTAATATTACATATTAGGAGTGGATTTATTTAATATCAATCATAGTGTTAACTTATGGAACTAAATGATATAATTAACATATTTATAAATGAACTGATCTTGTATAACATATTGGTATGACTTTTTGTATGAAAAATATATTATTATGTATTATTTTATGATTTTAGAGTGAATATAACGGTTTGAGACTTATTTATAATATTACACATATCTTGTCATATCAATTATTTATTCCTATGAAGGTGTTTAACCCTTCCTTTAAGGTCTACGTTCATGGAATATATATTGATTTATCATTTGGACTATATTTATATATAATTTGTTCATCCCTAAGAGGTTTAAGTCTTTGTATAATGCATTTATATGTATATATATATATAAGGATATGGATATATATAGAGACAAAAATTACTTCCAAATAGAAGATGAGTTACCTACAAGGAGAGGGTGTGATTTATGAATATTAAAATCCTCTCTATGAAGAGGGAGAGCCCCTTATAGTAGATGATTGAAAATACATAAACATACACACACACAAATACACACACATTAATAAACACACATAGATATATTCATATATATATATATATATATAGATTGATATATGTGTATATGTACATTACCTTCAATAAAAGATGGATATCGATGATCATCCTTAATAGACAAATATTTTATGGTTAAATAGTACCCTACATAGACTTCAGGTTTGTATTGAATCATTTTTGGTAGAGTATAATGTGAATTATAAATTTCATGATATAATATGTTATATGTATATTTTATTGAGTAGTGAAGTATGTTTATTTTATATTACCATCATGTCATATAATATATTTTCTATGATTTATTGTTTCTTATCATCATTAAGATCCTTCTTTGTATTATTAGCATTATGAATAACATGAATGTATTGGGGTGTGACTTACGTGGGGTATTTCATACCCTCACAATAAATTTTTTTACATTAGAAACAAACTAGGACATGTTTTGTATGAAACATATAAATTAAAAACACCTATACAAAATGGTTGAGGGTAATAATGCATGGTTAGTTTGTGAACATGGTTTCCAGAGTCCGGGTGGACCATATTGTAGTTATAGGTGGAGAATAATGGAATGTAAATCTTTTTCCATTGACACTAATAGTAGACATCCCTATAAAAAATACCTTTTGGATATTTAGGGTCTATTTAAAAGAAAGTCTTCTTTATTATATTCTTATTTTCATCATTAAAGTATTTATATGAATAATGTGGATGTTTTATATAATTATATATCTTAATTATGTGTTTTTATTGTTATTATATCAAAAATTTACCTAGGAAATGCATAATTGGGGACCCATTGGCAGAAAATTATGTTAGGGAATTTAGGTCCAGTGACCTAAATTATCATGTTGGAATTTTTCCTTAGCCTATAATCAACTATTAATCATAAGTATAAATATAAAATAGGTTAAATCATATCAAAACAATAAATCAAATATCCCTTGGTATTTATGCCAACTTCAATTAATCTGGAGGTGAACCTATATTCTTATGGTGGTCAAGCACATGTCCACTTGGGTATTTAGTTTGGGTGAATACAAAATATATTGGATCAGAAAGATGACATGTTCTAGATGAGTATCATGTGAAATTAATGTATATTTCCATATGATAAATATATATATATAATATGATATTCCGATTTTGAATGAAATACAGTGAATTTTACTAAGGAATTCTATTCAAAATTTATCTTTGTGAAAACATGTTTAACAGATACTTCTATATCTCTATTTATACACTTGGATGATAAATGTCTTGTAGTGTTTTTTTGACAATAAGGTGAGATAGTTTTTTCACTTATTAATTATTACATTAAATTTTATAAATTATAATAATTTTACATGTTTGTGTTGAAAAAGAGTTGAGCCAGTGGAAGCTGCATTAAAATACATATAATCTGTTATTATATGGTTTATTTACATTGGGAGTCATTTTATAGTAAGATTAAATAGTATTTAATGATCTAATGAATTTGTTTGATATGGTTTACTATGTCCAAATTTGACTTAAATTTCTTAGAGATGTTAGGAACAGTTTGGAATTACATCAAATGTATTATTGTAGTTTCTATATAGCTTTGTATGATAAACTCAAAAAATAAAATATAAATATAATATTAACACTACGTTAATAATGTTTTTTTAGTTGTTATAAATATTTAATGTGTCTATGTATGTGTAAATATTAAAATTTGAAGGCCACACATGCATAACTATGAAGTTTTAAATATTATATAAGAGTAATTTGACTCATAGAAATTATTAATATATAGTTTAAGTTATATTATATTGATGTATCCAAAGATCATATAACACTATTATAAAAATATTTTAAATGGAATATTTATATTTTTTGTAATTTATAACCAATATTATAATTTTTTTTACATTTATAACATTATAAATAATGTAAAAAAACCAACTTCATGATGCTTTTTATGTCAGTTATTTGATAACTGATTCATAATACCAGTTTTTTTAGTTACAAAATATTTGGTGTAAAATAACATTTAAAAAATTCAAATCTAATAAAAAATATTTTCTATTATTTAAATCACTCTCTCCTTTATTCCTTAAACTAAAAAATAAAATATTTCCCTCAAACCTCCCATCCTATGATCTCTTTAAGCTTCCAAAATAGTCATAATAAACTATATACATCATCATTAACTGTCACTGATAGTGTCTATCCACCTTCCATCACTGCTACATTATATCTTCTACATATTCAAGGGATTATTTTCTAGGAATTAAACGATTTTCTTTTTCTATTCTTGGGAGATATTTTTTCTCTAACTTGATGGATGAATAACATTTTTATTATATACTTCCTAGGTTATCTTATAAGGATATTGTATATGTTGATATAGTTATGTTTATTTAAAATAAATTGTTAGTTATCTTCTCAATGATCTATAATATCCTACAATATAGTTGTTCACTATTCCAGTTTTACAATTATACATTTATCATAATGTATGAAATCTCATTACACTTAATTTTTAGTGTATCATTTTTTAATATTTTATTTACAAGTGGATTAAATTGTCTTTGATTTTATTCATGTTTTCTTTACAATTTTGATAATGTGTCATGGATTTTTTTCGGATATGTTTACGTGTTTTCTGGTGATATCCTCCAATAACCCAGTAAAGTATTATCTACTTTACATATTAAGGCATTGAATTCCTCATTTCACTCTTATTTGATATTATCATAAAACATTAAATCCTTAGGTCATTGAATATGATAGACTCAATTCATGAGTAGTTTGTTTGATTTTTAATCATGATCTTGGATTACATTGCTTCATTATCATCTATACCAGAAAAATATAAATAAATACTCAACATTTTTATATTTGTATTATTATATTTTCTTATATTTTATGAAAATAGTTGTCATATATTTTTTGAATTATATTATATGAATAAAAAAATAGTAGTGCTCAACCTCTCTAAAATGAATGATAATGCATGTACCTTTATAACAATAATGTTTTTCTTCAAATTATTTCTAAAATAGTGGGAATTAAATAATTATAAAACAATATTATTGATTTTATAAAATTTATTGAATCAATTAAGATGGAAAAAATCATAGGGTGTTAATTAAATAAGGTAAAAGTTATATTTTTTTATGAAATATTTTTATTTCTTTTATTTGGGAAATATTTTTTCATTTTATTATATTATATAAATTTAAATTTGATCTTAATTTTATAATACTCTAATTTTTATTTAATACTTGAATTTTTTATGGGTGATAATGAAAAAAAGTTATATCACTCCACTACAAATAAGTGATGAATATAAGGAAGGGGTTTTTGTTTTTTAGAAAATTACAAACAAAATGCTCCATGAAATGAAATGTTTTTATATCTGTGATTGAAATTTTCATATAAGAGAATGCTTTAGAGTATAGAAATGAAAGAACATTTAAATTTTTAATGATTCAATTTATTTGACATTCCTTGTAAATGGGATGGTGAAATTTTGTCGGATTCAATTTCTAATGAACATAGATATTTTAAAAATGTGGTTTCTAATAAAATTAGAGAAATGATTTATGACATATAAGTGGATAAAATTTAGAAAAAACTGTAGATTGAGAACTTATATAGTGATGCTTAAAAATAATATCATGGTTGAATTAAATTTTAACTTTTATCTACATAATTTTGACTGGTGAACATGAACATTAGGAATTGATATATTGTTAATAGTTTTAAATAATTTCCATAGCTATTTGATGTCGTACATCTAGTAAAAACAATCTTCTAGATATAAATTTTAATGTGAAAAATTATTATACCGAAAGGGTTTTAGATATAATAAGATGAATTCATACCTCAATGATCGTTTTTTATATTTGAATCAATTTTACGATATTTTAGAATTTACTAACTATGGGACCTCACAATATTATTTGATAAAAATATCATAAGTTGATTAATCTATTATTCTAGGTATAAAGACTCCTATTAAGGTAATTTGGTATCATCCTACAATTCGTCATCTAAAAAACTAATATAAAAGTCAACTAATAAGAAAATTATAATGGAACGTATATGAGTGAAGATCTATTGGAAATTTACATTATCAATATGGTTGTCCACAATGGATGAAATTTTTAAAAAAATTATAAACTTTGGAAATGAATCTATTAATCACAAACATTTGTTGTGGAATAATGGAATTAATTAATATTATGGAATTATTAGAAAACTATGTTCAATTGATTTTTTTTACAACTTATCATTATAAATTTTTATGATTGCATGGAATGATTATATTCACAATAAATTACTTCCCAAGATATGAATAATTTTCTAGATGTAGTGTAAAGGGGCATAACTCTTCATTTATTGATGAAGAAGTGAAATAATTTTATCATCAACAAAATGGGAGGAAAATCGTGTACATGGGTCACTAAATGTTTATTCAATTTTTTAAGAATATAGAGGCTATTACTCTTTTATTAAAATAATTTAAAAGATAGTAACCATGGGGAGGGGAAATGGGAAAATAGGGAAAACCCAAAACAAAAGAAACTATTTTATTGTCTTTTTCTGCAGTCTCTTGGTTAGCCTTCATTCTTCGTCTCTAATTACATCCATCTCTGCTCCTCCGCTCTTTAATTGATTACTCTTACTACATATTTAAAAAAGTAATTAACATATATTAATAATTTTATATTTGTACAAATATGATATCAAGTGATAAATATTTGGATTGGGTAAATGGGATTGATGTCACATTTGGAAAGACACAAAGATCTTCTAATATATATTTATATGGAAGAAACGGTAAAATGTTTTTTATCATCCATATGGGAGATATAATGAGACTAAACCTAAATTTTTTTTGATTTATATTGAGAATAATATTTATGGTATTTTTAGTTGAATATCTTTAGATATTAAAGTAAAAAATAAGAATGAATAAAATAAAACATCATATTTACATTAAATGGGAATTTATTTAGAGTTAGATATCACTACTAAATGAAAAGTCACATAATTTCCTTCATCATTTCATACATTACTAATGAGGAATAAAATCTAATTTTTGGTGCATTAATGGTATCAATGAGCCTTACGATTATTTTTCAAAGGTAAAAATTTTTGTTTCATCAAAATAATTTCAGTTTATAACCATGAAATCTCATGATTGTATTGTTATGAGGAATCTAATCATATTAATTTCATTTCATGGAATACTAAACATCTATGTTTAATTGACTATTTAGAAGGTGTGTAATTTTTTTGATTTTATTTTGAACAAATTTATAGATATGATTTTGTTGATTTTTTTTTTTTATAATTTTCTAGTTAATATAAATTTTCAATAAGAAATTAAATTTCTATAATATTTTTTCATACCATGGTACATTTAATGTTTAATATTTTATTAGAAATAAGTAATTTTGGTACCATATATCTAAATTATAAATATTCTTTCCAAATTTATAATAAGACATTTATGAGGTATGTTATGAATACATATTTACTAAAAGCATCCATTTTTGAAAACTATGTTTTATAAGAGGTGGTAGAGTTTTCTTCAGACTTCCTATATGAAGCTTATAATGATGATTTTCCTAAATATCTCCATCAATGATTCATTTTTTTGGGGGAAAGTAGATCAGTGCATTAAATATAATTTTTTTGCAGTTGAAAAAATAAATATTAATTATTTATACATACTGAATAACAATAATGGTGAATATTCATATATAACATCTCATATTAATGTGTTCAAACAATATTATCTGATGAATAAAGTTAAATTAAAATTGAATTATCCTAGAAATTTTTTTATATTATTTAATCTACACATTCATGGTATATTTGATTCATAAAAAATATTTATATGGTTTGATGGTGCACAAGTTTAAATGGGATAACATGGCCAATGTATGAAAATAATGCATATAAATTTCATACAAACAATCAGGAAAGTAGAATTGTATGATTATTCAATAATGTAATTAATTTTTTAGCACAAAAGAAAAAACCCAATAATTAAGTCACGTACATGTTATAGAGTTGTTAATGAATTATGGTAGATTGATTTTGTGAAATTTAATGTTCCCAGGATCAAATATAAAAGATTTTTCATTCACAATAGTTTTATACATGAAGAATTTGTTATCATACTAGTCAATATAAATAGTTTAAAAAAAAATTACGACTATTTTGTCATGGAATCACATGTGAAAAAAAATTATATGTTTTTAATCCATCATATGTATAGTGGTTTATTATTTTTCAAGGGAAAAAATATTTTCTTGATAAAATACATTATGATGATGATTAATTAAGTGAGATCCCTACATTAATAGAATTATTATCATTGGATGTTATAAAAACAGTATAGTCAGGGTTCACTCCATATGGAATGATCAAGAAGAACTATATAAAACCATTACATTAGTACTCATTTGATATTATAGGTAGCATATATTTATTTCTTATTAAAAATTTCATGTTTTATTAAAATTGTGATATAAAATTTATAATTTAATAATTTATTTAAATCATATATTTAAAAAAAATGATAAACTATTCATTTAATTTTGTTTGGTTTTTATTATATTAATTTTCAATTATAAAATTTTCAAATATAATATTGGATTTATATAATTTTCTACTTATTTTTCCTTTTCTTCTTTCTATATAATTCCATATCTCTTTAATATTATAATTAATTTTTAATATTATTTTAATCTAATCTATTGAATACGATAAATATTTTTTTTAGTTTTGTTCTATTTTTTTGGTAGTATTTTTAATATTTATTCAAAGTTATATATATCTTTTGGAATTGTATAATATTTGAAAGTATTATTTTCTTATGCCTATATGATTTTATATCTTATGAGTTTTTTAATTATTATTTTTTGTATTATTGTTATCTACTATAAATAATATGATATGGAATATTTTTAGTTTTTTTATCATATTCTAATTGTTATTCAAATTTATAATTCATATTTATATTTGTATAATATATTATATATTTGTTTTCTTATATATATATAATTCCATGTGTCATAATGTTTTTAAATTTTTTATCATTTTTGTTATCTAATGGAATGAATATGAATTAAAATATGTTTGGTTTAGTTTAAATTTTATTAAATCATTTCCCAATTTCTATATAATTTTATATATAACAATTGGAGTTCTATAATATTTTATTTATTTTTTAATGATATTTATAGGATCATTTAATATAAAATATCAGGGTCACCTCAATATTTTATGTATTACCATACACATACTCTTATTGAGTATTCTCCTCATTATTTTACATAATATTCTTCTACATATATAGGTAATGAGAATGATAATAGATTCAGCAAACATTTTATAATATTTTTAAAAAAGTGAATCACATTCTCATTGACATGAACATATGATATATATCGATTTCAATGGTAATGGTAATACTATGTTTCCAAATTTAAAATAATCTAAGAGATTTTTTTATATAAAATCTCTAAAAAATTAATCATTTGAATGTATTGTTAGAGATATATTGATAAGAATGTACTAGTTCAGATATCAAAGAAAATTTTATGAAGATTTTATATTATTATTTTATCAATAATTACATTTTTATACTAATATATTTTATTTTTTCCTTCACATTATGTGATATATGATTAATATGACACAAAATAATTCATGATAAATGGTTATCTTTTATTTCTACAAGATTGAGGGACCTTAAATCAACCTTAAATTATGACTTAAATTTTAGGGAAGGAAATAATTTAATATACATGTGATGTATTAGTTTTTCTATAAAAATACACATTGAATAATTTTACATAAATTTAATGATAATAAACATTTATGGAAAGTGAAATATCAAATTTTTTAAGTTGTTCTATAATAAAAAATGACTATATTAATTGTTTTGTCTAAAGTTAATAGAAACTAAAGAGATTTTATTAGGATATCCAATTAATAAATGCATGCCCTCATAAATTATCTCATGGAGGTTATCCATTATTAGATGAACAATAGGTTGAGGAAAATTTTGAAAAACTGAGTGATAGGTCTTCAGGTTCATCAAAGATTTCCCTCCCTCCCCCCCAGATAGACCTGAAAAAAGGAAAAGTTCCTAAATTAAAAAAAAAGGAAAATGTCTTATGGAATTATATACATATATATTTTATAATATTTGAAGAGGTTATTTATATTTTTTAATTTAGTTTTAAGCTCTATAATTTTTTATTCACTAGTATTTTTGTCAAATAATCTATAGGAAGCACGTGTTGAGCATAGAACACAAAGGAAATTTAAAAAAAATGTTGGGAAGGATATTTTGGATACTATATTAGAAAATTTCAAAGACCTAAGTCATATACAAGGATAACAGGGAAATATATCAATTAAATAATTTTCTCTCATTCAAGAACTTATTTGATGATGGTTGTATATATACAAAAAATACATTATTTAAAATGTAATTATTTGGATATGGGTGAGATGGTGGAGGTAAAGAATGTATCTTCAATATTAATCTATATTTAGGGATATTCTGAGAAAGTTTCTGACATCATATTCTACTCAACATCTAAGTGAATATACCACTCCTCACCTATTCTTTCATATCACACTCTTATATATTCTCTTCCATATTTTACCATATAATATGAGTTATATATTGAGGATATCATTTATCATATTATATTTTAGGACATCATATATTATATTGGTGATACACTGCATAATTATTTGTTATATATGGATATGTGTAGGGTAGTGATACAAGATATTATAGATGCATCAGCTAAAGTACCATTGCCTATAGATAATGTCTTTGTAGTTGAAAAATGTGCCAACCATATCTAAATTTTCCATATAGACTTATCTAACATATTATTACCAAGGTTTTAATAGATTATATCCATTACTTTATATTGGCGATAAATTATTTTTATATTTTATAATATATGTATATTTATATTTAAGAAATACATTAAATGAAAATACATGATGTATATATTCTAATAACATGTTGAAGCCACTTCAAAATTTAATTCAAATGATTCTGAGGTATTTTCTTAATTATTATTAAATAAATTTATATTTTCTATTTTTTATGATTTTATAATGAGTTATGACATTTATGGGTATGATAATATTGTGAATATTTTTACAAGAGATCTTGAGACTAAAAAGATATTGGGAATCACATTTATGTATATCATTTTCATGTATAATAAGTATCAAATTTATTTTATCAATTTTATATAACATTATGCTTATGTTTTTTAGGTATCTTTAGGTATCATATTTCTATTTCAGTGTATGGTTTCATGGACTAAGAATTTATTTCTCTAATAGCCCAGGAAATTAAGGATGAGGAACTAATATTATATATTTCTGGAGGACTTCTAAAAAATTCAATTTAGTGTTTGATATTTTTTTATCTTGATGGGTATGAATCATACATTTGATATAGATTCAATTATCAAATTAAATAAATATTCACATTTTCTTGTATATTAGTTTCCATTGGTTGTTCTTTTTTAAAACCATAAGAAAATATAGATTATAGGTTATGATCCATCCATGGTGAAGTTTGAGAAATATTAAAGATATATTAAAGATGTATGTTTCACTATTTTAATTATTATATATATTAAGATATCTTTTAATTTTATTTCATGATTATCATTTTCAATGAGGGAATGGGTGAAAAATAACTAATCCATATAAAAGTGGAATAAAAATATCATATATATATATATATGAGCTATGGTGACATCATATATAAATACCATAATATAGAAAATGGATAAAATGTTCTTTTTAATTGATAAATCCTTTTTAAAACAGAATGTTCATCACATAAAATGAGTAATACAATTGGGATAACATGTTATATGATTTTTTTATAAAATAATTGCAACTATAATAAATTCGAAATTGAATATGGTTATATTTTTTTATAATATTTCCTTTTATATGTCTTGAAACTATATTGATATTACATATTGAATAATTTTATTTTAATTTCATGTTTCTTGATCACCCCCTCAATTATAATCAAAATGATATAAATATTTTATTATCTTAATGGGTATATTATTTTACTAGTTTTATACAGTTTTAGTTTATCCCTTTTTTTAATATAAATATTCATGTTCAAATATTAAATTGTAAAGTTGTTGTAATTTAATAAATGTTGTGAAATCAATTTCATTGTAGAATTATAATGTATTATTGTTTACATATATTTTTACTATTGTTTCAAGTGGTTGTTATAATATTACATGTCGGTTTAAATGTAATCAAAAAAATTTCAACAAAACAATTATAACATTAGTTAATTTATAACAGACCTAAAAGAACATTTTTTCACTAATATTTTAAAAAATGACTTAAAAATTCATCCAATATTACATTTATTGGTGGTATTATTTTTTGTTTTTCATATTAAATAATGTAAAATATTTGTTTTTACACTAATAATGTTAACTGGTACAAAAAAATGTTTTACAATGTCAATGCAAATGACGTGTCAAATTAGAAAACATTAAAAGGTAAAAGATGATGTGGAAAACCCTTTCTTTGCTCAATTGTAAGAGTAATATATTCTAACTTATGAGTAAATATGATGCTAGAAATAATTATTTGGATTCTTAAATGGATATATATGATTATATTACTTTCATATAATATTAAACGTAATACAATGTGATATATCTCAACAAACCCAGTAGTATATTTTGAGTTGAAGTCAAGGATAATTTTATGGGGATTTAAATAAGGAACATTGATGGGGATTAAAGAGGTATTTGTTATATTATTTAGATAACAAGTAGATTTGTTCCAAAAAGAAAATTTCAACTCTATTTATAAGGATTGAAGTAGGGATTTTATATGCTAGAATTTTGACTTGTTTCAAAAGTAGGATCATGTTACCAATTTTCATGGATGTTTCTTAATTTAAATAAATAAACAATATCCAAATAATTTTTATTTTTCTATAAAAATAATATGAGTAAAATATAAGATAATATAGTTGTTTAATATTAATATATAGAACAAGAGCTACTAAAAAATTGATGTCTAGGTTCTTGAAAGAAGAATATATAAATATTCATATGAAACTATATAAAAATTATTCTATATTGATATGAGTTGTTGTTACTAATTTATATCATAATTCTAGTGATTTATTAATGAAGGATCAAAATTTTATCTTTTACTAAATTTATGTTTCGATCATTATGAAGTTGAGAAAGGATAATGAATTTCTTCAACTGCCGAATATTATCTTATAGTTAAAGTCATAGTTTGAGGAATAATATTTGTATGTCAATGTTAAGAAATTAAGAGGATTATTGAGGAATGGATTCATCTAGTTTTTTAACCATTTATAAGAAAGAGTGATCATGTATAATGAATCTTTAATGTGCTTGATAATTGTTATGAAATAGTTAATGGGAATCAAGGATCATACTGGAACTAATGTATTTAATTTATAATATTTTTGGGAATATATATATGAGTTTGTACTGAAAATTGTATTTATAATGTTACTCAATTTTATACATTTTAATAATATTCTTCCTATTTTTCCACTTTATTATTTTTTTTATGCATTGTGTTTATTTATGGGAAATTAAAGGGACTATATTTATAATAGGAAAACCTAAAATTTTAGGTTCTATGTGTTATTTCTACCTATGAGAATGTGTATCAATATCATAACTGTATATAATTATCTATGTATATGATAAATCATATACATTGATAATAAAATCAAAACCATAGTAGTTAATATTTTTGGTAATGTATCTTGCATCGGGTAAATCATTAGTGATATTATAATAATTGAATTATTGGAATAATATTTTCTAGTTTTGAGTATTTTAAGAGGATATCTATGTGTATTTAACTTAAATTTTATTAACTTTGTAAAATGAAGGTCTCTGCATGGTATAGGAATATTTATTCAATTTATTCGATAAATAAAAGATCAAGCATGGAAGGATGATAAAATAAATCATGTATCCTTTCGAGGAAAAATAAATAAACAAATTTATTATATTATATAGTGTTTATTCATGAAAAAAATTGTTATTTATATAACATATAACTATCTCTTTATGATTAATGACATTTTTTTTAATTAAAATCATTACCAATGAGTTTAATAAACTAATATCAATATAAGGTCCTATATGGTCATACACAAGGTGAATCTTGTTGTTTCACTGATTCGAAAAAATTGGGCTTTAGGATCACGTGGTTCAGTTGTTATAAGTTCATTAATAATAACAAATAAATACATTCTACTATATTTCTTTCTATTTTAGACTAATGTGAATTGAATTTTTATCATGTTTTAAAAAATTTATTTAATTTCATTTAATTGAATGTAGGAAAATAGTTTTCAAATTATCATTAAATGTTAATTATTTAGTAATAATATTTTTTATAAATGAGTCATGTTAGTGGATCAATATTTATCATATGAAATGTGAGAATCATTTAAGTGATATATAAAATAAAGATAGTTATTATTATAATTTAAACAATTCATTAGTTGAATTATGGGAAATTCATAAAGACTAAATTTCTTTAAGTTATTAATGGAATATAAAAAATGTTTAACCTAGGTATATAGAATTATTTTATACCTCAGAATGGGAGTGTAATCCACTTGAATGAATTTTATCTACTTCCATTATTTTAAAGGAATGTGGAGGGGAGAAATTGAATAGATTTATTCCTCATTCTTGGATCAATCCCATGTCCTTTTGATGATTATGAGACTATATTAAATGTAATATTTATTTTAGACTAGTATATAATTACCATATTTTACTGAACCATGATTATTTTAGATCATTGTAGATGATCATTATATCCCCCTGCTTGGATCATTCGAGCAAAAATGAACTATAAATTGGCATATGTGACCTTATCATGATTAATAATTTAGGTAAAATTTCATTTATATTTATTAAAATTAAAATTTTACTACTTTAAAACATTAGATATAACAAATATCAATATGATAGATGTAGAGTTACAACATTTATTCAACATAAAATTTTTTAAAATACCATTTAAAAATAATATACATGTTCCTGGGTTACTAAAATTTGTACCTATGTGGTTCTAAAATATAAACAAAACTGTTTTAAACAAATTTTCTAAAATTTATGTTCAATGGGTTGATATTGTTCAAATGGTTGATATTATTTACAAATTAAATTATTTATGAATAATATATGGTTATCAAGAGTTAGAGGAATACCATGGGAGGGAGAGACATGGGTATTATAAGGTAAACACTTGTTGGGGGTGGAGGATTCATGCATCACATGTGAATTAAAAATATTTGGAAAATTGTATGGGTGGCACTGCTACCTACCTCCCCAAACAATAAAACTGCCTCATTGACCAAGGTTAGTTCCACCTCCCCAAGCCTATACCACCGAGTACATGAATTCCTCAACCAACCTAGCCACATCATCATCCCAATACCCAAGCATGGTGGCCCAAACTAGACCAGGGAAAGTCATACCATACCAGAGCCACGAAACCACATTACCTATTCATCTTGGCCTAATTAGACAATAACATCCTTTTGGCCCAAAACAATCCAAATTAGACTAAAAAATAACAAAATAAACTAGAAATATTAAAAAAATATTAATAGAGAAATGATGTATTTAGGATTATAATATTTAGTATTTTAGAATAGAACTTCTTTATTTATAATTATAATTATTTAAAATTCCTTAAGTTTAAATTTATCCTGTTTAATATTTAATATTCATTATGGATGAATACTGATTAATCATAAGAAGAGAGTGAACCATGTATATTTATATGAATTTATTTATTTGATTATTTTATTTTCAATTATTTTTATTTATTAAATAATATTATTTAATTATTAATAAATTTTCCCACCCTCTTTAAATTTTATAATATCCTATATGTATATATTTAGATTATAAAATTTGATTAATTAAACTAGAGATTCCTAACATTTATATAAGAATAAAATTGTAAAGAACAATGCCTTCAAGATGAATCAGTTTGAGTTAAGAGTCTATATAAATCTAAACAAGTATTAATTCACATGATAATGAGGTTGTTTTAAATTGATATAGTTCATGTTACATTAAATGAATGACTGAGAGACCAAATGGTCAAACAGTAAGGCGAGTGTTCCTGAACATTCCCTCAAACAATGGGAGGATGGACCGGAATTAGAACCCATAAGAAATAGATAAACCTGGAAGTCCTTATCCTATAACAACCTATAACAATAAATGAACATAGAAAACCTTATTTATAAACAACACCATATATATACAACTAAATAGTATAACAACATAAGAATTAGATAATAGGTATCCAATAAATTTCTATAAAGGTTATATTAAAATAGGGAAACATAATTTTAGAGTGTAAAAACATTATTTGATATTAACTACAGGAATGGAAGGAATCACCCACATTACTTAGCCTCCTTGAATTAACTCTATCAAAAATCATTTTTCATAATACATGACCATCAAAAAATATGAAACTAATATATGAACACCACTGGCTTTATATCTTCTAAGGTTATCTCTGGATAGTATAATTCATGCATGGACACTACATGTGTGGATATAAGGATGGAACAAAGATGAGTATTTATATATCTAAAAAGATGCCTTGAAAACATATTGATAATGATAAAAAATGTAATCTTGGAACTTGTGTATAATGGAAATAGAGAGTATCATCCCATGAAAACCAATTATTATCTAAGGTCATGAAAACCATAGTAAATGGAATAATATCAAACATATCTTCATAGCTTCATTAAGATTAATATCTCATGGGAATTAGGAGATACCAAATAATTAAATTCACATAAATACCCAAGTTGGAAGCCTGTCTATAAGGAATATTTTTGATGGTATTGAGATAGTCCCAATACACAAAAAATATTCCCAATATCCATATGACCCTTTCATACAACTCTCCAGACCTCTAAACACCCAAACAACCTCACCAGTTGTGAAAGGGTACCTACTCTATGGTTTTTGTGTTCATTAGTCAATGGGTAAATAGATCCTAAGGGTGGAAAGAAACCTACAAACTATCCAATAGGAGCAAAAAAACCTTTATAGCGAGAGGAACAAAACGATCTATCTAATATTCCCTTAGGAGGGTTACCTACTCTATATTATAATATTGGGGGACATAAACCTTTTTTAGATAAAGTGGTAATGACCCCAATCCTGAATAGAGGACCTGGATGTTGATGATTTTAACCATATGCCATTATCCTCTTAGAGGTTTACCTACTTCAAAATACATATGAGGGACTCTTACCTATTCCTAACACGCCAAAAATAGTAATTTTCCACATCAATCAACCAAAATGTGTCTCCCCCACACCAACATAATCATCTCGAAGATATGGGGAATAATATAATTTTAACACTTTGAAAACAATATATACTATAAATTTAATATTCCCCCTCACATATTATAAATAAAATCTATCAAAATACACTATTTATGTCTCTTATTCTTACACCATTTAAATAATATACAGTGAATACTATAGTATCCATAGTAAACAGTACGTACCAAAAAATAAGACACGCAGAACACTTAAGAAAGCTAGTCATGTATTATATGGTGTCCATGTTGTGTATCAAGGAACAATAAATATTCCTAATGGTGAATGAATTATAGAATTGAACATGATTTGTTTTTATCACTCTAGGTAAACATTGATATTCCACTCAATCTATACATGATAAGTGTCTATGGATCTAATGAAACTTTTTCTAGAAAGGTGAAGATTTTGGAAATAAAAAATTCAAAAGATCACCATGATATGAAAACTAAATCCATGTATAAACTATAAATAAATAATATTGTGTATGTTAAACAAATGATTCTATTGTATTGTCTCTAAATTATTATGTTGATCAGCATGGGGTTTCCAATGGACTCTCTCCTCCATGGTGTATTCATGGATTCGCCAATTAACTCTCAATGCTTGGGTGGAAGCCTCCTTACATTCTAGATATGGTGTTATCTCACTAGATTCATGGAATAAGAAGGAATATAGCTTCATTAATTAGATAATCTGTAACAAAATATTAGGAAAGTTTTTCACCACACATTATTTTCCTTCTTATATAGATCTTAGGACACTCCAAATCCTTCTACTTTATTTACTCAAACATTATGAAATATTATTGTAGAGACATCAGTTAGAACACTTATAACATTCGAACAATTTATATTATCATATTTACTTTATCATATGAAAAGGTATATTTGACGATAGTCTAATGTGGTAAATATTAACATCTTAACACTAAACATTTAACAAATAGTATCAATCAAAGAGTGATAATGTATATCGTACACTATTATTGGCCTTACAAATTTGTAATATGATATCATTATACCATAATAAATTATATGACCAAACTAACACAATACATACTTTATAAAATCCTACTATACAATATATCAATATCATACAATATGATATTGGAATATATATTTATGACATAATGTAATAACTCCATCACTTTCATATTTTTATTAAAGCCTTATAAACATTAGTTTTTCACATTGTATTAAATCATATAAAATAAATTTTGAAATCATATTAAAAAATCCTTTTTTATATATTCCAAATCATTTTTGGAAGACTATCATTAACTTAAACTTGTATCAAATCATATGAAATACTTTGTTAATAACCATCCAAAATTCTATTTCAATAAACTCTAAGAGACATTATATTATCTATCCAAGTATTTTAAATTTCATTCCCCATCAAATCATCAGTAATTTCTGACCACATATTCATATTTATCATTTTGATAAATATGAAATTACAACTTTATAAATGTATTCAAATGGAAGCCTCTAAAAAAATATAAATGCTTCTCAAGATATGAAGGGATCTGGTGTGATCTCCAAAAACACATGTATCTTTATAACCTTTCCCACTAGTTATATCATATAAAAGAAAAAAAATCATGTGATCCCTTTTCCTAAGTCATCAAGTAATAATTGTATAAATTGTATTTATATCCCATATAGCTACTTTTATTTTCTTGATTATCGTAGTTTATATTGACAAGAATAATAAATTCATCCCACATATTTCAACCCTATGGATGAGCACATTATGTTACCCTCGTTAATTAGATAATAACATAACATTTATTATCTGGTTATATTCATACACTTGCTCAGTTTTTCATAATATATGGCTTAGATATCATACTCTATATATTAGGGGATAAATCCCATCTTTGTTAATCCTCAAACAACGACTAGATAATAAAATCTCAATGTCACCTCATTTTTATATAATCCTTAATGAACTCATAAGAAATGCACCAATGTTTGAATTTTTTCAAGATATGTATACTTTCAACTTCTTGTGTTAAATTTACCTATATTTGAAACATGTAACTCTTATATACCAAAGACATATTAGATTACACTCCATGTGGTATAATTGGTAGTTCATCTAGTGTAAAAAACACATTTACACCTCATGACCACATACAACATATCTATATGAAACAATATCAATTATTACAATTAAATTTCATCATAATCCATCATAATTCTTTATGAAAATTGATTAGGGATAACATGAAGTCATATACTGAGTTATGTATTATCATTTGACTTAATGAGTATATGATACCAACATTAAATAATGATAATGTGGAGAATTACATATTCAATAAAATAGTTTATTTCATTATTTAAAATCATTCAATGTGCAAAAATAAAATCACACAAAATATCTGATCTAATCATATGTTTACTGCACTTTTTGGGGTTTTTTAATCTCATTAAATATATATGTAATTCCTTCCTTACAGCTATTTTAACATATGAAAAAATTATCCAAATAAAACCATTAATGAGTAATATTTATAATGTAAGACAGTATGAATAATAGTGATACATTCGAATCATATTCTTAATGTTCAATGGTATCCAAACTTCGTAACATCCCAATTTCAAGTGTTACAATGTTAATAACTTCGGATATCTATTTAGAACTATTTCAATGTTCATCATCTTCAACATTCAATAGAAATTTTTCCTTAAAGATTTCATTTATATATTTCCCTAAATAATGTAACTCTTTAAATTATTATTTTAATAAAAAAATTATGAATTTAGTATATTAATTAATATTTACATTGTATTTTGAATAGAAAAATATTTTAGTTTTTGAAATTAAACTTCCCTAAGTGAAAACATACTCCCACAATACTCTTAGAAAATATATTGTTTTTATAATATCATAGTATGATACATAAACACTTTTGTGTCAATAAATAGCACTTATTTCATATAGCGTAGATATATAACAAAAAAACTATTGTAGAGTAATATATGTATTAGATGTAATATTATAAAATGTAGTCATCAAATAGATGGGCTGACAACTAGGCTGTTTTAAGAACTCAGTTTTTCAATCAGGTATGGATCCTTTATATTTTAGCGTAATTATTTATTTTGGACCTAATGTAGATGACGAATGAGTTATAGAAGGTACCAAGGTTTTCCATGCCATTTTTTAGAGCCCAGAACCAATGTTGTAGTGAAATTGGTCTGGTCTCATGGTTAGAGTAAACTATGCTAGTAGTGCGCACGCATAGATCTAACTGTGCGGATGGTCTATATTTTCAAGCAGAACCATCTCGCACAGTTGGTTAATATTTTCCATAACTGTGAAACCAAACTATGTATCACACCCCTTTCTCCAAGTATCCATGTATGGTTTGTAAACAGTTTAGAAATCCATGATGAAAACCCGTGAAAAGGCAAAATTTTCAAAAAAATTATAATTTTACCCTTAATGATCTAATAAAGCCCGTCATTTATCCTTATTATAATTTCAAACATGGTTTGCCTCATTTTCTCTCATTTTGGATATTTTTAAATGCCTAATATAGGGATCAATAGATCACATTCATCTAAGATCTATTCGAGCTTCGGTTCATCATGTTGGATGTGCAACGATAACTACTCAAGTATATTTGAGTCGGTCTTCATCTCTCTTACTATCGACCTAGTTATCGAGGTGTGAGTGTTTTTTTTTCTTTTTCTCAGATATAATATAATCCAAGATGAGTTATAGTATAATACAAGATGATGAGAGTCGTAAAAGCCTATGGTGGACGGTCAATAACACATCCTTCATGTTTTTTTATTATGGAATTTGTCAAGTGGGGCCTACCTATTTCTTTGGTTGCTGCTTATTGAATTTATATTCCATGATTATAATCAAAAGAACCATATAGTTATGATATTACCAAATATGTGACATTTTTTAGTGGTTACTGCCACAACTCCATCCATCCCTTGTAAGATACTTTTCCCTAATTTCTATTATAGTGTTTTAACAAGTTTGATCCATATTTTGGGTGTGCCTTGGCATGATTTTTATAAATGTATGAATTCTATATTAAACAAATTGAATTGTATTATGAATTAAATAAAGGTATATACCATGAATGATCACCACTTGACCCACATAAGTTATGTGATTCTAATGATAAATTAATTTTAAATAGAGATTGGTAAGTATACTATGTATATGACTTGGAATTTTTTATGGAAATGAATATTTGGTTGCATGTTCAGAGAACCCCTTACCTTTAATAGAAGGTAGAAGAGTGAGACATGAAGAAGGAAAATTCCATAAATGGATTAAATTAATGGTTTCATTCTACTTTTCTGTATCACAACAATGAAAGGCAATACTTGAACCAAATGGACATATTGATTAATTATGAATTGATTAAATAGTTGCATGCTCGTTTAGCCTCGTCACACTACTAAAGGTACTGGATTGAAACATATGAATTATATATGACATAATTATAAAAATAGGATTGTTCTGACTTGATCTCACCTTGGATTCCTGAGGGGATTCCTTGAGGACTCAAGGACACCATTCTGAATTCTTGTATATGGCTTGTATAGGTTGAGACCCACCTAGAACCCGGTCCTTGTCTAACTTTGTATTCCTGGTATAACACCATAAGAAACCTCATGTATTACTAAAATATTCTTTGGATATACTCCTTGAATCCATCATTGAAAAGTAGGTCGCATGGTTAAAGCCCATCGGGCCCGATCATTACTTAGCCCAGTTTTAACATGCATAAACTCCTTGGACATGGTAGTCATATTATTGTGGAATTATTTGGAATATTATCCATGGATTACAATCTTACTGTTAGAGAGGATATAGTTTTTACGGAGTTATCATCCCTTGAGGTCTTTGTTGACTTGGTTATTACCTTGGAACTTCATTATTAAATATCATTTCGGGTTTACTTATTACATCTTGGAAGCTTTTCTATTGTTAACATGGGACATATTTATCAATTAGTAATAACCAAATAATTATTTGGTTACATGTTTAGACATCATCCAAGGGTTTAAGCTGGTACTTTGGTATTTAGATTCATTATACTGCTTTACTTTTTGTATTTATGGTTTCACACTATTATATTTCAATTACATGGGATAGATGTTATAGAAACAATTAGTGGTGGCCTAGAAGGATTTATCTCACACCCTCTCCGGGAACCGTTTGGTACCCAGGTCAGATTACATGTATGAAGGTTTTGACAAAGGGAAGAATATAGCTTCAAACAATTGATCAATTTCTATTTATGATGAAGCTTAATAGAATATGATCATGCCAGATCTCTAGATTCTTGGGATATTATTTTATTTCCTTTATACTTTTCTGGAACATGTTATGTCTGTTATCTTTTATCCTTGTTTTCATGTTTTCATTCAACATGAAAAATCATAATCAATTATTCTAGTTGATTCAATTATTGTTATCCTTTAACATCTATTATTTTTTTCTTCTTCTATAGTTTACTTATATTGATTCTGATATTTAACTATGTTTATATTTATGCTCTATGATACACTCTAGTAATGATGGCATAGTCTCCCCATTGAAACACCCTAGGCCCTTTCTTCTAGTTGGCAGCCTATGGAATTTGGGAAGATGTGATTGAGGCCATGTGGCCAACCGGGCTTGGGCCACCTATTAACTGGAATCTGGATCCAGGATGTCACATGGTGGTATCAATGGATTCCCTTCTTGATTTTGTATTTGGATTCAATTTTTAGTATATTTGGAATGCTTGGGACTTGGTCATAAGTCATGTGTGAGCATCGTGAAACCATGATCGGGGTAAAATCCGCATTACGTGAATTATAATTTTTGTTATGGTTTTCCCTATTATAGTTAATATCCTTTCACCATTGGGTGACACATGTTGTGTGTATTTTTTGGTTATTACTCTATTTAATGATTTCATTCATCCTTGGGCTGATGATATGAGGGAAAGGAACATTGTTACATGAATCATTATAGGTAAATAGAATTCGCCTATCATGCATATCTTCATGTCATTTATTTTCATTTCACAAACTGGGTTTCTTGATATGACTATGATTATTGAGTGATGATGTGATAGTTAGGTTATTCTTGGATTAATCATGGTTCTGATTGAGTGACTTACTATATCAATTCATGAGGTGTATAGGCCCTCATGGGTTAGGATGGGCAATTTGACAGGTCAATCCATTATGGTATAAATCAATGTGTTATTTTTTTAGTGATAAGTTGTGTGGGAACTGATTCAATGGGAATGTATATCCATTATAAGGTGAAACATGAATTCTAAAATGAAATGGTTTCATGTCCTCCTCCTTCCATTACAAATTAATGAAAGGTAAAGAAGTTAACCAGGAAACTGAATGTTAAATGAAAACAAACTTATAGTTGAGCACTTACCAATACCTTGACATATAAGAGGTAACTTGGGGTAGTATAACTTTGGAAATTAGCCTTTCCTTGTTCATCTTCCACTAGTGATTTTATCTACCTACTTAAATCACATTTTTAGGCTTGTTCCTAGAATTTATAGACTAATGCTGCCATGATTTCCTTGTACAATACTCTAGGAAGTTGGTGACAACCACGATCCAAACATTGTGGTCCATATTCCACTAGTCCCACCTATAGGATTGAAACATGAGGAACCACTTGATGTTCCTAATTTGGTCACTTTTTTCCAAGTTCATGACAGTTACCTACATATGATGCAGTCTATGCATGGTGCTCCAGGGCTTACCCCTATAATGGATGATCTGACTCGGGAGTTCTAGAAACAGGATCCTCCTACTTTCCCAGTGGTGTAAATCCACAGGATGTTGTGTCTTGGATATTGTAAATCTTGTCTATCTTTGATAGTCTAGAAATTACTCTAGAGAATAGGTTCATGCTTTCTACATACATGATTTGGGATTCATCCAAGCGTCGGTGGGATGTGGTTACCTAGGTTGATTTCCATCAAGACATGATATGGGCTGACCTCAAGACAGTTTTCTATGATTAGTTATATCCTCATATGCTGAGAGATGATAGATCTAGAGATTTCATGCATCCTGAGAATAGTTATATTCCATTTATAGAATATTCAGTGTGTTTCACGGAGTTGTGGTTCTTTTCACCGCTTAAAGCTGGTGATGATATTTCGTGTGCTAGACACTTTGATAATGAGTACCATTATGCCATCCATACTTAGGTGAATGTTTTCCTCCCACTTAATTTTTCAAAACTTACAATCAAGCTCTTATCACTGAGAGAAACCTGAGGGGTGATAATAGTAGCGAAAATAGATGATCAGTTCCAATGTCGGCTAGTTTTTTTCCCGGTGGTAGGAAAATTTTAATCAAGATTTCTATTCAAGTAAGTGAAAAAAATTATCCATTTTGAAACCACCATGGTGTGTCAAAGGTGCGGATGAAGGGGTCATCTGAAGAATCATTGTGATAAAGACCCAATGGAGTGTCGATCTGGAGACTGTTTTGGGAAACATCAGATATTCTTCATGAACATTCCACCAACCTTGAGTGGAAAAGGATCTTCACTAACTCCAGCTTCAAAAGTGGGTTTTTTTCATCGTTTCAGGTAGGGAGTTGGAATAACATTTTTAGGAATGTACGAGAATGAGTTTGTGGTCATGGTAGCCAAAACCCAGATCACCAGAAGCTCCAACATACAAGTTATGGCCATGGTAGTCCAACTGCTACACAGGGCATTAGATCAGGTTAGTTTCATGCACTATAGATGATACCGGAGGATCATGTTGCAAGACCATCTATAGTATGAGGTACTATTCTAGTGGAATCTACTATAGTATCTTCATTATCTAAAACAGGTGCTTCAAACTCTTTTATCTCAATATCTATCGTGGAAAGGAACTGGAGATATAGTATTACTATGGTGTAATGACACTAAATACACTATTAAGGGTACGGTCAGAGGTCATACACTAGTGTAAGGATTGTCCTCTAGAGGGAGGTAATTAAAATTCCTTATGGAACCTCTTTGTTATAGAGGTGATGGCTTTTGATTTCATTCTCGGGATGGACTGGTTGGTTCAGTATCACACTTTTATAATCTTCTATCAGTGTAGGGTATCTTTTACATCACTATAGGGTAGATGTTATCTACATAAGGGTGAGTGGGATGTCTAGGATAGTAGAGATAGATCAAAGCATCATGGGCTAGGTGGAGTGACCTCCCAGATGACCAATCTCTTCATAGAAGATTAGCGATTCCATCAAGATAATTTCCCTATATTAGTGGATTGTTTCAGGGATTTATTTCTAAATTATTTTTTTGGCTTACCTCCTTAGATAGAGGGAACTTTTATGATCTATTTTGTTCTATGAGTAGATCCAGTGTCCATACATCTATATAGTATGGAACTTATAGAGATTTAAGATCTCTAGCGTTAGTTGAAGGATTTAGACGTGAAGGGTTTTATATGACCCAGTACATCCTCTTGGGGTTTGCCCATGATTTTTAGCGAAAAGACTTATGGAACCTCTTGGTTCTCTGTGAGAATATATTAGGAGATAACTCACCTCTGGATTGGTCTCTAGATAGAGACGACATCATGAATATTTAGGGATGTGTTTGGGTTCCCAAAGATATGATAGAGTAGTTAATGCGTGATTCCCACACTTCTCAATGGGTGGTTCATCCCAGAATCTCCAAGAAGTATTGAGATATATGACACCATTATTGGTGTCTTGAGATGAAACACTAGATTTCATAATTTATCACTAGGTGTTCCATATGTCAATAAGTGAAGGTGGAGCACCAAAGACCTACAGGATTGTTATATCTGTTTCCAGTCTCAGAATGGAAATGGGAAGATATTTCTACATATTTTGTAGTTTTCATACCTACATATCCTAGAGGTACCGATGTTGTAAGGGTATTTAATGAATGAATAAAAAATGAGTCACACTTCATACCTATTCAAGATACTTTCTCAGTCGAGTAATTGGGATGATTGTATGTCTGTGAGATCATAAAACTACGTAGGGAACCACATACTATTATTTTATATAGGGATGCTCATTTCACTTCATAGTTCTATAAAAGACTACAAAAGGATATGGGAAAAAAGGTTCCCCTATCCATAGATTTTAACCCTCAAACCAATGGAAAATCAAAATAGCCAATAATTGTTTTAGAGGAAATGTTCCAAGAATGTTTCTATTACATCAGTGGTTCTTGGGATTATTATATTCCTCTTGTTGAGTTCGACTATAATAATAGCTTCCAACAGAGTATTTGGAGGGATCCTTTTGAGTCCATGTATTGTGGGTTGTTCCGTTGAACACTGTGATGGCTAGAGGTAAGTGAGGAAGCCCTACAAGGTCCTCATCTTGTACATGAGGCTTCAGAGTCGGTTCAGGTGATCAGGAATCCTAAAACTACCACTCGATCTAGACAGAAATCTTATGTCGATCGCTATCAACAACCTACCAAGATTGAGGTCAGGGATCATGTTTTCATTTGGGTATCAGACATGATAGGTAATAGATAGTTACAGAAGCTTTGAAAGTTGTCTCCTCATTACATATGGCTATTTTATATTCTAGAGGGTGTCGGGCTAGTAGACTATCAGTTGACACTACCTTAGAGGTACTGTGGCATGAAAAACATCTTCCATGTTTAACAATTTCATCAATATCATGTTGACCCATCTCATACCTTTTATCTTAAGGAAGATTAGTTAGATGTTGATGATACCTTTGAACAGTATCCCTTAAGAATCGTTGACTAGAGAAAGAAGGATCTATGAGGATGGTTTATCCCTCTAGTATGGGTGATATGGAATCACAAACGTGTGTAGGATGAGACTTCAGATTAGAAGGCCAATGTATGTGCCTTGTGGTCAGAGTTTATATTAGACTAAATTTTACAACCCTTTGAAGGTGAACTCGGGGATGAGTTCTTTTAATGGGGGATGACTATAAAAACACAATTTTTCACTCAGGTATGGATCCATTAAATTTCAATCTAATTATTTATAATCGAACTAAAGTGGATTCCAAATGAGTTAGAGAAGGTCCTGAGGGTGTCTGAGTCTTTTTTGGAGACCAAAAACAATATTTTTGGAAAAAATGGCCCTTTTGTATGGTTAGAGTAATCCATGCGAGTAGGGAACATTGTTAGGACTAAACGTGCGGATGGTCTACCTTTTTAGAAAGAGCCATCTCACATGGTTAGAACATGGTTTCCCAAACCGTGTGGCCAAACACTATCGTACACCACATTCTCCAAGTACTAGTGCATGCTTTGCACTCAGTTTGGAAAATTGTTTGGACAAACCATGCAAATGCTAAATTTTAGGTAATTTTTCATTTTTACCCATAATTATATAATTAAGCCCCTACTTCTTCCCTATTACAATTTCTAACAGGATTAGCCTTCTTTTCTCTCATTTTAGAGCTTCATGAAGGAATAATCTAGGGATAAGGTTATATCCTTCATCCGATATCCTTTCAATATTCTGTTCATCATGTTGGATGCGTAAAAGTATGTACTAAATTCCATCTAAGCCATTCTTCATCTCACTTTATCTCATCCTAGTTATCGAGGTGTGAGCATTTTTTTCTTTTTATCAGATCTACTTTGATCCAGGCCAAATTCTAGGAAAATACTAGATGAGGAGATTTTAATGGGCCTAAGTTGGGTGGTCTATAACTCATCCCTCATGTTTGTTGATTTTGTAATTTATAATTTGGGGCTCATTGATTACATCAGGTGTCACTTACTAAATTTATATTTCATGATTAGAGTCAATATAACCATACGGTTATGTTATTTCCAAATATTTTATTACTTGAAACAATAAATATTTACTTTTACCAATAGAAAATTACCAATGGATATTATATCTATTTTTATAAATGGTTAATTCCAATAGAAATTTATTTCCATTGATATTGACTATAGGTACCAACAGTTTTTTTACCAATAAATATATCTATTTATATTAGTAGTTCAATACTACCAAATATTTTTTTAACATTTAAATATATTGCCTATTTATAATAATACAAACAATTTATTTAATAATAAATAACTCTATTGATATTAATTATTATTACCAACAAATATTTTTCCATTTTAAAAATATGTAGTAATAAATTATTCAAAAATATCAAATATTTTATTAAAAAAATAATATATATATATATATATATATATCACTGATTACAGGCCTATCATTTTGATAATAAAAATATATGATTAATTAAAAAATTCCAAAATTTATTAATATTTATTGATTATATATATATATCATATGAAATTTTTATAAATAAACAATATGATATTTTTATAAATAAAAGATATGATATTTTTATAATATTTATTGGTTATATATGTATAGGTTATTTTTTGTTTATGATTACAAATAAACATAATGGATATAAAATATGATATTTTTATATAAATTATATATAAATTGAATAAAAATTTACTATACCCATTGTAGGACACCCCCAACCAACCATTGTAGGACACCCCAATAGACCACCTTCCCCTACCTCTCTATTCCCACAACACTTACCCCACTTCTCAACCCTCATCGTAGAAACACCCTATCCTTCTGTATAGTACCACTGTATCCCTCACCACAGTGCTGCTTCGACCCTCGCTTCCTCGCTCCCTTGCTCCCCTAATCCCTTGCCTCCCCAGATCCTTTACCTCCCACCAAGAAACCTAGGTCCCTCCCTCTTTCACTCTCGTTCCTTAACTCTCCATAGAAACACCCTATTTCTCCCCACATAACCTCACCATCACTTGTCACAATGCCATCTCAGTCTGCACTTCCTCACTCCCTTTCTCCCCTGATCCCTCACCTTCCCCATTCCCTCGACTCCCCTGAGAAACCCTAATCCCTCCCCCTTTCACTCTCTCCCCTAGTCTTCATAGGACACCACCCAAAGCCTACATTATCCACCTCACTATTCCCATCAATCCTACTTCACTCCCCATCCCTCACTGTAGTAAATCCACATCTCTCCCTAGAGCGCCTCCCCGTACCTCCATGGAGCATCGCCCAGTACCTCTACCCCCCATTGTAGTCAGTATATCTATAAGTATATTTATTCTTTTTGTTTTTACATGACACAAATATATCACTAGATGTTAATAAATATAGATATGGTTTTAGTACACATCACGTTTCATGTGATAGTAGCTATCTAAAGTTGATAGATCTCATGTTAGGTTCTAGATCAGGTGTAAGAGAGTGGTCCAATGTAATCAATGAGATATTGGTGAAGTTTTTCTTCTTAATTTACACAACATCAAATAATCTGACATGTGCATTTTTGTGGCTCCTAGATCCATTGGATTCTGTGGCAGGTTCACATTATGTAGATAATACGGTTCTAAGTCAAGTCTATTATAATATATTTCATTATTTTTATACTCAGCGATCATCATCGGTTCTTTTTAGTGCATTTTTGTAAAAAATAGAGGTTAGTAGGGTATGTTTTTATACTGTCACTGGTTTGCATCAAATGCATGTTTAGTGTCAAGATACATTTTTATGTTTTTTTGGGTTCAATGACAGAGTTTACTACTATTCATGATGGTTTTTCAAGATTATTTTATTCAATTTTTGTTATGAAAATCTAAAACAGTGTTTATGTATTTTCTTTTGGTAACTCTATTCAAGATAAGTTAGGATACCTCCTTCAAAATGAACATTCTTTCAGTTTTTTTACATTCTTTTCTATTTTTATTATGATTATTCTATAATTGTATTTCAGGATGCTACTATTTGTCTACTTGAAAAAGAATAGATTTCTAAGGAACAAAAAATTGTTAGATGAGGTTTTCAATCATCGAGGTTTTTTGTAAGTTTAGTCTTCATTTTGTTTGTCACTTGATTTCATAAAACTATATGGATTTTCATTTTTTTTATTGGTTTGATGAATTATTATTCACTATAAAAAAGTATGGGGGATTTCATCTAGTGATGCAAATAATATTTTGTGTTTCCTATTCACAAACAACACATAAAACACATGTATTCACAAACATTCATAAATTTATTGAGTTTTTAAGTATTTTATATAAACATTTCTCAATACAATAAGATCAAAAACACCAAATATTATCAATAAAATAAGGTTAAAAAATAATTATTCATGTGACCAGTTTGAATCTTGTAAGTACTGATGACATCCCTATGAATTTACATGGTAACTAAATGAATGGAAGGTGACTATTTCTCAACTGAAATCCCATTTTTATCCCTCCATGTATACTCAATTTCAGAATCAACTACAACAATCACCATCTCTTGAACCTGTATAATTTTCCATCACTAATGATGGATGAAAGAATGACTTCAATGCTATCTATATGTGTTTTTCATCCAAATATATCTTTTATATTCTCCCAAAACCTGTAACTAAATCTACAAAAAACAAATATGTGGTTGAAAATTTCAAAATACTCCAATTAAATGGAGTAGGAAGAGGTAATCATGATTCTAGTTTTTTTAGAATGATGTGAGTTAGAATCATCCTCGTCCATTTCATCTAGATTAATAGAATTGGTTATGGGGGATATATTATTTCTTAAGGGTCATCATTCACTTAGGGACATGATTATTTGAGTTATCAATTGGGATTATTAATGTACTTTCTCACTTTTTACATGGTTTTATCCTTCATGAACTAAAATGATTGAATACAAGGTCAATTTTGTTTATTTTTTAGGTACATCAAAGAGAAAAATTAGGTTGAGTGCTATTTAAGAATGAATGGATGGATAGTTCATAATTTTCTATAGGATAACACCCTCTCATTGTAGGGATGTACTTTCTTCATTTGATTTTAATTTTAATATAAAATATCATTCATTTTTTACCTATTGAAACCCCATTTGTTAAGATGGATGTGTGTTAGTGTCGATTATTTTAATTCAAATAATCATGAAACTCAATCTGTACAACTTGGTTATTAAAAAATACATGTTTTCTTGTAAAACATGTTGGTTGTTGAGTATAAAGGAATGTTGGTGTTGTTTTGACAAGTATTTTTCATGGGAGGTTTTTTTGAAAATCATATTGAATATTCATTTCATAAAATCATTTATGTTGAAATACCTGCCTACAAACTTTTAGAGCATTGTAACAAGCTAATTTATTGTTACCTGTATGGTAAAGAGAATTTATTTCATGATGAATCTAGGATTGTTTCATATAATCATGAGTTTTAATTATAAAATTCCATACTATCCATAGATTAATTATAAAATTTATTTATTTGATCTTTATAAATTCTTTTGTGATAAATTTGATGTTGATTCCACTAGGAGGACGAAGCTACACTTTTTAGGGGATTTATTGTTTTTTTGGTACCACTTTTTATCCTTTTAAATTTATTAAATCTTTGGCTTGATTTTTAATATTTTATTATTATTTTTGGTTTCAATTCATTTTTTTTACTCTAATTTGTGGGAATGATTTTTTTTTCTTTTGTGTAGATCTTGGAGCTGAAGAATGTGGCATAACATTCACATGAGGTTCCTCATTGGTACTGGAGTCGACTTGGTTTTTTTCATCTAGTGGCCAATATATTTGGCAGAAGTAAATATTCATCTACCATGATGGCTTTTGGGGGGTTTCATTCAAGAGAAGACAGTGCTGGTGGATTGTAGTCAAGAGGAAACATGGGTGGTGGGGGTGGGGTGGCGGTAAATTAATAGATAGATCTTGTGTTTTTTATAGTCTTATCAATTATATTCAATTATGTATTGATTCATTTTGTGTTAAATTCCATTTTTAATATAATTAATGTCTTTATAAGTTTTAACATGTGTGAAAATAATCTTTGGATTAATATTTAAATCATGTGTGTTATTTATGATAAATTAATAAATATAATATGAATTTTTAATATCAATAAATATTTATAGTTTTTATTTAATTTTAATTTATAAAAAGATAATATATATTGGTAATATTATTACCAACAAATGTATTTGTAATATAAATCTGTTTCTAAACACTTTGACCATTATATATATTATTTTTGGTATTATTATAATAGTAATAGAACAATTTTATCTGTCGAACTGACATTTAGCGATAGGGTTTTTACTGACAGTTTAGAGAATGGACATTTGTTATTGGTGAGTTTTTTAACCAATATAAAATTCACTATTACCAACAGATATTCCCCTACTAGAAAAAGATAATTATTTTGTCGTGTGTTTTTGGTTACTCCCAAAACTCCATCAATTCAATGTAGGATGCTTTTCCATAATTTCAATTTTAGTGTTTTGACACATTTGTGTCATCGTTTGGGTGTGCCTTGGCTTTACTTTTAGAAGAGTAATATTTCTATATTAAATGGATTGAATTACATAGTGAAATGAATAACAGAATATTCCATGTATCCTCACCACCTGACAGGCCTAAGGTAAGTGCTTCAAATGATAAATTAATGTTAAAAGGAGATTGGAAAGTATACTAAGTATATGACATGGTCTTTTATTTAGAAATTAATAATAGGTTTCATGTCTATATAAACCCATGCGATGTTAATGGAAGGTATCAGAGTGAGCTTTGAATCTTGAAAATCATCAAACGGATTAATTGAATGGATTCATGTTGCTTGGCCATGTCACACTAATGAAAGCCAAGCCTTAAAATAAATTGACTTATAAATTAATTATAACTTGATTAAATGTTTTAATGTTCATTGATACTTGTCACACTAATGAAATGTAATGGATTGAACCATAAGAATTATATATGACTTCATTATCAAAATTGTAGTGGCCTGACTCGAGCTCTATTTGGATTCTTGGGGAATGCCTTGAGCACTCGAGAACCCCATTCTGAATTCAATGATACAGTTTTCTTAGGTTGGGAACCACCTAGAACCCAATCCTTTTATAAATTTGGATTCACGGTATGAAACCATAGTATCCCTCATGTAGTAATATAGGACTACTTGGATACACTCCTTGGATCCAACAATTGGAAGTCAATTCCATTTTTAAATCCCATCAGGCCTAGTCATTGCTTGGTCGCTATTTAATTAGGATGAAATCTGTGGAATCGGTAGGAATATTATTGTGGAATTCCTTGGAATATGATCCTTGGATTAAACTCTTACCCTTAGAGAGGCTACAGTTATTACTGAGTTGGAAACCCCTGAGGTATATTTTTCTTTGGTTCTTACCTTTGAACTTCATTGTTAAATATCATTACACATTTCCTTGTTACATCTACTAACCTTTTCTATTATTAACATTTGACTTATTTATAAACTGTTAATAACAAAATAAATTATTTGTTAATATATTTATACACCATTCAGTGGATGAAGATGGTACTTTGGTATTTAGTTTTATTGTAATACTTTATTTCATATATGCATTCTTTCACCCTGTTATATTTCCATTATAGAGGCTGAATGTTATAGACACTATTGGTGGTGTCCCATTGAGATTTATTTCACACCCTATTGATTAATTTTTTGGTACTCATGGAATATTTCATATATTTTGTTGTGAAATAAGGAAGCATACTACCTAAAAACTTTATTTCATGCTGTTTAGGATGGAGCTTGATAGAAGATAACCAAGCTAGAGTTCAGGATGCCTAGTATATTCTTTGATTTCCTCTATACATTTATGAACATTTCATTCTTACTAACTTGTTTCCAATTTTTCTAGTTTTCTAGTAATATGAAATTTTATCATGAGTTATTCCAGTTGATTCAATTATTGGTATCCTTATCTATTTATATCTTTTGTCATCTTCTTCTCTTTACTTGTATTGCATGTTCTATTTACCCCTATTTATATTTATCCACTTTTCTACCATTCGTAATGAGGTAATAGTCTTACCATTGACACAACCTAGGACCTCACAGCTAGTCGGAAGACTTTTTCATTTGGGGAGATGTTATTGAGTCCATGTTTCCCCTTTGGATTGGGGAACCTATTAAGTGGCATTACGGTCAGGGACATCACAATGGAAAACATTATAATACTTCATCCAAAAGACTAGGGATTGAATACTATAAATCCCACTGGGGGGATTCATGATGCATGTGGTGAGACTGGTATGACGCAGGTAGCTAGTGATGTATGGAGGATGATGTAGATATGATGTTGCATTGAGATATCAGTCCATGTTCGTGGGCCCCATGGCCTTGGGGAAAGGATATGTAATGTGTTTCTATCTACAAATAGAAGGATACTTTGATTTCATAATAAAAATATGATTTGGCAGAATAATATTTTAAAAAAATTCTTATTATTTATAATAATGTACATATGGGTGGTGGGTTCATATCAATCATATTTAAATAGAATTGATAAACTATTTGATCAGAGATAAAACATTTTCATCATTAGCTTATTTTGAAGTATGTTATAGGATCTAATTATTCATAAACTATTTGTATCACATGATATTATTTATAACAACTCACTTTTATCAAATTACTTATCTTATCATATAACAAAAATAAGATAAAAATGTACATCCTTTATTTTCATCAATATGATATTGATATTTACCTTTTTATTTAATTTCATTATATATAAACCCATTGATTCATTATTTGAATAAAAAATAAAACTTCCATAAATTCTCCTCTCATTTTTGAACTCCTGTATATTTACCACATTTGAAATGTATACATATGGTATCATATAACCTTAAAAATCAAAAAAAATTATAGAATTCATATATGACATTAGAATTCAATGGGGATTCCTAAACCACGTTATATAGCCTATAAATTACCATCATATATGAAAATATTTCCCTACATAAGGAATATTACAGAAATTTTTATTGATAATGGATCTCAATTTGAAGAAGCATTGTTTGACTATTTAACTAATTTTTTAATCTTTTTTTTTTTGAAATTTCACCCATTTTTATTTTCTATATATAATGAGAACCATGTCATGACATACACTATTTCATATATCATAAAAAAAATTGTGAAAATATGGTAAATAATTATTTATATAATTATCATTATAGTGACCCAAGTCTTAAAAAAATTTTATTTTTTATTTATAATGTACTTTACCAAAAATATAATTGATTTCATCTTAAGGTCTAGTGTCTTTAGAATATTAGATACGTAAATAAATAAAAATAAATGTAAAAGAAAAATCGTTACTTAAAACTCCACATTGTTATCCTAATATCTGTAGATATTCTGAAACATTATAAGATACCCTATGGAAACTACATAAACAAAATGGTGATCTAGAAATCCTAGTAAGGTTATATACATGGAAATAAATAATACCATCAGTGTCAAGAGTCATAAAATTATATCATAAAGAGAATGATCATAGTCCTAGAAACATGGCATAATGGAATAAAATCTTATGATTAAGGGATCACAATCATGTTGAAACATTATAAATCATGACATCATAAGAATATATTAATAATAACCACTAGGAAAATATAATATAATACATCATCCATCTTAATCATTTTATTCTCTAGCTAACCACCATCATAAATTATTGTACATAGGCTAATCGCTTGTGGACTATAAATAGTGTGCATAGGATAAACTGTCATGCCCCATACATGGAATTCCATGAGAAATTAACATTAATAAATTCCTTAGGGGGCTATAATAGACCAAATAATTAGAACATAGGCTATCCACCACCATAACATAGTGTTCTTAGGTAGACTACTAATGCACCAAAAATGGAACACAATGGGGCATTAACATTACCCCAAGGCATCAGAGGGATAAAAAGGACCTTCCAGTCACATATTAGGCTAACCTCCATCATAATATGTAAAATCTTATGTGTTCTATAACATAAAATATAATCCATAAATCAACCATAATCATGATACAACCCATTATAATTATTTAGGTTTCACAATATTATCTTAAGGAATAACTGAGGGTTATATCATATAGATTTCCCAGAGAAAAAAGACATAAATAATTTGAATATATTTAATTTTATAATGAACATTGGTTTTGAACATGGATTTCTAATGTAGAAAAATCATAAGAAAAATCAAGTGAAGATAGAATTAAAGTGTTTAAAATTGTAAAAACATTATCAAATATATAGAGGATATTTTTAACTAAGGAAGGATCATATCATAAACCCGAAAAATATAAGTTAACCATGGGTTTCCCATAGAAAATCGTGCAGTTTTTTATAATCTATTCATGGCGGAATACCATTTGATGGTTTTTATGCATGACATCAGATCAAGAATAGGAAATTTACCCTAAATTAGATCTACTTAAAAGTTTGAATTTCAAAAATAAATAAGAAACATGTATAAAACCACAAGTGAAAAAAATATTAATCAAGGTATATATTTAAGGTATATAATTATAAAAAAAATCAAATATTCTATTTAGAATAATATGGCACAAAAGGGGGGGAAGTAAACGTTATGTGTAATCATCATATCCTAGATGAGGTATAGAAGAACCCTTTTTATGTTTCAAAACACCATTGTTGAAACCCCATATACTATGAGAAAATAAAAAAAAATTAATATTAAAATATGTAAAGGTAAATATGATTTTCACATGATATAATGCTTAATTAGCTTTCCAATTTGATATTATAACATTGTTCAAAAGTGAAATTATGGTCAAGTATGGGAAAACAACCTTTTAAATATATGGTAATTAATCATGACATGGTATCATTTATAAAATGGATTATAAATAACAAATAAAGAATAATTGAATCAAAATTTTATCTCCCAATATACCAATAAGGTTTAACATATGAAATTAATGATGATGTAAAATGAAATACATTATAACATAATAAATCATATTGAGTTATAAAAAACATTACTACTTTATTAAATTCTAAATCCAAAGTAATTGGAAGAATAAATATCATATGTTTATACAAATATAATTAATTAAATCATGAAGGATTAAAAAACTTATTGCTAGTATATACAACATAGAAATAATAAATTGGTGCATAACAATAAAACATATCTCAATGAAGTGAAGTTGAGATGAAAACCTTTATAGAAGAAGATATATTCTAATAAAACCCATTGAAAGTGAAGATATTTATTTTTCAATTAAAATACCAAGAATATAGACAAGTAATGATATCATATTTCAAATTTTAATTATACACACCATTTAAATGAAATTAGGTTCATAAAATATTTTGTCTCAACTAATGAAACACTGAGATGAAACCCTAACCTATTGTTCTAAAGAACACTTTACTTTCAATTAATCCCAGGGATAATAAAATGATTTTTTTTAAAACTTCAAGATAAAATTACCTATATATATTTCATTTTATGAGGTTTATCAACCAAACTTCTTCACTAATTTATTACATATTGACTTATTGTGGTGGTTACAGGAAGTTGTTCAGTCAATTCCTTGTAAACATTCATGTTATGTTGAATAAGTTAAAAATTAGTCTAAATAGATGAATAATATCATATTTGAATACTATTATGTACTCTAATATTTATTTATAAAATTATTTATTCATTATAATATGTTCTCTATAAGAATACTCAATTTCTAAAAGTTATATATATATGTCCTTTAAGGGTTTAAATTTTTATAAGCATTTTATAAGATTACATATAGAATTTATAATATTATCATTCTAGAATTTAATTGGTTTATTAATTAAAATGTTTATACATTAAATATCTTTTTAGGACCATTAATGTTATTTTATATAGATAAATTTATTAGATAAATCCTCTCATAGAAACGGTAGTCCACACGTACAGAAGTACGACACTCTCTGTAACGCCCCGACCCCAGTTACCTAGAGTCGGTGCATTATTTTAATACATTGGCATGATTACAAGGAATCAAGTCTCAAAGGACCGATTAGTTTAGTAGTATTGGAAAATAGATTACATATATGAATGTTACATTACACTTCATAACATACAAAACAACATAAATAATCCTTTATGAACGCCATTATTCCCTTGTCTTAACCCTTCTTATCAATCACAATATACTTCTTGGAATCCTGGGAAAAATAAAACATAGAAAAGGGGTGAGCTCAAATGCTCTGTAAGGGTAAGCCATACAGCGGAAACTTTCATAAATAAGCATAAACATTTAAGGCAATGTATAACTAAAACAAAAGCCTTTTAAACTTAATCTTCAACATAGTATGGCAAAAATAAAATGAAATAATGCTACTTACTTATTTACATGGATATTCTACTAATCGAATAATCACATGAAATATCAATAACCACATTCATAATGATGGAATTCATAATTCCATACTATCATAACCACATAGCCAAGGCCTCGTCCCAAGACTACAAATACGATTTTGCCAAGGCCTTGTTCTAAGACACTAGTTTGTCTCATGAGACCTACCAATGCATCGAGGAGCTATAGCGGGCTCCACCCATCACTTACTAAGTCCAATGAATTCCCATATGAAAATTTTTAAACATAACCTAAACATTCGTATTAAAACTAGCATACAAAATGTCAATACTTTCTCCAAAAACCATGAATGATATAAAAATAACACATCCAGAGTAAAACATATCACAAAACCTTCAATACAATACAAAAGTTTTGTATCATAATAAATCAACTTCAAATAAGTCTAAAATCCATCAAAGGATGTTGACATAGATGAAATAAAAACTATTTGAGAGAAATATCTCTTTTCTCAAAATCATTGAAAAGTCACACATTTATAAAGGAAGTAATTTAAAAGAGATTTTGGAATCAAAGTGTCCCATACCACTTTGAAACTTTTGAAAAGAAATATCATTTCAAAACCTTCATGTCCATATAAATAAATCCTTAAAATCATTTTGAAAACATGGACATTAATTAAAAATATTTAGAAAGATAAATCTTTAAAATATTTAAAATTATGATCTTGATAAAGAGTACCTTTCAAAAATTCTTAAAATATTCATTTTGAAATCATTTAAAAGTCACATAATTATAAAATAAAACAATTACTTTTAAAATATTCTTATAATCTTGTAAGGGATGCTTTGACGATTTTATAACGGCGGTAAATAGCCGCACCTGCCGTATAAGTTAAAAAAACATTCTTACCTTAAATTTTTCGAAAGGTTAAAAGTGCCTTGTTTGGAAAACGACGGAAAGATTACATTAAAAACATATAAGGGTATAAATGACTTTAACCCATATTCTTTGTAAATAGTAAAAATGTTTTGAAATACATTTCGAAGAAACATGGATGTGGATGATAAAGAAATCCCAGTAGATTATTACGTATAAACAACCTCGGATAATGAAGAGATTGCGAAATAAACCCTTACCTTGTACTTTTCCTTGGTTGGGGGTAGGTTAAACTCCTGTATAATGGTGAAATAATTGTTATTAAATTATTCAATAATCATATACATTAATATGATATCATATATGATCTTTTAACATTGCTTTGTTAATAATATCTTAGAATTATCGTCGTTTCGGGTGTTAACTTACTCATTTTATTTTATATGTTTTGTTACGTAAGCCATGTTTTTAATGGATAGGTTGTATCTTATTCATATACAGAATGATATCAAGTCATTAAACATTATTTTTACATCATTAAATGATAATTATACTTGAATGGATACGATAGAGAATGAATCTCATCGTGTTCGTGGAGACGGTAGTCCGTATGTACGCACGAGCAACAATATCATTATTTTGATATTAAAATAATATATAATTGGATGGTATATAATATATAAAGAATCATTATAATGTTATATTTATTATTTACATGAGTTTCACATCATTATTATACCCATCCAAATAATAATTTATTGAATAACAATTACACCACGACGTGGAGACGGTAAGTCGTACGTACGCACGTATGGTGACATGTTATTCAAAGGATGGATAGAATACTGAATTTGATTGTACCATATATATAATAAAATCACAGTATTTATAAGATACTGGATTTATTATTTTAGAATGGTAATAACAAAGAAAGAAGAAGTGGAAGAAGAAAGGAACTTGAAAAAGGGTGGTGAAATCATTACCTCTTCTTCGGGTTCTTCCTTTTGATTTGATCAAAAGGGATCCATAGCTTGGCTTTCTGATCAAAATAAGGCTTCTAGGTTGTAGTGAGGGAATTTTAGAATGTATTTTGGCCGGGTTTGGCCGAACCAAAATGCTTTTAAAGTGTGAGTTAATGAGAAGGGAGAGTGCCCTTTTATAAGAGGGGTGAGGGGCGCCTTTGGAAAAGCTAGAAATATTATTTTATAATAAATTCATATTCGGTTTCTAATGGCTCCAAAGTGGATTATTTAAATTATAATGCGGGGATAGGTCAAAAGTCACCCAACCAATAGAATTTAGACAGGTTTGGGTCATTATACTAACCTTATATTTAAGTATTAACTATTAGTTAATTAGTTTCACTTTTACAATGTCTCTATGTATTTTTATATTATATGGTTAATAAACTTACTATATACATATAAGAGACCCCTAAGTGGTACATTAATGATACACCAATCATTATATAAGTCTCTTGGCCGAACCTTAGATTTTTAGGAATTTAATATCAATTAATAATATAATATTTGTTTTAAAAACCCTTTTATGTCAATTTTGACACTATTCAATAGTTGATTTTTGTAAAACTCATAACAGAATTATTACTTCGAAAAAAGTTAATTAAATAATTAATAACATGTCATAGTAACCTATAAAATTATTGTAATTCATTAAAAGTCTCAAATTATATTTATTTGGGTATTTATAATATCAATTATTTTAATTTTTTACTATTATGTTAATTACTTCATCATCATTGTGTCATAAATAAATTATATTATTTAATGTCTAAAAATTATACATAAACTATCATTATGTAGGAAATCGTTTTATCTTTCTAATGAATATTTACAATCAAACATCCAACATATATAACCCTATGTAAAAATTGTTTTTCTAAACGATATATGCCTGTGTCATTTTTGTATTCATTTTAACTTAATTAAAATAAAGTGTCCCTATCACTTACAAGTGGCACCATTGGGTCCCAAAATAGACCCAAAGATGACCATGGTCGGAAATGTATCAACCAATAAGGTTAAGACAAGTTTTAGGGTAATTAGTTATTATTATAATATTATTTTTTTAACCCTTATTTACCGGATTTACCCTTTAACCATGGTAAATAAAATATTTACCGAAATATTATTCAAAATGTCTAAAAATAAAAGTTACCTATTTACACAATTTTTAAATCCTGATTCAAAATATTGAATCCATTTTTCCAAATTCAAAACACAGAATTGGCAGAAATTAATTTAAAATTAATTCCCGCTGTCAAAACAGAAAGCGTGTTTTTAAGATATAATAACTATCAAAAGATTGATACTTGTTTATGTCCGGTTTAATTGTGAAATTATGTCCAATGAAAAACATTGTATTAAATGGTAAAAATATATTCTAAATATACTTTAAAACTACACAAATTCATAATTTATCAATATTAATTATTTTGATTAAAAAAGTTGTTTTTAATTAAAATTTAGTAATTTTCACAATTCATCAAAATATTAAAGTTATCCGAAAAGTACCAAAATTTCACCTTAGGCTAAATTCGATACTCTGAATCCAAAAATGAAGTCCATTTTGAGAGATAAAATTTATAAAATTTCAAAAAGTAGGTATTACTATTCATAACGGCTAGTTTGATTTGGTTATGGTGTGTGTTAGAACACGAAGTTGCGTACAACACACGCTACTGTATTATTCAAAGAGAAGAGTACCATGGAAGATTGGGGTGTTACATTGTAAATTTTTTATGCCCCCATTCTAAATAATAAATTTATTTAGTCAAATTGAATATATAAAAGTTTAAAATATAGGATTTAAAAAGGGTTCACTATTAAAGTTGGTAAAAGTGAATTTTTGAAAAATACTTCTTTTATCTGAAAAAAAAACTGTTCTTACATTATGTCTAAGAAACTCATAATATGGATTATAAAATTATAAGAATTATATAAAGTTTAAAATTTATTTAATACTATTCATAGCCTCTTTTTAACGGCTTGTTTGGTAAGTCATGGTATGCTTGAACTCGGTGTTGCGTGTAGTGCAAGTTATTGAATTATTTTGAAGAAATAACACATTATGAAATCTTGGGGTGTTACATTCTACCCTCCTTCAATAAATTTCATCCTCGCAATTTGAAATTGTTCTTCGAAAATAAAATGTTGAAAATAGAAAATATCTTTGTGGGAAACCCACATCGGAAATTGGGTTACTGAAATTTAGTCTTAATATGAGGAAAAGAGAAATGAAAGGGTCACCACCAAATTATGATCTTGATTAGGAGAACATTGGTGGAAATTAGAGACATATAATTGGAGGACAAACGTAAATATTTATAGGTAGTGATTGAGGTCATAAATCACAAACAAGTGTAAAATTGAGGTCCTTAAATTCATCAATCTATGATGATTTGAAATACCACTGATTCAACAAAAGATGGGGTATTAGGATAACACATTTTTGGTTTTAGAATTCCTTAAATAATGTATAAGAATTAATTTCTTCATAGAATAAGAGAAGAAGAAAAATATATTCTTGACAAGTAGAGTTCCATCCTTTAACTAATTTTTACCACAAACTCATCTTTCACTCTAAAAGATAATAGAATATAAAACAAATACTCTATTTATCCTATTCGTATAGGGTTCCAAAAATACAAATTTATAATTCATATACTAAATCTTTTTAAAAAAACTAGATTATTGAATCCTGGACATTACGTGGGCCAGTGGTAGGTGATACACCCTTGTCGCCCTTCGGTTGTGGGTTCAAGTCTCACGGCCTTGCCGAACGCGACGGGTTGCCGCCCAACCTCCGGGTTGTCCTTTTATGGAAATCCAAAAATAATCCAAACTAGAACTATCCAAAATGCTTTAGTCCAAAAATGAAGATCATTTTTTTTGTGTAATAACATGTGAACACCTTCATCATGTATTCCTTTAAAACATTGTAACATCCTGAATTACCATAAAACCTTATTGATTACATTCATGATCCCTTATTCCTTAAAGAATGATAGATATACTCCTTCAATCCAAAAATGTTTTAAACCCCATCAATGATGGAATATACAAATCATTAATCAGTTTCAAGGTAGTCAAGAATATCCAATATAATGTATCCAAATCAATCATGTATTATTCTAAAATCACTACCTCAGTATCAGAACCATATTATGGTTTATCTTTCTCTCAACCATATATTTTCCAAAAATTTAACCTGCTATTGAGTCACTTTTCTTTGTTCCACACAATCTCAAGTCCTTAATGAAATAGTACTGCAGTACAATTCCTATATACTCCATAATTATTATAAGAAGTACATTGTTGATACAACACTCAAATGACATAATCAACATAATGACTCTAATCATTCCTCTTTATATGTGGTAGTATCATAACTTGATTATTATCCAATAGCATCATTTGCGGCATAGTCTGATGACTAGGAAATAGGTTCGCGTAGTGTCCAAACTCCTTGAAAATGAAGCATTGTACATTTGAAACCATTTTCTTACCCTTGCAGTCACGTACTTTGTGCCCTTTTTCTCCACACTTATAACAAACTCTCATTCCTTTCAGGAAAGTTCCAGGGTGTTTCTTCCCACAGTTATCACATATGGGAAAATTCTTCTTTTCCCTCTTCTCTTTATACATCTTCCTCTCTTCCATCCTTTTCTTCTCTTACTTCCCTTCAAAGCCATAAGACTCAGTAAACTCTCTACTTATCTTATTAACACATGATATTAGTTCTTAATATGATGATAATACATGGGAGACTATTTCTCTTATAAATTATGGATTAAGACCATGAAAGATGTGATCCTTCTTTCTCTTTGGATCATGTGCATTGTTGGAGTTCCCATTCCTTCTACTGGGCACCATTTCTAAACAATGGCATACACTATATCAGTTTATGAATAACAATACCTAATCCCAAACTTATAAAACACATAACGTAAATTAAATAGTTTATGGATATAATCCATAATCATAAAAAAAATTCTTTGATGAAGTATATACTCATAAACCCTTCATAATGATTTGTAAATAAAATGAGAGTTATCTTAAGCATATCCCCCAGTAGTGTTGTAACCAAGAGTGCAGCAAGGCCCGTTGTCGTGCACCAGTTCCCGTTTGAGTCTAGCTCAAAGCGGTGTTTTCGGGTTTTACCCCTAGGTACCACTGTGATAGAGCCGCCTCTACCTGATCGTATCCAAAAAAGGATGTATTGCTTGGAAAACTCACAAAATCACTACAATACCAAAATTCTAGGAAGTTCTTCTATACTAATCCTCAAAGTCTATCTTAGGGCTATGTGCTCTAATCAGAGTTTATCTAAATCTAGTTTCCAAAGTTATTTCTAAGCTTCCTCTGATACCATCTATAATGCCCCGACCCCAGTTACCCAGAGTCGGTGCATTATTTTAATACATTGGAATGATTAAAAGGAATCGAGTCCCAAAGGACCAATTAGTTTAGCAGTCTTGGAAAATAGATTACATACCTGAATGTTACATTACACTTCATAACATACAAAACAACATAAATAATCCTTTATGAATGCCATTATTCCCTTGTCTTAACCCTTCTTATCAATCACAATATACTTCTTGGAATACTGGGAAAAATAAAACATAGAAAAGGGGTGAGCTCAAACGCTCTGTAAGGGTAAGAAATACAGCGGAAACTTTTATAAATAAGCATAAAAATTTAAGGCAATGTATAACTAAAACAAAAGCCTTTTAAACTTAATCTGCAACATAGTATGGAAAAAATAAAATGAAATAATGCCATTTAATTATTCACATGGATATTCTACTAATCAAATAATAACATGCAATATCAATAACCACTTTCATAATGATGGAATGTATAATGCCAGACTATCATAACCACATAGCCAAGGCCTCGTGCCAAGACTACAAATAAGATTTTTCCAAGGCCTTGTTCCAAGACACTAGTTTGTCTCATGAGACCTACCGATGCATCGAGGAGCTATAGCGAGCTCCACCCGTCACATACTAAGTCCAATGCATTCCCATATGAAGAGGTTTAAACATAACATAAACATTCGTATTAAAACTAGCATACGAAATGTCAATACTTTCTCCAAAAACCATGAATGGTATAAAAATAACACATCCAGAGTAAAACATATCACAAATCCTTCAATACAATACAAAAGTTTTGTATCATAATAAATCAACTTCAAATAAGCTTAAAATCCATCAAAGGATGTTGACATAGATGAAATCAAAACTATTTGAGAGAAATATCTCTTTTCTTGAAATCATTGAAAAGTCACACATTTATAAAGGAAGTAATTTAAAAGAGATTTTTGAATCAAAGTGTCCCATACCACTTTGAAACTTTTGAAAAGAAATATCATTTCAAAACCTTCATGTCTATATAAATAAATCCTTAAAATCATTTTGAAAACATGGACATTAATTAAAACTATTTAGAAAGATAAATCATTAAAACATTTAAAATTATGATCTTCATAAAGAGTACCTTTCAAAAATTCTTAAAATATTCATTTTGAAATCATTTAAAAGTCACATAATTATAAAATAAAAAATTTACTTTGAAAATATTCTTATAATATTGTAAGGGAATCTTTGAAGATTTTATAACGGCAGTAAATAGCCGCACCCGCTGTATAAGTTAAAAAAACATTCTAACCTTAAATTTGTCGAAAGGTTAAAAGTGCCTTGTTTGGAAAACGACGGAAATATTCCTTTAAAAACACATAAGGGTATAAATCACTTTAACCCATATTCTTTGTAGATAGTAAAAATGTTTTGAAATACATTTCGATGAAACATGGATGTGGATGATAAAGAAATCAAAGTAGATTATTACATATAAACAACCTCGGATAATGAAGAGATTGCGAAATAAACTCTTACCTTGTACTTTTCCTTGGTTGGGGGTAGGTTAACCTTCTGTATAATGGTGAAATAGTTGTTATTAAATTATTCAATAATCATATACATTAATATGATATCATATATGATCTTTTAATATTACTTTGTTAGTAATATCTTAGAATTATCATCGTTTCGGGTGTTAACTTACTCGTTTTCTTTTATATATTTTGTTACGTAAGCCATGTTTTTCATGGATAGGTTGTATATTATCCATATCCATAATTATATCAAGTCCTTAAACATTATTTTTAAATCATTAAATGATAATTATACTTGAATGGATACGATAGAGAATGAATCTCATCGCGTTCGTGGAGACGGTAGTCCGTACGTACGCACGAGCGACAATATCATTCTTTTGATATTAAAATAATATATAATTGGATGGTATATCATATATAAAGAATCATTATCATGTTATATTTATTATTTACATGAGTTACACATCATTATTATACCCATCCAAATAATAATTTATTGAATAACAATTACACCCCGACGTGGAGACGGTAAGCCGTGCGTACGCACGTATGGTGACATGTTATTCAAAGGATGGATAGAATACTGAATATGATTGTACCATATTTATAATAACATCACATTATTTATAAGATACTGGAGTTATTATTTTAGAATGGTAATAACAAATAAAGAAGAAGTGGAAGAAGAAAGGAACTTGAAAAAGGGTGGTGAAATCATTACCTCTTCTTCGGGTTCTTCCTTTTGATTTGATCAAAAGGGATCCATATGTTGGATTTCTGATAAAACTAAGGATTCTAGGTTGTAGTGAGGGAATTTGAGAATGTATTTGGGTAGGGTTTGGCCGAACCAAAAGGCTTTGAAGGTGTGAGTTAATGAGAAGGGAGAGTGCCCTTTTATAAGAGGGGCGAGGGGCACCTTTGGAAAAGATAGAAATATTATTTTATAATAAATTCATATTCGGTTTCAAATGGCTCCAAAGTGGATTATTTAAATCTTAATGTGGGGATAGGTCTTATACCACCCAACCAATATAATTTAGATAGTTTTGGGTCATTATACTAACCTTATCTTTAAGTATTAACTCTTAGTTAATTAGTCTCACTTTTACAATGTCTCTTTGTATTTTTATATTATATGGTTAATAAACTTACTATATACATCCAAGAGACCCCCAAGTGGTCCATTAATGATACACCTATCATTATAAAAGTCGCTTTCCCGAATATTATATTTTTAGGAATTTAATATCAATTAATAATATAATATATTTTTTAAAAACTCTTTTATGTCAATTTTGACACTATTCAATAGTTGATTTTTGTAAAACTCATAACAGAATTATTACTTCGAACAATGTAAATTAAATCATTAATAACATGTCATAGTAACCTAGAAAATTATTTTAATACATTAAAAGTCTCAAATTATATTTATTTGGGTATTTATAATATCAATTATTTTATTTTTTTCACTATTATGGTAATTACTTCATCATCATTGTGTCATAAATAAATTAAATTATTTAATGTCTAAAAATTATACATAAAATATAATTATGTATTAAATATTTTTATCTTTCTAATTAATATTTACAATATAAAATCCAACATATATAACCCTATGTAAAAATTGTTTTTCTTAAAGATATATGCTTGTGTAATTTTTGTATTCATTTTAACTTAATTAAAATAAAGTGTCCCTATCTCTTACAAGTGGCACAATGGGGTCCCAAAATCGACCCAAAGATGCCCATGGTCGGACATGTATCAACCAATAAGGTTAGGACACGTTTTAGGGTAATTTTTTATTATTATAATATTATTTTTTTAACCCTTATTTACCGGATTTACCATTTAACCATGGTAAATAAAATATTTACCAAAGTAATTATTCAAAATGTCTAAAAATAAAAGTTACCTATTTACACAATTTTAAAATCCTGATTCCAAATATGGAATCCATTTTTCCAAATTCAAAACACAGAAGTGGCCGAAATTAATTTAAAATTAATTCCTGCTGTCAAAATATTGTATTTAAAAAGGGTTCACTATTAAAGTTGGTAAAAGTGCATTTTTGAAAAATAAAAATTTTTTCTGAAAAAAAAAGAATTTGTTCTTAAATTATGTCTAAGAAACTCATAATATGGATTATAAAATTATAAGGATTATATAAAGTTTAAAATTTATTTAATACTATTCATAGCCTCTTTTGAACGGCTTGTTTGGTAAGTCATGGTGCGCTTGAACTCGGTGTTGCGTGTAGTGAAAGTTATTGAAATATTTTGAATAAATAACCCATTATAAAATATTGGGGTGTTACACTCTCATTTTCATAGAATGAAATTAAAGTAGAAAATAAAATATATAACCATTTTTGAATAATTAAAATGATATATATTTTATATGATATTTTTAAATAACATTTTTTTATTTTCTATGAGAGGTTTTAATGAAAACATAATGTTTCATTCATGGAGGTGGTAGTCTGTATGTACACATGAATATGTCATCAATTTATGATAGATTTTAGGGAAAGATATAAAATAAGTATTACATTAGTATGAAAACATAATTGAATGTTAATATTAATAGTGTATTCATACTATAATTTATAGGATTGTTTTTGGGTGCTATAAGAATAATAGAATTTATAAGGTGCGATGGAAAATATTACCTCTCACTTTGGGTGATTTCAATTGGTTACCACCTCAATCCACCTTTTCATGTTATCTTGGAAAGAAAAAATACTATAAGATGTGGAGAGAAGTATGGGTAAGGAATAGGGAAGATTTTGGGTTTAGAATATGGGGCGTTGGAAGTGTTCATAGGTGTAGTGGTGAGGGTTCCTTTTGTTGTAACACCCCGAGCTTCCACAATACACTTCTCTTTGAATAATACAACAGCTTGCATCGTACGCAACATCATGTTCTAACACACCATGAACAATACAACCAGCCATTATGAATATTAATACACACTTTTTTAAAATTTTATAAATTTTCTTTTTCAAAATGGACTTAATTGTTGTATTAGTAATATCAAAATTATCTTAGGGTGAATTTTTTGTATTTTTTTGAAAACTTTCATTTATTGATGAATAGTGAAAAACACTGCGTTATTGTTTAAAACTGAATTTTTATTTAAATAATTAGTTATTTTATTTAAATTTATTTTAGTTAAAAATAGATACATAGTAACTATATATGTTCAAATTAATTCATTGGGTTAATTTTATAATAATATTAGATATATAAACTTTATTTAACTACTTACCTACTTTTACCCACCTTCTAGGCACATTTGCAAATTTTCATAAAATGTAATTTTACAGCTTCTGTAAATTTAATTTCAAAAATCCAAGAGCCATGGTTGAAATCAGTAAGTAAAATGTGGTTCAATAAGATTAAAATAATTTTTTTGTGAATAGTACCTTTTGACATTCATTTACCACGGGTAAAAGTAAATAGGGTAATTAAAAATCAAAAAAGATATTGTTATTACCCTAACACATGTCATAATTATATTGAATAATTGTATTTCAACCAAAATAAACCTTAGGAATAAAATATGATCTTTTTCATCCACTTGAATTAGATTAGGAAATTTATTATTATTTTATTTAAAGAAGAGTTAAAAGTGTTAAATTCAAATTTAAATAACTAATCTATTTTTACTATAGGGTTATACATAAGATAAATTTGACTGTAAATATTCATTAGAAAGCTAAAAATATTTCCTACATAATGGTATTTTATTTATAATTTTTAGACATTAAATAATTAAATTTATTTACGACAAAATGATGATGCAGTAATTACCTTATTAATGAAAGATTAAATTAATTGATATTATAAATATCCAAATAAATGTAAATTGAGACTTTTTCTGAACTAAAAAAATTGTATAAGTTAATATGACAATTTAGGGTTTACAAAATGAATTTTTTTGAAGTAATAAAGTTGTTAGGACATTAAAAAATCATTTACTAAATAGTGTCAAAATTGATATAAATGAGTTTTTAAAACAAATACTATACTATTAATTGATATTATTTCCCTAAAAATATAATGTTCATCCCAAGGACTTAGATAAAGTTATATATATCAATAATTAACTACATGGGGTTTTCTTGTCTTTTTATAGTAAGTTTATTAACCATTTATTGTAATAATACAAGAATACATGGTAAAAGTTAAATTATATAACTAAGAGTTAAATCTAACATATAAGGTTTATATCGTGACCTAAACCTGTTTAAAACCTATTGGTTGATATTTTTTCGACCCATACCCTCCTTATCCTTGAAATAAGTCATTTTTGAGCCTTTATAAAACAAATATGATTGTATAATAAAATAATATTTCAAGGTTTTCCTAAAATGACCCTCACCTCTCTTATAAAAGGGTACTTCCCCTTCTCTCAAAATCACACATCCAAATCCATTTGGCTTGGATAACCCCTTCCCAAATATCCTCTAAACTACCCTAACTTCAATATATAGGCCTTAATTTGATCATAAATCCATCATATGGAGCCCTTTTGATCAAATCAAAAGGAAGCACCCGTAGACGAGGTAATTATTTCATCACCTCTTTCAATGTTTTTTTCTTCTTCCCCTTCCTCTTTATTTGTTTTATAAATACCAAAATAGTAACTCCAGTACCTCAGACATACGTTCATTTTATTATAAATATGTTACTACCATATTCATTATTCTATCCATCCTAAAAATAAAAAATCCACCATACATGCGCACGTATGGCTTACCCTCTCCACGTCGTGGTGTAGTTTGTCATTCAACACTTCATTGTTTGGATGTGTATGATAATGAGTATAATCGATGTAAATAATAAATATAACATGTTAATGATTCTTTATATATGATACAACATCAAATTACATACTATTTCACCATCAATAGAATGGTATTGTCACACATGCGTATGTACGAATACTGTCTCCATGAACGTGATGAGATTCATTCCCCTTCGTAACCATTCTAGAATAAATTTCATTTTATGATTAAAAAATAAGGTTTAAGAACTTAATATCATTATGGATATGAATAAAATACATCATATCCATAAAAAATATGACTTACATAACAAAACATATATAGTAAAATGAAATCAGTTAACACCTGAAACAATGATACTACTAAAATATTATTAACAAATCAATATTAGAAGATCATATATGATATAATATTTAAGTATATGTTTCATGTATAATTTAATAATAATAATTTAACTATTATACTAGAGGTTAACATACCATTCACCTAATATAATTTTAAGGTAAGGGTTAATTCTACAATATCTTCATTATTTGAGGTTGTTTATACGTGAGTATCTACTGGGACCTCTTAATCATCCAAATTTGTGTTTCTTAAAAATGTATTTCAAAACATTTTAAATATATCCTAGACTATGGGTTAAAGTAATTTATACCCTTGTTTGACTTTTTTATAAAAAATTTATAAATTAATCTTTCCATCATTTTCCAAACAAGCTACTTTATGACCTTTTCGACAAATTAAGGTAAAAATGTCTTTTTTATATTATACGGCTGGTGAGGCTATTTTCCGCCATTATAACATCTTCTAAGCTTACCTTACAATATTGTAAGAATATTTTCAAAATAAATGTTTTCTTTTATAATTATGTGACTTTTAAATGATTTCAAAATAGAAAGAGATATTTCTCTCAAATAGTGTCTTGGCACAAGGCCTTGAAAAAATCTCATTTGCAGTCTTGGCACGAGGCCTTAACTATGTGGTTATGATGTCTAACATTATGTATTACATCATTATGAAATTGGCTATTCATATTGCATGTGATTATTAGACTAGTATAATATCCATGTGAATAAGTAAATGGAAATATTTGATTTATATTTTCCATATTATGTTGAAGTTTAAGTTTAAAAGGCTTATGTTTTATTCTTATACAACGCCTTAAATTTTTATTCTTATTTATGAAATTTTCCACTATATTGTTATCCTTACCGAGCATCTGATTTCACCCCTTTATACGTTTTATTTTTTCCATGATGTGAAGAAGTATTTTATGTTTTACCTTTCGGGATATTCTAGGAAATGTAAGTGTGTTCAAAGGGGACACGATGTTTTTGTTGTTTTTATTTAATGATGTAATCTAAAACATCTGTATGTATCTAGTACTTCCAAGGCTACTAAACTGATCGGTATTTCAGGAAATGATTCCTTGTATCATGCTAATGTTATGTAATAATGCACCAACTCTGGGTAACTAGGGTTGGGGTGTTACATTTATAGTGGGAGAAGGGTAGTTTTTGAAACACTATTTATATTTTCAATAATATAATGTTAATTTTTAAGGTTTAATGTCTAAAACATGAAAAATATGATTTTGGAATATATTTAGGCCACTGATTCATAAAAAATAATTTATACAATTTTTTTAAAAATGTATGAAACCATTTAATCTGAAATTTATAGTTTAATATTTTTTTAGATTTTACTAAGGTAACTAATTTTTACCTAGATAATTAAATTTTATATACTAAAAGTAAAATGAGGCATGTTATATAACTTGGAAATAATTATTATAAATATTAAATCCAATTTATCAAATAAAAATCCTTATTTAAAGGGGTATTAATTTTTAACACAACCACATATAATGTTCACAAACAGATTTTTGATGTAGTATATTTTTAAGTAAAAATATTTATGACTAAGATATAAATATTTATTACATTTATTACACTGAATTTAAAATAATTATTATAATTAAAAAATTTATTTATTTAAATATAAAATAAATCAAAAATAGCATTTCATCACATTATAGTTATTTAGAAAAAAAGTCAAAAAATATTTTCTTTAAAATGCTACATAAATTTTCAAAATGTTAAGCATGGGTTTGTCAATTTAGAATTGTATATTATAATTATTTATTTAACTCTATAATATTTATACTTATAGGAAAATTTTTTCAAAACCTGTCAATGTATTTATATAATAAAATGTCTTCATTAAAGCGATATTACTAGTAAAATGATTATTTTTAATATTCACTTGAAAATTAATTATTTATGAAAAATTAAAAAATTATCCTAAGATAGTATTATCATTAAAAATCTAAAAATGATGTTTATTTTTTCAAATTCTCACTATAAAATTTCTAACCTCAATTTTTAATTAGAAACATAAAGTTTAGTGAAAATATTATTTTATGGGAAAATAAATTTTTTAAAAAAAATTTATTCTTATTCATAATTTATATAAAACACAAATATAGTTATTATTAATAAAATAATATTATATTTTATTAAAATTATCATTTAAACATGATATATTATATTTTATTTAATAAATTTTTTAATTCATAAAAAGATAGATTCTTAAAAATAATAATGAAATAAGTAAATTTGTGAAAAATAATATTTATATAAACATATATATTAACATATCTCATAATTTTGTTACTCCTATTCATAAATTATAATTAAATATTTGGGTTCTAATGATCATAAGATATCACTATTTAATTTTTTTCATTGGTTCATGTGGAATAATCTAACATTATTAGTGGATTTAATTAGAGGAAAATATATATTAAAATCTAAGATTGTTACATTATCCCCCAATAAAAAAAATTCATCCTTGAAATTTTGAATCTCATGTAATGGGATTAATTTCCATGGGGAGATACTAACTAAACATTCACTAATAGTTTATCGTGGGTCAATTTAGGATATGATGTGATATTTCTCTATAAAAAAATAAAAATGATCCATTTTTAAAAATACATAGTCTATTCAAATATAATCCTATTAGGTGAAGATGAGATAAATATAAATGGAATATATTTACTCAAAACATTAAGAATATTAATAAAAAATCCATATAATTATTATAACACCAATTGTTTTTTATTTTTTCTCAATACCTAATTGGTGAAATCTGAAAAAAAAACCTATGTCATTGAAAAAAATAGAGTAAAAATTCACTACCAAACTCATCTTTAATCATTTCCAAGGATTTTCCATCTTCCCATTATATTATCGGTGATTGGTGTCAATTTTATACTATCACCATTGAATGAGTACATCATGTTTTATGGTGACCAAATTCTTCCCATATAAAATATCAAATCATTAATGGATACATTGGATGAATATTTTCTTCCTTTATTATCATTGTTTTTCCTCAACATAATATTAATCAATTCCATATTTTTCCATGAGTAAAGTATCTTCTAGTCCCCTTGAGGGAATTACCTTTCTTCTTCCTTCCAAATTTTTAGTAGATAGGATATTAAACATTATATCCTTTATCATCTTCATTAATTGATATTTCATGAGACTCGATCATTATATTTTTTGTTTTTAGGACTTCTAATATGTTCACATTGTTAATCATATTTCATGATAGTTGGTTCAGCATAATCGACAGATTTCGAAATCCATCTCCAACTCTAATTGGTTGATCGTTTTGGTAATCATTGAATTTCCCCTCCCACCGAGGGTTAATGTGGTTCATTATAGTTCCAACTATTAGTAAAACCAATAATGACTTAACTTGAGTGATGAATAATTATCATCATAAGAGGAGTATCCTATGTAACATAATGGTTTATCAATTTATAAAACCATCGGGTTTGAATATAATTATTTTAGTTCAATCTATATCACTCTTTATTTAACGTATATCATTCACAATTTAACCTGTATTATTTTTAGATCAACTTTTATCATTCTGGGTCCAACCTATATCATTCATGATTCATTATCATTCACCTTAATTTGGGTACTCCTATTCCTCTAAACATAGTCCCCCAAGGTAACTAGGAAATTAATCCTCCATATTAATTCATAAAGAGTATATGAATAACCAAATCAAATCCATCAATAGTTCCAAACTAAGTGTATAGTTATTCCTATTTTTCATGCATGTAGTGATGATTATGTAAATATTCAATATTCCATTTTGAGGGTTTTACCCCCAAGATACATTTGTACTGGATCCTGAATCCACTTATAGTTTTCAGATAAGGGTGTATATCTAGGAAGACCACAAACTCTATTATTTATAAGTATTTCAGGATGTTTTCTTGTACCTATAATTGTCCTTTAGACTTATCCCCATTGTCTTTATAAAGGTTTTTTCATTCAAGTATGTACAAAAATAAGTATACCTTGCTATGATACCAACTATAGTGATCAGGCCTTCAAAAAACATTATTCCATGATTGATAACACGATTTCCCAAATATAAAAAATAGGGCTAAATAGATATAGTTTCATTGTTATATTACATAAATAAATACATCATCGTAAAAATAAAAAAAATAAGTCAATAAAAAAATTAAAATTCTTCTCCTAACATACATAGGACATTGAAAACTACATGGGATACCCTATGAAAAATACATAACGAAAAGGGTAATCTATAAATCCAAAAAATGGAATATACATGGAAGTAAAGCATATAATTTGGGGTAGAAGTAAGATCATGATATCATAATGTAAATGATCACAAGAATGAAAAAATGAATTAAGGAAATGAAATCCTACGATCAAGAAATCCTATGTATGTGGAAATATCATAAATCATGATATCATAAGAATATGTCAATTTTAATAGATAAAAATACATAATTTATGATAACTACCATTATAATCATCATATTCTGTAGTTAACCACCATATTAACATAGTGTTCTTAGGCTAACCACTCTTGTACCATTCATATTATTGTTAACCTAAAAACTATGCACTATACGTGGAATCTCATGAGACATTAACATTACCATGTTAACTATATGGATATAAAAAACCTAATCATTACATTTTTGGAATACCTCAATAATAACATAATGTTATTAGGCTACCTCTTATGCACCATATGTGGCATATCATGAGTCATTTACATTACCCAATGCATTGGAGGGATATACTGGATCCACCCGTCACAAAATTTTCTAACCACTATAATAATATGTATATCATTATGTCTTCAACTAAAGAAAACATATTCTATAAAATAATCATAAGAATGAAAAAATCCCAGATAATAAAGTGGGTTTCACAGTCACCTCTTAGGGTAAAATTGAAGGCTAAATCATATAGTATCCTGAGAAAGTAATTAATTAAAAAAATTAATATTAATAATTAAATAATAAACATATTTCTTTAACATGGAGTAAAAAAATATAAAATTCATGACAAATATCCCTTGAATAAAGTATGAAAATTAACCACCTAGTAAAAACATTACGAAATAAGTAAAGTATATTTTTAAATCAGAATATAAAATAAAATTTTTTATAAAACAATAATTTAAAAAGGGTAATTAAATATAAAATATTTATGTTTAATATAATAAATTCATATTTTTCAAACATTAGATGGGGTTTATTCTTGGAATGATACTAGATGAAGGAAATATCCCTTAAATCAGGTATACATAAAAGTAGAAATTTTAAAGGGAATAAAAATCTTGTGTAACCATATTAGTGAAAAAATATTAAAATAGGTTTATATTTTATGGATATATATACAAAAATAAATCATTTAAATTATAAATGAATGGTATAAAAGTAGATAAAATAAAAGGGATTGTGTAATTGGTAAAATCCTATAGGAGGTGCAGAAGGTCCTTTTATATTTTTTAAAACAACTTTTCTAAGCCTTACAACATTAAAAAAATAAAACAAAATTTTTAAAAGATAATAAGGTAAATATTAATTTCAAAAATATCTAAAATTAATTACATACTAATTTAAAAGGATAAAATTAATGGGATTGGAAATTATTCACATGGTGGGATAAACTTTCATTTAAAAAGAAGATAATTGTTGTTAACATAGTTTAACTTCTAAAAAATATTATAATTCACTAGTAAAGATGAATTGAATAAAAAATTTATCAAACATGATACAAACAGGTTATACCATATGTGATTAATAATGAATTTTAAGGAAAAACATTACAACTCAGGAAATCATAATGAGTTAAGAAAGACCCATACGACTTTAGTAATTTTTTAGTAAATAGTCATTGTAATATTAAAATTCATATACTTCTATAAATCGCATGAATTAAACCATTAATAATGGAAAAAGAAATTATTTTCTAGTATATATATGATATAAATAAGAAAACAGTGCATAACATTAAAACTTGTGTTAATGAATGGAATTAGAGATAAAAACCTTTACGGATTAAGATACAGTCTAATAAAACCCATTGAAACATTTAAAACATTATTATAAAGTTAAAAAACAATGAATATAGATAATTAATTATATTTTATATCCAATTTTATGTATACTCTCTAATTAAATGGATTTTGGTTCAAAAATGAACATGTGTTTCAAAGAATGATTCTTTCAGACAAAACCCCAGCCTCATGGCCAAAAGTGCTCTACACATTCACATAATCTCCATAATAATAAAATAATGTCTATATAAAAAAGCCCTAATATAATTTTTTATATATATTTACTTTTTATTCTCTATATATAATAATTTTTTACTAATTTATTATTTATTTTTCCCTTTTTGTGGTTAGTTGTAGCTGTTCAGTTAATTCCAGGGAATCACTGATGATATGTGGACTAATGTCAAAAAACTTATATTAGTTTAAAAATATCCGTAATTTAAATTTATTATGCGATTTAATATTTATTTAGAACATTATTTATTCTATAATATAGATTATCTATGAATGGAACCAATTTAGAAAATTTAGTTTTATATTTTCTTTTAGTATTAGAATTTACAATATCCATTTATTATTAATATTACTTATCGAATGTATAATATTATCATTATATAATATTAATGTCTCATAAAATACCCTTTTTAATAAATTTAATTCAAGATTATTTCCAATAAAGTTATTTGACATGGAAAATTAAAGAGAAGTGTCATCTAATGGTGGTAGTAGTCCACATGTACACACAAACGACGCTTCTGATTTCATATAATAGAAATAAAGTGGAAAATAAGTTATCATATCATTTCAAAATCATTTTGAAGTTATACTTGTTACTTATCTTAGTAAATTATCTTTTGAACCAGTTGTGAATGGTGGTGATGAAAAATAGAACATGAAATTTCTAGAGGTGGTAGTCTTCTCATGCAATTGACTACGTTGTTATTTTTTTCAAACAATTTAGGGGAATATATAAAATACATATTACAATGTTATAACAATATAATATAATATTAATTAGATCCGTTTTATAATACTCTAACTGATAGGATAGGTTTTGGTTAGTCTTAGTAGAATGTTATTAAGAACATGTGATGGAAAATATTGCCTCTTGCTACAGTTGATCTCCTTTGGTGACCAACTTAATGAACATTTTCTGGGATTTTTTGGAAATACCAAGGATTATAGGAAATGTATGTAAGGATGAGGAGAAACTATAGATTATTTGGAGTCAATCCAAAGAAGAATTTATGTGTGGATAGGTGGAGGTTTGAGAGTTCCTTTTATATGTACAGATAAGGGTAGTTTTGGAAAAACATATTACTTTATTGACAATATATTATTAATATTTTCGGTTCAATGTATCAAAAGTATAAAAAATATGAGTGTGGGGTATTTTTTGGTTTATAAATCATCAAAAAATATTTATAAACATGTTCTAAACTTGTATGAACCCAGTTACTCTTAAATTTTTACTTATACAATTTTTTGGTTTTTCTAAGGTAAATAATATTCACTGAGTTAATTCAATTTTAATGCGTAAAAATAAAATAAATCTTATTATATAATTTTTACTCACTAATTATAAATATTAAATTAGATTTATCATATAAAAATCAGATTTTTATGAAATTTTATTTTTAATAAAAGTTCATGTAACGTGAAAAAACGTGTTTTTAACTGTAATTTTATGAAAAAAAAAAGATTAATGATTACGATAGAATAATCTCAACTATTTATTCAAATGAATTAAAAGAATAATTATCACTCAAATTATTATTTATTTAATAGTAAAATAAATAAAATTATTCATTTTATCATGTTATAATTAGTTAAACAAAACAGTCAAAAAAATAGTTTCCATTAAGATGCTATATAAATTTTGAAAATGTTGAGAATGGGTTTAAATTTTGAAATAATTATTTTTAAATGATTTATTTTACTTTATCATATATAATTATTTAAGGAAATGGTTTAAAAATTTTAAATTTATTCATAAAATAAAATAATCTCATAAATGTGAAGGTGTTAGTGAAATTGGTATTTTAACTATATACTTAAAAATAATTTATTTCAAAAAAATAAAACTAAAAAAAATATTATTTTCATTATAAATACATAAATGATGCTAATTTTTTCAATTAAAAATATAAAATTTTTAAATTAATTTTTTAACTATAAAATATAATATAGTTGAAATGTGTTTTTATATTAAACAAAACTTTTAAAATTCTAGGTGTTCTTATTCAACTTTTCTATAATAAAAATTATCATTATACATTAAATATTATATTTTACTAAATTCAGCATTTAAACATAATATAATTAGTTTTCCATAATAAAAATTACATTACATAAAAATGATAAATTCTTAAACCTAGTCATAAATTGGAAATATTTGTGTAAAACAATATTTATACAAATATATATATATATATATATCATAATTAGGTTTATCTTATTCATATTTTCTAATTCAATGTATAATTTTAAATAGTCTAAAAATTTTAAGGTTTTTTTGTTCAGTGTGGCATGTGGAGAAAGCTATTGAAAATGTTTTACTTAATTAGTGGAAAACACATATTAAAATCTAATGTTGTCACAAACATTGTATAATAATTTCAAATGATGATGAAATAATGAATTCAAAATATAGATCATTCGTTATAAAATATCTTCTGTTTCCCCTAGATATATTCATAATCAATAAAAATTATAATATGATTGGTTGTTATATTTACTTTAGTTATATTTTATCCAATTCCTTTGAAACCATGTGTAAATTCATTTACTATTCCCATAGGATTCTGAATTTACTTTATGATAAAATTCAACATTTCATTACTCGGGAAGGTATTTAATAAGAACATGAAATTTTTTCACTTGGATGAGTACAATTATTAAGTATTATAATATTTTAATAAGTTTCTTACATTAAGATAGACTAGAATATAAATTCATATTTTTTTAAATTAATGATAAATTATATTTAATTTTATTCCACTAAAATGATTACTCATTTTAAAATTATATAATTTTAGTTTGTGGGAAAACATCCATATTTCATTATTTTAGTTACAATTTAAAATTTTTCCATCAAATAGCTATTTTGTAAAAAAATTATGTTAATAATATTTGATATGATCCTTTTATAGTTCAGGTGAAAACTATTTATACTAATCAATCATATGAATTCACATAAATTTATTCCTCTTGAAATATAATCAAATTAGAGTCTCCCAAAAAATTGTTCCATAAATAAAATTCTTGTAAATGAAACTTATTCCTTATAATCTCACCAATTGAAATCGTTCCTTACCTAAAATAATCTATGGGAACAAATATATTTCCTGACCTACCCAGTTGGTTGATCGAGGTCTTGAAAAGCATTTTCTGAATAATCAATATAACACATCATAGTTTTAAATGGGATTTAGTCACACAATGTTGTCTCATGTTATCCCCTTTAAATGTATACATGTTTCTTTTTATTTATTTGGGAATATTATTCTTTCTATGAAACCTGTACATTAATAAAAATGGCATCTAACTCTTTATAGAATCCATATCTTGGGTTATTAACCCAAATTAAAATAAAAATATATTTTTTAATATAATATTAAATATAATTCATTATTTCTATAATATTTTTTTATGTAAATATTTATAATCATATAAAATCATCAATCCCTATAAGAGTAATCTTGGTGTGGTAGATAGCTAACCCCATCATTTTTTTGAAAAGGCATTAGCCAAATGGCTAGTTAGGAGTATAACCATATATATCCCTATACAAGGTTACTTACATCATGAAGGACATGAATTTTATAAAATTTATAATGTCTAACATGTATAAATTATAATTAAACTTTATATTTAATCTCATAAACTAGTACAACCAAAATTCATGGATGAAGAAAGATAAATCAATTATCATACCCCAAATGTAACTCTTTATATGCATATATGACAATAGAATACGCTTAACAATTTAAAATAAAAAATAAATCTGTTAATAATATAAAAAATAAATATGTATAAATTAACCAAGTAATAAACTAAATAAATGAATAATAAATAAACCTAAATATGAGATAAAAAATTTATAAACTAGTAAAAATTAAATAAACCATAAATAATTTATAATTTAGACGTTCATTATGGAAATTAAATAATTAAATAAGTGTAAACATATTATAATTATTTAAAATGTGAACTTAATCATGTTATCAATAATAAGGAATTTTATTAAAATATATGATATTAGGAACATAAAGAGTATATATATGAATAATTCACATATTATGTTAACATTAAAAATAGCACACGTTAATTATTTTTTAAAAATTGATTATATCATTTTTCAATACTTATTTTCACAAGAATTAAATAATTTCTCTAATAAGGTATTTTAGTTTGAACAATTGAAAATAAATATTATAAATGATCCATAATTTTATAAATAAACACATTTATATTTTCCTTATTTTTTAATTTAGAAACACCTATTAAATTACAATTATAATTTCCCTATAATATGAAAATTCAATGTTATTCCATAAGACCTCCAAATCTATTTAATATTTGGATTTACTATGTTGTATATTTTTTTTAATGCTTTATAAACACGTGATAATTAATAATAAACATTTAATAATTATTTATTTTTTTTAAAAATTATCATTTAAATAAATATCCATAAATTCTTTTTCCTATAATTTTGTAATCATTTCATAAATTATATAATTTAATTCATAATTGAGATTTTCAAAAATTAGATTTCTCATGCGTATTGTAAATTACAAAATCTACTATATTATAATAATTAATTGATGATAAGTGGTGCATAAAAACAATTAGGCATTATCAATTGTATCTAGGGATAGATAATCAATCTTTATATAATATACGGTATCCTATGTATCATTAACTCAATAGTGCTTGGAAATCACAGCTTATGACATACATCGGTGTAATGGTCTATGAAACATTAATTATATAACACATGGGATATTTTCTATTAAAATATAAGTCATATCATAATGATGAGATGATATGTTCTTTTCGAATACATGAACAATTTATGTAAACACTATATTCCCACATGATAAGTTATATTGTACACAATGATATTCAAAAAGTGAATGATTACACTGAATCTCACTCTATGATATAACCTATTGTATTGAGAGATCCAACCATAGATTATAATTTCCAATATCATAATAAAATACACATATAAATTTTTTAATATATCAATTCTGATTTAAAAAATGTATCATATTGTATTCACATTACAACATGATTTTGAGAATAAAAAATTATGTTGAATCTGGAATACCATAGACTAATATCTAGGAACCGAAAAAAATGTCATGGTAGTGGAAGAAATCAGAAACCCTTAATTCCAAATATCTCCAAACTATGAATACTCCAACCATATATAAATTGTATATGGATACTATTATATAACATTCACTATTGATCCACTATAGATATATTAAATTTTCATTTGATAAGGATATCATAGAGGGAGCTGAAAGACTCCATCCTATGCAAATTATACATGGATTAAGAAAATCCCCCAACACATGGGTCGGATCTAACTTAGATAAAATATATGATAATACCTCTATGGAGTTAAGTAAAATTAAGTAATATAGCATAAAAATAAGATAATTAGAAGATAGATTTTGCGTTACGATTCCACCACTCATTCTCATGGGGACTACCTTTTTATATGGGCCTCAACAAACATTCGATCAATCCACAACATTTAAATGAACTTTATAAATGTTTTTAGTAAATCATTCTGTTAAAAAAGTTATAAACCTTATCTGATTTATATTGTCTCATGTGTTTCATCATATAAAACATTAAAATTGTTGACAATATAACGTGGTAAAGATGCAAGCATTAACGCTTAATGTCATGTCTAATGTATCAATCATAGAATGATAATGTAAACCATACAATATAGTTGTCCATGGGAGTTTTTAATAATATATTATTATATCATACTAAATAATATTCCCAATCAATTAAAATCTAGGATTTAAATTTTACATACTGTAAGACATTTCAATATCATACAATATTATGATAATATATACATTTATATATTTATGTCTGGATTTTATAATAAATCCATCAATAAACATCAACAATAATATATAAAATCAATTTTTATTCTCCAAAATAACTAATCAAAAGCCTTACGGTTTAAGTCATGTAAAAAAACAACTGCATTGGAGGTCCATAAAGTAAATGATGTATAAGTTAACTTATTTTTTTATGTGTTTAATTCACGAAATGATTCCCTTGTATGGAAACATTACACAATGAGTCTCATGGGGTACATGACATGTGGGAAAACAGGGTCAACTCATCATGTATTGTTAAAAATAACCAATCCAAACTGTTGAAGTAAATAGTTTGTACTTCATATATCCTATATGTGGTTCCTAATGGTTAACTTTAAATTTAATAAATTATATAATGAGAGATACACTATTGGATTCACTTTATATGACTTAATGTCACATGAAATGTAATATATTCAAAATATTGAAAATATTATAGCCATAGGGGTGTGACAAAAAGTGTATAAGCATGAGAACTATATAGCATATTATCATTAAATATGGATCTAGAATGTGTTTCTAATTCCTTTTTCATTATTCCTCCATGGTTAATTCTTCATATTTTTATTTATATATTAAAATATTAATCTAAAACTATAGTGATGCTTTCATTCCTATATAGTGTATTCATATCCATCCTCGATCATTATCTTCTATTATTGTCTCCCCTAAGCACTAGTGGCTTTCTTAAACCCCCAATAATTCTTCATATCATTACCATCCCATTTTTTGTCACCTCTAAGTTCCCCTTAGTGTCATACTATATTCATTAACGTTATTTTTGACCATTTATAATCCAATCCATGGAGTGAGTTCTCTATCATAGAACTATAATGGAAATATATTAAGAGAAAATTAGAGAATTTTTGAGGGAATTGTGTTTAATGGAAGTTACAAACACATAATATGGGTTTATATATGGTATATGTGATGAACGATGAAGATAGAAGGGGAGATAATTTTATAATTAATGAAAAATTATCCATATAATAATTCAATAAACTTCAATGAAATAAAGATAACATTTATGAAATAGTTATAACTAATATAAGTCTATTAACCCAATATATCTCATGATCAAGTATAATTAAAGGACAATCTATGATAAAAAAATTCATAAATAGTAGAGTCATGGAAGAATAGTTCACAATAAAACATAAGATAATATTATATCAGAATTTAAATATTCATTTATCACTCTATAAATCATTACCATGATCATTAAAAAATTGATAATCAAAAAAAATATCCATGGGAATCTCTTCATTGTATGACTATATTGAGTTTTAAAAATTCTATTTTTTCTATAGAAGAATCAAGAATTAATTGTATAATTACAAATAATGAGGAAATTACTAATAAAATTTTCCTGTCTCAAAGGTGTAATCACCCAAACCAAATTTATTTTGTCTTAATCCTTATTCATCATCATTACAACCATAATGATAACAGATAACATCGAATATTCATGAATAATATCTATATGGTTATTATTATAATATAGAAATTAATCTGTAAAATAAAAGTTTTAAAACCCTTCTTATATGAATGTTCTAGGTCAAGGGTTACAAAAACTAGGCCTTTTATTTAAATGATGAAAAATACTCCAACTAAGACCATTCCAACAAAATATCAATGAACCAATGAAAAACCCCATTATAGGCATAACGATAGTATTATAATTTCCAGATGAGCCTCTTTTTATGGGTTATTAGAATTTTTACTCCCATGATAAATATAAATATATATATTAATTATTAATAATTCATTAAAATATATTTAGATCATAGCTTTATAAAAATTTGACCCATGGTTGAATACTGGATTCTGAGGTTAATGTAATAATCATAAAAATTATAAGGTCAAATATAAAGATTATTTAATTATTTACCCTCTTTAACGGACCCAACCTTTTGAACTAAAAAATAAATTATCACTTACTTGAAAATAAAATCTAGATCCCTACATCCTACCTGCCATTAATCCATTCATTCCACGAAAAGGAGACAACCCAAGATAATATACTGAGAATCTAATTAAAAACCTCACACAAAATACAACCCATCCGTGTGAAATGGTAATTCTACATGGGATTTATAGAACCTAAGTTGAAAAAGGACACAAATACTCTTGGAATCATCCTTCATCTCCTCACAAGAACCATAGAACTAAAGATTATCCCATTAAATCCTTAAAAATGTCTTCACATCAGTTTATGATGCCCCTTATAAGATTCCACATCAAATACCATTTCAACCCCACGTCACCCATCCATATAGAATACTGAAAAACCCACAAACACTTAATATTAAACATAAAAAGAATAATTAAAAATAAAACCTTATCTGAGTGCATCTATCTCCCCACATTTGATGATAAACAAAAAATATTATAGGGAAAACATTCAAATTCACCTATGATTACCTATAAGATTGCAACCACAACAAAGGACCACTTAGTTGTCATAATTTATTTCTATGTAAAAGAGACTTATGAGAAAACTAAGACACGGTGCCAACCTCCTCAACTACCATGCAATAACCAAAAGATTATCGATAAAAAAATTCGACTAATATTAGTATTAGACTATTCTAAATGTTAAGATAACCCTAATATATCTACTAAAAATCCCACGATATTGGCTTCCAAAATTGAGAAGATAAATTTTAAACCATCAAGAAACATCTTTCACTGCATATAATAGATCCCCTCACAATAGCCATGAATGGTTCACTAAACATACACGATAAAGGTTTCATAACCACATGTGAACTCTAGTTGAAAAACAATGCATGAAAACACCCTAGATGAGCTGTAGTTTCTTCAACTGTCCAACTTGGAAGAAATAATACATACTCCACATCTTTAATGGTTTATATGATGTGAATTTTCCTCAATTACACCATTACAAAAGATACCAAAACTGATGTTTCAATATCATATCTCCTATAATGATTGATGTTTGAGGGTCATGGTCACTATAAAAAGAAACAAAATGACATTATAAAAGCCATTCTTACTAAGGATAGCTACATAGATTTCATTTATATCTATTGAAACTAAATTCTATATGAAATTAATTACCGCGACATAATTGGGAAATTCTAACTACATAAATCATCATGGATAAGGTACTAATGTATATGACCCACTAAACCACCATCTCAAATATCATTCTTTGAAAGGATTGATTTATCAATTACAAAATTTACACCTCAATAGAGTTCCACGGCATTATTATTCATGATGTAAGTTAATAGCAACATCAAAATAGTTGAGATGATATCCATTTGTTTAAATTTAAAATGATGGGCATGTAAATTAAGAACACCAAAAACAATCCATGATTCACATAATCACATCATAGAGTTTTTTAATTCAATAACATCATTAAGACTCATTGTATTTCTCTAATGATGTGTGAACACTACCCGTAAATATTTAGTCTCATTAAATAAAATAAAATTTGATACCATCTATAAATAATATTTACCTTCAGGGACCATTTTTTTAAGTGGTCACATTGAACCCAATGAAACAACTCCACCAATAAGTCTACTAATTACATATTAGCTCAATATTTTGACTAAGGATATTAGATAAATATAGTTATATATCAATATTTTTCCTGATGTAAATATTTATTAGGATTAATGCTCATTGGGAGTGAGCCTACTCATCTACAAATTTGTTCTAAAAATAACAAGAAATCTAATTAAAACATGGGATGGTGTCACATGATCTCATCTAAAAAAAATTAATCATATTTACTCTCTTCCTCACTTGAGTGAAATTCACACATTAAATATTTATGATAAAAGGATGATAATAATTTTTAGGTGCCCCCATATTTATAGCTGTGTTGAGGAACTCCACTAGAATATGTAATTATAAAAAATCATAAATGGAATGATATTTAATTCATATAATTAAGTGTAAAATTAATGAAGTAATAACCATAATGTATCGTCCCATGTTCTTGAAAAAAATAGTATGTTTAAAAGAATACATCATATGCAACAATGAGCATAAATGAACAACTAAATATTGTCATTATGTGATCGTTATTTTCTATCTGTTATATAAGATGACATGAATAGAACAAAATATATTATTTTTACACTTGTTTATAATTTTTTTTACAATCATACAATAGATTTTATGGGCATAATATAATAATAAATCCTATTTTACCATTATAACTATCTTTAAAGAAATATTTTTACTACCGTTTAATGGAATTATTATTTTTAAACTAAATTTTGAAACATTTATATATTTTTATTTTGATAAAATAAAGTTAATTTTTGAAATTTTAATATCTAAAAATAACTTTGATTAATATTGGGTATTTTTATGAGATGTTTCTTTTTTTAATGAATAGTGAGAAGCCCTGAATTTTAATTGAATACTGCATTTTCATACAATTCACTTATAAAGATAAATTATATATTAAAATTGTTTTAAAGTATAATTATTTTAATAAAAAATATACAAATCTAATTTAGGTCATTTGATTCAATTTCATATTGAAATTAGATATAAAAACTTTTCAGACTTTTTGAACCTTTTTAATGATAAAAACTTGTTGTACCGTCTCATTCGTAAGATTAATTTTAAATTAATTTCTGAAAATTCTATGAATTTAATTTTTAAAATTATATTCTATATTTTATTAATTTATTAATTAGATCAACTTATTTATTTCCAAAATGAATAGTATCCTTGGTGATTTGTGTTTCCATGATAAAGTGTAAATTGAGTAAAAATGAGTAATCAAGGGAAAATATGATATGAAAAACAGAATAAAATGACCCTTAAACTTGCGCTAATTATTTATGCGAAACTTTAGTCCATAGGAACCCAATTTTATAATATATTTCCTTTTCAATTTGTAAATAATTATAATAGTTATAATATTTCACTTAAAGAAAAGACAATGAGGTCACTATCATATTCTTAATAATAGCAATGAAGATGGAAAGGGCCTCTGAGCGGTGTCTCCGTTTCTCTCTCGGCGTCCTAGGGTTTCGTCTTGGTGGTCACTCCCTTACCCCTCCGGTGTGGCTAGGGTGGCTCAACATAGGCATCCTAGATCTCAGTTCGGTGGCAGCGTGGCTTAACTGTGTCCTTGGCATGACTTCTTGATTCTTCTGGGCTTCAAACCGGCGTTGGTGTGGCTTTTGGTCAGATCTGTCACATTATAGACAGATACAACGTCAACGTGGATTTCATAATGATCTGGCATGGCGTGGTCTCCAGATCTGTCAAGATCATATCGGCATTGGTGTTCTCATGGTAAGATTTTTCATTGAATGGCATCGGCACGTCTTGTGGCTTGATCTGTCACGGCGCGAACAGATCCGGTGTCGGCGTGTCTTGCGAACCGGTATGGCGCAACGTGGTCTCCAGATCCTTATATTTTAGATTTTAATCAGTGTTGCTTGTAGATTATTCTTCCATGGTGTGGCTTCAACTTCTAGTTTGGGTGGTTTTATCGCAGCTTGTGTTCAGATCTGGCATGGTGCGGTCGGCTCATTGTCATCTCTGAGCAGCTCGAAGAGGGAAGGTTTTCAGGTTTCTCTGGTTGGTTTTTGTGGAGTCGTCACTGCACAAGGTTGCATCGTTGTTGACTCCAGATTAGGGTGTGACATCAGGATGGCTTTGTTCTTCATGGATTTGTCTCCTTCATTGTCCTTCTGTGGGTGTGTTCTTCTCGGAGTATTTTCAGGAGGTTGCCTCACGTTGTTGGAGGGTGCGCGGTTTTCTAATTGGTGTTCACCAGCATGTTTGTGGTTTTGGGATGGTTTCGATGGCCGCACCGGTGTGCATTCAAGGAGGTTGGTTCTGAGGTTTTTACAAGCTTTTCTGGTGTTTTTGTTTACTAGTTCGTGGTTTCCTCATCCTTATCTCTGGTGATTCCTGATCTTGTTGTGAATATTTGACAGGTTGAATGCTTGAGTTGATTGATTTGGTGTGTTGAATGAGATATTTAGTTGGTATTAATACTTTCATGTAGGATAATTTGACTATTTTAAGTTGTGAAGTCTTATATTGTTTACCACGTTTAGTGTTTGATGGTTTATCACTTTTCCCTCAAAAGTGTTTGGATAAAAAAATTAATTTTTAGTCTTAAAAACTACAATATTATTTATTTTGTGATAAAAATGTTATATTCAACTATAAATTGAAATTTAAAATTTAAAATATTTATCTTAATCATGGTAATTCATTTATAATATTTAGTGTAAAAATAATTGCCTTAAATTCTTTCATAATAGCGATGTTGTAATTATTTTATTACCAGAAATATCAAATAAATGATAATAAAAAAAATTAAAATAAAGATAATTTGAGATATTTAATGTAATAAAAAGATTCAATATATGACTTGGACATGTTAGGGATATATTAGAAGAAAAGTTTCGATGATATCCTATTGTATTTATATTTTTCCAAAGTCAAAGTAATTAATTGTGTCAAAATTGACATTAATGATATTTTAAAATAGATAATATTTCATTAAATGTTATAAAATTTATAAAAACATAAATTCATTAAAATGATTAGTATAATGTTAAAACATTTATCCATTATCCAATTATTGGTCTCTTTTAATTTTATAATAACAATATTTCCCCTCAATGAGTAAAAATCAATGTTTCCATGGTAAGAGTTAAAGGTGTTAAATAAGGGTTAAAACTAAATGATTTGGGTAATAGTATGACTTAAACATGTCTAATATTAATTTAATGAATTTATTTAAACCCATAATAATATTATATTATATATTAATAAGTTTTATAGATTTATAATTTAAAATTAATTTAATACAATTTCATATTTTGAGAAATTCTAAGAGTGCCCATATCTTCTCTTATAAAAGGGAACCTCTCATCCTATATTCTTCACAATAAAAAACTTATTTTTCTGACAATAACATACCAAATACCATCCTTGGATCCCTAAAAATATTATATTGGTCTTATTTTTGGCAGAAGAGCACCCTTAGAGGTCTTAAGGTGTTATGAAAAAGAGATTTTCTAAAGAAAAGGTATCGATTTTAATCAAGCATTTCTATTTCATTTATTCTTCCAATTCCTTAAAATCTTCTTAAAACATGATAAAATAATAATTAAGGTGTCCTAAATATACTAATATTTTATTATTTTTGTTTTATGGACCATATCTATATCTTTTCCATTAAAATTGTAAAATAACTCATCGTCTGTGTGTGCGACAGACTACAACCTCTCGGATCGATGTAATTCATTTTCCATCACCATATCTCACAACTTTCTATAATGATGGAATTAAAGTTTATATATTATATTAATAACATATTTATCATTATGTAAACATTATATCATTAGTTTTCAATGTAGAGTAAAATAATATCATTATTCGTGCGTACGTGTGAATTATCTCCTCTATGAAGCGATGTGACACGTTTTTTATCACCTCACATGAATGATATATATATATGTTTAAAGAATTATTATAATATAAATGATATTATTATAATTATATAAATATAATATTATAATTACCTTATTTCGAAAAGGATCATTGAAAAATGGAAACATTACTAATGTGTATAGACGGTCTACCGTCTACATGATTGTAACGTACTTCATGTTTTATATCAATATGTAAAGTATGGATTTAAAAGTATAATTGATATATAAAATTTTCAATTATTTCATTATTATTACTATTGGTTTGGTGGAATAATTACCACTTTGACTATATACATTATACCAAATTTATATTGGACTCATGTAAGGAATATTGTGAAAATGGACAACATGGTGTTAAATAATTAATTAACTATTATAAAATGGTAATTAATAATATAAAATCCATAATAAACACACGAGAAATTCATGAAATTAAAAAATTAAATAATTTTTATTATTTAGGAAGATAAATAATTCATGTGATGATTAAAACTCAAGGTAAGGGACTCTTTAACTAAAACATCATTTTAAATGTTTTAATGATTTATTTTCTAAATATTTCAATTTCTTGCCCATGTTTTATAAATTAATTTTTATAATGTATTTATATATACATGAATGTTTTAAAATTTTTATTTTCTATTTACACCAAAATGTTTTCAAAAAGAAATATTTTTAAGGTTTTATATAAGTGATATTCTATTAAAAACATCCTTTAACGTTCCTTTTGGAAAAAATGTTTTTATTGTATATACCTTATGATAAAAAATTCCATATTTCATGTCACTTTAATATTTTGAATATTTCCCTATAAAAAATTTGTTACTTTCAAAAAAAAATTTATCTATTGTCTATGTGCAATGTTTCAAAATGAGAGATTTCAAAATAAAAGGTTTTATTTATTTAAATAGTTTTTCAATGATTAAATATTTCATTATTTATGTTTATGTTATATTTTATGGTAATTGATTATAATTATGGGTGGTTAGATGATAAACCAAGGACATATGGTTCTGTTATAACCTATAATGAATTGGTTACTCTAGATATGGAAGTTGACAATATTGGTTATTCCATTTATATGATGAGTTGAGACCCATTATAGGTCATGGGAGTGATTGATATAGTTTATTAGAGGGATTGATCCCCATTGTAGCTCATGGGTGAGCCTGATATGGATTATATGAAGGGTTATCCCCATTATATCTATTTAATACAATGGATAATGATTACATTGGAAGATGGTTGTGTGTTTATTCCAATTAAGAGGTTTTAAAATGGTTTTATGAATATCATGATCTAGGTTTCCAAAAACGTTTTTAAATTTTTTTATATGGGGTTTAAATGAATTATTTTAGAAAAACATGTGTGTGTTTTTCAGGTGAAAGTGTTTTATTTATTACAGTAAAAGAACATTAAAGGTAAAGGTAAACATTATTTGAGATTTCTTGTTTTTCAATTCACTAATGGTTTTATTTTCTTTTATGTCCCTGAATGAGATTTTTATTCCCATACCTTTTTTAAAGGTTTTTTATATGGTAAAGGATGACTAGGTATGATTATGAGGACAAGCTAAAAATTGTTAAAATAATTCATGAAAAGAAAAAAAAAGTACTTTAAGTGGGGTTCCATTAGTGGAAAAAAATAGACACTAAGTATAAATGTCCACTTGTAATGTATGGGTTTACCTTGTATGAATTTATCCTAATTCTATGTGAATCCAAATCTAAAATATATTTCGGAAATAAAAGTTATTTTTAGTTTTGAAATAACTATAATATGTATTGCTTAAGCTTATGTCCTTATAGTTGGCATTAGAGAAGGGTTTAGATAAATTTTGAGACTGGGATGTCTTCTTACGAGTTATAGATATCATCACGGGATTATAATTTTATGTTATATTATTCAAAATGTGTCATAGAAACCCATTTTTTATGGTATAATTTATGAATTTTTAATTTGACTAATGGTAATTTTTGAGACATTCATTTTTTAGGTAATTATGGGTTATAACATTTTGGGATGAAAAATGAAAGCTATGAGATAGCCTTTGAGGTTAAAAATATTATGGTTCTTTTTTAGGATGTTTCTCACTTTTTGAGTTTTATAATGATTATAATAATATAATTTTAGATAAGGAAAACTCTCAGACTATGTAATAACCCATTTGATCAGGAAAGGCTGTGAGGTTTGAATCCACTTCTGAAAGGAAACAATGGTTCACCTTGAACAAATTGCCTATTTGAGGTCCTATATAGTATGAAATTTATGTTTTTTAAACAATTTTATGGATAGGTAATAATTTTATTTTCGAAATACATGAATTATCAAATAGATTTCCATGGGATTTGAAAATGATTTGGTGATTAAGTGATTAATGTTATTTAGAAAGACATTCATTATTGTAGAAATCGTATAAGATTAAGATAAATATAATATTATATGATTTTCTTTAGGAATAATGTGTAAACACTCTTTTAGAAAAAAAAATGTTTTTATTGTGGCTTTATGGTGAATTGGGTTATTTATGGAAATGGTTAGTGTATATTAATGATTATTAGGGAAATTAGATTTTGGTATGAAACTTCAAGACTAATTGAAGTTATTTGGAGATAACTATTAAAAAAATTAATTGGAATATTATCTCATAAAATCCTTCTTAATTTTTGGTTTCAATATTAGTTTGTATTGTTTTGAGATTTTTATGTATAGTTATTGATCGAATGACCTATGATTAAATTTGGGTATTACTACAAAAAAATTTCGATTAATGTAGTCTTTATCATATACTAGTTTATTCTTTTTTCAAGTTTATCTATTGTACTAAAAATTTTGTTTTTTCTACTCTTAAAGACATGAGTAATAGTTTTTTATCTTTTGGGTATTTAATTATGAGTATAATTTGATACTCGTGTATCCGATATTGAAAAAGATTACACTAATCAATTGGAGAAGATGAATTTGTGGTGGAATTATTTAAAATTATGAAACTCTACTTTTCTTGAAAGTATATTTAATCATGTTATTAGATAGGGATGTAATTTAATTCCTAAACTCTATGAAAATTATCCTTAATCCAAAACAATACCCGTTTACTTTTCATACTGAGAAATCAATGTCCTTTTAACCCATCATAGATTTATGGTTTTTTTTTGTTCACATTCTCATAAAATTTATCTCTATAACTATCTATAAGAACATGATTATTTATTTTCTATTACATATACATGTTATTTATATGGAAGTCCAGTATGTGTTATCTTAGGTGAACTTCATACTTTCCTTTCTCCCTTTTCAAATGAATGTTTTATTGAACTTTGTTCTGATATAGGATTTCAATAAAGGTATATTGAAAAGTGAAACTGTAGTTACCAAGACCAAATTAAAAAATGTTAGGAATAAAATTTAAAATGGGGGAGGATTAAACATCCTGAGTTTTAAATGGAATGGCTATGTCTGATAGCATACAAGATATGCAACACCAATCTTAAAAGAACTGCTAAATAGTGTTTCTATGTTTTCACTGTAGCCTATCTATTATATTGGAGGGTGTGAATAGGGAAAAAATATTGGGTTTAAACTTTTTTATAATTTTTTTGACATTAATAAAATGTATTTTATAGGAATAAGACTAGAATAAATCTTGTTTTATGTATAAAAACTGTATTTTTTTTAAAAAAGAATTTTTATCACATCTTAATGGAGAAATTGTTTTAAAAATAAATTTTCAAAATTTTATAAATTTTATCTAAAAAAATAAACATCATTTTTTAAATTTTAATATGAAAATTTACCTTGGATAAAATTTTGTTATTTTTTTGAGAAGTTTCATTTTTTGATAAATAGCGAAAACCACTGGATTTTAATTAAAAACATTTTTTCATGTAATTTATTTACGTAGTTACATTATATTTTAAAATTATATTAAAGTTTAATTAATTAAATTATAAATAAAAATTACAATTTAATTTATTTTAATCAATTTCACATTGAAATTAGATATAAAAATATTTCAAACTCTTGAACCTTTTTTTGTTTAAAAACTCATTATTTCGTCCCCTCTGTGGAATTAATTTTAAATAAATTTTTGTAACTTATGTGAATTGAATTTTGAAAAATGTATTCCAAGTTTAGAATAATAAGATAAAAATATAGTAAATTGGAGCCTTTTATTTTTCTCCAATATGAATAGTAACCTTGGTAATTTTTTTTACCTTGGTAAAAGGTAAATCAGGTTAAATCCATGTTATTAAGGGTTAGAATAATATTATAAGGAATATAAAATGACCACCAAACTTTCTATAATTTTATTTTAGGAGAAAATTTCGTTCATAATATCTAATTTTTAGAATATATGGATTTTTTTCCAATTATATGTGACTATATCATTTATAATATCTTATTTAAAGAAAAGACCAATTTGGCATAATCATATTCTTAATAACTAAAATATTTTTAAATTGGTGTTATAAAGAGGATATGTGAGGATATATACGTTCCTCTTGAATATAAATTATTTATATTCATCATGGTATTTTATTTTAAATTTTTTTAAGAAACATTTACATTAAATGTTTCACGATAGTGATGTGGTAAATATTTTACTAATGAAAATATCAAAAAAATGATATTAAAAATATTAAAATTAATATACTTTGATATAATTAATGACATAAAAGGATTTTATAGATGACCTGGGCATGTTATGTATGTATTAAAATATTTTGTTCTATTAATTCATGTTTTATTGATTTTTTTAAATGTCTATGAAATGAATAGTGTCAAAATTGATATTATTGATATTTTAGAATAAATAATTTTTTATTAAATGATATAAAATTGATAAAAATATTAAATTCGTATAAATTATTTGGATAAGATTTAAAATTTCATCCATGATCCATTTATTGGTCATTTGGAATTTTATAGTTATAATATTGACCCTCAAAGAGTAAAAATCAATGCTGTCAAGGTAAGAGTTAACGAGGTTAAATAAAAAATTAAACTAAATACCTTACTAAAAAAGAAATACTCTTATTATCTTTTATTCCCAATTAAAAGCCCATTTTTTTGGAAAATACCCAACCAAATACCCTCCTAGAAATTTTCCCCACATTATATAGGTCTTAGGATAGATATAAAACCACCCCTATTAGTATTAGGGTGTTAAGTAAAGGAGATTGTTTGATGAAAATGTATCATTTTTAATAAAGTATTTATATTTCATTTGATATTCAAATTCCTTAAAATATTCTTCAAACATTTTAAACTAATAAATATATTCTCCTATATATACTTGTATGTTATTATGTTTTTGGAATGACACATATCCATCTTTTTTCCATCAAATTGAAAAAGAATGCATCATTTGAGTGAACGACAGACTACCACCTCGTGAAGAGATATTATTCGTTTTCCATCATCATCATTTATGAATAGAAAATTGATGGAATTAATTTTTATATATGATATTAATGACATATTTATAATTACTAAAATATAATATAAAATGTACATTGTTACCATTCCACGCACACACAAAATGATAATGTCGTTCTCATGTACGTGTGAACTATTACATACATGTAGTGATGTAATTCATTTTTCATCACATCACATGAATGATATATAAAAAATTATTTTGATAATTAATTTAATATTTTTTATATTATTAAAATTATATTTAGTTAATACTAGACTTAACTTCTTTTTATAATTATCATCGAAAATGGAAATTTTACTCACACGTATATACTACCTATCGTCTCCATGATTATAACGTAGTCCATTTTTCATATCCATATGTTATTAGTGAATTTAAATTTATAGTTTATATATAGAATTTATAATTATTTCATGATTATTTTTATGCTGGTAAGGGAATAATGACAATTTTGATTATATATAACTTTCCAAAGTACGTGGCAATTCAGACTCAGGTAAGGGACTCTTTAAGTGAAACATCATTCTAAAATTGTTAATTTTTTTTTTTTTGAAATATTTATATTCCATGTACGTGATTTGAAAATTATTTTTGAATGTATTTTTATGGACATGAATTTTTTAAAAATATGTATATTTAATTTATCTATAAAAAATTTAAAAATGGAATCTTTTTAATGTTTTATGTAATAAATGTTATTTTAAAAACACACTTTTAAAGTTAATTTTTCAAAAATAATATTTTTTTACATATACAACATTAATGGAATTTACCGCTTTCATTTCACTTTAGTATTATAAATCATACCTTATATGTTTATATGGTTTCCTTCAAATAAAATGTTTTATGTCATATGTGTATAGTATTTCAAAATGAGATATTTCAAAAAAAGTTTAATTTCTTCAAAGAGTGTTTTTATGATGAAATCATTCATGGTTAATGTTTATTTTATATTTCTTGGGAATTTTTCATAATAATGGGTGGTTTCATGATAAACCAATAAAGGGTGTTATTCTGTTTAACCAATGATGGTTGGTTACATGATAAACCATGGATGTGTGGTTATGTTATAACCTCCAATGCATTCGATACTCTAGAGATGGAAGTTGAATATATTGGTTAATCCATTTTTAGAAAGAGTTTAGCTACATTATATCTCATGGGTAGGCCAAATATATCCTTTATAAAGGGTTAATCTTCATTATGTCTTAAAGGTGATCCACGATGTATCTTATACAAAGTGTGATCCCCATTACATCTCTTCAATACATTGGATAATGATTATATCGGAAGTAAGATGTGTGGTTATTACAATTAAAAGGGTTTTAAAGGTTTTTTGAATATAATGAAGTGGGTTACTAAAAAGGGGTTTCAAAATTTATTGCTATGGGTTTTAATGGTTTTATTTGGAAAAACATGTTATCTTTTTTATGAAAATATTTTATTTCGTACACTCAATGAACATTGAAGGTAAAGGTAAATATTATATGAGTCTTCTTATTTTTTATATGAATAATATTTTTTTTTATTTGTATCTACCTTACAGAGCTTTTTATGATTATCCAAGTATTTAAAAAATTCATATGGTAAATGAATGGTAGGGACGAGGATGAGGAAAAGGTTAAAAATTTGAAAATATTTAATAAAAATAAAACATGTTCGATTTTAAATGGATTTCCTTTAGTGTAAAAAATGGATACTGAGTATAATTGGCCACTTGTAATGTATCGCTATACTATGTAGGAGTTTTTCCTAATTATCTAAAACCCTACGTCTAAAATATATTTGGGAAATGAAATAGATTTATAGTTTTAAAATTAATTTAGTATTTAATTTCTAATATTGGGTCCTTAAACATAATACTTGAGGCTTTCCTTGAAGGCCTCTCTCAAAATATCCACCTTTGAAGGGATCCATACATAATCATGTCCAAGGTGTAACCTAGACAAAAACCTCAACATTCACATAGTAAAAAATCATTATTCCCTAAAGAAGAGGGTCTAGTATAATTTGAACTAAATCCATCCATGACAGAAATAAATTGAATTTCCTATGTAGAATTTTAAACTCTAATAATGGTATGATAGTAAAATCATAAGAACATAAATATATCTAGAAATGATAAGAAGTTTCATAGAAGAAACATATATGATAAATCAGATGTTAAGCTCATTATTCTATTATTGATTTTTATTGAATTATAATTTTTTGAATAAAGTGATCCTTAAAAGATATTATCTCATTACCATGATTTATACCATGTGATACTAAGGTAATTGTTATTATATCTCCTATTAACAGTTCATATACATGTTTGGATAAAGGAACTAATTCGGTCCTCATAAAATCATGATTATTTGGTATATTGAGTGGTTATAAAATTTAAGATTAATTTTGGATAAGGATTTGTCCATATGTATAATATTTCAATCCTTTCTACATATCTTATAATGTTTTTTTAAATTATAAAATAAATAATGCACCATAATTAAACATAATATCTGATCTATGAAATTTTTTTATGCTTCTAAAGATACAAAACATTCAATAACTCATGTGTTACCTAAGTCTATTGTAAAAGTAGTTTTCAAATTAATCCTTTATAAGGGTTTAAATACATTTACCATACTGATTGTTAAGTAAATTCAGTTTAATAGTTTCAAGTGGTATCAAAAAATCCATTTAATGAAAAACTATAACATGTGGGAACAAAATAATATGAAGAATCCATTCCCAAATATTTTGGAAACAATTCACTAGGTAGATAATGCCATGAATTATTTCAATTACATAGTTCTTATGATTACCAAGACAATTAAAACAAGGTTATGATGAAAATGGATATATTAATTCCAATGTCACTTATGTACATTCCCTAAATGAAAAGAAATATAATAGGGGATGACAATGAAGATTTTAATTTCCTCTCATGTGTAAAGAAGGAAAACTAGAAGAATAACCTCACAGTTAGGATTAACAGAAAAAGGGAGACCTTAGCTTCATTCATTTACATTATTGAATGAAATATTTCTTTTAATATTAAAAATATATTTGATATATATCTTTTGGATTACACATATTTATTCAATTATATAAACCAATTTCCTTCAATAGGATAAAATAGGGTGAAGTAGATCACTATGTCGATAGTTAGTAAAGACATTATCCATTAGTAAAAGAAGAATAAAATTGTAAATTTCCTTATGGTTAGTTAATTTTACTTGTAAGCTAGTATTATATACCATCTCTTACTATAAATATAAATCATGTGTCAATTTTTTCCCAAAATTATTTTATTTTAGGTTTAAAAAGAAATTTTTTTATTTTTGTTAAAGAATTGAAAATTTTATGGTAATGTATAATAAATCTAAAATTATTTATGAATACATGAACATGAAAATAATATGTCATAAATAAATGAAAAATCATGGGAAAATACTTGTATCATACACATCTATGGTAATTCAATCAAGTTCATGTAAATGAAATGCATTGAAATATGTTATGTTGGGAAGGGTATCTGGAATTTGTCATGTTAAAATCCATTGATTTATCTCATTCATGTTTTTTAGATAAAATGAGATATTATCCTATTAATGATCAAGGAGTAATAGATAAAAAAATCCATAATTGATTCATACTAATGTATGTGGTCTATATCTGGAATAAAAAAGATATGGTCACTCACACTTTGTTACTTTTATAATTGAATATACAAAATATTGTAATATATACTTAATCATGTGTGATGTAAAACTTTTACCATGTTGGTTAAATATCAAAATTATGAAAATATTAATCATAGAAAAATATTATGAAGCACTACTCATAATAAATTGGAGAATATGTTAATAAAGATTATATCGATCATTGGAAATATTGATGTATAGTCTTCAAACTCACCCATCCATATAAACATTTTTTTAATGGTGTTATTAAAAGGTGTAATCACACATTTCATGGAATTTTGAGACCATTAATGATTCATTAATCCCATTTTTTATTCCTTTAGCCATTCAATTTATGAAATAAAATATATACAGAAAATAAGTTCCAACTAAAGTGGAATTTGGTATTCCATCTGAGTTGTGATGTGTAATGAATCTAATATTATATAATGTAATTTTTTGTGATTTGAAACATTTTTTAGGACCATTATTAAATAATGAAGAACATTATGACACCCTGAGAGAATCTTTATATGAAATTATGTGTAACTAAAGGATAATACTTATATAATAAATTATATAGAAAATTAATTTTGGTATGTGAAATCATATTTTTATAATGGGAAAATATTTCAAATGAAATTGGTAAGATAAATAATTACTTTGATTTATTAAAAACATAAATGTGCAAGAATTTTAATAAGAATAAAATCCCCTAAAACCATTGGAATATTTTCTTAGCATACAAGTACCATGTATGTTAACAATTGATATTAAAATACCTGAGCATTTTGGTTATATTTTCATATTGTTTGGTAAAATAATATTCTTTTATGATAATAATCCCCCTACCTAAATGAAATCCAAAAAGGGAAATAATATGTTAAATGGGAAAAATCCATGATTTCTGAGATATATTCCATGTATTAAAATTTTATTTTAATCTTTTTTATGTAAAACATATTGGATTAAAATGATTATTCATGAAGGATTAGTAATGTATGTTAATGATAATCTGAATAACCAATGATTAGTTTTTATGGATTTTAAAAAATTTATAAAAATTTATTAAAATGAAATACATATCCATTTACAACACTGAAATCACAAAAAATTAAACAATTCATGGAAATATTCCATTATTATGAGAATCGGAAAAATTATGTCAAAACTAATTATATATGTATGAAATTGGTTAAATATTTCTATATAACACATCTATATGTGTTTATGATAATGAAATTTTTTAATCATGTGCATAATTTGAAATGATCCATTTACGGGTTAATACACATATCATGATTATACTATGACTATATTTATTAGCCCATAAGTTAATTTTGTTTACTATTAATGCAATTGAGTTATGTTTCCACTATATGGTTAGTGTATTTTTCATCATTTTAAAAGTGTTATAAGTTTAGCATATAAAATTAATGGATAATTAATTTCAAGCCTTAATATATCTTAAACATGGTTAAATAAATGAATTTTTATGAAAAAGTTGGTCGATGTATCCAATATTTCAAGGATCGTGATATATTGGGACATAAAAAAGGTTTTTGATCTAATTAGAAGATTATATATTTATATAGTACTCAAAAGGAACAATATAGATCAATCCAAATGAGTACGGATACCAATGTCACATGTTATTAACATCTTCATGAAAATGTGTCCATTAATATTTCATGAGATAAAAGAAATAAATAAAAATCATTATTCCTCTATAGAGGGATCTATCATATATGTCATGTTTTTACTTGGTTTTTGTTACAGGTATTTTATCTATAACATCATGATATCTTGAAAATTTAAGAGATCTATGATTAATAATAGTAGAAACTATCATGAAGTACCTAAGATATACAAGGATATGATCATGTTTTAAGGATGATACACTAAAATTCTTTTTTATACAGATCATAATGATCCTAACTCAGGGTCAGAAATTTATTTCTCCTAAATAGTAGTGAATTGAGTTAGAGAAGCATGAATAATTCCTTGATCACAGATTATATAGTATATTTTATGTATATTATGTCTTTTTATACAACTGTAAAAGTCTAAAAAAATTCATTGCGTAAATTATTTTAGACAAAATTATAACATATTTGGATGCAACTACATTAATGATAATTCTCTTCGATCTCTGAACACAGCAGATGAAAAATATTAGACTTCTGAATTTTCATATATTATGGTATTTTATTAATATATTTGAAGTATTTATTATTCGAGTACCCCTAAAGGATAACACTATAGACCAACTATTTAAAGTGGAATCTTATTAGAATCATGATTTTATTCTTAAAGCTATTAGATTGATATTTTTCATTAGTCAGATCTACTGAATGTTAGAGTTTTGTTTGAGTTGGTGTTGGAGATTTAGTTTGAGTTTGAACTTTTTTTACCGTGTCATATAATCATCTTTATATGTGTGTGTAGTTCAATTTACCATGATATAATTATAAAAAAAAGTTATCTATAAGATCCACTAATTTGGATGAATTATAGTTTATGATAATGTGGGACCCATGTTGCTATTTTAGTTATCATCTAAGAAATAATGATCAAAGAAAATTCTTAAATAATATGTTTTTTGATATTTATAATAATTTGAATTCAATTAATTTAATTTATAATATATTTTCATATAAGTGAATGTAGAAACAAATTTCTGGAGGACAATAAATTTTTTGGGTTTTCTAAAAATATTTTGATGGAAATTTGTTGTCATAATTGGTTTAAATTAATTATTTTCATCTAATAAAGTGTCAATTTAGAGATTAAATATACACAACCGTTATTACAAGTTAATAAAATATTTACATACATTTTATAACAAATATATATGATAAAATTATTTTAACAAAAAAATGAAACTAAATAATTTTTATCCCATGAATATAAACTGATTTTTGAACCTGAATGGGTTTGAAATACACTTCCAATATTTTACCACATACCATAATCTCTTAAATTTTTTGGAGTAAGATGAAATAGAGGTGAAAAATGAATCAATTTCTCCTTCTCTTAATGTTCTCAGTTTCTATTGATAATAATATAGGTTTTCTAATGTGAATTGATGTTTTAGTCTCCTAGGAAAAGATCACAAGTTGAGCAACTATAAAAATTTTTGAGCATGTGCAGATAATATAAAGGGATTATTTCATGGATTATTCAATCCATGAACTAATAATGATATTTCTACAGACATATCATGCTAAAATATTAAGGTATCATTTCACTTATTGTTTTATGCATAATTCCTATTATAAATTATCAAAGGGAGAAAGTTGGTGTTGGTATACTATATCTAGTATTTTGAAAATATTTATGCAACAAAATATAAAAATTAGAAAACAAAATTCTTATTTTATATATGGGTTACATCATATTAAATTTATTCGAAACAACATTAATGTTATCTCATAATGCCTATCAGAAAATGATAACATTAAATTGATAAAAATTAAATTATATGTACATTATTGTATAATATATATATTTCAACATACATAAAAAAAAATTATTTACTATAGAACCAAAAAAATTGGTTAATACCAACACTCTATGATTTATCTTTAGTTCATTTTTAACTATCTAAATTTACCTCATGACGTATCATAAGTAACGAATCAAAAATCCATTCCAAAATATCATTTTGGATAAAAAATTAAAAGAAATTTCGGATAATTTATCATGAATTTCCACTGTATGGTATATCATATGTATCAACATGTGAAAATTCATCCAAAAATCCTTTAGGATAACATATAAAATTATTTTGTAGTATCTCTCAATGTTTTGTACACACAATATGTAACAAAAATTGTCCTCATTCAAATATGACAATGTGTGACCACAATATCCTTTTTGTATTAATAATAAATATCAATTCTATAATACATCATTATTATAAAATATAATCCTATAAAAAAACATCAGTGCAACTCATGAAAAAAATGAATCTTGTGTGATTTCATTAAACAAATAGACTTTAATACATATATACACCAACTGTATCATAGACAATATGAAGACATCAAGTGACCCTAAGAAACAATGTATGTGAATCCCATAACGAATAATCATATGTTTTTTACTCTCAATGTATAAAATCACTAGATGGATGAAAACATCACAGGTCATTCTCCCAGATATATGAGTACATCACATGCCCCACCTCCAAATAAATAGGTGCATCACATATATGTCAGGTTGTTATGGCCATGCACTTTCTCATTATATCTCTTTATAGTTCCCATATGTCATGATCATTATATGATAATACAAATACAATGTTATTTAAATTTGACCAATGACAGGATCAGTAACATTCCCAACCATCCCTGATTGGCTCAGCATCAGGGATACTGTAAGAAATGAATTAAAATTTCACGGTTAAAATGATTGGTATAATTTCATCCTTTTATAATGGGTATTAAATAATAAATATGAACTTCATTTATTCCAAATAGAGAGTCTAAAAAACTTTATATAGAATAGTTATGGGTTATCTAGCATAAAAAACATTATTTATACCTCTTGAGTGAATTATATATCTCTATATACATATCAACCAATGTTAATAATCACATGTTATCACAAGATATAATACACTATAACAAAAAAATTAATTAATTATAATTTAAATTCACACATGGAAAGGTTAATCATCATTATACGTCAAGTAAAATATAGAAAAACTTGAAAGAATGAAAAATTGGAAATTCCCTTTTCTGTAACATGATAATATTTTTATATTATTAAAAAACATTAATAATACAAAAAACCTTATATAAGAATCAATATAATTATACTCCAAAAGATATACCACTAAAGGGACCTAACGTTTTCAGTAAATTTAAGGTTTTTTCATCTCATTGCATCACTATGTAATTCTTCACATATTTTCTGTTACTATCTATTAAATCATTACATTAAACTATTTTAATTGGTTTGAAAATAAAAATAAATGATTTTTGATTAATGTAAATATTAACAAATACTTCCTTTATGATAATATTAAATAAATAAACTCTTAACAACCATGTCTTATATGTTATTCTGTGTGTTTGGAGAAATTTTTTCAAAAGAATATTTAATTCTATAAAACCCCAATGTTAGGAAGTGGGAAATTTTATTAAAATTTTATAATAAATATAATGTATAAAAAACATTTATCTTAATTAATATCCTATTATTATTAAATAATAATATTAATATATGTTATAAAATTTTAATAATCAAAAACTATGTGTAAAAAAAATTATATTATATAATTTATAACAAAAAATAGTATGAAATCTCATAGTGGGAGTCGACCACTATGGATGAAGCAAAAAAGTTATGGATATGGTGACGGGTATGGATCTTATGATATGTAGTTGTATTTTATGGCTTGTGTTGGTTTCTCTCTATACTTTTCCTTTATTTTAATAAATGTTCGGAGACTTTGTCTCTGACTAAGCTTTCTGGTATATTCACAAAATTTGTTAAATATATTATAGTTATTCTATACCCTTCAGAATATTATAATTGATTTCAATAAGATTAATTAATGTCATAGAAGCTTCAAGGATTTCCTTGCACCACTTATGGATTTATATATAATTTAATCTCTAAATACAAATCTTGTAGAAAAGGATACATGTGCCTAATTATGACACCACATTTGGATTTTAATGACTAGTATAACTATTAAACCCTCCAATATTCTTCTACAAGATTATGATTTTACCCTTTTGTTATGTTATCATAGTCCAAATCCAAGACCTCACATGAACTTGTCTGTTATAAAAAATATATTGAGGAGACCAGATAATGTTTTCTTATATTCATTCATATTGAAATTTATAATAAACTATAAAGAATAATTGGGAAATTATTATAAAATGATTTATATATATCAATCCCCAAAGTAAATCCCAATATATATATGAAATTTAACTATCCAATTATATTGAGTACATAAGGAAAAACATAAATTACATTGGTCATTTTGTATCATAATATTTACTTTCATACCACATACCTATCATGCCTTGATGTTTCTTTATAGATTCTTTTTAGGTCATATAGCATATTTAATTAATACATTTTTTATTGTTTTATTTTTAATTGGGATCCATGGATATAATCTAGAGTGTTAAAACATATTATGAATCATTATTGGGTTCCCTGTAAGTATCTAAATCTATTTTTTGAAAAGATTAACTAGTCATCTGGTCATTATGGGTTTTCTAAAACATATATAATTTTAATTCTTGTTTGAGAAATATTCACAAGTTCCTATAATATTCTTCATATTTTGTTCCATTAAGTGTATACGTTTCCAAAATTTACATCATTTTTGAATATGATAATCATTATATTTTTATACAAATAATATTTTTTATCAAATTTTGTATCATGCTTAACAATAATTTAATAAAGTATTCAGTTAAATAAGATCCAATTAAAATGATAACCATTTTTATTATGAAATATTCATTATTGTGGAATAACCTATATTTTACTAAATCTTTAATTCCTCTTTGATGATTTCATCATTTCATATTCATTCAAGTAGACCATGTTGTCAATCGTATCATATATAACTCTTGATTATTTGTGTGTAAACCCACTTTCAGAATAAATAATGTTGATTATCAATACTATATTCCTATGGTATCCTATATTTTAGAATTTTATAGAAATATTTGATTTAAATATTAATCTATATTTAGAAAAATAATCCAAATAAGGCCACTCTTATTCTCTGTTCCTTAGAAAATAAAATCAATTAGAATTAATCTTTGACATGAACCTACCAATTTAGCTGTTCAAGTCCACAAAATTTATTTCCTTCAAATAGAATATAAAAATTGTTATCTTTGGGGGGTTTAACATCTCACTATCTCATTTCATGCATTTCCTTTTTAGATGTATACTTTTAAATTTTTCAATTTTGTATTTTAAACCATTTAAAATTTAATATTTTTAAACTGATTAACATATAAAACCTAATATCATTCATTATTTTTTTTACTTACCATATAATAAAAAAAATTATATTAAAATTATCAAAATTCATTTCATTAATTTGTTACATTGAATCCTTTCATTTAATGTTTTAGAATCATACAAAAACAAAATCCCCCCAACAGTATATATGGTGGGAAAGGTGGATTCCCCCACATTTCTAGATAGAGCCTAAGGCCCCATTGTAATAACATTTTGTCCTTAATTCCAAAAATACATGGATAAATACTCAAGATATATTTCACTTCCAATAAAGTTTTATCTCCACATATATATAAATCATAATCAACATTTAATATTCAGTTAAAAAACCATAACTAAATAAAAGTCTTAATTGAATATAACTAAATCATACATAATACATAGCATGTAACGTCTTATATGCATGTCATAAAATTTTCAAGAATAAATTTAACACATTAAATAAATTATATATTCATTGTTAATATAATAATTTTATATTCATGAATAAAATAAAGTAATTATTGAGATAAAAAGATAATTCATAAATTTATAGATGATAGAAACATTTATGCTTATTTTAAAAATGTTAAAATTAAAAACACTCTCTATTTCAATAAAAAAAATAAACACATTAATTTCACATTAATTTCAATATGAACTCTTTCATATTATCATTTTAAATTGTTTTATAAATTAACTCCTTCATATATGAAATAAATAATATTTATAAAAATATAAACCTTTATATTCCATGTGTGTAACACCATAACCTAATCATTTGGGTCAAATAAAGAGGTTCGCATGACCTTATGTGCACCTCCCTATAGGCCTGAATCTTCTGACTACTAGAGAGGGTATAATTCCATTAATGGAGAGACTATACCCTTGATATCATGTAATTGAACATGTAAATAAAGAGAATTAAGAAATATAATGATCAAATTATTATGTGGAAACTAAATAAGAAAAGATCATATATTTCACACAGGAATAAATATCTCCCAAAGTGATAATCCAAAACAGAGTATAATGTGCAGACAAATAAATAAATAAATAAAGTAGCAGGGTCCACTATTATTTATCCCAGCCAACTACTAACTATATTCTCCTCTACTCAGTCTTCCACTACAGGTACCTAACCCTTCACAAGATCTCTAGTCATGAAATCCACAAAGAAACAAATTCCTGAGTGGATTTTGAATATAATACATAGTATGAAACCACTAACGCATCCTTGAAAAATGTTCACAAATAAACTAGTGTATTCCCTATTCAAAAATAAATGATAAATAATTTTAATAACCAAAACCAAGAACCTATGTGATGACCAATAAATTGAGAGTCTTTTCTGTACCTACTTCAGATACATACTAGAAGGAATGAAAAGGAATTGAAAGTAATCTGGGTCTATACACGAGGTTAATAGACATACTTATTGTTTAATGTGTGAAATCATAACTTAATATTTATCTATACTCAAGTATATCATTTTCTAAACATTCACTTGGCTTTGAGAGACACTTGTCATCAACCCTTCAGCATGTAGAATGATTCTTTTCATCTTCCAGTAATAATGTGTATCACACTACATCCATGAGGGATTGTCATATCCCAACCTTATGCTAGGTATATATTAAAAATTCATACGCACTCCCCCTCTAAGGGGTAGATTAGTCACGATGGTCCAATAGCCTTGGGATCAAAGAAAAATACCACACAGTGACATAACAGGTAGGAATACTCAACCAAGAATAGCATATAATCAAAAGTAATGTTCCAATATATAATACATGTGATCAACATCAAACTTGAATAATCAATCTTAGTATGTACTCATGGAATCAAATATAAAATAAGGTTATCATGTGTTATACACACACCCACGTCACATAATAATCATGATAGTCTATTAAGAATTACAAAACAAGTGTTAATTCATGTTAAAAGGTGTAAAAACCCACAAAATAACAAGAAAAACTTACCACAGTGCCATTGATGATGAAAATCATGTTTCTAAAGGAATTGAAAAATGATTCATGCTTGAACACCAATTGAAATAATTCACATACCAGAGGCTCCAAATCTCGATCATAATCAATGGAATATTTCATTTTCAATTGTAATATGTAGCAAAAATCACTTCTAGAATGGTGATGAAAGAAGAAGAGTTCTTAAAAATCTAAAAGGGACCATGAAACAAACAAGTCATTTTAGCATGGAGGTGTTCTGGAAACAACCACCAAAGTACATAGTGGACCACCCTAGTGTAGAACAGAGTATCGTGGCATGAAGATTACCAAATTTCAACATTTAAATAGAAAAAATGGAAACAACATCAAGGATCTTCACAAAATATCAAACTATTACTATGTAAGGTGAGATCTATGAAGTAGATTCATCCCTGTAGCCCATTATAACTCTGGAAATATACCAAAGTGCTGAGGTGAAAAAGATATTTTCATGTGTTAAATTTACATTAAAAGCCAATGTTAAAACACCCTCATAACATTCAAAATGGGTTCCAGGATTCAATTCAGTAAAAATCACAACAAAATTCATAACACCCCAAGACTGATAGCTTTTCTCATTATCTGTAACTAAAGAGGAGAAGGATTTGTGAAATGTTATAACTCACCATGGTGCAGCCTCTGTTAAAGTCCCTCCATGATAATGGATATGGTGATAATCCTAAGGAATATCATTACAACATTTTATCAACCTCTACTATGGAATGGTGCCACCCATTTTGGAATTAAAGGCCACCAAACCAACATTTATTCTTCTACAAGTTTCTTAAAGGCCACAAGTATTTACACACACATGGATACACTTAATAATATATATCGATAATAAGAATATAAGCCTTTTAATTTCCAAAAAAATATTTGGTCCTTTACGATCTCCCTATATAACGGCTTCTCAACACCGAGAAGAATCTATAGGGTTCCTGATCAAAGAATTTGAGCCATTGTGTTCAAACATCAGCTTCCCACTAACAAGTCCACTCTTGGATCATCCAATGTTACCACAAGATCCAGAAAATTTTATCATCCTCCGTAAATTTAATTTCTCAGTTTGGTCCATAATTCCCATAGGATGATCACGTAAGATAAATATACCTCTAACTTGACATCCTATTAGTTAATGAAATTCGTAGGATCAGCTATGTATCATTGGAAACGTGACACATGGAACATGTCATGTATACCATGGTAGAAGGAAGGAATATCCAGATGGTTTTCCACTGGTCCAACCCATTATTTTCTCTTGAAGGGTCTAACAAAAAGCTGGGTTAGCTTCACTTGAAACCTTAGTCATCGGTGGCTAAACTGTGGTGACGCTCTCTAGAAAACCTGATCTCCCATAGTGAAATCAAAAGGTCTAATCCTATTATTTTCATATGATATATTCCTGCTCTAAGAATTAATCAACATATTCTGAATTATTTGTACTCTATCATAGATCTCCCGAACCAAACTTGGACCCGGAACAACAACCTCACCTACCTCATGCCAATAAAGTTTTGAACAACATGGCCAACCATTGATATCCTCATAAGGTTCTGTCTGAAATGATGTTCATTAACTATTTTTGTATGTGAACTCAAATAGGGATAGATGATCATCACATGATCCACCAATTTATAGAATGTAATCTTGATTCATGTAATCCAATTTTTGTATATTATTCTTAGGCTATCCATATTTCTAAGGATAGTACATTTTGATCCATCTCAATTGATTCCCTAGATATTTCTATAAACTCTACCAAAATTGTGATGTAAAGAAAGTGTTTATGATTGATACAATACTTAGGGTAACTTCTCATATGTTTATGTTCTCACAAACATAGAGCATTCATATTTAACCTCTAGGATCTGAAAATGGAGACTATATCATGGATCTGCAATGAATCTCGAACCATTATGGTGTAACGAGAGTTATATGGCATGGAGTCATCTTTACAGCACTCCAGAACTCCAAATTGATACCAAAGTGAAAAGGGGAAAACAATATTATCATGGTTTAAATAAAAATTGAAACACCTCATCAATACACCCTCAAAACATTCAAATGGTTTCCAACATTCATTTCTCTAATAACCATTATAGAAAAAATACACCCAAATAATGGAAGATGGTCGCACTATCTGAAATAGATGTAGAGAATACACGGAAATGTAGTATAAATCACCACAATGTATCCTCTATAAATATCAATCCATGGTTAATTCTATGGAACAAACCCTAATGAATATAATTACTATGACATAGTCACCTCCACTACCACATTTTTTCACCCGTTTTCAACAAAAAGGCCACCAAACACTTGTTTATGCTTCCACAGACTTCTCAAATCCCAAAAGTCATTACTCAAACGTGAATCAACGTAAAAACTCAAAGGAGCATAAGAAAAAAAACTTTACTTGTCTGAAAAAAGGATATGGGACCTTAAAATATAACACTATAAGGACTTATCAACCTTAAGAAGCATTTATAGGGTTCTTTCTTGATCAAATCAACCCACTGAGTTCATACATCACCGTCCTCCTCCCAATTATCCTACTATATCTTCCCATGTCAACCTAAGATATAGAAAAGTGGTACCATATTCCCCTAAAATATTTGTTTCTTCAGTCTATAATATGAACTGGACACTCTTAATAAGATGTATGTAGGCCCAACTTAAAATCATCATAGTTGATGACTTGTGTAGTATCATCCATGTACCTATGGAGCTATGTCACATAAAACAAGTTGTGCATACCTCCGTAGTGAGAAGGAATATCTAGATGGTATTCCACTATACTGACCCATTTTTTGACCATGAATGTTTAAAAAATGTAGTTCTATATATCCTTTCTTCCTCAATCATCGGTGGCCTAAATAATGTGTCACTCTCAGGAAAAATGGATCACCCACAACAAACTCCAAAGTTATAATTAAATGATTGGTATACTATCTATGTATATTTTGAGTGGTGATTCACCTCAATTGAATCAATTATAGTCTCTCATAGGACCCATGACTCAAACTACACCCCAAAAACCATTTCCTAACCTACCTCATTCCAATAAAGTAGCAAAAAACAAAGATTCTCATAGAACGCCTCATAATGATCCATTTAAATCGATGCATGGTAATTGTATTTTCATTAGAACTAAATAAAGGATAGATAACCATAACATACAACACTGAATTCTAGAATGAAAATATAAAAACATATCTTCCCATATGAGTATAGTTAATTTTGACCGTCTGTCTATCTAAGGATTGTAGATGCGATCAATCATAGATGATCTCTTAGGGATTTCTACAAGACCTATCAAAACAATGATCTATAACATGAATCCCTATAAGATATAGTGATCAAGGAACTTCATGAAATTGTATGATCTCATAGATATATATAATTACTATTATTTCACTAAGTGAGTCTCTCTAATCATTTATAAGTGTTAAACCTTCATCATCTCATCAACAATCACCCAGTCAGTGTCAAAAATCTTTGACATCCTAGATAACCCCATCAAAATGCTGATCATGATATCCTCCCAAAAACACATGGTTATAGTATCTGGCTGTAGTAAACCATTTGGTTGTTGTTTCATAGCCTTTACTCATTGATAGGTAAGGCATCGGGAAACTAATCTAAAATTATTTATCATCATCCCATGAAATCAAAACTGTGTACTAAAATTAATGTACATATTGGTAACACCATGATGTAATTACCATATATAATTATAGAATCCCCTCACCATATGTTAGGACACATAATCTACTACCATATCTATCTATATCAGCACCACTCAAATAACAATTCTTGATGTTTTTAATTATACTACATATCAAATCCAATGGTCATGATGTATCATTAATAGAGATATAGTTAACCCACTTTTCATCTCAAGAAATTATTCGTCATAGTAGTTCAACCACTAAAACTTTAATCTCATCTTCATTAATAGAGTTATTGGTTATGATAATAATAATAAGTACTGGATAAAGTTCCATTAATATCCATCCAATCCTAGAAACCTCATAATCTCAAATACATTTTGGGTACATTTATAGTGAATCACTTCATCCACACTCTCTAGGTATATGGATATACCTATCTCAGACATGAAATTACACAAAAACATTACCTCCTAGAACCAAATTTCACCCTTCGATATCATTTTGTATTGTTGAAGTGATCTAAGAATACTAAGGACTATATCCATGTGTGTGGAATTTTTCTCCAGTGTCTGTGAGTTTATTAGTATTTTTTCGATGAATATACTGATAAATGTGTTTGTGTAAGTATAAATGATCTGGTTTTTTAGATAAATGAACATAGTTAGATAATATTTTTTGACTAAATAACTTAACAAAATTCTCTTAAAGCTCTAACCTTCTACAAAACATAATCTTTTAAATGTAATCCTCTCTAACTCACAAGTAGTGATATACCAGTTGAAGATCAATCATGGAGAACCTTTGGATTCCCTATAATTAATCAAATAGTTTTTTAATCCTAGGTAAAGGATGTAATTTATTCACCATTACCTAGTTCATCTTCTAGTAATCATCACATAGTAAAATGTTATCATCAACCTTCCCGGTGTGAAAAATAGGTACACCCAATGGGGAAGTACTCCGTCAGATGAAACCATTCTTCTCTATGTTGAAATGTTGCCCTGTGACATCCAATAACTAAATTAACATTATATGATAAGGGGAATCAAATTGGAATATACACCCAGTTTGAGATCTATTTAAATGTAAAATCCTTTATCATAAAGAATCATTTTGATGTAATCTAGAAATATATCTAGTAGAGATCCATGATTGGGGGAAAAGTTAAGGTGGTTTAAATTGATCATGTTGAAAGAGATAATACAACCATTCATACTGTGATCATGTCAATCAAAGTCAAGTCTCGGCTAGCTCTTCCTACTCCCAGTTCCCATTGTACGGTCATCCAAACCATCTCCACCTTCATTGAAGTGAAATCCCCTAGTCTCTTATAATAATCAATTTGAGATCAAAAATTTTTTATCCATTCAATGATGAGAATCACATAAAATTTTTTTATCTCCCTGATCGTGAATTACCTTAGATTTATATATCTATTGATGACTATAGAATATTTTGGGCATCAATGGAGATGGTCTACTTTATTCCAAATCGTGTACCAGTGGAAACTAACCAAGAGGTTAAATTGAGTTGTAGTTCAATTCTAGAGACTACTTGTGCAGATATGAAAGAATTTTAAGCAACATTATTGAACGAGGATATAGATAAAGTGGATGTGATAATGTCCTTAAATCCAATAGTTGATAGCCCCTCAGCACCAACTTTTGATGTCTAATCAACTTCATATATGTGGCTTTCCTAAAATTAATAACCCTATCCATGAGATTCCTTACCATTCTTGTTTACTAATAAGTACCAAAATTGTATCCATGGCCCTCTGGTCATGACATTGTCGACCCCCTATAGAATCCTTTCCTAATAGATCTATAAAAAACTACTAGAGATGTCACATATTTCCTCCCTATTGGAACCTTCTCTGATGTTTATATAAGTCCCTATGATAGTGACCCATATTCCCATAATTTTAGCATTGTGTGTCACCCCCTAAGGTAACTGAAGAAACTAAACTCTATTTCACCTTTGTGAAACTTCTATATTTCACATCCTTATCCAATCTATTCTTGTTATTATAATAGGTTCTCATGGTAGCAATAGGTATCCACCTATATGAGTATTGAATGGTATAACAAGAGAAAATTCATTATTGTCCTCCTAGATACTCTCAATTTTCACAAAATTCCAAAAAATCTTCATCTATGATTCTAGGTTGAAGCTCTGAACCCCCTACATGATATCAAGATGAAGACTGATCTTAAACTTTCTGGCCTTTTGCGATTCATTCCAAAATAGAAGAGGGGGAAAGAATAGAATCCTAGTAAAACACATAGAGTATGTAGAAACCATTGTGGAACCTTTTTATTGCTCCATGAACTATTTAACTCAGTAAAGATATTGGTTCTCATGGAAAAAGGTTTGGATTAATAGTTCCTTAAAGGCCTCCTAGGTGTGACCCTCAACTTTTCAATCATATCCCATTACTCTCCACCAATTCCAAGTGAGTCATTGTTGGATAAATGTTGCCAGCTCCACTTTTTATTATTTTGTGTCTCAATGAGGTAAATGATACCATTAGTAATATAAACCTTGCCATCATCATCCTACAGTCACTAGTGCCTAAAAATACTAGAGGTTGATGGAGCTGAAAATCCCGCATTTAGTTAATTTTGGATCTTAGTGGAAAGGATCCCAGCAACATTGGGCTGACTACATGCATAACAGGAGAAGGTGAAGGGACATGCACTAGGGCACCCTCTTAATCATATAGTGGTTCCACAAAAATTTTATAAAGTGGAATTTCCTATAAAAAAGGAAACTTCGGAATAAAAATAGATCTTCTTTATTCTAAGGGATCACATGCATGAATACTTGTTTGACCCCATTCAATATCTATTTTTTTTTTCTTTTTTAGATTATTAAAAAAAATGTCTCTTCCATAGCCTATTCAGTAAGGTATCACACATGTTTCTCCTAAGATTCTACCCACAACCCATGTTATATCCCTCCTTGAACTAATCGTGGTCACCATCTCAACATTTTAATCAAATCCATCAAATCTATATCAATATAATTGGATTATCAGTTTAACCAATTAATATAATATATATATATATATATTATTTGAAAGTAAAAAATAGATATATCACAAAATTAGATAATGTATCCGAGGTATATAGCACAATTCATGTAATTAAATAAAATAACTACTATGGAGAACAATAAAAAGTATACTCGAGGAAAGAGAACCTCAATTACTAGTTAGGATGCATGACTGCACATGAAATATCAAATAAAATAGTAACAATAATCCCATATATGGTAACTCATTTATCTAATAAACATGTGACATCTAGGAACTAGAAAAATCCATTAACTGGGTACCACACACCTATCTTCTTTCTACCGTACCACAGACCAGTTCAAAATGAAAAAAAAATTGTACTTAGATACCATTTTTTAACACACCAACTCAGACCTCCAGGTCCAAGATGGATGACCACATGACCTCATTCATGCCTCCTCATACGCAATAGGATTTCAACATGAAATTAGCATATAATAATGTCAGTGGGGAATTTATAACCTTTGTATCATGTAATATCATAGATAAATAAAAATAATAACGGCCAATATAATGATTATAACATCACGTGGAAACTTATAAATAAAAGTAAAAATATGTAATTAAAGAATAAAAGGATCCAATAGTGGTAGGAAAAATCACAGTATAAATGAAAAACATATAAATAAAAAATAAATCATTAAGTTCCTTCAGTGTTAGTCCAGGTCGACTACCAACTCTATTCTTATATACTCAGCTTCCCACAAAAGATCCCCTTCCATTTACAAGATATCTAATCATAAAATCTATATGTTCATGAATTACAATATAGGGTATTAATAATAGTCTTATTTTTAAACCACTAAAGTTTCCTTAAAACGTGTGATCAAGTAAACTGGTGTATTCTATATTTAAAGATAAATGTGAATTCCATACAATAATCCAAAACTGAGCACCCGTGTGCTAACCAAACCACGCTGAGTCCCAATCATACCTATTTTTTCTGAATCTAGGAACAAATAAAAAGGTATCATCACTAATCAAGGACTATCCATGAGGCTAATAATCATGTTTCTCATTCATCATGTGAACATACAACTCGATATTTACTATGAATCAATTAAGTTATGTTATCCTCATTTATTTCTCATTGATATTGACTTAGGATCCTCTGGGAATAGAGTAATATACTTCTTTTAATCTTTTATTCACTTATTGTATCACAAGTAATCCATGAAGCATCATTTTTTTCCCAGCGAGTGCAAGTTCTAATGACAAAATTCATGTGCAATCCGCCTTTAAGAGATAACATGTCATGACATTCCACAAGCCTTGGACCACAAGAAAAATTGTAACACCAATAGATTTTTTAAAATGAAACCCATATTCAATAGAATATTTTAAAAGCAACATAGAGCCTAGAAACCCCACAAAATATATTTCTTTAAATTTAATCTCTACAATAGCTTTCGTTACATGAAACCCCACGTATAAATGAACTATAATATATTATACTCTTATAACATAGCCATTAAATTTGAGGGTATAAATAGGACTAACTGAATTATGAAAATTTTATTTTTAAAAACATTATAAAATAAATGGATTTATTATCTATGGATTATAAATAAAATATGAATCATCTCAAATAAAAAACAAATGTGTGAAAAAAAAGTTGTCATTTTCTTGAAGGTTGTTCTGTCAGACTTTCCAAACATAAATTAAAAATAATTTTTACTACTTATAGAAGATTTATTTTAAAAATTTAATTCATATTTTAATTTATAAAATCATGTTTATCTTAATGTAAAAAAAATTCAGGAACAAATTGCTTTTTTAGTGAATAGTGAACAATACCGAATTTTTAAAATTTTCATTTCCTTTAAATAAGTTATATAATTTAATTTCCCATTATTTTTTTAACATGAATTAAATTAATATAAGTGTTATTTAGAAATATCTAGTCTAATTAATTAATTTCCAATAAAATTTGTAATAGATTTTGTTTTATGATTGTTTTTAGGTTTAAAATGGGATTTTTCTAATATCTTTTTTAAAATGATGAATGATTTAAATGAAATTTATAGATTATATATAGATAAAAAATTATTTAAATTCAAATATTTATTATTATTGGTCCAAGGTTTAATATAGAATCATATTTTTCATGAAAAATACATTTCTTGAAAATATTCTCTTTAGTTGAATTTGTGGGATTTATTTTACATTGAATTCTACCAAATCATTAAATTTAATTTTGTAAAAAGGATTCCATAATTTAAAAATATATATAATTTATATTATCTAATTTCAACTTAATTTTTGATCATAATGAATTGTTAAAATACTAATAGTCTTTTCACAAGCTTAATGTAAAAAAATGGAATCATCGTGTGGTTTAAACAAAAAATATATTGGTTAAAATGACATAAAAACTTGTCAAAAATAAATTTTTTGGTCATATTTCTACATTATATTTTCTAAATCTAAGGAATGATCCATTTTTGAGACTTATAGCTAGTAAATATTTTTTTTATCTCTTTTTATTTTCAAAAACAAAAAGTAATCCACCCACCAAACTTATAAAAGTCCACCCCTCCACTTTCCAATTCATATATAAAAATCTATTTTTCTCAAGAAATAACTAAAAAAATACCTTCATTATTTCAATAAAAATTAACCATATTCCTTGGTTTGATCATAAATCCATCCTATTAAGTCTTTTGGTGCTTATCTAAGGAAGTTTTATGATGAAGATGTATTTTCCTTAACCGAGCCTTTTTATTTTATTTCTCCTTCCTCCCCATTCAAATATTTTTCAATTATGATGATATAAATACACAAATATTTATCATATATTATGATGTTATTATTTTAATTACATAAACTAAATATATCTCCTCTTCCATTAAATGGGAAACAAAGCCATCGTTCGTGTCTATGGTGGACTACCTCCTTATGGACCAATGTAATTTGTTTTCTATAATCACCTCCCACTTCTTGTTATAGTGGTGGATTTAATATATATATATATACACAATATTTTTAACATAATTATATTTATTCAATTTAAATATTAGATATAACATCTTACATTCCATTTTGTAAAGGGTATGATGACGTCAGTCGTGTGTACACCGGACTACCATCTCCCGAATTGATGTGATTCTTTTTTCACTAACTATTTTCATGGAAAATAATAAAGATAAATTTAATTAATATAGTTGATAAATAATAAAAAATTATTATATTCATGATATATTTATCATTCTGAAGAGAAAATATATCACATTCATTATTAACTACCTCTTATTGAAAAATGATAACATTATTCAACAGTATGTGTGGACTATTGCCTCTATGAAGAAATGAGATTATTTTCTCAACAGCAAATCACATGACTGATATACATATAAACATATTTAAATAAATAAAATGCACCCTTATGGCCTATTATCACCATGATTTTAGGATAATTCATTTTTCATAACCATATTTCATGGTTGGTTTTAGAAGTATAAATGATACATAAAAATGATAAATATTTCATGATTATTTTTCTTTAGATGATGTAATAATTACCACTTTTACCATGGCCAACAAACTGAATCCATTTTTGGATCAATGAACCAAACATCCTCAAAACACTCGACATGGACATAACTAATTAATTATTTAAATATTCCCTTAAAATAAATAAAATGTATAGTTTATGTATAAGGTATTAAACCTATAAATGGTTTATAATAAGGAAAATAATTGATAATAGTTTATTATAAAGGACTTAAAGGACATACATGGAATTATCTCCTTGAGGTTGATGTATATCATCCAATTTCCCTTTATTTAGGAATATTGTAATATTATGCACCTAATTTCTATTATACAGTGTTTAAACTACACCTTTTACATGTTATATCATAAACTATTTATACTCTATTTTATTTGAAGTTTCAATTTGAATTATTCCATCTAGGCTTATTTTAATTTAAAGTTACCAAGTGGTAAAAGGTTTCTTAACTCAATTTCCTTTTATTGGGTTACAATTATTATTCATTTCCTTTATGGTTTCATAATTATATGTGGATTGTTATCTATATTTTTTATTGTATATTGACAATTTTTTTGAGGATTTACATTTTTTACACATAAAATTTCTATTTATTAACTCTAAATTCAATGATTTGATCTTTATAAGGGTTATTCATCTCAAATTACCTTTCTTCGCAATATACATATTTCATATACACAAATCTACATTTATTTAGTGTACATACATATAATTTCACATGTATATCATGAATTTATTTATGATACTGATATTTAAAGATTCATTTTATGGTATTCTTTCATTTTTCTTGTGATTTATAAGTTTACAAAGTGGAAAATAATTTAGGTTACAATATCCTTTCTTTTCAAGATTACTTATGTTCAAGGTCCAATTGGAGGAAATCATAGGCTCTTATTTTCTTGATACAAAAATCATTTATTCTTATCTGGTTATGAATGTGGTTCACATGTTTCCCTTAATTTTCCTCTCTTATTTATTGAATATATATCAAGAAAATTTTTTTTATGTAATAATGATCATATCCATTTCTTTAGATCTAGAATATTTCTTGTATATATCTATGTTTTATAAAATTCTTTCAAAAATAGTCTTTCCAAAAAATTAAATTATTTCTAAATAATATTATACATGGTCTATGACCCTATTATAAATGGTTTTAAAATTGAAATATCTTAATGTTTCATAAATGGTTCACTTTTTAATCCCTATAAATAAAATTAAAAATAATATTCATTTTGAATATTTACATCATGAATGGATTTTCCCTTCAACGTGTAAATTGTATAATTTGAAGCATACTTAATAATTTTCCAAGGTTATTTTCAAAGAATTGTATTTCCAAAATATATTTTGAATTTATAATTGATTTTCAATATAAAAATTTTATTTTCCTGGAGAATTTTTTTAATTACCTTTTAATGGTATTTCTATTCATCAATATCAACAGACCTTGATGTTCTGTATTCTCCATCCGGATATGTTGAAATGATAAAATACTTATTATTTCCCTGGATTGATTATGATTGCTTAAAAGGAATTTTCATGGAACTAATTTATTTTCCTTGGGTTAATAAAGTTATGAAATGTATACATGTTTTTTATAAATATTTATGATGAAATGAATGATTTATGTGCATTATTCATGATATGGCTCTGAGAAATTGTTTACGATGATGGGTGATTCTGTCACAAACCATGGATGGGTGGTTTCATTATAAACCAAGTTAGATTGGATATATTATAAACCAAGTATAGGTGGATATGATATAAACCATGGATGTTTGGGTTCATTATATCCCTCCAATGCATTATTTTATCTACTTATGAAGGTCTTCAATATTGGTTAATCCATTTTTAAGAGTTATATAAAGATGATGTTCCAATATACCAATATGTTATCTCTATTTGTTTTATTATTTTTTATGTTTCCTTTGATTAATATTGATATTACATGGCTTGATAAATATTTTATTCCATGTTTGATGATTGATGATCTATAGATTAAAATGTATGAATATTATTATGACAATCTCATGTATTTTGATTAAGTCATGATACCATTGTTCTCCTCTTTTGATTACTAAATACATTTAATTGTTAATGTAATTTGTTACCCATATAGAGCAATTGATCTCGTCATTATTTTGTTTCCCTTTCCCCAAGTTATCAAAATTATATTAAATGAATCTTGTCTAGAATTTTTTCATAAGGAGGATGATGATGAATTATTGTGAAATAAGAAAAGTTTGTTATAGTGGGATAGATACTCTCTTGAAGTCATGGGAATTATTTAAGTAGGATTTTTTCTTAATTATCTAAAAATATAAAACAAAAAGGTAAATGGGTATGTATGTGATCTATCATTTACTTATTATGTTTTATGTTTTGCAAAACCTCTAGTCACCTTATTCTGCAAAAAATCAATAAATTTAATGTTTTTTATTTATGCACCATATACAAGAGTGTGGGTTCAGGGATGTTAATGTTGGTATTAGAGTATGGTTTAGATAACATTGGATATTAGAGTGTTTTCATGAGAGGTTTTAATAAGTGGTATATATATAATCATGAGTTTATGATATTACGTTTTATCATAAGTTCATTGTCTTAGTAACACATTTTCAGGTTTTAGGATATGAGATCTTAGAGTGATTAAGGACATTTTAGGACACATTTTTCTGGGAGGAAGTATTTTAAAATATTTGGTTTAACATTAATTATGACATTAAATTTTGTGTAAAAGTGTTTTAAGAAATTTATGGCCTTTAGGGTCTATATGATCTTTGATGTGGAGGTAATTAATGGAACATGTGTTTTATCATATAGATAACCATGGTATTGAAAATTGATTTTTTGACTAAGTCTTTAATTTTGTTTTATCATAAGATCAAAATATTTTTGGGAATATAATCTAAAATGTAAGAGAGAAAAATTGATGTTAAAAAATATTTATGGATGAGGTTATTGAGGTTATTTGGGATATATGGTTATTTTTTTATTTAATTATTTGGATTAAATGTGGGGAATTACTACTGAATTTTGGTGGTTTATTAGTTTTGGGAAATATATTACCATATGCTAAACATTTTGGTTTTGGATAAAATATAAATAAAGGTGGAATATCTTATTATCATTTTTCTGGTTATGTGGTCCTTTAAATTTTGATTTTAGTTATTTATGAATGAAAAATTTATCTTCAATAATAATTGTTTGGTGAAAAAAAATGATCTTATTCCTGAAATTATTTAATGAATGAAAACTAATTTATCATGTAAGTATAATTCCTTATTTTCTTAGACTATATGGATGGTGAATACTTAACCCTAGGGAAAAATTATTTAACAAAAATGTAATCATATTAGGTTTATTTATATTTAAATGATATTATTTTAAGTACTCTTTGGTTTATGGTTTTTTAGACATTAACATTATCATGATCATTCACTTTCTTGTAATCAATGGTATCTTTTAATCTACATCATTATTTTTTCATTACATTTTCCTTCCATGTATATATATTAACGTCTCACCAATGTTTTCCAAAATAGGAACCTCGTTATTAATTATTCTATATGAAATTAGTACATAAATTTATCTCTTATCAAGAAGATGTTTAGTTAAACCTTTTAGGAAGTGGTTTTTTAACAAATGTATTTTCCAATTTCAAACGCTTAATTATGAAGTTAAAGTTCAACTTAAAAGTATGTAATTTATTAAATGGAGGGAGAATGTAACACCCCCATATTCATTCTAAAAATGTATTCTTTTTATAGTGTATTTAACAAACTACACCAATATTTGATGGATGGTGAAATATATGTCTTTAAATTTATTATCTTAAATAGCTTATGTTACGTACAACATATAGTATAAATGAAACATAGTGTAGTATACCATTATAATTTATTCGTTAAATTTTCATTTATTAATAGGAAAATTTAAATTATGAAAATTATATGTCTTACATGTGTATAAATTAATTTAAATTGGTATCTATGTATTCAAAAATAAATTATAATCATTTGACAAAAATCAATGTTTTCTGAAAGAAGAAAACAATATTTTTCTAAAATGCAATTTCATAATACTTTTCACATGTAAATTGAAATTTTTTCTTACCAATTTAGGAAAATTTATTTTCCAAAATGGGATTTATTATATAATTCATAATATCACAATTATATATGGGTAAAAATTTGATATTTTTTTCAAAATAATGATTTTTTAGTAAATAGTGAGAAAATATTCTTTTTAAATGCCACTTATTTTATTTAAATTAAGTAATTTGAAAGTAAAAAATATTTTTGAATATTATTTCGAGTATCTTAAGTAGTATTTAAATTTTTTTAATAAATAAAGTTACTTTTCAATCAACTTTATATTGGATTTTGAAATACGATTATTTTTGGGATTAAAATGAGCTTTTTATTAATGGTTCCATGCGTTACATGGAGTAAATAGAACAATTCATCCCTAAGGTATTAAATTAAGAAAATAATATAATATTTACCTCAATGAGATTGGATTTTGAAATTAAAGATATAGTATTTGGCTTGAATACTAGAAGTTCTCCTCACATAGATGGTTTCACTATCTTTTATTTCAAAGGTTCTAATAGAGTATTAAACATGACGTTTGCAATCCGTTAAATCATTTTTTACAGGGTGGTTCTCTAAAAATATTTTTAAATTATAAATTTATTTTTTTCACTATAAATATTGTAAATTCTAGAGAAATAGGCTCTTTCAGGCTGATGGATCTGGTGAATACCATTTATAAAATGATAGGTAAATTTCTAGATAAAAGGCTGGTAAGAATTGATAAAAAAAATTAACTCGGTGGAAAATTTGATATATCAAATGAAGAAAAATATAGGATTTCCTGATTACAACCTTAAAATGTGAGAATTTTTTAAGAAGACATAGAAGGGAGGAAACAATTCACTATAGCTTGAAATCTAAAAAACTTTTGACCTAATGGACTAGGGTTCCATTTGTAATGTGCTTACCATTTTTGGATTTGATGGTGTTTTTATTAATAGGATCAAAACAATAATTCAATCAGATCACATATCTATACTTATTAATTGATATCCAAAGGGATAATTCAATTTTTCATGAGGGTTAGATAAGGATACCAGGTTTATGTTATCATCATTCCCACTGTAGATAATTATCTGAGCTCACTTTTCATAAAATTGTGGGCAATAGTAAATTGAAAACCGTAAGGGATACCAAAAATTTAGATGATCCCTAAAATATTTTTTATTATTTGGATATTATCTTGTTTATAAACGGTGATAAAATAAATATTATAAATATTAGGAGTTCACTTTTACACTATAAAAGAGACTTTTGTGATGGATATCAATTGGATAAAATCTTTCATCTCCTTTGGATAAAATATTAGTGAATATATAAAATTGGACATGAAAAAACCATTATGACTTAAATAGGGTTTTTCCATTCATTTATCTTGGTGTTCCTCCTATTTTTGGAAGATTTATGACCTCTCATTTTAATAATATCCTAGCTCAAGTTCATAGGATCATGGCATCTTGGAATGGTAAATCTCTATCAATGGTGGGGATAGTATCCCTTGTGAAGCCTAAAATAGTTTCCAAGTTTATGTACCCTTTTATGGATTACAAATTTCCCATCACATTACTCAAGAATATCAATACTATCATATTTTTTTCATCTGAGTGGTTCAATCTTTGAAATAGAAATCACCACCGTGACATGAAATCAATGTTGTGAGCCTTATAGTATTGGAGGAATCATAGTCAAAAACCTTTTCATCTTGAATCAAAACATGAAATCCAATTTCATATAAATTTTGATCAATTACAAATCTGAATCAATTTATTTTCTTAGGGATATATTCATAAACCAGCTGAAATTGGGAAATATGAACTATTTTGAATCTTTGGTTTTTCGAGCATTTAAAAATGTTTTTTCTAGCATTAATGTAATTTAACATTGACATGTTAACGAAAAATCATGTCTAAATTTTTTTAGTACTTAATAAAGATAATGATAAACATAGATCATACCTCTGATCAACTTGTGTGTTGAAGGGTTATATGCCTTCAGAGCCTACAGTTGTCTGCATCCATAACCTCCAACTCCCTAAGCCTAGAATGGGCCACTAGGTGGTGGTATTTGAAGGATTTCAAATCATCAACCACTAACCATACCTCTTCCCTCTCCTCTTCAAGCTCCACCTCCCTGGATACCACCCTTCCCTCTCTTGGGGGATCCCTGATCATGGTGTTGCCTCTGTCGTGGCGGTCTATCATATATCTGCCTTTGGTGGTCATCATGTCGGGTTTGGAGGTCACATGCCATGTGACCTCACCCATCATAATAAAATCACACCCCCTCTCTATTATCCCTGGTGTTATATGTTTCCCATGAACACATGTATGAAACTGATCACTGGGAGGTCTCTTGCATTGAGATCCACACAACTAGCCTTTGCTTGTTGTTGCAGATGACTCAACCTTGTGACACCCACTGCTAGATCTAGTTTTCTTGAACCCATCGAACAGAAATCTCTTTTTTACTATTGCCCGCTCCAAAAACCCATCATAGGTGGGGATGCACAGGGGTACCATTCTAGATTAGATCTCTTGGTGGATTTCAAGTTCAAACTTATGTGCTCGGAAGTAGCCATCTTAGATCATACTAAGAGATTATCATTTAAGTTATGTGAACCAATCTTCATACTTATCCATAGACATCCCTCTATGTTTCATCTACATAAGCTCTTGGATACGAATTAAATGCAAGAAGGAGGGGTATTACTCCTCACGGAAGAGATATTGGAATTCAAGACATGAGAGTTTTGACTCATTGTGAATCTTAGTAACAAGGATTTACCAGCTCCTAATTGCTCTATGGAAAATACAATCTACCATTACAAATATTATGATCCGTTGAGTTCCGAATAATCTTAAAGATACAGACCACCGAATCTAGCCAATCCTCAGCTTCTTGAGGATCTAGCTCACCCTGGAACCTCAATGACATCTGGTGCTTGAACTCATGGAGTGTGTTATTATTTCACGCATCCTTATCCTACTCTTCTAGGATGATCTTCTACTCAACTGGTGGATGTGTGGCTACCTATCTACCTAGATGAAGGGGGTCATGTGATAGACCCTGAACTAAGGACTCATCACTAATTGAATCATCATCAAAAATTAGAACTATTATCTTGTTTTTCCATCGTCACAAAGGGATCATGAGTTTTATCAAGATGTACCATAGTCATATGATAATATATATATATATATATATAAATAATTCAGAGCTGACTCATAAAGGATAGTCAAATAATCAATCTTATATGATTCATGTTCCATTTACCCCTACAACCAATGTCTCGGTATGCCAAGTTGACATGTAGGCAATCAAGGTCTTGGTGAATGGATATGTCAGTTTCCACACCATCACTATACTCCCTATCCTAATAGATGAACTCAAGAAACTTTTACAATGTTTCCATAAACCCAACAAAATCTTCTTATAGGAACCATACAAACAACTTCCTAGGGAATGAACTTTCTCTGATACCAATATATCATGACCCAACACAATCTTAGGCTCTATCTGCAACTACCCCAAGATCACCTCCATATGAAAGGTGGTGGAGACCAATACTGAATGTATAAATAACATAGGTAGGCCTTTTCCTTATTTTTAGTATGCACAAACTCAACCACTCGATGATAAATTGAAGAGGGTAAGAGTAAAACAATAAAAAGTTGAAAAGTAAACAAATCATGCATAACCTTTAGATAATAAAAATGTAGGGTAGTGTAATAGAAAAACAATGGGGGAAAATAAATTCCAAACCATAAAAGTATCCCAACATGAAAAAACTGAAAAGGAGTAAACCACTGAGAGATCCCATCTCTTAAATCCCAACCTATGACCACCATATGTGGTCTCCAGCACCCAATATCCCTAAGCTCCTATGAATTCACGGTTGAAATGTCTTTAATATTCATAAGACATGGCATGTGCGGGAAAATCCCATGTAGGGTTGAGTATATACATACCCTATAAGACACCCTGAATGTTGAAGTGGGAGAAATAAGAGATACAACTAAAAGAACGATAGTAAATGGATGATACTATCAAAGATAACATCTCAACCCAAACCAAGTGTGAAATTTACCTCGTCCAAGAACAAGGAGGTCGACACTTTGAGTACATGAACTACCAATCGAGTATTTTCTACCTATAAGAGGATATTAGACTCATCTAACTATGATAATCTATACATGAAAAGAACATTCCATACCCTACGCATCATCACCTCTCATGGAAGGAGAGTATCCAAATCCATGGTGTGGATAAATAAGAATATATATATATATATATATATATATATATATGATCATTCAAAAGAAAACCAAATGAGTGAGTAAGGAGATCTACATCTTGCAACTCATTCCAAGAAGAAGAGTGTACAACAGTTCTAAAAGTCCTTTAATGATGCCCAACATCTCACATATCTTCCCAGAAGTAACTATCTAAGTCTAATCACCTCTCGTCACTTTATCGCATAGTAGAGTGGGCACAATCTCGAAGTAGAGGACCCGTTCGCTTGTGCATCATGGGGTTCCACTCTAATAGTAGTCATTGAGTACCTACACCCATGTTTATGGGGGTTTTACTCTTCTATCATGGAGACCAGTGTCATGGTGCGATAGGGGGTCTACCCTAGGCATCAAGGACTCGTACCCTATCCGATAGGGGTTTCACTTGGAAGGTAGATGACCTGCATCCATGTTGATGGGGGCTTCCATTATAATTTTTAAGGACCCATGTCTTGGTATGTCATCTGGGTTTCCACTCTAGGTTATCGAGGACCCACGCCCTATGCCAATAAGGGAGTTCCGCTTAGAAGTCAAGGGAATGTGCCTTAGTACAACCAGGGGTTCCACTTTAGGTCATTGTGGACTTCACCCTACCCGATAGGGGGGTTTCACTAAGAAATCAAGGACCAACACCTTGGTATAACTAGGGGATTCCACTCTATGTCATGGAGGACCCACACCCTACCTGATATAGGGATTCCACTCAGAAGTAACTATAGAGGGCTCGAGCCCATGTCGATGGGGGGTTCCACTCTATAAGTAGTCTCTGGTGATCATGCCTAATCATAGCCATCATCGAGCATCACCGAAAAGAGTTTCATTCATTGTAAATTTCAAATAATATTATGAAATTTGTAACAAATGGAACCATCATATTCTATGCAGAAAAATACTAAAGATAGCCTAATCAAAGTCAAAAATATAAGTTCAAACGAAAGAGATATGGATAATTGAAATTTCATCAAAAGGGACGAAATGGTACATTGTGTGTGAGTAGCCCACACAGTGTGTGGTCCCGTAACACCATCTATTCATGTCCCAGGACGGCGCATGGTTCTCAATCGTTTAGGAGTAATCACCGTGTAGGTAGACTACAGGGCTTTTCCAAGCTACCCAGGGATCAAGTCGTGTATTTCTCTCCATGTTCGTGTACTCGTGTACAAGGCCTTGTACCTGGCTGTGTACTTCCATAAAATTTCATGATCATGTAATCCATCACATGGTTTCCCGTCTAGGGGAGGGTTAAACATCATGTATGTGGGATATGAACCATGTCATTCTTAAGTTTTTTAAAACTATAGCCACCATGACTAAGGGGGATAACTGCAATGTGTTCATCCTTGAACATGGTGTATAGTTAGGTTTTCACCAAATTTCTAGATTTGATATTTTTTCTTGATTATATCAAAACTACTTTAGATCTCGTTCTATATATTTCCAAAAATGGTGGATCTACCTGGAAATCATGGTTCTAGGAAACCGCTCACCAGAAAATGGTCATTGTTCATCGTGGGGGTTTCCCCATTTGTTCCACACACCACCCCACCTCTGTTCAACCATGAATCATCCATTGATCTATGATTTTTACATTGATTATCTGTAAATTTTTTAGTCTGATCGGGATCGGTACCACTCAAAAATATCAAATCAGGTCTATGGGGTCCAATCAGTTAAAATGGGAAGAAAAGAGGGATAAAAACACATAACCAAAGGATTAAACATCATTGGTCAATATTTCATATACAATGATAAATAACTATGACACATGTGTTAGAAAAAATTCCATAATCAATTTTAAACCAGTACACAAGCGCATGAAAATGATACAATTGGCATAGATCCAAGAATAGGGATGGATTTTCTCAATAATTTAATAAAATTGAGTAAAATACACAAATGATGAGTTATAACTAGATTATGGATCGATATTTGATAAATAATGCATCCCCCCATGATTTCAGAGGATTTGTTGCATTCACTGCATCATGATCTTCTTGGATCTGGTGTTTCATCATCATTCGTCGTGATTATCCAATATAGGAGGGAGGAGACCTATAGATTTATCCCAGGGTTTATGAAGCTAACCATGGAGAAATATGCTTGTAGATACTCTTATATAGTTATATTTTGTTCTTAAAATGAACTAATTAATTAATTTTATAATTAATTAACTCATTAAACGCATCACTAACGAGAGAGGGGTCCGAACATCCCACACCGACCTATTTTATGATGCACCTTTGGTAAAAAATGTGTTACAGACTCAACCACATTCTTGGATTTCTTATCCAATATATTTTTTAAGAGTTATATTGTTTTCTTTAAATAACTACATATTCACAATATAAAATATATTTAATATTTTAATAAAATTAATTTTGTGTACACCGAGCCTCAGAATCATACGGTGTCTCACCACCTAACTCTGGAAATATATTTGAAAATATTTCAAAGAAATGAAAGGAAAAAAGTAGGTTACTATAAATATCATCTCACAAAGTACTCTTCGTTTATATACACTATATTAAACCTCTCTTCAAAATCTAGGGGAATGAAAAATAAGAAAGGGTGATCTCAATTTCTTAGTAAGGGTAAAAAAGGGGAAAAATGATCACTTAAGAATTACATGTGCATAAGGGTATTATAAAATGAGATTAACATTTGAAAACCATACCCATAATATCACAAATTATAATCTTGAATCATGTCATAAATATTTTCAGTCCATAAGACATCAATCATAAATGAATAATTGAACATGATCTACGAGAGCATGACATTGGCATAAGACATAATTTTTTGTCATACACATAATCAGAGAAAATAATTTTATTAATCAAGGATCACTAACAATACTATCATAGTAGTTTGGGTTCACTCTCGATTCCGTTAGATCCTTCATCAAGTATCACTTCCAAGATTATCATATAGGACAAAGTCTCATACTAAATTAGCTTCACTTCTCATTCGAGTCCTTATTATATCATTAGATATCAATATTTACCAAATGAGTAAGATTGATATATAATTCCATGACCACTCATCAAAAAATAAAAATCCATTAACATGTTTTCCACATGATCCTATATTATTCATCATATATCATAGAATGTGAAAAATAAGGTTTTCGTAAACATTTCAACAATTCATCATAGCATGATGCATGGAAATTAAAAGTGTTTTATAAAAACATCATCATAATAATCATATTAAATCCATAGAAATGATAAGGATGGTATAATTAGACCATATACCTATTAAATAATAAGTAACATCAAAGGATGTTATCATAAATGAAAATTCCTTTAAAATATCTCTTAGAATTGTTCTTAATGAAACTACCCTTTTCATTTTTTAATAAACTCTTTAAAATATAAAAATATCCAAAATATTATGGAAAATTTATTCTTTTAAAAGAACCATGGAAACATTTAATGTATTATTCAAAACATTAAGTAGTAATGGAAGGGGGGATTCTATTAACTCTATCCATATTACATCAAATATTCTTTTCAAAATTTTCAGTAAAATCTCAAATGTACCTCATTCATAAAACAATAAGAATATTAATTTTAGTTTTTTTTTAAATTAACCAATTGTTAAAATTAATTTAATCTAACATATAAAAACATTAAAAACATTCTTGAAAATATTTTAAAGAAAACATGGACTTGGAAGAAAAATCTTCTCGACTAACGAGGAAAAAAAGTTTGTTTTTCTTAAAAACATTATCTCTCTAATTTTAAGTAAAAAATTGAGGAAAATTGTATTATTGCATGAATATTCCATTAATAAATACAATAGAATATAATTATTGAAATTATTGAAATTTATATCATGAAATTTAATCCTCCAAAACTTTTTTATAAACAATCTAGGTAAATAATGAGATTGCAAGATAAAACACTTGCTTCTTTGCTAAATTTTGAATCATAATCGCCAATAAAGAAAAAACTAAATAAAACTTTAAATATAATGATAATAAGTATATTTAATATATAACATGTCAAATGGGTTGTATAAACACCTCATAAAACAATATAGGTTCATAACAAGACTTATATCCAAAAGAAGACAATTTGAGATGATATACCCTTACAACTTTGGTAATATCTGAATGAAAACCTCATGAAAGTGATAAAATTAAATAAATTTTTAAAAATACATGATTTTCATGAAAATTATAATAAAATTCATTCATAGGTTATATATACACCACATAAACAAAACATGTGGTGAATATGACATGTGTCTCACAGAAATAAAAGTGAGATGAAAATTCCTTACCTCAAGTTTGAATTTCTATGAAATTAATCTAAAATTAAATATAATAAAAACAATTATTATATTTATATAATATAATAATGTAAATACTTATAATATCACATATTATCCAATTATAATAATTAAAGACCCATTAATTAATAATTGTTCATTAAAATCATCATTTTTGGTTGTTAACTATAAAGATATTCATAGAAGTTTCAGTTCTATAGTTCGTGTCCTTGTAAGTTTCTAATGGTTCCATAATATACGGAATGTTATTTATGATATAAATATCATATATATTCATTATATACATATTTATAATCATCCATAAAATTTATAGAAAGAAAAATGATTTGCACAGTTCATGGAGATGTTGGGTGGTATATAGGCATTAACGTTCTTTTCATTTTCTAATGAAAGGAAAAAAATAAATAAAAATATTAGTTTATCATCCCAAAACAATAATATATCATAAATAATATATATATATATATATATTAAAAACATCATTATTACCATCCAAGAAAAGTGGAAATGAAAAAAAATCGCATCGCTTTGTGGAGGTGGTAGTCCAGATGCACAGATGAGATATGTTATCATTTTAAAATAGATTGGATGTTAATAGTTTAATTTTAAATTATAATTTGGGAATAAAAATTAATTTTCCATAAAATATATTGATGAAAAGTGAGTTGTATATCTTTATGTAGGCGGCAGTCCACACGTACGCATGATCGATACTTTCACTTAACATTTGATAGAATAGTGGGTGGATAATAGTGGCTCCATAATCAAAATAATATTTTAGTATATTTATTTTACTAAAGATGATATTTTATGATGAATATATTATATTTATAGGATATATAAAAACAAATCAATTCAAATAGGTTATTAATTATGATTACCACTTCTTCGGTATACCTCCATTAGATCCCTTCTTAGGGACCCTTTAAATTGTCTCTTAAAATGACAATGACCGCTACTTCTTGTATAGGTAATTTTTTAAGATAATTTGGAATTTTATTTTCAAGGTATATGGCACAATGTGGTATAAAAAATAAATGTAAGGGGTGTAATTTAATTTGAAAGGGGAGGGGCACTTTGAAAATTCATGAAATATTATAATATAATATATGTTTAACTCAAGTAAAATTTCCCCAAAATGAAATGAATTCGAATATAAGGAGTATAGTGTCTTTATATAAACATATATTTAAATTTATATAGTTCTGTATATCATTTCAAACCATACCATATAAATTAACTACTTATCTAATTGCAAAATTAATCGTGTTAATGACTTTCTTAATATTAAAGGGTTATAACGTTAATTATAAGGTGAAAATTGACTCATAAATAGACAATGGATGATATTTAAGATTATATCTTCTACTCTTTGTCATATGGTAGTATTTTATGATTTTATAAAAAATATTTTTACATAAAATTTATGTACTTCTATTTTTCACTCTATTCATTTAATTTGACATTAAATTCATTAATATTATGATTTAATTAGAATATAAAGTTTAAAAAATTACAAATATGTTATATTGGTCATAAATTTTTTAAGAAATAAATAATTCATTCAAATTACATAACTTTTAATATTTTTAAAATCATTTACTTGATTTTTCTACTAGAAACATAAGAACTGAGTCAACATTTTATAGTTTTTTAAGGAAATTATATAACCACTAAAAATTATAACTAAATATCCCTCACGAATATAATTTTTTTATCATAAAAATTTACATTAATACTCTAACACAAATTATTTACATGATAATGAGATCATATAAAATAAATTAAATGTGATTGAATGAAATTTTGTAATTTTCTTTACTGGAAATAATATATATATTTAATTATCAAGGAAAAATGGTAAAAAAATTCCATATATTCTAATTTGGTATGGTTGTGGTAGACTTTCTCCCATACAATTCAATAAAAAACTCTTGGGTTTATTTTGATATCATGTCCCATGGTTTTAACCTTGTTTTACCCATTTTAACCATATCTAGATGAAAAATATTTACCATGGTTACTATTTATAATGGATAAAAAAAATGGGGACTATTTTCCAAATTTGAACCAGCTAATTCTAAATATGGTATCCATTTTTCAAAAATGATGTTCATAGTAATCAGAAAAATATACTATAAGTTAATTATGATATGATGATTTAAAAATTGATGTTTAATTTATAAAATAAAATTTTAAAATGTAGCATGAATTAATTATAAAATCCACACACAAAATGTAATAAAAATTAATTTTGAAGAAAATATATTTTTAAAGAAGAAAAACATCACTAAAAACAATTGAGTTGTTATTTATTAAGAAATAATAAATACTTTTATATTGAGAAGGAAAGTTATAAAATTATTTGATAATGAGTTTACTCATATTTATACCCACCAATTAAATTTCACATTTAAATAATTCACATATAAATAATAATTTTTTTATAATTTATCTCAATTCTCTTAAAGACTGGTGTTGCATATTAAGGATGCTATCGAGTTTATTATCCTTTTATAATACATTTTCTTGGTGTTAAAATCTTCTCACCACTATGATATAATAGAATAGTTATCTACCATATAATTAAAAATTATTATGTTGGGGTATAACCATTTTTCATCTACTAATACAAAAATGGAAACATTTTTCATGTGTACGTGGGGTCTACCACCTCATGAAGATTATGTATTTTATTTATCATCATCACCTCTTTGGTATGGTAATAATCCTGGATAAAATTTTAATAGTATGATATGTATATATATGATATAAATTTCATTCTTTAATAACATATAAATATTCTAATTTTCTCTTTACCATATAATGAAAAATAAAAATATCATTAGTGTGTACGTGAGGACGACCACCTTGCGAAAAGATGTATTTTATTTTTCATCACAGCCCCTCACGGATGGTATAAATATGTGTATTCAACGAAATAATATTGTATTAATGATATAATCATAATTCAATAATATTTAAATGATACTTAACTTATTTCCCCAAAGGTTATTAAAAATAGAAAATGTTACTCATGTGAACATACGGATTACTGCCCCCATGATATGACCTCTTTAATTTTTCATGTCCACCATTAATAGATGTTTATAAAAATTATTTAAATTTATATAAAATATAATCTTCTCATAAATATGATTTTGGATATAATACATCCATGGCCTATTTGACAATATTCAACATACCGAAGTCAATTTTTTCATATAATTCAAACATCCTCAAAATGTCCATCATGAACTTAATCGGTTAAGTGATTAAATATAACTTGGTGATAAATATAATAAAAATTATAATAAACATTAAAAATGGAATTAATAAATTAAATAATTAAAATAATTTTACTATTTATTATGAAAAAGAACATATGTGATAAGTTTGACTCAAGGTAAGGTGCACTTTAACATAAAACTGTATTTTAAATGATTAAATTATTTCTTTCCAAATATTTATTATTCATGACAAAAATAATAAAAATTGTTATAGATATATAAAATAATACATAAATGAATTTAATATGTAAATTTATCTCTCCTTTTACTATCTAAAAAATGTATTCAAAAGGAGTATTTTTACATATATCATACATAGCATTTTGAATTTATTTACAAAATATAAAAGAAATATTCTATTTTAACATACATTGAATGAACTATTTTTCATGATATCATGACCATTATTATTTAATTGGATTCATTTACAATATTCCATAGATTTTCAAAGATAAATCTTCTCTATTTTTTAATTGATTTTTTATATTTTTCAAAAAAATGTGGGGATTTCAAATAAATGGGTATTTTGATATCCAAAAAAACTTAATATGGGTTCAAAATAGATTTTCAATGGATTTATAAGGAAAAGTTATAATATTACAAAAAAATCATTATATGATACCTAAGAATAATAAATGATGATGGGTGATCTTGATATGGCTAATACAATGGGTGAGGATGATATAGTTTATACAATGGGTGAGCATAATATATCCCTCTAATGCATTGTATAATATTCCTTGTCTTAAAAGGAAATAAGGGGGGAGACAAGAATGGAGGTTTCACCTATTTATTTAAATGAGTTCTTATTATTTTTGAAATGAGTGAACATGGTTTTGAATATATTTCTCTAAGAAACATAAAAGTATTTATATTCACTTATTATTAGTTTAAAAATATTTTATTTGAGATAGAAGTTTTTTATACATGTTTTTATGGTTTATTTTATACACTCAAAGAATAATTTTGAAGAATGTAAAAATTTTATAGGGTTTCGTATTTTTCATTGGAATAAAAAATTTCTTCCGATTAAATCCATTACAAATCTTTTTGTGTTCATCACATATCTTCAAATTATTTTCACAGGCTTTAAGGATGATTAGGAACAAAGAAGAATTCAAGTATAAATTATTGAAGATCGGTTATTAAAAGAAAAATGTTCTATTTTGAATGATTTATATTTTGGTAAATATTGTTACAAATTGGACATGTAAAAATTCTAATATGTGGAGTTTTTATGTATGAATTATGATATATTTTTTCAAAAATTATAAAACAAAAAAGGTCCTCGTGATTTTAGGAAAGTAAATTCTTATCTAAAAAATCAAGAGAATGAAATATTTTAAGGATTAGTCAATATAGAACCAATGACCAAGAGGATCACATTAGCCCATTCTTCTTCCTGTGTGTAAGTGGGATGAGGTAATTATGGACTTCATGATGAGGTTTCATAAGACCATGAGAATTCAACATACCATTTGGGTGATAGTTTATTGGATAATGAAACTACCAAATTTGTTGTATTTTTTAGATAATCCCTCTATAGATGAGTTGGGTAAGATTTAGGTATTGGAGATTATATGACTATATCGAGTTCCTTCCAGTATCATATCACATAGGGATTCATGTTTTACATCAAATTTTCCCTAAGTCTTACAGAATGATCTGGGAACTCATCCAGGAAAATTTAGGGTGTATGATCCAAAAAACAATTGATATTCATAGGAATATCTCAAAATATATTCTTTAGGTATGTGTTCCAAATTTATTGAAGCATGGAATGATCATTTAGCCTTGTTGGAGTTTTCTTAGAGTAAGTGTTTCCAAAATTTGATTTAAATGGAACCCTTTGAGGATGTTTCTTGTCAACCATGTCTATCACCACTATGTTTTCATGAGGTGGGTTTGGCAGCTATCATTTTGTAGATTATACTCAAGGGGACCTATAAGAGAGTTAATTTGATCGATAAGTGGTTACTTATCACATAGAGTAGAAAACGATCATATGCCAAACATAGAATATGGCCTTTGGAATTTGTCATGGGAGACTGAGTTTTCTTCTAGGAGTCAACTAAATTAGGACATCATTATCTATGGAATCAAGGGAAGGTGGAACCATAGTTTTTGGGACTATTTGTGATTACTGATCATATCAGAGTAACGTCTTACTGACTATATCTTACTGCACAATATGTATGTATCCATAACATGCCCCAAATTTCTCTACTTTTGAGGCATGAACTCTATTTTTTACATGTGATCGACTATAAAGATGTTGAGTTGAAAACATTTCTTCATTTTTCAAGTGCGTAGTGTGGATTATAGACCCAAGTGAGAAGGTGTTGGTGGGGGAGATTATAACACATGTTCAAGTCTTTTATCAGCATAGATAGACCCAAAAGGACATGTGGGATATGAGTCTGATGTTTGATCCTAGTTAACATAGTAGTTCAATAAGGACTGTTATAGGATCTTTTTTATGATGATAAGTCATTATAGGGGCATTTTTTTAATACCCTCATATTTACATGGTATGCTAATTTAGTTTTTGACAAATCTCAAATGTTATTTTTGATCCACTCAATGCTTTAACTTGGATCATGGGTGAGTTAGAGTTTTTTGGATAATTAAATAGGGTTTTTTAGTATTTTAGGGTACACCGTGGAAAGGAACACACCATGGTGTGGGCTATGTTATACATGGAGAATGCCTCTGTAAAATGGTTTAATCAAAACGCCCTTGTTAGGGTATGAAATCCAGAGTGTAGTACCATAAGTACCTTATGGACCATGAAAAAAGTGCCTCACCAAACCATGGTAGAAGTATTATTGATTCAAAATGGAAATAGTTTAGAAACCATGTTTTATTCGGGTCATGTTAGGTTTCCTAGGGTTGGTGTTTTTGATGCCACCAGGGAAATGATTAGCGCCACCACACTATAGTGACAGCTATTTGAGAAATTGAAACTAACGAATCAGCTACTAAAAATTGTTTTTTGTGTGTGTTTTGAATAGGAAACACTTATGATATTTATGAGATGATTTTAAACACTATTTTTAATCAGTTTTTTTATTTCAATCAACTAGTCCTCCTCTTTTTAGCTTCTCTAATCTGGATAATCCTAGGGTGAGATATGGTTAACCATGCTTATTTCTTATGGTGACCTCATTCCTCTGCCCTATAATTGTTTGAAAATACTTAAAGACCAAACATAATGAGGTAGAGGATTGTTCTTGTTGATATAGATTCATGGGGATCTCAGACTCTTCATCTTTAGTAATCATTTCTCGGAGCGATGGGTTTTATTCCTTTTACCAGATTAGATCTACCATTGATAGTGGTTTTTTTCAAGTATGTTGATGCGGTTCTACCCTTTTGGACTTATTATATTCATAAATATCATTCAATAACCCTTTTTATGTGGGATTGTAATCAATTCTATGGACCCTAGTCATGTAATATTTTTTTGGTTGGTGTTCAGCCATGATATAAGAGTTGACTCTTGGTGAATCATGGCACTGACATCATGAAAATTAAGGTAGGAATATCCTTACCATATAGATACCTTTTATATGACTATTTTCCTGATGGGATGGTATGTGATTTTGTGTAATGACACTCGTTCTTGAGTTTGATCTCATGTGCATGCGTATGTAGCCTATGAGACCCATGATTGATGATGATCACATGTGTGTGTGGGAGAGTGTAGAATGTGAGAACCATGATTGATTTTTATCACATGTGTGTGTGTGTGTTTGTGTTTTTGTGTGGATACTGAGACTTAGGATTGATTTTCAATGTTTTTCCTATATGTTTCATTTCATATTTTGTGTGAATGTATGTCCTTTAAAGGTTATTATTTTTGTAACAAGTGATAGGTTGACCATCATGGATTGGTTATACCTTATAGGGGAATTATGTGTCAAATGTGACAATGTAAATGATGGAAAAAGATATGAGGTTATGGTGTAATGGTCTAGAGGCCTAACACAAGGAAGTATTGGTATAGGATGGCCATGTGGCCTACCCTGAGCTAGATATGGGATATAACAACCATGTGTACCAACCCGTGATAGAGATGAGGCTAGATAGAAAAGTGTTCTGACCCAAGACCCATTTTACTATTATATTATTAGAGATATATGTGGTGGCCCAGGGTATAACCAAATTTCACAATATCCATTATGATTTATCTTCTTGCATATAGCCAAATAATGTATGTTCGGGGTTCATAGTGACTTGTTTAGAACCTGACTACTTAGAATATGGTTGCTTATTGTTTTATTATACATTTATCTATTATAATTTCATACACCACTTATGCATGTTCACTTATGTATGGATGCATTGGTGGTGTCCTACTGGGTTTATACTCACACTCTATATAGGAATCTCAATGCACATAAAGAATTCATGATCTGGGATCCAAGAAACGGAAAGGGCTAAATGAAATTGAGTAGAGGTGATGAATCATAGGGTTTGGAGGTGGTATCGAGATGGACTCTGAATTATTGTTTCCTTGTTTTTATTTACCTTCCCATTATTTCATATACTCTTATTTGACCTACCACATTGGGGTTCCTTGATTTATTATTATTATAACATGATATATTTACCATGTCATTTTTTGTAGAATTGTTAATAAACACTTTTGTTATTCCCTATCTATGGTATGATAATTTTATTCAAATATTTATGATGTATGAATTTTGATACTAAGGGTGTAGTCTCTCCTATAATTACATTTAGACCCTCACTACTAGTTAAAAACCTCTTTCATATGGGGAGGAATATACGAGGTAATGTATCACTACAACTTAGACCGAGTGATTATGTTCGGGGTTTGGGTTGTTACATTAGTATTGAAATGTAGTCATAAACACTTCATTTTTTGTATTGGTGAGCACTCTAAAAATGTTTATTAAATAGTTTTGATCCTGAACTAGTCTCACAACTAATTTTTTATGATGAAATATTTTTACTTATTATTGATGGGAAAATATACCTCAATGGATTCAACTAAACAATGGATATCTATGGCAGTCGAAGCATGAAATAAATTAACTGGGAAAAGAGAAGTGTTAACATTTAAAAAACATACATGACCAGACATGGTAAACTCAACCAAGATAAATTGGGCATCCAAAGGATGGATCTATCTATGGAGTACCAAGAATATCCTATCTTAGATGGGAAATCAATAGGGTTTTCATTGTTGGTATCATTATCCATGTTTCAATTCTCATATGTAAATACCAAAAAAACTTTCTCTTATTCTGGGGAAAAATAATCCCTGTTGAGTCGTGTTCTTATGTCCATAAAAATTCATGTGCTATTACTCATAAAATATCCCATGTTTAGAATTAATAATATTGAAAAATTCATGACTATGTTTTTAAGGATGCCAACCAAAAGGGGAAATATGACTTGACATCTTGTAATAGGATGGTGAAGTCAGTTTTGGAGGGGGTATTAATATAAGGAATATGTTGGGGGCCATGTCGGGCATGTAGGAGAAGCTGTAATGGAATATCATCAAAGGTAAATATCTATGTGTGAGATTTATGAATTTTGGGTATGGGGATGGTAGGAGATGTTTTGTTGAGTGAATGGGTAGTTCCTCTATCCATTTGAGCTTCAGGGTCAAGCATAAGGAAATTATAAAGCAAAAGTTGAGGTGGGTGTATGGTGAGGTAATATCAGTTACTAGAAGGGTAAATAGTTTGTTCGTATCCTATTATTCTCGAGGTTCATAGCTCCAAATATGTCATTCAAAGAGGGTATCATGCATCTCAAGCTTATCAAAACCACTCTCAGAGAATATCTTAATATTCTATATGGAAATATCATTCTGGTGGATAAAATCGACTGGTGGGTTTTTTTTTCAAAATAGATGACAGGGATCTTCATTTCCAAGGAATTTAACTAATTGATTCATGTAGAACAGGATTCTGATGAGTGTGGAAACTTGTTATGGTGAAAAGAAATTCTGATGAAGATTAACATCCTAATCTGGTGGTGAGGAAAAAATTCATACACACTTATTATAACATATAGAAGAAGGGAATTTACCTGGCCTCACATTCCCTGCATTATGACTCCCAAAATAAATAACCGGTCTACCCCACTACATTGAAAAAGAATGGAAGAATATTATGTGAGATCATATCAAAACAATAATGGGTATTACGGTTCAAGGGTAGTTTTTATGGACTTTCCCTTAGCTTGGTTTTATGGGTGAGGTAGCATGATAATGAAACCAAATCATGTGGTGTGATGTTTGTGGGGGTGCGTTAGTGCTTTGGGATGAAATGAACAAATCAAAAGAAATCATTGTTGACATCTTCGTATTCAAATTAGGGTAAAAAATTTGGTGGTGGAGCTCAATTCTCTTATCCCATGCGGGGAGACATTAGCTTACATTGGGATAATTCTTTCATCTACTTTCATACCTATAGTATGAGGTGGAATGGATATCCATGGGTGATTGGTTAAATATATGACATCTAGTATAGGGATGATGATGAATATGGATGGATCATTTGTTATTGGAGACATGAGAGGGCATGGCTTGGTTCATTATGGTAGGGGATCAGTGGTCTTTGATTTCTATTCCTTTAATGAAAATACCAATTCAATTGGTGTATAGAAAAGAGCAATGTACAATGGACTTTTACTATGTATGCTTTATAAGATAAATATATTTTCTATTGTGATTTATTTAAAACATCTTATTGGATTCCATCATGGTAACTTTAGAACCATGTGGTATATTGTATATTACATCAGGATGTGTAGGATTATCATTTATCATGGCATGGAAGTTAGTCACAGAAAGAATGAAATTAACATTGTGGCTAATATTCTGGCTAGTAAATGTAGTTATAGTGAAAGTCTAATTTTGTATCACTATACAGGATCTATACCACATGATTGTAACCTCATTATGAGTGGTGACACCCTTAGACTTCACCAATTCATACCTCCCTATGATTCAGGTTTTTTTATCAATAAAAATTTAATTTTGAGTGAGTACTCTAATAGTGATATTGAATAATAAATAACATATCCTATAACTATTGATAGTACTCATAAAAAAATAATTAAAGAATATATAAAATAATTATTTCTTCCCCATAAATGTTTCCAAAATATGAAGAACTGGCCCACCATTTAGGGTGGTCATAGATATAGTTATAACCTCCCTAAATATAGAATAGTGGCTAACCTAGTGGCCTCTCGAAAGGAAGAAGCGTCTCTCATCCTAGTTATTCTCCTAAAACACATTTTGTGTTTTTTTTTAATTTTGAATGCATTAAATTAAATTAATTATAAATTATTGGAATAGTCATAGACAAGAATAAATGGAATGGGATTAATAGAAACATGGGAAACAATAATAATGAATAGGATAAGAAATTTAGTGTGAAACAGGCCCAAATCCGAGTTGATCCACTCCTTAACTACATATCATGGGTCTCTAGATGAATTATATCATTTCACAACCACACATATTACATTATTTATTTCTCGATTCACACACCACTCTCACCCAAATTAATAAACACTTTAACAAGTAACCTCTTATGGTGAATGAGAGATCTCCCAAGAGTGAAGGTGTCACACAATCAGATCACACCAATCAAGAATTTCTTCCTTCCAAAGTGATCGTCATGGGACCAAAAAACACAAATCATCTCCTTGACATTGAATTAAGTAGAATAGAAAAATTATGGGATAAAGGTAAAGTGGTAAAGAGTATAAAACACTTCCTTTGAGTGGAAATAATTTTGTATCTCCACTTCACTATCAATGTCAACAAAATTTTAGAAGAAAGTGATGGTCAGTATAATTTGATGATCTATTGGGAGCCATGAGCTTCACTTAATTTCTTAAGAATCATATATTATCCCTCCATTTATGGATGATTGAGATCAAAACAAAAGGAATAATAATAAGGAACAACACTTTATTAATAAAATGTAAATAAAATTACACTCAAAAATAATGAGGGAGGAGGAGAATTAAAAAAAACACAAAGAATGGAATGTGGAACACATAGTTGAATCATCCTAATTATTTAAAAATGAAGTAAAAAATCATTGTTACATCATAACTAATAATAAGAAAACATCCACATGGAATGCCTTGAGTTGTTCGTCATTAGATCCCAGTGAAGTCTCCAATCACAATCGTTGAACTCGGGTAATGACATGTTCCTTCCTTCATATTTTTGTGAAAGTAATGTCCATTTTCCAAATACTGAATTGTATGCATGTGGAATTCCTAAAGTTCATTATCACTGAAATGAGTATCACATGAATCTTCCTTCCCCTATTTAGCTAAACCATAAGAATGAGGGTAAATTTTTACATTGAGTGAAGATTTTCTGATTGGGACATTATTTTTCTAATCCTTCACTACTATAGAAATAGAATTTAACATCACTATAAAAACTCATCAACAATTCAAAAAAAATTGATATAATAACCATTAAAATGTGGTTCCATTTTATCAGTGCTTTCGTTAGCACTGATGAAAGAAATAATTAATAAATTTCTAAAAAGAAAAATGAATATGGAAATTAAAAAAAATTGAGGTGGCTATCTACCACACTTTTGAGTGCTCTAAGGCCCCTTTCAAATCCATACCCCCCCTCCCCCCACCCCTCCCTGACATCACTATGAACCCCTACCCCTTTTAATAGTGCTAGGAACCCCCTACACCCTCCAGCACACCCCAGCCTCCCCTTGGATTCAAACCCGTGACCTCTTGCTTACCCACTTGGACCCTTAAGACTCCTCCATATTTCATTGTTCTCCGTTTTTATAATATATCAATTTATTAATTTATTTATTTATATAGTTATATTTTTTAATCCATATATTTATTCTCATTTTAATAAATATTTTTGTGATTATTTTTAAAAACAATAATAAAATATGTTTATGTGGTTGTGTTTATAAATAAATACATACATACATACATATATACAACATATAGACAATATACACACATATATATATATATATTATATGTGATCATCTATAATTATAATTATACATATTTATATTTATATTTATATTTATATTTATATATAAATTTTTATACACTTATATAAGAATATATAGATAATATATATCAGTTTTTTAATACAGACACACACAAATATATATACACACACACACACACACATAGACACACATTATATAGGTATATAAACATTCATATCATTTATTTTAAATAAAATGGATGTTAATTTATATTTAGATGTGGTGTATATATTTATAAATATATTTTATATGTAAATATGTTTACATATTTAATTATAAAATTAAATTGTTATGTTTAAATATATAAAAATATGTATAGATGTGTGTGTACTTAATTATAAATAACAGTACATTATAAAAAATGAAAAAATTGGAATGCCATAATATCCTTATGAGTGTAAGTATTGAAAATAAATTTAGTCTCTAATGAAAAAGATTATACGACCCCCCCCCCCACTAAATGAGACTTAAATTCCATCGAATGTTAAAATATTGGGATACCCCGACTAAATACTCAGTTGTCAAGGAATTTTGGGTCTTTTGGGGAAATAAAATCTAGAATTAGGGTACCCATGGATAATTAGGGCATATATTATATCAATTGAATTGATTTGATATGTGGTAGAGCTTAAAAAGACACGCAGATAAAAATTTATGGTCGTTTGAAGTTCGAGTTACATTTTCAAATTATTTTAGATGTTTTATTGATTTTTTTTCTATATTCAAATTATTTTCAAATGACTATTAATTGATAATAATTAAAAAAATATTACTAATATTATTTTTAATATATTTATAATCCATTTTTCACTAAATATCTCATATATTATTTGAAAATACATATTTGGACTTATATAAATAATATTTAATGAAATGTATCATATATCTATCAATATAAATATATTTTTATGTTAATATATTATTTTCATGATTTATATTTTTTATATTAAATTTAACCTTTATAAGCACTTATAAAGTTCCCATGTAATCAGTGCTAGTAAAAATTCACTCATAAAGTGGATACTTTTAACAACGCTAAAATAGTACTTAAAAAAGGGGTACCTTTATCAGTGCTAAAAAATCATTGATTAAGGGGTTATTTTAACCAAACTTTTTTAGCACTATTAAAATCACCTTTTATCAGCATTTTTTAGCACTGATGAAGTTACCCCCTTTATCAGAATTTTTTTAGCATTGTTAAAAGGTGGAACTTTGTAATGTTAAATCTGTGGTAGTGCTTGGTTGATCCTATAAGTTTCATTCTTTTATCCTTACTTGGGCCTTGGCACAACATTGGGACTTTTCAAATTACCTTATGAATCCCCATATAGTATGTCCCGACTACTCTTCCATACAGTTAGAAATAATTCAAGGACATTAACATATCTTTTGATGATAAGTTACTAGAAATATGAATTTGTATACATGTTTATCAGTCAGTAAACAAAAACTTGACTAGAATCAACGGGCCTTGAATACCATTTTTTAGTTTTTTTATGAACTATTTCAAATGAAAATCAGTTTTCAACTTTGACTTTGGGCTCAAAATTATTTAGGATTCTTGAAATCTATGGTTGCGACTTTAGTAAAGTAAGTCCAGAATACACCAAGAACTCATGTAGGTCATGTATCCCTTTGATCTAATTTTCTTATTCCTATTTTTGAATCAAACCCCATCCAACACTGATAGTGTGTAATCTATAATTATGAAATCCTAGAATGAATTACCATCTCAAACTATTTGAAGCATCATTATTTCATTCCTTTGAACACGAGGAGTGAATTCAAAAACAAACAGGTAACTGGATCCCTGGGGAATTTTGAGGGACATCCATTCTTTATTCAACCTAAAATAGAACAAAATCTGTTTAAAGACATCTTTAAGATCAGATCATCTTCCTTGTTTCCATTTATTGAACATATCAGAAAATAAAAATCCACAATCCATCTCATGTTCGGTCTATTCTTACCACTTGGGTTACATCAGCTCAGTTTCAGCATCTAGTTCATCTTATTTCTTTCTATTATCGATTCTACATGCACGTTTCTACTACAAGTTTAATCAAATTCTACAACATTTTGGTAAATCATCTTCAAAAAAAATCGGTATTTAATTGTTTCCACATATGAAAATAATATAAAATAAAATTACCTAATTACTATTTAAGGGAACCAATTTCAAAACTAAGGGTGCATTTTTTATGTTATTGATGAGGGGTAGGCACTTATCAGGAAATCACCATCTTTGAACATTATTTTTTGAAGTCACTTTAGCAATAAGGTCCTTCCAATAAATTTTTTTTTCGAAGGAACTATGTTGAAAAGACATTTCTTCAAAATTATTATATTGAAAGCACTTTTCTATATAGAACCTTCATTAAAGATCCTATAGAAGAAGGAAATTTCAAATAGAACACCTTTCACTACCCTTAAAAGGCCCACTCAACCTCCCTTTTATCCCATCGTCTCCACTTCGGTGTCTTCATTCCTGTCATCTCCAGTTTGGTGACTCCACATCAACACACTCCTATCCTCTTTTGTACAACTGAATCACCTTCTTTTCATCGTCCTCATCCATGAAATACTCATCTCCTCTCTAAGTTTAGGTTTGGAATACTCGAATCAAGATCCCACTTCCCATAAAAAGCATATATCTGGGTTTTTAAAACCATTTCATGCAACTTGTGTACATCGATGGTCTATGTTCTTGTTCGGTATACTTGAATCAATATCCTACTTCCCAGAGTATAGTAGATCTGGTTTTTGAAAACCATTTTATACAGCCTACTTGGATTGTTGGCGAATCCCCTTTCCACTAAGGTGTCATCTTCTATCACAATGCATATATCCATTCGTGAAGTTGAACGTATTCTATTCATGTTACCCATTCACAAATCCATGTTTGCCAAGGTCCATCAGTAAAAGGTAATTTTTAAATTTAATTTAATATTTTTTTATATTTTTTTGAAATAAATTTTATTTTAATTATGATATTAGTTTTTTAAAATTTTATTTTGATGTGTTATATCATTTACTTGGGAATTATAAATTTTGTTTTTTTTTCTTTTTTTTTACTTTAAAATGTGTTTTTTATTTTTTTTTATGTTGTTTATTTTTATAAAATTTGGTTTACAAAATTATTAACGATCAAAGATTTGTTTTATTTTATGGTTTAATTTGAAATTTTACTGTAGTATTTTTAATTACATAAGAATCATTTCATTTTATTGGCTATATAAATATACTATTTAATTGTATAAAATACATCACTAAATTAATTATTGATTTTTTAATTAATATATTTATTGTATTATATATAATGTATTATGTGTTAGTTAATTAGTAAATTTTGAGTTAATATATTAATGCACTGTAAAAAATATATATTAATTAATAATTTAATTGTAAGTTTATAATTTAAGTTTGCGAAATTAACTATTTTGTAATTAATTTTAATTGATAAAAAAATAATTCAATTTGATAGGTGGTGTTGAATAATTATTTTGGAAATGAAAATTTATTTTTTTATTTAATTTAAATATTAATTGCTAAATTTTTTATTTTTAATTAACTTTAATTTTTTCATTATTAGGTTGTATAGTGTGTGTATATATATATATATTACATTTTATAAACTACAGTTATATATATATATTTAAGACATGAATATTTTTTTGTATGAATTATTTCATTCTATTATGCATGTGTATATATATATTATTTAATTTGAAAAATATATTAGAAAAGTAATTATTGGTGTTGAAAATTAATATATTATTACAATGTATGATAAATTATATAATATTTCACTTTACTTATTATTATGATATACAATAATATATTATTATAATAACTGAATAATATAGTATTATTATATCATTGTATCATAATTAATATATATATTATTGCATTGTATAAAATATATTATTATTTAATTAATTAGTAATTTTGAAACTAATATATTAATGCATTGTAAAAATATATATATTAATTAGTATGTTAGTTTTAAGTTGATATTTTAAGTTAGTCAAATAACTCTCTTGTAAATTACAATTGTTTATATATATATATTATTAATAAAATATTACATTGTTAATAAAATATTATTGCTTATTATTTAATATATTAATAAATTGTTCTCTGTTGCATCACGTCTGTCCATTATTGCTATCAATTTCATCTATTCTCTACTTATTAGAAGAATTATAGTCAAAAAATAATATTTAGTGTTTTATGGATGCAGATTTCTCTAAAGAAATGTCAGTGCATATATTTGACATGAAATTTAATTTCAAATAACAGTTAGAGAAATATGGCCAAATGGTTGCATGCATTTTTATATCATGGAGGTGAAATAATAGATGATGAATAAGGGATATCTTATATTGGTAGTCCTACAAGATTAGAAAATCTTACCAGATGTGATAAGATGAACGTAGTTAATAGTAAAATTCACAATTGATTGAAGCTTGTTGAGAATCAGTGTATACCATTTTTTATTTATAGATTTCCTCAAACTCAAGATAATCTATATTAAATTCATTTTTATTTGGTTAGTGATAAAGATTTTATTCTTTCATATTATAGATATCAATAGCATGGAAGGCTTAGTGTAATGAAATTGTATATAGATGTTATTAAAATTGATGATACAACTCAACTTAAACAAACATATCATACGATGGTGGATTTTCTGAGGGGAATATGTTTATATCTAATCTGGTAGTTCAAGTAGGATCAAGTGAAGATAATACATGTATAGAAAAGTAAAGATTTCATATGATAGTACATGTAGATGTTCCTACGACATCTGTTTTTTGTAGATGATCCACATATGGGCGCGATCATTGATGCCTATGATGATCATTTGGAGGATGAGGAAGTATCTGATTGAGAATATGAGATGATGCCATTCAATGATCCAAAAATAAAACATGCATGACTGGTGGAAACATCATAGTATATTACACCAATGGTTCTTGAGTTTGATTGGGATGTAGTAACACAAATAATTGTGTTCCCAAATGTTTTCTAGTAGATATTTTTTCGACTGAATAATGATAAATTGTTTGTTGGAAGAAAATTTGAGAGAAGATGGGCATTACAGACAGTTATAAAGTAGTCACGTGTGAGGAGGCACTCCAGTTATCATGTGGATGAGTTTATGAGATCGATATTCTCTCTAAAATGATAAGAGTTTGGTTACACATGCAAGATGTGATTGTGAGATACCCTTGTTAGAAATTCAAATTGGTGGAAAATTGTAAAATTTTCAGGACCACACAGCTTTTTGAATCCATACATAAATCAAGATCATATACACCTCGAATCTACATTAACATTATCTATTATTATTGGTATGATCATAGTTAATTAGCATGTTCATGTTGAGTAAATACATAAACAAATTAAGAGTGAGTACGGATATAAAATCTCATATAATAAGGTTTTGGTTAAAAATAAAAAAGCTATTGAGAATGTTTTTGGTTATTGGGAAACATCATTTTAAGTGATTCATTATTGGATTGATCGATTTCTTAAAACTGGTCAAGTTGTTTATCAATTTGAAATAATGTAGCATGTGGTGAACAATCCCTTCTCGGCAGAAAAAGTCAAATTTCATTGGATATTCTAGGAATTCCTTCCATTCATGGAATTATTCTCACATTGAAACTAATTCATACTTGTGGATGAAACTTTTAAATATGGAAAGTATAATGGTGTTCTCTTTATTTCTACCATTCAGGATGGAAATAGAACTCTCAGGCCACTGGAATTTGCAATAGTAGAGAAGGAGAATCTAGACTCTTGGAGTTGGATTCTATCTTTTCAGCTTGTTCATGTCACTGATAGGAATGACATATGCTTTATTTCATATTTTCATCATGCTATCAAAGTAGAAATGAATATGGAGGATGTTGTTTGGTTACCCCCACATTCTTACCATCATTACTGTATGAGAAATATTTCTAGTAATGTATAGAAAAAATTTCTTCATGGAAACATGAAAAAAATAAATCATCAAATTAGGTATTGGAACACATTTTCTTCACATTAAGTATGTATATGTATTTTATATCAGTGTTCACCTTTTTAATGTTTCTCACATTCCTTTACAGCATATGAACCAAGACATCAGGTTTTCCTTCAAATAATGGATTAAATAAGAAGAATAAATGGGGATGTGTACAAGTGTATAACGCACATCCCATAGAAAAAATGGTCGTTGGCATTTGATGAAGGGAAAATATAGGTGCGCATGACTAAATTTTTTTTTTTTGAATGGATTAATGACATCCTGAAGGGGGTTAGAAAATTACCATTCATGGTTATTTTTTCTCAAACAAGTTGTATATGAATCAAATACTCTGTTGACATATCATAAGATGTCGAAAAAGAACTATTATAGGGTCATCTGTACTCAAAATGTTTTATAAAGGAGATTGAGGTTAATAAAACTCATGCCACATAATAGAAGGTGCATCATTTTTATAGGATGAGAAGTCGGTTTGATCTTGAAGAGGTTCAGGGTGGTCGTTTGATGACCATTTTTATTGATAATCAGACATGTTAATATGGTTACTTCCAAGAGTACAAGATGCCTTGCTCACATGTACCTATATCTTTTTCTCATATTTACCTCTCACGAGAGAGTTATTTTGATCCAGTGTATCAACTCAACATGTTCAATAATTTCTTAAATGAAAAGTGGATCCCAATTATATATTTATCAATGTGAAATTCCCCTCTTCATCTTCCAATTGTTGTTGTGAATCCATCATAGTTGTGTGACAAAAGGTCATCCGAAATCTACATGTATGATAATGAAAATGGATTGACCTTAAGATAAAGGGATGCATCAATGATGTGGCATGTTTAGGGAAGAGGTACATAATAATAGACAATGTCCTCAAAATGATATCATGGAGGGTTTAACATCCATCCCAAATTTATTTTGTTAATATGGGTTGATTATTCCAATTATTTTACTTTCCTTGTATAAAGGTTTATTAGATAAATAATTTATATTATCTTGATTTTTCTTCCACTCAAAATACATATTACTTAATATATTTATATGTTTATCATTTATTTTTTCCATTTTCATAGATTCCATACACAAAGCTAGATCCATTCCCTGAGGATCCATCTCTTCATACTGTATAGAGTGGGAACATATCACAGTTTTTATGGGATAATGGTGAGGATCAGATACTAAAAGTACAAAAGGCTCGTCACATTCACAACAAGATCCCATTGGAGCCTATCATAGCTTATTTGTGTCAGTTCAGGTTCTATGGGTTTAGCATGTGTGGGCATATATTCATTGACAGTTTACATATTTCTTCTTTGGTTGAGTGAGGGATACAAGATCCACATATATTTCATATGCGTCAGTAAGAGATAAATATTACATTATAGGATGTCTCTATATTATTGTTCTTTCCTATGGATGAATATTTTGTTACAGGTCTGACGATATTTATCTAGTATTACATTTTACTCATATATTTTTAGTTCCCATTACTAGAGGCGTCGAGGACCCTTAGAGGAAGAAGGTTGTGGATGTCCTGGTTGGAAACTCATTTCGACCTCCAGATGCGGATGAAGTGACATTGTATATATATGTATAATAATACATTATGTGATTGATTGGAGGTACTTTATTTCCAGATCACTCCAGATCATATGTTCATCTGATGCACCTAACTCTTCTTGGACATTTCGAGCATGTTTAGTCGTATAGTTAGGGTTCGGCACATCAAGCATATCTATATAGAGAGTTATGTAGGGAATATCACATGTAGGTGAAGGAAATATGTGGAAATTTCTTGGTATTACCAGTGTGGGAATGGATATGATTCCCTACACTTTCACCTTGGTTTTTCTCTAATTGACCACTCAATGCATTTCTTATGGGTCCATTTTCTTGGAGGTAATTTAAAAGTTTAATAAAAAATATTCCAATATCATATGCTAATTATATAATTGTTGAAATTTTTTTAATTGTTATTCATAGGTGGATCCACTCGAAGACATTTGTATATAGCCCTATGCATTCCATTTCATATTACCATCTTTTGTTTGATCGTTTTTCCATTGAAGAGGTATGCATGAATCATTGGTGATATAAATGTGGGTTCTTTGTTTATTGACTAATCAAATTTATTTATTTGTGTAGATTAGTTGGACATCATGTACAGGTGAGATTATAGTAAATATTCCAGATTATTAAATGATGGGGCTACTTCATTCTACTATCGTGGTTCCACTAATCCATTTTCATATTTTTTTAATGGCCCTAACCTGATAGGGTTATGAGACAGTTCAGAGATTGACATCGTATTATGGGGCAACCAAGGAATATTGTAGAGGTGAATGATATTAAAATGATATGAAAACAGTATGGAGATTGAAATACTATACACGATGCATACATATCCATATGGGATTCAATTGAGCGGTATTGTGTCACTGTATATTTTGGATGATGTCTTCATCATGACCCCCTCACTTAGTACATGATCTGGTATATGCGAGTGACCATAATATTTAGCACTCAGCTTGGAGGGCCATATTATACATTGTTAATTTAATTTTATGACATTTATTGATTATTTTTTATTAAATTATTTATTTGTTATTTAATTTTTTCAGGGTGATGCGACTGATCATGTTTTTGATATGATCACACCCGAGAAACGAGATGTATTCACTATTGACGAGTTGAGTTCAGTTCTTGATTCAATGACAGGTGTGTTTGACACTACTGAGAGAATCTCTCTATAATCATATTTTTTTACTCACCATCAACCCATTACACCTCAGGCCGCACTTGATGCATTCGACATCAATGAGGGACCTACCTTCACATCGACATCGTCTGCATCATTCCACCTCTCACATGGCTCCAGATACCACTACACAACCACCAATTGTTCCTTCTTCATCACACATGGTGTCATTAAAGACGCTCACCACACACCATTATTTGGAGTGGGGCACCACTACACACCCACTGACTAGATCTTCCTCATGACACATATCGTTATTTGATACATTCCCCACATAGCCTTCTTTAGAGTGGGGCACTAGTTACCCCACTGAGTTTGATATTGCAACCAATATGCATCTTCAACTGTTGTAGTGCCTTATTCCTCATATCGGGGCATTGGTTAGGGGCTTCCACTCAGTGATTTTTCTTACATGTATCTAGCTGACTTCGATTTAAATATACAACACTCGAGTGGATGTGATATCGGTTTTAGATCTATGACTAGTCCCACTGCCAGGGACACATCACCTAGACAGGTTGCTGAGGAAATTGTACCTAGATATATAGTTGAGAACACTCCAGAACCTTCTAGATAGACTAGTCAATATGGACATATTATCATAGAACTGAGGTTTGGGACTAGAGGACACTTAGGTACACATAGACTTTGATGAAGTATTACTTTCACATTTCATTAACATCAAAATTATAATTTTGTATAATAATACAAATTATTTAATAATCATTATTTCCATTTATTATTTAAAAAAGAATCAACTAACTTTAAAATTTCATTAACTTCAAAATTGTGATTATATATAATAATATATATTATTTAATAATCATTGGTTGTATTTTTTATTTAAAAAAGGAATCTACTGAAACTGTGTTTTTGGTCGTCTCAGGAAAATAATAACTCATTTTGATGCACCGTTGGTTCCTAAACTGAAAAAATCAATCCACAGTTGTTTTGGGTGATTTCACAGTAATTTGAGATCATTTTTTAATATCCCAGACTTTGTAGAGGTATGTCCTTGTTAAGATTTGGTTTGAATCCCTTAAAGTTTGTTAATTCAATGATTACCTGGTGTATGAGGATGTTTGGGGGTGTTCTAGGGTTTTGGGACATGAAAAAAAGGGAAATTGGTTCATCCTGTGCATGTTACATGGTTGGTTCATTATCAGTGAAAACCATGCAATGGGATAGGCCAAATCGTGAAACCTTGGACATAGGCATCTCTCATGGTTGGAGCACAGTTTGGAAAACCGTGTGAGATTCTCAGGAAACCATGCTACTTGGAAACCCCTTGGACAGGGGTTGGCACACAGTTTTCGCAGAGTTTAGAAAACTGTCTGGGAAAAACGTGTTCCCCATTAAAAAGTGAGAATTTACCAAACTTTCCCCTTGGGATTTCAAGTTTCCCATCAAATTTAATCCTCATTTATTCTCCCCTAAAACATAGTGATGAACCAATTAGACCAATACTCTCAAAGGATAATTCTACTTTGATTCAATTCCATTTGGAGCATCATGGGTTTTAGATCGATGCTTTGGGTAAGTATAATATTCTTCTTGATGATCTTTTCTAAATTAGGTCTCGTAGTTTCATTCATCGTCTTTTCAATCCCTAAAACCCTCTTTTTTTAGTGGATCTTAGTTTTGGGCTTCATGGGGTTCTTAAATATAGATCTAAGGATAAGATAAAGAGTGTTTTCATCTTCATATTTGAGGTAGGTGGTCTACAAGTACTATCCCATAGTTTTGTTATAGGTTTTTACTTGTGTTGTTGTGATATCTCTTCCCTCTTGATGTGAATTTTTTTTATTGAGTAAGACTTGGTAAATTGGTTGGCTAATTGCTGAATCGAACCCCTCATGATCCTTGTGGGATGTGTTGAGATTGATTAGACTGGATTAGTGTCACCCATGGGGTACACCAACATTCCAAAACATGGTAAATGGTAATGTTAAGTATAGAATCGACATGTGATAAGGTAGAGCTCATGATGAACGTGTTGATTGTTAAATATAGTTAAAAAGGGAATAAATACGGTTGTTCCTTGACTTTGTGAGTGGATTAGGGGAATTGTTAGGCTTAATATGAATTATGTTCGGTGAAATGAAATGATTATGCTAAATGAATTATAAATTTTAGAATTAGTGGGTTCCCTGGACCCAAATATGCAGTACTTTTGATTACCATATCATGTGTATAGTTACTTATACATGATGTCATCTTACAATTATAGTGTAGACTTTTCTACGTCCACTTTTATAATGGTAATGTCCAAATATTAATTATCACATCGAGAGGTTATAGCAAATCTCAGGCTTTAATGATAACCTCAAGATACTATGACTTTAATCTTAAATAAATGTTTTATAGTCTAGATACATCTTACTGACTAGACACAATAGATGTGTGACTATCAGGTGCTGGGGGCTCATAATCATTGAGACTTTTTCTCATGAAGTTCGCACTTGGTGATCTCTAGTAGTGAGATCATGAGGACAGACCCGCCAATAGGAACACCACATGTTTTGGGTGTCATTGGTTATTCCTATCTACGGACATGTGTATTGGTCTCCAGAATTGAGACCATTACCAATGTGTATCATTTTATTATGTACTTTTGTGCTAGGTGAAAACCATGGTATTAAAATCGTGGTGGGGTAGCTTGTGTTGGGTGCGTCATTGGTGGTATGACATTGGTTAAATGGTCAAGAAATTATTTGTCGCTTCCATGTTTAGGAATTTGTATATCTCATGACTGGTTGATCAGGATGGGGCTGCCTTCATAAGACTTTGTCCAGAGCAGTAGAAAGGAAAATCTATCTGAATAGATCAACAAATAATAAAGAAAGAAAAGGATTATGACACAAGTGTGCGTACTTCTTTATGAGATATCTAATGACAATGAGATTATAGTACACAGTTAGTGTTTGTAGGTTGGTAGTCATTGCTATGACTATCCTTATATATTTAGGGGCCATGATGGGTTTCTAAACTCCGCTCTTGGTCTGTGGATTTTATTCACTGCTATCGAGATAAGGGCCTAGAGGGTCACACCCAATAGCATATTCAAGAATCTGCTCTATTCAGTTGAATAGGTATATGGACATAGTGGGACCCTCCAAGGGGTCCGAGCATTGTTCAAGTTATTAATCACCAAAATAATTAAATAAATTTATTAATATTCAAGTTATGAATATTTTGGATTGAATTTTTTTAATGTATTTACTAGTTTATTAAATACAAGATAATATTAATTGAACGAATATTATTTTAATATTCAAGGTTCATTTAATATTAAGCGGGACAGTGAGTCGAGTTAAATGGCTTGGATTTTATCAGGTAATATATTTTATATTAAAAGTACGTGATAAAATAATAAATAATTTTGATGTTGTTTAGTTCTTTGAAAGTATGTATTTAGTGGATGTTGAAATAAACGGGGGTTGGGAAACCAACCGGGTATTTTATCAATTCCACTATAAATAAGAGAGGAGGCTCTCTCTCTTGGTGTGCTTATCAATATTCATTCATTCATGGAATTAAAGTTGAGAGCATCTCTCTCCTCCCACTCTCTAGAGAGAGAAGATCTCGGTCCAAGATGCTCGGATCAAGATCTCTCTTCAGCATCGGAGATATCTCGATGCGGTGACCGTCAGGACATCAAAAGAATCGTCGGATTGCCGCGCTAGCACCTGGAGTTCGGCGATCGATGTTCCAATGGGTTTTTAAAGCACGTGTGGATGATCTAGAGGGTTTCTTATTTGGATCTTTCAAGCAACGATTTCCATCAATGAGTTGCTGTCGACAGCGAATTCAGATTTGAAATGGGTACGTTTTCATTTTAATTTTGTGCTCTTTAAAATTTTTGCAAGATCCTCAGGCCTTAACAAGGCTCGGATCAATGGCTAAGACAAGTCCTGTAGTCCCGCCGATGGAAATTTTTAAAATCCCCAGTCCATTGGCTTTCGCTGCGGGCCCTAGAACCAAATAGTGGTATCAGAGCGATCGTGTAGATTTTATGAGCCTATAAAATTAAATTTTTATTTCTATTATGTAGGGGGTTCAAATTCGGTCCCAACGGTTCAAACCGCGCATCGATCTGATGTCGAATGATTGAGTTATGGTCAGTTTAATTTTTCGGATTGGATCGAATATGCGGTTTGATCTCGGGTTCTAAATTTTATTTCATCCTGCTAAACTGATTACGTTTCAATTAGTTCATCTGAAATAAATTTAATTATGAAAAATTATAAATTTTATAATTTAGTAATTTTCATATTAATTTTATTATTATAATAATATTTATATTATTACTGTAATAATATAATAATAATAAATTATTATTTTATTATAATAATTTTATTATTATTAATTTTAAAGGCTATTTGAATAGATTTTAGAAATATTTTTGATGTGTGGAAAACATTGGGAGAAAACTAGACTAAAAAAATGTTGGAGGTGACTTCAATAAAATAAAATAAGACTTCCAAAGAAGTATTAAAAAACCAAGATGGGGGAGCAGGCACATGGAAAAGAAAATCTGAAAAAAAAAAGGGAAACTAGGGGTCCACAGACCCCTGGCCGGTCATCCTCTGGGATGCCACAAAGCTAGGAGGTGCACCAGACCCCGGCCGCAGCTTCCCTCTACACCGCAGGGACCCTTGTCTCTTTCCTCGGGGGCCACCTGCACTAGGGCCTCGCGCTGGCCCTCTCCTGGCCCTCTCCTGGCCCTCTCTCGGCTGCTCACCACCCTCGACCCAGTGCCGAAGTTCGTACCCACACTGGGCGGACCCCCTTTTCTTCCCCCCACACCGTACATGCGGCTTGGCTTCCGCCAGCCCCTCACCCAACGGTCCACCTCCGCACCAGGTCCGAACCACCGTCCCGCCTACCACCTACAGCAGCGTCTCCCTCTTCTAGGGTAGTCACCACCCCTCCTCCTAGTCAACTACCGTGTTCTCTCTCGGCTTCTCGGTCTCCTCCATGCACTCTCCGGCAGTGAACCAAGTGACCCACGCCATCCCTGCTTGTGCCGACCACCATGCCCTCGGCCAGCGTTGATGGACTCATGGGCGAACTCACCTTCGCGTTGGACTCCTCCCGAGCCGCTACCGGCAGTCTCGTCGATGGTCACCACTCCCCTCGCTGGACCGTTATGAGGCACCCGGCTACCTCGTACCACGGAGGAGGACCAGCGGAACCTCTTCTCTCCGTCGGACCTACCATGGGTGTCGGCCCTCTTCATTGTCTAGGGTCGTGCACCCCAACGGAGCCGCACCGGTCAAGGAGGTACTCTTTTTTTTCAGCAAGATTTTTACATAGAGTAATTTTATCCCTGAAACAGTTTGGGCGGACCTGCCCAACCGAAAATGGGTTTGGTTGGATCGGTCCAGCCCATTTTGGCCCTACGCGGGTTTGGCCCGACCCGCACCGGCCGTGAAGTCGTGTTTCGGGGACCCACCAATTTAAATTAGTCAAAGTAATTAATTTAATTAATTTAATTTTAGTATTTTAATTTAATTAATTAAAATTAATTTTGGTTAATTATTTTAATTCCTGGGGTTATAAATTAATTTAATTGTGAAATTAAATTAAATTATTTAATTAATTTAATTTTGGAATAAAAATTAAATTAATTAGCGGACCGATGATTAATTAAATTATTTGAATATATTAAATTAATTTAATTTAATTTAGGTAACTCTCGTACTTAATTAATGCATTTAAATTTTATCGTGCTTTATTTTACCCGTCTACTGGTCTTGAGCACCGACCTGTGTATGTTTTCTCTATTTAAATTATTATTTAACAGTGTGTGATGCTTGTAATTAATTAAATAGACGGTCTGCACATTGTCTTTCTTTTTCAGCTAAAATGTATAAAGACCTGCATGTCCAATTCACCTGATGTACATTTATACCCGAGTTCCCCTCGCCTGCGCGTGAGTAGTTTTGTACTTCAGACGAAGATGGTGAACGATGTAGATGATACAAGACGTGACGTGGACCCCACCAAGACGAGGCAGTACTCCAAGAAGTGACGTGGACTGCGCCAAGATGAGGCGATACTTCAGATGTGAAGCGAACATACAAGACATGGGATAGCTGCATCATGAGTCAATCTTCGACTCAGGTATGATTCCCCTTGGTCGTTTAGATGCTCAAGACCAATCGGGTAGTAGTTTACCTTTGTGCACTTATTAATTATTTTATACATTTTAGAACAGCGGGAAAATACATAAAATAATAGATTATAAAATACATAAAGAAGTGACATATGTTTTTCTATTAAAATTCAGTTATGAGTGTGACATCATAGATGAATGAGTTTAATAGAAATGGATCACATTCGTCGAGAGAAACCAATAAAAACCTCAAAGAAAATATTAAGTCACAACAGCCTTCCATCGTTCATGTTTGAACAAAACCGGGTGTTCGAGGTGCCGGTCATGCCATAGCTGAGGGTGCCTCTTACTACCAGGAATTTCTTATTAGGGTTGTGGGTTGACTTAACTAAAATTGTAGCAAATAAAAATCCATATCTAGCTTGTTGTAATTTTAGAGGAAAGGGTTGAGTAAATCGGTAAATGATTTTTGAAGCTGGGACTTCACTCAACAGATCAAGGAACCACATGTTAATGTGGTTGGCCAGCCAAAAGCCTACCTAGGACCCTCCGAGTAGTGGCGTAGCCATAGATTATAGACTATGAGGGAGGTTTATGGATCCTTTCCACTAGAATACTCAAGAGTATTCCGATTCTAGTACAGAGGGTTCCTAGAATTCGAAAAATTAGTGGGAGACATTTAATGATTAAATTAATCATTAATGTCACATTTGGTAATCAACATTAAAAGTACAATCTACTAAAGTTTATTTTGTAGATAAATGGAAAGTAATACCACAAGTAAAACTGTGATGAATATTGGACAAAACTAATGTCCAAACAAGCATGAAATTCCATGTGTAGTATAAGCGCTTTCACACATTACTACTATAATGGAAATTCAAGGTGATTGTGTCCCAACCTGTTAAGCCACCTCAAGAAGCGAGGGTGTAAAAATGATTACAAGAGACTCATGAATCAAGCATATGATGATTCTATCATAATGTTGTCATCAACGTCTGATGTTAGTTTCGGTCGCTATATCATGACATGGATGATGTTACATGTAGTCTCATCTCCAAACAGGTTTTCGAGGAGAAAGAGAAGCAAGATTTCAATGTGATGATTTCACTCGGATTATGTAAAGTGAAATACAGTTCACAATATTTCATGTCGTCCCATTCGTATACCATTTACACCCAATTAATCTAGTTTTCTTTAAGGATACAAACAAATAGTATAGAGTAAGCGCTTCATTACCTTTAAGGTAAAATTTTCCAAGTGATAAGAATATTAAAGGTAGCACAACCTTTTGTTATTATGGCGAATATATTGAAAGACAAGGTAGAAATCCCTATGGAAATTTACGCCAAAGGCACCGTTGTCATGTCCTTCAAAGAAAAGTGGTTGGTTACTTAACATGAGTTTATTTTCATCACATATTAGAAATAATTTTATAGAAGTTTAAAAATACAATAGACTGAAATACAAGACGCAAGTACCCGCTTCTCGTTTAGTTTATATTCATCAATATAAAGTATTGTTTCTCACGTACTTCTTGGGTATTAAATACAATATGATTTTCAAATATATGTATTGAAATACTAAAACCAAGTAAGTAGAGAAATATTACTAGGAGTAAGGTGTCGTCTCCAAGAAACTGAGAAAGGGTGATTCCTAAGTCAGCGGTGAGAAACACATAACTTCTAATTTCCAAGTAATTGATTCAAATTGAAAATTTTGTTGAGTATAACCAAAACATTTATCTCATGTTGCATTTTTTCATAATGATACATTATTTCATGGTTTGTAATGAATGTTTTTTGTGGTAACATACTCAATAAATAGTTCACTACTAATTGAATCAAAGGCAATAAAAAATATAAGACCTACCCAGTTATGGAAATATAGTTCTTTGTCAAGTAAAACTAAAAGTGGACATCAAGAATATACCCAGTATGGTATTTAGGCTTGGCACAGCTAAACACCTTTGTTATTATTGACATCCTTAGTTTAGACAAAGGAACCTTTAGAAATGAAGGTATGCCACAAAGCTTCTGAGGTTTTTTCAACAAGAGAGTGTGAACTATTACAAGGAAAACTAGAGGTAAAGATACTTCATAAGATTACTTTAAGTTATTAAGTAATTTTATAGTGAATTATATACATTTTTAGAAGATATGTTTTGCTTTGGATCAACATGCCGAAGAATATCTTAACCAAACATTCATCGATCATGATAATGTAGCGTGGAGTAATTCCTAAATTCATGTTACCTTGTCAACGTCGCCGTATTAATATTCATAAGGTGGATTGATGATAAAGTCTTACATGTTTACATTGACCAAAAAAATGTAGCGTGGAGCAATTTCTAAACGCATATTTTATACATCAAAGTTATGATGTAAGTTGTATCAATGTTAAAACCTGCAGAAAATTTCATTATGTTTCGTGATGTGCTTTGAAAATAACGACATAAACCCATAACCAATGTCCCAACTAAAATGAAAAATGGATATCATACAAGTCATATTATGATGAATCCATTATGTCATAGGACGTGTTAGAAATCCAATGTGTTTGTTAAGGATTAAATAAACATGTATCAAGTTAAACATGTTACGCATATAAGGTAATTATCCTAATGGTTACTTAGGATATTACAAGAATCCCTAAGGTAGAAAAGATGTAGTCAACTGTTAGACTATATTTCTATATAAGGGAGAACATCTCTATTAGAGATAGTAGGATCAAGATTGACTTGGGTTTATTCAATCCTCAGGATAGACAAATGGTTGTCATAGGAACAAGTTCCACAAGTACATGTGGAATAGGCATGTTCCTGTGACACATAATACGTAGGAAGAATGAAACCATGGTGATGGTTTAATATTCACTGCGGTCGGTGATATATTATTCATTAAGAATAATAATTCCTACAAGTAATCAGTATATGGAAATAATCTAATATTGACAAGATTAATTAAAATTCAATAATTTATTCCATGTATCAAATAAAAAGGGGATTATAAATTGAATAATGTAGTGGGTATTCAAATGAAATGATACGTGGATGGAACAAGCCTGGTACCAATAAGGCTCGATTGGTTATACCAATTCTTTACGCCTAAATCCATTAGAATTTTAATTATCATAGCTAACTTCTAAGATCATTCAATTGGTCATTGGATATCATGATCATCTTTTATGGAAGGTGTCTAAACGAAGCAACCAGAAAGGAATGATGAAACCATCGAATTCCAATGAAGGTTTCAAGTTTCTGAAATCCAATTCTGGATTAAAGTAAGAAACAAGATCTTAGAGCATTCATTATAAATTAATATTTTCTTTGTGTATACCAATGTTTAGTGGCAGCGCCAAAGTATTACAAGAGAAATATGTTCGGCAACATACGGAAAATAGATGTCGGTCTTATAGTTAGTTAAGAACATCTTAAAATTAATTCTCTAATGATTGACTTAAAGTAGAAACCTACGTTCTAGGGAACTGGATCTATTGAGGTAGATCTATCGGTTGCTTGGACCAAGTCAATCATACATAAAGTGACATTATATTGAAAAATACAAGTTGGAACAATTCAAGTTCAGAATTGTTACCAATGTCACATGGCTTAATCTCTCCAGGTTGACATGTTCGAAGCATGGGGAGAGATTAAAGTTGTGAATTGAGTTACATACGCTTCAGCGATGGATCAATCACATATGAAATATTATAATTGATATTTCCATGATATAATTTATAGTAGGCGGATATCAATTATATCTAGGAGCACTGCAAGTGAAGCAGTCAGAACTATCATCTTCTACTTCGGTGAGTACAAATGATATGTACCTGGTAAGTAGAGACGAAGGTATACTAGTTATGGTGGGACACAAACTAGTAATCCTTAGATCAATCTGATCTAGTATCGCAGTTAGGCTAAGGTGATGAGCAAGTCAAGCTCATAAAAGCTAGTGGTATCCATATATACAAAAACCGAGTACGTTGCAGCTTTAAAGGCAGATAAGAAGCATTAATCAATCGCAAAAAAAATCCAGTTCTTGGATTCACACCAAGTGATTAAATCATTATCATAAAGTAAATTATGATATTCTTACTATCCAAGTTGTCAAGTTACGAAAATGAAAAAAATGGATATAATCAGGGGTACCATCTCTTGAGAAGATTAACTCAAGCAGATGAGGTCGCATATAACACATGTGCCATGTGGGGAAAACGTGGTAACCCCAGCAATTAAATCCATTACTCGGGAGAATCATGATCTTTATCATGTGATTATCTAACAAGTTTGGGTAGAAAGTTGGCTCTAGTGCAAGAGGGAGTGTTGAAATAGTGGGTTCCCTAGACCCAACTATGCAGTACTTTTGATTACAATATCATGTGTACAGTTAGTTACACATGATGTCATCATACCATTATAGTGTAGACTTTTCTGCGTCCATTATTATAATGGTAATGTCCAAAGATTAACTATTGTATCGAGAGGTTATAGCATATCCCAGGCTATAATGAGAACCTCAAGATACTATGACATTAATCTTAAATAAATGTTCTATAGTCTAGATACATCTTACTGACTGGACATAGTAGATGTGTGACTATCAGGTGTTGGGGGCTCATAAGCATTGAGACTTCTCCTCATGATGTTTGCTCTTGGTGATATCTAGTAGTGAGATCATGAGGACAGACTCACTAATAAAAACCCCACATGTTTTGGGTGTCATTGGTTGTTCATATCTACAGACATGTGTATTGGTCTCCTGACTCGAGACCATTACCAATGTGTATCATTTGATTACGTACTTTGATGCTAGGATAAAACCATGGTATTGAAATAGTCGTGAGGTAGCTTGTGTTGGTTGCATAGTTGGTGGTATGACATTGGTTGAATGGTCAAGAAAGGATTTGTCGCTTCCATGTTTAGGAAGTTTAATATCTCAGGCCTGGTTGATCAGGATGGTGTTGCCTTCATAAGTCTTTGGCCAAAGCAGTAGAAAGGCAAATCCATCCAAATAGACCAACAAATAATAAAGAAAGAAAAGGACGATGACACAAGTGTGCGTCTTGCTTTATGAGATATTTTAATGACAAAGAGATTATAGTACACAGTCAGTGTTCGTAGGTTGGTAGTCGTTTCTATGACTATCCTTATCTTTTTAAGGTTATGATGGGTTGCTAGACTCCGCTCTTGGTCTGTGGATTTTATTTACTGCTATCGAGATAAGGGCCTAGAGGGTCACACACAATAGTGTATTCAAGAATCCTCCCTATTCAGTTGAATATGTATATGGAGATAGTGGGCCCCACCACGGGGTCCGAGCGGTGTCCAAGTTATCGATCAATAAAAGAATTAAATAAATTCATTAATATTCAAGTTGTGAATATTTTGAATTGAATTTATTTAATGTATTTACAAGTTTAGTAAATACAAGATAATATTAATCGAACGAATATTATTTTAATATTCAAGGTTCCTTTAATATTAAGCGGGACAACGAGTCGAGTTAAATGGCTCGGATTTTATCATGTAATATATTTTATATTACAAGTATGTGATAAAATAATAAATAATATTGATGCAGTTTAGTTCGTTGAAATTATTTATTTAGTGGACGTTAAAATAAACAGGGGTCGGGAAACCCACCGGGTATTTTATCAATTTCACTATAAATAAGAGGGGAGGCTCTCTCTCTTGGTGTGCTAATCACTATTCATTCATTCATGGAATGAAAGTTGAGAGTCTCTCACTCCTCCCGCTCTCTAGAGAGAGAAGCTCTCGATCCAGGATGCTCAGATCAAGATCTCTCTTCAGCATCGAAGGCATCTCGATGCGGTGATTGTTGGGACGTCGAAAGAATCGTTGGATCGCCGCGGTAGCACCTGGAGTTTGACGATCGACATTCTGGCGGGTTTTTGAAGCACGTGTGGATGATCTAGAGGTTTCTTGCTTTGGATCCTTTGAGCAACGATCTCCATCGACGAGTTGCTGTCTACTACAACTTCGGATTTGAAACGGGTACGTCTTAATTTTAATGTTATTCTCTTTACAATTTACGCGATATCCTTGGGCCTTACCAGGGCTCAGATCGTTGGCAACGACAAGTCCCGTCGTCCCACCGATGAAAATTTTAGAATCCCCAGCCCATTGGCTTCCGCTGCAGGCCTTGGAACCTAACATAAATTGTATTAGGAATGCATATGAGGGAGAATACATGTGAAATGATGAATGCGGGTAAATGGGTTAAAGCTTGTGATATTATGAATATGCTAAATGGGTTAATGTACGAGGAAAATTGAACATGCTTAATGGGTTAAGGCTTGAGAAATGGAAATGGGATAAATGGGACATGTAATGTAAACGGTAAATGTGCTAATGGGTTAAGGATTAGTTTTGATTCATTTGTTGGATTGTTATGAAATGTGAACTATAAATGTTATGTGTATTGATTGTGTATGATTTTTGATATGGTAATGTGGTAAATGGATGGATAAGCATGTGCATATGGCTTGGCGATGTGGGATAAAGGACTGAGGCTCCTCCCACAGGTCGGGTTGGACTGATGCTCTAAACCCCTCCCGTATAATGTGTGGGTTATGGTGTTCAACTGAAGGTTTAGGCCCCTAATAGTTGCATTGGATGAAACTGTTTGGACTGATGCTCCAAGGTAAGTTTGATGTATTCATTTGCAAAAATGGGTTTTCCTGGTTAGATAGAGAACTCGATTTATTCCTTATGCATGATAATTAATTAGCTTTGGTCATTGTATAAAAGAAATGTAAATGCCTAACCCATGGAACAACTGATGAAAATGGATTAAGTGATTTGAAAGGTTAAAGTGACCATTGTTGACTGAATTTTTTTTTTTTTTTCAAAAGCACTTTTGAAAGTGGGAAACCAGAATGACATCACAGAAAAAAGGCATAATCATGCCTCCATGACCAAGATCATCAAGACCAAATACAATTCAATTCAAAAACATCGAAAAGCTCCACCCAACCAACAAAAACAATACAATCTGTGTCCACTTTCCCATCGTTGCTCGACTAACTGTCCCGTGCAAGGATGCACGGGCCCAGTACCGATGGCAAGCGTCATACCCTCTCAAAACTTCCAATTCTGGATAGGGATGATAAGGAGAACGCTCCATGCTCTGAACATCTTCTGGAGCAGTCCCTTGAAAATCAACTGGATGCATTGTCTCATATGACAAGACCGTGGTGCCACAAGTGAACACAAAAAAAATTCAACCACAAAACCTTCTAAATGCACAGAAACAAAAACAAAATCAACACCTTAGAACCAAATCAAAATCTACATCCTCTATCAACACCTTGATTGCAGAAACCCTTAGAACCGCGGCCTACCAAGACCAAATCCAATCACTTCCAGCATAACGTCATCGTCCTCCTTCCATCCAAAATCCAATAAAACAACAATGCATAATCAACCAAAAACCAAACAACACTGAAGCTGCCAACCCATGCGATTTTCGAAAACCTTCAATGAGAAACATCGCCAGACGGTAGCCCGACCGCCTAGATCCCGTTGCCGCCACCCAAAACACACACGGAGACCACGAAAAATCGCCCACCGCTTACCCCTAGAGACGCGACGGAGACCTCCGACCGCTGGATCTGGAAACTCGATTGTGGACAGCAATCGTGCCTCCTTAGAGACCTTATCCAGTGAGAAGGCATCGGGCGAGGAGAGACCAACAACGGAACATCAAGCCAACCAAGTCCACAAGCGCCACCGCAAGAAGGCTCGCTGTAGGATCTCGCCGAGAGCAGAGAGGATCGTCGCGACAATTCGACGAGAGGGAGGCAGTGATGAGAGAAAAAACCCTACCGTGCTTGTCCCTTATGGACTCATCAATCCATGGATCCATTGTCAACTAATTCCATCAAAGCTGTCTTCTGTTTGACCTTATCATTTATTTATTATTTTCATGCAGTATCTGGTTAGATTGGATATTTTGTAAACATCATTGGTGGTTGCCTACTAAGTTGTACGGACACCCTGCACGAACCACGATTGGGTACTCAGACAAATGAAAACTCGGTTTGATGTGATGTCGGTTAAAAAAAAATTAAAAAAACAATCCACGATTGTTTTCGCGTGATTTCACAACAATCTGAGCTTATTTGGCCGACTCGTCCATAGTGGTACTCGTTTTTAAAGAACGACATTTTCTAAAAACACCTTATTATATTCCAAGTAGGTGAACTTGGAAGCCTGTAAAATACAAACTATAAGGCCAATGTAAATAAAACATAAAAAATGAATTAAACATATAAGAAATTGTTGAAAATAAAAAAATAATTAAAATAATATATCATAAATAATTTAGAGGGCACAACTTTTATTGATTAAAAACATAACATTTACACTTTAAAAAATGTATGTGTAAGAAATATAGTATAAATAAAATCTATATGAAATTTAAAACATTGACCGTACAAATAAAAGTTAATTGAAAATAAAAGGAATGTCAAAAAAATATTAGTTATGTTATTATCATTAAATATTATGAAATATTACATTCTTAATAAATAATAAATATATTTTAAAATATTTACAAGAATTACAACAATAATTATGAATAGTGATTTAAACAATATAATTCTTAATGTAACTAATAAATTAGCTAATTATATAATTTAAAATAAATATTATTTAAAATTTTAATATAGAAAATATAATTGTTAACAGTAATGTTATAATTAGCAATTTATAATAAAATTATTAATCATTTATAACCATAAAAGTAATAAAATTAATAATTAAATAACAAACCAACAAATGAAAAATAATTTTAAATATTATAAATAATCTAATTATTTATGTACTCCATAACACTAAATAATAATGCAATTAATAATGTTATTAATTATAAATAATTATGAAGTCGAAATGATTATGTGCATAATTATTATTTAATAATAAAAACATTTAATGATAATATGACTGTAATTTATTTGGCTATAAAAAGAAAATATTATTTATTTTAGTAAATAATAAATTGTTTTTTATATTTTATAATACTATTTTTTTATATATTTAATAATGATATTGTTATTAATTAAACTAATAAAAAATAATCTATATGGATTACATTATTAATTGTTACCATTCTTTAATATTTCAAATTATATATTTTTTTTATTACACTATTTATATTTACTATTATAAATTATTAACAATCATATTTATTATTAATTACATAATCCATCCTCAAAACAAAAAAGTACTAATAAAAAAAATGGAAAAAAACACAAAGATGGACGCCCTTTTGAAAGGTGCCTTGTTAATTTTTTTAAAGGGGCATTTTGAGAAGGCGTCTTCTTAAGAACTATGCTTGAGAAGGTGCTTAATATGTAGGCGTCTTCTGATTTCTTATTCTAAAGACGGTGATTTTAAATTCAGCACATTCTTCAGTAAATACACTGTACACATAGAAGCCGCCTTCTAAAAAGATGATCTTCATTTAGTAAATCAGTCCCACGCGCCCAACGGTACATTGCGAAAACGATTCCCCACGACTGTATAATAGGAATTTGTTTTTTACTTTACGTTAGAACATAAAATTATCCCTCAGTATTCATGAAGCCCAGGTTCAAACCTATTTCTCCCTATCTTCAATCCACTTGGACCCTGAGTTAGGAAACATCAGGCGGGGTTCTAGTTCAGAAACAGTTCGTCGCACTCATCCACCAAGGTCTCATTCTCGAAAATGGTTTTGTTTATCAATCATGATGAATTTCCGTGAACTTATGAGACTCGAAATGCGTTATTCGACATCCAAAAATCTCAAAGATTGATCAATATGGGCTTGATCCAGATTACAGTCATTCGGTTTTGAAGACTACATTGCGCAGAATTTAAATTTCAGGCATTAATGGCTTCGGGTCTTCTTCATATAGCCACAGATTCATCCAAGGAATGACACGAATATGTGCCGAGATCGGTATGAGTAATTCATCCAAGGAAGGACACGAAGATGTGCTTCAGTATGTTTGATTTCACAATTCTTCTTTACTGTCGAACTCATCCATGCGCGGACTCTTGAATTTCATACGGTCAGTCGTTCCTTTCCTATTCACGAATGATTGGTATTTTTTTACATACAGAAGTACAGAATCACGAAAGCTCGGGGATGGAACACTCATAGAAGCTAGACATTAGCATGGAAGAATGGATCACGGACGATGGGCATGGAAGCAGGGACACGGAAGAAGTGGTCTTCACGTGGAATAAAGATATCGGAAGTTGGGGCATGAAAGAAGGATGTGTTCCACAGAAGATAACCCCCTTTTCAAATTTCATTCTTCTCGGAAGTAGGACCTAGGATACATATTTCAGTATTTAGTGAAAATAGAAATTCTATATGAAAAATCGCATCTTTTGACGCTGGATTATGTAATTAAATTTTGAAGTGATAATTTCTTTATAGAATTCGACAAAAAATGTTCAAAATAAAAAGAATAGAAATATGGAAGAATTAATCCCTAATAATTCAAGATAAAAAAAATTATTTGGAAGACAAATTTTCAATAAAAAATCACCACAGACAATTGAAGAAAATTTGTTATTAATTAAACTACCAAAAACAATGATTTTCAAAATATTTTCAAAGATTAATAGTTTCACCTTCAAAGTAATCACCTTTTAATACTTCTCCATTGTGATCATATTTTTTATATATTTAAAACTCTTTCAATTCATTTGTGTTGTGATTTAATTATTGTAATGCTTATATATGAGATGTTGGCCAACTTGACATGCTAAAATGCTTATGTACCGGGCTATACCCTAATACATGCTAAAATGATTATATAGTGGGCTATCCCCAGAGACATATGCTAAAATGATTATATACCAGGTCTGGCCCTCACACCCATGCTGAAATGCTTATATACCACACTTTGACCTAATACATGTTGAAATTCTTATATACCAGGCTACGCCCTAATTAAATGCTAAAATGGTTATATATAGGGTTCTCATATATATTTGTGTGATTTATACTTTGGTTATAAGGTTATGGTTGACATGGTTGTGAGACATGGTAAGAGACATTTCGGCATTAATTGCACCATGGAAGGTTAAGTTTTACCATGGTAATATGGTTACATTGGAATGGTTGTGAGTTACGCTCAGAGACAATCCGACGTGGTGCTGAAGTAGGTTGATGTGGTATTCATTTAATTGTTTTATTAGTTAATACAATTGTTATTTCATTATTGCATACACTTTTTATCCAAATGGTTATGTTTAGACACAATGGTGTCGACCTATTAAGTTATACTCACACCCTATCTAGGTCTTCATTTGGTACATGAGCGGATTACATGGATTTGAGGTTCGACAAGGGAAAATGAGCTTTTTGTTGATTGTTTTCTTACTGGATGGGTAGATGTTTGGAGGCAGGAATCACATGGGATTTGAGACTGGGGACTGTAGAGTATTTATTTGATTCTGACAGTCTTTAACTTTTATTTCTCTTAGCATGACCATAGGTACATTTCAGCACATCATTAAATAATTCCTTTATTATTTATTGTATTATTCAGTGGGATTTTATTGTTGGGTTTCTGCTGCATTATAGTATTTCTATTATTTCCAAACTCACATATTTATTATATTTTGGATTATTCCGCTTTGTTGTAACTCAGTAACCATGTGGTATAGTATCCCCACAATACTTATCACACCACCACTACTAGTTGATAGCCTCTGGCGTATGAGGAGGTGCACTTGAGGTATCGTAACCAACCCGTTTTGGTTATGTGAGTGAGCGCCATATCAGGAGACGTTACAAAGTTGTATCGGTAGATGTTTCCTTTTTGGTTTCTTTACTATTTTAGGATATGTAGAATGTAAATGTCGTGACTTGGTAATGAGATAGTGTATAGGAGTATCTAACACATGCATGGGGGAAAATCCATGTGCCTAGGGGTGGATTGATGTTTATAATTTTTTCTTGTTACAGTTGATGTTATTTCACCACGAGTGATTCACACACTATGTGAGGTTATTATTTCATGATGTTTTTGGTTCTTGGGATTTATACTCATGGATGGGAATGGCACATGATGTGTATTCATGCATCATGATAGACACATAATGATATATATTTTCATGCATTGTTCATGATAGTGACATATTTATTGCATGTGATATATACTTTCCTATTTAAACTATGATATAATAGACCTATTATATCAGAGAAATGAAATAAATAAAATGTTATGTCATGCAAAAGCACTAGTAATCCATGATTAGAGAGACCATGAGGAGTGGTTCTAGGTTGTTGTCACCTGTTGAGGTTAACCTTGTTATAGCTAGTGTTCTAATAAGTATGCATGTCTTTTAGAGAAAATGAATCTTCATCATCTTCAAGATGATCTTTATGAGAGTGGAAATCAACACGATCCTAGTGTATCTAAGCTATAGATTCTTATAGTTCTTGAGGATCATATGGATGTTTAGCTTCACAAAAGCTTCCTGAGGGGCATGAGATCCACGAAGAAGAAGACTGTTTACAACGTTCCTTCGATGTTTGAGAGAACGAGAGAGTTCCAGCTGTAGCATCCACCTACACTCACTGGGGAGGGAGGCCATCAGGTAACTGAGATTTGGATTGAGTTTGTCCAGACTATTTTTAAGCATCTTGAGACACCTGCAGATAGGAGGGTGAAGGTTGCTACATATATGCTTCGTGGACCTGCGAAGTGTTGGTGGGACATTTCAGAGAAGGTTGGGGAGAAAGAGGAGTTATATTGGAAGGACTTCAAGATGAAGTTATTGATCCATTTCTATCCCGAGATATTGAGGGATGAGAAGGCTCGTAAGTTCATGCACCGGATGTAGGAGTGCTCATCAGTGATGGAATACACTAAATGTTTCCCTAACCTATTGTGCATTTCTCTATCATTGGAATATGATGAGATATTTAGGGTGAGACGTTTTTTGGATGCTATTTTCTATGAGATCAAGTTATAGGTGAACTAGTTCCATATGAGCTGTTTTGCAGACATGATGAATCAAACACTCATTACGGAAGAGAATCTAAGAGGGGCCCTGATCAGCGACCATGATATTTTAGCAGGGAAAACTCTGAGATCCACTTCTAGTTGAAGGAAGAATTACTATGGTAGTTTTCTCCAAGGTATTAGTGGTCAGAGAATTTAGTGTAGTGGGCAACCATCTCAGGATCGTGCTTCGTTGTAATGCTATCAGAGTGGAAAAATAGGCTGCAAACAACCACAATGTCAATACCCTACTTTGTAGTTCCATGTTTTCGGTATTTTGGGCCACCTACAGAGGTTTTGTAGGGGAATGAATCACCAAAAAAGTGGCAGGGGAATCATACATTTACTAGAGTACGGGAAGGACTCAACTACTTCTTAGCAGATAGGTAGCTCGAGTTTCACTAGTCGTTCTGGTCGAGGTAGGGGATGTGGTACCTTTGTACATGAAATGAAGTATCGAGTAGAGGGTATAGATCCAGGGAGTCAATATGGAGCCCAAGGTAGAGGGTCTGGTTAGCCATACATTATACAGACTAATATTTCTAGTGTGAATATAGGATTGTCTAAACTCAGAGGTACGATTCATGTGTATTCTACACTTGCTTGTGTTTTTTTGAAGCTGAATCATCACATTCCTTTTTTATATTAACTTTTTGTAAATGGTTTGGTCTTGGATACGGAAATATTGGGTGGTGTTTTGACCAATGACCCACCTATTAGAGTGCGATAAAAGAATATCAAATGTTGCAAGGTGTGTTTTCTATATATTTGTGGCCACCATTTCTTATAGGAACCATTCATAATGGAGAAGGATGTATTCTATTTGATTCTTTGTATCAATTGGTTAGTTATGTAACCGGGTCATATTGAGTGTTACTAGAGGAGAGTTTCATTTTTTTCTTTAGAAGGAGGCAATTATTCTCACCAAGGTGAGTGGGATCTTTAAGCTGGTTATTCATGACCAATTTAATGCAGGTTGGATTGTCTTGAGGGTCAGAAATATAATCTTCCTCTAGATGATGTTGTTATGTAGAAGAATTATTTTCCTCTAGTGGTAGTCCATTTTCAGTATGTATTTCAAAATGAGTGTTATAGCTTAACACATGAGCGGGAGATTGAGTTTATGATCGAGTTGGTGCCGGGAGCAAAGCCAGTTCCTATCCTTCCTCATATAATGAAATCTGCACAGCATCAGGGGTTGAAAGTCTATAAGGATGATTTGGAATATAAAGGTTTCATATGGCCTAGAACATATCCTTGGGGTTCTCTAGTTCTCTTCTTCTAGAAGGACGATGAGTCTTTGTTCTTATTTGTCGATTATCGGAGGTTGAACTAGATGATAGTCAAGAACTAGTTTCCTCTTTCATGCATCGATGATATCTTCGATCAGCTATGAGGTGCTAAGATATTCTCCAAGACTAATTTGATATTAGGATACCATAATTTTAGGTTAATACCATCAAACATACCACAAACTTCTTTTAGGACTAGGTATGAATTATATGAGTTCTTAGTGATTCCATTTGGTTTCATCAATGCATCAGTGGTATTCATGGAATTGATGAATAAGATCTTTCATTTTTTTGACCACTTCATGGTGGTTTTTTTGGATTACATCTTAGTTTAATCTCAATCAACAAACAAGAATTCCCAAAATCTTGACATCATCCTGAGTACAGTGAGAGTGCATTAGATTTACTCCAAGATAACCAAATGCAGTTTATTAATTAATAAGGGAAATTCATGGGCCATGTCAACTCAATGTAAGGAGTGTTAGTGGACCCATAGAATGTTTCAATCATGGTATCTTGGAATTATCCCATGAATGTTTTCTTGATTCTGAGATTTCTAGAATTAGAAGATTATTATCCGTTCTTTATTAAGGAATTCTCCCATATGGTAGCACCGATGTTACGGATGACCATGAAAGGGGTGAAGTCTGTTTGGTATGATTATTATGAGAGATATTTTCAAGTTCTGAAAGGCAGAATGACCTCAACACATATCAACACTTTACCTATGTTGGGTAAAGAATATACAATGTATTGTGACAGATCTGAAGTCGGAATTAGAGTAGTTCTGATGTAGGAGGGTTGCATAGTTTCTTATGGCTCTAGATATGAGATCAAATTATAAGAATTACCCTAATCCTAATATGAATCTAGAAGAAATGGTACATGATTTGAGATGATGGAGTCAGTAAATCATGGGTGATAGGTTTGTGGTATACACGAACCACAAGAGCCTCAGGTACATCTTTCCTCAGTAGAACACGAATCTTCAGCAAAAGAGGTGGGTCGAGTATCTACAGTATTTTGACATTGAGTTGGCTTATTCACTAGTAGAAGGAAATGTCATTATTGATGATTTGATCTAAAATATGAAGATAAATCCAGTACGGGATTCATGCGACTAGTGGTGGGTAATGGGCCTCTTTGCATACATGCATCTAGATGTTCAAGAGTCTCATGGATGAGTACCTTTTAGCTTAACATCTTTTATACCAATGATTTTGGATCAAATAAAGACCGAGGATTCATCTAATCTTGAGGGATTCATTCTGAGAGATATATTATATGGTGAAGAGACACCATCGGTATGGTCCCATAGTAGTGGAAATTATATTCTTTTCGATGGACGAGTATGGGTTCCTATGGTCTTAGACAAGGAGCTGATGAGGGAGTTTAATGCATCTATATGGGCAGTACATCCTATTTTTACATAGATGTTATGTGATCTCTATATAAAATACCAGTGGCCAAGAATAAAGAAAAAGGTTTTAGTATTTGTGGAAAGATGTTTTAGTTGTTAGCAGGTGAAAGCTGAGTATCAGAGGACAGCTAGGAATCTACAGCCTTTTCCCATTATTGATTGGAAATGGGATGATGTATCTATAGATTTTTGTGACAGTATTACCTAGGATAACCTGTATGAATGATGTTTTATTGGTGATTTTGGATATGTTGATGAAGTTAAATCAATTATTTTATATCAAATAGACCTTCACAGTTGATGATCTGGGAGTTCTTTACATGAACAAGTTATTTAGGTTCAACGTTGTTACGAGGAGTATAATTTCAGATAGAGATCCTCATTTCATATCACGTTTATGGTAGGGTCTTCAGAAGGCTCTAGGGTCAATTTTTATTTTGAGTATGACCTATCATTCTCAGACTTATGGTTAATCTGAGAGGACTATTTAGGTTATGTAGGATATATTACAAGCCTCTATTTTGTTTTTCGATGGTTTGTCGAAAAAACATATTGAACTCATGGAGTTTGTATATAATAAGAAATTCCAGGAGTCGATCCAAATGGCACATTTAGTGTATTTTTATGGAATACCATTCCATTAACCTATCTATTTGATGGGGGCAGGTGATTCAGTGCTTGTTGGGCCTAGTCTCTTATAGGAGACGTCTGAGCAGGTTTAGTTGACCAGGAATTGGTTGGTGACCATGTATTACAGGAAGAAACCCTTTGTTGACCAGTGGGGATGACCAATTTAGCTTTTGGTTGGTCATTTTTTTCCTTTGGGTGTCACCTAGCTTGGGGAAACATTGTACCAGGAATCATGGAAAGCTAGCACCTAGTTTTGTCAGTCCCTTTGAGAAAGTGTATATGGTCGGTCCAACATCATACAGATGAGTCCTTCTAGAGTTCTTCAATACCATGCCTAAAATTTTTCACATTTCAAAACATCAAAGATATTATTATGAACCATATAATGTGATAGATGTAGTAGACTTCGATCTTAGTGCTGACGCACCCTTTGAGGAGCATATGATACGGGCCCAAAAACATCTTCCCCATACCCTAATATCATAATTCTAAACCCTAAACCTTAAAACATAAACCCAAACCCTAAAATCATAAACCAAAACCACAAAACTGAACAAAAAATCCTAAATCCTCATCGGAAAACAATATATCTGAAACCATAATACCAGAACTCTAAAACCTAAAAGCTGACCCCTGATCTCTGGGGTAGGAATATACCATTAGTTCGAGTGTAGTGGCACTATGGGAAAGTTAAAGAGGAGAACTAGGATAATGAGTTTGATATGAGAGAATAGGGGATAGAATTGTTCTCAAAGACCCCATAATAAAGCTTGGGGCAGCTGAGGGATGAGTTGTTATATGGTGGGGAGGTTTTAAGACCCCATCTTTTTATAGGTACATCTCTCTCTCTCTCCGAGTTTTTCATTAAATTTATTTTGGTTGAATTTTTCATCATATTTAAATATTGGTGGTTGTGTTTCTTCATGAATGTATGGTTGATTGAATAAACATAGACTTAGGTTGTGATAAAACTTGAAAAAAATAGGGAGGATCCATGCAGGGAGCAGTTCAGGGATTCCCATTTGAATTAATGGAGTTCGAGTATAAATGGCCCAAGAGATACCAAGGGTTATTGGTATGTTGGGAAACCATAAAAGGGGTTTATGTTTGTAAAGGGAAATGGAATGAAAACTTTCTTTAGGGAATTTACATTCCATGTAAATGGGTTACATGATGTGTAGAATGCACTAGGATCATGTCGTGGTTAGATTCAAGACACGAAGTGATTACACATCATGAAAAAATTACACATCATGTAATTTTCAAATGCATTAAATCATCATCCATGGTAATTGGTATTTTGTCCTATCCATCTAAAAATAATCACATGATGTGAAACTATATTACACATCATTTAATTTCCTAAGCTAGTTTTAAAAGGATGGTGTGCGATTGATTTTTTCATTCATCTCACACGAATGTTTCCTTCTATCGACCTAGGGATCTCATCCAACCAATTTTGAAGCACCTATCTTGATTTCTGAAATCCCAAAAATGCATCGAATAATAAATTAATTTAGTAAAAAATAATTAATCTAATTTGATAATTAATATATAATTCTCCCCTTAGATACTTATCTTCCCATGTTCTTTACCCATTTTCAATACATTAGATTTCATTTAAAAAGGTCCTTTTGTCAACCCATCTCAACAAATTAAATTTGATAAAGACCACATGCCTATTTGAAATATTTTAAATCAAATACAAAGTATATATTTAATAATAACCCTAACATATATATAATTAATCATTAAAACTTGCATAACATGTCATTATGTAATTAAAAAACCCTTTACAAAATAAAGAAGGCATGACTGTTTCATAAAAGAAGAGTTTGAATTGAAACCACACACCTTTTTTCTCATGAAACTATAAGGAAAAATGGAAACCAATCTCCAACCTTGTTAAATAATACTTTCAAATTGTAGACCTTTTACACACTATTACTCATAAATGTGTGCTTATCCATTCGACACCCACTATTTTCCTAGAAATTATAATATTTAAAATGGGAATACTTGTAAACAAAAGGAGAATAAATAAATAAATAAATAAAGGAAAATTGTACATAATGGGTGTGATATATTTACCATGTGCATACAAACCCAATATCCTCATCCACATAGTGAGCGAAAATCACACACAACCTATAGCCACAAATCAGTGAACCTATGCCAACACCTGTGGATATGGTCAACACCATTCACATCACATAGGAGAACAACATCACCCCATTCCAAATGATCAAAATCACTTATGGAAACACGGGTTAAACCCAACACATTCCCTTGGAACCAAATCAATCACCACATGCCATGATATGTTATCCACAACAAGATGTACCATGCACCTTAAACCCCCAAAATGCTCCACCAGGATATCTAAGCTCTATTAGGCCACTCCAATCATTTTCCAATGATACTACCCCAAGGTATATTTTTATGAACACTATAAACTTCAAGTTTTTTTATTCCTGATCATTCACATGACCCTGAAAATTCCTATTTATCACATGACACATATCACTCATATAACATAAGAAATATCCATGCACCACATAAGTAGAGTTATTAGGAATCCAATTACTAAGGAAATCTATCTAATATAGTTCTGATCCAAAAAAAATTAAATAATATGAGAATCTCCTAATTTTTTTCGAAACCAATAAAAACAAATAAACTAAGACACAAACCATGATTAGACACCCAAGGTAAGATATCCTTATCCATGATTACTTTATACTATGAAAAACATAATGAATGGATAATAATCAATAAATACCTTTCAAGTGGAAAGAAAAAAATGAGAGATAGATAGATATAATAGTTAGGGAATACCCACTATACTATTGGATGAAATGGTGAAAACTTCCTCAAATATTTATTTTAACTAATTAAAAAATAATTTTAAAAGATAGGACAACCTGCACATCACATCATGTCCCCTTGGATGATGGTATGATTCCCCCTTCTGGTCTATCACACTTAATTTTGGAAATGTTTGGATTAAAAATTATCTATCATCTAGATAAACCCTTACGCATCATCCACACCAAGTATGACCCACATCAAACCTTATGTATCAACCATTAAACATCACACAGACTAACTCTTACGTATAATCCAAATCGATTCTTACATATAATATTGATTAATACTTGTGTATGATTTTGATACAAACCTTATGTATCAAGAAGATACAACCCTTATGATACATCTAGACCAACCCTTAGGTATTATCAATTACATATCAACCATTATATTTCAGATATTTTACCAATTATCTATCTAAATTATGGAAACCCTTATGTATCATTGGGTGACCCTTACATAACTCTTTGTGACCCTTACACATCATACGGTGTTCCTTATACATCAAAGGGTGACCATTACATATCATAGGGTGACACTTAAAAAATTTGAATTTATAAATTTTTCAGATGATCAAGGTGCCCTTACACAAGAGAAACTTACCCGTAAATAAGTGTAACGTTATTCATGAGGAATACTGTTATGCTGAGATTCTAGACACCCATCATGTTTTGGTTTTCCTTCGCTACAACATGACCTTTGGCCCCCCACCAAAACCTATCGAATATAACCAAATCTCTATGTTGTGATCCCCTAAGTCATTGTGTGATGTTATTCCAAAAATATAATTCCATCCATGAGCCCATGAAAACTAAAAAACCAAATTATCAGCCTATTTTGACACCCCTGACACCACAATAGGGTTTAGAGGCACACATTCCATCTGATATCCAACCAAAATTATAAATCCCGAATACTTAGGTTATTAAAAATTCTCTATTATTATACAATGGGATTATCAAACGAGTAGAGATAAATGGGACCAGGATCAAAAAATAAATTTTTTATCTTATATGGTATGTTTAGATTCCATATTGGTTAAAAAAGAGACTTTAATCATTACCTCAGGTGGAAGGATTCATTCCAGATGTGTTCCAAATGAATTTTTTATGTTACATTTTGAATGTGAGGTGGATCTATTAATTGAGCATTCACCTATAACCAATTTTTTTAATCTTATATATCTTATTAAAATGGTATATTTTAATTGATTGAAATTAAATCTTGAGGATTTGGATTCTATGGGTTTTATATCACCTCGTGCTTCTCATTTAGGTGTTGTAGTTATCTTTACCAATAATTCAAATTGGATTTTATGTCATTCCATTGATTATTGAAAATTAAATTTGGAAAATTCTATGAAATGATACATATTTTTTTAAAGTAAAGTTTTTAACCAATTAAATGTGGATAAATGATTTTTGGATATTGATTTGAGATCTTGGTATCATATTTTTTGGGTTATACCTATGGATATTTTCAAAATCTCATTCCAAAGTCAATATGTTCATTTTGAATATTTGATTATTCCTTTAGGCTTGAAAAATGATTCCAATGTTTTAATATCTTTTTTTGAACATATATATCCTTATCAAACATATTTCTCATTATAAAACTTGAAGATTGTTCTCTAGTTTCAATACCAATTGCTAATGTTTTTACCACTAATGTTTCCCTTTTCTATGAAATATCTCAAAGACAGGTTTAAGTTTCTTATATATGATTCTATTTATATATACTTTAATAAATCTATTATTTGTTAGTATCATGTATTTAATAATTTCAATTCACTATGATTTAATTTATTTATGATGTTTCTCTCAAACCATGGTTATTAATGAAGTCAAACCTTCACAAATATCATCCAATGTCACTCATGGTTGGTTGGTTAGTTTATTAAATTCCTAAAATATGAATCCCTATAATTTATCGAAAACCATTCCTCCAAGTCTATGAACTCATTAATAACCTATTCAAGTGATTCATATATTACAACATCAATTTTTCCATATACATGACTTATATAATATAGAACATATGTTCTTGGTTATTCCATAATTGTCTATGTTTAATAAACTACAGTATCGATGAGTGTTTTATCCCAAGAAAACCCTTAACAAGATTCTATGTTTTTAATGATCCAATTAATTTAACCAAATAATTCTATATCTAATACATAATATTGAAAATTTCATATAAATCTCAGGATATATATATTTTTATTTACAACTAAAAATTCAATTTTCATATCTAACATACCTCTATTAATCTCATGAAAATGGAACATAGAATAAATTCAATGTTATTAAGGCCTAATTGGATTTTGGTTTCATGGTTATGTTTTTTGTAAATTTTATGAATTAGCAGTTTTTAATTAAATGTATGAATTTTTGATAATATTTAATTGTAAATAGAGGAAAAATTAAAAAGTTTGGATATTGGTATTCATATGTCTAGTAGAAGAATAAATGTGTGTTTTCTAGATTGTGGATACCAAATCGGGATGAAATTCATAGTTTTATATAATATATTTTCTATTAAGTTATATTACAAAATTAAATTTTGGATGTTGAATAATTAATAGAATTCTAGTTCATTTATTCTTCTATGAACCATGTCGGTGAAGAAAATTACATTATGGTAGTGGTCATTATAGAGATTTTATAAAATTTTATCTATTTGAAAAACCCACTAATATAAAACAATTATATATTGGTATATATGATTCGTAGTTAAATGGGAAAAGTAATATAAGATACAAGAAGCATCATACATTCATGGTTTCTTTTCTAGAGAAGACCAATCTTATGGATATGAAACCATCTCATTGAATTCGAAGAAATTCTAGTGATTTTAAATTAAAAAAACGTAATATAACCATATTACTTGTTATTTCAAAATTTATATCATGATTTTTGTAATTGTTTTTATCATAGAATGAATAAATTATGGGAGGGGTGACCACATCATGTTAAGTGAAAATTTCATTACATATTTTAATTTCCCATCTCTATTTTATATAAAAACATGGATGATTTTATTGAGTTAAACTATTCATATTTTATTACGATTATTACTTGGTATTTTAACAAGAATTAAAGAGGATATATGTTATGAAACCTGAGAATATCATACATAAATATTAAATAATTTTACCTGATTATTAATTATATCTCACAATAATACACACCCCCAGAACCTATTGGTTTGGTTTATTTAAAAAATAGATACATAATCAATATATTTTAAAATAATTATTCATCAAATCCCAAAAATATTATTCCAACATGACACCCTTATATAAATATAATAAATTGCACTTTTGTTCATAACACGGGGAATGCATACAAAAGAAAGGGTGCACTCAAATTCCCAATAAGGGTTGAGAAAAAAAGATGTCAATCAAAGATCATAAGTGAGCATAATTTGAGAATATGGGTATGAGAAAATAACCAATGTGAATGGACATAACATAATACAATTATACCAAATAAAACAAATAAAAAACCATGAGTCATGAAATAATTATTTTGGAATAACATAATACATTATTCATGGGAGTGTTGAAACATCAGTCAATAATAATTATCCATGACAATATAACATGGGTACATTACATAATATAAGATAGGAAGAAAAATAATCATATAAATCACAAAATATGTCAAGGTTAACCACCAAGACATTCATGTGATAATGGACTAGGCTATCCACTAGCCCATAACCTAATGGACTTAAGATAAACACCTATATCCCATGAAATATAAGACATGGGATAACCTATTGTGTCCCATCCTAATATAACAAGATATAAAACATTCCCCAATTCATTGGAGGGATATAAAATACTCCATCACATAATGATAAACCATACATAAGTGTGTCACATGAACATGAAAATAATAATAATTTCATTATTGAAAAATTAACCCTTGTGAATGAAATAGGTTTCATGAAAATTACCATAAAACATGGTCATAAGTCAACCAATGAAACAATGTGTATTGTATCATTAAAATATATTCCCAATGAATCATTAGGAATATGCAATTATATTGACATCGACAAAATAACACTTAATAAGATAATTAAAAAATACATTGTGAAAGAAGAAGAAATACCCTTTAAATTTTTGTTACCTTTTAAAAGAAGATAATTTATAAAAAAATAGAATAAAAATTAAATTTGAAAACCATGAAATCATTATGAGGAATATTTATGTAAAAAATTAAAGAACATGGTGGAAAAATTCATCCATGCTCATGAAATTAGAAAAATATTTCTTCCACACCAGATGTTCCCATTGGATTAAAATGTATTTTTTTTATCAAAATTACGAGATTACTTAATGATTTAAGGTGATGTTACATTTTTTTAATCTACCACAGAGAGTTGTTAAAGGCCTTGATATGTCAAATGGTAATGTATTTAAGGGTAAAAAATAGAGTTATTTATTTGATAGAGTCAATATGAAGAATCAATTTAAATTTGTTGATTTATTAATAGTTCGGAATGTTCAAAGAATGTAATGATGATATAAGTGTTATCTAAAACTTTTGATAGAATTTGGAAGATAACAGTTAATAGAGGATTTGGAATTACATGTCATACTTTATAAGTTATTTTTTATAGAATATTGATAGATCATCTATTGAAATGATATTATTTAGATGATGTTCATTTTAGGTGTTCGAGAAAGCCTCTAGATCAATAGGAGTGGCTTTGAGATAACTGGAGAATGTTTGGAAGTGTTGTTGTGCTAGATGAGAAATATAACTGACTAAGTATAGATCTCATAATGTTTCAAAAACTATCATTTTATGATTATTTTGGAATATTGAAAATCTTTAAACAAGCAACTTATACGGTTGATTTTATTCATTATAAGGTTGAGACAACCAACCTCGTAAGGTTGAAGTTTCATGGAAAAACTCTGTGTAAAGTTGAGATAGGAATTTAAGTACTCATAAAGTTGAGAAAAACTCTGATTGTGGTTGATAAAATCCATCAAAAGGTTGAGATATGTTATCAAAATAGTTAGATAGACCTCATGTGGTTCAAATAACAATATGAGGATTAGATGGCATGCATAATGAGAACTTCGTAATGATTAATGTGAATAAAATATAATGATGTTCTTATTGTAATCATCATAATTTTAATATAATAATATAATTAATTTTATTGATATTCAATCTAGTAATTCATCCTGAAATTGAATGTGATTTTTATTCTTGATTTATGGATGAAATTATTTCCACACTACAAGCACGAATTCCATGCCATAGTTTATGTGCTCAGGAATACGGGAATAAAAATCAAAAAGGAAATAGTTCTATGGATTTTTTTAAAAAAATCGATGAATTATTTAAATATTATATAAGGAAATAAATATTGAGCTCTATGTGATTTAAATGAGAATTAAAATGAGTTTAAATGAGGCGATAAATTTGAATCCATTGGCTGATTTAAAATAACAGATGACTTCTGAAGAAAAATATTAAGAGACTTTTGAAAAATAAAATTTAGAAAATATTATCCATTGTATTATTTTGTGAATATATATTTAAATAAAAGAATAAAAAAATGTGTTTTTGAATTAAAATAAGTCTCAAATACCATGTATGAGAAATGTTTGAGGGTTTTTTACATCAAGAGTATCAAAGAGAGAATGAGGTGAATGAATTTGGGAGACATTAATGAAGAAGGAGACATATTGTGATAATGTATTTGATGTGTTGATGGGGAATAGATACTATGATGGTCTAGAAATATGAGGAACCCATGAATCCATGTAATTTAGAATACCTGGTCATATAAATATAAAGGTGTATATGATCTGGCTAGATGATGTATTTTGTTTTTAAAGGATGATAAAGAATAATTAGTACATAAGATTGATGGAGTAGAAGAATATTTTATTTATTTGGATCTTTATTTTAGAGGATAGTTTTATTCTTATAAGAGGACTATAGAAGACTAAGAATGCTGTGACTCAATGTTGATGAGACTATGATGGTCCTTGGTTGTAACCTCATGTGTAGACAATATAGAATCTATGATTGGGGTAACTAACCAATCAAATAAAGTTGTAGTATTTTATGTCAAGTCATATAAATACTTATGTGATGTTCCTCATTTATAATATTTTTCATATTATGTGGATTTGATATAATTATTGAGTGTATTGTGACTTTAATAATTATAACATGTTTACATAAAAAGGAATTATTTGAAAAATAAGACAACTGATTCACCCTACCCCTCTTAGTGGTAAATCTAGCCAAGGACATGAAAAGTTGTATTATACCCAACCCACAATACCTCTTAATGATCCAATAATTTTTTTTGTATATATAGACCAAAAATCCTATGAAAACTCACTATGTCCCTACTTTATATGTAAATAACTAACATAACTAGAGAAATATGATGAAAACCTATCTTCTATCACTTATCTTAAAGGTAAGATATTATGAAACTATTGGTTTTCAACCCATTCCTAATAAAGTCCCTTTTTTTCACTGATAAGAGATACTTTCAAGTGGATTTAAAATAAAAGAATTTATTTTTCATGTCTCTATCATAAAATTTATACATAAATCATATTGATATTAAAATTTATAATGAAATTTGAAGAAAATTAAATAGAATTTATTATTGAAATATCAATGTTACGGAAGAAAGGTTATATGACCATAGGATATGATTCGAAGAAATAATGATGACTGATGATGAGAAAAATGAAAACTATTTTACAAGATTTAGTAAGATAGTGATCAATATCAAGGGTTTTAGTGATAATATTTATGTTCAAATAATTTTAAAAATATTGATGAAAATATTTATAGATAGATTTAATCTCAATATTTCTACCATATAAGATAGGAAATATTTGTTATTGGATGATATTTAAAAAATTATCATGGATTATGAAATGAAAAAAACTAAATATTTAATGAATAAAGAAAAAGGATGAGATATATTTTGAGTCTAAGCAAAGAAGAAATATGGGGAAGTTGTAGAATAAAGTGATTCAAATAATTATGAGGATGAAAAAGACCTAAAAATGGTTTCTACTCATCAAAAAGATTCATGAATATTAATTCTAATGAAAAGGGAAATAAACCATCAAGAAGGTACAACAATAGTGATCTTGTTCATTTTTCTAAATACTTCCCTGGGAACATAGTTAAAGAATATAAATCAAATGAGGAGGATAAAAAATAAAAGAAATATAAAAATAGTAATATAAAGTAGAAGAATTCAAATAGTAGGAAAATAAGCAGGATGAGAAAAAATGATAAAAATAACTCACCATGAATTTAATTAGATGATGAGGTAAATTTATTTTTTGATTTTGAAAAAGTATTTGGTACCTCTGGTAATGAAGATGAGGAATAAATAACAGATCTAGAATGGTATCTTAATGGTGTGTTAAAATCTTTTCATGAGAATACAACATAACTCAAGAAAATAAAAGAGAATGTTTTAAAAATAGAGAAAAGTGTCTTAATAAAATGAAATTTTGTTCAATAAATAAGCTGGATATATTAATGATTACAAGGAAAATTAATTAAAGTGGAATGAGCCAGAGAAAATGGAAAGTGATCTTCAAGCAATGTCAGATAGAAAAGTGTAAGAGCTATCCAAGAAATAATCTATTTGTCTTAGAGTTTAAAATGAGTTTATAAGATCAGAGAAAAATTATCAAAGGTTGAAAAGGTTAAAGTATAGTCTTATAAAGATAGATAAGTGAAGAATTTTTATAGTTAGGTAAAACATGGTCCCAATAAATCTCAAAAAATAATTTTTAATACTAATAGTGTGTTAGGTCCCATTTGAGATTAGATGAAATGTTAGTGGGGGGAGGGGTGAATTGACCCTGTTAATTTTTTAAAATAATTAATATCAATATTAATAGTTAATAAAATGAAAATGAAAATTAAAATTAATAATGTTATTTTTATAGTAGTTCAGATCTAAATGATCCTACCCCACTCTTCACCCCTCTCAAATATAAAGAGAAATTGAATCCACTATATATGGATTCTATAACTTTTCAATGGTTTCACAACACATTATAACTCCCATTTTTGGACCCTTTATTCCAAACCAAAAGCTATATTTTTTTCACTTGGAGTCACAAAAAACTTCTTTATTTTTCTCACCCAAAGTTAGAAACCAAATTCGATTCCTTTTCACACATGGAGGTACAAACCATAACCTACCTTTTTAGGGGGTAATATAACCCAACATGTTCATTTTATGGCCAGTAAAACCAAACCATTATTAATAAAAAAGAAAATATAAAGGTCTATGAACCAAAGAAACTAGATGAAAAAGAAATGATCTTAGTGTCAAGGAATTAATGTTATCTCCAACAATAATGGATTAATCAATTAATGTTTATAAAAGAGCGGTAATTGATTACAAATGTTTATCACATAGTACATTTCGAGAATATTCTCAACCTAATCACTTAACTAGTTATGTAAAACTCAACATATAGAGTTAGTTCATGAAAAATAGATTCAAATAAAGAAATCTATTTCACTTCATCCTTATCAAAGAAACATATGTATGTATCTTTATTAAATGTGCATGAAAAATATTCTAAGGTGGTTCACTTTGTTAATCTATACAATTTATAATAGGTTGAATATTGGATCTTGTTATAATAAGTAATATGTCACTAAAAATACATAATAAATGTAATTAATGTCACTTGAAATATTCCCATAAATAATACAAGTAAATTTCTTCAAATTCCATACAATATAAATTTTAAACTCACATTTTTTTGGAACTATCTTGACGCATTAACACAAGTGATGAGAATTTAATACTATATATAATTCTTCTAAAGTTAATTCAGTAGTCTCAAATATAATAAATTATTATTTAAGATATAATTATATCAATGAATACCCTTAAAACAAACATACAATAAATCAAAATTTAAAAGATACAAAATGGATCAAAAATAAAACATCATAGAAAAAAACACGATTAAGGAACTCTAGGTTGATATAATGGTAGGTCATAACCTGTTTTTGGTTTATGATTACAATAAGTCACCCATTTTAGTGATTCATTATTTTCCTCATGTCATCAATCTGGTTCAACTTGTGGTTGACCATTTTTTTCAAAATGCGTTCGATGGGATTTACAATGTGCAGTCGATCTTTTTTACAACATGTGGCCAATTAAAACCATACAGTCGATTTATTTTCATTAGGTGGTATGTTAAATAGTATAAAAATTCTGACAACCAATTTCATGGTTGATCTATAGCCATGCATGTAGTAATTTTTATTTATGTGTTTGGTTCAATAGTTACAAATATATTGACTGTCTATCTTACGTTTGATCAATATTCATGTTTATTTATACATTCAGTTCAATAGTTAGAAAAGTTCTGACATTATATTTTATGTTTTATCCATAGTCATGCAGTATTTCCAAGCTTGAAGTCACTCATGTCTTTAAATCACTTATCTTTTATTCATACGGTCGGTTAAAATATATTCGGATTTTGAAAAACTGACTAATTGGCAGACTCATAGTGTAGGAATCAATTATAAACAATAAAATGTCTTAAAAAAATGAAATAAGTTTTTTTCTTAAATCATGTTATAGGGAATAAATAAATTAAATAGAATTAGTGAAAAATTATAATTATTCAATAAATTTGTATTGTGATTATCAAAACAAAAATAAACAAAGTGTTTAGGTGACACATCAACATTCTCCCCTTTTGATAATTACCAAAAAGATCCAAACTTCTCTCCCTTTTTTAAATTGATCAGAAAGATTAAAATAAAAAATTCATCTCCCACTTTTAATGAATTATTAGTTTTTAGTTAATAGATTCTATCCTTAATATAGACAATAATTATTAGGAAATAAATTAACCTTGAAGATACATAAAAAAATGTACACTCCCCCTAAATTCATTCATTTTGTCTTATATACTTTAGTTTAATATCCCATTGAAATATATTTTAGAATCCTCAATGATCAATGAAAACATTTCAAGATATTAAATGAATTATATATATTAATATTCAACAAATTATGTGGTAACCTACTATTACATCACATGCCAGTGACAAATATAAATGTTTAGAATAAATAAAGACTAAGAAACATAATTAAAAAATTAGATAAGAAACATAGTTTAACACTCGATAAAAATATTCTATAAACTTGTATTTCTATCATACCAAGATCATATTTTATTTTATCAAACATTTCTGAATCCACGGGTTTAGTAAAAATCTAGCACACAGATCTACTATATAATTTAATTGCAAAAAAATATTTCATTTTAGAACATGAATTCTTATAAAAATGATATCTAAAATTAATCTGTTTAGTTTAATAGTGTTGAATGGATTTTTATAGATAAAAATTATATATGTAACATCAAAATAAATTGGAATATTTTCAAAAGTAATACCAAAATCAGAAAGTTTTTTTTAAACAGTAAAGATTGTGAATGATAATAAATAGTTGCAACATACTAACTATTAGTAGTTAATAAAGCCACCAAATTTTGTTTCTCATAACATCATGAAACTAAAAATTTACTAATAACATGACACATACCTATTGTGCATTTTATATTTATTTTAAAACCACCGAATAAATATCTAGTAAAATATTTAATTCAAATGATGTATGTGCATGATAAAGTAATATGATATTCAGAAATCCTTTACCATACTTTTTTACATTATTTACTACCGTTAAATGAATTTGTTTTGGATTATATTGTAATCTAGAACATATACACACTAGAAACATCAAATATGGTCTAAATTATATCAAATAAAGTAATTTACCAACATAGATTTAAACATGATATTATTAATATTTTTTGAAACTTGATCATATTATACATTAAAATAAGTACTCATTGGAACAATTGAGGTTTTAATGCCACCAAGGCAAAACCATTGAACTAATTTTTAGTATATATTGATAGATTAATAAAAATACCATCTTTATTATTAAGTATTTATAATCAAAAATAGAACTTAACTTCAGACATAAGACCCATGAAAAACATCAAAGACATTAAATTTGAAAATACATTACAATGTGAATCACTTAAAGATCCAACTATAATATCACGAATATATTTTAAAAAATAAATCTATTTCTTGAATCCATTTTAATACTTATAATAGGATCAACTATTACCTTTTCAAAACCATCATTCAAAAAAGACATTGGAAAACTCTCATACAAATCTTCAAGATCATGCATCAAACCATACATATATTTTAAAAGTTTAATAATTCATTCTCAAAACCAGAAATTGATTTAAAAATTAATTTTTAGAAATATATCTATTCAAAAATATGTTTTTTACCTCCATTTAAAAATGGTTAAATCACTAATCAGATTTATATTACAAGAGAATTCTTATAGATTCCAATCAAGAAACCGCCTAAAATGATTCTTCAAAATCAATTATTTATTCTTAATTAGAAACATGAGCCACCAATCTGGACTTTTTTATAATTATTTAAAAAGATTAATATATATTATATATAAAGGTCCATTTGGTGATAAAAATATTTTGATCCTTAGGATGTTTAACTAATTTCCATACTTTATTCTTATTAAATTATTTTAATTCATCAAACATTTTAAAAATTAATTTTTAATTTGTTGAAGAATCATTCAAATTTTGATTTAAAAAATTAGAAATAAAATCACTATAAAGGAAAAAAAATCAAAATTAATTACAAGTTTTAATACGAGAACTTATTTCACCAATGACATTGTCAACTAGATGATATTTATGATCTTTTAAAGTTTTCTCATGAGTGATACTCCCCCCTCAATTGATGCATTAAATGATAAATTTTTATGGTCTACAATGTTAAAATATCAAAATTATTCATCAACCTAGTGTAAACAAAATTTACATTCCTTTAGGTTATGTTCATAAAATTTAGAAAGCATATATTTTTCAACTATTAATTTTCTTTTGTTATAAACTCTATACGCCTTACAATAATCTGAATATCCTATAAAAATATGTTCAACAAATTTTGAGTCAAAACATTACAATGATTATTTAGTATTAAGAATATTAACTTTACAACAAAATACTCTGAAATAAACAATTATGGGGTTCATTTATTTTATTTAATTCAAAAGGCGTGTTCCTTAAAAATATCCTATGTAGAATTTTATTAGAAACATGAAAATATAATTGAATATTTTTTTCCTAAAAATATTTTGGAAAAGAATGCTCATTTAACATTATCCAATACATTTATTATAAAGTATTATTTTTTCCTTTCTACCACACCATCTTGTTGTGGGGTCCTAGGAGCTGAAAATTATTATTACCCCATTATCTTCACAGTATATATAAAATTATAGATTTAAAGACTTACCATGTCTATAAATTTTAATTAATAAAATTACACATCCTTTATCTTTTATAAATTATTTATAGTGGGTAATAAATTTATATTGAGCATCATAATTAGGTGAAAGTAAATATATCCATATAAATCTATTTTTTCATCCAAAATAACAAACACATAACTTTTTCATCTAAGACTAATAGTGTTCATGGGGAAACATAAATCCAAATTTAAATGTTTAAGGAGTCTAAAATTTCATACCTTATGAAAATATTTAAATGAATTATTATGATTATTATATTTTAAGAATCAATCACATACATAGGTGTTTTATAGTCTCAACTAGGGAAAATAAAAAGGATTTTTATTATTGGAAAGCTTATGTAACAACCTGACATTTTCATGGCACAATCTTCTATGATGTCAAATTTTTGTAGATTTCACATTATTTAAAATTTTGAAATTCAATTTAATAAAATTTACAAAATAATTGAATAAATATTGTATTTTTTACATATAAAAGATTGATTATTTTTAAAATAAATATGTTTTTTATTCACAAATTTCACATTCATATTATCATTATAATGTTATAAAATAATTATTAATTTATTTATTATTCCTTAAAAAAATAAAACCACTGATATAATAAATAAATTTGAAATTATAAATTCTCTAAAACATTTTAATTTACCTTTTGAGTTATCACTAAAAGTAACACTGCCACCATCACATTTATTAAATGATAAAAACATAATTACATCACCAACCATATGTAGTGATCATCCACTATCCATAAACCACACATCATTTTTTGATTCTTATAAGACACAATTCCTATAAAAAAATATTCTAGAATATTTTTGTACCTTGGAAAACATTGAACCAATGGTATTAGTATAAGAATTATTGGGAATCCATATATATTTCAAAAATTAGTTCACAGGTAATTAATAATTTAATAAGTTAAAAATATAAGACCTGGTGTGACCAAGGGACTATGGAAATACTAAAGAGAATTTAGTTTCATATTATAATTAAATTCAACGTTTGAAACATGTAACAATATATTCACTTCCACATAAAATTTTAACAAAAAATGTTTTATACATTTTGTGTAATCTTTTATCATAACCAAGACCATTTTTTATTAATATTATGTAAACTCATTATTTTTTATAAATTTGGATCCCTTTTAAAAATTGGATATATCAACCTTCAACCATTCAATTTCATTTCCATGTTTATCATTTTATTCAAAAATAGAATAGAATTTAGTTCATTGTGCCTTATCACATATAGAATGATAATCATTAAGTTGAATATTTTTAATTTAATGATTTTCAATATCATAAAATAATTTATCATATGATCTCAAAAGAGTATTTTTAAATTATTCATTTTTAATAAGAAAATCCTTATATTTTCTCTTGATTTCTGAATAATTCAGTGATCTCGTTAACTACATGATTGAGTAAATAAATATATTCATACAAATCATCTTTAGGAGAACCAAAAATTATATTTATATATGGATGATAAATCTAATTAAAGTCTTTGTTTTGTTGATAACATAAAACACAAGTTTAATGATTTTTTTCTAAAATATATTCATCACTTTAATCTTAATTTGAAGTATAAATCCTAAAATATCCCATTCCATTCCATTAATTTTTTATAGTTATCTATTTTTTTATCATTCTAGTGTCTTTTATAGTTATTACTGACGTATTTCTATGCATTAATAATTGATAACTTCATTTTCATCATTAGATTTTGTGAATTACTTATTTTGTAGTTAATTCATTTTTCTTCTACTTGAGTATATGTTATTTATTGTCTCATGGTAAACCTCTACAACTTACTCCATTTGACTACTTTATAATTCATAATTATAATTTTAAGTGGTATTTTGTATTTTTGATTTTAAATTAATACCTTTGTTTTTTTTAATTTTCATCTTGAGAATTATTTTTTATTTCTAATTCATATTTTAGTAAATATCTGATAAGCTAATATAATATATTTATAAAAAATTTCCATTAATCAAAAACTACATTTGTAGAATACATTTTATTTAGTAAATCTATTAAAACCCATTCTACTTGAATTTAATTTTCCAGAGTTTCTTTTAAACTTCTCATACCATTCACAATACAAGAAAATCTATGAATAATTTTATTGAATATTTCTTATTATCCCATTTTGAACTCTTGATACTAAGCTCTTAACATTCTCAATTTAGTTCTTATAAGTTTATCTAAATCATAATGTGTAACTTATATAATTTGAAATATTTAATGTAATGTGTTATAATAATATACATGGGTTTATACATTCATACTAATTGTGCAATGTAATAGATTTTTACCATGTAATTAAAAACATATCTAATAGAATCATTACAAGTAAATGATTCAGGATCAACATAAAGTAGTTTTTATGGTATCACCATGATTGTAAAACTGTCAATACTGAGGTTCTTAAGAAAATATTTCATGAGAGGCTACTAATAACCATAATTTTTTATAACAAAATAGGAGGTACTTTAGGTATCTGAGTGATCATTTCCCCTTGACTATTTATTTTAGGATTTTATTAACACAAATAAGATATAAATATTGAAAATATAGGGGACTTAATATGATAGAAAATGTTAAAACCCAATGTGAAACTCTCTAAAATATCAATTGGGGGGGGGGTAAATTGATCGTTTTAGATATATTTGAAGAATTATTATCAATATTAATAAAAAATATTGTAGAAATAGAAAATAGAAAATAGAATTTACTATTATAGTAGTTCATATCTAAATGATCTTACTCTACTCTTAACCCCTATAAAACATAGAGATAAATAGAACCCACTAACTATAGAATCAATGAATTTAAGGTAGTTGAAACCCTTTACAACTTCCTTTCACAACCCTTGAGAAAAACCCAAAATCTTAATTTTTATCTCCCAGAGTAACAACCCACTACTAACTTTTTCTCACCAGGAGTCAAAACAAAAAACCCTACCTTTTTTGTATCAAGATTCACAACCCAAAACCTAACTATTATATGGGTTATTATAGCCCAAACCATAACTTTTATGTGTAGTATAACCCAGAAAAAATTAAACACACTATATATAAGAATAAATAAGGACCACATATACCATATTAATAAAGAAATATTTAAGTGTCGAGGGAGGAAGGTTCTCTCCAATAGTAATGGATTAAACGATTAAAGTTTATCTAAGAGTAGTAGTTTATCACCAAGGTGCATAGAATTTTACATCACAAGAATACCATCAACCTCATTACTTCACTGGTTCTTTTAAACTATATATATATATATATATATTTCTTTCAAGCAAAATAGTTTCAAGAAGAAGAAATCGGTTTCACTTCATTATAAATAAAGAAACATGTGTATGTATCTTTAAGTAATTCACATGAAAAACATTACACCATGGTTCACTTAAAAAATTTATAAAATTTAAAATATCATATATAGTGTAACATTTTAGAATAATTAATATATAATTAACAATCAATAATAAAAAAATCAAATTCCTATGGAAAACCTACATAACGCATGCAATGAAATATGTTTAAATTCTAAAAAATTAGAGTCTTAACCTCATATTTTTCAAGAAACCATCATGAGGCATTAAACCATGGAATGATAATTTAATAATGCATATAATTATTTTGAATAAAAATAGTTAGCATCAAAATAATCATGAAGTGTTTAATAAATTATTAGATCAATGAAAACCTTTAAAAAATTAAATTAAATAACAATTTATAAAATATAAAAGGTATGAAAAATATCAATATTTAAAATAATCCATTGGTGAATGAAAGAATAGAATCATAGTTGGTCTTAACTTTTGGTATGTACAAGCTCACAGTAAGTCACTAATTTTGGTAAGTAATTATTTTCTTAACATGGTTGAATGGGTTCATTTAGTAGACTGAAAATTAAATTTCTATTTCAAAATCACGTTTGAGGGAAAAGTGGGAAACCAGAGTGACATCAAAGACTTAAAACACAACCATGCCTCCATGGTCCAAGAACATCAAGACAAAAGACAATCGAATTTAAGAGTAGGAAAAATACCCACCCTAGAAAAAATCAATTCGATCTGCATCCACCTTCCAATCACTACTCGGCTAGCTGTCCCGTGCAAAGATACACGGGAACGATACCAATGGAAAAAGTCATACCCTCTCAAAATATCTAATTCCGGATAGCGATGATAAGGAGAATGCTCCCTGATCTAAACCTCATCTCGGGCAATCCCATGAAAGTAAAATGGATGCAGTGTCTCATGAAACAAGGCTACAGTGCCACCAGTGAATTCAAAAAATTAAAACCACAAAAGCCTCATAAATGCACAACAACACAAAACCAACCAACCTTCACCAAGTCACAAGAAATAAAAGCTACATCTCCACAGACCTAAGTAAAATGCGTCTTCACTTAATCTTTCACTAAAGTCAGACCATACCAAAATCGCACGCTACAAAATAGAAACACATAGAAAAATGAATGTTTCACCAATGCCATAAGGAGTTCCCAGTGCAACTATTCCACACTACCACTGCAATAATGATGAAGCCACTACACCAAAACCAAAACAACCTTCAAAGGCTTCCACGATGACCACGACACGAAAAAAATTCACATCCAAACATCAACCATCCATCACAAATAGAAAAACCATATCCAAAAATAGAAGAATTCCCAAAGCATAATCTCAAACAGAAAAATAGGATAGGAAATAAAGGAGAAAATAAAGACCCACCACCTTCACCTCACTATGAGAATCACAAAAACCCCCCAAATAGAGATCACCACCACTGCTTTTCAGAACTATTCCATACTATTCTTACGCCTTCAACAACTCACCTCAATATTGAATTTCACCAACAAAAGAAACCACCACCCTCGACCAAAAATCAAAACCAAAACTAGTATAGAATCACCAGTGGTATCGAACAATCTCATGGATAAAACCAAAACAAAACGTAGAATAGGAAAAAGAAAAATGAACCAATACTGAATTGAGGAACTCCTGAGTCTATCTGGAAGAAGAACTCACTGAAATCTAGAGCTGCGGATCTTGATGCCGCCTTAAAACCCGCACAGAGAGATCAAATACTCCCAGAAAATTCACATCCAACAAAAAATGTGATAAAAACCTCATGTCGCGGCATTTGGAGCTCAATATCTACATTGGATCATGTTTCTTAATCTGCTCAATTCAGTAGTTATAAAAATTCCAACTACCTATCTTATGATCGATCTATGTTCATGTGGTTAGTCAAGATTCATTATATGGTCGGTTCAATATTAGGAAAATTGTTGACTTCTAATATTACAATTGATATCTATACACGAGTTTAGTAAATTCTTGTGGTCAGTTATGGCATGTGATTACTTCGATTTCATTCATGCATTCAGTCAAGACATGGTCTGGTTTTACAAAAATACTAATCTACACACTCAATGTATAATAATTAATTAAAAAAATATAATTTCATATAAACAAGGTAAGTATAAAATAATTATCCTATCTCATTCTAATGGAAATAAATTAAGGAAATAAAATCTATGAGAAATAATAATTATGCAATAAAAGGTGTTGAAATTATCAAAAAAATAAAAAAACGTGTTTAAGTTCCACTACAACATAGTGTGTTCATTAAAAATAAACAAAATCCCTTGTGGTATAAAATAAAAAATGATGGGAATTATTAAACATTATAGTAATATAAAAAATTATAAATAAGTATATTTCCTCCATAAAAAATAATTCCCAAGTGGAAACAAGGAAGAAACAATAACATTTTGGATATATTTGATATGAATATGAATGATTGATGTTTAGATGTTTTCTCATGTTGTGGAAGGTATAGACACAAATATTACTCATTCTAGAATAATATTTTTACAAAGGAAAAGGAATAAACTAATTTTTTTTATTCTAAAAAAATAAAATTCTTTAAGGAAACAATTTTTTAGTAGAAAATCAAGTAATTCTTCTACCAAAAATAGATTTAAGTTTTTATACTATTTTATTGGGAGATATAACATGAAGGGTCAAAAATATAAGGAGTGCATGGTATGAACACTTTGAAAACATACATTTGATTTGAAATGTAAATAACATCATAGGTTAATGAAATAATCTGAATCTACCAGGAAACCATGTGAAAAATTAAAGCAGATTGAGAATTTCACGAAAGAGTACCTGATATTTTGGGTAGACCAATTGGATTTGGATAAAAATGGAGAATTAAAAATATATGTGAATTAAAAATACAAGTATTTGATCTCAGATGATGTCATATCCCGACCCGGTTCACTTTATAAATAGTAACCAGACTGGTTGGTGAAATGCTTCAAGTGCGCCTCCCCATACATTAGTGGATATCAAATAGAGAAAAGGTCTAAAATGGTACATTTGGGAGATTATACCCTCTAGATCAGTACTAATCAAAACGGAAGCTTAAATAAATTAAATGATTTAGAGGAAAATTTATTATTAATCAGACATCTATAGTCCATTATTTTATGAAATATAGTGTTTTAGGTGTTCTGGGATGTAAAGGAAACTTATTCCAAAACTTTTCCAAAATTCATTTTTTTCATGTTCTCCAATGGTAGGCCAGTAATGGTAGGTCATGATGGTGACTCACACCGGTAGCTCACAATGGTGACTTGGACCAGTAGGTCACAATAGTGACATGCACTGGTAGCTCACAATAGTGACTCACACCAGTAGGTCATGATGGTGAGTCAGGATCGGTGAGTCAGGATCGGTGAGTCGGAATAGTGAGTCAGAATGGTGAGTCGGAATGGATGAGTCGAAACGGTGGATCAGGATCGGTGATTCAAAATAGTGAGTCAGGATTGGTGAGTCAGAATAGTGGTACAGGATCGGTGATTCATAATGGTGATTTTGACCGGTGAGTCAAGACAATGAGTTGCACTGGTGGCTCACTGAATGGTGAGTCACAATGGTGACTCATACTAGTAGCTCATCGAATGGTGAGTCGCACTGTTGAATTACATTAGTAGCTTGTTGAATGGTGACTCACACTAGTGACATGCACTAGTGACACACACCAGTGACTCGGACCGGTGAATCACACTGGGGAATCACACTGATGACACACACTAGTGAAACACAGTGATGACTCATGTAACGATGATTCATTTCCAACAGTTTTTCATTTTCTAATTTTTCTAGTTTTGATATTTTGACATATTTTGTTGATGTAAAATGACTATTATGACATTTTTAAGTGGGTTTTAATTTGTCTCAAGGTCTTTGAGTCATATCATTAAATATCTATGAGTCTGGGGGTATTTTAATTTGTCAAAACACATTGTTTTTTGAGATCCAGATTCAATGGAAATTTAAAACGATTTCATATATTGTGAGTCTCAGATATAATCCTTATAATATGGGGGCCTTCCCTCTATTCATTCCTTATCATTTCTCTTAGTACAAGGCACCCATAACCTTTCATTCCCAAGGAGTTATGTGATTGTGTTTTAGAACTTGGATCATGTTTTTTCTTGAGTTTATTCCTACAGTATGCGTGCCCCCTATTTTGGTGCAACTAGGATGTGTCGATCTCTCTTCAATATAAGACATTACAGGAGAGGTGATCGTGATCTGTTGTGTTGTCCGTTCTCGGGAAAAGAACTTCATTGAAATTTAGAGGTAAGGGATTCATTTCTTCTCTATTTATTTACATGTAATCATAGATATAGTAGGATTTATCCCTTTAGATCACAATGAAATTGGCATAATAGTTATTTGAACCGAATTAAAGAGTTGGTATCGATCACATAGAGATGTTGTTTCTTTGTACCATGATAATGGGTTGCCTCTTGATTTTCTAGATATTGTGATATCTATTCCTTACTTGGTCAGTATTTTTTTCTTGATGGAAATTGGTAAAGAATTTAAATCCGGAATTAATTGATAATTATTTGGCCAAATGGTTAAAGATTCATGTTAATGAATCTAGTTTTTGTTGTTTTTTGATCAAATTGATTCATATATGCATGTTTAATTGATTTGGTTAAATACTTATTTTATGAATAGAATATAATTCCTTTGTGGGGCCTAAGTTGACATATTGTTGTAAAGGTCAAGTTCCTTGTGTATTGGAGACGCGAGAGCTCTTTTTGTGCGAGGGATGCATGCCTTGTTTAGGGCTAAGAGCCCAGTTTCTTTGTTTTTTTCCCACTGTTTGTGTTGTGTAGTGATCCTGGGATGAATATACCTAGAGGGATGCTATGGTATATGGGGTGGGGAGGTTCAGTTGTTGTGTCATCAATTGACTCCTGAGTGGTGAGATACATCAGTTAAGAATATGGGTGTCAAGGAGGACACTAGAGATGATGGAAAGAGTTGAAGTTGGGTTTACCTATTGATGTAAAAGTTGGATACTTGTTGAAACTATTTTTTGTGTACCATATTTACCTTCCCCGTTGGTTGAGGAAAATGGTTTTTCTTACACTCCTTACAATAGAGGTGAATACGCACAGGGTATGTCATGTGCCTTCCGTGTTTAACCTCTCCTGGTTAGATGGGTTTATGCTCCATCTAATGGTGGAAAATAATCAATGGGTAGTTCATATATTAACCATGTTGAGACCCTTGTGTTTGGTAGGTTAGAATGTTTTCCTAGAATAACTATAATTATGGAAAGTGTTAATGTTGCTGAAAAATGAATGATAAAATATTTAACCCCTAAGGTTGGAGATTTTTGGGGTGAAATGTTGAGGTTATGATTCCTGAGAATCTATGGAATCAGTTTGGTTATTCCTAGAGGGCATGGAACTGTGTTGTGATGCTATGGTAATGGATTGTGGAAAATGATAATGGTTAATTAATGGTTAAATAATAAATTAAAATAATGAGGAAAACCAGTGGGGAAGTATTAGTGGGGTACCCTTGATATTCTTTTCTATATTATATTCTCTTGTATGTGATAATTGGTGGGGGTATCCATGGTGAGGCTTAGAACATAGTATACCTGTTTTGGTGATGATTTAGTTTCACTTGTTGTTTACTGTTCCTTAGCATGATTTCTTTACTTTTTTACAATAGTCTCTAGGGAGAATCCTACTGTGTATACTTTAATACTCACCCTACATATATATAAATTATTTTTCAGGTTATTTGTAGTATGTTGTAGATCATACTGGTACTAATAGCTTGTGGGTTGTAGGAGCTATTTGGGCTTCATTGTCACTGCCATCATTACTTTCATTTTTATCACTTGATGTTTCCCCATCCAGTTATAATATTTATTTCATGAAATTACATTTTTATACTTGGATTTTCTTTTATATTGTAGTCTGAGTAGGATTTAGTTGTTTTTTTGTTTTCTTCCACTTTCACATGTGTTCTCTTAGAGGGTAATGCAAACCATTTGTGTGTTTACTATACCCTCGGTGCTAGTCGCCAACCCAGGCCTACTAGAGGTAAGACTCGAGTGTCACTATATCTTTTATCCCATTTCTAGCCCAGGAGGGGTACACTTTGAGGTGAGGGAGTCGTGAAAAAGTTGTATCAAAGGTAGTTTCGAGGGATAGGATGGAGTTTGGAGTTAGGCACATATGAGGTTTCATGGTTTTGTTGGGAAACTATGATAGCTATGTTTGGTGAGCACTGTAAACAGGGGAGACTGGATGAGATACAGGTATTTAGGGCCCCCTATGATCTGATGCATAGACCATTAAGCTTACAATGGCTACTAAATGAAGTGACACTGGTTGCAGGGTAGAGATCTAGGAAAGGATGACTCTCCATTCTTCTTTGTGCCTATGTTTGAATTAGTATACCTTGGGATAGGTTAAGATAAAATTAATAAAATAAAACAACTAATAAATGTTAAGTTTATTCATATTCCAGGTTTAGGATCTCTAAATATTTATTCCTTTTTAGGTATGGCTCAAAGTTGACATCCTTTTCAGGTTCAAAAGTAATATGTTCAGCAGGTTGTGCTAGTAGATCACTGTAGAGTAGAGGTTGATGATGATGAAACTTGGAGGAGGACACTCCAAGAGTTTTAGTACCAGAGTTTATAGAAGTATGAAGGATCCATTTCAAATTTAGTCACAGAAGATTGATTGAAGTAAGTTGAGACATCCTTCAGTTCGATTTGTGTTCGGAAGAAGAATTGTGTGTCATTGGTTGTGATGATTCTATGTGGGGTAGAGGGGTAGTACTGGTTCTTATTTCTTAGGTATCATGAGGATTCAGTAGTCTCATGAGAGAAGTTTTGAGACAAGTTCAGGGCTGAGTGTCTTTCATGAACTACGAAGCTGGGCAGTCGCTTGGAGCCACTACAGGAAAATTGAAATTTCGCAGAGGGTTTTTTGGACATAGTGGTGGTATAAACCACCTCCATATTCTTATGTAGCAGTTTCTGAAAACTTCTGCTAAATTGCGTGTTAGGAAACCATTTTCGGCGGTCAAAGTGGTTTAACGGCTTTTTATGGGAACCGTCATAGTTGGAGCATTTTCACGGCGATTATATTGTTTTTCGAGGTGGTTTCTCTAGGCAGGGGATTACTTTTTTTAGAGGCGGTTAAAATTACTGCTAAAAAAAGTAATGACCAATGGGGACAAACCTCTGCGACAAACAATATAACCACCATGAAAAAGCACGGAAGATGGGACACTATAGTGGCGGTTAAAACCGCCGCTAAATTTAAGAATGTAGCGGCAGTTAAAACCGCCGCTAAATTTAAGAATGTAGCGGCAGTTAAAACCGCCGCTAATAGAAAAATATTGATTTTTAGCGGCAGTTAAAACTGCCGCTAAATGTACCTCTTATAGTTAGCGGCGGTTAAAACCGCTGCTAAAGAGAAGATTTAGAAAAGAAAAAAAAACCAGTTTTTGGAGCCCTTGTACAAGTGCCCTAAAAAAAACATTCTAAGAATACCAAAACAACAACAAAATACATACTATAGTCAATATGAAAATAGATGATTAACCAAGCACAGCCAAATGCATCGTTTAGTGAGTAAAGGAATGAAAATAAACATATCAAATGGCATAATCCTAGTATCCAATAAAATGTAGTGGTGAATTTATGTATTTAAAATTAACCATTGCAGACTCATATGTACTAGTTGATCCGTGATTGTATGTTCACATGTTGTGTGGAACTTATATTTTCAGCCATTGGGTGATCTAGGTGAAATGGGACAATATGATTTTTTTTCAAATCTTGGTACTCCCACACATCTTTTGTAATTGTTCAAGAATGTAATATCCTTCTATATATGATTATTTGATAGAACCCAAGGAATACTTTAGGTGTTTCGACCACTTATAGTTGGAATTTGTAAAGTGGGAAATTTCCTAGATTAATATGACACCATGTAAGTGACTCCATTGAGATTATATATGGGTTTCCCATGTTTTAATGAATTGAAGGAGTTAAATGTAACTGATAATGTGAAATGGATAATTAATGATGGATTTCATTTCTAAAAATAAATCAATTAGTATTAAAGGAATTACTCCAAGTAATTGAAATGGCATGCTCTTGATTTATGCTTTATAAAATGCTTCATATGAACTGTAATATTTTAAATAGGAATTGAACATAGATAAAGACATTAATAAGAGGTTATTCCTTATCAATCATGACAAAAATGATTATGACTATATTATGTATATGGTGTAGATAGAAGAGATGGATTTGAGGTAATTCCCTTTTCTAGTTATATTTAATATATGCCTTTATAGAGGTTGTGGTATGATGGTATGAGATTGTTGAGTGAGGAGATATCACAATTCCTTACATCAGGTGTTGAGCATGGTGTATCACAAAAATGTTACTATATAATTATTGTGATTTACTCACCACATTACATGAATATAATTTGTACCTGATGACACACTCAACATCACATTTTTTGTTTCATGGTGTCTTCCACTCTATTTGAATATAGGGAATGTACCCAATTACATGAGCACATAGGCTCGTTAGACTAGTTAGGGATGTCTGAGTTATTCCATGGTATATTCATCAGTATTATTATAAGTATATGGCTACATACATCTTCACATTCCTTGAAAATATAGGTGGATGAAATATATATAAACTATATATATTACAACTATTTATATAGTAACTATTTAGATTTATATTCCATCTATGCGTCGATAAATTTAAACCCTCCTACAGTCCTTTAGGAACATGATTGGGTGGTTATTTATTTATTACTTAGTTACTCAAAAGATGTGGGGTGTAGTATGTTGGTGGTGGACCCTTTATCATGGGAATAATGATTTGGTAATATTTTCTTGGGATTAATTTATGTTGGTGTTCCATGTGTAATTATTATAAATGAAACATAACATAGGAATTAGGTAAAATCACCTCTCGCTTGGGTTATTCCATGTGGAATTATTATACATGGCACTATAGATAGAAAAAAGGTAATATTATCTCTCCCATGGATAAAGGTTCCTAATTTTTTAAGAGTGATGGATCAGTTTCAAGTATCATATTTTTTTCACTCATGTGATTTCTTTGGAAAAGGAGTCTTTAGTGTGGTTTCCTTAGAAGGAATGGAATCTGGATCCTAATATATTGTAACTTCCACTATGCATCCTAGTTATTTTGATGTGAGGAATATAATAGAAGTGATCAGGAACATTCATTCAAAGGGAAAAGTGTCTCGTGAAGGGGGTTGATATATTCTGTCAAGGAATATCGATGCTTATAATAAATTATTTGTGATAGGGTATTTGATGTTGTGAATGGTAAGTAATTGATCATGTAGTCTATTTAACATTTTTCTAGGGCAGGGGGTTCTACAGAATCTACTAGGATTTTCCCATCAGTATGTCATCCCTACTGAGATAATGGAAACTCTCATTCACACTTCCTGACTATTCTTGGAGGCTACTTTGGAAATGGTGGGAAAACCCCATTTCAGATAGTGTAGCAAAATTTCCCCTAATCTTGTATCAATATCTATGGATTCCAAATATTTTTTAAAATTTTGGATAATATGATTATGCAGCACTAAAGGGTGATCTATATTAAACATGTTAGTGAGAAACACATTCTCATCCCTAGGGATTGATACATGAGCATAACTAAGAAGTACTTCTTAGAAATGGAAATGTAATGGTAAATGCATTGGGCTAGAAAATGTAGGATAAGTTATTATAATGAAAAAATGAATTTAGGAAAAATGAATCATCACAATAAAGAGTCCATATATATGGTGCATACCACACTCGAGAAATCAAGAAATAAAAGGAAAAATTATAAATCAACAAAATACATAAAAGGAAACATGAGAAATCAAGAAGATGTTATGTCCTGAAAATGTTTAGAGGCAACTATGTGCCACACATGATACATATAAAAACAGAATGTCAATATTTGTAAACATATCAACAATACTACTAATCACTATCCGATGATTAACAGATATCATCACCCTCTGCACCTCCATCTCCACTTCCTGCGACCACCTGTAGGAACATTATATTGAAAATTAAATAGTGTTGAATATTTATATTTAAACTTAAAACCAATAAAAGTTTAAAAACTAAATGATTTTAATTTTTTGTGATTTACCTGCTCACCACCAGTCATTGCAATACCACCAGGGGGATATCTTCTCATCTTCTGACGTATATTAGTCAAAGCTTTCTGCAAAGCGGATATCTAAGCCCCATGGTCTTAAACTGTGTTTCGTAGGGAAACAATCTCTCTCTGAGCATATCGGGGTATGGAATGAATACAACCAGGAGTAGATGTGGTTATAATCCCCGATGTCCTACCAAAGAACTCAGATGGTACGGGTCCCAAACCCATCCCGCATACTCTACAAGGATGTTCCTTCCCAAGGACTTTAGAAACTGGGTCATCCTGGGAGACTGAGTAGGACTGCCCAGGATTGGAATCCCATATTTCTTTAATTTTTACCTATAAATCAAATATCAATATATATTAACATAGTTAAAACAAATAATAAGTTATTATAAAGAAAAAATGAGTTCATAACCCAACTTCTTTGGCAGGCTCATTAACAAAACCTCCATCAGATTTTTTGTGAACATCCAACCACACTTCAGTTCGAGATGATTCATGCCCTAAAATCTATGACTGAATTAAACAATGATAAATCAATAGTTTAATATATTAAATAGATAATATTTTCTTATAAATATTTAAACTAATGAAAATATTACCAGATTCAATCAGCTTTTAGAAAAGCTTTTTGATCTCGCAGTGTGAGGGATGAATTTCTTAGCCCAACTTGATTCATTCTTTCTTGAGAGACTGGGAAATAAATAAAATGAAATTTAAAATTAATGTATTAAATGTAATATCCTCTTCATATATATGTATAAATGTAAAATGATGTTAATATAATAATATATATTTAAATACCATTTTCTTCTCATCACGATGTCTGTCAAAAAAAAAACATTCCACTGTTATTTGGGTACCCCATTGGGTAGCTTCTTATACATTTGTTGGATGGTCAATGAAGAATCGTTGACATCACTCCACAATCTCCATTTGAAGTCTTTCCATTTCTTATAATGATTTTTCAACGTCCACTTTTGTGCTATCACATCAGCAACTGTAAAGTGGGAAAAAAATCTGTACATAGAAATTCATTTTGAACATATTAATAACATGAAATTCAATTAAAACATAATGTATTAAAATTAACTTTATTTGGGAATCAAAAAATTAGTTTTTTCAACTTGGAGGTACATGTCTCCAATCATCATAAGAAATAGGAAGGGAAATGGGCTCCGCTACCAGCTGGCCTAGAATTTGGCCAAGTAACCTCACAGCGTCCTTCGTAGGGACCCCATATGAATAAAATGGGAAAAATATCTTCTCTCCATTCATATTCCACACATCTGAACTTTTTATATTTTTCTCCACAATTTCATTTTTTCATATTTAATGAAAAAAAAATTAGTATAAAAAAGTGAAATAAATTCATTTATATTAAAATTTGTACTTATAATAGTGACCCTCCAGTATTCCCGTAATGAACTAGAACTGGCGTGCCACCGCCCCGCTTCTGAGGCTGCTGAAGGGGGATTTGATAACTCAGCTTCTAAAGGGATTCTCATAGAGGGTGTGAGATATCGTGTAGGGGGAGATGGTGTAGGGGGGAAGGAATCTGGTGGCTCAGATGACATTGGGAGGGAGACATATGGATCGTCATCTATCACAGTAGTGGATAAAACAGTGTATTGCTTCCTCCTTGGCATTCCTGTCATTTAATCAAATAAAATTAAGTTCAGAAAAAATATTTCAAAAAAAAATATGCAGAAAAAAAAATTAAAAATGACAATAGATTCCCAATACTAACAAAAAAAATATACATTACAATGACAATGAATGGCCACATAAATGAAATAAGTGGTTTCTAAATGAATAAATAACTGTACATACAAACAATTTCCTCTTTAATCATATCAGTATCCTTCTCCATTACATCATTCACTTCATTCACCCTTTCTAGAATAATATTTTCAATATCATGATGGACAAATAATTATGATTTTTATTGTTGATGAGATTTAATTTCAGAGGTCAAATCTTCCACTTCAGCACCCATATCATACAAATCTATTTGTATTACGTGAGAAAATACACTCCACAATTCATCCACAACATCATTCACATAATATACTATTTTTTATTGTGATGATAAGATATATGGATCATCCAGTTCATGATCACCAACATCCATCAAGCGAGAGAAGTTCACAGAGGTAAATTCTAGGGAATCTCTTTTAACACCTGTGATAATATCAATCCAATTACATTTGAATAAAATTACTAAAAAATTCCCATGGTTTTTTAATTCAATAATATCAGTCATCTTTCCATAGTATCCCACTTTAGAAGATTTAAATATACCACAATTCTGTGTTTCCAAACCCCTTTCTTGATAGACTGTATGAAATATAAATCCATTCGCATTGTAAGCATCGAAATTTCTAACTTGTTTTAGAGGACCTCGAGCAAGAAACTTCAAATATTCTGAAATCTCTACTCGAGTATCAGTATTCATGATCTAAAAAAATAAATATACTTTATTAGATTTACAAAATATATGTGTCGAACTAATATTCATATTAATTTCAATATTTATGAACTTACATGTCGTGAAAACCATTCTACAAGATCTTTATTAATAGCTTTCATTATATCTTTCTCATTTCATTTTTGGACTCCCATTCATATCTTTGTTTGTATCCTAAACTCTTCAATAAATGGATCTAAAATTTCACTATTGAGAAACACATATCTATGTGCCTGTTATAATTCTAATTCTGTCAGTGTCACATTTGAGGTCCTCCCATCTGATTGTCCAATAGTAGGAAATATTTTTGATTTATGATGTATTTGAGATTGAGTCAATGATTTTTCGACACGTACAACTCAATTAAATCTTGTTTAAATATCATCCAAGTGTTTATAACAAAAGTTAAGAAACTACTCATGCAAATATCCTTCAGCAATAGAGCCATCTAGTTGAGCTTTATTTCTCAAGTATGATTTCAAATGCCCAAGATATCTGTAAAATAAAATAAAAGCAATTATGCATTTAATTAAGTGCCAATTTTTTTTTTACTTAACTGAAAAACATATATATAAAGTAACTCTCAGTTGGATACATCCATCAATAATGAAAGGGGCCTCCTAATTTATCTTCCCCAACCAAATTCACAGTTAAATGCATCATGACGGTAAAAAACGACGGAGGAAAGAGCATATCCATTGCACAAAGGGTCAATAAAAACCTCTCCTGGAGGTTGTCAAGTTGAAATGGATGTAGATATCTCTAGAATAGTTTTCTGAAAAATGTGCAGAATTGGATTACAACAACAATAGCTTTTGCAAGTAATAATGTACGCAATGCCAATGGTAGCAACTGTTGTAACAAAATATGTCAATTGTGAATTTTCAATCCATGTAACTTACGATTCTTCAAGTCAACACACCTCAAGATGTTACTTGAAGACCCATCAGATACCTTCACATTCTTTAAAAATCAAAGGAATGTATCTTTATCCCTATTTTTCATTGCCAAAATTACCGGAGCATAATTTCCACCCTCATCTAGCAAGAGATCACGTTTTATGTTCATTACTTGTAAGTCTTTGCGAGCATTGAGATGATCCTTTGACTTTCCATGCTCATTAAGCAATGTGAAAATAAAATTTTCACAGAAATTATTCTCAGTATGTATCATATCAAGATTATTCCACAAAAAATTAAATTACCAATGCGGAAGTTTGAAAAATATACTTTTTTTCCTCCATTGTTGCGTTCTGATTTCACTTGATGATGCACTTCAAACCCATTTCCCATTATCATTCAAATGATGAACCTTCCCAAATTCTGTTTCAACATTTTCAAGTTGTGTCAAAATTTCAGAACAAGTTAACAACTTTGGAGGTGGTCTATGATCAATGAAACCGTTAAATTTTGATCTATTCAGTGGAAATCTATGAGATGCATCGAGAAATCTTCGATGGCACAACAAGCACAATTTTCTATTGTGAGGTAGCTATTTGGGATCAAAATTAAACTTACAAACAAGAAAATCCAAACCCATGTAAATGTTCCAACCAGATAAATTCCTAATCCCAGGGAAGTCACTAATGGTCTACATTAATGCAGCATGCATTTTGAACATTGTTTTAGAAGAAGCATCAAATGTCTCAACATCGTTGCTCCATAACTCCTGTAAATCTTCAATCAAATGCTTTAAGTATACATAGATATCATTTCTAGGAATATTTTTTCCAAGAATAATCATCGAAATGATAAAAGATGTTTGTTGGATACACATCCATGGAGGCATATTGTAAGGGATCAAAACAACTGGCCAAATGCTGTAACTTTTACTCAAAGTCCCAAATGGGTCGAATCCATCGGCAGCCAATCCCAATCCAACATTCCTAGGATCATCTAATAAATCTGGATATAATGAATCAAATGTATTCTACAATTTTTAATCTCATGGATGTCTCATTAACCCATCATTTTTATTATCTACAGAATGCCACTTCACATGTTTGAAGTTTTTTGATAACATGAATAATATTTACAATCGAGGCTTTAAAGGAAAGTAACACAATACCTTTACATGTGTGTTCTCTTTCTTCTTCTTCATGAAAGTATGTTGATTCAGAATTCCAACATCACCCATTTACTTCCATCTAGAAGAAGAACATTTTTTTAAATTCTATCTACTTGAATACTCTCTCCAATAAATCATACAATCATTTTGACACACAAGTATTTTTGTATAATTCAGACCAAGCCTGTTAACAACTTTTTTCATATCATAAAAAGAATTGGGGATTTTTTCTTCAGGAAATTCATCACTCAACCATTCCAATATCATGGAAATTTCCTTACTTTTAATTCCATATAGACATTTGATATGGTAAAACATTAATAGGAAAGAAATATTTGAATATTTCAAACATACACTATACAACTCTTGATTTCCATCATCCACTAAATCATGAAACTTATTTTCCTCAGTGAAATTTTCTCTTACATTTTTCTCCATATAATCAAGAGGAGGATCCAATTATATGTTACAATCTTGATCTGGTTGTGTTACAGTCTCAAAAAGTCACGTTGTAATTTGTAGCACCCTCATCTGGTTGTTCTATTATTTTTTGATGTTGATAGTGGTGTCTTGTAGTGATGAATGCATCATTTATGAGGTTTTTCATTTCATTTTACATTGTCGACGAAGTTGGGATCTCATTATGTGGATTAACATCAGTGGTCAACCTTTATATAACATTCGATTCTCCATTCCAAATCCAACACAAATATTGATCAGGTAATTGCCTCAGTATTAAATGTTCATAAACATAATCTCTCTTCAACCATCTTCTAAATTTACATTTAGGACATGGACATATTATTCTCCCTTCAATGGATTGATTGAAAATTTCAAAATCTAAAAACTCCTTCAATCCCTTAACATACTGAGGTGTATTCCTCGGTAATGTGATCCAGCTTTTATCCATGTATATCACAGTGTGCCTACACAATATTAACAAAAATTAAAACACATAGTTACTACTAAATAAGGAAAGAGATTCATATATACTAGTTGAAAAAATATATAAATATGTTACATAAGGTTTTCCTATATAAATATATATGGTAAATCACCCACTAGAAAACCAAAGCATTCAAATTAAAAAGATCCATAAAAGAAGACGAGAACAAGGATCCCATCCTTGTAGTTTTCTGTATGTCGTGCTCCACCAAAATAGATGGACAAAATAATGATTCCATAACATTGATATCACTAAGGTAAGGGCTTGATAAATCATATAATAATTGAATAGAATTTAGGAATATGGAATGGAAACAAACTCTTACCATAACGTGGAAACTTATATAAGTGGATAGGTATGTATACAATTTATATTTGACCCATTGGTGGATAGGTATAAGTGGAATAACAAGGATATGAAAAATCCATGTCTTCTTTGAAATATAGATGTTGGGTTGTCTTCTTTGTTTCTCTTGGTCGTCGTGTGGACTGTCTCGATATGATAGTGAATACAATAAAAAGATATTTTGGGTGATGAAATTGTTTTCAATGTTATAATACAAATTAAAGATATACCCTTCTCATTGCATCCATCATGGTAATTCTAGTGGATCATATAGGCTTAGGTGACTTTGGATCATGCCAAGGGTTAAATTATCAATTTGGGTGGTGAAACATATATATCAAGTGCCTTTTTCTATTTTGTTTCCATAGTGTGTGTGAGTTAAGCAGTGAGTTTTCTCACTCTAATAGGTAAATTAGGTTTATTTTGTAAGAAATCATAAAAAGAGAAATGAATTACTGTTCACTAGTTCAAACCCATCTCACTTAAACAACACTATACCTGAGTCCATCACATGATGGTCTTGAGAATATTTTATTCTATCATAGAACAACTACACCTTATTTATCATTATCTTCACCAAATTTGTTTTAAGATTAATGAACTCTATAACCTCATTCCAACACAATAAAGATATGTAAAAACACTCATATGATTATTTAAATGGAGTTTTACCAATGGTTAATAAATAGTTATTATCATAGTAAAACTCAACCAAATGGAAATGATTCACTGAAGAACCTATAAAATAAAGAATAAACATCTTCAATACATCCATTAGAATTTGGATCATTCTATCTATCTGACCTTCCATCTGAGGATGAAAAGTACTTCTTAGAAAAAATAATGAAAAAAATCATGCAAAAAAATATTTTACAATTGGGAGGTAAATAAATATCGTGATCATAGATGACCATTATTGAAACCACATGAATCAGCAACACAATGATAACCAATAAATGGAAGAACATTCCAAAACAATCAAGATTAAAAATAAATAAGTAAGATTCAACCAACTTTAAAGTTCCATAATGAGGTGTTTGAGGATAAAGTTTTATTGTTTATGGAGTTACAATGATTAATCTAGTTGACTGTGATTACAATAGAGCACAATAAGATAATTATATTGATAGAATTATTATTTTTATGGATTTTTATATTATTGTTATTTTCATTATGTGGAGTTAAATTAATCAGCTTTCTCAACAAGAAGATGATATCATATGGCCTTGTATAATAAGTGCACAAAAACATCAAGATCGACACCACATAAAACCTAGGATTAAATAAGTACAAAAATTTAGCTTTCTATACTAATCTAGAAGAGAAATACAATTGTATAAACCAATTTTTTCCTTGAATTAGTGTTTTTAGAATGAATCAAAGGGAGTTTCACTTGGATGAACATTGATGAAAAACCAAATAATTATAAAGGAAGTGTTCCTTGGAATGTAGTGGCCACAACTAAAATATTTATATATAATAGAAAAATCATTTGATAGGGAATTTTTTTATATTGATACTTCATCATGTGTGTTCCATTTGGATGAAACCTAGTGCATGTGAAACAAGTAAATAAAACCTTATGTTTTTGTATGCATTAAGGTCCATTTTTTTTTAAATTCACGGTCAATGAAAAAAAAGTGCTTGATTAATCTTGATATGGCTCACACAAGAATAATATTTGATGACTGGTGTGGGTTAAATATTTTAAGTAATGAAAAATTAAATTGGGAAAGAACCTTGATTCCCCACCCCACCTTGCAAACAAACACATAGGGTTCCACAACACTCTTGTCAAAACCGACGAGTCCCAACTACTTTTCACACACTATTTTAAGTTCATCAACTACTATATTAGTCATGCATGATTATTTTCAAATCCCAAGATTTTGAATATTTTATGATTTTTATGTTCTCATTTTTATATCATGTATTAATAAATTTTCAAGTTCATGGGGGATACTATCTTGTTTATAATAACCATTTATTATCATAAAGCACTAAAATGTGTATGATTATATACTTTTTCATTATCATATATCCTATAATACATGAATGTTTTAAGTTTACTAATTACAATTATAATTCTACTTAAAATTATTTATAACGGAAAAAAGAATGTGTTTTATCATTTCCTTATATAATACATGTATCATTTGTAGTGGTGGAATAAAAACTCCCTCTATTCTATACATAAGAATACTTGTATTCACCAGGTCATCTCCATTGGGATGGGATAAAATTACAAGTGTAATTTATTAAGAGTTAAAACAAATATTATAGGGTGGAAATGTGAGAATGTTTGAATGTGTAATAGATGGTAAATTATTATTATAGATCTCCTGATCTAAGTTGAAAAATTGGAAGTTATCTCCACTAGAAGCGGTAAAAACATAATGTGAATGAGACTGATTCTAAAACACATAAATCATCTCAATTTTTAAACTATTTTGGTTGACCATCCACCACCAGTTCTTTGGAATTACATCTCAACATAGTCCATGACCATTTTAGTTAAGTGCATAGTCACAATAGGGATGCCTATCGAGACACAACTAGAAGCATTATGTTCACCACTCATTGATGTGAAATTTTACCACTTCCTTTCTCATATTGGGTGCCCATATAATGTATCTCAAGAATTATTGGTGTAGTTTTCCACGTTATTTTTGGGTGACACTCCATACACAACCCTCTCCATGTTAGAAATTATATCTCTAAAAAGATAAAAGTTTTCTCAACTCTTGATCATTTCATACACTCATAGATCAAAACATAATTATAGAAAATATAAAAAATGCTAAAATGAAATTTATCTCTCCATTGTTAAATAAAACTGACAAAAATCCACTTAATCCTATAAAATAATCTTTAATGTGAGGGTTAGATTTAATTTTAAAAGTAAATTAATATGGGAGGGAAAAAGACTAAAATATATTAAAAAATTTTACTTTATAAACATCCTAATATACTAAAACATCAAATATTAAATTAAAATCATGGGTTAAATTCAATTCACAATCCTAATTATTCTTTTCTTGAATTAACACATATTTCTTGTTTGATGAGTGTTGGTGAAGAGTATGATATGAAATTGTTAAACAATTTTTCAAATTATTTTCATGAATAATTTGAACTTTTGAAACCATACCTGGGAGGTAAGCTAGGGCTTCAACAGTTCGGGGGCAACAGGCGGCAAGGAACGCTGATGGGCGGTGGGGCGCACTTATGGGCGGAGAGGTCACCGACAGCACGGGTGGGGATCCGATATAGGGTTTGGGTCAAGGGATAATATGGCATTGCGGGGGTTGGGGGGAGAAGGGGGTCATGGTCGGGTGGTGGGGGGAAGCATCGCCACTATAAAAAAATGGGGGTTTAGTGGTGGTTTTTAACAAACCGCCACTAAACACTTTTAAGAAAAGGTCTAGCGGTGGTTTTCAAAACCGCCGCTAAAGGTGATTTATGTTGTAGTGAGCTTATTTCCCTTTGGAAGGGAAGCTCCAATGTGAGAGATTTCATGATCTATTTCAAGAACCTTATGCGTTATTCTTTGGACTTGTTTCTAGAAGTGGAGGCTAGGGTAAGGCGTTTTGAGTAGGCTTTGCATTCCGATATCTAGCGCCATTTCACATTGTTTATTTTGATAACATATCTCAATGTGATGGTGAGGGTAGAGGTTGTAGATATGATTTTAGATAGAACTAGATCATCATGAGAGGGGATTCAATAGGATTTCTCATGAAGAAGAGATTTTTTTTGGGTTTCTCGGTTTTTAGGGAAGAAGAGTTTCTGATTAGACGATGGTAGGCCATAGCCCTCAATATCTCATTCATATGCGGTGGAAGCACTCATACCTATTCCAAGGGATCATAGGTTTTTTTTCTAATGGAGTCCATGGTCATCTGCGCTGATAGTGTCTGACCTTTTTGAGCGGTCAGTGTGTGCTGATCATTATGCTTCGGGTTCCTCTATTGAGGAAGTTTCATATATGGAGGCATCATCTAGTTTCTCCAAATTGGGATCACCATTGATTAGATGGGGAAGGAACACAACAACCAAAAGACACTCACCATCCTTCAAGATAAAAGCATGACCATGGAAGTGTATTTCAGTAGGGTTAGAGAGTTCATGGAGCAGGTCATGGTCGGCTTCATGCTTTAGAGTTTCCAGCATCGGGTGAGCCAAACAACTTTTGAGGCACCCTTTTCCTATTTTATTCTTGGGTTAATTCTTTTTTTGATGCAAAAATGACTCACTCCTTCATATCACATTCCCTTTTCCATGGTTTGGGACTTGAGTTAGAGAGAATTCCAGTTCCCTTAGAGTTTACTATGCTGGTTAGAGGCCGATAAGACTTTTTGGAAGTATCTAAACGTTGTGACACAGTGTTGGGGAAGAACCGATCTTGGGTAGATTTCCTATATTCATGGGTAAAACCATATGATGTCATCATTTAAATTGATTGGTTGTATTTGGTGTAGGATATTGTTGATTTTTGGAGAAGGAATGTTGTGTTCTTTGATGCTGATGGAGATCCAGTATTGTTTTTTGGTGAGAGAGACCATTAGATGGGTCAGAGGCATATTAAGTACCTATCATCCTTGATGGGTGAGCTAGTGATGTGTTAATCATTGGTTCATTATTCAACATTTCCCAGGGTTGTGGAAGACTACCTTGATGTATTTTCAGAGGATATTTAAGTGTTGCCCCCTTAATGAGAGTTTGAGTTCGGGATTAAGCTACAACCATGAATGTCTCCTATCTTCATGTCTCTATATAGTATGGAAACTTCTGAGCTGGGAGGGATGCATATACAACTCGATGGTCATTTTCAGTGTGGTTTTGTTTGGTTGAGTGTGTCACCCTGAGGTGCACCAGGTTTTTTCATGAAGAAGGTTGGTGGATGTTTGTGGTTGGGAGTTTATTACCACCTCTTAAACAGAGTGATAGTAAAGAAAAACTATCTTCTTCTGTGGATTGATGATTTATTCGATCAACTGGAGGGTGAAAGTTGGTTCTCAAAGATCAATTTGCGGTCATGATATAATCAGATGCATGTCAAAGATGAGGATATCCTGAATACTACATTCCATTGTCATCATGGTAATTACTTGTTTGTTTTGAATACCTTCAGTGTGAGGAATTCACTAGCTATGTTGATGGGGTTAATGAACCCTGTATTCTATGAGTTCCTGGATTAGTTCATGGTGGTTTTCATCAACTACATCATTGTGTACTCCGCGTCTGAGGAGGATCATGTAGAGAATATGCGTTCCATTTTGGGAGTTCTTCAACGTGAGAAGATATTTGGGACATTGTCTAAGTGTGAGTTTTGGGATTAAGAAGTCCATTTATTTATGTAGGTTGTATCCCAGTAGGGAGAAGTTCTGGATATATCAAAGGTATAACCGGTTGTGTCTTGGGAAGCCCCAAAGATAGTGGAAGATGTGCAAAGCATCCTTGGTCTTGCAGGCTATTAAAGGAGGTTCATAACCAAATTCTCTCAGGTTGTGACTCCTCTAACAGTGTTTTCCAGAAAGGTTCAGACATTCATGTGAATTGATCAGTGTTATGAATCTTTTGACTATCCAAAAGAGAAGTTGGCCAGTGCTCTAGTTATTTTTCTTCTAGTAGAAGGAGTTCAGTTTGAGGTATTCTATGATTATTGGTGTTGGGGGTTTGGCTGTGTTCTGATGTAGTAGAGATCGGTCATTTATTATGGGTATTAGTAGTTGCATCCCCACTAATGTAACTATTCCACTCACAATATCGAGTTGATTTTTGTTGTGTTTTCTCTTATGTTATAGAGCATGATCCCATTAGTGAGTGGTTTTTGGTCTTCAATGATCATAAAATCCTGATGTATATTTTCTCCCAACGTGACTTGAATTTGCATCAACATTGGTAGATGGAGTTCTTAAAGTATTATGACTTCAAAATTTTATATACACCTGGAAATGGGAATGTTGTAGCTGGTGTGCTGAGTAGGAACTCACACAGTGATGCAATGCTTGAATAAGGTGATTCCTGGAGTGCGATAGAAGAACATTCATCAATACATCTAGATATGGGAGATGTTGGGGGTAGAGGTTGTCTTTTTTAGATGATAGTGCATTCATCTCTAGTGTAGTAGTTTGATGAATACCAATAGGGGGATCTTGAGGTGGAGGTCTGGAGGGACGGAGTTTTTTTGTAGCGAGTCCCCTAATGGTTGGTCTGAGGACAAACAACATCAGGTTTTGTTTTAGGGAAGGTTCTTCTTTACTTTGGTGATGCATGAAATGGTTCTTAGAGAGTTCTATAGTTTTCTTCTAGCAGTATATCCTCACACGAAAAAGATGTACCAATCCTAGAGGAGTCAGTTTTGGTAGCCTGGTTTGAAGCATGACGTTGCAGAGTTTATGTCTCGATGATTAGTCTTCTAGAAGGTGAAGGTCGAGCACCATGTTCCCAATGGTTTTCTCTAGATCTTAGATGTTTCTCAACAGAAGTGAGATTACATCTCTATGTATATTTTTACCGGTTTACCTTGATCTAAGGGAGGCTATGACTTTATATGGGTGGTTGTGAGTCATTTGACGAAATCAACCCACTTCCTAGCAATCCAGGAGTTGAGCTTTGTCAAGGCAGTATCTAAAGGATGTGGTGGGGCTCTATAGTTTCCTGAGGATGAAAATTTATGATTGGAATCCTTGTTTTACCACTAGGGTGTAGATAGGTCTCCAACATGATTTTTGTTCTCAACTATGGCTTAACATTACTTTTCATCTATAGAAAAACAGTCAGAAATAGTGACCTATATAGAATCTTGAATAAAATTTGTGCACTTCTATATTTGATTTTGGAGGTTCGTGGATGAGTAAACTTTCATTGGAAGAGTTTTCTTAAAAAAATAGTTTTCACTCCACCATTGGTATGACCCCATTTTAATCCTTGTGTGTTCAACCTTTCCATTCTTCATTATGTTGGAATGGGGTTAGTGAATCAACAATTCTAGGGCCGGAACTCTTACCGAATATGGTAGAGATGGTTTAGGTGATTCATGAGAGGATGAAATTAGTTAATGATTACCATAAATCCTATACCAATCATAGGAGGATACCTCTAAAGTTTGGAATTAGGGATCACATGTTTTTGAAGGTGACTCCCCATCGACAGAAGAAAAGGTTTGGTCATGGTAGTAAGATTTCTCCCTGATTTTTTGGGTCTTTTTAGGTGTTGGATCATGTTTGATCTGTGGAGTATCAGAGAAAACTTCCCTTGAAGATATTACCAATAAAAAATGTTTTTTATGTGGTGTATCTCTTTCGTTATCTTCATGATGACTCTCATATCATCGATTAGGGAGAGATCGATGTTGATGATGATGCGACCTTTGAGGAGTGACCAATGGAGATCCAGGACTATCAGGAGATGGTACTCTATGGGCATTCTATACACTTAGTTCACATCTTGTGGTGACATTATTTCGTGGTGAAGAGTACCTTGGAATGTGAGTTGCAGATAAGCGCTCAGTAACCCAAGTTGTTGATGTTTATCCCTTCTTTTGTAATGATGTTTGTTTGGTGGTTGTAAAACCTTTATGATTATGAGATGGAATTATCTTATTTCTTGTTGTGTCTTTCTCTATCTTTAGAGAGGTATATTTCCCAGGAGAGTGGTTAGGAGTTGGTTGTAGTTTTCGCATGGTTTTTATTTTTTCCTTTGATGAACCAGTTAAGCTCAGTACTACAAATATGGCTTTTATAAGTGCTAAAAATGACCATTAACAGATCTAGAAAAAGTGCTCTTAATTCCAGCGATGATAAGGGGGGGGGGGGTCCCTTTTATCGGCACTCCAAAAAGCGCTGATAAAGACCTCTTTTATCAGTGCTAAAAAAAGAACTGATAAAATAAAAAAAATAAAAAATACTGCCAATCTCGGGAGGGGGGGTGGTTTTTTACAGTGCTTGAGCCCCCATTTATCAGTGCTTTCCCAAAACCCTCCAGTGCCCGCACGCACCGCCTAAACCCTTTATCAGCACTAACCCCTCTAAATCGTCCTTGCCCACGTGCCCCTGCCTCCACCCAAATTTGATCTCGAGACCTCCCCCCTGCGCACCTAAAGACTTTGCCACTCCCCTATATTGATTTGTTCTCTTATTTGTGATATATCTATTTATTTATATATATATTTAGTTATATTTATCCCTATAGTAATATATATTTATATTAATATATATATATATTTATATTAATATATATATATAGTTATATTAAAATATATAGTTATATTAATATATATATATAGTTATATTAATATATAGTTATATAAATATTAATATATTGGACTTTTAAATAAAATTGATATTAGTTATTATTTAGATAAAGCCAATATATTTTATATGTAAATATGTTTAATTATTTATTTAAAAAAATTTAATTTTTAGGGATGAATATATAAAAAATATGTACATATAGTTATATATTTGATTATAAATAGCAGTGAATTATAAAAAACGATAAAATTCCAAAGAAATAATATCAATATGAATGTAATACCTTGGAATAAATTCAGTCCCCACCAAAAAGAATCCAATAATACCCCCTAAAACGAAGCTGAAAGTCCACAAAATGTTTTAAAAATCTGGGTACCCCGACGAAAAACTCAGTTTTGGAAGCCATCTAGGCCTCTTATGGCCTTGAAAAATGCTTTATCGGGGTCCCCCTGGGTCACAGCGACGTAGATATCGTCGCAGGCTTCGATTTGATATGTTGTAGAGCTCTAATAGACACATGGATCAATATTTAGGGCCGTTTGAAGTTTGAGTTGCGTTTTCAACATATTTTGGATCTTTTCTTAATTTTTTTTTATTTTTTTGTCTTCAAATTGTTATTAAATGGATATTAATCCATAATAATTAGAAAATTATTAATTAAAAATGTTTTTTTAATTTTTTTATAAGCCATTTTCACTAAATATCTTATATATTAAGTATAATAAGTGTAAATGTATATTTATATTTATCTAAAATATATTTAAAAATTATGTATTATTTTTACATCAATATAACAATATTGATATAATTATATATTAATATATTATTTTTAATTAATTTTAATTTTTTTTGAAGTCGAACCCTTTATCAGCGCTAAAAAAAGCATTGATAAAGGGGGGGCCTTTATCAGCGCTAAAAAAGAGCAGTGATAAAGGGGTACTTTTATCATTTCTTTTTTTAGCGCTGATAAAGGGACCCTTTATCATCACTTTTTTTAGCCCTGATAAAGGCCCCCCTTTATGAGTACTTTTTGTTAGCGCTGATAAAGGTGTGGCGCTGGGCTTGCCCAGTTTTGTGGTAGTGGCTCCTATGTTGGTGAGATCCTTGAGAGGTATCTCATGGGGTGGCTATTCGGAAGACCCCTTTTCTATTTCCTCTCTAGGTTGGTTGTGGATTCACAAGGGTGAGAATAGTTTAATAGGTATATGATGAAATGGAATGGACCTCTCTGGTCCATTCCTTTGTGAAAGTTTGATGATTGAGGTGTTCTGGGAGGTCAAGGAGACTTATTCAAGCACTTTAAAAAAATTCCAATTTTTAAAGTTTTCCAATGGTAGGTCACAGGATATAGGTTTCTGATGGTAGTTCATGATGATGACTCACACTAGTAGCTCAAAATGGTGAATCACTCTAGTAGCTCACAATGGTAACTCGCACCGGTATCTCTTAATGGTGGCTTGCACCGGTAGGTCACAAAGGTGAGTCATTACTGGTGAGTCAGAATAGTGTGTCAGAACGGTGAGTCAGAAACAGTGATTCAGAATGGTGGTCCAAGACCAGTGAGTCCGAACTGTGAGTCAGGACCGATGAGTCAGAATGGTGAGGGGGAACGCTGAGTCGGATCAGTGAGTCAGGCCGCTGAGTCAGTATGGTGAGTTGCAATGGTAGCTTGATGAATGGTGAGTTGCACCAGTTTCTCCTATCAGTGACTCTCTGAATGGTGATTCACACTAGGGACTCACAGTTTTGACTCATCTAACATTGAGTCATTTCCAACAGTTTTATGTTTTTCTTGTGTTTCCATTTTTGACTTTTTGACATAATTTTTTAATGTGAAATGAGTATTATACCATATTTAAGTAGTTTTGAAGCCTTTTGAAGGGCTATGAGTCATATCTTTAAATCCCTAAGAGTCCAAAGGTATTTTAGTTGGTCAAAATGTGTGATTTTGTTGTGATATTTCTTTAATGGGAATTCAAAACTGTTTCATATTTAGTGAGTCATGTATCTAATCCTTATATGTCAGGGGCCTTCCCTTCATTCATTCCTTAACATTTATCTTGTTATGAGGAACCCATAACCTTTATTTCCCAAGGATTCATGCGATCGTTCTCTAGAACATGGATCTTTTTTCCCTTGAGTTTCTTCTCGCTGTAGGTGCGCCCCCTATTTTGGTATAACTAAGATGTGTCGATATGTCTTCAATATAAGTCATTGTGGGAGAGGTGATCATGATCCGTTTCATGGTCCATTCTCATGTGAATAACTTCGGTGATCTTTTGAGGTAGGGTATTCATTACATCTCAATTTATTTACATGAAATCATAGATATAGTAGGATTTATCGATTTTGATCATAATGAAATTGACATAATAATTATTTGAACTAGATTAAAGAGTCGGTATCAATCACGTAACGATGTTTTTTCTTTGTACTATGAGAACAGTTTGCCTCTTGATTGTTAGATAGTGTGATATCTATTACTTTCTTTGTTATAAAGTTCTTCTTGATAGAAATTGGTAAAGATAATAATGCCGGAAATAATTTATAATTATTTGGATAAATGGTTAAAGAGTCGTGTTAATGAATCCAGTTGTTGTTGTTTTTTGATAAAAATTATGAAAATATGAAAGTTTAATTGAATTGATTAAGAACCGGTTGTATGAATAAAATATAATACCTTTGTGGGGTCTAAGTTTCCCTATTTTTGAAAAGGACAAGTTCCTTGTGCATTGAAACCATGAGAGATCATTGTGTGTGGCAGCTGAATTCCTTGTTTGGGGCCAAGAGCCCATTTTCTTAATTATTTTCATGATACTTGTAATGTGTAGTGATCCTAGGATGGATGAGCCTGGAGGGATGTTGGGGTATGTAGGGTAGGGAGGCCGAGTTTTTGTGGCAGTAGTTGATGCTTGGATGGGTGAGATGCATCAGTTATGCATGTGGGTGTCGGGGAGGACACCAGAGATGATAGAACAAGTACCCATTGATGTGAAATTTGGATATTGGTTGAAACTATTGTTTTTTTACCTTCTTTACCGTCCCCACTACTTGATGCATATTTTTTTTCTTACTCTCCGTTCAATAGAGGCGAAGATTCATGGGGTATGCCACATTCTTTCTGTGTTTAACCTATCATCATTGGATGGGTCAATTCTCCTACTAAAGGTAGAAAAGACTCGATGGGTAGTTTGTCCACTCTCAGTGTTGATATACATGTGTTTGGTATATTAGAATGTTTTCCTAGAATAACTGGAATTATAAAAAGTGTTAATGTTATTATGAAATAATGAAGAAATGTTTAACCCATGGGTTTGGATCTTGTTGGGATGCAATGTTGATGTTATGATTCCTTATAAGTCATGGACTTAGTTTGGTTATACCTGGAGGGCATGGAAATATGTTGTGATGCTAAGGTAATGGAATGTGGAAAATTATAATGGACAAATAATTAATTAATGTAAAGTAGAAAACCAGTGGGGAAGTAGTAGCAGATTACCCTTGATATTATTTATTATATTATATTCTCTTGTATATGATACTTGGTGAGAGTAGCAATGGGGAGGCTAGGAACATAGTATACCTATTTAGGTGATGATTTATATTCACTTGTTGTTCAATGTGATTTAGAATGCTTTCTTTACTTTTGCAAGAGAGGCTCCCAGGAGGATCCTATTGAGAATACTATTATACTCACCCTAAGAATATATAAACTATTTTCAGTTCAGTTGAAGAAGGTTGGAGATCAGGCTAGTTACTACTAGCTTGTGGGTTGCAGGAGTTGTTTGGGATTCATGGTCGATTCCATCTTTACCTTCCTTTTTGGTACTTGCAGTTTTCCCTTATAGTTGTAGTAGTTCATGCATGACATTACATTTTATACTTGGGTTTTCTTTTATATTGTAGTCTGAGTAGGAGTTGGTTGGTGTCTGTCTTATCTCTCACTTCCACATGTGTTTTTAGAGTGTAACACCTCCCATTTGTGTGTTTACTATACCCTTGGTGCTAGTTACAAACTCGGGGCCTACTGGAGGTGGGAATCAGGTGTCATTATATCTCTTCTCTCATTTCTAGCTCAGGATGGGCTGACTTTGGGGGGATGGGGTCATGATAATAAAATTTGTTGAAAAGTAATAATAAGAAAATAACTTGACTAGTGAAAATAAAACCAACCATGCATGAACATGTAGAGTCATAATATGGGTAGTCAAAATATATTAGGTAATACATAAAATAGGTTTAAACTGAAGAATGAACTGATAAAAAAAGTACCAACTAATATAGGCAGCCCGAGTACATGTTCTACCCCCAACTCTATATTAAGTACTAGTCCAATTAGAATAATAGATAAAAGGAACAATCCAGGGTCCTAACCTACAACCATGATATCTATCTAGGAACCAAACAATGGCCTGAATAGAGTGTTACTATAAATAATTTGGCCACAAAAAATGGTTTCTAGTATTATCCAGTTTATGAATATAATTTTTAATTGTGTGGAGGTATAATAAATAAAGGAAATAAATAAATGGTTAAAAATAACCATGTCGAGATTAAGTTCCTCATGAGATACCTGGACAACCATTTCTTTACTTTGTCTTAAAACAGAAAGTATCTGATCATTTTACATTTTAAATAAATGGACCTTAGACCTATGATATACATCCATGGGATCTATGTACAATGATAACCATATAGGGTTTCATATTTAAATAAGGGCATCATCCTGAGAAACTAACAATACAATGTGGAGCATAAGTTCCCAAAATATTAATAAATAATAAGTAACGCCATGTGTAATGGTTTCAATTAATAATGAGGAACTCCATTCCAACGAATGAAATAAATTATAAGGAACTCTGTGTCCAGTAATGGGGAAAACTAATTCTAATAATTTAAATAAATGATAAGGAATGCCATGTCCAATAACTTAAATAAATGATAAGCCAAACTATGTCTAATAAAGAGGGATGCCTTGTCCAATAATGAGAAATATATTTCTGTGATTTTAATAAATAATAAGGAATGATTTTTCTATAACATTAATAACTAATACAGTTCAACAAGCCCTACTATTTCATCCAAGTCATTCTGTAACAAAATCTATGTATCAATCAAGGAATACTATAATTAATAGGAACATTGCATTCAATAAATTAACATATCCCATGGGAGACACCCATTCCAATTTACAATCATCATGATTCACTAAATACCATAAGACCATTTCATTTATAGGCAAAAAATAATTCTATGGGAAACATCCATGTTATTTCACAATTCATCATGATTCAACTCATTTTTCAATTCTCTTCAAGAGATAAGATGGTTCATGTAAGTAAACATGCCATTTATCAACTCATTCACAGATGAAAAGAGGACCAAGTGTTTTTCCTTAACACTAACCCTTATTTTAATTCATTTAAGGCATCCCACTAACAAGTGTAAAGTTCAAAACTTCTAAGGATTAGTTTGATAGAATGGAAAAATAATGACCATTAAGAGAATTTAATTTAACTCACTTAAGTGGAGGTTTGTGTGGATATTTTCATACTCCATACATGTTAAGGGGGTATAATTAACACCGTAGTTGTGTTCTAAGAATTTAATATACGAAATTTTACATTTTATGGGTTTTCTAGCTTGCAGCACAATGGAAACGATTTAAGAATGATGAAACTTTAAGGGAAAAGAAACTAAAAACCATACCTCATTCTTAGGAGGCTTCAATCATATAATATTAGTCTTTTATTCAATAAAAAATTATTTAAATCATATGAATATATAAATAACATGAAAATATGGCATATGAGATCACATGGAAAGAACATCCACTATGGTGAAAGAAATAGAGAAAGTATATAAGAGGAATCATAAACTAATTGAGGGTGATACAATGTAACTAACATCAATAAATTTAGAGATAAAATAAGGGATATCCATCAATGACTAGTGGGGAGCCATGGGGGAGATCGAGTGGCTCACATGGATGGGAATAAATTGACAAAGAGGTAGGAAATAATTAAAGGTTGGAAGGGAAAATAATAAATTCCAAATATGTAAGATGTGTATAGTTAGGCTAGAAGGTTAGGAAAACCATGAAACAACCGTGCACACTCACCATCCAAAGGCACACTACTTCACATGGATAGGAATACAATTTGAAAATGATGCATAACCCATGTAGAGATACTATCTAAAAACCTCACCCCTTGCACAATTAGGCTCATTGTTAGATAAAATGTGTGATTCCTGTGTGCTCCGCCTCTACAATTTACTATAGAGTTTTTTCACAGTTACATGACCATAAGTGAAAGGCTTTACAACACTAATGACACCCTCATAGGGCCTCATGGTTGAGGTGAATGGTTATCACTGATAACGCACTAACCATGAGCCTCCCTTTTCCCTTCCATAAACTAAGAATTTGAATCTCAATGATCTTAAGCCTTGTGTAGGTTTCCGAGACACCGATCAGTCCATAAAATATATCTAAAAAACAATTTTCAGTGTTCCAAATCATAGAATTCCATTCCAAATCATAGTTTATTATTTTTCCCATCTACCAATGAAAATTTTAAATTCTATTTGGATTACTCAACCAGTTCCAAATATGGTATTTTAAAACCTCCCCACCTTAGTACTTCTCATCCCCGATAATCCCCATTAGACAATGAAAACATCACTCGACCAACTCAGGTCACGAGTTTTTGTTCAAATGGACACATTTCATTTTCAAATTCCCAATGTTCCCCCAAGAATCATTTTAAGAATATGGTGCTTAAACCACTGAAACATGAGGTAATTCTCATAACTACAAATGATACACTAATAAGTCACACAATAGAGCTTATCCATATTGATACATGATCATTTAATCATCTCTTTTATAATATATCCTATAGTTCTATCTACTATAGGTTCTACCCTTCAATGGTCAATTCTAAGTCTTGGTAGTATAACCATCAGAATTTATTATTGATGCACTCTGTTAGAGACCCAGTGATGCTCCCAAAACATTTTCAAGTCACTAAACCCAATAACATGTGAGGACACTACTCTAGGTCCTTGATAGATTGAAATGCTTGAAATCATATCAACCAAGCTAGCCTGGTTGCACAATAATTTCCTTGAGAAGCTCCTTCAAACATTTAAAATACACCATTTCAATATATGGAGTGAATGGTTTGGTTCCTCCATAACCACATCTAACTATCTATGTAAAATCAATTCATACCACCTCCATATGACTTCCATTGAAAAAAATTGACCTCGATAGACCATGTGTCATAAATATCATATTCTGAATCCTTTATCCCAAGGAATACCATGATCATTTTGAATATGATCACTGAATCTATTTCCTAATTTCTACTGATGTCACCTAACAAACCCATCACTTATGTATTTTTGACTCAACACAAACATCAGTTCATCCTCAATTCATCATCCTTGAATTGTAACAAGTATCCTAAGACTGATGCCTACATTTTGAATTTCCCCAAGTCCATATTTGATCATTTACCCGATAGTTACCAAGAAACCCATTCATACATTGTTCCACTTATCCACTAGAATCTGAGATAAAAACGACCATCACAAAAGTGGTCACAAGGTATTATGACTCATCTCACATGATATTTTCCCTCTAGTGATCAACACCTCACTCCCCACCTAAGTAGAATCCATGTAATCATACTAACAAAATGATTTCCTTGATTACCACAACCCTTTCTCCTTCTATCCTCATACAAAATGATTTACATGTATACAAACATTATTAATCCCAGTACTAAAGAAAACATCACCCATAACCCATTCCCATTACCCAAAATAGCTTCCATGGAATTCATCAAAATTCAAAAATTACAATGATGGTCACCTCCTCAATGAGAAAATAGTTTACTCCGCACCATTTGGATTATCCTTAAACCGCTCATTGGTGAAACTACTAAGGAGTTATTATATCATACAAGAAAAGATGTTAAGATTATCTTGGAATATATTTGATTCTCTCTCAATATATGCAGGATGAAGTTAATATATTTGGAAAGATTGTTTCTAAAATATGAGTTTGGTAAGACTCTATCATCAGGCATGTAAATCTCTCCCAGGATGCAACCACTTCAAACTAGACTATACTTACCTTTAACCATCCCCTAACACAACATATCCTAGAAATACGTATCATGGTCTTCCATGGGTCAACTACCTCACGGAACCTGGTTCACTTCCACGTTATACCTCATCATGGGTACTTCCTTTAATTTACTAAAAAATATGGATTTCCATGCCCACATTAATTACAATTGAAATCGTAGATCCTTGGACCACACCCAGTCGCTCACTGATGTTTAACTATCAAATATTTTCCATGAAAAATCTTTGTAAACTAAACTCACCATACATTATGGGTGTACATCCTATACCACCCTATATAGAACCCAACTCAAACACCAAAATTCATTTTATTAATAATTAAAATCTAATACTTCTAGATGACATGTGGGTTTTAACATGGAAGAATCATCCTTGTAACTCCTATTTAAAACTGAACACTTACCTATGCCATGATTTATCGAATGACACTACACCTCACATTATCATTTCAATAATATTAACATAAAATACACAGTAATTGGTTAACTATCCTAGACACCCAAAAAATCATACCGATAAAATATAATCTAAATAGCTAATCACCACAGATACTTCCTGAAATCCATATGAATCACCATGCATATATCACAGAACTTGAGACCTTCTGTGCATTTATCTTGAAACAAACATAAAAATAATCCCACTACCTTTAGAAACATCTGTAATCCCAGGTAAACCACTCTCATAAGTTTCCCCTAATCAAAACAATTATGTTGACCCTCTAGGGTCTATGTAAAATGTAAGGGCCTCTAGTCCTCCCACCCATCCCTACCATTAAAAATTCATAAATAGGGCCACTAGGTCCGACCACTTATCCCTAAGGTATCTCTCATGAAGACCATATCCCAAATAAGAGATTATATTACATGAAATCTAATGGGCCTATAAAATATCTCTAAAATAGATAAAACTAAAAGTGGTTAAGGAGATTATCAAACTAAAAGGGTTAATGTCTTTCAACACAGGTGTAATGACATCACCTACCAAGAACTGATCTTATAGTCCTTGACCATCTCAAAGAATCCCCATATGCACATGCTCCATAGGGGGACACAATACCAATGAAAACAACATAAGGATATGAAACTCATTAGGTATATGTATACGGTAATACCCCATTGAGGTTCAAATTATTATACAACCACCCACCTTGCCACAATTTCATTACAATAACTATGAGTCCTACCAAACTTAAATAGAAAAGGAATGAAAACTAACTTGCCTAGGAACTCAGCTAAAAAGTATATAGATTCCTATCTCCAAGGGAACTCCCACATCAGGACAACCACTAATTTTTAAAATAATGAATCATCTTTTGAACTAGATTCAAGACTAAAAGGTTTCAAGGATCTACTGCCTAACATTTAGGTCCAACTCAACAGAAGAAGGCCACTGGAAACTATGTAAAACATCTATATTTTCATTCATGGAAACTCACACGGAAACATTATAACTAACCCCTATATGATGATATATACTAATAAAATCACTAAAATGTTTTACATAATCCATTAAATCATGTCATATTTATTATAATGGTAAATAGGATTGGATATATGAAATGTCAAGTACTGGTTATAAAGAAAAACATTTTACAAACTCTAATTGGTACACCATTTAGCAAACACATCAAGGAACTTTAGGAAAATTATCTCATAATTTCTTTTCTATCCTTATTTATCCATAGTTCTCACAACTGGGCTATGTTGAAGAAAATTTAAATTCCAATATATATAGGAAAACAATATTTAGGTTGTAATTGGCATGTTAATTAAGTAACAGCTCGTAACAATAAAGCTCAAAATTAGAAAAAAAAAGTCTTTTATCGAATTAAGGGGATTTGTTAAGTAAGATGACACCATGAATTTTATGAAACAAAATAAAATTCCTACTAAATTATTAAATAACCATACTTATTTATCATAAAAAATACCCTTAAGGGGTGAATGACAAAGGCATAAGAAGAATAAGTTCGACATACAAGGGTCAAATTATTTAAACATGGGCCCATTTATATGGGAATACATTCAAAATTTATAGATTAAATAATTTATAAATTAAAATTAGAATCCCATTTAAGTGTAACACAACAATAGGTGATTTATTATTATTTTAACCCACCTTTTATGGGTTTATCTCATAGACACACCATGCTAAAACACACATATTAGGGTTGACCAAAGCATATATGTATTTAGTTGTATGAGTCTTCATTTCCATGTTATGAAGGTATAATCCTTTATAAGTTAAAATTGACACACCATTTAACTGAAATCCCTAAATAATAACTAAAATTTATTTAAATAAAAAAAATTTCCTTGAAATATAACAGATTTTATTCATGTTAATTCATTTACAATTTCAAAACCATTTTATTTCATTAATTAATTTCAGGATAGTTAAATAGAATGCCACTATCAATCTATATGGGAAAAACCAGTTAGGTTGATAAATACACTTTATTTAACTCACCATGAAGAACAAAAATATCTATTAAATCTATCAAATTATCCTAGAATATATGCATTCAAGAAGGAAAATACATAATCATAGTATAGAAATATTCTTTCAAATGACATGTTAATATTATGCTCTTGAAATGATGCATAAACACACCCCGTTCCTATCCATAACGATCTATGAGGTCAATCTCATAAATCCTTAAATTATAGAAATGTTTAAATAATAAATTCACTCAATGTGAAATAAAAATTGACTGTAATAATGAACATCATAAACAATGGTCACATCCTTGGAAACTTGATCTTTCCCTCATGTGTGGTTTGGCCATTCTATGGAAGAAATTATTTACCATGTTTCGACACATTATTAGAATCTTGTATACCATTAAAAAAATTATGATAAGGAAAATGAAGCACATATACCACTTTTTCACATCATGACTTGGTACACTCTATAAATAGTAACCAGATTGGTTAGTGATAAGGCCTCAAACATGCCACCTTGTATATCAGAGAATGTCAATAAGAAGAGAAGGTAAAATTTTGGAACATTTTGGAGGATATACAATCTAGAAAAGTACTAAAATTAGTATAATTATAAATAAATTAAATTCAATGAAGTATAATAATAACTAACAAGTAATAATAAACAGATAGCCCGACTACTTCCAATAAAACTAACCATGCATAAAAATGTTGAGTCATAATAGAAGCAGTCAACATGTACAAGTAATAAATAAAATAAGACTATATGAATATGGAATAAAAAAAATTAAATTATGTAGGTATCCGAAGTATATGCTCAACCCCCAGATCCTTATCAAGTCCCAGTCCACGAAGAGTAATAGAATAAATGCACATTCTAGGGTCCTAACTTGTAACCAAGATATCTATGAAAGTACCAAATGATGACCTTAACATGGTGTGAATAAAACTCATTAGGACACCACCAATGGTGTCTAGTACTATCATATTATTGAATATAAAATTTAATTGTGTGTGTGTATAATTAATAAAGGTCATAAAGTTATTTTTTACAATCAACCATGTCGAGCTCAGGTTCCTAGTGGGACACATGGTCAATAATACCAACTTAGGCCTAAGTCAGAATGTATATAAGATTTTTAACTTTTATATAAATGGAATTGGGAGACATTTTATACAAAAAATGGGTCCATTTACAATGATAACTATATGGGGTTTCATATTTAAATAAAGGTATCAACCCATGCATTTAACTAAAGAACATGAAGCTCCATTTCCCAAAATTTCAATAAATAAGGAATGACAGTACAATGGTTCCAATTAATACTGATGAACTCCATATACAATTAATTAAATAACTAATTATTAACACCATGTCTAATAATGAGTAATTCTATGTCCAATAATTTAAATAAATTATATAGAATTTCATGTTTTATAAGGAGTAACTCTATGTCCACTAACTTAAATAAATGGTAAGGAATTCCATGTCTAATAATGATAGAACCCAAAACCAATAATGAATAACTCCATGTTAACAATTGTTAAAAATTATGAAGAAATCCTTATCTATGACTTCAATAATTAATTCAATTTTACAAGACTAACAAGTTTATCTAAGGCATTCCATATAGAAATTAAGATATTGCTCAGAGCATAAGATAATTAATGTGCTTATTGAATTTAATAATTTAATATAGGCCATGGGATACACCCATTACATGATTAAATAATAATGATTAACTAAATATCATTATAACATTTCATTTATAAATAAACAAGAATCCCATGTGAAATATTCTTTTCATTTCAAAATTTATCATGATTCGATTAATTTATCAATTCACTTCAAGTGGTATGAAGGACCATATAAAGAAACATTCCATTTAATAAATCAATTATTAATGAAAAGGGGACCATGTGTGTTTCAAAAAAACTTACACTTTATTTAATTCATTTAATGATTCCCACTAACATGTTTCATGTAAAACACACCCAAAGGGTGGTTTAACAGAAAGGGAAAACAACAACCATTATGAAAATTTAATCGAACTCACCATAAGTGGAGGTTTGAGTTGAGTTTTTCAACCTCTAACATGTCAAGGTTTATAATTAACACCATGGTTGTGATCTAAACATTTAATTTATGGAATTTAGCATTTTAGTAGAAACTCACAAGAAGTTCAGCATGCAACATAATGAAAAAAAATATAAAATGAAACTTTTATGGAAAAGAAACTAGCCCACCTACCTCATTATTCAGAATCTTCACTCTTCCAATATCGAGCTTTGATTTGATCTAAAATTAGATAAATTGTATGAATAGACAAATTCAATGAAAATAAGGTGTATAAACTCATATTGAAATATAATCCACTATGGTAAAAGAATCAGATAAATGAAGAAGGAGGGATTGTAAAGTAAATGTGGGTGGTCTAATGTAACCAATGATGATAGATTCAGAGCATGGACAAAGGATATCCATCGAAGACATGCGAGAGATCAAAGGGGTATATTTTGAAGCATCTGTGCATGGGAAGTTAAAGAGAAATAGGGAGTAAAGCACTTAAAGAATGGAGGGGGAAAATAGTAAATTTACAATATTTAAATAAGTTCATAGTTAGGCTACATCATGCACCAACTGTGTGCACACATTGTTCAAAGGCATATGGACTCACACAGTTAGGTTCACAGTTCGAAAAAAAATATACAAAACATGTGCAGATACTATCCAAAATCCTGTTCCCCTTGCAAAACTATATGCATGGTTATAAAAACTTCGTGTATCCCATGAAATTCCAATATAAAATTGATAATAGAGTTTTTCAAGGTAATGGAGCCTCAAATACATTGTTTTAAAAAGAATGTGACACCCCCAAAATGTTTCATGGTTGACGTGAATAGTTATCACTCACCATACGGTAACTGTGTGCCACATTTTACCGTAAAAACATGGATTTAAAATCCCAGTGCTCATGAAACTCAACATAATTTTCATGAAACCTTCTGGTTAATTAACTGGCCAAATATTCCATTAAATCTGGAACCCAATCTAATTCTCCATATATACCTAAGGGAATTATTGATCCCTGTGGTATTTAAATAAGTGTATTAGAATCATATGAACTCCATTGGGAAAGTTTTTCCCAAATTAAAGATGAAATAACAGAATAAATAAATAAAAATCCAAAATAATTAAACTGTATTCTAAATAGGTCATATCCAGCTACCACGATCCAACACTAACGATTATAAAAGATTAAAAATAAAAAAAATATACAACCACGTAGAATATAAATGATTAAACAACATATAAAAATAAAAAAACTACAAACCAAATCAATCCATGCATGAACCATCACTATTCAACCTCTGGTTTCTCACCACCACCCATATCACACAACATTGACCCTGATGAAGAAATATCTATTTAAGAACTTGAATCTATAAATTTTATTGGTGTGACCTAAAAATTCCAACAGGAAACCACAAGACATTGAAACAATGTAATTCATTTCACAAGGTAATTCATTAATTATAGTTTGAAAATAAATCTTTAAAGTATTTTTTTATATATAAAATGCATTGAAATAAAAAAATCCATAATCCAATTTCAAAACATTTTTCCTTTCTTTCTCAAAACGCATCACATGCATTTTGAAAGAAAATCCATTGACCAAATCCAATTCTAAATCACAACACCGTTAAAATTTCTCAAAAACAACTCACACTTGTTTTATCTAAATAAAAATAGTTTCATTAAAAAAATTCACCGTCCAAATCCATCATTAAACCAAACCCCATTTTTGAATTCACATTAAATTAGTCACATAAAAGAGATTCTATTTTTTTCAAAATTGGTTTTCACAAACATCATTGAGAACTCATTTTCAATGGAAAACAACCCAAATCACATTGGTTATGCACAATAGGCGTACACCTCATATATATCACAATGAAAATAAAAATTAAATAAAAAATGCATGTTACATATCAAATAAATTAAGGAAAATGATAACATCAAGTACTAGATCAAACTCTCCTCAATTAATGACTAACCGAGAAAATGAATGTGTCATGGTCCTAAATAATGATTTCTAACATGAAAATGATCTAAACGTATAAGGGTATAACCACCCGAAACAGATAAAAATATATGATTAGTCTATACCATCATATAATTATCCCACACAAGCCTAGTTGGCATGAAAAAATCCCACCCCACTCTTGTTCATAGCATGACTAGTGGGAAACTAGCATCATGTGAACTGATTAGAGGAATGAGGTAGACCATCTAATTAGTACCCAACATCCCATAACTAATAAAAAAATTTAGGCATGGTGAGAACAAACCAATGTTAACACACATGGAATAACCAAAAATACCCCCACCCCTAACACCCAATGGTGGAAATCCCCATACACATAACATGCACTCATAGAATTACAAGAACATTCCCACACAAAGGGAGAAAACATGCATCATATAGTGACCACAAACCCACAAAATGGAGTAAAAAGAAAGGGAAAATGAAAGGTTCCGTCCATATAAAAAACTCTAAAACCAATGTTCCAAATGGATATCTTACACCAAAATATGGCTCAAAATTCCAATCCCTTTTGAATTTCATAAAATAAATTCCAAACACTATTTGGAAAATGATGGAAATTAACTGAACATTTAAAAAAAATTAAAATTCACTCATACCTAAGTTCTCTCTTCTTTTAAAATTTAAAATATGGAAAAGAATTTATTTATATCAAAATTTCCATATAAAACCACTTAAAATATTTTAAGAGGTACACAGAAATAACCTTTTTCTTCTAAACAATTCAAATATACCCTACAACAATGGAATTTCTATTTGAAACCCAAAATAAGGAAAAAGGGACAACCATTTCAACCAAACCAATTAAAACAAACCAATAAGCCAGTTCACTAGTGTAAACCACATATAAATTTCAAATAACCATTTTAAATACAATAAAACACTTTTTTTCCAAACAATTTAGTGTTAAAAAACCACACTTCAAAAACAAATTCCATTTAAAATAATTTTTTCAGTCATTTTAAAACAAAACCATGGTAGTAATCTTTATTCCACATGAAAAACATTTCAATATTATATAATTCATTTCAAAATAATACTAGAATAATAAAATTTACCATTTAAAGCATGAACACTTGTAATTTACATCAAAAAGTTTTTTATTACAAGATCAAATCAATAATAAATGGTTCTAAATCACCAAAGGGATATGAAATATATTTATACTTTCATTAAATGAAACATATAAACAACACACACATTAGAATTTTAAAATTGAAACAATTTCATAGTAACACCTATCACAAAGAAGTATAAACCAACTCAAAGCGCTTTGGTACTCATCGGAATTATTTCATCATACACCCATGTGACGTGAAACAATGTCTACAACCACTAGACACCAAAATCACCATCAATAAATCCACCAGTACCCCTAAAATTAATCCATATGATAACTAGTCTTAATGAGCGAATCAAAATCTAAGAGAAGGTATAGAGAGAAGAAAGGAGGGTGAAATAGAGGAATAAATCACCTCAAATCATCTTGGAAAACACCAAAAGGAATCCAAGAATACAATGAGGAGGAGGATAGAACTCCTAATATAGCACCAAGTGGTCGGTTGACATAAGGGAAGAGAATAAGGGAGTGAAACCCTTTTTATTTTGAAAGTAAAAAATTTGAATTACCCAAAAATTTAAACACTTGAACAATTATCATGGGTTATACGAAAATTCAGGAAAACTGTGTGCCAATCATGTAGAAGCCACTTCCTCCCAAAATATTTAAGCCGCACGGTTACTCCTGAGAGGTCGCATGGTTATAACAAACAATGTTCCCCACTCTAGAACCACCCCAAGCCCCACATGGCCCTCTAGGGTTCCTCACATGGTTTGAAAAACCTTTAGGAATCCATCAAAATGGATATATAAAAAAATATAGTTCCAACCCGGTAGTTTACCAAACCATGTGAAAGTCGTATGCCACACCTTAGACAGAACAATGACCCTAAATGATTTTTAATATGGGTTTCATGGTCTGTACATTACCATGAATATCATATTCTGAATAAATATTCTTAGTTTAAAATTAAATAAAAAGGCTCCTCGTGAAGGTATGACACATGATTTTACTCTAAATATGCACCCTAACTGTGAACAGTAGAAAAATCTCAAAATTTCTCTATTTTATGATCTATTACTCCAAAGAAACAGAAACCAATCCTAACCTTTACTAAAGAACACCAAAAATTACAACACTGTGACATGGGGGTGTATTAAACTCCCCACCATGCCAATTTATTACCTAATTTTTTTTGTTGAAACGAGATACAAATGCAATGGAATATCAAAAATAGGCTCTAACTAAATGAAATACTCAACATGACTCCAAATCAAGGCCAATAGCCGAGATCCGCAAAATGATTAAACTGTTTAACCATTAAAATACCAAATGTATTCAAACCCGAATGAGATAGGGACATTTAATAAGAATCCCTATAAATAATCAGAGAACTAACATGGTCTCCTAACCATTTATAATTACTTTAAAATTTAATCCCAACCATTTAGAGTTTATCTGAAAATGTGGATTAAATAAACCACTATCGATAATGCATCCTTGAACAACTGAGAAACCATGAGAGGAATACACCTTCAACCATAAATAAATCCAATACCAGTGGAAGGAAAAACAATCAGAAGATCCTATAAAAAATAGCAAGAGCATTCACCTTGGGTCACGACACACGTGGATAACCTAGGGTGAAACACTAGATCATCGTCACATGGTTCATCCTACAAAAGGACCACAACCACAAAACACTCAGTATACAAACTCAAATGGTGTATCACACATAATATTTACCCAATTACACTCCCAAATTCCCCTATCAAGTAACTAAAATGAGAACCAATAGGCCTAACCAATAAATAAGCATAACCCACTATCAACTAGAGAGGTTCACCCAAACAATGAGGCTAAACAAAAAACATTCAAAACCCAACCAAAAAATTTCTAAGAGGTTGAGAGAGGGGGGAAATTACACAACAGAATAGAACAGGATATAAACCTATATTCAAGAAATCAATCAAAAAATTACAAAAGGAACCATCCACAAGGAATATCCAGAAAAAATGAAAACATCCAAAAAATCAACCACAATACTTGATGTTAATGAAACTAAGGTCAAAACATTCAAAAGAAAATACATAAAAAAACTAAATCATCACCAAAGGATCAGACCTGAGACCTTTCTATATAAATCAAGATTAATAAAACCCAAATTCCATAATGGAGGAAAACAAAGAGAAACATAAGAACTTCCCCCCTTTCATATCCTCGAGAAATAATAAATAGAAAAAATCATCCATAAAACCTTCCATAAGAAGCTCATTAAAAAAAGTGGAAAAAAATACTCCCACAAACTCAGATAAAACAAACCAAAAAATTCTCAACATCTATCACTCAAAAAGCTTCAGGTGTCCCAAGAGAATTGATTACAACCTTTATCTCTTCCAGTCACCTCACTTCTTCCAACCTCAATGAGGGTTCTGTATCCACCACTCCACTTGGATTTTAAGTAGTAAAGAGAACCAAGAAACCCTTAGAACTATTATAGGGGACAATAATAGTATAAGCATAAACTACCTTGATCTGTTTCCCAAAATGGAAACAAAAATAACCCCTTCATAATAAAGGAATCAAAGCCATAATAACAAGTCCTCAAGTGATGAAAACCATTAAAATAAAAAAGAAACTTTTATTTTGAAAGCTACCCAATTCACCATGGGATTTTTTAATCACCATCCACAAATTTTCACACTAAAAAACTATATTGGTTTAAAAAATGACCTTGTTAGAACACACACATTTCCCGAAAAAGTCCATCCACAAAATTACATTCAAAATACCATTCCACTTTGAAAAGAATTCATACAAAATGATTTTTGAAACCCATTTCCCTTTTTCAAAACACATTCCAAACATCTTTCATAAATAAAACATCTATTTTAAATATTTTAAATACCACAAGTAAAACCACCACTTTATAAAAAATTCCATCAAACTGTGGGAATTCACTCTTCCCATTTATTTATAAAATCATGTTTGAAAATAAATTTTTTCAAAAACACCTTTATTTTTAAAAACAAGGATTCCAAAACCAAGTACACGCAAGGTACTACAAAGTATCCAAACAAGGATCACAAAAACCACATCCCATAAAGTTAAATAATCACCCCTAATTCCACCTCTAAAAAGTGAAAACTACATTTAAAGAAATCTATATTTCAAGAGGTGTCTGCAAAATCTAGTTGAGGATAGACAGTGTTATACATGATTTTACTAATTTTTTTTTGGGAAATATGGTGTCAACCATGAAACAAAAATCTCAAAAAATGGAAGACTCGACCACATGATAACCACATGGTTTCTCAATCCATTTGAGCTAATTGTGCAGCACAAGTTCCCTTCCACCCTAACAACAATGAATGCTCCCCAATTTCACTCAAAATTAAAAGTGTACCCAAAAAAATCAATCACATAAAAAACGAAAAGAAACAAATAAAAGAAACCTCAAATTCACAATCTAATACCCAAAAAACCATTTATTATTGAGCTTTAGGATGATATAGAGCTAGCTCGACTCACACCACCCCTACCACTCAAGCTAGGAAAACCATAATATACTTTATCTCAAGTATTCCCCCAATATAAGGGGTTACAGAAGAAAAATATATCAGTACTAATGGAAAACACAGAGGATATGATATGATTTTTTAAATAACATGATTGGAATACCATCCTATCCAACACCTGGCCTAATTATCTATAAGGCCCAAAGGGCATTACCGATCTCTACGAGCTGACTATTAGCACTTTGGAATCATATGAACTTATTTGGGAACATATTTTCTCAAAAAAGAGATATAATAGTGTAATAAATAAATTAAAAATCCAAAAGAAATAAACTAAATTATAAATAGTTCATAACCAACTACCATGATCCAAACCATTCATGTATACATGATCAACAACCAAAATAATTGATACAACCAGGAATAATAGAAAATATACAATAATAGTTGAAAATAAAACCACTAAAAACCAACTTGATCCAATCCTAAACCATCACCATGAAACCTAGATTTACCACTAACACTCATCTCATCATATACTGGCTACGATGAAAACTAAGGATCCAACTGAGAAACTAGAACCTGAAATTTTTTATACATGAAATAAAAATCCTAGTAGGTCACTACATCACACCAAAACTATGAAATTCGTTTCACAATGAAATTATTCAATTATAGTTTGGAAATAATGATATAAAGTAAGATTTACATATATAAAATTCATGTAAATAAAAAAATTCACATAATACACTTTTGAAAACATTTTACCATTATTTCACAAAGCCTAACACACAAATTTTGAAAGAAAATTCATCAACCAAAGACATTTCAAAACCACATACTATTAATATTTCCCTAAAACAAGTCACACTATTATATCTAAATGAAAATGGTTTCTTTAAAATATTTCACTGATTGAAGGCATATTTAAACTAAAACTCCTTTTGAAATCCACTTTTTATCACTAATATACAAGATCCTTTAAAAAAATCGAAATATTTTTTCACAAACATCTTTGAGAAATCATTTTAAAAGGAAAGCAACCCAACTCACATGAGTTAAGCACAACAAGAAGGCACCAAATATATATCAAAATTTATATAAAATGGAACATTAGTATGGAAGGTGAAATATCAAAGACATTAGGGGAAATTATATAATCAATCACTAGATCAAAATCCTCTAAATTAATAACTCACACACAAAATGAATGTGTCGTGGTCCTAACCAAAGGTCACCAATGTGCCAAGAATCTTGCCGCAAAAGGGTATAACCTCCCAAACCAACTATTGACATATTATAAGTCACTATCATAACACATGTATCCCACATATTCCTTTTTGTAATACCAAACCCCCACCCAACCCATGTACCTAACATGACTGGAATGTAACTAGAGGCGTGTGAACCAATTAGAGGAACAAGCTAGAACTTAAACATAGTACCTAAAATCCCATGACCAATAAAGGAAGTGTTGTGCGGTGAGAATGATCCATGTTTAAAAAACAAGGAATAACCAAAACTACCATCACCCCAAACACCCAATGATGGAAGTCCCCATACAGATAATGTGAAATTAAGGAATAAAAATTACATTCTGACACAAGGAGAGAAAAAATGCATCACATGGTGATCAAAAACCCACACAAGATGGTAATAAGAAATGGAAAATCAAGGTTTCCAACCACATAAAAATTTTAATATATATTTTTCAAATGGGCCATTAACATAAAAATAAGTATCTAAATTCCACGCCCATTCTCATTTCATACAATATATTCCAAACACCACTTGGATAACAATGGAAATTACCCAAACATTTTAAACAATTTGAATTCAACCCTATATAAGGTCTCACTTATATGAATATTTAAAACAAGTCCAAAGCATTTATTTCAATAAAAAGTTTCATAGAAAACTAATTAAAACATTTTAATAGGTACAAAGTAATCACCCATTTATTTTAAATGATTCAGATCTACTCTTCAACAAGGGGTTTTCCCTTTGAAGCCAAAAACAAGGCCAAAGGTACAACCATTTCAACAAAACCTATTTAAAAAAAATTAAAAAAGTAATTTCACAAGGGTTAAACCACACACACATTTCAAATCAACATTTGAAATTTACAAAAAGAAATTTAGGGTTTAACACCTCACTTCAAAAAAAAATTCAATTTGAAACATTGTTTTTACTAATTTAAAACCAAATAAGGTTAAAATACTTTTAAACCTCATGAATACCATTTCAAAATGACGCACAAAATTTCATGAGAATATTAGCATAATAAATCATTCCATTTGAAGCATTAAAACATGTAATTTACATGAAAACCCAACTATAATATGCTCAAAACATTAAGAATATTTTTCCAAATCACCAAAGGGATATCATATATATTTCTAAATTCATAAAAATGAAATTTGGTAAGAATGATAACATTAAAATTCTAAAATGAAACAATTTCACAATAATACCTACCTCACAGAAGTGAAAAAATAGGAAGTGCTAAGGAACCCATGACATTCAATGTCGACTGCACCCACGAGATATAGAATGGTGTCTACAACCCTTATAAACCAAAATAACCATCAATAAATCTACCTATAACCCTACAATAAATCCACCTGATTACTATGGTTCATGGGGGAATCCAAATAAAAGATAATATAGAGTGAGAAGGAATATGAAATAGAGGAAGAACTCACCAGAAATCTATTTGGAAAATAGAAAATAAATCCAGGAATCCATATAGGAAGATGATAACTCCTAAAGATCCAAGGGTTTAAATGACATAGGGTAAGAGAAAAGGGGGTCCAGAATTTATTATTTCAAATAAAAAAATGGTAATTAACCAAAAATTAATACACATTGAAAACTATGATAGTTGGACCACATGGTTAGGTAAACCATTCACAAAATATTTAGGATCTATCACCTCCAAAAAAATTCAAAATGCACAGTTACTTATAAGAGGATACATGGTTAGAAAAAATAGTGTCCCACGCTACAAAACCACCCTACACCCCATGCACCCTTGTTAGGGTTCACCACATGGTTTTAAAAACAATGAAAAAGCTGTGAAAATTTTTCTTTCAAAAATTACAGAGAAAACATGAAATTTACACATAGTTTACCAAACCATGTCCAAGTCGTGTACCACAACATAGACACACCAAGTACCCAACATGGTTTCTCCAAGCTACCACACATTTTGGACATTACTATGCACATCAATTTCTGAAAATTCATTTATTGATGAAAATTAACTAAAAGGATCCTCATGAAGGGAGGATGAATGGTTTGCCTCTAACCATGAAACCTATCTATGTATAGTAGGAAAAATTAAAAAATTTATTTGTTTCGAGCTAGAACTCCATGTAAAATCACACTAGGCCTCTACTTCACCAATGAAACCAAAAATAATAACTACATGACATGGGGGACATCATATCTTGGGTTTTATTCCCTATTTAGAAAAAACTATTGACTCTTCCAACTCTCCAAATTCCATTTCGATGATTAGTTTTAGATTTGGATTTTCCACAGAATTAAAAATTAAAATTCCATTGGTATCTCTCAATTGGTTCAAAACATGGGATCATACAGATGAGAAGACTATATAACATGAGAAGTCAAACACTTGTTATTGTCTAAAAAATTAGGGAAATATATGTGAAAGGTTTGGATATACTATTTATGGAATTAAAAATTTAATGGAAATCATACCAAATGAAAAATAATTTGTAAGTATGTAGATGAAAGTATATATAAATGAATAATCCTTCATAACTAAGGTGAAGAAAAATACTTCACACAAGGAAATGGATTAGGGGAAGAAAATAAGTACAAAACCTATTGAGAATCAAAACAGAAAAAGGAGTTTGAATACTTATTCCTAGGTTGAATATTGAAATAAATAGTGGCATCAGTTGAGAGGAAACTCTCATCCTTTATTCTACTATTGAGGAATATTAAGGTCCCTTTTTATTCTCTATTTTTTTATTTATGTTATCATGTTAGTAATTAAAGGATAAGAATGAAAATTTCACTAATTGACAAAAAAAGGTTGTTTTCATAGTGTATTCAAAACATATATGAATGGATAAATTATTTCATCCTTTTATGAGGAGTAAAATTGAATAAAAAGTTTCCATTTTATCATCATGTAGTAAATCTTTAAATTCTATAGAATAAAAAAACTAGAGGACAAGTTTATTTAAACACACTTACAACCCATATTTTTTATTTTATCAAACATGTTTATAAATGGGGGTGTTTATGGATGAATAAATAAGTAAATGGGTGATTTTTATTATTATCACTAAAACATTAGGATGTTTTTACTGAATTGTTTATATAATATAACTTTTTATTAATGAATTTATTTTTGAAAAACAAAAAAATGAATTCTATAATAGTATCACATGTATTATTGTTTTCATCCAACATTGTATATCATGGTTAGACACTCTTTTTTTTTTCAAAAATGGTTAACCTAATTAGAACTAGAGTTTTTTGACTAAATTCTCGTTGCTAAAAAAACATGTGGTATCATCCCTCTATTGAGTGAAAAAATATTTTATTTAGATCTAAAAGAGAGAGAATATAGTGGTTTCAAAATTAGTCAAGGTTAGATGTAGAGACCCTACCCATGTTTTATTTATATTTATTATCAATAATGGGTAGAAGTAATAGAACACCTATTGACATAAAAATTTATTTGGTTGTACTAAAAATAAATCTATAGGAGGAGTTTGAAGTTCCAGTTTGATTGAATTGTATTTATTACTGATAAAGTGATATTCCTTGATTATTTAATGTGATATCAATATGTGTTGATATATCATGGAAACCTTATAGTTTTTTTCCATGTTAAATATTATATTTTTCCAGACATAAACTTGTAGTTATTACTTATAGAGACTTAATAAAAAGTATCAATTTACATTTTATAATGATAATCAATTTTTAATGTTTATAAAAATTATTGATGATGAAAGTGTTTTCTATAAATTTTGATTGAAGTTGGAATATTCTTGTTAGATAAGTAGTGGGAATTAAATGTCATGATTGATAAGGTTTTTCTAAGAAATTGTAGAGATCATCCATTTAAATAAGATTCTTTGGATGAAGTTATAAGTTCATTTAAACTATTTGATAAAGAATCATGATTAGTAGAAGTGGATTTAAGATGGATGGAGAGATTTTGGAAGTGATGTTGTGCTAGTTGATAAATATGACTAAGTTTGGATCTCATAATGTTGAGAAAACTATTCTAGGATGGTTATTAAAGACTATTCATAAGGTTTACACAAGTATCACATGAGGTTAATATGATTTTTCACAAGGATAAGACAACCACCCCCATAAGGTTGAGACAAGATAGATAATATATATGTAAGGTTGAGAAAAGTGATTCACATCCTCATAATTTTTGAAAAAAAATCACAGTAAGGTAGAAATAATCCACCATATGGTTGATAAATTTCATTTTAATGTTCATAAAGACCTTTTAACATTTAGTTTACTTTAAAAGGATTTAATGAAAAGTTTGATGCAAACTTTAAAATGATTGGTGTGTATAAAATATGATGATGTAGTTTTTATGATCTTTGTGGTTTAAGTATAATTATATAATTTAGATAATTTTTATTCAATATGGGAATTAATAATCAAAGTTAAGGTTATGATGATTCATAACAGAGGGTTGAGATCTATTCCACACTACAACAAGACTATCACGTCATAATGTGGGTGTTTTTGTATACATGAAGGGAAATTAATAAGGAATCAATGTAATGGATTTAATGGAAAATAATAATGAAATATTTTAAATATTTCATGAGGAAAAAAATATATAGTCCTGTGGGATTTAAATTTGAATTCAAAAGAGTTTTAATAAGGGGATAAATCACGAATATGTGGACTAATTTAAAATGAGATATTGGTGTTGTTGTTGAAGATCAAGGGAGTATCCAAAATTATATTTTAGAAACTATTATTCACTATTTTATTTTGTAAATAAATACTTATATAAAATCAGGTTGAATGTGTACATGAATTAACTGAACTCAGAGATACTAAATCTTTGAAATTTCTAAGAGCATGGTACTTCAATAGTTTCAAACCGAGAAGGAGGTGTTCAAATTACTAATCCATGGAAGAAGTAGGAAACATTTTATGTTTGAATATTTTAAGTTCTAAGGAGAAATTAATTGTGTGAAGTTATGGAAATATGAGTAGGTCAAGCATCCATGTTCTGAATAATACATGGGTATATGATCTTAATAGTGTACATGACCATTCCCACTGATTTAGTTTATTCATAGAGGGGGATCAAGATCAATTATCATAGAAGAATCTTGGAGTAGAAATATATTTTTATTTTTTTAAATCATACTTATAGGGGAGAGTGATATTCATCTAATGAGACTTTCGAAGTAAAAGAATAGTGGGAATATAAGTTAGTAGGATTATCGTGGTCCTTGGTTTTAACCAACTATGTAGATAGTATTGAATCCAAGAACCAACCTTCATTGTACGTCTTCGACCGGTTTGTCACTGAATCTTGGGGTTTACATGATTGGGAAATCATTGGTATTTGGATCAGGGAAATTTATTAATTTTTTCCATTGTAAGATAAATTCATCGCTACCTGATAATTTTCTCCATGGATTTCTTCAGGTGATCACTTCTCTATTTTTTTGAGTTGTTTTATTTTCATTTAAAAAAGTGTGCTTATTATACTAAGATTTTTATCTCTCTATCCGGTCTCTCTATCCCATTATAGAATATTATGATCCTTAGGTTAATTGGTAACATGGTGGGTTGATTTATTTGTTCGGATTATCATACTCGAGCTCTTTTCTATATTTTGTATCCTCATATTTTCATTTAAGTGGATATCTCAAAGGTGCATTTGGAGTTAATTTTTATTGATATTTATTTAATGATTTGGTGGGAGTATAATTTTTTTATGAGTTGTGGGTTTACTTATATTCATCCTGTAAGAGTATGGGCCATAAATTGCTCAATTTTAAGAATAGACTGAAGGATTTTAGGTGTGGTCTAGTCAGTCATGTTTATAATTATACTTATCAGTGTCATGATGTTGAGTAGGTGGTTCTTGAACCAGTGATGTATTATGCGGCTGAAAACTCCCAACCCTCGAGAGGTAAGCTTGGTTCATTAGAAGACAGTAGAGGAAACAACCATATTGGTGATCCATGCCCGAGGGAAGGGGGATTTCATCCTTCATTGCATAAAGAGGAAGCAAGTGAGGTGCATTCACTTGATGGAGTGTTTCAACCGGGTGATCAAGTAGGTAATGTGGCATTATCAAGACCCTATAGTTCTGGGGATATGTAGAATGGATGCTTGGGTGATCCGTGTATAATAATTTCTTATGGTTATTGGAATTAATGGGTCATGTGAATTGATGATGGTGTTTCAGTGGGATGTATGGAACATGAAGTATTATATCATTATATTGTTGATACCAAGTGTAAGGTTAGTACAAGATTTGGAGTACATAATACGTTTTAGATATTAGGAGTTCAAGACATATGGAAGGATGATTATGAAGGATGTAAATTAATTAAATAAAAAGGAACACGATGGATGCTGCGTTAAAGGAAATAAAAGAGGTTTCTACATACTTTTTTCATGATGTCTAACACATTTTGGGTGATAAAGAATCAAACCCCAATTTTTCTTCAGAGTGGGTGTTAGATCAACATCCCTTAATGAATATTGGATGCAACTCAAGGAATTTGAAAAAAGGAAATGTTATTTTTGGAAGCATTCATATCAATGAGAAGAAAAAGACTAAGCAGGGCAAAGACTTATTTATCCTTTCAATGCTAGTGGTCACTGGAATAGCTAGAAAACTAAAGATAAATATGGAAGAGGCTAGTAAAAACCTAGCAGCGGCTCAGAAATGTAAAATTCTAGGGGGTGCAGTAGCACCTCCTGATGACGAGGATATCGTCATGGTGCTTCTCATGCATTTCAATGAAGTGATGTTAGATGAACATTTCAATATCAATGCTTCAAAGGAGGATGCTGATAGAATGTACAAGAGAATGATTCGATTTTTTCTCGATGACGAACAAATTGTGTCGATCAACCAATAAGATCAGATATTGGAATGAGGAATCAATTAGGGTAAAATTAATCAGGAGGAATATATCTAGACTTGGGTCAATATGGACAATAATTTTTAAGATATTATCATTGAAAATCCGAATACTTATGTAAACATGTTTCAATGGGGTTTATACACGTTGAGTAATTCCAATAATCATAGTTTATTCTGCATTGATTTTGTGCATTCCTTTTATGTTTTATGAACTAAAGGTCTTACATGTTTGGTTTGCCAAATTTTCCTTAAAAGTGTTTTTTAAATAAAAAATTAATTTTCCGGCCAAATATTGTTGAATATTTCCTTGGGTCAACTAACCAATCATGGAAAATGTAGTATTTAATAAAATAACTTGTAAATATTTATGTGTTGTGCCTTCATTATTCTCTAATTCATATAACATTACGTTGAGAAAATTATTGAGTCTATTGGGATGGTAATAATTCAATGATGTTGAGTTTAATATGAATAATTCCTAAAAGAATACCATCCATTCACCCCCTCTGTGGTAAATCTAACCTAGGGAATTAGAACACTTTTGTATAGAATGTCCTAGTATGTAAGAAATGATTCATGCCAAATGTGATGAAAAAATTAATACTTTGGGAAATTTTGTAAATAAATTCAATGAAAAAATAAAATGAACTTAAAAATCATATAATAAGAGATGATAACATCCATAATGGAATATGAAAAATATTGGACATTGAGGATAAATAGTCAAGATCAATAATAAGAGATAAGACTAGTTTCTCATACAAGAATCATTTTATGTTAAATAAAAACCAAATCAAGGTGAAATTTTTATAATAAATATAAAACCTATAAATATTTATTGGGGAATAAAACATATTGGGTTTTAAAGAAAAAAATAGCATCCCCAAATTGAAACATAGTCATAAGAAATCTCGTTTTTAATGTGAGATTAAAAAGAGACTAATATCTTTATAACTGATTTCTATGAAGTCACTTTAACATTATATATAATAAATATAACTATAATAATATATTATTTTATAACCTTATTCATAAAATAAAAATTTTATAAAATTAAATTATAATCATTTTTACAAATATATCAGTTATTTATCATCTGTTTTCATCATCGAATGTTAGTAAATTTGATTATCTCATACAGGATTCAAAATGGAAATTTCAATCCTAGTTTATTTATAATAATTTGTAAATTCTTATATTATTTTAGGTACAGTAATTATAGTGTTAAAATTATTTATTTAGTCTCATATTCATTTTATAGATGTTATGTGTGTGGCTCAAGAGAATGGAATCCATGAGGAGCATGTTTCGAGTAATTTATAGATAACAACAAGGTACGTTACGATGACCACTAATTTTTGAGCCCACATTCTGTACAAATGATCACAATATAAATTACTCATCAATACAATATATTAATTATGTTAATCTATTCATACATAATCATGGAGAAAATGATGATATTGGTATATCATCATTCATGTTGGTTAATCAACCGGCCCAAACAGGAACATGTTATACCAATGAATAGGAATTTAGAGTTATATAATAGTGGTATAATTTTAAAATAATAATTATGATGTTAATATAATATCATTAGAGTGTAGAGTGATATTTATAATGATTGGAGATGCGAAGATAGTTGAAAAGGTTATAGAAGAACATAGATACTTACTTGAAGATCTCACTCCCGAAAAAACAGGGTCCTTCAGAATGATGGATTTAAGCTTCCTTCTTAGGATAAAAGGTAACCCAATATTAAATAATGATTTAGGGGAGTACAAAAATTTATGTATTAAATATATAACCAAATGGTTTCAGTGGTTTGTAAGGAGAGGTATAGAATTTTCTTTTGTTGGTTTGTTTGAGTGTCATTTTCACAATTTCATTTAATCGCTTAATAAAAGTCATTGTTAAATGGAAAGTGCTCTCATATGTGGAAAAAAGGAGGGTAAATATTATCTTCATCATAAAAATTTATTTTAAATTTTTTATAATTTTTATAAATCATTTTTAACAAATAGTATTTTTATAGTTTTTATGGCTTACCGATATGATGCACTTTTAAACAGAACAAATTATTTTGATACAAAATAAATGAAATTAGCCATTTACCATAATTTCAACATTATGATTTTAAAATTTAAATTCATTTAATCCAATTCAATTTCAAAATATGATAAATTTGAAATTCAATTGAAAAAATATTTAATTTTATTATATCGAAATGGATTTTTCGACATTAAGTGTTCTTAATGTTATTTTATATCAATTAATAACTAAATAAGTTTTAATATATTTCTTTATATAATTAAAATTAAATTAAATTATTAATTTAAAAGTGATAGATTAAATATATTATGATAAAAAACATAAAAATTTAAAAATGATTCTTTAAAAAATATCCACTTTTAACACTAAATTATTTCAATAACATATCCATAATATTAATTATTTATCTTCTAAAATTTATATTTTGTCACTAAATATGCATTATTATATTTTATTAACATTATAAATACATAAAATAATTCATTAATACTATTAAAATAATAATTTATAGTGCATAAAAATATATTTTTATAATAAAATATTTTTATTAAATGTTATAAAATTTTCATTGTAGACTTATTTATTATTTGATAAATATATTATTTTAAATTCTCTAAAAAAATTTCATAACTTCAATATTCCTATTTGTTGAAGGCATACCCAATGACCATATATCAAAGGACCATATTTTTTAAGACTATATATCCAATGACTTTATTTGTAACGATGATACTTTATTCCAATATATAGCCTTACAAACATCAATAAAATATTTCATCTTATTAATTTACTTCCATATTATCATGTCTATTATATTTATAATTCTCTATCTTATTTCCATAGTTTCAATTGATGTTACAATCTTCATGTAAACCCACGTGGATATAGATTTTATTTTTGTGTTATTTTTATTTACTTGTATTTATAATCCATTTGTAAATTTTTAATGATTTTTTATATTGTAATCTTGTAATATATTAATTTTTATATTTAATTTTAATATTTTATCTCAACAAAATTAATTTCATCTTCTTTTACTTTAGTTTTTCATGTGAAATAGGGGTTTTGACATAGTTTTAATGGAGAATACATACTAAAATATCTCGGTGTTACATTATACCCCCATTAATAAAACTTTCCCTTGAAATTTGATTACTTAGATGAAAAAATGAGGGTATTTATTCTTCATTACAACTTCATGTTCCCCAGTAGCTTCCCCAGACTTATAATTCGTCCAGTGAACTTTAAATAGGTTAGTGGTCTAGTTTCACAGAATTTTATCTCTATAATCAGATATTTCTTCTAATTAGTCCTAAAAAGAGAGATCATGATCTACTTATACTACATATAGCCTCATTACATGTGAAGTTCTAGGTATATACTTCCTCAAATGTGATACATGGAAGATATCAATCTCTATATAGAGGTTTGGTGGAATTGAAAGATGATAGGCTATCATCCCCACACGATTAAGTATTTCAAAGGGGAAAATGTATCTATGGACCAACATTACCTATTTACAAAATATCATAACCATTTTCAATATTTATATTCAAATAAATATGTTGTCTTTGAATTAGATATCCATATTCCAATTATTATTATCATCATATCTCTTTTTTCTACTTTTTATAGTTCTAATGTAATATTTAATTGTTTGAATCTTCATTGATATATCTTGCAGAAGATCTTTCGCTAGTAGTTTATGCTCTCCAAATCCATCATAAAATTTTAGAATTACGTAACTCTTCTTATAAAAATCCACACATGGTTCCATTTGAATTATATAAAGGAAACAATTGTTATATGAGAACACTAATTTTGGAAGGTTTTGACCCTAAACTTATTTAAAATCAAATTAATAGGATTTAAACATATCCTCTTAAGTTGGAAGGGTAGTTTTAGATTATCCAAAAATCTGATGATTAAAATATGCGTTGAAGATAAAATCTATATTTAGTACTTATTTATGAATTATTTATAACATTGAAACAAACCTTGGATATCTATCAGAAAAAATTGAGAGTCATACTACCTTAATCCTTACAACTTACTTGATATATATAATATAATGTTGATTGAGTGATAAATATTAAAAAAGGATTAAAATATGCTTACTTAATAATGTGATAAACTAAAATCAATTGACATTATGGCATTTAGAGGTCTTAGGAGTACCTATAATGAAATGTTTGGGTATTTTCTTCCATTTCCATATAGGTATAGGTAACAGTTACATCATCCTCTTAGAATTTTGATATAAAAAAATAACTAGATAGGAAACAAAGGATTGAGATATATGCTCCACAATTTCTCTATTCATGTTGTCTTATCATAAATTATTCTTATGTTATCTATACATATTTGTGATTCTAGGATGTATTGATAATGATAAAATATGTGCATCATCTAATAGTTCCTTATATAATTTTCATATCGATGGAACACATATTTATTTTCCAAATATTATAATTCCATCATTATCAATTCTAAACATGGATTTTTTTTACTTTCCTAAATGCCTATATATCCTCATTTTGTGGATTGTTGATCATCACATAGATAGATGGTTCAAAATTCATTTGGTGAATATAGGATTTATCCCATTTTCTTTTTATTTCAGAGTCCATCCTTTGCAAATCAATGAGTATTGGGTCTCTTTTAATCCCCATTATAGACAACGTAGCTTGATACTTACAAATAAAAGCATTAATCACTTTGTTTACCTTCCAAATTTAGTAACATACTGACCATTCATTTTCACGGATCAACTTGGACCATTTACTATAGTTCATGATCAAATTATTCAATTTGAATATATAATTTATGATTTTGTGATCGGTATATATTTCATACTCATCAACATAATGATAATTCTATCATATATTTAATGATAATATTGCTAATTATAACTCCAAATCATTATTTAGATAATTTTATTCTTTAATATTAAATTATCATAATGAATAGGCTACCACCATGTCATTTTTCATTTGGAAACATCCCAGTACCTTTTTTGATGCATTGAGGTACATAAAACCCCTTATTTAAAATTATGAACCTTATTTTAATATATTTTAAATTTACTAGGTATTCATCTATCAAGAGTAACATGGATACCTTTCGAGTTAACTTGGTTTTTGGATTTTACAATCATGAAAATATTCACAAAAATCCCCAAAAGTATCTTGCTAATATATAAAAATGTAGATATCTATTATAGTGGTTGGTCTAGGAAATTATTTAATCACCTCTATCTTTTAAAGATCTGTAAATATACAATATATTGTGATTTTATGACCCAAGAATGATACTTTTATCATAATTAATTTACACTTTCTAAATATGAGAAATAATTTATCATTTCTTATGGTCCATATCACATTCCATGAATGATCTTAATGCTATTCCTTTCTCTTAGAATATTTGAGAATATAATCTATAAAAACTACCAAAAATTGATCAAGGTAATCTCTAAAGACTATATTCCTCATATCCATAGAGACATTGGGGAAATTACAAGTTTTAATGGAATCATAATGAATTCAAAGTGCTCATATATTTTTGTGGAAATATTTTTTTAGTGTATCCTCTAATTTAAACATTAATTGATTTTAGTCAAATCAATGGCCAAATATGAAAAGTATTGAACCCCTCACAACTGATCAGACAAGAAATCAATGTTTGGTAGAGGATACTTATTCATGATAATGATTTTTTATGTTAAATATAATTAAGGTAGAGATGCATTGATCAATATTTATTATTAAAAAAAATAAATTCAGATCCCCATGGTGAAACATAGGGGTGTATAAAACCCTCATCCATTTTCCCTCGAAGTTTCTTCTTTAATTATTATTATTATATTAGGGATATTCTATAATGGGTATTTTTTACTGGTAATTCACATGGTAGGATTTTAATTGAAAAATCATCTTCAAAATATGGGCGAAGACTATTAAACTATTTTTGAAAAATATTAATGTATTCATTCATAATTTTTGTGTCCTAAATATTGATTTTCCCAATAACTATTTGAAATAAATACCCCTCAAGATTGGGTATTAAGGCCTATATAATGGTTGTAATTTCCATGTGAATTTTATAGTAATCCTTGAATTTATTTAATTCATAAGTAAATTGTGATTGTTAAATGTGACATTACATTAGAAGAAATTAACATGAAATATATGTATAGAGAGTAAATGCTAAAACAAAATCACTTAATATTAGAATAAGGGTAGGATAATATGATTTTTAGGAAGACCATTTCCGGAAAATTATACCACAGAGGAGTTATAGACTTAGGATGAATTCATCTCAACACTTGGAGTTTTCATTTATAATTTAATATATAGTCATTGTGTGGTGGGCATTTAATTCTCCGATAAAACATATCATATATAAAATAGTTGGTACAAATTAATTCAAAAAAATAAAATTTATGTTCTAGAGTGTATGATAAGTGTGTCATTCACCAATTTTTTTGCAACCCACTTTAAAATTTGTGATTTCATAGGATTTCCCTTTATCACTTATCCTAAAAGGTTTATTTCATCAATTTTTATAATTAACCCTTGGTTTGGTACACTTATTGGCATAATTTCCATACTACTTATAATTGAAGCATTAGAGTGTGGGTGATGAATTAGATTTATAGTTACTCTCATTATGTATATCCCTTCAGAATTAATATTCTTTATGTCATTCTCTTCCACACTTAATTAATTTCCCCAATCCTTTTAGAAAATTCACCGCTTTCTTCTTCCAATATTTATGGCATCTATGAATATGAATATTCTTTCCTCTATGGGGTTTTCATTATATTTCCATAAAAACATATTTAATCTACTTATCCCCAAAATAATGAGAATAATGGGAGTCATGATTCTTTTATTTACACCTTTAGAGCACATGGAATATTTTCTTCATAACTACTAAATATTCTTATTGTCATTTCCTTTCAATGAATGAATTTTAATACACTAAATAAACAGTCCAAATTATTTTTTGGGTCAATAATAAAACCAAAAGAGTACATTGAGTGTATATTGAAGTTTTCTTCCTAGGAACCAATGTATTCATACTAATTTTTTTATATCTTGGAATTCCCTCTCCCTTTTAGTGAAAATAATTCAAGTAATATATTTTTTTAAAACACCTTATTAAAATCATCTCATTCAATAGATTCAATTTCATTCCTTTGAATTATATTGTTAATGAGACTCCTTTGTTGGATAGATTGACCTTCCAAATGAAAAATATATGACACAATTATTTCCTACTCCAAGAACTAGAGAAATAGAAATAACTTTTCTATTATGTTTAACATGTGATTGGAATTTATTGGATTAGAAGAACATCGAAGTGAAAGTGGGAAATTCCACACGAAGGACTCAATGTTGAGTTGTTCCTTATATGGTGAATTTGGGAGTTTCACATGATTTTTGTGATTTTACATAGATTTAGAGAGTTAGGTGAGCATATCTAGTAGTTTTTTTAATCAAGAACACTTCCCGATTGGTTACTTATTTGGAAATTACTTGAATTGTCCATAAAACTCACTGATTAATCAGTTTCTCATAGTTTTATGCATTGAATAAACCAAAATGGATAATTTGAGTATCAAACAATAATAATCAAATTAATTAATCATGTAATAAAGAAAATAAATTCTAATATGTCCTAAATTAGGAAAAATTAATTTCAACCAAGCGCATTTTATATTAATCAAATATTATTTTTATGTTCATAGTATTATTACTCATATCCTGATAACTAAAAATAACTAAACCACACTCTAAATCTAAAATTCTTGACTTAATAACATCACACATATATATTACATCATTTATATTGATTGTTAATTATATCTATCAATAAACCACACCCTCAGAACTTATTGGTTTTGTTTATTTGGGGACAAGATTCATTGTAAACATATTCTGAAATCATTCTTCAAAATCTCCCAAATATATTATTCAACCATGATACCCTTATATATATATCAAACACGTTGTTATTTATCATAACATGGGTAATGGTAATATGAGAATGGTTGTCATTAGATGCTCAATAACGTGTGAACAAAAGAGATGTGAATCAATGATCATAAGTGAGTATAGGATGAGTATATGGATATGAGAAAATAATAAAGGTTCATGGAAAAATATAACAGAATCATACCCATTAAAAATTATATCAGAAAACATGATTCAAGGCCTAATAATTTTGGAATAACATAATACATGATTCATTGGAGTGAAAAAATATGAGTCAATAATCATTTTCCCTGAGAACATAACATAGTTACAATACATAACAAAAAAATGTAGGAAAAAATAAACATGTAAATCATATCATATATCAATGTTAACCACCAATAAATATACATCATAATTTACTAGGATAACAACCATCTCATAACCTAGGGGATTAGGCTAACCACCTATGTCCCATAATATAGTGGACTTGGGATTACAACCCATGTCCCATAAATATTTCAATAGATATAAAACATTTCCAAATGAATTAGAGGGAAATAACATGCACACTCATCACATGATGATAAACCATGAATATGTGTTACACATAAACTTTTAAACCATCATGGTTCTATCATAGTATAAATAACACTCATTAGAGAAATGGGATTCATAAAAACATCCATAAAACAAGTTCACAAGCCATCCAAGGAAAGAAGGTCGATGATATACTTTGATCATTCCATAGTGAAGAATAAGAAACATTAAAGGACATTTAAAGAGATTAAAAATAAACAATAATATCATTACAAATTTATTTTATAAAGATGATGAAATACTCATCACAATTTTTAAACCATTTAAAAGAATATAATTTATAAAATAATTGGAATGTAAATTATTTTGGAAAACCATGAAAATAAATGAAAGAATATTTTTTAATAAAATTTAAGTAGAAAATGAAAATTTTTTTTATGTGGAATATTTTAAAGAAAGATTCATCTTACACTCTTCTAAGGAACTCCAAAGTAAAAAATAAAATGACCTATGTAGAAAATTTTAAAAATAAATTCCTATGAAACTTTTATTTATTATGTAATGCTAAAAAGAAAATTATAATAATAAATCCTAGATGTAGAGACAAGAATATCTATAAAAGAATATGAAAATCAATATACATTGAGGATAAGTATTTAAGACTAAAAATAAGATATAACATTGGTTTCACTTACAAGAATCATTTCGAGTGAATTTCAAAAAAAAGTGAGGTTAAATGATAAAAATACATGTAAATACTATAAATTACCAAAATATAATAAAATTGGTGGGTCTTTAGTGAGAAATGACATTCAATTTACTTCAATGGGGACTTAGTCATTAAAACTCTACATTTAAAATTGAGATTGAAAAAACCCAAACCTTTATTACTGATTTCCAAAAGGATGTTTTAAACTCATGTAAACTAAATATAAATATTTTAATAACTTATTTATAAAAAAATTAATATAAATTACATTTTATATTAAAAAATTATAATACTTAATTAAACATTTATTAGTTAGTTATTATTTATTTTCATAATCGGATATTAGTAATTTTTATTTTTTCATATATGTTTCAAAATAGATATGTCGATCATCATTTTAACCCGAATAGCCCGAAGGCCTTAATTTTATTGATTTTTTATAACAATTTCATCATTAAAATATTATTAAAATTAGTTCAATAAATTGGTTTAAAATATTTATTTATTCACATATTTATTTGATGGATTTTAAGGGTAAGTTTGTGAGAATTTAATCCATGATAAGAATGTTTCAGGTAATTAAATGATGACAAAAAGTTCACTTTATAATGAAAATTCAATTTTTTCATCATTAAAAATCATGATAATAATATAAATTACTCTTTAATAACATATATTACCTATTCTAATTTATTTATACATATTCATTATTAAATTGAGAATGTTGGAATCATATCATTAATGTATGTGGTCGAACCGATACAAATAAAAACATTAAATACCAATGAGTACAAGTTTAGAGTAATATAGTAGTGGTATAATTTAAAAAGATGCATAATGATGTTAAAAAAATAAAATTAAAGTGTATATTTAGATTTATAATAAATTTATTTTAAAATTTAATTGAAAAAATTAAAGAAAAACCTAGATACTTATTTGATTAATTCTCTCCTTCATGAAACTGGTTCCTTCAAAATTAAGCATTTAGGCATCCTTCTTGAGTTTGGAAGTAACCAAAATTTTAATAAGTATTGAATAAATAAAAAATTTGAAAGTATTAGATAGGGAATAAAATTGTTTGATTAGTTTTGGAATTTTCATGGTGAGGTCCTTTTATAGGCGAGTTTGAAGGCTATTTTCACTATTCCTTTTTATGTAAAGTTTAAAGAAGTTCATTCTAAAATGGAAAGTGTCCCTATATGTGGATCGAAAAAAAGAGACATGATATTCACTCCATTATTCACTTAGTTATTTTTTATTTTATACATAATTTTAAACATATAATGTATATTACAGTTTTTATAGTTTACTAATGTCATACATTGTTCACCCAAGTAACATTTTTATGCTAAAATATGAAATTGACCCTCCTACCTAATTTTGATGTTTTGATTAAATATTTTTTATACATTTAGTCTAATATAATTTTTAAATATGAAAACCTAAATATTGAATTGAATACATAATATATATATATAACATTATTTTTATAGAAAGACGACTCTTCAAATATTAAGTGTTTTTAACCTTATTTCATATCTATTTAAAATTAAATAATTTTTAATTTATTTGTTTATATATTTAAACATAAAAATATATTCTTCATTTTAAAATTTTCAATTTAATTTATTATTATTAAATTTCACAACATTTTAAAAACATTTATTTTTTAAAAAAAATCCCCTTTTTAATATTAAATGGTTTTAATCACATCCCCATAAAAATATTTATTTATATTAACAACATATCAATAGATTGGTTTAAATTATTTTATTATATAAATAAATAAAATAATTCCATAATAATAATAATAATAATTTGTAATTAATAAAATTATATATTTAGAATAACATATTTTAATTAAATATTTTCTCTTTATTTCACATAATACTTATTTATTCTTTGTGAATTATATTATTTTATTTTTTTACTAGAAATTAAACATCTAAAATATACCTATTGGATACATGAAAACTAAGAAACCATATATCCAATGACCAAATATCTAGTGAACATATTTCTAACGACCATATATATAATGTTCATATTTCATTCATTCATATATATATATATATATCCTTACACACATTGATAAAATTATTCAACCTATTCATTTACTTATGTTTGACCATGTATATTATATTTATAATTATTTTCATTGATTTTTTAGTTGGAATCGAGGTTATGATCTTTATGTAAAACTATATGGATTAAGATTTTAGGTTTGTGGGTTTTTTATTTACATGTGATTTTATTCCTATTATAATTATTTAAATGATGTTTCATATTTTTTCTAGTAATGTATTAGTGTTTATCTCAAAATACCATATTTTATCTCAATAAAATGCATTTTCTTCCTTTTAGTTTGGAATTTCATGTCAAACAAGGTATTAAACACAATTTTAAAGAAGAATAAAAATTAAAATCTAAAGGTTTTACAATACGTTGATAAAATATATGAATATATGAAGGTTTAATATTTATATACAAAGTATTATTTATAAATGATAAGTTTATATATGAAGGATTAATGTGGAAATAACTTGTAAAAATATAGAAGTTATCATTTTTATAAAGTGGTGTAAAAGTAAATAGTTTATAAGTGTTGGATAATAGATTGTAAAAAATAATAAGATATTAAACTTTGATCAAAAGAGTTTTTGTTTGTTTCAAATTGGAGTTAATTCATGGTATTTAAAATTGTTTAATGTTAGAATAAATTTAAATATAGTTTGGTGCTGATTTGAGATGTTTCTTAAAAATGAAGACAAACTAAAAATAGTATATGTCATAGTACATGTCAGGGTTGAAGAAAGTTGATGATGGAAAAAATGTAGGAGCTACTAGATGACATAGGAATGTATGATATTAGGGTTTTACAAATTACATCAGGGTTTTAAATACACAATCATAGATCAAGTAATTTTTAGAGAAGATTTTTTAATTGAATCCTATGAAACCACAAAATTAAAAAACCACATTTTCATCATGGATATATAAAAATAAAGAAATTTATCATGGTATTAGGTAGGGTGATTGTTAGTTTGTTTAGATTTTCTATATTATGTTCTATTATTACACAAATTTATATTTTTCAATCATGATTTTTGTGGATGATTACAAAATAGAAAAATTAAATAAAGATACTTTGTAATTCATTTCATGGTTAAATTTATTATTTTAAAGCATCCCCATCCAAAATATTGTGTCAAGGATTTTTGGTAATTTATTCAACAAAATTTTCTAAAAAATAGATTTTTTTTGTGGTGATGGTCATGGAAATGAATGTTTTAAGGAAGATAATTATTGAATGAATCTAGATTCATCAATAAAAAATAATTAAATATTTGGGTGAACACCCCATAATGGTGTGATGTAGATATAAATTTCCAAGGAATGAAATGATCATGTTTTATATAGTATTAATATATAAAAACCATTATTTTTGGTGTCAATTTTTGACTATGAAACCATGTCATGGTTCATGATTCCACACCTTGTTTATCTCTAATTTTTACAAATATATTGATTTTGTTTGAATTTAAAATATAAAATTTTATTTCCTTTTATTAGGAAAATTACCTAAAAATATAATTGTTTTTTTTGAAACTCAATAAGATTTGACATGTTTTGTATAATGTTTGTGATTTTTAAATAATGTTTTTAAAGATATTAAAATGAATAAATTTATGAACTTGGTGTATGTCCATAAGAATTAGAAGGAAAAATGTTTCATCTTGAATTTCAAGGTAGTTTTTTATGAGTCTAAAGAATTAAACAATATTTAAGATAAATAATTATTATATATAAAAAAGAAGAAGAGAAACCCTAAATATAAAAGTGTGTATTGATTATTCTTTTAAACTATCATTAAAAATAACCTATAAGTCACATTCATTATCTAGTTATCTTAAATAAATGATTATAGGGGTGAGATGAAATAATGGGACTTAGAATTGATTGTGAGTGACTCCTAAACCTTTGTATTGTAATTGTGAGATAGTGATTTCTTAGAAATGTGGCACACCCTCAGTGTATTCACCTTAGACATAGCCATTTTAGGTGAACCAAGTAAAAATATATGATTATTTACCATTTATATTTCATATTTAGATGTTGGGATTAATTCAATTGAGTTCATAGGCTCATGTGTTCATTATAACATAAGAACATGACCAGTAATATGAATTAATTTAAATTACACTGATTCCACCTCCCCCTTTTATAGGTATTCAGGTCTATTATGTTATAAAAAGTGATATAAAATTCAAAAAATTATCATATAAAGAATATTTCAAAAATATTTTATTCAAATGTAGTATTTTGTTAATTAATAGGGAGTTTAACTCTTTAACAGCTCTAATTATCATTTTTTAAAGAGTCAAATGATATCACATTTATTCTCTCTTCATGTTCATGTTTTTCATGCTTCTTTATAGATCATATAATTAAGAAATTCTAATGAGATAAAATATATTGAAATAGAAAATATGCTTCAAAATAAAAATTTAAAGGCACTAAATACATTATCTTAATAACTCTCAAATAAGATCAAGTTGATGATAATGTGTTGAAGATATAAAAAAATTAGTGTGGGATAGGTTAACCAATATCCATAAAGGAGACAACAATTTTATATGTGGTGAAGCTACATGTTGTCCATGTGATTTTAATATATACCAAAATGAAAACCTTAATAGTTACATCAATTATTAAATTGAGTTTATTGGATCCATTTGTAAACATGTTAAAAAATCATGGATATAAAGATTGAAAATAAAATACTAAGAATTTATTAACCAGTATATAATCCATAGGTATTGGGGATCGAGGAAAGGAATTTGGTGAATCCTTCAATAGATAATTTTCAAAGTACCTCAATCTCATGTGAGATGAAAGTGAGACCAGAATGATCATCATGTTATTCAAACAAATAGATAGATTTCAAGGTAATAGAGAATCTTGATCTCAATCCTAATAAAGGAATATAAGTGGTGAGTTTCTATGACATGGGGAATGTATGTTCAAATATGAAAACTACAATTTCAAGTTTTCATATTTATTTTATTATGTATTTATTTATAGATGTTTTTGTTGTTGGAAATTAAACATTATCAAATTTAGAATATAGTTTAGTATGTACAATTGGAATAAGGTTAGGAGTAATTGTGTAAGATAATTTTAAAGATAGTACATTTAAATTCTTGTGAAATAAAGAATAGTTAGAGAATGGTTTACCAAACTATGCATTATTCACATAATTTTAAAATTTTATATTGTCTATCTCATATTATTCATAATTTTATATTAATTATTTTCATTTGTTTTTGATAACTATAGGGGTTCTATAACTAATCCCTCCTCTATCTCCTCTTCTTCTTAGTGCTCCTCCTTTGACTGTCAAGTAATTTCATTAAAGTAACTCTTATTTTCTCTTCTATTTGGCTGCCACACTTCATTCATTATCTAATTTTCTATTTATTTTTCAATATTTAAACATGGTGGATGAATCCATTTCTATGGTATGTATAAATCAATGTTTTTTTTCTTTATAGGGATTTATGGCTCTTTATTTTATTAAACATTCATTATTTAATGAAGATTCATCAATTGAACTTATTCGAGTTATGTTTTTCTATATAATTAATTCTATATAACATAATCATATATCTTTTGGTTTCTAAATATTGCTTATATCAAATTATAACCTCTATGAACTGTCATTAATGATATTATAAATATTTGACATTATTTTTATTACTTTTATGATTTATATAAACGTAATTTCAATGGTATTCATGTGTTGAGTTTATAAAACCTCATTTCATGAACATAACATGTTTGTTAATAAAATAATTGAAAATTGTGATTATTTAAACACATTTAAAAATGGTGTTTAGAAGGATTTATTATATTTATAAAAGGGGATTAATTAATTTATTTTATTTTATGAATTGTAAATGTATTTTTGGAAGTTTACATATTATTATTTATTTTTTTAACCTATTTCCTATATACCCCTTGGTGTTATTGTCATAGTTTTTGAATTTTATGTACTAATCATTATATTATAGAACCAATAAATGGGTTTTCCTTTGAGGTTATTTTTGATGTGACATGAGAGTTTATTTTTTCATTCTCTAGAATTATTTATTTATGTTTGAGAATAATTTGGATTATATGAGAATCATGTGTAGTTTTGGGGGAAATAAAGGATGTGTGTTGAACTGGTTATGATTATGCTCTGGATAGTGTCCTCCTAATTAAGTTCCAAACCTAACTAGTGGATTTTCACATAGAAATTACAATGAGGGTAATTTGGGTATTGTTTTTAGAGGATCATATCATAGGCTAATACATGATTCCACATAGTTTGGCCATAGGTTTTCCCAGAAGACTCAACGTTATCATCTCATGTAGCACATTACTTTATAATATTTTTACTATATAATGTGGTTTCAATTATATTATGAGACATATATAAAATATTCCTTTGGAATATTGGTCACTTATTTCATACTTATACACATTTTCAAGATGAAAATATTTTCAAAAACAAAATTTTATTTGATTGGATTTCCTTATGATGTAAAGAAAAAATATATATATATTCTAGATAAATTTAAAAATATATTTTTGAGTTCAACTTGTAAAATGAAATACATATATTCTCAATAGAATAATACTATGAATTATCTCACACCCAACATACACACTCTCAAGTGTGTGTGTATACATTATTATATAATATATAGGTAACGGGAACGAATCATTCACCTTTTATGGTGTTCCTTATATGCCCTCTTCATGTTTTTGTGATGGTGGTGCTCAGGCGGTGACCAAGGGTCAAAACGACTTAGTTTATATAGTATTTTGTAACTTTTAGATTACATTTTGATGAACCATGTGTTATCCATATCAGTAATCTTTTTTATTGTGGGTTACTTTTTTTTATTTTGACAGATTATTTTTTACTTTATTATGATTTGTTGATTGATACAAGCATAGATGTTTACATTGACCATTATTTATTGTGCATTATTTTTTATAATTAATTATTTTAAATTTATTTATTAATTTTCATTGATTTTAAAAATATAAATACTTTATTTATGATTCCTAATAATAATTTTATGTTTTATTCACTAGATTTGTAGAGCGAAAATATTACCAAAAGTGTATGTTTGAAACCCTAGACACTTTTTTTCAACCTATGGAGATCATGAACATTCCTTTGGAATTTTGGAAGATTATATCAGGTGTTGTTCTAGTTTGACCTAGGTAAATTCATTAAAATTTGATATTATTACCCTTTAATCATTTGGGAGTATAGTTTGATTATAGGAAAGATCATTGATAATTAAGGGGTAGGTAAAAATAGAGTTGATCTAACTATTTATTATGCTCATTCTTAAGTTTATATGGTCATTCATGTTTTGTATTTATGATTTATGATTTTTTTTCAATTGATTTTGAGATATTTTTATCAAAATAGATGTTATAATGATTCATATTGAATTTATATAGATTATTTTAAAGAACTTTGAGATTTTGAAATAAAAATGGGAATAAATCTTGGGTTCACATTTAGTCATGCTTAGTTTTATAATCTATGCACATACCCTGAATTTGTTTTGGACGGTTCAAGTAGGGTTTTTTGAGTTTGTAATGTAATTTAGGAAACTATAAAACTATTAAAAACTTACTCAATTTTTAAATTTAATTACAAATGATCTCATAGTAATTATATTTTTGTTATTTAATTATTTATGAAAAACCAAAGTTGATTTTTATGATATATTGATGTTATTTGAATAAATTATATCTATATTTTTATTCAACTTTAGATCTTGAGTTATGTTTTTAATAAATTTTATGAATCATATTTTATATAAATTTCCTAACAAAAGGAAAGAAAAAATAAATATTGAGTTTTAGATTATTTTCCATATGGAAACACTCCTATGGATCCAATAATTATTGATTTAGTGATTATACCTATCAAAATTGAAATTTTTGACTCAGTTTTTATGAGGTATAATGGAAAAAAATTCCCATGAAATTAGATAATAGTTGAATACTTTAAATAAGAGAAACTTAGAGGGTTTATATTTTATGATAGAAATGAACATATGTAGATTTATATATGATAGCTATATCTATAAATATATAATATTATTGTTTTGAAAAGGGTTCATAAAGAAAAATAAGACACATTGAGAGGATAAAAAAGAGATCATATAGTATTAACACTCATTTAATATCATTAAAAAGGAAAAATATTTATTACACAGAGATATATTGATGAACCTTTAATGATATACTAAAGATACTATAATTTTTGGATCAATTTTTTTTATTATGTAAGATTAGTGTAAGGAAATATCATGTCATCTCTCTACACTTGGTGCATCAATAAAAATGGTAAAATTATTTTATACTTGAATTGGATTTTCATAGAATTCATTTTTTCATTGTCAAGAATTAGGAATAATGGTGAACAAGGTAGAGACCCATGGGAGGTAGTGTTCTATGTCTAAACTATTATAAAGGGAATGGATCTTGGATTAGAGTGAACTTTTCAAAACCCACCACTAAAGGTAATTCAATTTATTTTGGTACATAATAATATTTTCATTGTATTTTCATTGGATATAGATCAATATTTATTAACCAAGTAAAATATTATACCTTATGTTCATTTCTTACAAATTAACGATAATACATAAATTTATGTGTGGGTAATTAGACTGTGAATTGATTGGATAAAGGGGATGATAAAGGGAATATCTTTTAGACTGTAATATTAATTATATAATAAATATAAACCTACTAATCATGAGATAAAAATATTTTAGGGTAGTTGTAGTTTTGAATATTTTTTTGTTTAATTTGGAATCAGTTTCAAAACCTGATTCACCCCATCCACCTAGAGGAATTAATAATTTTTATTATAACCCATGTCTACCTTATTTAGTTTATTTTGTTTCTTTTTTATCTAATCAATAAATGGAGTATAGTTTTCATCTATTTATATTGTTGGCTAATAATCGTATTATAACATGCTGAATGGAAATAATTTTAAAATCTTAAACAAAATATTGGTTGAGAATTCCATTGATCATAGGTCAAAAAAAAGATATTCTATGTAAGAAATTTGATGAAACATTATCAAAGATAAAAAAAATCAAGGTTCCTTTAATATGCAATGTATTCATCAGAAAATAATTTTAAAAATTGAAGGATAATATAGATATATTTTCTACACATATTGTAGAATTGGGGAAGGAAAATCAAAATTTTAAATAAGACAAAATATTTTTGAATACTTCCATTGCTTGAATGAATATAAATTTGAAATAAAAAGTTGAAATAGGGACTAAACCGTTACTTTAGATGATGTATACGGTAAATATTCACAAAAAAAGATAAAAATAGTTAATAAGAGGAGAGAAAATGTCAATAAACTAAAAGAGGAATTGATCTTGGTTATGTGGAAAGTGGGGAAACCAAAATTCATGGAAAAGATTAATTTAAAACATAACCTAAATTTATTATTTGATTATCCCTCAATAAGTGAGAATAAGATGAAAGAATATTATACTAAATCATAATAGATATATTATAAATTCCTAATAATGAAATGGTCAAATTCTATATGAAATATTATCATTTTTTATGATAGAATCTCACTAAATATTAAGATGAAAATATAAAATCATTATTTTAATGAAAAAGTATAAAAGGTTCTCATTTTCACAATTTGGAAAGGGTAAATGTAATAAAAAACAAGAAGGATGTTTCTAACAATAGATAAGAATAAAGGATTGAGTTTTGGATTTAAAGGGTATAAATAATTGTGATGTTATTATAAGGTTCATGGTCATATTTCTAATTTTTTCAAAAATCATTTGAATATTTTTTATTCCTTAAATTTGAAGGAAATTTTGATAAATAGAGTTACCAAATTCATTAATATAGGTATAAATATTATTCCAATCATACTAACCATGGGTTTATTTGTTAGAGACTACATGATAAATTTAGTAGTAATTGATAAAGAAAAAAATCATTGATATAATGGAAAATATATTCTTTTATGAAATATATTTTATGATCTTGTTAAGTAATGCTACAATATTTAAAGTGGTTTAAGGATTAATATAAAATTATCCATTGATAAAATTTATTTATGGATGGAAGATAATAGGATTTATAAAATTTTAAGAGGATTTAAGTATTCTCACAAAAAATTCTTTCCAGAAAAGTTATGGATTAAAAATAATAATAAGTCTGGTAGGAATAAGAAAAATAAAAATACGTATTATAAAATATAAGATAAAATAATATTTAATTTGACAAATCCTTGATGGTGAGAAAACCCAAGGAGAAAACACTTTGATTGGACCATGAATAAAATATGTACCCTAAAGATATAAGGAAAATTGGATTCTGTTAAAACTATTATAGATCTTAAGATGTAATTCAGAATTAGTGATGAAAAAATGTGGGGTCCATAGTGAATCACCACACTTCTCAACCAGAGTACATTTTATTATCCCCTCTCCCTATGTTTTGGAATACTAAAATCATTATAGAAGTATTTTAATTCAAACTTAGAGACTAGATCCATGGGAACATAATTAAGGTTGATGAATTGAATATAAAATTTCAAGAATATGACTACAACAACTAGTGTTAGGGAAATGATAATTTCTATCAAGTGTACTATATATTGCTAAGATAAAAAAATACTATGAAGAATTTAGTTTATAATTGAGCGGAGTGTGATTTTAAAAATTAATAGAATTTATTTTTATAATACTAGGGGAGAATATATCTAGAGGATAAATTATAGCTACACTGATGGCCGAGGTACTATTTAGACTCCCACAAAGGGTTGGAGTTGGATGTAAAGTTATGTTTGATTCAAAGAATTGGAAGATGTTACACCTCGAATCAAAGGAAGTATATCTAAATAGAATCTATATTTATTATATTTTTTTTCAAGATCTATTATATGAATGGAAAATTTATCACTTACATAATTATTGTTTTATGGTTTTTCACTAGAGATCTTGTGAATGTGGGATTGAGCATATATTGGATTCTCCTTAGTTTAAGCTCAATGTTGTAGCTATTTTATTGGGAATCCTTTAATTGAGTCAAATGGATTATTTTTATACTTTGAAATATCATACTACATGTGTTATGATTCATTACTCTAATTGTATTTCTTAAGAGCTATATGAAAAATGCTGTGTTCACTCACTAAAAATTCAAAGTAAAAAGATGATATTATGGGTTAGTTCTTAGAATTAATATCCAATGTGGAATAATTTCATGAAAAGTTATTATCATACTTTTAGAAAAACTCATCTAGTAATAAGTACCGATTAATTATTATTAAGTTGAATAAAAATTAATATAATTTTTATCCCATATGTTATAGTAGTTTTTACAAAATATTTAAATATTTTGATTAGGTTACTTGATGAAGGAATAAGGATAATGAAAGAAAAAAAGGTAAAACCATTTTCTATTAAAGTAAATGTTTTCTAATAATAACATTCTTGGTTTATGATAATAATTTGAATCATATTTATTTTAAACGTGGAATAATAATGCATAATGATTATAAGGTTATTATTGGAATCATCATGGTGTGGGATCATATTATATTCATGATATGTGTATTCAAAATATCTAAAGTGGATTTTTTTTAGAATTTAATAATGAATTGATGGTATATATTTTTTGATTTTATATTGACCGTTTTTTAAACAATTGATTATATTTTAGATGATTATCATGTTTTATTTTATAATATATGGTGTTATTAATTTCAAAGAATGGGATAAGAATTAAGATGGAGTAACCATAGGTACATTTATTTCTTATCTTCCTACAAAAGGAAGTAATTAGTGAAAGAACCAAACTCACTCAAATGGGAAGGATATTTATCATAAAAGTGGTCATGAAGAATATTGGAATGAATGATACATGATTTTGGTTATGTTTTGGTGGGATATATTCCGAATAATAGAAATCAAGATGAAACGGTGTACATCACACCATGATTAAATTTTTTTAAAATAAATTTTAGTGAAATAATTCCATAATAAAAAGGTCATTATTCCATGATATTTTAGTGTTGTATTTTTTAAGGTATGGTGGTGGATTTCATTGCGATGATATAGGATATAAAATTATTAGATAAATAAGATGAAAGTGGTCTATAGAAAACTTATAAATCTTATTGTAATGACGTGGGTTACATGATGAGATGGTGTTTTTCTCTTCAATAGAGGAGACCGTGAAAATTCATTTTATCTATGCTAGAGGATATTACTCCATCATGAAATAGTTTCACTATGAAGTTTTATTTGAAGATATATTTTGAAAAGGAGATCAAAATAAAAAATTTGATGTCTTAGCCATGATTTTTAGCGGGAAATCGGATTGATGTATGATTTATATGGTCATGTCACGGCGATGGTAATCATATATTCTTAATAAGTGTTGAATTTTAAAATGTTTAAGAGAAAATTTTTAATGTTAAAATTAATTATTTACTTATATTTTATGAATAAGGTGAGTATATACATCCTCTCTAAAATTAGAGAATATAGGAAGTCTTTAAATAAGTATAACTTTGAGATTTTATCTCAGATTAGACCGAGGAAATTTTGAAGATATAATGATGATATAAATATCTATAAGTAGTGGATATTGTGGCTATATAGAATGAGGAATAGAATAAAAATACACATATAGAGGGAAAATGATAGATCGTAGTATTGGAACTCATTTAAGACCTTTTCAAACGAGAATAATGAGTTATTATATGGAAATATATTGAAGATATTTCAATAGAAATGTGATATGGTTGTCTTAGTGATATGTAAATTTTTTTTAAGGAAGAGTAGTACAAAGAGATCTAGTGCGCCTATATAAACATGGTGTTATAATGGTGATATTATTATATCCTAATTGCATTTTTTTTATTTCTTGAATAGTGAGCATTAATAGAGGAACTAGAGAGAGAACCTTTTGAGGTAGTTTACTCTTCTAGAGTTGGTTCCCTAGAACAAGTTTCTATGTACATTATGATAAACCATATTCATAGTTTTTAATATTAAAAAACTCTTTCTCACATCATGGGTGTTCTTCTATGTAACATATTATGTGATAATGTCCTAAGAGTAGTTTTCACAATAAAAGTTTATACCAATTCCCCAATATGATGTGAACCGAGAAGTTAATGATACTATTTTTAAATATATGTTCTATATCCTAATGATGTCATTTGAGGGACTCAAATTATACAATATATCAGGGATGGAGACTCATAGAACATTGAGGCACCTTCTAATGGTGTACTCCCTTGGTAATATCTAGTGTAGGATATTATGAGGAGGAGAACTGCTTGTAGGAAATCCAAATTTATATGTGTAATTGGATGTTCTTATTTGCAGACACGTGTACTAATCCTTATAATTTAATAATATTATATATGATTATTATAAGTCAAGTACATTGATGTATTTATGAAAAGTGTGACAATAGATGTCCACAGAGAGGTATGATATTTTGGGTGTGTCATCAGTAATATTGCATTAATTAATAATGTGAGAAACTATTTGTCCCTTTTATTCTTCAAAGAAAGTTAATATCTTAGGCCCTTTAATGGAAATGATATATCGTAAATAAATCCATTAGTATAGTGTTCTATGTGAAAGTTAGATTACCAAAAATTCAAATAAAGAGACATCGAGTACAGAGGTTGGTGGCACTATTATACAATGTTCTTGATTATAGATATCATGATAAATGGATTATATTACATAGTAGGCATACATATGAGGTATTATGTCATTGCAACATTAACATATTTATCTATTGGTGCCTTGGTGTGTTAATAGATGCAAACCTTGTAATTTGAGCTGATTCGCCTAAGGCCATTGGGAAAGAGGCCTATAGGGCCAGACACTATGTGTATCCATAATCCTTGTTAAATAATATATTATTATTTGTTATATAAAACTTTCAATAAATATTATTATTTTACATTGTTTAATAATTATTCTTGTTTGAATGATTTCATGTATTTCATCACCATTTATTCGAGAGAATAAAATGTGAGAATAAATTTATTTAATATTCATTTGTTATTTTAGGAATATAATATTTTTTAATTTATTGGTGAATAATGTTTTGATATTTTTTAATAAATAAATAATATTTTTTCAATTCCTGATAAATATTTTGGTTGAATGGAAGACCAATTTTAATTGTCATGTGAGAAACAATATATATTGAATATTATTGGAATAAGTAATATTTAATTTTAATTCACAAGTTAAGCGCATGTCGAGAAATAATAATATATTTATTATTATAGACATGGGTATCCATAATGGATTAAATAAATAATAAGATACACTTTTTAATTTATTTATTTCTAACCCTAGCGATATATAAACCTAATTATATTATTTTCAAAAAAATATAATTAATTTGTTTTGTTGTGGATAATGAATTTGGAGAATAGTCTTAGGACCTAGAGAGATCCCTTATCTAATTACACTACCAATAATGGAGATAAATCTACTTCCACATCATACTCTGAAGTCTATAGAGATCCATAAGAAATCTTTATATCAAATTATCATCAAGATCAAAGGTGGGCATTGGAAGTGATATGATTCTCCATGCTAGAACCTGAAGATTCCTACGATGATGTTCAGGGTGATCCTCCATCTGGTTCTTATTTTTTATCCATTGTCTATTTTCCTTTGCTCAATTATATTTATCATGGCCTTTATTGTCATGTAGATCTAAGATTTATCATCGATCATAAAAAAATTTGGGCATGAATCGTCACATTTATCTACTATGCGCAAAACCTAAAAGTGGTATTAGAGCATCCACATAAGTATTTATATTTTTTTAAATATAAATGATTGATTTACACATTTTTAATTTAGTTTTCAATTCATGTTTAATTTGTATTTTAATCCAAATTGGTAGATCTTCTTACTCCTCCTTCATTTCTTGAAAATCTAATAAAAAAAATTATATGAACAAAATAAAATCAAAGATCTCATCCAAGCATGTTGAGGATTCTGGACAAATAAAAAAAGAGTAAATGTTGTGTAAATGGAGTTACACATCATGTATTAGTGATCAATTCACCACGAATTAATTCATAATCAATTCAAACTGTTTGTATTTATTACACCCAGTGCATTTAATTTCTTACACTATGTGTTCATCGGGACGACCTAGCACATGGTATGTCGGAGTACACATCATGCATCCCACATACACAACATGTAGTCCTTTGAGTGACATATGGTCCATGTATTTTCATATACAAATACCTCACTGGTGACCATGTAACTCGAAGACCACACGTTGTGTACTCCATTTTCTTATGAGGTGCAGTTTACATGATGAGTCTCTAGGCATGTGTCTCTGATAGATAGAGAAAGATGTACTCACCAGGTAGATCACTTGTACACACCATGTACTTATACCAAAATACATAGAATTAGTTCTTTTATACTATGTAAACCTTAGCAGCAAGTGCTTATGTGTGTCCATTACATTGATAGGATAGATCATGTGGTGGGTTTTAATATATATATTTATGTTTAATAATTTTTTTCATAATGATACGGTCTTCATATCATCTGTGCGTCATATGACTTATATTACACTGCATTCATTGAAGAATAACACATTATAGAAAAATAATGTAATTCATGTAATCATTAATTCTGTATTACATATCACGAAATTACATAATAAGTCATGTATTCTATATGTCACCAGAGTAAAATATATATGAGTATAATATATATTATGTAGGTTCAGATATGTTTTACCCATGTTTCTACCAAGGTACATTTCTATACACAGTTAATTCTAAATAAATAAATTTATTTTGTTTAAAATTATGATGGATGAGAATCTCAAGGAAATTCAGATGATAACTAAGATAAAATAATTTATTAATAAAAGAAGATAATTAATTGATTCGAGTGAAATTTATTTTAAATAAGTACAATTAACAATTGAATTATAGTTTTATTAAATGTGTAATTTATTTCATGTGTGTAATTGATTAGTAGCATAGAATGGACCTTTATATCTGTTTGGTTTCATTTAATTTATTTTTAAATTAAATATGTGGCATGTTTTTCATCTCTCATCTCATTATTTATGGGTCAACATGCCCATGGTTTATTTTATGTAAAACCCTTTTTTCCCTCATCTACATGTGAATAAAATATTATTTAATGGATGTATCTCCCAAGCTAGTGGAGGCAGTTCATGTTTGGAGACAAGAAAAAACAAATCCAAGAGAGATACGTAAGTATACATGTAGAAATATCTAATAGGAACCATAATTGGTTCAAATTGTTTCCCCCTTGGTCGAGGGTTGTTTTTTCATTCTCTAGAAAAACTAACCATTAATATATTCTCATGGTCATACTCCTTTATTATTTTAAATCTATTAAGTTTCTTGGTTATTTCATTATGGATGTTTTTTCATAATCCCATGAATTAATGAAATTAATGAGCATGCAAGATAGAACTAAAATATATTTTCTTATTCGTAAATATTATCTAATACACTGTTAATCACTTATATAAATCCAATTAATATTAACAAATATGTGATAAAGATAATAATTGGAAATTTATTCATAAAAGCATAATATCCCTAAATATTATATATGAATTCGATATTGCCTTCCACTACCTTAGTTTAAACTGATCCATAGTTCAAAGTGCTTGACTAACCACATTTTTGGTGATTTAAATTATCAAGGAATAATAACATGATGTTTTGGGTTGAAATAACTTAGTTCACATCAATGGTTTACTACCACAGAAATACTTGGTGTAACTGAGCAGAAGGGTTTGAGGTAATCCCATTTAAGGATTTTAGTATTAGGGAGTCCACTTAGTAGATCCATGAATTTTTATTTAATATAGTGGTAATTTGGAATAACTATCTAAAACCATCCATATTTCTTTAAAAACAAAATTTTCTGTAATGAGAAGGGGAATATTGATCCATTCCACTAGAATATACAAGTAAGAAGATATTACGAAGACAACAGTTATGGCTATTGGGTTTCAATAAAATATTGGTAGATGAATAAATATAATATTTATTTATTTGAATAAATTTATTAGATAAAGTAATATAATTATTCTCAATAATAAAGTTAATTCAAACATATCACTTCCATCCCTAATTTATAATGATAACCTTCTCACTGGAGAAAAATTTATGATTGGCAATGGCGCTTATTTTTTATCCTTCACAATGAAAGGAAATTGCATGTAATGAAAGAAACAATTCCTAATGCTCTAGGAAATAAGGATTGTGATGAAGAGTTGTCTCACCATGAGATACATTTCAATAATTCTACAGATGTTCAGTTTTTAATACTATCATCCATAAACAATTAGATTTTAATGTAATGTGAGGATATGGATTCATATAGAATGATGTCTCACCTTTTTTATCTCTATCAAGATAAGTAAAGACAAGAGAGATAAGAGATATCAAATAATTTTTTTACAAATAATCATTTATAGTGTATGTAATCTAGGCCAAATTTAGTCAAGCTCATTGGCTACATTAAATGATTATACATCTTAGGTATTAAATTCTTCAGTGAGTTATGTACAGATCTCATACTTTTATCTCTACCCAAGACCTTCCCAGGTTTTATTGTTAATTGAAATATGGTAAGTAATGTGAAGATTATTTTAGAACTTATTATATGATTATCCAATTTAATAAATAAATTGTGTGTGATAAATGCACAATCCTTTTGGAGAATTATAAAAGACGTACCAGGGGGAAGGGTCCCAAGAATCATAATAAGTCTGAAGATCCTAAGCGTCGTCCTTTCTAGAAGAATAAGATCTGGAAGAATGGAAAGGAAAAGGAGGCATTATGTTTTTCATGTGGAAAGTCAGGATACTAGAAGAGGAACTAAACCCATAAGCAATGGGAAGCTAAAGGTGCATTCCTTATCGAGTGTATTCTTTCAATATCTACACATTGGGTGTTAGATACCACTTTTTGTTCTCACATATAAATCCAAATTATGGAACCAAGTATATTCTGATAGATTGCTAGGGGATAGGTGTATTTGAGTGATGATAATAGTGAGAGGATGGATACTCTGGCTATTAGTGAATACCTTTATTCATTACCAACTCAAACAATTTTAGTTTTAAAATATTTTTATTATGTATGGACAATTACAATGAACATAATTTCTATATCTTGTATTGATGCAGATGGATTAATTTTCATGTTTGAAAATAAAAGTTGTTTCTTTTATAAGAACAATAGATGTTATGGTATGAAACATTTAAATAACTCTATTTATGTATTAAATTATGAAATCCAATTTTTTTCAATTGATAATGAATCACATCCACATGGCTCATATAACACCCAACTATGGAATCACCTTCTTGGTCATGTAAATAAGAAGCATTTGAAAATATATTTCAATATGGTTACTTAGAATTTTTGGATCTAAAACCACATGAATGATGTTATAATTTTTTACAAGAAAAAATGAATAAACCACCATTCGGTGGATAGGGTGATAGGCCCACATAGCTTATAAGATTGGTACACACTAATGTGTGTGTTACATTTATAGTAGAAGTAAGAGGTGGGTATTATTACTACCTAACTTTTATTGATGACTTGGGTAGATATGGTTATGTCTAATTGAGGAGGTCTATGTCTGATCTCTATAAGAAATTCATGGAATTCAATAATTAAGTAGTGAATCAACTTGTAAAGAAGATAAATAAACTTCGATCAGATTGAGATGGTGAATATATCAACCATGACTTTATTGATTTCTTACTAGAGTTTGGGATTCTATCTCAACTCACTACACCTTATACACCATAGTGTAATGGTGTTAGTGAAAGGGGGAATCGTTCCCTGTTAGACAAGGTCTGTTTAATAATTAGTCTTATATATCATCCATTATCCTTTTGAGGACATGAATTAAAAACTAAAATATACTCATTAAACCGTGTACCAACTAAAGTAGAAAATTTAATTCCCTTCATGTTATGGAGTGGAAAGATACCGTCTTTGTTGTATACATGTGTATGGGGTTTTGAGGATTTTGTTAAGTCCTTATTAGAAAAAAACTATCAACCTAGGCAACAAAGTGTATCTTCATAGTATATCCTAATGAAACAAAGGGATACTACCTATACAACCCTTCAGTCAAGAAGGTGAATCTTGCTAGAAAAGAAGTATTTTTTGAGAGGTAGAACATCCCTATCTTCCTAATCAGTATTCAAATAGTATTCATGTTTATAGGACAAGATAATTCTAAGAGAGCTATGTTAGATGGATAATATGGGATGGATCATGGATGAGGGAACCAAACATGGTGTCAGGACCCTCTTGGATTTGTTAGTGTCATTATTTTTTATTTTTCATTAGACACATGACACCTATTATGGAATGACATGTCTACTATTTGGATTGAAAATTTTACTTCTATTTTAGATCAGCAAGCGACATTGGTCTGTTTATGTTATAAAATTTAGTTTGGTTATTCAGTTGGATTTTTTTATTTACATCCATTATTTTGATACACTTTTAAAGATGATATAGTATCCCCAGAATCAACATTAGACCCTCGCTGCTAGTCAGAAACCTCTGGCGTAAGGAGAGGCGCGCTTGAGGTTATGTGACCGACTTGCTCAGGGCAATGATGCATGTCACCCCGGTCGGGACATTACAAAGTGATACACTTATTGTGTAATGTTATTACGTTTTGATATTTTATAATATTTGACTCATGGTATGGTATTGAATGTGAGTTGTGTATGTATGCATCATTATAGAAACTCATGATTACTAGGTTACATGCATAATCTTAGGGAACACATGGGGAAAATTACTATTTGGGTATGTTGTTAAATAAAAATGAGTTTATTAGATTTTGTAAATTTTATTTGAAAAAGATGTCTAAATTGGATAGAAAAATTTAAATGATGTAAGTTGAGATAATTTGAAATGGAAATGGGGGGTCTAATGAGAGTTTTGAATAATGAGAATTTTTTTACCCTTGTTAACCATGACCTAAATGTATGATGGTTATGGGTAGTGATTGTTCCTTAGTTTTGGACGTGTTGTAGATAAATTAGTTAGGGGGGGGATGACCTATTATGGATTAATTTAAATCTATTTTGTTAAATTTTTTAATCTTGTGTAATGTGTCATGGGACGTGTGCTTAACATTATAGAGATATGCCTCTACAACGATGCCTGTTGATAGGATTATTAGAGGTTATGGCAGGAGACGATCCTCCAGTAGTGGAAACTAAGGAATCGATAGTGCTGGGTGAGGTACTCAAAGAGCTGTTCTGAGAGAACATGTCTCACTTCATGCATTTATGAAGAGATACCTAAAGCGGGTTTTTAATAGTTTTTTCGATCCGACATGGGAATTTTAGTTAAATACCCTTTGAATTTCACCAAATAGGGTGGACCTAAGGCAACTTAGTTCTAGATTTATTTAGTACAAACTATACATGACTATTTGGAGACTCGTATAGATAATAAGTTCATGTTGGATGATTATATGTTATGAGGATCAGAAAAGTGTTGGTGGGATGTTCAATCTCGGAATTGGTAAATAGATGGTATAGTATGTAAATATTTTTTTATTGAAGATCATGGAGAAATTTTATCATGAGACACTGAGATAGGAGGGTCCATATGGGTTTGTGTGGTTGTATCAGGGGTGAATTCCCTTGATGGGCTACACTGGTCTCTTTACTAACATGCAACTCTTTGCTCCAGCGTTTTCATGGGATGATACAACTATGGAAATACATTTCTAGGATGAACTTAAATGTGATATTGAGTATCATTTTAATATATTTTTATTAAAGAAGTTTATTGAGGTGGTGGATAATACTCTCAAATATGAGGGGAACCCGAAGGAGGCTTCCAGTGGGTTACATGTGGTTTCTATAATACAATCAAGGGGTATGTATTATAAGGGTAGGATGCATCACAATGATAATTTTTACCAACTAAGTGGAAGGAAAAGTGGACAGGGGAAGGATAAGTTACTCAAGATCTTAACCAAGTTCTTTTCCACCAGTGTGGTAGGATGGGAAAAAATCATATTCATTGCTCCCAAACACTGGTATAGTGAAAGATTTTCTAGAAGGATGGGACATCTACACAGGTTCTATCAGAACAGATTAAGGATGGTTTGTGATGGAGAAGCTAAGTAGAACTAGAGCATGGGAAGGGATTCTTCTATATCGTATCATGATGGAAGTTGGAGGTCTATAGGCCTTGGTGGATGATTTTTTAGATGAGGTGCTTCTAGGAATGAGTGCATATATCAACAAAGTGGTGCATCTTAGGGGACTAAGACTAAAATATAGGAAATAGGGGCATGATAGTGGAATGTAGTTCAGATTACACTTGTGGATAGAGATGATGAACAATCAATAGTTATATGTACTATTCATATATATTCTACGCTATCTAGTACCATAGTTTATATTGGTTCCTCTCATTATTTTATATCTGCACAACCTGTGAAGTGGTTGATTCTGGCAGTGGAGTTTCTGAGTGGGATAACAATGATAGATATAACTTTAAGAACATGATTGAGAGACATCTGTTTGTGTAAAGGTTATTCTCTAGAGGATGGGGAGTGTCTTTTCTTTGAGATATTTACATTTTTTATATGTTAGGCTTTGACCTAATTATTTGTATGGAATGGTTAGAAGTATACAAAGACCACATAGATTGTTACCACGTGAGAGTGACTTCTAAATCTCTTAAGGGTGGAAATTATAATCACCATGGAGAGTGGGATATCAAGGTGGTCCATGTAGGGCTAGTTCATCAGCAATTGAGGGGGATCACCTCCCAAGTTAGTCTTTTGATGGATGATGGGGGTGTGAATCAGGATGACATTCCACCTGTAGTGGACATGTTTCAAGATGTGCTTACTAAAGAATTATCAGGGCTGCCCCCAGGGATAGATGTGGAATTTACAATTGATCTCATGTTAGGGGCTCCCAATTTCTATTCCACCATATATATTGTAAAAATAGATCTTCAAGAGCATAATAATAAATTAGAATAGTTTATGGATAATTTGTTTATTCATCTGAGTACGTCGACATGGGGTCCTCTAGTGTTGTTTTCTATAAAGGATGAGGGAATTCTACGCTTTTGTGTTGATTACCGGAAGTTAATCTGGATGAAATTTAATAAAAAATATCATATTCCACATATCTATGACGTATTTGACCATTTTATATGTGCTTGTGTATTCTCCAAAATCTACTTAAGATCAGGGTATCAACAGTTGAGAGTTCGACTTTCTGATATACGAAGGACTTCTTTTAAAAGTAGGTATGAGCTTTATGAGTTCATCGTGATGCTTTTCAGGTTGATGAATGCACTAGTTGTGTCTATGGACACGATGAATTGAATATTCCACCCATACCTGGATCAGTATGTGGTAGTGTTTTTGGATGACATCATGGTGTACTCCAAAACTCATGACGATCATGCCCAATATATTGATATCTTATTAAGTAAAATAAGAGAGAATTATATATATGACATGTTGTATAAGTGTTGGTTTTGGATTGATCAGGTACACTTCTTGGGTCACATAATCTCAGAGGGAGGTGTGTTAGTGGACCCACAGAAAGTTGAGGATGTGTCTCTTGGGAGCGACCAAAGAGTCTATCTGATATCTATATATTTATGGGGTTGTTGGTTTATTATCAGAGGTCCATCTAACAATTTTTATACTTAGAAGCACAAATTTTAGGATTGACCATGAAAGGGACCAATTTTGAATGTTTTGGATAATATGATGATGTTTTTTAGGAGTTGGAGAAGAACCATACAATGACACCAATCATGATTCTACCCGATCTAGGTGAAGATTATATGTTGTTTTGGGATGATTTTGGGATCAATATTGGATGAGTGTTGATTCATGAAGATTGATTTGTAGAATATGGGTATATGTATTTGAGGAAAGTCGAATGAAACTACTATATGAATGACCTTGAGTTGGCATCAGTTTTCTATTCCTTGATGATTTGTCGGAATTATCGATTAGGAAAGAAGTTGGATGTTTATAATAATCATAAGAGAATAAGTTATATCTTCTCAAAAGGATAATTTAATATCCAACAACGAAGTTGGTTTGATTATATGTAGTCATTACAATTTGATCTTGCATATACACCAGAGAAGGGAAATAGTGTTGCTGACTCTATAAGAAGGAAAAAATAAGACTAAGGAAGTTTAGAAGTATAGTGAAAAGTGGAATAGTATGAATTTGCAGGTTGAGATGCATATTTTGGTTCAGGAGGGACACAAAAAGATTAATCTCATATCAATTTTAGTGGAGTCCACACTTTTGAGTCAAACTAGGGAAAGACAGTATCAAGATTTGGAATGTTTATCCATTTGGGAAATTCTTATATATGGGGAGTCACCATTAGATTGGACTATAGAAGAGTTTGATATCATATATGTCAGGAATCTGTTTTTTGTGCCTATGAGTATGTAGGAGGAGATGATAAATGAATATCATTCCTCAAAGTGGGTGTTTCATATGGGTTTTATCAAATTGTACTGTAACCTACATCAACAGTATTGGTGGTCAGTCATGAAAAAAGATATAGTAGGGTTTGTTACATAATACTAGACATATCAATAGTTGAATGTTGAGCATAAAAGACCATTTGGTGTACTACAATTGTTTTCCATTCCAAAATAGAATTATACTGATGTTACAATGGAATTTTTTGGTGGGTCTCCCAAGGACGCCTCATAAGAATGATGTTATTTGGGATGTTGTGGAATGACTAACAAAAGTAGAATATTTCTTTTCTATATGGGAGAATTTCTAATTATATAGTTGGGAGATATTTACATTCAAGAGATAGTCCATCTAAAAGGGTTTCCAAAGAGTATTGTTTAAGACTATGACTCCCATTTTATTTTAAAATTCTATTAGGGATTGGAAAAGGAACTTAGCACACAGGTTTTACTGAGTATGAAATTCCAACAATTGATAGATGGGAAGTCAGAACATACTATAAATGTGCGTGAAGATATTATTAGGGTGTGTTTCCCAGACCTTGGAGGGTAATAGGAAATGAACCAAACATTGGTGGAGTTATCCTATAACAATAGTTATTATGAAACTATACATTTGGAACCATATGAGGATATTTATAGTAGGCCATGAAGATCACCTATTTGATGGATGGAGGTAGGTGATTTTGAGTTTTTGGGACCAAGTCACATGCAAGAGACATTGTATTAGGTGCACCTGATACAAAAGAATACGGATAAGACTTAGTGTAGACAGAATTAATTTTCTAATAGATGTTGATGACCCCTTGAGTTTAGTATGTGTGATCATGTGTTCCTTAGGGGGTTGCTTAGATTGGGTCACTGTAGTATTCAGAGATAGGGAAAGTTGGCTCCTAGTTTTGTTGGACCATTTGAGGTTGTGGATAGAATTGGGCCAGTGACATACAGATTGGCTCTTCCACATAGGTTTAGTGATATACATGATATTTTTCAAGTTTCACAGCTTTGAAAGTATCTCCCAAATCCTTATCATGTGATCTATATGGATAGTGTTGATCTTGAGACCAATGCATCCTTTCAGGAGCATCTGATAGGTGTTTTTTTTACAGTGAGAAATTGATGCATGTAAATTCAATGCCAATAGTTCATGTTTTGTGGAAACATGGGCATGTTTAGGAGGAAACTTAGGAGATAGAAGAAGATATGTGGGTTAAGTGGTCTGATCTTTTTTTCCTTGGAATCATAGTGATTATTGGGAGTCTATTTCAAGGACAAGCTATTATAAGGTAAGGAGATTATAACATCCCAAACTTTGCAGGAGATTTCTCAATCTTGTTTATAGGTACTCTTTTTCTTTTTTTGAGTATATATTGGTTGGGTTTTACCTTGTGGAGTATTTGTGTGAAATTAGATAATTTGGAAGGAAGAGGGGAAGTACATGGTTGGTGCACGGTTTTCCTAAACCATGCACCCAACCAAATAAACTATTAGAACCCAATCATATGGGATTCACTTGGCTAGTACACAATTTGACACACCATGAACCCTATTATTATAAACCATGTGACACTCCAAGGTGGGTGTATAGTTAGAGCTTACGGTTATGGTAATATGTGTTCCCCGTACAGGAAACCATGCATGTGGAAGTTTAATCCCCCCAAAAAATTAATATAAAATCCATAACCCCTAGTATTTATCCCTAATCACCCCATACCGACCTAAATTAATTCCTATGACTTTCAAAGGCTCTTGGATGAGTTATAAGGATTTACAACCTCCGTTCATGATGAATTTAATATCTGTTGATGGATATGCACCTCTCTTGGTATTTATTTCTTCCAAAATATATATCTCTATCTACCTCCTCTCTTTTCAAATAAAAATGGTGTGTTTTTTCTATTTTGGTGATGGTTCTGGATCAAGTTTTTATAGATCTTGATTATTTTTATCATGGATCTTGGTTTTGATTTTATATCTCATTCATCAACGTGATATTGATTGTTCCTCTTAAATCATGTATTTCTATTGGTGAGAGTCCATCCATGATCTTGAGGTAATTAATCTAATATTAAATCCACAAATTCTTGATTTCAATTATGTGTATGCAATTCTAGAATTTTATTTCATGATTAGAAATTGATTCTTGAATTGAATTAATTAATTTTGTTTAATAAATTAATTAATGGGTTGGGGAATTGATTGATTAATGAATTTATGAAATCATTAAATTGATGGGTTTGCGAAATATTTCAATTTATTTAAATAGCCCATTATTTTAGTTTAATTTCCATGTGATAATAAATTAGGCCAAATTTTGTGGAATTAGAATTGCTGGATTGGATTAATTAATTGTTTAATTAATTAATGGAATATTGTGATTGTGGAATTGATGGATTTTGGGACTGTGTAATTGTAAAATTAATGTGTTTATTAATTAATTGACAATGAGAATTATGAGATGATTTACTTGACCATAATGGGTTAACAGGTTATATGGTTAAATGATGAAAAATTGTTTAATAGTGAATTGTTCATATTATTCCATGTGATTTAATTGAAGAACCATATTTGTTGTGATAAATTGTAATGGTATACCATGATTTAAAATTTTGATTAAAAGGGTTAATGATGATTAACCAGGGATGAGTTTATATTTGTGATATTTGTGAAATATGTATGTGATTTACTGATATACGAGTTTGGTACACATAATGATTATTCTAATACCTGTGTGTGTGGAACACAGACTAATTCTTCAAATAACCTTATGTGATAAATGATGTGTTGGATAATGACAGAGTATCCAAATAAAAATAGGAGATAATGAGGGTGGGATAGGGATTGAGGCTCCAAATACCCCTAGGGTGTTAGAAATTATGTTATACACCGATGAATTTTTATTTGGAATATGGTTCCATTTGGCCATGATATGATATGAAATTAAATGATAAATTATAACCATTGTATTGTGATATGGTTCAGACTCATGCACGGGCTGAAGTAGGTATTGATTGTATTGGTGTCCCTGGGAACCTAGGGAGTTTATATGATTAAGTTTATGATAATGAGATGCGATAACTGTTTACATTTTCCATTGAACTTATTTCTTTATAAAATTTTATAAAATATTATTTACCAGATGTTATTTTAGACACTGTTAGTGGAGGAATACATAGTTATACTCACACCATACTCGGGCTTCCTGATCGATACCTTAATAGACTTCATTTTTCATGATAGTATAAGGGAAAGAACCCTATGTTAGAGGGATTAGATGAGATGGAGCATAGATGAGCGAACCAGACATGGTTTCCAGACCTTCTTGGAGGTTTTAGTGTCTTTATTTTTTTCATTACACACATGATACCTATTATGATGTGACATTTATGCTATTTGATTTGAATATTATACTCTTATTTTTGTTCAGTAGGTGACCTTGGTTTGTTTCAGTTATGGCATTCAGTTTGGTTATTCAATTGGAATTTTTATATTTACATCCATTACTGTGGTACTATTATAAAGAGTGTATAATCTCCCCTTGATTGAAATTATACCCTCACTTCAAGTCAGCATCCTCTAGCATTCGAGGAGGCGCACCTGAGATCATGTGACTGACTAGTTCGAGGCACCACTGTGTAGCCCCTAGGTCGGCATTAAATGAAATTATTAAATGTCATCCATTTTTTTCACAACCAAAAAACCATAATAAAGTTATAAATATGAACTTATTCATATAATAACTTCCCTATTGATGGGTACACTAACTATTTTCTCTACGTTAATTACTTCTAAACCTAAATAAAACTACCATAAGGTGATTTATTTCATGTTGTTTCTTTCCCAAAATCGTGAACCTATAAGGTATGACTCTGGTGAGGTTACTGGTTTAAACTCTTAGATATTATATTCCTTAAAAAACTCTTGATATTTTCATAAATACCACACTTGTGGCACTTCTTCAGATCAAGATGACTTCTAGGTCAGAACTTTCATGCATGACCACACCAGAATAATTGAATCTTATCTCCTTCATAATTGGGGGAAGATCGATCTAACCCTAGGTTCTCATTTGATATACACAATAAAAATCTTCTTCTTATTGATTCTACTAACACTGGAAGAACCAGTAGCTACCAGGTCCCTATGAGAGTCAGTTTTATCCAATATTATATTCTTCAACACCTCAGAGAAGGCCAGGATCTTAAAAATCACCTCTTAAGACAATAATGGGTTCTTCAATCCCATCTCAAACTATCGTTCCTTCAAATACTCGTTCTTTCTCAAAAAATGGGTTTATGTGGAGTTGGTTTGTAAAATTATATGTGTACTCCATCACCTAAATCTATGTATATGTATTCTTTATATGTTTTCAATAATTCATCAACAAAGGGTGTCAAGATATATTTTTTGGGGAAAAAGGTCCTTATAACCCCTATAATGAAGCCCCTGCATTTTTTTCCTAGACCATTATGAATTACTGTTGACATCCCACATATTATAATGTATAAGTGCCTAGATGAAACCAGTTCTTATTTAGTGTCTTTGTACTCTAAATAATTTAGTGGTTATGATCAACCCACTCTTCTTTTTCTAGATTATAATTTTTACCATGGAATGTAGTTGGTTGAAGGAATTGGTAATATCACATAACATTAGAAGCTGACATGTTTCATCATAGTGATGTCTATCTAAGAATATAATTATGCTAATATTTTCAAAAACGAAATAGATGTTCAATGGAAGTCCTTTAGGTTTTATCATGTTCATTATTCCCCTCTAAGGGATTTTCTGCAAGAAAATGTGGTTTCATGGTCAACAATAAGGGAAAAAATCACATCAAATTCTTTAATGCTATCTTTTATCATCTGGAATTCATGGGTCTTTGGGGCCCAAGACAAGAGTGATTTTATTGCCTCTGAGGCTAGGTGAAGAAACTCCTCTGTCGTGGTAATCGTCAAACCTAAGAAGGATCTGAGAAAAGCATCTTAGTTGGACAAGAAAATGGGATTCGCTAATGCTTTCCATGGAGGTCCTGATAAATCGCAAATTTGGGTATGCTGGAAGAATAACATCGCAGTGGAGGTTGTGAGCCTCATGTATCAATGCATTAACAAAAAAATTTCTTTCGGGGGGCGTGAGGTCCTCTTCACCTTCGTCTATGCAAGCACAGTTTCGAATGGTGTATTTAGTTATGGCAACATTTGGAAGCACTCCAAACAGGTACCACTCCATGGTTCGTTGGTGGGGATTTCAATACAATTTTAGAGATTTCAAAGAAGAAATGTGGATCCAAATTCAACCTTGGATGCGTGAAAGAGTTTCAGAGTTTCATGACGGCAGAAGGGCTCCTGGACTTGGGTTTCTCGAGCTCCAGGTTCACGTGGTGCAACAATCGGAAGGGGAAGAGTCGCATCTGGAGCCGTTTGGATAGATGCATGGAGAACGTTCTGGGGTTGGATACTTTCTCAAAGACGTATGTCACTCATCTCACCCATGTGCTTTTGGATCATGCACCGCTTCATGTGGAAATCAAGAGTTGCCCAACGGTTGGCCTTTCCTTTTTCTACTCCAACACGTGGCATCAGAATGATTCCTTCCGGCAGTTACTAAAAGAGTACCGACAGCTGGAGGATGGTGGAAGGTCATGGGGAGGATTATTGAATCACCTCAAATGGCTTAAACAGGACATTCAAAACTGGCTTTTGAATAGACCTGATGAGAAGGGTGGGGTGATCAGTCTCTAGGATGAGGTGTATATGCTGGAGGACTCTCTGCAAAACTCTTGGGACGATAACATCTTTGTGTCCCTCTGTGATAGGAGGGCTGCGCAGGCCAAAAAACTTCTCGAAATTGAGAGAATTTATAAGCAGTGATCACAGGTCAGATGGATTAGAGAAGGAGACCACAATACAACCTTCTTTCATGCATTCATTAAGGAAAAATAGAGTTCGAAGATCACCCTGAGCCTTGGAAATGTTGTCTTCACTTCAGACATGGAAATCGCTAGAAAATTGGATTTAGATCATTTAGAAGGCATCCTGTCGGGGGAGGCATCCTCCAAATTCTTGCAGGATGCAACAGATGGGGATATATTCTTGATCAGGACTCCACGGATTATGAGGGAGGTGGATAACTACTTATTGATATTCCATCAGAGAGAGAAGTGAAAGAGGCGGTCACGAGTATGACTCAGGATAGTGCACCCGGACTGGACGACTTCCCAGATTTCTTTTTTGTGGCTGCTTGGGATTTGGTTGGTCTGTAGGTGGTTAAGGCAGTGCAAGATTTCTTTGGAGGGGGTTCTCTCAATATAGGTGTTTGTTCCTCAAGAATTGTTCTCATTCCGAAGATCAAGAACCCAACCCTCATTAGCCAGTACCATCCGATCTTCCTTTGCAATGTTTCATACAATATTCTTTCCATGGTTATATCCAAAAGGCCAGACGAAATTATTCCAAAGCTAGTGTCCAAGGAAAAACATGGATTCATTCAGTGTCGAAGTATTCAAAGGGTGATTGGAATTTCTAGTGAGCTTGTGAATGAACTTCATCGGCGGACTGTGGGATCAAATATCATTTTTCAAGTTGATATGAATAAGGCCCATGACAATGATGAATTGAGTTTCATTATTCGGGTTATGGGGAGGTTCAGGTTCCAGGAGGAGTTCTAAGACCAGTGTTTTAGGTTTTATTCTTCACCATGGCTTTCGGTCTACCTTATGGAGAAGTGCATCGGTTATTTCAAAATGGTACGGGGGGTTCGCCAAAGAGATCCGTTGTCTCCTACCCTCTTCATTTTGGCACAGGATGCTCTGTCGTGGAATCTGAATTGCGGTTTGGAGGAGGGCAGGATGAAACCTTTTTGTGGAAAACAGGGTATGGAGAGCATTTCTCATCTTATATTTGCTGATGGTGTTCTTATTTTCATGAATGGAAGGCATAGGTCTCTCCTCCAATTCTTGGAGATTCTTGATTGTTACGGCAGCCTAAGCGGGCAAGGTATCAACGCTTCTAAGTGTAACATGTACATATTAAAAAAAATGAGCAGATAGGAGATGTAGAGGTTTCCAAGATATCCTTGGTTTCCAGTAGAGGTAGTTACCAATCCTGTATCTTGGCGTCCCAATTTCTTGTGGCCGCATCAAGAAGCAACACTTTGACGGTATTTTGGACCAGCTGCTTGGAAGAATCTTCAACTGTAAGAACAGACTGCTTTCGTTTGGAGGACGGGTCACACTGATCAATAGTGTAATCAAAACCATTCTGATGCATATTTTCTCCATTGTTAATCCTCCAAGAACCATGGTAGAGAAAATGGAAAGAATGATGAACGCATTCATGTGGTATGCGACGTAGGCTAGGAGAATCCACTGGACTTCTTGGAAGTATTTAGCGAAGCCAGTGACTGATGGGGGGGTTGGCCTTCTGGATTTTAAGGAGAATATCACTGGAATGTAGGGTCAGCTAGCATGTGAGGTTATTAATGGAGAATCGATGTGGGCCAGGTTCTTCAAGAAGCGGTACGTCCTCCATTGGAGAAAGAGTGAGCGTCACGGTATGTCCGCTCTGGCGTGCTGCATGGCGTCGCTCATCGAGGTGTTATGGGGACACACACGGTGAGTCATTGGAAGGGGAGACATCAATTTCTGGGAAGCTGACTAGGCTGGGGATAGACTGGCTTTCCCAGGCTGCCCTTATCTGGATGCCTCTTTTAGAGAGGCAACGACTCAGTATAACCTCATTCAGGTGACACTTAACCCTCAACAAATGCACATATTCAAAAATATTGACATGAGTGACGAACTGGATATTTGATGCTTCACCAGATCAGGTACAAGAAGGTTTAACATAAGGGATTATAGGGGAATACTCTAGGAAGAAGATACTTCAGCTGAGCAGGCTCCTACAATTTGGTGTAAGGAGATTCCTATGAAACTGAATTTTCTTGTCTGGAGGATCAGAAATAATTCCATTCCAACAGAGGATAGCATTCATAATAAGGGAATATCCATGGCCTCCCGTTCTATTGTTGTGTGAGACCAAGAACAGATTCGACAGAGCATCTGTTCTTCCAGGGTCATTGGGCTTCTTATTTGTGGTCCCTGGTTAGTCCACATCCAGAAATGGATCAAGACTCATTTTCCATGCAAAGCATTCTGTGTGCATGGTTTCACGGGACTGAGACTAGAACCTTGGAGCGCGCTTCGCGGATGATTATCTTGGTGGCTATATGCTTGACCATTTGGGAAGCTCATAATAGTGTGTGGATGGGATCCAATCGATCTCTTTTGTTCATGTAGATGTAGCTAAGATCTCTCATCACTGATATATCCTCGCTTGTGATGGGCGGGTAGGCTTCGATGTCAATTCACAATATTACCAATCGGCCACACAACCCGAGAAGAGGGAGCGTCCATTGGACTCGATGGAAACCTCCTAGTAGTGGGTTGAATCTGAATGTGGATGGCTCATTTATGAAAGTGGTCATGAGGGGTGGGGGGTACTACGAGACTCCTGGGGTTCAGTTCATATCGGCTTCAGCACTAATTATGGTCCGGGAAACTCATTGGGAGCTGAAGTGCGGAAACTTCTTTCTCGACTAATGGTTTGTAGAAGAAGTGGTTTATGGGGGGACGAGATCGAATATGACTCTGATGTCCTTGTGAGGGAACTATAGGAATTCCATGCGGTCCCTTGGGACTTCACTTACCTCATTCGACGATGCCAAGGAGAGACCAAGAAGGGGCGCATTGTCCACCACAGTTGGAGGGAAACAAATTTTGCAGTAGACTCACTGGATAGGCTGGGTAGACATGATTAGGAGCTTCTGATTTATGATAGTTTAGATTCTCTGCCCGTTGAGTGAAAAATCATTGTCCAAGGGGATGCCTTGGGTCTTCATCACTTTCTCCCTCCTTGAAGGGCTGGTGTGGTGTTCCTCCTTGTATTAACAATAAAAAATAACGTTCAGGCCTAGGTCATGGTAATCCAATCTCTCGAATACTCTCAATCCCACACAAAGTAACCTTAATATTCTATAAAATCATTTTCTAATGACCTGAACAATATAACTAGGTGGATTCGATTCGAACAAAAAAATGAATTTAGGTGAACCTACCAATTGCCCTGTTTTGGCATAAATACTGAGGGATAATTGACTCACACATGGGAGATGATTTTACCAATATGAAATTTTACCATCTGATGAATATCTGACATAAGGACAACTTCAAATTATAGAATTACCGTTGATGAAATTAGATCAATATACCCCCATTCAAGTATTTTCTATTGTGAAAACAGTTCAATATTGACCTAGTAAATACATGATGAAACAAAAATATTAGTTTTAATTTACATAATAAAACTGTAGAAAAACTCCATAAAATCTATAAGAAAGGTTGAATCTTGAAAAGAACCCTAGAAACATTTAATGTGTTAGTTGATAATTCCTTAATTTACCAAAAAGTAAAGTAATATAGTGGGGATATGTCGTGTGAGTTACCAAGGATATCCCTATAATAATCACTCTTGTCTCCACCAAAAACTCCAAAATATTCCACTAAGACTAAAAAATAAACATGAAATGAATACCCATGATCTGGTTCCATCATCACTTTTTTGAATATGATTTTCATTTACCATGGTCATAAAAACATGATTTAATCACATTCTGAAGGAGCATGTCTTGGATTTGTGTAACAAACTATCATAGGCTACCACCAAACTATTTTATGACCTAGATTTTAAAAAGGCCCCAAGATCATTACCTATCACCATGGGTTGGATAAATGTTCCATGGTATCAAATTTAACCATTGGGAATAGTTCTCCCCATATAATTTGAACAACTACATCACAGAATCCACATGGAAATCATGTATAAAGAATCTATATATAAGAATATCGTGCAGAAAAGGAACAAATTCATTAAAAAGTAAACATCCAAATAAATTATAATATACCTAGATCAATAATAATATATCATATAACACATCACAAAATTAATATAAAACATTCATAGTAACATCCCATAAAAAAATTAGAAAAAAATTAAGGTCCTGGATGACAAGGCTGATAGAATCATCACAAATAAAGTAAAACCAAACATGAACTATTAGAAATCCTATTTGTGTGACACAAAATCACTCAATAGAATTACTATCAACCATCATTTGTCTATCCAAAACATAAATATATAAAGATATCACATCCTGGAAACAAGATTTTTTTTAAAAACTTCATAAACGCATTGGTGTATATAGGGTGTGAGAAAAACCATTCCCATTTAGTTTTTAAAAAAATATTTCTAATTCATAGAAAATATAGTCAATAAATAATATACTGAAATAAAAATATAATAAAAGGTTTTCTTCCAATATATAATATAAGAATAAATTAGCATTCCATATCCACATTTATAGAGTATATAGAAATTTAATTATTAATAAAACACATTCAAATCAAGGAAGAAGGATTTCTAAATTAATGAAAAAATAATAAAATGTTCTACAATTAAAAACCATTACTTAAAACCATATATTTAATCCAACCACCATCATTTATCTTTAAAATTATATAATAAAAAACATTTTTCAGTTTATTTTGAATATAATCAAAAATTATAACATGAAATATAACACCGATAATGGGAACCAATATATGAAGTTGGGTATATTAAAAATTTGAAAATAACTAGAGAAATGTTTCCATGTAATCAATTCAATAGGTAGGGGATACAATAATTCATAGGGGTGATCCCCTATGGAATAATTTATGTAATATAAAAATTAGGTTAAAATAACTAGGAACTTTCATGAATGATATTTTTATTGGCCTATAGAAATACTAGTTAGAATACATTAACTTAATGGTTCTATAAGCTCTCACAGTTTCCCTAGGTTGAAAATCCATCATATAATCTATCTTTGTCTAATCGGTAATCATTCTATGATAACAAACAATATACACTAGGGACACACTCATACATATATTCTAAATAGGTATATAGGGTCCCATTAATAAAACATAATGGATTTGAGAAAAGGACAAGGCATGTGATCATTATATAAATCGATTTCAAACAATTTATATAACCCTAATCTCACCTATAATTCCCTCCTAATAAATAGATTCATTTCCCAATAATTTATAAAAAATATATATACAGAATACACTTAATAGACCTAAAAATATAGATATATATGGAAACCCAAAAGCAATGGATCAACTAAGGGTCACATCAATTTTATGAAAACCTCCTTAATGGTGTCAAACATTCAATTCCATCAAAATCAGCTTGGCTTAAAAAGGCATTTTACACCTTGTTGAAAACATTATTTAAAACTATATTTAGTATAATTTATAGAATGCCTCCCATAAAACCATTTATAAACCAACCAACCTTCATTTATAAACATTTTAGAAATCTATACACCTTTTTATTCTTAAAAAATTATATGTTAAACCGTATTTACAATTGATTTCATATAAAATTAGGATTTCATTTAAATGATTTTAAAATACACTATATCCCATTTTTTTCTATGTTCCCACTAGAAACAAATTTTTTTCCCCATTTCAAGATAAAAATAAGTTTAAATTCATATTATCTCTAAAATTATTATATAATTATTCATACAATCATTTTAACAATCACAAAACACACAAAAACCACCTTGAAAATTAGAAAAATATTAAAACACGATTTATCCAAGTGGGAAGAGTGAGTAAAAGCCTTGTAAATCCACTAAAATTAACATCTATTGGTATTATTTGATAAAATAGGATTTAAAAAACTTGAATCACACAATGAAATTATAATTAATTTAAATTAAAAAAATAAATAATGAAGGGAAAAGATAAAATTCCCCCTTTAATAATGAATTCCAACCCAAGAAGGAGAATGGAATACATACACCCTATCCAAAAAAATCCCCATGATTATACCAACCTCAAACCCAAAATCTATTCTATAGATAGATTTTGGTTTCAAGGATAAATTTGGATCAGTGGAAATGGATGAAAGTAGAAGAGCGGGATAAAGACAAAGAAGAATGTGGGATTTACCTCAAATTACCACTTGCAATCAATGATTAGAAAATATTTAATTTAGGATGAGGATGGAAAGATCCCTTAGGGTTTTATGTGAATTAAATGAATTAGTGGGATGGAAAAGAAGGACAAGCCATTCTAAAATATTTGAGGGGAAAAATAGACACTGAAAAAAAAAACTTGGGAAAAAGTATTGAATTAATTGGTCCCATGAAACATAGTATGGTGAACCCCTCATATAGTCCCTCAAATTTGGTGTCTAAAACATGGTGTAAGGGGCCTAAAAATTGAAGTGGGCTCATTCCCATACCTCCACCCTTTATATAGAAGCCTTTTTATCTCACCACAGCGCACCTCCCTCAGGTAGAAATCCAAACCCCGTGCCCTAACCACCATGATGCAATGCCTAACACCATGGAATTGATCACCTTCCCGAATGATCTCCATAATATGGTCACCCTTCCCCATAGTGTTCTAGCTTCAATCCTATATTCCACCTATCAAGACCCATCCCCTGGGGCTCATGCCATAACTACCCCAAGCCTTCCCTCCATAGGCCAGGGGTTGGCAACTAGCACCGGAAAGGTATATCCGAAAAATGGGAAGACATTACCTCAAAACATGTACGCACACAGACAGGAAACATTGTGGTCAAGTAAAACACAACAGAAGAATAAAGGTACAACCACAACTAAAAACCACCAATGCGTGTAAAAGTACTTGAAGTAAAGGGGTCAGTAAAAAGGCCCAACCAAAAAGAAGGTACAAGAAAAAAGAAAAATAGCTCGTGAGATTGTTCGCCAAGGATCATACCTAAAGGGTAGCTACAACTATTCTTTGTGGCTCTATACGCCAACTAGTCTCTTCTATACACCATCTAGTCCTAGCTCCCAAGTCTTGGTCAAAGATTCCCGTCTTCTGCACCAGACACAACAAGGTGAGGGTGAAGCCCATGTAGAGGTGAGTATAACAATACCCAGTACGGACCCCAAGACCCCCGAAGGTCTCTCAGAATTCCACAAAGGAAAAAATATCATGATCTCAATAACAATGTAAAAATTAAAGGATAGCTCACACCAGGTATATAAGTTAAAGAACACGAATATAGATGATTATTCATAAAGCTAGATCATCTTATTATATTATTTAAGTTATATAACTATTGTGAGTTGTCTATTAATTTGTACGTTGTGATTGAGATCATGCTTTGTAGGTTTTCTTTTGTGGAATTTTGAGAGACCTTAGGGGGTATTAGGGTTCCTAAGGTGTATTTTAATACTCACACCTACACGGGCTTCTCCCGCACCTTATTGTGTCTTGTGTAGACGACGGGTAGATTTGACCGAGACTTGGGATCTAGGACTATATAGTGTACGGAGGTGACCGGTTGGCGTGGAGAGCCGCATAGACGAGATGTACCTACCCATAAAGTAGGATCCTTAGAAGATGATCTTATGAGATATTTTTCCTTTTTGATGTACCTTCTTTCTAGTTGGGCTTTTATACTGGCCCCTTTACTTTCATTACTTACTTTTACACTCAGTGGTGGTTTTTAGTTGTGGTTTTACCTTTATTCTTCTATTGTGTTTTACTTGAGCGTAGTGTGACCTATATTTGCATGTACAAGTTTTGAGGCAATGCATTCCCATTTTAGGGAGAGGCCTTTCCGGTTCTAGCCAACAACCCCTGGCCTATGGAAGGCAGGCTTTGGGTATTCACGGTACGGGCCCTGGGGGACGGATCATGACACCACCTCTTTGGAACTTCCAAAAACACATATATGATGATTAGAGAACCCAAAAACATATAAATAATACATAATTAAAAAAGATAACCCACAAAAGTGAAATAGGGGTTTCATAATTCTCCCCAAAAAACAACTTGCATCCCCCAAAATGTCATTGATAAGAATCAAAAGAATGGAAAGGAACCATTAAAATTTTTAAAGTAGGAGGGTGGGTGGGGAATCACCTATAGAGATACTAAAAAATGGAACCACCAACATTAAATTAATTGTTCAAAATAGTGGGTTCACACCACAACAAAACTGGATTTATCCAAGCATAACCCATTTATGCTCAAAGGTACACGATTATTGGGAAACAGAGACTGAGAATAAGTCTCCCTACCATTTAGAATTCATCGAAAAATATTAAATATAGGATATAAACAATTTCAAATAAGGAATCACCAGAATATATACATCCACAGGAACATAATCAACAAAAAGAAACACATTTTTGAAAAAAATTAATAGGAATGATATATTTCAACTAACAAAAAGAAACTATTCGTGGATCAAGACCCAAATAACAAAATAGGATCACAACCAACATGATATTTATATGACCATATGATAAGATCTATTAACCACGCCATTGATAAAATAAATCCAAGAACAAAATGATGTAATCCAAAAAGACACCTCATCAAAACAACATTTGTGGTACCCTTAACGCACATTGCTAGATCTGATGCTGTAAATACATAGTTTACACACTGGAATTGGTACCAAGTATTGATTCTCGAGAATAATTATCTAATAGTTACAAGTATTAATGAAAATATTATGTTACATATATATCCACGACCTTTTTGGCTTACATATTTAAATAATTAGGATAAATAATAAACTAATAAAGATAATCTCTTTCTTAACTAATGATATTTTTTACACTATATAATAAACTACATAATCCATGATAATTCTTCATCATCCCCAAAAAAATACATCACATATTCTGTTATTTTAGTTATATAATGTGTAACACATTTACTCATAACCTAGGGAAATGGAAATATAAGAAAGGTTGCGATCAAATTATGTGTAAGGTAAAATATACAACTGATATAATCATGTAATAAGCATGGTATGAATATTATGGTAGGAATAAGTAATCATCATAATTATTTAATCAAGTAAATATGAGAGAATAATATTTAATGGGATAATAATGAAAAAAATTGTACCACATAAATAATAGTAAATGAATTTGTGGTTATGGAATGTATAATTCCAAAAATCTTGATCATAACATCAAGGCCATAACCAAGACATAATTCCTTCAATCAAGTCTATGGTAAAAAGATATTACTAAATTAGGTAGGAATACACTAAATATATAAACATGTTTCTCTCATTATACCTACTAATACATCAAGGGGATACAAAATGTCATGTCCCACTCATTAATTATTTTTTTCTTATACATTAATCATTTTATACAATGAGTAAACAATAAATAACAATTTTTTTTCAGTAATCATCCATATTAAAATAAAAACATAGAGAATGCCAATATTTTTCCACATTTCAATAGAAGGGATAAAATTATCATAACAAATATAGATAATGTAGGTGGATGATTAAAAAATATATAGTAACCTATCTAAAGTTATCAATAAAAATATATATCAGAATAAAAAATATACAAATTTTTATTAGTCCCCATTTAATAAAATGAATTACTTTCTCTATAATAATTCCTCAAGCTATAATTTTATAGGGTAATTGTATATGGTTAAGTTAATAATTTCTCCAATAAATTAACATATGAAATATATATAAACTTCCTTCAATCCAATGAATGAAAAACATGGTATTTATAATGGAATTGAATTAGAAGAATAATTCTGCCAACACATAATGGATGGATAGTCTTGATAAAGATAGTGATGGATCACAAAATTTATAGAAAATAACATCATATAATCCATACACAAAAAGAAGTTTGGTGGTTTCAAGAGAACATATCACTAGTGTAACAATGGTAAGTCAAAAGGATGTTTACATAGATGAAAACATCATTAAAAAATAATTATTTCAACAATAACACAAAAGAAGTGAACAATAATAAAATTGTTTGATACCATAAGTTCAATTACACATATTACAAATATATAAATGTATCAAATAAAAAATCATCTTACATAAAACCCATTCGGGTTAATATTTTTTAATATGAAAAGGAAAATGGACGCGGAAACATATATTTTGGAAAAAAATTAACATTTATGTAAAATGAAAACATACATATCACTTTTGAAATAAACTTTCAAAAAGATAAATTCAAAGAATATGAATGAATTTAATATTAAAAATAATCTTTAATAATGGATCCTTGAAAATGGCATGATTGTTTCTATAATAAATGTATAGAAATAGATAAAAAGTTTCAAAATGAAAATAAAGGACCATATTTAATACATTGAAAATACCATTGTTGAAAACACACATTGAATTTAAAAAAAACAAAATTTTCCAAAATGGGAATATAAAATACCATATGATAAAATAATAGAGTGGAATAAAATAGTCAAAAAATAAAAATTTTCATGATATAAATTTATAACTCAAAGAAATGATTTTTAAGAAATCAATGTCACTTACGAGAAAAATATTCCATAAGTTAATATATATTTGAAAATGATTTTTTTCATAGGAATGTAAATCAACTTAAAACAATGAGAGAATACTAAATAATACAATAAAGGGTATAATTTACCCAACTTACATGAAATAATTTCAAGAGAACGATTATTACTCATTGAATGAAAGTTGAGTTACCAAAAACCTTAGTATAAGGGTAATAATCTAATCAATAGCCATTTGAAGAAGAGAATATGATTTTTATTGGGTTTTAATAGGAAATAAAAAATGGCATGATAAAAATATTTCCATTTTTAGTAAATACAACATATTAAGAAAACATGGTTCCTATAAATGTATTATGTATCAAAGAATTAGAATTGGGACAGAAAAACCCTTACCCTAGTCCAAATTCACCAATAAATTGCGCCTAAATTCTTATATCAAAAAAATTAAAGTATTAAAAACCTAATTCAGAACCTTAATCATATCAATGTTCATTTATTCACTTTATTTATAATCATTCTTTATATTAATTCTAGTTAGTTGATTCATATTTTCAATACCGAGTATAAGTAATCTAGATTGTTTTGTACTAGATTCATAAAAACACTAATGGTGTTAGTTATTGATAAAAATAAAATCATTAAAAGATTGTTAATTTTATTGGAATATATGTTCCATGATATTTATAAAGGTATAATTTCATTCCATGGTAATTTTGGTTACAAACCATGATGTTGAAATTAGAGATGATCATGTTTTGGTGATTCTTAACAAACAAAATATGTTTTCCTAATTAATTATTTTAATAATAATGTTGAAATTTTGAAAAAAAAATAATTATTCTCATATTTATATCATATTATAATAGTAATTTTGTTCCTATATTCATCAATGATATAAATTAATATTATTGTTCATGTAGGAGATTAAACCAACCAAAACATGAACATACAATGATTAATGGGTGATTATGTTGTCTTTTAGTTGTGATGTCATTATAAAAGATGCATAATGATCTTATTTAGTATTTATTAGTGTGATATATTAGAATTGGTAGGAAAGTAGCTGACAAACTAATGGATATAAAAATATTACATGATAGAATAAGAATATTTCCCTCCTACTACAATTTTTTTAAACAATTGAATTAACGAGGATCGTTTGTTAATCATATCATTAATATGATCACATAATTATAATTACAAGAACATAATGATATAATAAAAATAAAATATATACATTTATTTTTTAGTTTCAACCATGAAGTTCCCTAATGAAATGTAGAATACACTATGCAAAAAATTTCATTTCACGGCGGATTAAGCCACAACTAAATCGATCTACGACGGTTTTGGGAAACCGCTGCTAAATCGTGTTTCGAGAAAACATTAGTGCTGTTTTTTCAAACCGTTGTAGAACAATTTAGCGGGGATTTTTTAGCAGTGGTTTAAACCGTCGTTAAATCGTTTTTAATTTTTTTTAATTTTTTTAATTTTTTTTTAGTTTTTTTAGTTTTTTAAAAGTTTTTTATATCTTCGTTATTTATTTAATTAATTAATTAATTAATTAATTAATTATTTCTTTCTTTCTTTATTTTCGTAATTTATTTATTTATAAATTTTTTTATATGTTTGATATTTATTATTTATTTATTATTACCATGCTCATGCCCATCTCCATGCATAAGTCCATGTCCATGCACATGCCCATTCAATATATAGAAATTCTGCGTTCGGTGAGATTTTAACCCCTTACCTCATTCTTATTCTCCAAACACATTACCACTCAAACAGGCTCATCATGTGGTCAATAAATCGAATTTATTATACTTATACACATATATATTAATTGGAAATACAAGTAATACATAACAAATAGATGCACACTAAATAATTATTAATCAATAATTATTAATGAATAATGATTAATCAATAATCAATAATCAATAATTAATAATTAATAATTAATAATATATAATATATAATATATAATATATAATTTATAACATATAATATATAAGGCATAATAAATAATACATAATATATAAGACATAATGCATAATATATAATATATAATATATAATATATAATATGTAATATATAATATATAATATATAATATATAATATGTAATATATAATATAAAATATATAATATAAAATATATAATATATATTGTATATTGTATATTGTATATTGTATATCGCATAATATATAATATGTAATCGATAATATATAATATATAATATATAATATATAACATATAAAATATAAGTAATTTATAAATAATAAATTAATTAAAAATTGATTGAATATATGATAAATAAATAACAAATTAATAAATAATAGATAAATAAAGAAATAATAAATAAATGATAAATAATAAATGATAAATAATATATAATAAATAATAAATAATAAATTGTAAATAATAAAGAATAAATAATAAATAGTCAATAATTAATAATTAATAATTAATAATTAATAATTAATAATAAATATTAAATATTAAATATTAAATAATTAATAATTAATAATTAATAATAACTAATAATTAATAATAACTAATAATTAATAATTGATTGCTAAGAATTAATATTTAATATTTAATATTTAATATTTAAAAACTTATAAATAATTAATTAATTATTAATTCATTATTAATAAATAATTAATAATTAATTTGTTAATTTATTAAGAATTAACAAATAAGGAATATTGAATAAATAAATAAATAATAAATAAATAATAAATTAACAATAAATTAATATTTAGTAAATTTATAATAAATTAATAAATAATAAATAATAAATAATAAATACTAGATAATAAATAAATAAATAAATAAATAAATAAATAATAATTGATAATTAATTAATAATAAATAATAACTAATTATTAATATTCAATAGTCAATATTTAATATTTAATTAATAAATAATAAATAAATAAATAATAAATAATAAACATAAATAAATAAATAAATAATAAATGAATAATAAACTACTAATAAATTAATATTTAGTAAATTAAAAATAAATTAATAAATAATAAACAATAAACAATAAACAATAAACAATAAAGAATAATTAATAAATAATAAATAATAAGTAATGAATCATAAATAATGAATCATAAATAAATAATACATAAATAAATAGATAAATAAAAAACAAATAATTAATAATTAATAATAACTAATAACTAATGATTATTAATTGATTATTAATAATTAATAATTATTAGTTAATAATTAATAATTATTAGTTAATAATTAATAATTAATATCTAATTTTTAACATTCAATATTTAATATTTAACAAATAACTAATATATAAATAATAATTAATTAATTAAAAATTAATAATTAGTAAATAAATAATGAATAAATAATAAATAAATAATAAATGAATAATAAACTAATAATGAATAACTAATAATTAATTAAAAATAAATTAATAATTAATGTGGACATAATAAATAAATAATAAATAAATATTAAATATTAAATAAATAAATAAATAATAAATAATAGATAAATAATAATAATTAATTAATTAATAAATAATAAATAAATAATAAATAAATAAATATTAAATAAATAAATAAATAATTAATTAATTAAATCATAAAATGTTAAGAACTTCTGAAAACCCTAAACACACTGAAATGTCCATAAAATATGATCCTAGAATCCCTTTTCAGTGCCACAACCAGTAAAATCAAAGATCATGATATGAGTTTCGATATGACATGTGGTACTGGCTGAACAGACACCTGTATCGAAAGTTATAATAGTTTGAATTTTAAGAAATTGGGGTTTGCAAGTAAAACCTCTATTTTAGAGACCTTATGGGCCTTTCTGGTGAAATAAAAAGCAGTACAATACTCAAACATTTGGTACCAGCCCTAAGAGGTGTAGAACTCACGATAGGCTTCGATTTGATATATGGTAGAGCCCAAACAGACACCCAGATTAAAAGTTATGGTCATTTGAAGTTTGAGTTCGATTTTCAACTTTTGAATTTTGAATATATTTTTTTCCTTTGATTATCAAATGATTTAAATCTCACTTGGTTTTTTCTCATTTGATAAACATTTATTCGACTTTTTTTGAAAATGAAATGGACTCTCAGATCAGAAGTTATGGTCATTTAATGCTGAAGTCTGTTGTTCTACTAATTGAAGATTTGTTTACAGTTTAAAAATAATATTAACTAATAATTATAAATATTAATTAATTGACACATTAAAAATATTTAAAATTATAAATAATATACTATATTTTATTTAAAAAAAACAATAAATAAATAATAGAAAAATAAATATTTTTATAAAATTTTCTAAATTATTGCGGCCGTTTTGAAAAAACCGCCGCTATTTCGCGGCAGTTTTTTTAAAAAACTGACGCCAAAATGTTCATTTTTTATTCGAAATATATTTTAAAAAAAATTAAAAAAATGCGGCGGTTTTTTCACAGAGGTTTTTAAAACCGCCGCTAAATTTTTGATCAAAAAACATTTAGCGGCAGTTTTTTAAAACCGCCACGAAAAAACCGCCGCTAAAACATTGTTTTATTGTAGTGATACATCGTTCTGTAGTGGTTGCAGTTTGCAAGTACACATGGATGATGATTTAAATATCAATGAATGGGGAAAGGAGTAATATATATTAGCAAATATGATTCCCAAACATGTTATAAATAAAATTATTATATATTTAAATATAGTTTTATACCATCCACGATAGGAAATTATAGAAACAAACATGTTTCTTCATAGAGGTTGTAGTCCTGACATACAAAAAAACATGTTTTGGTTTTTCATAATGGAAGAGAGAAAATGTTTTTACTGATTATTATCCAAACATAATAAAATTAATTATATAACCAATAATGAGGTTAACATATAGCGACGGTAAAATTATAATTTAAAATTCAATATATAATGGATCAATGTTTAGTAAAAAAGATTAATCATGTTGAGCCCTTTGATATTTACCTGGAGGATGCCTTAGAAATATTGGGATTTGGATACAATTTTGTCAACAAAATCCAATGAATGAAATAGGGGATTAAAGGCGATGTAAAAATTATAGGCTTTAGGAATGAAATCATATATTATGAGTTTTATTTACAGGGTTTTTAGATATCCCTTTTACAAGTGGGAAATGTTGGAGTTATTATAAATACCAAAAACATTTTTACAATGAGAAGACACTCTCAAAAAATTTGAAACACACCGAGATTTTGTAAATTATTATGTTTTCAAATGAAGTTAATATTTTTGATATTTTTAACTTTATGAAACACTAAATATAGATTTTTTAATTATATAAAATCACCATGATTGGATTACGATATGCACAACACCAAGTTATGCTTGCGATGCACGCAACACCATCTTGGATTGTGTTACATGAAACACTAAGTTTATATGAAATATCATTTTAATTATTATATATATAATATAATAACCTATCCATTAAATTGGTGGTTATGAATAATTGTAACTAACTTATGAAAATATATGGTTTATTCACTTGATACCCATTAATTTGAATCAAAAATACAAACTAATTGACTATAAAGTAAATATTTTCATTAATTCAATTAGTAAACTATTTTAATGAAAAATATATATAATATATTCAATAAAATTTTTAAAATTCATATTATATGTTTTCTATATGTGATATGACAAAAAATTTAATTTTACAGATAACAAGAATATTTTTCTAAAAAAGGCAGTTTTGCCACCTTTTGATGGTGCACCTATTTTAAATATTGTTTTTTTACATTTTATAAATTATTTTTGAAAAAATAAACTTCTTATTTGAAATAAGATTATAAAAAAAATTTAGGTTGATGTTTTGATCCTTTTCAAATAAGTTACATGTTTTGATGAATCATGAAAAATAATGCATTTTAATTGAAAACTACTTTTTCATCAAATTTATTTATAGTAATAAATTATATATTTTAATGGTTTTAATGTTTACATAGATCATGTTTTTATTATTTAATACAATATGGGACATTGGAATCAATTTTACATTGAATTTGGATATAAAAACATGTCAATATTTTGAATGTTTTTACTTTAAAAACTCATTTACTCATTTCATCAACATGATTAATTTCTAATTAATTTCTAAAATTTATTTGTTTTTAATATTGAAAAATGGATTAAATATTTTGAATATTAAGGTACACATATATTAAATAATCCCCTTTTATTCCTAGATAATATAAATAGTAACTTTGGTAATTTTTATTGCCTTGGTAAAAGGAAAATCATGTAATTTAAGTAAACAATAAAGTGACAAAGACAATAAAATGACTCTAAAACTTTCTCATATTTGATGAAAATGAATATGTAGATGGTAAAATATAATGGGGGGGGGGGTAAATTATAGTTTTAAAAACTTTTGTTTTTAACCTAAAAATAATTTGAAATAATTTAAACTAATGGAATTCACAAAAGACTCTTATGAATTAAAACAGTAATAGGAATGGGCCTTGGGTATACTTATAAAGATATCATAATTAGGTTGATTAAAATACTATTATGAATTCAAAAGTCATCAAATAGATGATTCTACTTTAAAGAGTGTTGAATCGTAATCAGAGTATGTGATATAATCATAACTACAGAAATCGTATTCACTGGTGAATATAAAATTACCATAATCAAAAAAATTACACTAAATAGAATACAATCAAAAAACAAATATATAAAACTATTCAAATTGAATTAAAAATGAAGCAGAAATGAAAAAAATATTGAATTATTTTAACCCAAAGATAATGGTATCCAATAACCTAGGATAAGGGTCTATTGATTTATACATTTAATAAGGTTTATCTCACCCACACCATGGTAAGCCCTTGATTCAATGATTGACTTTACTCTATCTACCTATCACTAGAAGCCCTTGTTCAAGAAGGTGATTGGATCCTTTGTCTTCCTATCCTCAGAAGACCTCTATCATAATCAAAACAATTGGATTTGAACAAATAAAAACAAACTCTAATATTACAAGGACAACGAACATGTAGTTCACTTGTGTAAACATTCAATCTCTTGAACAAAATAGTAATATCAACAGAGCATTCACACAATGTCTCTTTGACTTATTGTTTGTGTTCTCACAAGTTGTATTGTCTAAACGATCAAATGACTTGGTATTTATATGAATTCCTCCAAATTTTTTCATGATTTCCAATAATCATATTTTCCCTGAGAATCTCAAGAGGACATTGATAACCAAAACTTCAACGACCATATTATAAATGAAATCAAGACATGTTTATGATTCACACATTTTATAAAATAATGCACAACATTGTTTTAATAATAAACCGTTAATTTTTTTTAAGATTAAAAATGTTATAATATGATAAAATAGTTTTTCATATTCTAGGATAAAATAGAAGTCAATCCTATAGATTTTCTTATACATGTCATTACGATGAATGTATGGATATGAAATAAAAATTTAAATGATTTCGATAAAAATTATTATGAATGACAATATGATTTATATTGATTTCATTATTAATCATATTACGAAAATATTGTCAGTACAAAAAACTAGACAGAATAATTGATAATTGATTTTCAAATGATGTTTATGATATAAATCATATCCATGCTTGATATGATAATCATGGAATATGTCATTACTATAAATTTCTAAATTATAATATTTATTGTATTCATACTCATTACAAAAATTATAATGGAAAAATATCTATTTTCTTAATATAGAAATAATTTTGAAAGATAAAAATACATTGATAAAATGCATTAGACATGATGGTATTTAAGATATTAAGTATTGAGTAATGAGTTTGTGATTTCAAAAACAAAAGCAATGTAAATGTCAAAAATAACTTTTCGATCAACAATATCCCCCTTTTTAGAAAGCAAAATAATTAAATAAGAAATGAACTTTAAAATCATATATTCATTTTCTTATAGAAACATCTTATTCATAACTAAATATTTATACTTATCTTCCCCTAAGTTTATTACCCCTTTGAATATAATAGTGAATAAAAATAGACCCCCCTTAGGATAATAACATACATATATATATATATATATCGTATTCTCTTTATTTAGCAGATTTTATCCCCATTATTTAATAATATTAACCTTAATTTAGAATTATCCTCTTTTTATATAAATTTATCCCATATCAATAGCATTCCACCCCTTTGTGATTTTAAAAAAGGAATAAGAATAGTGTTTGAGGAACCTGAAAAGGGTTATAGAAACAATTTACATGAAACAACAAAGTATTTGGTCATCCAAAATAAATAAATGAATTTAAATCCAAAATAATTGGATGACATTTAATCTAACTGAATATATATTAAGAAGTTGTTTCATTGAAATTTCCAGAAAAATACAAAAATAATTCAAGAGAAACTATTTCATTTACATGCGATTAAAGAAGATTATTTTCATCTTTTTGATATCTTTCCTATCTCTCTTCAGCTTCTCGAGAAACACTTTCTGGATTCAAATATTTTCTTCCTCATTTGAAAAATTCTGATCCGGAGTATGATTCAATTATTCATGGGAGTATATATTTTCAACTAGGACACAAAACTATTCTTTGTGAGCTTTGATTTCCTATTCTTGGGTAAAAGTTTTCTCTTCCTAAAGATGAATCTTTTCATCCGGAGCCTTACTAGTATTTTATTGGACTTTCATTCTATTATTTAGCATGGCAATTTTATTTTTCATAAAAACTATTTAATCATTGTAATTCTTCAACCTTGATACTTCTTATTGAATTTAATTCAACTTCCCATTAATTTCCTTGATTTCACCATACTGTGTGTCTTATAAGGTATTAAAATTATGTAAAACCCATGATTTTTTTGATGTTTCATTGGATATATTATTGAAGGCAAATGATACATCATTCCAATGACTTCTTATTTCTTATATCGTGTCTTCATGAAATTTTATATTTTCATCGGAATTATGATACCAATTAATAACTTAGTTTCATTCATTTTTTTTGTTCATGATAACCCTCTTCAAGAACCTTGAAATCGACTTCAATCTTGATCAGTATGTCCTTTAGAATTTTGATTGAATTCGATCACTTCATTTATTGTTCCAAAATCAAATCAATTTTTCCATCGATACTTGGGAAATATTGAATAGTATTTTTCATTCTTTTTAAATCATGAACAATATACTAAACTCCTTTTATTGAGATTGTATTTGATGAGTTAGTATCATCCATGAAATTAGGAAGATCCCCATAAATTGTTCCAACATAAAGATCTTGTAGTGTTTGATTTAGATTTTCATCGGTCTTGGTCTCTTCATCTTAGTCAGAAATATGAATGACTTTATCAGATTGGGTTTTATGAGTATCTTTTTTTGAGGACTCAACTTATGGAGATGGTAACTTGCAAGAAGTGGCTTCTTAAGATCTTAGTGGAAATTTATCAGAATGATATTTTTGACTTTGAATCGCTTCTTTCTTAATTTCATCATCTTCTTATTCAACTTACTCTTCCTTGTCCTTATTAATTTTTCTTCACCAACATACTCATCTATATATCTCAACTCACTATCTTCTGTTTCATCTGAAGGTTTTTGTTAAATATATTTCTTTAGAACTGATTCATTACTAATTATTTTCGCATCTTTTCCCTTTTCTTGGACAGACGGAGTAATCGTACAAAATTCAATAGGTTCCCTAAGTACGATTTATACACTTGAATTTTCAATAGATTCCAATAGTTTATCAATATAAAAAACATATAACTTTTTATTTTTCAACATTAATTTCACATCTAGTTCCTTAAAATCTTATTCACTAAAAATATTTTCTTCAAATTCCTTGATAGGGTCAAGACCGATTTGAGGTTCACCTTATTTCCTTTCAGATTTCCTTCTTCTACATTCAGAATCAACTTCATAAAATACTTTCTCTTGTTCCTTTGATTACTTGGGAGGAACAAACTTAGCAGTCCTTTTATTTTTTGAATGAAATGTTTCGGTTTCTTTCGATATTATTTTACTACCTTCAACAACTTCATTTTAACGTTCATCTTCAACATCTTCCACAATTTTTTTTGATTCAAAATCAAAATGAAACTTCGTTCTTTTTATTGTATCATCATTGATAAGTGGAAATTTATTGTCATTCAATTCCGATTAGATTGAGAAATTGAAAAAAAATCAATCTTTTATATATAAACTTTCAGATGATTCCTAGGAATATTATCAACTGAGATTCTATTGATCCAGATTTTATGTTTTTGATGGTTCGAATGATATAACAAATCATGTTCAACTTTTACATGTTGACCAAATAATAAATATTAAAAACATCTGAAACTTGTAGGGTTTTCCTTTCAACTTTTCAGGGAATAAAAATCCATGAATCCAATGGGCAATGAGATGATTCAGAAGAAAGATGAGTGATTTTTATTTTTTCCTCATAAATTTCAAAAATATATTCCTCATCACTTTTCTTATTGAAATTTCCTTTTTCTTTTGAAAACATATGAGAGGGAAAAAAAGATTCACCTTTTTAGGGTACACCAACAAAATGAGAAGTTTATTCATCATAAATTATTATTTATTTTCTATAAATATAAAAACATTTATTTAAATACTTATCAAATTTAACAAAACGATAATATTATATGAATACATAAACATGGATAAGGTCTTGATAGGTCTCAGGTTGTTCTTAATAAACTGATTCCCACCCTTGAAATATAATAACCTTTTTCAATGAGTAATCATACTTCTCTTAAAAATAATTTTTGACTATGGTTTCTCAAAAGATGGTCACTGTCATGTAATCTTTAGGGTCCATTTTTTTGGGAGAAGATGGTGGTGATTCTGACATGAGAGTGAAAATATTTTATGAGCAATAAAAATTCCAAAATTAGCTATTTGATGGAATGAAGAGCTTTGATGAAAAATATGAGAATTTAAATGTGGGACCGGGTCTGGGGTCCCCTTTATATAGGGGAAAAATAGTCGCAGTTCAAATTCTGTGGCTAAGATTATATTAAAAAGATCTGATGGTTAAAAAAATTGAACTCTTGTTGTTTTATATTAAAAGAAAATGAATCAAAATTATCCTATTCAGGATGAATCTAATAGTTTTTTTTATCAAAATAAATAAAATACCAACAATTATAACATAATTGAAAAAGTTTATGATATAAAAAATTGTACCTTTTGTACTTTCAATATAGATCTATTGGTTTTAATATTTTTTTCTTAAAAAATTAAATATCAAAAAAATTAGGTATGAAAAAAATTTAATTCGAAGGTTTTCAAGAATAAAAATTTAGAGTACGAAAATTTAGATAATGAAAATTTTGAGCATGAAAATTATGAGTATAAAAAATTTGAGTATGAAAATTTTAAGTACAAAAATTTTTATTATGAAAATTTTGGATATGAAAATTATGTATATGAAAAATTTTAAATACAATAAATTATGAATACAATTTTTTTTCTTATAGAGTATTTTTAAATATGAAAAAATTGTAAATATGAACAAATATAAAGGAAAAAATTTATAAAAAATCAAACATATGTACTCCCCCTTTTTAAATGAGTAAATTAATTTAAGGAGATAGTTTAAACAAGAATTATATATGAATTATTAATTTCTGTTCAACATTCCTAGATTTCCTTTAATATATTCAAATCTATCAGAAGGTAATGGTTTTGTAAAAATATCAATAATTTCATCTTTCCTTACTATAAATAGTAAAATGATATCTTCTTTTTATGTGTGATGCCGAAAATATTTTAATTTTTCATGATAGTTATGTATAAGGTTTTTTCTAAGGGAAACGAAACTTGTGTTTTTAAAAAGAATTTGAGTTTATTTTAAACTCATGCCATAGTCAGTGAGTGTGTCTTGTATAAAAAAACATGCGCACAACAACTTCTAGCTACCACATATTCAACTTTAGTAGTGGAAATTTCTACTGATTGTTGTTTGATACAAGGCAAAGACACTAATGAATCTCCTAGGAAATGAAATGTCCCAAATGTAATTTTTCTATCCATTCTACAACCACCAATGTTAGCTTCCAAAAAACTTTTTAATTAAAAATCATTTCCAAACTAATAAAAAATTCATAAATCCATATATCACATTAAATAAAAAATTGTTTACCTAATTGAAAATGGGATTTTTCGTATTTTCTTTATACCTTGCACATAATAATAGTAAAAAATATATTTGGTCAACTAGAATTTTAGTATAGTAGACTTCATATCATAACTCTATTTTCTGATCAACTGGTTTCCTAGTTTCATTAAGATCCATTGTATTTGAGGTACTGATTGGGGTACTAAAAATTTTAATATTTTTGTACCCATAATTTTTAAAAATATCATTGATATAATTTTTTGGGATATATAAGTACTTCATAGAATTAGAGAGATTCAAAAAAATATTATAACCCACCCATCACACTCATTTAAAACTCATATTTCATAACATTCCCAAAAGAATCTATTAATTATTTTTGAGTTGATTCGAGTATAATTTCATCAACATAAATTTGAAAAATCAAAATGTTTTTTTACATTATTTATAAAAGGAGTTGAATCAGTATTTCCCTTAACATAAATGTTTTGTAAAAAAAATCTTATTAATCTATCATAACATGCTCTAGGGGCTTGTTTAAGTCCATATAGAGTGTTGGTAATTATGTAAACTTATTCATGATTTTCTTTATCTTCAAAAATAAAAAGGTTGTTCAAGAAAAAAATTCTCTTGAACATATCCATTTTAAAAATCACACTTCACATCCATTTGAAAATGTTTTAAATTAAAAAATGATGCAATGAATAATATAATATGAATAGATTCATGTCTAGCTACCAGATCATTGGTTTCTTCATAATTTATTCCCTCTTGTTGATTATAACCTTTAGAAACATGTTTTTATTTATTTCTAATAATTATTCAATTTTCACCACATTTATTTCTAAAAACCCATTTTCACCAATTACAGAGGTTTATATAGTTATTTTAACTAGGGTTCAGACTTTATTCCTATTGAAATCATTTTGTTCATCTTTTATATCATTAATACAATCTTCATCACCTAAAGAATCATCATGACTTTTAGGTTCAACTTGATAATTAAAAGAAAAATGTTCTACTTCATTTCTCAATTAAAATCTAGTCCTTACAGGTTGATTCATATCACCAATGACACTATCACTAGTTTGATTCCTAAGAAACTACTGACTTTGGTTTTGTAAAACCTGGTCATCAATATAAGGTAGAAAATATTCCTATGTAAATACTTAAAAAAAATTCTTGAGTATTCTACTTATTATAAGAGTCTTCTATCAAAGGTTGATAATCAGTATTGGAAAACACATCAGATGATGTAGGTTGGGTTGTTTTTAAAATCAAATGGATCGGTTTCATCAAATTTAACACGTACTTTTTCCTAAAGAGTCCAAGAATTTTTATTAGAAACTGTATAAGACATAGAATTTATGAAATATACTAAGAATATACCTTCATCAGATTTGGGTGTGAATTTGAGTAAATTATCATTGGTATTGAAGATAAATACCTTGCATAAAAATACTCTATGGTATGAAACTTTTGGTTTTTGTCATGTCCATAACTCATAAGGTGTTTAATAATAAAGGTTTGAATTAAAACTCGATTTATAATATAGAAATAAATACTAACAGTTTCAACCAAAAAATGTTTAGAAATTGATGATTCACTCATGATGTTTCTTGTTTTTATTAAAGAAATATTTTTCTTCATTTAATAAAAACATTTTACCGAGGAGTTAAAAGAGCTAAAAATTTATGAGTAATGCCTTTATTATGACTTTTTTTTTCGAAATCATAATTTAAAAATTATCCACCATGATCACTATATATAGTTATCAAGGGAAGGTTTTTCTTATTTTTAAGATTAGATTAAAAAGTATTTAAAAGACAAAAGGCTTCAGCTTTATTTGTTAGAAAATATACACATGTATATCTAGTATAATCATCAACTAAAAAAAATACATAGTTCTTTCCTGCAATAATTCTATTTTTTATAGGACTAAATAAATCCATATGAACTAACTATAAATTATCAATAGTTGAGACTTCACTAATATATTTAAAGATAGACTTATGTTTCTTTCCATATTGATATGGGTCTCACACTTTTGAAGGGTTAATATATATTCCAGTAGATCCTTAACAAGTTGTTTCTTATTCAATTTACATAAGTTTCTAAGGTGATAATGTCCTAGCCTCATATTACATAACCAATATTTATCTTCCATTGCACTGAGACAAGGTAAGTCTTGTCTCCTGAGATCTTTGAAGTTATGTGTGTAAACATTCTTATTCTGATGGTCAAAAACAATGAATTCATCCCCAAATTTTTGTACTACATAGTTATAATTCCTAAAACTCATAAGGAAACCTTCATAAAAAAATTAAATTGTGCTTAAAAGGTTTTTCTTAAGACCATTATCGAATAAATCATTTGAAATTAATGATTTTCCAAGCAGAAAATTATTACATATACTGACAATATTTACTTGAGCATTGTCTTTAAAATTAACTCTTACTCCTTTCATTTATATAATCTTTTCAAAGAATTATTTTTTACCATTAATATATCAAGAACACCCACTATTCATGTACCATGTATTATTATTATTTGTACTTCCTTTTCTTTCCTAAAAACAAAACAATTAGACTTTCAAAACTGAAACTTTCCTCATTCCAGAAATGTTAGTAAATAAAATTTTTGGAATCCACACTTGTTTTAAAATATGTGCTTTGTGAAATCATAAGGATTGATTTTTATTTAAGTAAATTTTTTTTCTAGTGACCTCCACATTGAAATTTAGTACAGAAGGGGGAACTTTTAGGAAAAAAAATAATTATTTCTAAATAAATGTTTTGAATGAGAGTAACCTATTCCAAAACTATTACCATGAAGATGAATTAGTTTAAACATATTATCAAAATTTTATTTCCTATAGGTAAACATTTATAAGTGTTTATTTAATGAAAAAATTTCATATTTTAGTTTTCCAACAAAATCCTTATCCTCATAATCATATGTTTTATAATTATTTTTTGTTTTTAAAACTTTTTTCTCAAAAATAACATTTTAAAAATATTTAGTAATATTATCCTCCTCATAATTATATTTTACAAGGTTTTTGGAAATAGAATCTATTTGAAAGGCATTCTTATCATGATCATTAGAAAAATTTTATACATCTTTTGTGAAAACATTTATTTGATTATTTAATTTCTTAAGTTTCTTATTAAATTTAAAATTTTCACTTTCAATTTTTTTTAGAAAATCTAGAAACTTTATCATATGGAGGTAATGTATTTTACTCTACTAAGGATTATTTTTAATCCGAAGATATAGAATTGTTCTCATCAAGGTAATCGACACTTAAAGACATGTTAGTTAAAGATTCAGTAGTAAATTACATTTCCCCGAGACATTGATTTTCAAAAATTATTCTAGAATAAAGAAAAATATTCTTCTGGTATGATCTTTCATCATCTAAAGAATCATCAAAATAATCTCCTCCACTAGAACTCTATGAGTCATTGGCATTAAAAAAATTATTTCCTTTGGAATTGTAATATATTTTTTGATATATTTTAGAATGTCTTCCCTTTATATTTTTCCTTTTGAGATTTGGAAAATCTGGTCTTATGCTTCAGTATTTATTATATTCATAATAGGTAGCCTTATTATCTTTCTTGTCCTTATTATCCTTGTAAATTTTCTTATAACAATACTAAATTTATTTTTCTAACAATATTATTCATTCTTAGAGAAATATTGGATAACTCATTTTCAAAATTACCTGAAGCAGTTGAATCCGATTGAACAATAACTTTATTATTCTTTTTTTACTTGAAAAATTTCATAGTAGAATGAGATTTTTTAGGATTTGAAGTAGTAGTAAAAGAAACTCCATCGTTATTCTTCTTAGCTTTGCCAGTATGTTTTTTCTATCTATTTTAAAATTTAAAACTATTTCAAAAGAGACTATAAAGTGTAACATTAGTAATATTCCTTGACTCATCTACAATAGTTTTATTGAATTCCCCCTCATTGGTCGTGATTTTAATTGTCTTTTTAACAAGGATTTGATATTCTAAACCTTTCTCTCTCATAGCTTGTAAACTATTAACAATATTCATAAACCTCTATTTTACATTTAGAATAGGTTCACCATAATGAAATTAAAAGGCTTGATAATTTTCTCTTAGAATATACCTTCTAGTCTCATAAACTTTAGAAGTTCCAAGGTGAGTAGTCTCTAAATTCTTCCAAATACTATTAGTAGCTACAGTAGAAGAAGTTCCACTATATATTTTTTTGGTCATAGAACATAACAAAGTGTTTCATATCATGAAACTAAATTGATATTCTTTCCATTCCTAATTATTAAATGTTTTCATTTCTTTTTCAGGAATATTATAATCACCAGTCAGCATTACAGAATTATAAACTCTTGTGTTAATCGCAAAAGTCTTCATTGCATCCCTCCAGTATTTAGAATCATTACCATTAAAGATTTTGGGTCTAGTTGGATTAATATTTTCTATGGATAATAAATTTAATCCTTCCATCTTAAAAAAATTATTTTTTAATAAAACACATTAGTGTAATAAGTATTATAATCAATCAGTTTATACTGAGAAATAAAGCTATCTTGAAAATGATAAAAAGACTTAGAAAGTATTTATGTAGTGGAAACCTACTCTGATTCCATTTTTTGGATCAGAATGTATACACAGATGGTAAAATAAAATAGGGGCATAATTTTAGTAGTAAAAACATTTATTTTTAACCTTAAAAGAATTTAGTTTAAAAGAATTTAAAATAATAAAATTTATAATGCCTATTATGAATGAAAAAATAACCACATTGGGCCATGGGATTGATTATAATGATATCATAATCAGGTTAATAATAATATTATTATAAACTCACAGGTCATCAAATAGTTAAATCTATATTAAAGCGTGTAGAATCATAATCAGATTAAGTGATATAGTCGTAACCAAAATGATCATATTCATATATTAATAACAAAAGTATCATAATTAAAGAAATTACAATAAAAAAATAAAATTAGAAAAAATTAATATATAAAATAACTCACATTCTATTAAAATTTTCAGAAGAAATGAAAAATAAGTATATAAATATTTAATTCTTTTAACACAAAGAGAAGGGTATGAAATAAAATATGATAAAGGTCCCTTAATTTATACTTTCAAGAAATTATATCTTACCCACACCAGGGTAATCCCCAGATACTGTGATTGGATTCACTCTGTTTTCAAATCCCCAGTAGACCTTGTTCAGTAAGGTGATTGAATCCTCTATCGACCTAGCCTCAGAAGACCTCTTTCATAATCACAATAATCATATTAGGACAAATAAAAACAAACTCTATGATTACAAGGACAAGTAATAATTAGTTCACTTGTGTAAAATTTAGAGCTCTCACACAAAGTAGTAATTTGATCATATCATTCACACAATGTATCTATGACTCGTATTTTGTGTTATCAGATGTGGAAGTATTGAAATTATCAAACTACCTAGAATTTATATGTATTATTATAATGATCATCATGATTTCCAATGGTCGTATTTTCTTCAAGAATCTCCAGAGGACCTGGACACTTGATGCTTCAACAGTCATATTATAAATGAAATCACAACATCATTTTTATTTACACATTTTATAATAAAATTCATTACATAGTTCGAATAATATATCATTACAGTGTTTTAAGAGTAAAAAGGTTCGAATACAATAAAATATTTTTCTATATTCATGATTAAAATAAAATTCAATCAAATGGATTTTCTTATATATGTCATTACGATGAATGTCCTGATAAAAAATATAAATTAAAATGAGTGTGATAAAAAGTTCCATGAGTGAAAATATGATTTATAATGATATTAATTTTAATAATATTACAAAAATCTGGCCAGTATAAAAAACAAGAAACAATGATTGATAATCGATTTCCAAATGATGTGTACGATATAAATTATATCCATGCTTGAAATGATATTCCTAGAATATTTCATTACTATAAATTTCATGAGTACAATATTTATCGAATTCATACTCATTATGAAAATTATAATTACAAAATATCTATTTATCATAATATAAAAAGTATTTATAAAGCTAAAAATACATTGTGAAAATGTTTTGGACATGAAGGTATTTAAGAGATTAAGTATTTAAGAATGAGTTTGTTATTTCCAAAACCAAATTAATGGAAAAGTGAAAAAACAAAATTATATCAATTGCTAAAACCTTGTTGGATGAAGTTATTTTGACCATTAACACATAAGGATCATAATTGAATAATTTAATGAACACTTTCCATGAAAAAGACTTGGATTTTATTAAAATCAATGAAAGTGACAAAATGTGACACTCTTACTTTTAATAAGTACAATATTATTATTATGGTGTTAAATAGAATATATTATAGAATATATGTATAATTCTAAAATATAAACTATTTATCTACATCATAGAATGTTTTTAAATTTTAGTAAATAAATAATTATCATAATTAATGACACAATAATGATACCGTAATTACTCAATTAATGAAATAATCAATTAAATGATATTAGGAATGTTAAAAGAAATATAATTTGACCTAATTAAAGTTATATAAAAATTTTATAGTTTACTATGACATGTTAGTAGTGTATTAAATGCTTTGGTTCAAAATTTTCCTACTTTTTTTTATTTTAGTCAATTACAAAGTTGTGAATAATATCAAAATTGACACTATTGATATTTTATAAAAAAAATATTTTATTAAAATATTAAAAATATTAAAAATCTATTAATTTTTTTATTATTATAAGGTCTAAAATTTCATAAAGATTACATTTATGGATAATTTACCCCATTTAATAAATAATTAATAACCACTTTATATTTATAATTTTGTTACCATAATTAAAATTACAATAGATTAATTAAATGAAAAAAATGATTAGGTTTAAGATAAAACCAAAACAAGTCAAAAATTTATATTTTTAGAGGATTTAGACCAATAATCATATTATAATCTAAATAAATCTCTTTCAATATATACTAAATTTAAAATCAATTTATAGTAATTTAATATTTTAGGGGTCTCCTAGAGTTCCCATCCCCTCTCTTATAAAAGAGCACATCTCCTTCTTGACTCTTTACACCACTAAATACCTTTAGATCGCCTAAAATCTTCATAAAAATCCTCCCAAATTCCTTACATTAATCATTGATGGATTACTTTGTGCATAAATCCAACCAAATAATCCCTTTTGGTAAAATCAAATGGAGATACATAAAGAAGAGGAAACATTCATCAAAGAATTATTTTGTTTTATTTCTTCGAAAAACCAAGTTAATTATTTTTATTTAATTTTTTTATAATAACCTCAGTATCCTCAATATATTGAGATTTTTTATATTATGTTTTCTACCTACACTTACACACACCTCCATATAATGGGTAACAAACTTACCGTTCTTATGTATGGAGAATTACCGCCGCAGAAAATGAGGTTGTTCTTTCCTGCTTTACCACCTATCATATATGGTAATTATGATAGATACTATATTTTTATAATTATATATGATATTTATAATTTATTTATGCTTCTTTAAATTTTATATTATACATACCTTTATGATTTCCATATTGTGGATATATGATAACTTCATTTGTGTGCATGTGGACTACAGCCTCCTCAAAGCGATGTGATTGATTCACACTTCACTTGGAATTTATTATGGATTTTTTATATTAAAATATATGATATAAATGAAATAATAATTATATATTAATTATATTTTATACTTCAACATATATTTCATCTACTTCTTTCAATATGAAAATAAAATGAAAATAGTGTTCATGTGTACGTACGACCTACCCTCTTCATGAACAATGTATTTCATTTATCTTTAATGATTATTTTAAATAATTATATAATGAATATGATATATATATATCATGTTTTTAATTCAGGAAATAATTAAATAATTATCTATGTAAAAAAAATAAATAAAAACTGTCCAAATCATATATAATTAAAAAGGCTGTTATCACCTGAAAAGTAACTTTGACATGGAAGAATTAATAATCGAATAATAAAAGAACATAATAGAATCATATATAGTAAGATATAATTTAATATAGTTATGTGATATAATTATAATAAACTTATACATATTATAGAATAATTTTTGGGAGTACGAAGAGAGTCAAAACATAATGTAAGGGATTTCTATCTCACTTTTATTTTTCATGAGATGTAAGCCATGTTCACCACATATTTCTTATATGTGGTGTATAGACTATCCACTAATTTATTTTATGAGTCATATACTGAATTTTATTTTATTTAAATATCCATATAATTTTATTTATCTCATGTGTCATATGATTCAACTGATTACAAAGAGGTAAGGTAGTTTCATCTCACATTGTATTTCCATGGGATACATGCCTTATTCACCACTCATTTATTTTTTGTGGTGTAAATAATGGAAATGAATGTATTCTACTATTTTTATAATTAAATTTATGGATATTTACATATCCATTTTATGATCTTTATTCATTGGGGTTTTATGGTTCAAAATTTACTAAATCAGTAAGTTTTTTTTTTAAAAAATTTTCTTCATTGAGACAAATTTATTTTTATGCACCTATATTATTTTACGAGATTTATATATTACCAATTGAAAATCTATACAATGTATATCCTTATTTTAATTATATTTTATTATTTTTGTGATGTTATTATTCCATGGTGATTATGATTCAAATGATCCAAAGTGGTATGATATACTTTGAAATGTTTAAAGATTATTTTCTTCAAGAAATGTTTTTAAAAGACATATTAATATAATTTTTAAGGAAAATGATTTTAAAGAAATGTTTTATTTTTTAACTTTTTTTACAAGGAATCCTTTATAAGACTTCAAATATAATTTTAAGTAAAAATTATTTAAAAATGTTTTTCATTCTTCCTTCATACATTTTGATGGAAAATGGTTTTTGAAATGTGTCTAAGCTTCCATGATAAGTGTTCATGTTTATTTTAAAAGAAAAGGGTATTATAAAGATTTTATTTTTCAAAAATAATTTTTCAAAGAAGAAAGTATATTTTTTATCAATAAATGTTTTAAATTATTTTTCATGATCCCATAATATGTTTTCAATGTGGTTTCCATGAAAAGGGTTTTAATTTTTTTATGTTTTAGAAAGTGATTTTTAAGGAAAATTCATGTTTCAAATGATCTTACAAAATAATTACCCATATAAGATGACATTGTTTATTATATTTAAATAATACCATTAATATTATTTACCAAAATTAATTATTTTTTGATGTAATTATGTTTAAGAAACCAACTTATTTTCATGGGTTATGCTTTTGATGAAATGATTTTGAAACCTGTATCGTTTTCACATGTTATGATATGATTACATATTTATGAAACCCATCTCATTTAATTGGTTATGATAATATTGTTTATGATATTATGGAAAATTTATGTATTATTTCATTATAATATGGGTGAGAACTATATATCCCTCCAATTCTTGGGGTAAAGATTTATATCTCTTGAGATATACTAAGACAGTCTTGGAAGTGAATCTTGACTACTAAGATGGCTATGGGAGTGAACCATGACAACCAAGATGGTATGGGGAGTGAACATATACTACTAAAATGGCCATGGTAGTGAGCCGTGACTACCAATATGGTATGGGGTGAGAACCTTTACTTATAATAGGTCCTTGGATGTGATTCCTTGACTAATATGGAAATCATTTTATGTGCATATGTGTTTGCCAAAAATTATATCATATTCCTATGTTGTACTTTCATGGATTATGTTCTTTGTTTCCTTGAGATTAATGACTTATAAACTACCAATATCATTATTCCATGTCACATTATTATGATCTTTGATAATAAGGGTGTGATATTCTATTGTTATAATCATCATCTCATACCCTTATACTCATGTTATGCTTATGTATCTATTTTTTTACACTTACAAAACATTTGATCTCACCCCATTCTTATGTTTCCTTTCCCTATATTATGATGAAATGTTTTATGTATAAATAATAAATGGTTATATCCTTTTAGAAAACATTTCCAATATTTAACCAAGTTAGAATATATTGTTCCATGTTTGCAAAGACACTAATCTTTTTCGGTTCTTGGGTAAGTATTTTTGTAATATGTCATATATTAATAAAAAATGATGTAATATCGATGCATGTCAAAACTGGGTCATTAGATTTGGCATCAAGAGAATGGATTAGTAAACCTTTGGAAATTAGTATGAAAAAAATATATTGATCCCTCGGGATGTTTCTATGGATATGTATAGGGATGTATCTAAGGATAATTATAAGGATGGGAAAAAACATAGGAAAATGCACTAGAATTTTTGGAATGGATAAAGTAAGTGGTTTCCTTGAAATACATCCCTTTATGGAGATTAAAAATGAATATGTCTTATGAAAAAATGTACCTAGGGGTAAAAAATTTGATATGGTGTGTCGAGCGTGACTCGATCATAACCTGGTATGTGACAACATGACTTGATACACAACCAGTTTGACACTCTTATGGGTTATTCTTTGAAAATTAAAAAACTCTTCATGAACCATCATGAAGAATTTAAATAGATGTATTCTATGAATAACCTATGATAAAAATAAGGTGTCATATATTAAGTAAGGTTTCATAATGTAGACATCCTATAAGTAATATTCCATTATTATGTTGTTTTCTACTATGATAAGTATTGGAAATGCTACGAAATTTGGTTTTAGTCAACGGACGGAACCAGAAAGAACTTGTTTAACATTGAATATGGTGAAAATTTTGATGATGATCAGTCAAATGGGATGATAACTAGGGTGAAGGATGTTGTGATAATTCCTAATCATTTTTCATGGAACATGACTAAAAAATGTTCCTTAACCAACTCTTAGACTCACCAAAGAAGAAAAGGAAGGAGTTTTTTGATTGTTTGGGTAATGGAGACCATAAAAAAATAATATTCATCTTATTACATGTCATGAATGTGGGAAGGAAAACCCAAGTGAATATCTCAATGGAATAAGGATATGTTTTGACTATGGAAAATGAGGACACAAGTCATGTAACTGCAAAGGGAAAATGAAATGTTTATTTCATGTAATGGATGGAAATATTGGTCTCCCTAAGGTATTATCAATAGTTGAATGTTTTATGTGTAGAATGAATGGGAATTACATGAACCGATTTCATAATGGGAAATATACTGAAAGGAATAATCAAGGTGGTATAAGTAACGATCATATTGTTGTCAATGATGAGACTACAGATGAAATGTTAAAGGAAAGAATAATTATGTAATAGAAAGATGTCACCCTGTTATTTTCATAAGGATTAAGTAATATAACAAATGATTGTATGTATTTGGATTTAGGGATTATAAAAATTTAAATATATTTGGATTCATCTGTTTCTTTTTTTTTTCTCTATAGATTTATAGGCATATATAGAATGGTTATGATGGATTATAAATGTGATTTAATGGCATAGTGAAACTTTGACTAAGGGAAGATAACCATTATTATTTTGAAATATTGATGTTTGCATAGATATATTTCAGATATAAATAAGTAAATTGGATGATACTAATTACCCAGGGACTGACTAAGTATTTTTTGAAATGTGGGTTATGCTATAATGGATGATGTTCACAACTTGTTGGACTTAAGGACTATATCCAATAAACATTGGAATAAGGAAACTTTCATGTTCTCAAGAATGATGTTTGGTAATTTAGGTTATTACTATGTTTCAAGAGAATACATGATGAAGGTATTCACATGTTTGGTATGTGAAAAATAAGAACTACTTTATGATGCACAATGGATCAATTCAAAGCTACTTTTGAGAAATTTAGTGACCTTATTTCTAATATTTTGGACATTCATCTTTCATAATGGTTATAAAGTCAATCATATATAGAATGGTTTATGTTAAACTTCAGATGAGGTTTTAGATATTAAAATATTATCTTGGCATATGAGGATTTATACATATTGGATAAGTTGTGCTAGGGTTTTTGTTCTAGAAGGAGATATAAATCTATTTAGGGATCTCATGATCTACTAACGCTTCAGGAATGAAAAATTCAAAATCATTTCGTGAAATAATAGATGAATTATAAATTAATCAAGGAACAACAAAAGGTGAGGTTGTCCTAAAATCATGTAAGTATATCTTCTCATAAAATTCTACAACACTAAGGAAAAGAACTTGAAACTAAAAAAATGTTATCATAGTACCTTCTTTTTCGATGAATAAAATGGTCCCTTATATCATAATAGATTCATGTCATTGTGATTGTGAACTTTCTTCTGACCATATTCTCTATCATTCTCCATCAGAACATGATAGTTAGATTTCTCTACCATATCCATGTTTTCACATGACACCTATGTTCTCTTATGTGGAAACCTAGTTATGAGTTACTTTGGGTAACCATTAAATTTATAAATTTTCTTTTTTAAATGATGTTTTTGGAGTCATTTTTATGATTTAGGTTTCTATAAAAGTTTTTTAAGTATTATACTATTGACAACCCATACAAAGTTCGAGGGCGAAATTCATTTTAAGGGGGTATAGTATAACACCCTAAGATTTTGTAATTTTTTTCAAATTAATTTAATCTTTTTTATATTTTTCACTTCACATGACACTTAATATATTTTTTTATTATTATAATAAATCACAAAGATTTCATTACGTTATACACAACACCATGTTAAGCTTGTGTTATACGCATCACCGACTTGAACTGTGTTACACAAAACACTAAGTTTCTATGAAACATTATTTTATTATTATTTAAAAAATTTGATAAAATAGAAATTAAATTGGATGTTATGAATATTATTAACTAACTTATTAAAATATATGGTTTATTCATTGTATACCAATTAATTAAAAACAAAAATATAGACCAATTGATTATAAAAGAAATATTTTTATTAAATTAATTAGTGAATTATTTTAACAATATATATAAATATATGATATATTAAATATAATGTTTAAAATTATTCTTATATTTTTCCTAGATGTGATATGATAAAAAATTCAATTTTACGGATAAAAGGAGTATTTTTCTAAAAAAATCCAGTTTTTCCATCTTTTGATGGCGCACCTATTTTAAGTCTAGTTTTTTTTGGAAATTTTATAAATTATTTTTCAAAAATAAAACTTATTATTTGAATTTTTAATATAAAACCTTATTAGGATGAAGTTTTAGTCTTTTTCTGATGAGTCTATTATTTTGTTGAATAGTGAAAAATACTCCATTTTTATTGAAAACTAAATTTTAAGCAAATTTATTCATAGTGTTAAATTATATTTTTGAGTGCTTTTAATGTATAATTATATCATGTTTTTATAATTTAATACCATCCAGGACATTGTAATAAATTTCAAATTTAACTTGGATATAAAAACATGTCAATATTTAGAACGTTTTTACTTTTAAAACTCTCTTTCTCAATATATCAACGAGATTAATTTTTAATTAATTTATTAAAATTATTTGTTTTCAATTTTAAAAATTGGATTTTTTATTCATAATAATAATTAAAAAATTTATTAAATAGGATCCTTCTATTTTTGGACAATATGAATAGTGGATTTGGTAATTTTTATTACCTTGGTAAAAATAAGATCGTGTAATTTAATTCAAAAATAAAGTGACAAGGGTAATAAATTGACCCTAACACTTGCATAAAACCTTGTTATATGAATTTATATTGACCCTCAACACATAATTATCCTAATTGAATAATTTAATTTCCACTACTTCCTAAAAAGGACATAGATTTTATTAAAATGAAAGAAAGTTACAAAAGGTCACACTCTTACTTTTAATAAGTATAATATTTTAATTACGGTGTAAAATAGAAGATATTTATAAATATATTTATTGTTTTTAAATAAAAACTATTTATCTACATCATATAAATTTATCGTTAATTTTATTAAAGAAATAATTTTGATAATTAATTACACAATAATGATGTATTTATTACTCAATTAATGAAACAATCAATTAAATGACATTAGAAATAATGAAAGAAATATAATTTTACTTAGTTAATGTTATACATTTATTTTATAGTTGTAAATGACATGATAAGAGTGTATTAAATGGTCTTTTTTGAAATTTTCATACTATTTTTATTTTAGTTAAAGAGAATGTTGTGAATAATATCAAAATTGACACTATAGATATTTTATAAAAGTAATATATTATTAAATTATTTAAAAGTAATAAATTCTTTTTAAAAATAAAAAATGATTATTATAAGGTATATAAATTTATAAAGTGTCCATTTATGGACAATTTACCACATATATGTGACAATTAATAACCAAATAATATCTAATATTTTGTAACCACAATTATAATTATAATATATTAATTAAGGGTAAATCAAAATGATTAGGTTTGAAATTAAATCAAAACTATTCTAAAAATTATTGTTTGAAAGGATTTAATCCAAAACTCATATAATGTTGGAAATAAATCACTTTGGAACTATTTTTAATCAGAAATAATCTTATTTTAATTTAATATTTTATGAGTTCCCAAGAGTGTTCCTCCCCAATATTATAAAATGACACCTCTCCTTCTCTAATATTTACACAACTAAATCAATTTTTATCTAAATATTCAAAAAATTCCTCCCCAATTCCTTCCCTTAATACAATAAGTATTAGTTTTTTCATAAATTCAACCAATTAATTCATTATGAAAAAATAAAAAGGAGATACAAAAAAAGAGGTAACGTTCATCAAAGAACATTTTTGTTTTATTTATTCCTTAAAACTAATAAATTATTTTTATTTAATGTCTATATAATAACCCTAGTATCATAAATATACTGATATGGTTTTATATTATGATTTTTAACCACATGTAAACACACCTCCATCTAATTTGTAATGAACATACCGTTCTTGTGTACGGAGAATTACCACCTCACAAAATGAAGTTGTTCATTCTTAATTTACCACCTCTCATGTATGTAAATTATGATGAAAAATATGGTTTTTAAATTATATTTGATATTTATAATTTATTTATGATTCAGGAAATGTTATATTAAACATACCTTCATGCTTTCCATATTGTGGATATATGAAAACTTCATTTGTGGATGTGTGGACTACCGCTTCCTCAAAGCGATGTGATTCATTTACACTTCACGTGGAATGAATTAAAGTTTTTTTGTAAAAATATATTATATAAATGAAATAGTAATTCTTTTGAAATTATTTTATATATATAAACACATGTCATTTACTTCTTTCAAAATGACATGAAACTGAAAATATCGTTCGTGCGTACATAAAACCTACTGTCTCCATGAATGATGTATTTCGTTTGTCATTAAAGGTTATTATAAATAATTATATAATAAATATATAAGATATATATATATATATAATGTTTATACATTCTATAAATTATTGAATCATTATCTATGAAATAAAATCAAAAAAAACAAGCCAAACCATACACAATTAATAAGGTGGTTATCACCTGAAATGTAACTTTAACATGGATGAATTAATAAGCATATAATAAAAGAACATAATATAATCATATATAGTATGATATAATTTAATTTTTTTATGTTATATATTTATAATAAACCTATACTTATTATACATTATGTTTGTTCGAGTATGAGGTGATTCAAGACACAAGGTAAGGGATTCCAATCTCACTTTTTTTCATGAGAAGCAATCCATGCGCACCACCTATTTGTAATATGTTTTGTATATAATATCCATTAATTTATTTTATGAGTCTTATAATTAATTTTATTGTATTTAAATATCCATATTATTTTATTTATCTCATGGGACATACGATTCAAATGCTTACATAGTAGTAAAGGAGTCTCATCTCGGTTTTTGTTTCCATGGGATACAAGCCTTGTTCACCACCCATTTCTTTTGTGTGGTGTAAATACTACCCATGAATGTATTATATTATTTTTATAAACTAATTTATGGTTATTTAATATCCATTTTATTATCCTTAGTTCAAGGGGTTTTATGGTCCAAAGTTACAAAATTAGTAAGGTAGTTTTGTGAAATTTTTCCTTCCTTGAGCCATATGTTTTTATGTACCTAAATTCCTTTATGAGGTGTATATACTTCCATTTTAAAAGTTATACCATGAATATAAAAATTTTAATGATATTTTATGCATCTTGTGATGTTATTAGTTCATCATTATTATTATTGGAATGTTTCAATGTGGTATGGGATACTAAGAAATGTTTAAAAATTATGTTTCTCAAGAAATGTTTTTAAAAGATCTCTTAAGATCATTTTCATAGAAATGGATTTTAAATTTTTTTTCTCTATTTAAAGGTGTGTTTACATGACTTACATTATTTTTTTGAAATATATATTCATTTAAAAACGATTTTAATTTTTTTTCATGATTTATTCAAATGTTTTCAAGGAAAATTGTTTTATAAATGTTTCTAAGATTCATTTATAAGTTATCAATTTTGTTTTCAACAAAAAGGGTTTTCAAAAGGTTTTATGTTTCAAAAATATTTTTTCAAATATGAAAGTAAATTTTTCACATGAAATATTTTAAATTATTTTTCATTATTCCTCAATATTTTTTTAAATTGGTTTGAAAGAAAAGTTTTTTGAAAATGTTCTATGTTTTAAAAAGTGATTTTTGAGGAAAACTCATGTTCTAAGTGGCCTTTAAAAATCCCTTACCATCTAAAATGACATAATGTGTTATAGTTCAAGAATAAAAATCATATTATTTATCTGAATGGTTTAATTTTTAATAGAATTATATTTAATAAACTGACTTCTTTTCACTTGTTATGCTTTTGATAAATTGATTATGAAACATATATCTTTTCCAAGGGTTATGGTATGCTTACATGTTTATGACACCCATTCCATTTCACTGGTTATGATATGATTGTTTATTATCTTGTGGCATATGTATCTATGATTTAATTATTATATGGGTGGTACCTATATCTCTATACAATGCATTGGGTGAAGATTTATATCTCACCAGATAGACTGAGATGGTCTTGGGAGTGAACCTTGACTAGTAAGATGGCCTTAGGAGCAAACCATGACTACCATGATGTATGGTAAGTGAACCTATACTACTAATATGGACATGGGAGTGAACCATGACTACCAATATGGTATGGGGAGTGAACCTATACTACTAATGTAGACTTGGCAGTGATTCCTTGAGTAACATGGAAATCATTTTATGGGCTTATTTGTCTGCCAAAAATTCTATGTCATATTCCTATGTTGTTCATTGATGGATTATGTTATTTGTTTCCTTAAGATTCATGTCTTATAAAATTCTAATATTTTTATTCAATTTCTCATGATTATGATCTTTTATATGATGGTTGTGATCTTATATTGTTATGGCCATCTTCTCATACCCTTATTCTTATGTTATGATTAGGTATCTCTCTTGTTTACCCTTACTAAGCATTCGAGCTCACCCTTTCGTAATTTTCATTTCCCAAAGTTATAAATAAATGTTCTAAGTTGAAATAATAAAGGGGGTATGATTTTGGAAAATATTGATGATAATTCACCATGTTTGAATATATTGTTCCATGTTTCCAAAGACACTAAACTATTACGGTCCTTAGACATGTATTTTCAATAAAATGCATAATATTCAAAAAAATGATGTAATATCCATATATGTCAAGCCTCGACTATTAGAGATTACATCAAAGGAAACATTTATTCAATATTTGGAAACTAAGATGATAAATCATTAGTGAGATCCATATGGATGTCTCTAATGATATGTCATGGGATGTCTCTTAGGATAATTTTAAGGATGAGGAAAAGTATAGGAAAATATCCATGAATTTTGTTAAATGATAGAGTAAGTTGTTTACTAAAAACACATCCATGTCTAGATACTACAAGTAGATGTGCCTCTTTCACAGATGTACCTAGGGGTAACAAATCTAATAAGGTTTGTTAGGCTTGACTCGATCTTAACATGGTACATGACAATGGGCCTTGCCGCACACCCACTTTGACACTTCTAGGGGATATGCTTTTAAAATTCACAAACTCTTCATGAACCTTTACAAAGAATTTAAATATAATTTTTCTATGAATAACCTAGGATTAACCTAAGGTGTCATAAATTATGTAATGTGTCATAATTTAGACATCATATATGTAATTTTTCATGATTATGTGGTTTTATTCTATGATAAATGTTGCTCAGACAAGGAAATTTTATTTTTGAAAATGGTGGGAACCTAAAGGAACTAGGTTAACATTGAATGTGATGAACAATTTTATGATGATCAGTCAAATATGATGATAATAGGAGTGAAGTAAATTGTGATAATACCTAATAAGTTTTCACAGAACATGATTAAAAACATGTTACTTAACCAACTCTCGAACTCATCAAGGAAGAGAAGGAAGGAGTTGGCTTAGAGATCATGTAATGGAGACCATCAAGGAAATAAGATTTAGTTTTATATATGTCATACATGTGCGAAGAAATACCCAACTGAATGTCTCAAAGGAACATGGAGATGTTTTTACTATGTAAAATAAGGACACAGGGCAAGTAACTTGAAAGGTAAAATTAATTGTTTATTTGACGTAATGGATGAAAATATTAGCATCTATAAGGTATTATAAATAGTTGAATTTTTTATGTGTGGAATTAATGGACATTATGAGAACTGATTTACTAAGTGGAATTATACTAAAAGGAATCATCAATATGGTACACGTAATGGTTATATTGTTCATGATGATGAGACTACGGATGAAATGTCAATGGAAATAGGTATTATGTAATAGAATGAGGTAGACTTGTTATTTTTATTAGTATGAAGAAGAATAATTGAAGTGTTTATATATTTAGATTCAAGGATTATTAATGATGAAATATATAAGGATTATTTGTTTATGTTTTTTTTATCTAAGGATTTACAATATTATATTGAATGGTTCCTATGGACTAGAATTTTGATTTAAAGGCACAGTGAAATTTTATCTATGGGATGATAACCCATAATATGTTGAAATAATGATGTTTTTTATAGATTTGTTGGATATAAATAAGTAAATCAGATTGTAATGAATACATTGGGACTGACTAAGGATTTTTGACATGTGGTTTACGCTATAATGGATGAAGTTTACAAATTTTTGGAATTAAGGAATAAATCCAATAAAATTTGGAATACGGAAACATGGATGTTTTCAATAAGGATGCATGGTAGTTTAGGTTATTACCATGTTTCAAGAGAATACATGATGATGGTATTAACATGTTTGGTATGTGAAAAATATGGACTAATTTATGATACATAAGGGACAAATTATAAGCTATTTTTGAGAAATTGAGTGACGTTATTTATAAATATTTGAACTTTAATCCTTCATAAGGTTTATAAGGTTAACCATTTATGGAATGTTTTAAGTTAAACTTCATATGAGGTTTTAGAAAATAAAATATTACCTTAGAATATGAGGATTTATTCATATTGGATAACTTGTGTGAACCATTTTTTTCAAAAGGTTATATAATTATATTTATGGATATTATGATCAACCAACACTTCCGGAATGAAATATTCAACATCATTTCTTAGAAAAATAGATAACGTTGAAATTGATCACGTAACCAAAAAGGTAGAGGTTTTCCAGAAATCATGTAAGTATATCTTCTCATAAAATTCTTCAACTCTAGGGAAAGGACCGTGAAATCAAAAAAAAATTATCACAATACTTTATTTTTTGATGAATCAAATGGTCCCATAGATTATCATAAACACCTTGATTTGTCAGTGTTAACATTATCCTGACCATATTATCTATCATTCTCCATCATAACATGATAGTTATATTACTATTCCTTATCCATGTTTTCATTTTCTAGCAATGTTCCTGAATTTGGAAACCTAGATATGAGTTATTTCGGGTAACTATTACATTTCTAACATTCATTTTTTAAAATTAAGTTTTTATCCATTTTTACAATTTTTTTTATTATTCCCAAGTTTTAATTTTGTTTTATTTTTTGTCAATAGCTCAGTATATCGATTATGATAAAGAAGGAATATATGTTGAGAAGATGATGGATGAAAATTCATGTTGGAGAATGTTTCCAATAATATCTATATGATAATATGATCTAGACTATTTTCATGAGAATCAAATCAAACACATTGGAATGAGTCAATATAATGGATTGTTTTGGGATTTTTATAAAAATGAATAAGCTATTGGAGAAGGTTTTTGAAAGTTTTAAGATGTATGTTTCCTTTTGTTATAAAAATACATTTTAAAGGAAATGAATCACCCCAATTTGTAAAACATAGTGATTTGATTCAAAAATCATATTCAGAGATTCATACTCACAATTCTTGAATAGGGTCCATCTTATTCAATAGAAGCCTACTGGAATAAAAGGTTCATTAGATTCACACTGAATCCTTCATGAAATAAACTGAATCTAGAACAAATGGTTTTATTGTATTGTGGGAGAATATTATTGGAAGTAAATGGTCATCAGATTTTTCCAAAGTTTGGTATGAAATATATGGTTATAACAATGTAGAATCAGAGTCTATATAAATACAATTTAAATTTTACGATGCTTTTTTGATCTGAAAGTTCTCATAATTCTAATGTATATTGTGAAACATGTGATGCAATCTTGATGAAATAAATGGGGAAAAGAGTTGTTCTCAATTATAAATGGATTAATCATATCTGAGTGAAAAAGGAATAAATGGTGTTGGAGATCATATTCATCATAATCCTAATGATTCCAATAATAATTAGTCTAATTGTATTCATGTCAAGTGCATTTAGGAAAATCGTATTTAGGTTGAGTTAGATATAACACTGGTTGTTAAAAAATATGGGAAGTACCAATACATTCCATTAGAATTCAGATGATTCTAAAACTAATATTCAATGTATTCAAAGTCACGAAGGGAGTCATGATACATATTCATATATGTGAAAGAAGAAAATTTGCGAATTCAAATTTTTACAGTCTAAAGATCATCTTAATGGAATAATTAGATTCATATTCGATTAAATTATGAGAAGGATTTTCTAAAATGTGAGAAATCAAAGGTATCCGTTTTCAATAAAACCAAAATAGAAATTATATAAGTCCTCTATGATTGAAGATGAATGGTATTCGAAGATAAATATGAACTCTGATTTTTTTAAAAATGTTTTGTTTTACAATTAGTTCAAGAGCTAACATATTAGAGTTGATTCTGATTCATATTTCTGAATTGAAGATGATGTATAAGAGGTTGAATTACTTTGTTTTTCATTTAAATTGATCAAGAGAAGAAATGAAAGAGATGGTTGAATGTGTTTACAAAAGGGGGAGCATGAAATCCAAGAAGTAAAAGAGGGTTTCATCTAGGGAATAGAAATGCATTGAAGAAATTGTATTGTTAACTAGGATGAATAATCAAAATGGAGTTTTTCAAAGAATATTTTTTGATTATTCAATTCATACAGAGCATCATAATAGGCAGAATCATCATGGAGTTTTTTAAGAGAATGAAAGATGTTAATTTCTTCATACATGTATTTAACTGGTACAGAGTATCATAATGAATAAATCAAAGTAAATGAATCCAAATGGGAAACTAGAATTAGACTAGTGTTTAAAAAGAAAGCTTGAGGATAAATGAATATTCAAGATGATTTGATAAGAGTTATGAAGCATTGAAGAAGTTATAATTGCACATAAAATGAAAGGGAAATCAATATTTTGGGTAATTTTTTGAGTGGGAATGTTTTGAGGATTCCATTCAAAACCACACTTGTGTCATCTATAAAAGGAGATAAGTACATAATACTTCTATGATGATTGAAGTACTATTTTGAGAGGAAGAGATAGAAGCTCTAAATTTTCTGGAGAGAAGAAGTTTCCATATTGGGCATTAGTGAAGCAGTTTGATCGAACAAAAAAGTAGAAGACATAATATTGCAACATACTCAGTTGATCATCATATTTAGTGGATCATCGAATTCAAATTATTATCGTATAATAGTTTTCATCATATATGGATGGTCATCGCATTGGGCTTGATAATAGGAACAAAATTTCTGTATTTGGATTTCCAGACTGAGGAAGAAGAAATTCACAATTTTCTCAATCGTATCCAGAAAGGGTTATATTTTCATATTGGTTGATTGGATTGGAGAATCGTATTGGGAAATCAGATTTGGAGAATCAGACTTGGAAATTAGCCTGAGTTACATATCAAAGTCCTCAAAGTTCATTCCAATGTTTTTGTAAGAAAGTGAAGATTTTTTTTGAAAGGAATGAATCTGTGGGAGTTGATAAAGAAAAACATGATAAATGTGTTGTTACAAAAACATTATATTAAATCATTTGTGAAAGATAGAGAAAACAATCTATTGGATTGTATTCATAGTTCTACACAAGTTAAATGGAATATCAAACTTGTTGTGTTCCAAATAAAAAGATTCTTTCTCTAGTGGATTGTGTGGTATTGGACTATTTCTATACCATACCAAGGAAGTAGCTATTCTTCTTGAATAGTGAACCTTATAAATACTTTTATTCATGTGTATGTATATTTGATTTGTTTTCATTCGAGAAATAAATCATTAATAGGAGGTGAAGGTTGTTTCTTCTGGAAGATACATAAAAATGAAAAAAGTTAACAATAATGCACCCCCTCCCACTCTCATAGACACACCTATCTTGAATGGGAACTTTCAAGTAGAATCAAAGCCGAAGTTTCCCTTTGTTTATACTTTTCTGAAGTTTGAAGAAGGTGTTTTGATGGGTAATCTGAGTTGTTTGATTAGTAATGGGATTCCAATCCTAAATGATAGGAATTATCATATCTGGAAGGGAATAATGCTACCATATATCATGTCTCCTAGATATAATGTTTCAAGATCTGTTATAGATAGTCGCCCTCCTCATATTGATAATTCTCCTCTCATAAATGAAAATAAGTAAAACCTTGAGAATGATGGAGGACCTAATAATTCTATAATCTCATGACTTTATGAAATTGATTTTATGAGAGTAAAATAATTTTCCTCTTTCAAAGGTATCTGGTATAAGTTGAAATCATTTCTCAAGGAAATACCAATGTAAAAAGAGAAAAGTTAAAAATATGGAGATTAAAGTATGAAGATTCAGAGATGGGTGAGTATTATTCTGTTGGTGATTTCTTTACCATAAATAATGAAATTTTTAACAATATCACAGTTCTTGGTGAAAAATGAGAAGATTCTACTATTGTTGAAGAGATCTTGAGATTTATTCTCAACAAGTTTGATTCTAAAGTTTCTTCATTGGAAGATAGACATACCAATACATTATCTCTAAATTATTTACACAGTAATCTCATCAAATATGAGATTAGAAGGGAAAAATTTATGCATGAAAAAATAAATGATACAGAAATGTCTTTCGAAGATGGAAATGAAGAAAATGATAAGATGTTTCCTGAGGAAGATGATTTTTCTCACTATGACTCTGAAAATTAGGTGTATAAAAATCTTTAGAAAATTTTATCTTTATTTTCTAAAAGTTTGAAAAGAGTTATAGGATTGTATAAAGGTAAACTTCCCTTAAAATTTGTTGGATTTGGAGTTATGGGGAATTTTATTTGTAATTATCCTTAAAGATGTGATGATGAAGAATGTGATGAAGAAGAAAGTGAAGAAGAAGAAATAAGAACAAGAAGATATTTGTATAAAAAGGGTGATAAATAAAAATTATATTTCAATAAGGAAGATAAGAAGTTCTCCAAATCCAAAAGGAGATTATTTTTGTCTAATAATGATGATAGTTAATAGGTTAAAAATGGTGTTGACGAGAACATGTTCATTGTAATAGTTAACGATACAGTTTCTCTAGCAGTGAAAGTAGTTGTTCTAAAAAGGAGAATAAGAAGGTAAAGTAGAATCCAAAAGATATATTGAGAATGATTTATGGAATACGTAAATTTCAATAATTAACAATGAATATTTATAATCAGCGGTTCTGAAGAAGAAGAAACTCAATTATAATATCATCTAAAAGATGAATTGAAAGAATGTCTAAGGAAGATTGCAAGAATCGAAAAGAATATCAAAGACTTGAAAAGTGAAAACTATTAAATAAACAATCAATAATTTATTCCTGATGAGAATGTCAAGATGATGGAATAAATTGATTATTTGAAGAAATATATTAAGTATGAAATGAATTTTAATGAACATCTGGAAGTAAAGCTGCAGTAAAAAAGAAGAAGAGTTGGAACTTGGCCAACAAAATCTTTCTAAAGCTGGACAGAAAGGTACATGTTACCAAAAAATCTATATCTAATGATGGTGAAATTTCATATTAGGTGAAAGATGATAAGGATCAACAAAATTTACCTTTAAATGTTGATAAGAAAGATTGAATTGTTTCTGAAAAGAAGAAAGTTGGTAAAGTTATATATGTGGCTAGGACCAACAATGATTGGAATTCAAAAGTTCAAAATAACCTTGAGTCCAAATATTATGAATACGAAAATGTTTTTTCTAGTTTCAATAAGGTTAAAAAATAATAATAAAGTTCCAATTTATAATATAAAGGTTTGTGGTTTAGATAAAAGAGAAAAGAATATTGTAGAGAAACATGATCCCAATTCCTATCGATATGGAAGTTTTAGAGGAAATTTTTTTTTCTATGGATACTACTAGTATTATGGTGGTTTTGGTCATATGGAAAATATATGTTGTTTCAACCAATAACATTGATGTTATTCCATAGGTTATGTAAGTGAATGTTTTAGGGGGAGTAAATCTCTTTGAAGGATGAATTCTGAGAAGGTTGTTTTGATGAAACTTGAGAATGATAGAGTAAGAATTGAAAATAGTTTTACACCACTAGAAACTATTTGTAAAAGGTGTAAAAAACCTGGATATCTTGAAAAAGAATGTCTTTTTTTCTTACCAGCATGAAAAAACTTTTTGAACAACTTCAAAAGCCAGATTTTTTAGAAGTAAATTAAAATATATCTATTGAGTTAGAAAATAATGGGTACTTTATTATCTGGATAGAAAATGTTGGCTTCTATAAGAAGGTAGAGGAAGAAATAAAATAAGAAAAAGAAGAGGAAAAAAACGCTTCAAAATTTATAATAATTTTTTAAAAAAATGTATCAATAGATTTTGGATATGAACAAGAGAGGCATGATATCAAAATTTGTTCTATCTTGTAAGAATAAAAGACAGGCATAGAAAAAATGTTGTGAACTGCTTGTAAAAAATATGTTACTAAATATGAACAAAATTATACATCCTCATCATAAGATTTTATAGATAAGAAGAATGTTATTACAAAACATGAGAAGGATTAATAGAAGGAAGAAAGTACATCCAATGAAAAAACTAAGAAAAAGAATAAAATGGGAAGGATAAGAAAGGTCCCTTAGTCTGATTTTTGTTTCTAAGAAACAATCAAGGTTACTCTTTATTCCCAAAATATTTGTATACTTGTACTATCATGAAGAAAATTAAAGTAGTGGAAATAATGAAGCTAGAATTATTGAGTCTCTTCTTATTCTTGCAAAATAAAGTAATGAGGTTATGGAAAATATGATTTTTTTTGAAATTTGGTGTTTTATACACTTTAAATTTATGATATGTTTGTTGAGATGGGTGCATGTTACTTTTTTCTTTAAAAAAATCATTCATGTATTTTCCTAATCATGATTATGTTGAAAGAAAAATGAAAAAGGGATTCTGTGTAAGTTATGTTATAGAAAACATTGATCACCATGATTATGCACACTTATTTTCCGCATTAGGTTCACCCATATAGACATAGCGTTTTTTTTGTTAAAATTTTATTTTTAAGAAACTCATTTGATACCTATGTTGAAGAAAAGTTTCAAGATTCAGAGATGAAATGTTCCAAACATAGGAAATGCGACCTTTTTTCAATAAGGGAGATACATTTCTTGATGTCCCCTTTGAATATTTTTGTCAATAATGGGTAGTTTGTTGATAAATGGATAAAGAAAAAAATATGGACAATAAAAAAAGAATATAATTAAGAAAAAGTGAGAAAATAAAATAATATTACTTATTGTTTTCAAGTGATTGAAGTGGTTCAATTGGGTATTGAAAACCAACAAAGAGGGGGATACTCTTAGGCCCAATTTGTGTTTGGTTTTATTTTTTTCAATAAATCAGTATGTTGATTATGTTAAAGAAACAAATTGTGTTGATGTAGAGTCCCATTTTTTGAACCAGACTCAAATATGAAGGTTTTTGGACATATTCATTTACTAAATGGGGTGAAATTAAAACAGTTCCTCAGAATGGAATCCCAAAAGTTTGAAACATTAAAAATTATGTATATGGACTTGGGTGAATACCTGAGAACTTCCCTAGGTTTCACAATGAGTTTTGGGGGTTCCAGACCTATAATCAAGGGTTTTTAAGGCTATATAGAGGGTGCACAGTTTTTTGGAAACCGTGTAGCCCATAACATCTTACCATGTGACTTATTTCAGGTGAGGGAGAGGTGTTTCACATGGGCTAAGAATGGTTCTTCAAATTGTATGCCTAGACCACACGCTTTTTGTTTTGGGTAGTAGCTAAACATTGTTCATCTCATGGTTTTTGCATGTTCAGATAAACGCGTGGTTCAAACCGTGTAGGGTGCCTTGGTGGCCAGTAAATGGGATCACGAGTGACGCACGACATGTTAAACTGCATGACCTAAATCATTCTCTATGATTCAGTTATAAAAATGATAAAATTTTAATTAAATTAAAATAAAAACAAAAAGGGTAAAAATAACAAATCCTCACTCATATGTGTGACACAACCCCCCCCCCATTGGGATCCCATTTGAGGCATGACACAACCCTCCTCTAACACCCCTCTCTAACTCCGATTTCAAACATATTTCCACCAGATCTTCATCTAAATCTCCATGGTAAGGGTTTCCCCTCCCTATTCTCTCCATTTCTTGTCTTATTTTGGCTTATATGTTTGCCTACATTGTGCATATGAAACCCTAGAATAGTGTTTCATCCATTTTTTGTTGTTCTTTGGTTTTATGGTTGTGAAAATAACCTCCTGGGTTATGTTGGTCCTTGCGGTTCGGGTTGTTTCAGTTCTACACCATCATCTGAGGTAAGGGTTTTTACCTGCTGATTTGTTTCATACCCTCTATTTTAGGCCCTTATGATGTTTATGGGTCATGGTTAAATGTGTAGTGAGTTTTGGTTCCCTTGGAAGACTTTTAGGTATATGCAAAGGTATGTATATATATATATATATATATATCTTCCATGTCCATATTCACTCATGGGGTGGGTAATATGTGGGGTAGTTTGAGGGTATATATATATTCATATGGGACTATGTGCTTGTGAGCGGATAGCAACTTGAGTTAGAAATCATTTCATTGGTCTTATTCTTGAGGTAAGATCTCTATCCTTGACCTCGTTATTTAAGAATGCTTTAATTTATTCATTAAATAAGTTAATTTATGAGTTTCCTAGTTTAATGGAACTACATACCTTGATTAAATTCTTAAACATGATAAATTACTTGTTGTTTGATAAAGTCATGTTTTTATAATAAAACTCCTTGAACCGAGGTGCACTACTTTCACGCTAAAAATGTAGCGATAAACTTTGATGCTACATGCCTTATTACCATGATGTTTTCTTTATGCCTCAAGGTTATGTTAGATATATGGAATGTTTAGGACATATCCCCTAATGGAATTATAAAAAATGGAGTTTCTATTTTTAATTATTTAATAACCAAGACACAATCTATGTTCTTGGTCAGGTTTTTAGATTGGAATTACCCATGTATATTGTTTTTCCATAATTTTTTATTTAGTGTTTCGACATGTTTGAGCCACCATTCAGGTGTCCCTTGTATTGACCTTCTTTAGGGAAAGATTTTCTATATTTGTTTTTGACCTATCTTGAGAATTTCATAATGGAAAGTACCATGTATGCTCACTACATGACCCACCTAAGGTAAGTGATTCAATGTGATAATTGAATGGGAAATGGAATTTGGAAACTATACTAAGTATATGAATTGGATGTATTAAATATAAGTGGATAATAGGTTGCATGTCCATAGAACCCCTTACCATGAAAACAGAAGGTATCAGAGTGAACCATGATTATTGAAAATTCCTTTAATGGATTAAATGAATGGTTTCAAGATACATAGACTTATCATGCTAATTAAAGACAAGGCTTAAACCAAATGGACTTATCGACTAATTATGAATTGATTATAGGGTTTCATGATACATTCCCTTTTCAAACTAATTAAAGGAAAGGCATGGAACTTATAAAATATTATATGAATTCATTATCAAATAGGAGTGGCCTGACTCGATCTGGCCTTGGATTCCCAAGGGAATGCCTTCAGCACCCAAGGACACTATTCTAAATTCAGGGATATGACTTGCTTAGTTTGAGACCCACCTATAGCACGATCCATGTCTAACTTTGGATGCCTAGTATAACACCGTAGGATCCCTCATGTAGAATAATAGGATGCCTTGGATACACTCCTTGGATCCATCATTGACAAGTAGGTTCCATGGTTAAAGCCCATTGGGCCCAGTCATTTCTTTTCCTCATTTTACCTTGGATAAATTCCTTGGACTCAGTAGTAGGATTCGTTGGATACACTCCTTGGATACAACTTTGAAAAGTAGCTTCCATGATTAAATCCCATCGATCACAATCATTTCTCATCCCCATTTTCACTTGTATGAACTCCATAGACTCAGTGAGAGTCTTATTGTATAAATCCTTGGACCACACTCCACGGATTACTCTCTTACCCATAGCCAGGATACTATTATTACTGAGTTGGTGACACTTGGGGTCTACATTTCCTTTGTTGTTAGCATGAAACATTTTTATTAAATGTCATTATAGGTTGCCTTGTACATCTTGGAAACATTACCATTGATAATTCAATATTTATTTATAAATTGGTAATAATAAAATAATTAACTAGTTACATGTTTAGATACTAGCTAAGGGATGAAGCAGCTACTCAGGTATTTAGTTACATTGTAATGTTTTATTCATTTATGTATGCCTCCATATTGTTTAGTTTATATTTAATTTTCTAGATTGGGATAGACACTAGTGGGTTCTAACTAACATAGATTTATATCTCAAACCCTTCTCGAGTTCCCCTGGCACCCATGTAAACCTTATATTTGGAGGAACTATATTTTTTCTGTATTGCTTGTACCTGGGATTTAGGAGAAAAGGACCGAGATGGAGATCGGGATGCTCATGAAGATCTTTGTGGGGATTTTCTATCTTTTCCTTATCCTTGTATAGTACTGAAAATCTTGTTGTAATATTTACTTTCTTTAAATATATATCATTACCACATCATGAATTCCTCTATTGTAAGAACTTGTAATGATCACTTTTATTAAATTGATATTAATTGTCTTCCACTGCTTTTCATTACTTTTTTTTATTTCTTCTACTATTGTTTGTTATTTACATTGTAATACCACTTTTCATCCTTTATAAGAGGTTATAGTCTCCCCATTATCACCTCCTGAGACCCTCGTTTCTAGTCAGTAGCATATGACATATGGGTAGATGTGCTTGAGGTCATATGATGACTTGTCCGGCCATCGTCTTAGCGGTGAGATGGGTCGGGATGCAACAAAGTGTTATCAGAGGAGGTAAATATTTCCTTTATCTTACTATTTTGGGTTGGTAGATATGATACTAGGAATTTGTCAGTTCTTGGTTAATATCTTTACTTGGGAGCGATCACCCCATGTACGGGGAATGACCAAGTGGCTAGGGATGTGAAATTTTGTTCATGCTATTTGATGTTACAATAGATCTAATTTCCCCTTTAGTGAAATTTTGTAATTTTTTATGCTTATTGGTTTATGATTTTATGGTATTTTTACCCTTGGACTGATATGAATAGGAAGGGGCATTGCCTGCATCATATAGGAACATAAGAAATTTACATTCCATGCATAGTACCATGCCATGTAGTTTCATTTTAGTTTTCCTGTTGATTGGATTTTGTGACTTGATTTTTATTCCTTGCTTAGATTTATACTTATTGAGGTAATTCATTTGGTTGCCTTCTGTGTTTACTACTCTTTATAGCATACTTATATGATTTCATCATGTTGCTCTGTGTTAGCTAGTTGTAGTGACATGATATCTTTCTTTGATATATAATATTTTGGTTTTGTTATATTAAACGGTTTATATTATGTTAGGAACTAGCTTTTAGTTATAAGGAGTATGGGTTTCTTATAGTTAGGAAAATGTAACCCATGTATTTGAACCATTGCAAAATGCTGTTAAACATCAAATGAAAATATAAATTGGTTAGTAAATGGGAGCCAAATTCCAAACTATAATGTGCATATGCACTTTTTAGGTTGGTATATGGACACCCATATAACTAGGCCATTGTATGTGAGCATATTGAATTCTAAAATATAATTTTTTCTTCATAAATGGGATCCAATTTTTAATTTACGGAGTGTATGGGATCTTCTTGGATTGGGAAATGGTAACCCATATTAAATTCCATGTCAATGTTATGTTTGAAAGGCTTATTAATATAAGATATATTTAATTTTAAACTATAATTAATTGTTTAAATCCTAAATGCAACTGGACCCAAGTAGGTCAGTTAGGGAATATTCTTGTGCAATGACATGTTTGGGTGTTTAAAACATTAATATGTGAGCAACTGATATTTGGTTTCATTTTGAAGAACAAGGATGGTTAAAATGGGACCCTTTTAGGTCATCATATCTATTAAAAATTAATTTTTTTGTACATTTTACTAATAAATACGTGATTTTTATGAGTGTTTAAATGTTAAAAAGGAAGTTTAATATACATTCTTTTTTTCCTTTGGAGTGTTGGTTAAAAATAAAGTACCTTATATTTTATTGTTTTAAAATGGTACTTGATGGTTTGATTAAATCTTTTAATTGTTATAGATTAAATATGATTAAACATAAAGGGCTTGGAAATGGACACTGTAGGTGGTGTCCTCTATTCAAACCCTCATGTGAGGGTAGTTAAAGTTTTTCATTCGGTTTCCATGGAAAGAATGAGTGAGCATTTTCTATAGGTGTTTTTTATTTAGAAATGGTTTTATGGTTAGATTTTGAGCCTTTTAATTTTTTTGTGTTGTGACATAATGTTATGTTTGACGCTTGTTCATCGTACGAGGCTTTTCAATAGTCGGTAACACCCTTATATTTTTTAATGTATTTCTGTTGTTGTAAACTTTCCTAACTTTTTGTGCCTTTTGGGTGCCATTGTCCCAAGTAGGTCAATCAGTTTCCAAATATTCCCTTGTTCGTATGGATAGTCATGGTTTCTTTGGCTTTGTTATGGGTGTGAGTAGTGAGTGATGCTTGATTTTAGTAGGTTAGACATGCCTTAGGCATGGTTGGTTTCTTTTTGGTTTGTTTTAACCCTTCTTATTCTTTGTAATTCATGAATAGTCATGGTGACATCTAGGATAATGGTTGTTTGAGGAAATGAGAATTTGAAATAAATCTCTTTTGCAATTGAGTGTGGTCTTAGGTCCCCTCCATAGTAGAGTGTCCTGACATTAAATAATCAGTTTCATCCCAATGCACGAGATGGATTTTAGAAGACTCAGGTGTTATTTATTTATGATATCATTACTTGGCCTTATTTTATGTTTTGACATTGTGATTTTGGATCAGAGGAGAATCACATGTTATTTTATGTTATTTTGATCTAGTGCACTTATGAGTGTCTAGTGTTCTATCTTTTGCAACTAGGACACCCCTAAGGTAGTGAGTGTCCTATTGAACCTTGTAAATGTGTCCTTCCATGTATATGGAGGACAACCTAAGGAAAGACATTTGAATATGGTCAATATCACTTGATGGCCATGAGGCTTGCAAGTCTTAAATCACGCCAGTGTTTACTTGGAAGCACAACTTTGTTTGTGGTTTTATTTTTACGCAACCTTGAGAAAACACCATTGGTCTTGGAAGAATTTGATGGTAAATTCTAGAGAAATTACACAATTACTTGGGTAGTAAAGTCACGTGTTCAGTTTAACGTTTTTTCATCGGTAGGTGAAGCTGAGCTTTTTCTTTTAAGACGACCAATTGTGGTTTACCTATTTTTCCTTCCAGTAGTTGGGTGGGTTTAACTAGAAAGCATTTCAATCCTATTAGTGTGATATTTTTAGGAGATTATCATTTATTTTATCTTAACTTTGTCCTAGATGCACTAAGAGAGTGTCGGTCTTATGTAGTGATAAATATTTAAAATATGTTGAGCTTGGGGGGTGGTATTTTTCAGTGTTATATTCCGGCACGGGGTTCTTTTTGAGACGTGATAAATCATTAGTTATTTATGGTTCTCAAGTAGAAACTCCGTGGTTAGACTCACGAACTCTAGTAATTTCTTTAGAAATGTGTTGGCCGCCTAAGCTGGATATCTTCAAGATAAGTCAGCCATGTGGCTCTACCCACTATCTCTCTCCTATTAAATGTATATGGTTCGCGATGAAATCATTTTAAATCACATTTCCAGGTGAATGAAAGTGTGGTTTAAAGGCCAGAAGTGTCCTTTGAGAAATCTTGTGCAATCAGTTTCTATATGGTCAATCAGGAGTCGACCATTCCTTTTTAATGAAATCATTCCAAGAGCATTGTTAGGATGCTTAAGGCATGCTTTGTACTGTAATTCTAACATTGTAGGTACTGTGGATTGGAATTAGACACTTCCTTAAGTTACGACCTATGGTGGGGAGCACCATCGGTCTGATATTTATTGAGATCATGACGTGATTATGTCTTGATCTTAACAGGCTCATGTAATCTCTCTTTCAGTCTTCTAGTTTGAATTTCGGTGTTGGATTAGGTTGTAAAGGCCTAAGTGTGGAATGCATAAGAAGTTCATAAAGGTGTGTTGGGTGTTGGAAATGCAATGCAACCATTTGAACGAAACTTCAAGAACCTTGTACGGTGGTGGGTGATGTTATTATTGTTTCCAAAGGCTTATCAGGGATGAGTAGTTTTAAGGTGAGGAGATTGTAGAGTCCTGTGTCTTTGAACCAGACTAAAATGCAATGGTTTTTGAACCTTTTCATTTACTAAATAGGTTGAATATAAAACTGATCCTCAAAACGGAATTCTGAGAGTTGGAACCTTTGAAAATAAGGATTTTGGACTAGGGTGAAGGACCGAGAGAATTCATGGGTGGCTCGATGAGTTTTAGAAGTTCCAGAATGGGAAAGGAATGTTTTTAAGGACCTTTAGAGGTTTCATGGTTTGTCTAAAACAATGTGGCCTGTAGAAGGTAATTGTGAGACTAATTTTAGGTGAGGTAAATGAATTTTACATGCGCTATCAATGGTGTGTAAAACTCTGTCCCGAGCCCTCACACATAGAATTTTGGGATGTAGATGAACAATGTTCATCACATGGTTTGTGCATACTCAGATAACCATGTGATTCAAATCATGTGGGGTGCCTTGGTGCCCAGTAAAGGGGCACACATGCTGCACACTGTCAGTTAAACCATGTGACCTAAACAAGGTTCTAAGATTCGATTTAAAAAATGATAGAATTTTAATTAAATTAAAATAAAAACAAAAGGGGTAAACCATACCCCTCTTCCCTCATACATACGAGGTGAGACCCCTTGGTCTCTCCTTTGAGGCATGATGAAACCCTCCACCGGAACCCCTCTTAGACTCTTTTTTCAATTAGATTTCCACCAATTCTTGGTCCAAATATCCATGTTAAAGGTTTCTCCTCCCTCTCCTTTCCATTTCTTGGCCGATGTTAGCTTCTCCATTTCCATACGGTGTGTGGATGGAACCCTAACTTAGGGTTTGATCTATTTTTCATTGTTATTTGGTTTTAGGGTTTTGCAAATGGCCTCTCAGGTTATGTTGCTCTATGTTCCGGTAACCACCACCAAATGCAAGTCAGTTTGGGGGGTTTTGGTTCACCTCCACTGTTCGAGGTAAGGTTTTTTACCTGCTAATTTGTTTTGTACCCTCTATTTTAGGGCCTTAGGATTTTTATGGATCCTAGGTATATGTTTAGTGAGTTTTTTCACTTGAAATAATAACACGCATATATAAAGAAATATATATATATATATATATATATATATATTTCTTCCACTTATGTATTCTCTCATGGAATGGGGAATACGTGTGGTGGTTTAATGTTATATATATATATATATATAATGGATTATTTTCCTGCGAGTGGATGACCACTTGAGTTAAAAACCATTGAATTGGTCTTATTCTTGAGGATGGATCCCTATCCTTTCCCTCTTTATTTAAGAATTATTTAACTTCTTCTTTAAATAAGTTGATTTATGAGTTTCCTAGTTTAATGAAACTGCATAGCTCAAATAAATTCTTAAATATTATAAATGATTTTTTTTGATAAAGTCATTTTTTATAATAAAACCCCTCCAACAGAGGTACATTGCCTTTAAGCTAAAAATTTAGCAACAAACTTTGATGTTTCATACTTTATTTACCATATATTTTATTTATGATTTGATGTTATGTATGATATATGGCATGTTTATGAAATAGACCCTAATGGATTTAGAAAATGTAGTTTATTTATAAGTGATTTAATAACCAAGGAATTGTCTAAGTGATTGTTCTAGTTTCTAAATTGGAATTACTCATGTATAATCCTTATACATAATTGACATTTTAGTGTTTTGACACGTCGGAGTCACTTTTTGGGTGTGCCTTGGCATGGAATTTATAAGGGAAAGATTTTATATATTTAATTTTTTGAATTATCTTTAGAATTTTAGAATGTAAAGTACCATGTATGCTCACTACATGACCTGCCTAAGGTAAGTTATTCAATATGATAATTGAATGGGAAATAGAATTTGGAATGTATGCTATGTATATGAAATGACCGTATTAAATGTCAGTGGATAATATATTTCATGTCTTTATAACCCCTTAAAATGTTAATGGAAGGTACTAGAGTGAACCATGATTATTGTAAATTCCGTAAATGTATTAAATGAACAATTTCATGATACATGGCCCTGTCACACTAATTAAAGGCAAGTATTGAACAAATTGGGATAATAGACTAATTGTGACTTGATTAAATGTTTTCATACTACATGGCCTTGTCACACTAATTAAAGTCAAGTCTTAAACAATTTGAAATATTATATTACTTAATTATCAAATAGGAGTTTCTTGACTCAAGTGCTCATTGGATTCTTGAGGGAATGCCTTGAGCACTCGAGGAACCCATTATGAATTCAAGGATACGTCTTTTTTAGGTTGAGACTATCCTATATCCTAATCCATGTCTAAATTTGGATGCCCGGTATGACACTATAGGATCCCTCATGTAGTACTACAGGATCCGTGGATACACTCCTTGGGTTCAGTATTGAGATGTAAGTTCCATGGTTAAATCCCTTTAGGACCAGTCATTGCTTAACCCCATTTTACCTTGGATGAATTCCTTGGATGAATTCCTTGGACTCAACATTAGGATGCTTTGGATACACTCCTTGGATCCAACATTGAAAAGTAGGTTCCATGGTTAAATCCCATCAGGTCTAATCATTTATTATCCCAGTTTTACCTTGAATGAACTCCTTGGACTTGTAAGTCATATTATTGTGGAATTACTTGGATTATGGTCCTTGGATTACACTCTTACCCTTAGTCAGGCTATAGTTATAACTGATTTTGAGAACCTTGTGGTCTACGATGCATTAGTTATTACCTTGGAACTTCATTATTAAATATAATTACAGGTTTCCTTTTACACCATGGAATCCACACCATTGATAATGTGTAATTTATTTATGAACTGGTAATAATAAAATAATTAACTGGTTACATGTTAAGACAACTTCTGAGGGATGAAGAAGATACTCAAGTATTTAGTTAGATTATAGTACTTACCTTATTTATTCATTCCTTCACACTATTTTATTTATATTGAACTGTCAGGATTAGGCTAGACATTGTTGGGTGCCAGACTACTGAGATTTATATCTCATTCTCTACTCGAGTACCCTTGGTAACCTAGTAGACCATATATTTTTAGGATATAAGTTGTTTGTTATATTTATTTTACCTGGGAGTTAGGAGAAAATGATCGAGCTTGAGCTCAAGATGCTCATGAAGATTGTTAGGGGGCTTTACTGTCTTTTCCTTATCTTTGTATATTACTGAAAGGAATGTTGTACTATTTACTACCTTCAAATATGTATCATTACTATGGCATGTATTCTTTTTTTGTAAGAACTGGTGTTCTCCACTTTTATTAAATTTTTATTAATTGTCTTCTACTACTTTTCATTGATTTATTTATGACTTCTTCCACTGTTGTTTTTTATTTACTATTTAATACTACTGTGAATCTATGATAAGAGGGTATAGTCTCTATGTAATCACCTTTGAAGACCATCTCTACTAGTCAGCAGCCACTGGCGTATAGGGAGATGTGCTTGAGGTCATGTGTTTACCGGTCCGACCATCGTCTTAGTTGTGAGCTAGGTTGGGGAGTTTCAATTGAGACTATGATGGATGAAAATTCATATTGAAGAATGTTTTCAATATAATACATATGAGAATAGGAACTAGACTATCTGTATGAGAATTAGATTGAGCACATCAACATGAGTCCATATGATATATCATATTGGAATATTGATGCAGAAGCTACTGGAGAAGGTTTTTGGATGTTTGAATATTTATGTTTCTTTTTTTTGGGTCAAAAATATGTCAAAGTAATGGAATCAACTCAATTTGTAAAATTTGGTGATTTGACTCAAAACTCAAATTTAGAGACTCAGACTCACAATGCTTGAAAATAGTCCATCATATTTATGAGAATATGGCTGGATGAAAAGGCCCATCATATTAACTCTGAATCCAGAATGAATGAAAGTTAATCTACAATGAATGGTTTGATCATATTGAGGGATAATATTGCTTGAATTAAAGGATCATAAGATTCATCCTAAGATTGGTATGAATGGTTTGATCGTAATGGTATAGAATCAAAGTTTGTATGACTACGATTAATATCTTGAGATGTTTTTATGATCATGGAGTTCTAATAAATCAAATATATATTGTGAAACTTGTGATGAAATATTGATGAAATAAAATTGGAGAAGAGGTGTTCCTAATCGTACATGGATTAATAGTATATGAGTGGAAATGAAGAAAAGGTGATGGGGATCATATTCGACCAGATTTTAATGATTCCGATCATAATCAGTCTGATTGTATTTCAGTCAACTACATTCAGGACAATTGTTTCTAGGCTGAGTTAGATAGAAAGATAGCTATTGGAAAGGATGGGAAGTCACAATACATTCTGTTGTAAGTTAGATTATGCTAAAGATGATTTTCAATGTAATAAAATTCATTAAGGGGGTCATCATACAATATTAATTTGGTGAAAAAAGAAAATTTGTTAAGTAAAAGTTTTCCAATTTGAAGATCATCATTATGAAATCATTAGGTTCCTATTTTATTAAAGGCTGAGAAGGTTTGTGTAAAATGTGAGAAACTGAAGGTACTAGTTTTCATTTATACCAAAATAAAAAAGATATAAGTCCTCGGTGATTGAAGATGATGTGTATTAGAAGATAAATATAGACTCTGATTTGTTTTCAAATGTTTTTTCTTTCAATTGGGTCAAGAACCCTCGTATTAGGGTTGATGTCGGTTCATCTTTATGAAGGGAAGAACAGGTAGAATTGGTTGAATTACTTTGTTTATCATTTAAATATATCTAAATAATAAATGAAGGATATTCTTAAATGTATTACCAAAGGGTGAGCATTAAATTAAATGCAGTAAAGGCGGTTTTCATCTGGTGAAGAGAAATGTATTTAAGAAATAGTATTGGAAATTGGGATGAATAATTAGAATAAATTTTTACGAAGAAGATTTTTTTATCATTCAATTAACACATAGAATCATAATGGGAAGAATCTGAATGGAGGTTGCAAAGAGAGTGAATGATGCATATTTATTCATACATGTATTTAATTGGTAAGAAGAATCGTATTATAGAAATCAGAGTGAATGAATCATAATGGTAAATTGGAATCGAAATGGTGTTTAAAAAAATTCCAAGGAGATATAAAGATTTTATAAGAGTTAATAAAAGTTGATGAAGTCATAAATGCAGCTAAAATTTAAAGGAAATTCAGATTTTGGGTAATTTGGTAGAGTAGGAATGTTTTGAGTAATCCCACCAAAACCACTCATGGGTCACCTATAAAAAGTGGGAAGAACATCTTACTTCTCTGATGATCGATGTACTATTCCTAGGGGAAGAGATAGAAGATAACAATTTTTAGAAGAGAAGATGTTTTCATATTAGTCTTTTTTGAATATGTTTCATAAAAAATAAGTAAAATGAGAAGATACAAGATTGAAACCTATTCAGATGATCATCATATTTAGTGGATCATCATATTTAGATGATTATAATATTCTTCTTATCATCAGATATGACTACTTATCATATCGAGATGGATAATCAGAACAAGATTTCTGTATTGGGATTTTTGGGTTGAGGAAGAATGAATTCATAATTGTCTCAATTGTATCCATACAGGGTTATATTTTCATATTAGGTGATCAAATTGGAGAATCGTACAGGGAAATCAGAGTGCGAGAATCAGACTTGGAAATTGGATTGAGTTTCATATAAAATTCCATGAAGTTATTACCAGATTTTGGGTAAGCATGTGAAGAATTTCTTTCCAATGTATTACATTTGTGGAATTTGATAAAAAATCTCAGGTAATAGGTGTAGTTAGAAAAATATTTTATTATAACATTTTCATAATAGAGAGAACATGATCTATTAGATTTTTTTCATAATGATATATGAGTGAAAGAGCATATCATTCTCATTATATTCAAAATCTAAGGATTTTTTTAGTGTATTGTGTGGTATTGGATTATTTCTGTTTCATACTAAGTACATAGATATTCTTGTTGAATAAAGAACCTTGTAAATACGTGAGTTCATGTAGATGTGTGTTTAATTTTTGTTCAATATGGTAATAAATATTTAATAGGAGGCAAAGGTTTTTTCTTTAGGAAGAAACATAAAAGAAAAAAGGTATCACCACTTCATCCCTCATCCTCTTAGTGATACAACTATCCTGATTAAGAACTTTCATGGTTTTCTATGAAAGAAACATTAAAGTATTAAACCTTTTATAACCTAGATGAATTTTGAGGGTGAAATTCATTTCAAGGGTGGTAGAGTGTAACATTCTGAGATTTTGTGAATTATTTTTTTCAAATTAATTTAATATTTTTGATATTTTTTACTCCACACAACACAGAATATAGATTTTGGTTATTATATAAAAGCACAATGATTTGATTACATTATACGCAACACTAAGTTAAGATTGCACTATACACAACAATGACTTGGATTATGTTACAAGAAAAACTACGTTTCAATGTAAAATAATTTTTATTATTATTTAAATAAGATAATAAAGTAGTCGTTAAAATGGTGGTTTTTAATAGTATAAACAATCTTTTGAAAATATATGGTTTTTTCAATGGACACTAATTTACTAGAACCAAAAATATAAAGCAATTGAATATAAAGATTTTTTTTTATTAAATTAATTATTAAATGATTTTCATAATATATATATATAATATATATATAATATAATGTATAAAATTCATCTTATTTGTTTCCTAGAATGATATGAGAACAAATTCAATTTTATAGATAAAAGGAGTATTTTTCCAAAAAGTAAGTTTGATGCCTTTTCAATGAAAAACTATTTTAAAAATATTTTTTGACACGTTTATAAATTATTTTTTGAAAATATAAACTTATTAATTGAAGGAGTAATATAAAAATTTACTTTGGTTGAGGTTTTTGAAATTTTCTGATAAGTTTCAGGTTTTGATGAATTGTAAAAATATTGCCTTTTAATTATAAACTTATTTTTCATAAAATATATTTATAGTGATAAATTATATTTTTAATTATTTTAAAGTTTACATAGATTTTTTTTATCATTTAATCCAATTTTTTACATTGGAATCTATTTCAATTTGAATTTTTATAAAAAAACATGTAATTCTTTTGAACATTTTTTTACTTTAAAAATCGGTTTTCTCATTCCATCAATAGGATTAGTTTTTAATTAATTTATAAAATTTATATGTTTTTAATTTTGAAAAATGGATTCCATATTTTTAATAAGATAATCAAAATTTAGTAAATAAACCCTCTTTATTTTTTTCCAATATGAATAATAAATTTGGTAATTTATATTACATTGGTAAAAGGAAAATCTGGTAATTTAAGTAAAAAATAACTTGACAAGGACAATAAAATGACCCTAAGACTTTATAAAACCTTTTTGGATGAATTTATATATACCCCTAACACATAATTATAGAAATTGAATAATTTAGTGAACACTTTTACATGAAAGAGACATTGATTTTATTAAAATCAAAGAAAGTGACAAAATGTCACACTCTTACTTTTAATAAGTATAATATTGTTATTATGGTGTTAAATAGAATATATGCTCAAATATATGTATTATAATAAAATATAAACTATTTATATGAATCATCTAATTTTTTTCAATTTTATTGACGAAATAATTATCATAATTAATTACATAATAATGATGCAATAATTACTCAATCAATGAAGCAACCAATTTAATGAAATTATAAACATAAAATAAATATAATTTGACTTAATTAAGGTGATAAAAGAATTTAATATTTGAATATGACATTATAGGAGTGTATTAAATGGTTTTTTAGAATTATCCTTATTTCAATATTTTAGTTAAAGACAAAGTTGTGAATAATGTCAAAATTGGCACTATTGATATTTTATAAAAATAATATTTTATTAAATTATTTAAAAATCATCAAAAAAATTAAAAAATAAAAAGTGATTATTATAAGTTATATAATTCCATAAAGATTAAATTTATGTAAAATTTACCCAAATATAGTTAATAATTAATAACCACTTAATATTTAAAATATTATTACCACAACTAAAATTACAATAGATTAATTAAGGGTAAATCAAAATGATTAGGTTTAAAATTAAACCAAAATGTGTCTAAAAATTATTGGTTGAGAGTATTTCATCCAATAATCATATTATATTCCAAATAAATAACTTTGGAAATATTTGAAGTTAGAAATCAATTTATATTAATTTAATATATTTGCAGTTTCCAAGAGTGCCCCTCCCCTCTCTTATAAAAGGGAACCTCTCCTTTCCTACTCTTTACACCACTAAAGCCATTTTCCCCAGAAAAAAATCTTACTAAAACTCCTCCCAACATCCTTAACTTAATCATAGAAGGATTAATTTTGGAATAAATCCAACCAATTAAATCCTTTGGTTGAAACTAAAAATGAGATACCAAAAGAAGAGGTAATGTTCATCAAAGAACATTTTTGTTTTATTTCTTCCTTAAACACAATAAATTATTTTTATTTAATATTTATAAAATTGCATTATTATATTAAATATACTAATATGTTTTTATATTAAGGGTCCAACCAACACATACATACAACTCTATCTAATTGGTAATGAACTTACCATTCTTGTGTACGACGAATGTGAGCATAGTCATGACATAGGCAAAGAATCATGAACATGAGAGGAACATAAATAAAAGAATTCAAATGTGGCAATGCATAAAAATGAAACATCATGTCTTAGTGGTTAAATACCACACATACTTGTGAACAAATATAGCATCAGTTCACACATCATTTCACATTTATTCATGAGATTCATCACTTTACCCAATGCATTGGAGCGCTGTATAATTCCGGGCGCACCTGTCACATTTAAACATTCATATTCCCATATATAATTCCGGGCGCACCCGTCACATCATAACATTATCATTATAATGCTTTCCACATAGAGCACATATCAAACATGTACATAAATAACCCATGGAATGGAATGGGTTTCATCTCATAATAACATATTCATACGCTTTGGGTTCCCAAAATAAAGAGGGTACAATATACTTGATACAAGAACCATCAACCTTGAATGAGAGGTAAAAGGTGAGATCTTGAAAGAAGAGTTCCTTTGGAAAACATTTTGATGGACATAAAAAAACAAGTGAAAAACATTTATATCCCAGAAAAGTAAATGAAATTATGAACAAATGATCTTTGAGGAGTAACCACATCAAAAATGGAGTGAAAGAGGGAGAACCCGAAGGAATAAAATTGGGTTCGAGTTTTCCCTTACCTTGTACCTGAATGACTCCTTCTATTTAATGTCCTGTATAATGACATTATATTCATCAATTAGAAATTCCAGAACCTTTTATACATTAATAGGGTTCATTCTGGTTTCATTATTTCATATTATGTTCCTTTGGATGACTTATAGAGTTTAAAAACATTGATCGGGGATGTTCATTTTCATGGTTTTCTTGAGCGGTCCACTTGTATTCTTAAATTGATGTTTGGGTAGATCATGGGTAAACATCTAGAACTGTTATTATATGTTATTAATGATATTACAGAAGCTTGAATGATTTTATAATGAGTTATATTAGATCCATGTGGATGAATCATTAGATTATAATTAAATGAAGATTATTTGGGTTAATTTGAGCGGTTTTTGGATCACAACGAACTTGTTTTAACTTTTCACTTAGTAATATGGCCATAGGTTATTTCTAGAACTTAAAATAGAACATAATACATATAAAATATTCTGGTTCAACCATAAAAATGGTTTCATGACCAGATTGAAGGTAGAAATGGAAGAAGAGAACATGTCGTTTTTGAAGGTGATAAATTTAACACCTCATGAACAACGTTCTCTTTAATAAAAAAAGGATGATGGAAAGGGTGTGGGGTGATATAATATACCATTAGAATCATAAGATTACAATATATTTATAATAATAGAGTTAAAAAATAATTTGGATGAATATAGGTGGGGAGAGATCAAGAAAGGAACTTGAACTTGAAAGGAAATTAAAGGAGAAGAGGGAGGAAAATTACCTCTTGAATCCTTCACTTGAGAACCTCCTTAAGGGCCTAAGCTTGGTCTTTTGATGAGACTAGAAGCTCTTGGACGTGTGTATTACTTCCTTCTCAAAGCAATGCGATTCGTTCACACATCACATGGATTGTATTGTGGATTTTTTTGTAAAAATATATGATATACATGACATAATAATGATATTGTAATGATATTATATATATCTAAATAAATTTCATTCACTTATTTCAATACGATAAAAAATGAAAATAACGTTCATGTGTACGTACGACCTACCATCTTCAAGAACATTGTATTGATTTTATCTTTAATGATTATTATAAATTTTTATACACTGAATATATAAGATTTATATATAATTTTTTAGAATATGGAAATAGTAAAATCATTATCTATGAAATAAAATCAAGAATAACAATCCAAATTAGGCATAATTAACAAGGTAGTTTTCACCCGAAACATAACATTAACATGTAAGAATTAATAAGTAGGTAATAATAGAACATAGTATAATCATATATGGTATGATATAATTAAATATGGATACATTATATATTTATAATATAATTATACTTATTATACATTATTTTTTTTAAATAGGAAGAGAGTCAAGACATAAGGTAAGGGATTTCCATCTCACATTTATTTTTCATGAGATGCAAGCCATGTTCACCAACTATTTTTTATATTTGGTGTATATAATATACATTAATTTATTTTAAGAGTATTATACTAAATTTTATGGTATTTATATATTTATATAATATACTTTATTTCATGGGGAGTATGATTCTACTGATTACAAAGTGGTAAGGGAGTTTCATCTCATTTTTTTATTTCCATGGGATATATGCCTTATTCACCACTCATTTCTTTTTTGTGTTCTACATACTACCCATGAATATATTCTATGATTTTTATACTTTAATTTATTGGTATTTACATATCCATTTTACAATACTATTTCATGGCGTTTTATGGTTCAAAAGTTACCAAATCAGTAAGGTAGTTTCTTCTCAATTTTTCTTTCTTTGAGACTCATGTTTTGTTATGCACCTATATTCCTTTACGAGGTGTATATACTTATATTTTACAAGTTATAACATGTATATAATTCTTTTCATGATATTTTATACATCTTGTGAAGTTATTAGACCATGGGGATTATGATTCAAATGTTTGAAAGTATTATGGAACACTTTTAAATATATAAAAATTATATTCCTCAAGAAATGTTTTTAAAATATCTCTTAAGATCATTTTCAAGAAAAATGATTTTAATGAAATGTTTTTTGTTTTAAAGTGTTTTTAACAGTATTAATTTATATGCTTTCAAATATATATTAATGTAAAAAATTATTTCATTTTTTTATGATTCCTTCTTATGTTTTCAAGGAAATTGGTTTTAAAAATGTTTCTAAGCTTACGTTATAATTTTTCATGTTTATTTTGAATTGAAAAGGGGTTTCAAAAGGTTTTATGTTTTAAAAATAATTTTTCAGAAAAGAAAGTAAATTTTCGTCAAGAAATGTTCTAAATGATTCTTCATGTTTCTATAATATGATTTCAAAGTGGCTTCAACTAAAAGAGTTTCAAAAATGTTTTATGTGTTAAAAAGTGATTTTTAACGAATAGTCATGTTCTAAGTGATCATTAAAAATACTTCCCCATATTAGATGACATACATTTTTATAGTTCAATAATACCATTAAAATTATTTATCTTAACAATTTATGTTGTAGTGGAATTATGTTCAAGAAATCATCTTCTTTTTAGAGGTTATTCTTTTGATGAAATGATTATGAAACATGTATATTTTCTATAGGTTATGATATGATTACTTATTTATGGAACTGATTCCATTTAATTGGTTGGATATAATTGTTTATGATCTTGTGTTACATGTATTTATGATTTAATTATGAGATTGGTGGGACGTATATCTCCCTATAATTCATTTTGTAAGTATTTATATTTCATGAGATAGAATACGATGGTCATAGGAGTGAACCATGACTACAAAGATTTCCATGGTAGTGAACCATGACTACCAAGAGGGTATGGGGAGTGAAAATATATTACTAATACTTCCATGGGAGTGAACCATGACTACCAATATGGAGTGGGGAGTGAAATTATACTACTATAATGGCCTTGTAAGTGATGTATTAATGAATATGGAAATCATTTTATGTGCTTATGTGTCTATCACAAATTCTATTTAAAATTCCCATTTTGTGATTTCATGACATATGTTAATTATTTTCTTAATATTCATGTCTTATCAAATACCAATATCATTATACCATGTCTCATTATTATGATATTTTATTTGAAGGGTTTGATCTTCTATTATTTTTATAATCTCCTCATACCTGTATACTCATGTTATTATTATGTATCTCTTTCGTTTACCCTTAACAAGGATTCGAGCACATCCCATTCTTATGGTTCCTTTCCATAGGTTATGAATAAAGTTTTAAAGTATAAATAATAAAGGGGGAGATATTTTTTAGGAAAATTGAAGATATTTTTCCACGTTAAAATATATTGTTCCAAGTTTCCAAAGACACTAAACTATTATGGTCCTCAAAAATGTATTTTTATAATATGACGAATATTCATAAAAAATAATGTAATATCTAGGTATTTAAGGCTATGTTAATTAGAAAATATGTCTATAAAGTAGATAAATAATACATTTTGGAGGTTATAAGTTCAGGAAATGCCCCTAAATTCACTAAAACACATATTTCGAACACATTTTATACTTTTTCACTTGGTTTAACCATTTTTACCACAATTTAATATTAACATGTTTACTAGTTTATGCTTATGTAATTTGTCCTTTATACATAAAAATATTTTAATATTCTGTGTTTTGAACTAGATATGAAATTATGAAGGAATTTTAATTCTTAATTTAGTGTATGATGAAAATATAAAACTGAGTTTCAAAATGAAATTTTGAAAGTTAGAATACTAAAAAGTGTTGTTTTTAGAGAAGTTTTAAATCACAGAAGGAATATAAAGAGTCCATATATGTTTTAAAACCCTTATGATTTTTGAGCATTTGGGTCACAAGTTGTATATCAAGTCACATGGTTAGAACATACTTAGTGCTAATTGTGTGGCCCAAACCATGTGGTCCAATTGTAAAGGCACAAAATTTGTTAAAATAGTGTGAGGGGTTCTAGATAAGTATATTATTGGGGTGACATTGGATAGTAGGAATGGATAACTTATACACATTTTGTCTAACCATGTTCCTAACACGTGAGAAGTGTGGCCTCCCTAATAGAGCAGACCACATAGTTGACACATAATTTTGAAAACCGTGCATCCAAACTACGAGTTTCATTAAATAACAAGGAAATTACTCATTTCCAATCCTTACTTTAAACCTTTAAGAACCATTTATTTCTTATATTTTGAAAAAACTACCACTATATAGATCTTCCTCATGTCTTATCAATGTTTTTATAGATCTCCTTATATGAGATCAGATTTGACAACTGCTCACTAGGTTGGATGACCTTCAGTTAGCCTCTCAATCCACATCCTTCTTATCTCATTTTCTATTTCCATATTTGTAGTTATCTTTTTGTGACCACATAAACCTTATTTTCAAGGAAGTTTTCTAATTTAATTTATTTATCTCGCTATATAACGAATCAAATACCAATATTGGATGAGTGAATCTTCCTAGTCATGAGGTAGGTGGTTTATTACTCCTCCATAAATTTCATGGTGTTTATGATTTATCGTTATTATTCCTCATGCCATTATTTTCATGTATGGATTCTAAAATTAATATATCCTTAAAATAATTTATTAATCCAAGAATAGATGTTCCCTTAGACCATTTAAAATGGTTGGACGTTAAAAACCTCAATCTAAACCACCACTTTAGGTGGGTTTTATTACACTCTAATAATTATTAATCTTTATTAAAAAACACCCAACCTGATCATTTGGATTTTAAAATATATAAGGAGTGAACTTAATGAATAAATGAAGACTTATATGGCATGGATACTCTCCGAGGTTAATTTAATTCATAAAAGTATACCTTATATACTTAAATAATCCATCCTTGGGGTGTGTTGGGATTGTTACCTATTAACAAAGCATTGATAATGGATTATAGAATTGTTAAATGGAATATGCACTACATATATTAAAAATTTTATATTCATCTTTCCACAAGTTATTATAAACTATCAAAAAATAAAATGAGATGTTAAAGGGTTGAATACCATAACTAGGCCTTTGGTAATTTATAAATTAATTGTTTAATTGAATTGAATTATAAATTGATTAATGAAATTAATTATGATAGGTTATGGATGGCATGGGTACTTCCCATAGACTATCATAATTTATTAAATAGAAGGTGTCTATATATTTTGGAAGTTTTTATTTTAAAGAGGTACTGATACACGAGTAAACCTTGGATTCATGAGGGAATTACTTGTGAACTCAGAGGACACCACACCAATTCATCAGTCATATTTTTTAAGAGAGATAACCACATTGAAATTAATTTTTCGGCTTATTATTAAGTTAATTAATTGATATAGTAGCTATGATTAACTCACTTTATCTCAAGAAATTAGAATTACATAGATTATCTCCTTCAATTTGACTTGATTTCCTTAGACTCGTGATTTCATGGATTATACCCATGGGTTCCAAACTATGTTAATACCAAGATTATAGAGGAAATTATCCTTAGGATTGGATAGAAGTACATACAATGTAATGCTAATTGGTTGATCCATTGGATTACACTCAGAACCTTATAGATCAGTTGACTAATTATCTTTGTTATTTAACTAAAAATAATATGGTCAAGGATTATTTTTCCTCACCTTAGGTACTATATGATTATTATACGTCAATTAACTAGATTATGTTCTTTGGTTCTTTGTTTATAATCACAATTTTATGTTTAGAGGCTTCTAGATTAGGTGGAAGTAGGTAGATTCAGCTGACCGTCTGATAAGGAACCCGAGTCATATTGTTTACTATTTATTAAACCGTCTGATTTAAATTACTTTTACACTTATATTTCATATTCAAATTATATATTATATTATACCCCATCGGTGGTGGTCTACTTTTTTTACTCATACCCTATTCGATCCATCATTTGGTACCAGGAAAATATAATGGAAGCTGGTTTGGACTTAAGTTCTGCTGTTTTTTACATATTTTAAGCCTAATATAACATTGAATATGTGGTTGATCATGTACTTAGACTACCAAAGGAGTTTTGTATGTTATTTTTTATTATTTTATCTATATATAATTTTTTATGTATATACATTATGTTGACCGCCCTTTATTTTTTGGCATATCATGTTCACACATACATGGATTATTTTACAGTGGTCTGATTATCTTTTTATTATTAGTTATTAGTTTTTAACATCTTCCACTACCTTTCATATATATATATAAAATTATTTTATATTTATTATAGATATTGACGATATAATATCCCTGATATACCATCACTAGAATCCCACTACTAGTCTACTATCTCTATAATATGGGGTAGAACACTAGAGTCCAAGTCGCCAACTATTCTTGTTACTATATAGAAAGATCCATGGAGAGACATGAGAATGTTGTATTATATATTTTTTTTCTTGTATTACTATTCGGGGATTGTAGATAATGGGATATGAATTTTTTTCACTTGGTAAATAGGTCATGTATAATAATGGAAAACACATGAACGAGTTAAAGATCATATTTCTTTGGATGGAACTATTGTTCATGTTGTTCATTATTATAGTTTATTGTAATTTCAAATTGAGTTATTGATGTATTTTCACTGGCTAATAATTTATGATATTAACTGTTGGCCTGGAATGGAAAGAGATGATGTGTTCTTATACATCATTTCAAGAACATATGATTCACATGACATTATCATGTTAATTTTTAAACCTTGATTATATTATTTCCCAACTTGTATATCTTTATTCTCAACTTATATAGTAGCTTACCATGTTCACTAGTATTAATTTATTTTTGATATCAATCTTCATTGTAGTTACAAGTCATTATTATTTAAAAAATGTGTCTTCATCAACCTAAATGGTATTTTCATGAAAATATTGATGGTGTAATTCTATTAAATCAACCAAAAAATAATTAAAGAGATAAAATGGTATGGAATGATTATTGAATTAGCCTGATTGAATTTTCTAAATGTAAATTAATTAGTTTTATTTTAATTAATTAATGTTATTTAATTTGGATGTAATTTTATTAGTATTCCAGTTGTAACTTATGGAGTAACGACCTATACAACTTAGGAATTATTATCCATTTAACTGAGTCATTATATGCTCGAATCGACCCTTGTAGGTGATTTTTAACATTGTATTATTTTAAGATAAACCCAATAAGGGTGTGATTATACTTTAATTCATCAACATTATTTGGGTTTCACATAAATGTTATTCAAATATAAATTTATAGTGACTTGCCTCCAATAATTGGGAATGGATTCCCATATAAATTAACCCAAGTTTTCATGACATGAATGATGTAGGGTGATTATATTATTTTTATGACATGGAACTTAGCACATTGGGGGTTATATTATGTTATAATGGATGTTTATTTAAAGTAAAATAAGCCAATAATTCTATTTTTTTATAAATGTAATGTGGAATCTTTCATTACAAATTCCACTTAAAATTATAAAATACATTTTTTCTACTTTTGAGATTTATTTTATATGTGGTGTTAGATAATTCAAATTCTAGTTATAACCTAAATATGTTTTTTCTAATATAGCTTGTGAGTGATATTTTATTTAACTAATATAGTTGTGAGAATTTTTAATAAATAATTTTTTATGGAGGAAATTATGTGATAATCTTCAAATGGTTTTATGAGATGTTAGCTAAATAAAATAATAATTATAGTTTATAAAACAATCCCCTCAATTAATAGTACTTAAACCTTTATAATGTTTATAATAAATATGTATTATTTAAATGACTTAAATGAAAAACTTTAGTGGTTTTCATAGCATCAACCCACATGTAAGGGTTATATTTATAATTTTCTTGAGTTACAATAATTGGAACATAGAAAAATCACATTGGTTAGAATGGCCTAATTTTATTAATTTTAAATAAAAGGTTTGTTACCAGATCCTAGAGAACTCATATTAATGAATATAGATATAATGGATGATTACTTGATTTAATGAGGGGTTATCTCATTATCGTATAACTCTTAGAGAATGGAGGCCAATATAATTTTGAACTAAGTTACGTGGAATAATAAGTGTTTTCCATTTGGCCACATAAGTCATATATAACTCTTATTTTATAAAAAACACCTTCCGAGTAGATGGGTGGTTTTTCGGAGGGTTAAACCTCAAATAGGTATTAGTGTGTGTGGATAAACAGTGAGTTTTATCTTTTTATCCTTTTTTATTAGTTTTTTGAACCAATAGAGAGCACATCCCTATGAAGATGCTCAGATGGAATCAATTCTTGGGAGACTGATGCTTAGAATGTGATGTCTTTATGCTAATGTGGGTATATTTATACCCTTACCTCTTTTCATAGATTTATCATACATGTTATATGTCATGTAATATAATACCTTAATTGGGACGTGGTTACCATGTGAGATACCTTAGGGATAGGTGGACATGCCTAGTGTACCTGTTTTTAGTTTTGAATGGTAAGGATAGTTGGAAGACCTAGTTTCCATTAGCCTTGACTGAGACCTTCATGAGATGATGATTTTTTTAATTTTGAGTAACCTGGAAGAGAGTATAGACCACTTTTATGAAGGTATTTAGAGCTTTGGATCCAGTTACATGATCATTTCAAGACTGATTCACGAATGGTGCACAGGTTTTTCAACGTAGGCATGATGATGCATGAAGCTTCTATGGAAAAACATAGATATCATGGGTAATGAGGATAAATTGGATTGGAATAACTATTTAGGTGTATATCTTTGTGTATTAGTGGTGTCGTGGTTAACACTTTAATTTCTGTAACGACGTCATGAGGTGGGTAGTTTTTCGATATATTATAGAATAGGAAGTTTTCTGATTGTGAAGAGGATTCCCAATGGAACTCATGATGTGTTAATATTGAAATTCCATGTAACATGGTCATATTTCCCTTATTGATGGTCGACTATTGGGGGAATGAGTCATTTCTTAAATCAAGTGGAATAGTATGTACACCCTATGTGCAAGAAAGCATTAGTTTGGGCTAGTTGCACATGGTATCTTTTTGAAGGGTAACATTAGTGAGTGGTTGTTATTGGAATTGGATCAATTGTTTATAATATAATGAATATGTATATGGTGACCTAAAGGTTTATGTAAACTAAAATATTTTCCCAGTAATGTGCGCTAATTTGAAAATAAACAGGATGTTGTTATATAGTTGACCCATTGGTGGACCTTGACACACATTGTTGACAGACGCGGTGTCGGTAGTTGGTAAGAGGAAAGTAAGCCTAGTTGATGTGATCATGTATTAGGAAGAGTAATACTCACCTACTGATGGGATCTCTGTGTGATCCTTTTTAGATATGATCATAAAAATATCTTGAGGTCACACTGATTACACCAAGAAAGTGTTTGAAATATGCCAATATCTCTAAATTTCAATTTTGATTAGATGAAGATACTCATTCAGAGTAACTGTTGAGCAGATTTTTTTAGGTAATCCATATGGTGGGGGAGCACACCATTACCTATTGAGGGAGGTGACCCTCATTTTAATTTTTAATCTTGATGAATTATATGTGAACCATTGTGAAGAAGCAAGAAAATTTAATGGGTGACACTTTTATTGGTGCTCACGATTGATTGTTTTCATATCGATACTTTTCATTACATCAATGGGTTGACAGATCATGGTTTGTGGTAATCAAAAAATTGTTTTGTTGGTGTGATGATAAGGATACTCCAAAGGTGGGGAGTGGTATGTTGGTCACTGGTTGGAGGACCTCATTTTGTAAAGGTTATAGACCCTTGAAACTTGTTGTTGGATGGTAGTTTTTGATTTCATATTACATTAAATAAATGAAATGATGTATTGGTGATTTTCTCAAAAAAACCATATATAGGTTTTGATGTGGACTGGGTTAGAGTCTGAGTGCAATCATTAGGCATATAGTAGCTTTTGACTGTCCAAAGGTGTTTGATAGTGAATAAACTAGTGTTTTTTCCATGGTATGGTAATATAAATGATTTGGGTATGTTATGTATAGTAGATGTCACTTGAATATGGGGAATATATTTGATGAGAATTATTAGAACAATCTTGGTAGGACTTGTGATAAAAGCTTCAAAATCTAGTTTTAGCAATGTGTTAACTGTTAATGTCAAGATTTTTTGGAAAATAATTAGTCATAGGTAGTTGGACATGAGTTTTTTTGATCATTTGGAATTTTTTCATAAATAAAATTTATCAGATACACCATTGGGATGATAATGATATAGTGTAAATGTTGGTGAGAGATTTTTAAGGAAAACTGATGTGATCGAGCTAGTTTCTTCAATTGGAGTACAACTGCTTCTATCAAATATGTGACTAGTACAAAATCATTGTGTGTAATCAGGATTGGTGTGTAAATAATTATACTAGAAGAATCTCTAGGATTCTAATGACATGTTATAGTAGTAAATTCAAATGGTGGGAGTACAGTGCTCAAGAATTAGCCATTGGAAGATAGAACCTATACTGGGGAGAACTATAGACTGCTTGATAGAATAGAAAATTAGATTATTGTGTTTCTGGTAATATAGTCTCAATTAAGTACCATATTATAGTTTCATTGGAATTTATAAGAATAGACTCATGTTTTAGCGGGTTAAAAACTTTATGCATAAAATAATTCTTAGCATTGTGATGGGAATTTGAAAATGAAACATGACCTTTTATGTGGAAAGTCATGTCATGAGTAGGAGAGGTGAAAATTTATTTTTCCACTAATACTTTTATGCGATGATAAGTTATAATTTTTGGAGGTTGAATGATCTTATGTTTTGAACATATGAGAAATTTTAATGGAACTTTATATTTTCATTTTTTGGATGCGAAAAATTTAAAAATGAGCTTTGGAATCAAATTCTGAGTGTTGGAACACATATAAGTTTTGTTTCTATATACGGATTAAAGGCCATATGGTGTTTTGGGCATCTGTATGAGTTTATAAATAACCAATATTCATGAAATTAGTTCTAAAAGTGAAAACTCAAGGAACATAGTTTTTGGTAATCATGTAGCACAAACCATGCTCCCAATTGTAATGGCACATAGTTTATTTATTCAAATGATGACAGGGGATCCAACTAAGCATGATATGGGGTTGACTTTGGAATGTTAGAACACATTTCCTGTACATAGTTTTTCTAACCATGATCCTTAGTCATGCGAGGTGTGGCCACCAATATAAATGTGAACACACGATTGGCACACATTTGGGTAAACCATGTGAGCAAATAGTGGGCCTCATTAAAGACCATGAAAATTACTTTTCCCTCTCCTTCCATTGAACATTAAGTTTCCCTTTCTTTATCCTCTTCTTAAAAAAACATCCACTATAGGGATCTTCTTCCTTTTTTATGGTTTTTTATGTATTTCCCTCATTTGAGATGAAATTTGACCGCCATAAATCACATTGGATCACCCTTGGTTAATCCCTCAATACTTTTCCTTGTTATCTCATATTCTATTTTCATCTTTTGAATTAGCTTAATGAGGGATAATATTCCCCATTTCTTAGGAATTTTTCTAGTTTCTTCAATTTATCTAATTTCATCCCAAATCAAATTCCAGAATTGGATGAGTGAAGATTCCTTGTCATGTGGTAGGTGGTCTATTAAATTTGCTTAAAATTATTTGTGTTTATAAGTTTTCTCCATTGTGATGAACATTTTACTTTCCTTGAATTTATTCTAAAATGTATAGATTTTTAATATAAGTACATAGACTAAGACTTAATGTCCCCTTAGACCATTTAACACATTTGGTGGTCAAAAAAATCAACTTGATCAACCAAATTAGGTGGGTTTGATTGAGATCTTTAAATTATTGTTATTGATTAAAAATAAAACCCCCAAAAAAGTGTGTTTGGGTTTTCAAATATATAAGGAGTGACCAAAATGAATTAATGAAGTGTTCGATGCCATGTATACTCTATTTTCTTATGTTAATTCATAATATTATACATTTACTATATAAAAAATACACCCTTGGGGTGTTTTTTAATTGTTTCTTGATAATGATGTTTCGATAATGGATTATGGAATTGTTTAATTGAATATGAACTAGATATACTATTAATTTACTATTGAGATTTGAACCTATTAGAAGAAACTATAATTGAATAAAATTGGATTCTTATGGTAGAATTTTATCACTCTCCCTTTATTCATTTGAAAATTAAATATTTAATTGAATTAATTAAATTGAATTATAAATATATTAAAGTAATGAATCATGATATTTTTTTGATGGAATGGTTACTTCCCATGGACAACCATTATTATATAAATATAATTTTCTGACTACTTTTTGACATTTATATTTTAATCTAGTTTTCATACACGATCCAACAATGCATTCTTGAGGGAATTCTTAGAGCACTCCAAGGATGCCACCCTGATTTATTATTGCAGTTTTGAATGGAGATACCAACATTATAATTTTGTCTTTGACTTATTTATATGTATTTGCCTCATCATAGTACCGAATATTTAAATACTTTATCTCTAGAAATTAGAATTACTCAGATTATCTCCTAGGAATTGGATTGATGTCCTCATACAAATGATTCCATACATTATCTATATGGTCTCCAAAACATATATAGCCTAATATTACCTAGGAAATTACCCCTAGACTCGTTTAATAATACTTGCGGTGGAATGATAATGGGTTCATTTGTTTGATTACACTTAGTCCCTTATAATCGAGATGCTTTATTATCATTATGAGTTTGATCAACATCCTTAGGTCAAGAATTCCTTAAAATCACCTTGGTTACTTTATTAATAAAACAATTTCTTGACAGGGATTACATTTTTTGGTTCTCCATCTATAATAAAAATTTTATGTTTAGAGGTAGATGACGTAGTCTGAAGTATGTAGAGTTAATGGGGTTTCTTAAAAGAACCTGAGCTGGCATGCTTATAATTTATTTCACAATTTTATATACATTTCCTTTTAAAAAATATATTTCATATTCTACGGTTGTATTATACTTTTCATCATTTGTGGTGGCCTACTATGTTTTACTCACATCCAATTTGGGATGATTTTTGTTACCTGTACATATCTCATAGTTATAGGTTAGGCCTTAGCTTGTGCTATTTTATGTTACTTATCTACGTCTAGTACATGACCTGGATTATGCAGTCAAGGATACACTCACAATATCATAGTAATTGGTTGTTTCAGTTTTTTATTATTTAATCTATCTATCATTTTTCATGTATTTATTATATGTTGACTGCCTTATAATTTTTGGCATAGCATGTTCACTAATAGCTATATTTTTTACTATTATGTGTATTTTTTTATTATCACTTGCTAGTTATTACAATATTAAAAATCCTTTCCTATATAAATTTTCAATAGATATATATCTTTTTGATATAATGGTTATAATATCCCCACTATACAATCATTAGACCATCCCTACTAGTTTAAAACCTCTAGCATGTGGATATGTGTTCTTGAGGCTATGTCCCCAACTGTTCCATTTAATGTAAAGATCGAGATGTGTCCAGAAATGACCAATATGGCCCTTATTAAATAATGTTATCATAATGATTACAAATTTTAAATCGATTCTATTTTTTTCAATTTCAAAACGCGTTAAAAAATAATTTTAAAATACTAATTATATTTTATATTAGTAATGTTTTAGAGAAAAATGTATCTTCAGTTATTCAATATAAAATGTTCTATTTTTATTAAAAAAATATTTTATAATTTTTAATGTTACTTATATAATATATATATCTTCATTATTAAGGTTTAAAAAATTTATATATACCAACAATTTCATAAAATTCTGGTATTTGTAAAAGCTGTATATTGCAATGTTGACCTAAAAACAAATAATTCTATAAAAACAACTAAAATTCATGTTATGTTAATATTGATATGGTGATCCAAGAAATGAAGTTAATTCTATTAAATTAAAATTTAAAATACTAGGAATATAACTTTTAAATAAAACAGATGAGATGTAATGAAAATGTTTTCCTATATTAAAATGGGTTTTTAAAATATTAACCACTATCACTAATATTCCATATCATTTAGAAATTAAATTTTTGTTAACTAATTTTTCATATCAAATATATTTTGTCATTATCAATAAAAAATTTCATGTAATATAAATTCATATCACATAAATGTAAATATTTAGAATGCTAAATTAATAAGTATAAAATGATCACTTTAGTTATTTTATCTGTGTACAATGAATTTCATATGTATTTAAAGTATCTAGTATATTAAATTCTATTAATATTTTATAAATATTATACACTTATTTATTACTAGTAATTTAACGGCTATTTTTTAATCTTAATACTTAATATTTATATTTTTACCAACATATATTATAGTTTCATTTGTTTTCAATGATTCTTGTGGAGAAGGCTATCAAAAACATTGAATTATTTAAATTTTCTCATATATTAGAATATTATGGTGATAAATTCTCCCACCCTATTGAAATAGAATCATCATAATTTTAAATGAAACATTTTAATGAAATTATTCTAGGGTTTATAAAAGAAAGATATAATAGAATATATATTTTCGAATGAGGTTTCTGCCTTAATATCTTTGGTATAACATAGAAACACATTTTTTTCATCCCTAGTGTTAAACCAACTCTTAATTTACTCTACATAAACATTTAGACTATTTTTTCTTTTTCTAAACATAAAACATATTCTAGTTCATTGAAGACATTTCCCTAAGTGATTCTTCCCACATTTATTTCCATAAGGATATTGAATCTTCTTTCCTTCACCATATACACCACTCAAACATCAATGAGAATCCATACTTATCTTCATTATTTTATTTGTGAGTTCAACTATGTCCATATTTTTTTATCATAATTAATGATATATGGTCATTTAAAATCAAATGGTTTTTATCTGTCCTTCATATCCTAATTGTTTTATTATTGGTAAAGTCCCCAAATTATTCATCAATTAAATTTGTAACAAGGTTTCTTCAAGATTATGTAAGTAACAAGACTAAAATGAGTCAATTTGAGTGATAAACCATAAGATAATTATTGTAAGATAATAAATTCAACCTCAGGATGTGAAAATATTTAAAACCAGCAATCAGTTCAACTGAAATCTATCTAAGTTCAATATATGTTTATTTGGGATGGGTTCTCTCATACTCTATAATAAAAATATTTAAAATAATAAATATTTTATAATGTAATTTGAAAGAATATTTTATTAACCAAAGGATAAACTCAAGGAGTGTCAAACTATGTTCACATTTATGCCTATTTGTTGTGAACTAGGTGAAGATTAAGTTAATAATAAATGCACACTTTTGGGTTTATTACTGCTATGTACATCTATGCTAGAACATCCCTAAACATGAATTATACTATCAAAGATCTAATTTCTAGGAGTTCTATATAATATCTACTTACAAAAAATTTGGAATGTTATCCAACACTTTTAATTCTCACAAAGACTTATCCCCAGTGTTTTCATTAATGTTATATTATCCCAATCCATTAAATATTCAATATAAATTCAATTAAACTAATGGGTAATCTATACATTTGAAATTTTGATAAAATTTAACTTATCAAACCGAAAATAATCCTCAACCAACATCCTAACCTAAAATGTTTTCTAAACCCTAATCTGATTCCAAATTTGGCACACCGAACCTGCACTTCCAGATTCGATTCCATAAACATATACATTACATATTGGTTTGGATACCAACAATTGATTCTTATAAATAACTACAACATAGTTACAATGAATTAAATAAAATATTATATTATATACATTCAAAATATTATTTTTGTTTTGAACATTAGAGAATTTGAAAAAATCATAAAATAATAAATCCCATGTATTTAAAAAGTAATATAAAACTTTTCACTATATTAGAAACTACTTAATCCAATGTAAGTATCCATAAAATTGAAAAAATCCTTCAATCATGCTATTATTCTATCCATACCATGTGTAATAATTTTCATCATAACATGGGTAAATTGAAATATAATAAGGGTTGAGCTTAAACATGCAATAAGGTAAAATATGAAACTGATTCAATACGGATATAAAAATGGCATAAATATTATTGCTAGAATAAGTAATCATAATAATTACATAATCAATTGAAATTTAGAGTATAATATATCCACAAATAATAATTAAAATAAATGGATCACATGGATATCAATAACTGAATTCATGGTGACAGAATGCATTATTTCAAACATCTTGGTCTTACAATCATGAACGCATCCATGACATCAATCTTATCCTCAAGACCCCACTCAAGACATATTTTCAAATTTGGTAGGCATACAGAAAATTGAAAAACATGTTTTTATCATATGGATTTCCGATGAAAATAGGTTCAATATAATTCTAATACCCACATTTCACCTATTTTTTTCCAATGCATTCATCATATGGGTTAATGAGTAAACGATATATAATGGAATTTTCCAATAATTATACATATTGCAATAAAAACATACAAAACACTAGTAATTTTTCCCACATCAATTAAAGGGTTAACATGATAATAACCCTTATAGGGAAAAAAATTCGATGGTTAAACAATAAATAGTCAACGTTCCTGAGTAATTAATAAACTTCCTTATTGTAATAAGATATATATGTATTTTAAATATTTCCTAATTAAAAAATGTAATATCATTCAAAATATGAACCCCTTAGACTAAATACCCCTAGATTAATTGTATATATTTAAGTAAATTATTTCACCAATCAATCATTTAAAATAATCATGGTGAACAACCTTCAATAAATGGAATGAAAAACATGGTATTCATAAAGGAAATACAATGAATTAAAAAATAATGAATATACAGAATAGATGGAAATATAATTAAAAGGATGTGAAGTATAATATCATTCAGAGAAAATAAAATTACATAATAAATCCATAGAAAGATGGTGGATGGTTATAAAAGAGAATATCCCCATCATAACAACCTAAGCCTTAAGCACATGTTATATAAAATAATTAACATATATTTCTAACATATAAAAACAAAGGATCAAGTTTCTTGGTTTATTTTAATTATTAGAAACATAAATACATAATATTAAATGTAAAAATATAATCATTATATAAAACATTACATAGTACTTGTAACACTCATAAATATTCTAAAATAGTATACGATACCTTAGGGAAATTAAAAAAGGAAAAGGGCAAACTTGAAATCCAAGTATTGGATGAAACAAGGTAATAAACCATAGCATGAGAGTCAATAGGCATAATGAGAAATAATAAAGAGAATGATAATAAGCATTGAAACAAGGAATAAGGAAATGAAATCATAAAATCATAAAATCATGGAATATGTGGCAAAAATATATAATATGAATTCATTAATATAAGTCAATAGGCAGTCCCAAGACCATAATAAGAAATTTTAAAACGATTCATGGTGGATTAGGTTCACCCCATAAACAATTATATAGTATATCATGAGATATAAATCTTTTCCAATTTATTTTAATGATATATAATTCCAATACCACACATCACATAATTAAAATCATACACACTTGGGCCACACGAGGAAAATAAATAGTATATAAATCATAAGCATGATCAGACCCATGAGGCTGAAGTGGGATTCATAATTCTAATTAAATGATTTACCAAATGAAAAAAAAGATTAAAAAATGATGTAGAAATTAAATTTATTTTTAAACGAATAATTAAAAAAGTGGCACAGGTCTTAAACAAGGAATTCAAATATAAAAAATCGTGAGAGGGATCTAGAGAAGAAAGAATAAAAATAAACTACTTGGGTGATAAATTAATAAAAAATTGAGGTATATATTTATTTAAGGAAATATTTTATTGTTTTAAAAATATATATACATTAATGGAACACAAAGGGACCCAAATAAAATAATTAAAGTCTTTTATAAACTATTCATTGTTTAAAAACTTCTTATGGGGGTGGTGCTTGACATGAGACAAGAAATAGGAAAGTCCCTTTAAATTGATTTTACTTTAAACTAAAGAATTTTAAGGGAAATAAAAAATATATAACAATAGAAATGGATAATTTATTTTAATGATTATATATGTATGTAAATATAAAATAAAATTTAATATGTTCTTGAGAGTAAGATTTTTTTAAATGCTGAAAAAATATAATTTGTAACTGACAAATAGCGAGGGTGGTAAAAAAGATCCCTTACCTCCTGTCTGAATCCACTATGAAGATGAAATACACATTCTAAATATTTAAATTAATGCATTAAATATATACAAGGAATATTACTCATATATATTTTCTTTTCCATGGTAAATTTATTATATATATTTTTTATGTTCTACACTGTTTTTTCTTAGGTTGGTTAATCTGGGTTGTTCTATTAATTTCTCTATAACACTTCTAATTTATTGAACATGATAAAAGGTATTTTAAAATATATTCATGGTCTCTAGAATTGTGGAGGATTATTTAAATATAAAAAAATGTACAATTTCAAAGGCCATCCTAAAATACAGCAATATTAAGAAAGGTTCCCTGATAATTCCATTTAAGGAGGTTAAAGTTACTATAACCATTTCTTATTAGACACACATATAGGATTTTCAAAATTATTTTTAAAAAATATTAATGGTGTAAAAAATATCATGTTTACGTACTTAATAAATTTTCAAATTTATTAGTGTGAGGTGTTAATGAAAAAAACATGTTGTTCTGTGGAGGTGGTAGGCCACACATACGCATGGCTGGCAATTTCATTTTACATGGAATGAGATGGTTGTAGGAAATGAAATAATTATCATTTAAGAAATATAATAATGAAATTAATATCATATTATTTAACTAAATAACATTTCATAACATGGTAATTATGGTGGTGATGATAAATTGAACACATCAATCAGGGAGGCAATAGTCCACATATACACTTGGAGACCTTTCCATTTTTCTTAATGAATTTAGAGGGAGGTAATTTTTTTATTCCATAAGTTTAATGAAACTTTATTATATTTATATTTCGAATTTTATCATACCATAATTAATATAGGGATTTTTAGGTTTTTATAAAAAGAAAATAACTAGAAAAGTTGGGTTGAGAGTATTACCTCTCCCTTGGAAGTTCCCCCTGGGTAACTCCATAATGATCCATAGCATGGAATTTTATTGAGAAGAAGGATTCAATGGTATTGGGAGTTTATTGAGGACATACTATGGTATAGTTTATCTTAAAACAAATCTTTGTAGTGGGTGTAGAAATTTTGAGTATGTGATTTATTTTTGTAAGTAATGAGAGTGATTTTTTTGTAAAGTCCCTTTAATTTTGAATATGGTCATGCCATTATTCAAGGGAAAAGGCTAAAAAATGTAAAATCTTGGTATGAGGAAATATTTAAAGTCAAAAATAAATCTACAATCCAATATTAGACATATTTTCATATGTTTTAATCTTTTTCAAAATGATAATCCACTTTTACACTATACTCTTATCACGGTAACACCACTTTTACCCTCGATTACTAATTTTAATTGAAAAATTTACAATGAAATTATCTATTAATTGTAAAAATTATTATTTAATATATATAAATATATTTAGAAAATAAAATTTCAATGATTTAGAGATATTAATTTTAGAATTAGTGCACATAAAGTGTAAAAACCATTTATTAGGAATGTTCATTTTAAGCTTGAAAATTAATTGTTGGATAATATTTGAAATTTATTTGGTTTAAAAACATATTGTTTATTATAAAATAAATAAAAGTTATTTGTATTTTATAAATAATAAAAACAAAATTTTATAAAAATTATATTTAATTTTAAGTAAAGTCCAAATTTTTAAATTATAGATATATATTAATTTAAGTCCAAAAAAAATAAATATGTGTTTTATACATTTAAAATAATATTTAAAAAATAATTAATTTTATTTCTTATATAAATCTCAAGTTTTTATAAATTTATAAGTCATTCTTATCTTATAACAATACTGTCAATTTTTTTGATAAAAAATGCATTTTCACTATTCAACCAAAAAAAAGAACTATTTTAGAAAAAATCAAAAAAATTATTTTATGCACATTTTAAAAATATGAATCCAAAAATGAAAGTAATTTTTTATATTCATCTTACATAACTGACAAAAATTATTTTATGAATTACTTAAAACACTAAAAATAATTTAATTAGAAAATAAATTTTAATGATTGAAATATATCTATAAACATATTATGTTCCAACTTAATGATAAGGTTATGTTAGTTATTTTATATATATTACCTTATATGAAACATATATATATATATATATATATATATATAAGAAATCTTAATAGATAAATTCATGGTCATTAAATTATTTCTCACATAATAAATATCACACTTGAAATTTCTTTCCATAAAATGAGGTGAAAAATGTCGGTTTATTTGTTTCATTGTCTCTCCAGGTTCCCATTTTTCCTCTTCATACATATAATCTCACAAAAGTACCTTGAATAGGTTAGTTTACTCATAGTGAATATATTTTTCTCTTCAGTCTAAGATCATTACTAGCTAATACTCATATGAGATATCATCATCCAACTGTACCACATTTGGATTTGGTATATTTGAGTTGTGTGGTATGTACTTCCTCAAGACGGATGTGTGGAATGAATCATAAATTTTAGATAGGTTTTTTGGATGTGATATCAAATATTAAATTTATCAAATGTTATTGAGAATCTTAATGGACATGTATATAGGGAATTCTTTCCCCTTCATCCCAAACCAGAAGAATATCATCCATGGAGATATATAGTGGAATAATTTTTCACCAACCTTAAATTCTTAGTATCATTTATGGTTATAAGAATAAAACATCCATAAAAGTTGAGACATTGTGATGTTTTAAAGAATAGTGATGAAATTTTATGCCATTTCTTTAACCATCTCAGACACTAGAAACTTTCAATCAACAACTTATTCCAAACATGTTGGTGTTATACATGTTTTCCCAAAGAGGGGTTCATAAGAGGAAATAGGAATGATCATGTGGAAACTTTTTTTGTATAAGAACATTACTAGAGGATGTTTTTAGTTCCAACTCCCATGAAGTCCATAAATACTGCTCTCGAAATATCCTCAAGTATCTTAATAGTTCATTTAGATTCACCATAATTATATAGGTAATAAGTCATACTAAAGTTAAAATGTATGGTTAGAGTTTGATGAAGGATATTCTAAAACATTTAGGAGATCCTTAGATCTCGATTATATACAATCGATAGTGGTGTTCCATGCAACTTAATTATTTTTTCAATGCATACCTTCACATGTTGATCAAGTGATAATTCCTATAGAAAGGAAATGATGTGACCTACCTTCTTAATATAGTCCACCAAAAACCTTATATCATTGTCTGTCACGACCCTTCCCACAGGGCCCGCATCGTGACTACCCCAAGCCCACCTTCCATAGGGCAGGGGCTGGCGACGAGCATCAAAGGCGTAATTCCCAAAAACGGAGAAGGTTTTTCCTTTATAAATCGAAAACACACACAACCAGAGTACAAGCAGAAGAAAGAACTATGTAGAAACTGAATATCAAGTATACTGAAAGTAAAGGGGGGCCAGAATACAAGACCAACTGTAATGTACAAGGGAAGGAAAAACAAATAGAACTAAAAGACAAACAGTTGGAAGGTGACTAGCAGCTCCTGGATCATCCACCACAGATCCGACCTGAAGGTTAGGTACATAAAGCCTCATTAGTGCGCCACGCCCGTCCGTCTCCTCTGGGTACCGTCTCGTCATGAGGTCCGCCTCTGGGTACCGTCCAGTCCTGGCTCACTCTCGGTCTCTGTCAGCGTTGTCCGTTGTCTGCATCCAACACAACGATGTGTGGGCATAGCCCGTGTAGGGGTGAGTATAATGATACTCATTAGGGACCCCAAAACCCTCAAGGTTTCACAAAATCCAATAAGGATATACCACAAAGTATGAAATCAAAAGTTAACCATTACTTAGGTATATTCCCATACATATACCTAAGTTATCAAGTAACCCATCTCAATCATGAGGAAAACACAAAGGTCATTGACTCAGCTCAAACCAGGATTTTCATTCACGATGTTGAAACCACAGCTACTGGAGAACTCCTCCTCTATTGAGTACAATGGGCCTGCCGCTACAACCAAGTGCTTCCCACTAACCTTGAACTGTTGAAGTACTCCACCCGTCGAGTATTGTGGGCCTGATGCTACAACCAAGTGCTTCCCACCATGGGTCTGCTGATACAACCAAACACTCTCCCTCACAGCCTACAGAGGTAATCCTTTTGCCGAGTAATATGGGTCTGCTGCTACCACCAAGCACTCCTCCATCGTGGGTCTGCTGCTATTACCAAGCTCTCCCCACTGGGCCATCTGAATCACTCCGAGTCGATCGATCAGCAGTCGTCAAGTCTCAGCTAGATACTAGGTCTCTGCAATCTGCTCGCTCGTCACCGGGAGGGTCATCTCTATTAGTGACTATTAGATACTTCCAAGTGTCATTAAATCTCATGTGGAAGTATCTCAAAAGAACTCCACGTCATAGGGGCCTCAATGCAACAGACGGCGCATTAATCGGACGCCCGGTCTGAGAGTTATTGGCATTTCCGTTCTAGTGGCCCAGTTGGTTTTTAGGCTCAAACCGACCCATCCATACACCAAATACGTCTGAAACTCAGGTGGAGTATGCCAAAATAGTTGTCTCATCAAAAGCACACCAACGTAGTTGACGACATGTCAATTGGACGTCCAGTCCTTAAGTAATAAGTGTTTCCGCTCTGAGGGGCCGGTTGGAATTACGCTCGTTCCAAACCTGGCCATTTTCCAAAGTTGTCCAAAACTCACTTAGAGTATCGGAAAAGGACCGCCTCGTCATAGGGATCCTATTGCTGCAGACGATGCGTCGATCAGACACGTGGTCTTGAACTTATTCTTGTTTAAGTGAAACGGATCCGACCCGTCAAGCCCAGTGGGCTGGCGGGTCGGCCCGACCCGATGATGTGTGGCCAAGCCTGGGGGGGGCGGCCCGGTCCAGTAGGGCGCGGCCTGGCCCGGAGTGGCGCAGAACCCCATTTTCCTGAACTGGTGGCGCAGAGTGGCACCACCCGACACAGAGTGGCGCCACCCCTTCTGCCCGGCCGGCCAAAGATGGACAAACATTCCCGGCTTGAGTGGCCCACACGGGCAGGCCGCTGATCCTCCGCACGTTGTGCCTATAGGCACTGCAGTTCCTTCCTCCCGGCCAGCTAGCGAGTCGGCCGGTTCGCCTGCCAAAGCGGCCCGTGAAACTCGCGCTGCGGTCTTCCCGCAGCGCGGCGCCGAGAGGCGCCGCGACTCTGTAGCTCAGATGGCTATAGCCGGCCTGTTCGGTTCGTCCACCGAGAGGCCCATAGATGCGGGCCGCAGTTTCCTCCACGCGGCTAGTGCGTGGCCACCACCTCTGTTCGCCACCGCCAAAATATTCAAGAACCATCGGAGGGTCGTCGGGCCGTGTTCGTTCGGCCCGTGCCCTCCATGTTAGGTGATATCAATTGGCCGAAGATAATAAAAGCATTCACCAAGGATGGAATATAATTTCATTCACTTAGAATTATATCAAAGCCCCTAAATTTATTCTGATGCTCACTTGTCCGTGTCGTGGGAAGAGGATTCGAAGATGACATCGATTCATTGATGTCAGGACGCATCTAAGGAGGAAGTGTAGTCTACGTTCCTTGTGGGCGGAGTCTTCTTCCTTGACGCAGAGGGAGAAGAATGAAGAAGATGACAGTCATAGGCCTTGAGTCCTTTGATGGAGAGAGTAAATGTTCTTCGTTGAAGAACGGTGTTCTTCGTCAAGAGAGGAACACCTTTCTTCTAATTCTACAGAGTCTCCCGAAACGAATATTTTCCAACCCAAATATTAAAATAAGGCTCCCATATTTAATAGAATTTCCATGAAATTCAGATTGATTCAAAATGAAACAACTAATTAAGGGTGCTCAATTAATTAAAAAATATAGAGATGGCACACTTAATGGAGGGAGGTGGAGATTCTCCACCATAAATGAGGGGAGGTGTCAAAACTTAAGAGGAGTTTAAGGGAGTTGAGGGGAGGTGAAAGGGTTTGGGTTCGTATGGGCCCCACCACACTAAATCCTCTCATGGGAGGTTATGTGGGGTGTGGGAGCCACCCCAACTCCCCTTTGGAGGAAATAACTAACTCTTAAATAAAATTGTACAATACAACAATTTTATTTAATTTGCTACAAATTCCCCAAAAAAATAACTTTCAACCCGCATAAAACACAACTGCGGTAAAGGTCCCCTTAAGCGAATACCGGTGCTGTGAGTTTATTGGTGTCCTCAGATTTCAATTCCGAGTACCGGTTCAAAATATAGAAATACCCGCTTGTACATGTACTGAACGTACCCGAACAAAAAAATCAGAAATTGATTCCGGGCACACTGGGCCTCGGAATCAGGTGTCGTCAGAAACTACGGACTTGTAAAATTCCATAGAAATTAAGAAAAAAATTTCCTTGAAATTTATGGGTCTTTACATTATCCCGAACTCAGGGCTTTACGTCCTCATAAAGCTATAACACACACTAGGGAAACAAAAGGAGGTACTGAGCACGCATATGAGCCTCTCGCTCCCATGTGCTCCCCTGGAGATTCCCGTGCTGCCAGCGAATGCGCACCAGAGGAATCAACCGTCCATATAGGATCCACTCCTATCGATCCTCGATCTCCACTGGGACCTCTGTGAATGTCTCCCCATCATCGATGTCTAGCTCCCCATGGTTGATGATGTGGGATGGGTCATGCACGTATTTCCTCAACTGAGATACTTGGAAGACGTCGTACACCCAGTGCAACTGAGGTTGAAGTGCCAGGTGGTATTCCACCTCGCCTACTCTGCTGAAGAAGTGGAGGAGTGACTGTAAGAGACTGTAGATGGGCTGCACCATCTCTATCCACAAAGGATATATGTAAGGCAGCCAGTTGCTCCGTCGCCTCTCCTAGAAGCTGAATACCAGTCCTCATGATGAGCGCATCTGCAACAACGTTCCCCTTCCTCGGAGTATAGACTATCTCGAAGTCATAGTCCTGGAGGAACTCAAGCCATCCCTTTTGTCTCAAGTTCAGGTCCATCTGTGAGAAGACACACCTGAGACTATTGAGTTTAGATTAAATCGTAAACCATTCTCTCAATGAACTATGATTGACACTAGCCAATTATAAGAACTCGACTTCACCCTTCTTCGCCTACATTCTATAAGATCCACTAATATTTCTCCTTTACTGAAATGGGAAATTCAGTCTCATCCCCTGGATTAACCACATCCTTTGCCTAATACAGTCAATACTAACATGAACGATACTAATTCATGCCATGGACGACGTCGTAAGGCCTCGACGCTACTACCAAGAGATCAAACCGTTACTCTCACCTCCAAGGGTTGAGTCACACTGTCAGCATCAGTGTGTGGTCACTGGGTCTCCTCCAGTATAAATCTCAAAAGTGAGGGTCAAGACAACAGTTTTAACTTGAACCTCTTAGTATTAACCACCCAAAAAGGAAGAAAATAAAACCTGACAAGGACAAGTATCTTTTATTACTACAGCTCTAAGTACAAAGACACAAAGCAACCAAAACAATGACATTAACGAAGCTAGAAGCATCATGAATAAAGGCCTATATGCCTGGAACTAGTCCCACTCTTGTCCACCTGCTTCCAGAGCTCCGTGGTCGTATGCTTCAGCTGCCTCAACTTGTGCTCTCCCCTGTCTACCCATTCCCTGTGGTCGGGGTGGACCTCCTAGTGGTGGTGGGGGAAACACCTCGAAGCGTCGCCCACCACCAACTGCACGACCATATCCTCTACCTCGGTCTCCTACTCCTTGCGGTCCTCCTTGATAAAACCTCTACCTCTTCCTTGGAGGTCCCTCATCTATCTTTTGATCGTCTGTATGGCGGGTCCGATAGTCACGTGCCATGTGACCAAGCCCGCCGCAGGAGTAACACTATACACTCCTGGTAATTCGTTCTCCACATCAGGTGCCTCACACACGATCCTGAGTCATGCGGTCGACCACCTGGGGGTCTGGTCCTCTTGGACCACTGTGTCATCTGTCTACTGCCAACTGTAGAAGACTCTGCTGCATGTTTACTAGTGGTGGGTCCCGCTGCTGGAGACTGTTCAACAAGGAAACTCTCCACTAGGAGGGCTCTTTCCAACACCCTTGTCTGCGTCGGGATGCTGTGGGAGAAAACTGAAGCTCTAATCTCTCACCTGAGTCCCTGCTCAAAGGTTTGGGCCCTGAATAATGGGTCCCGTACCATATCAATGGAGTAGCACGAGAGGTCGGTGAACCTCGCTGAGTACTACGCCACTGTCATGCTACCCTGCTGAAGATGCAGTAGCTCATGTATCTACACTGCTTGAAGGGTGGCTAGTACAAACTACACCTGGAATAGGATCTCAAACTCTGCCCATATAAGTGTCACCTCGTCATGCATCTGGAGCATCAGGCTCCACCATCTGACTGCTACTGCCTAAAGGAGGCTGGCAGCAAGGATCACCATAAAGTCTGTTGGCGTCCCTACTAGCCTGAAGACTCTCACCACAACCTCTAGCCAATCCTCAGCCGCTTGTGGGTACGTCTCTCCCCTGAACCTGGCTGGCCTCTGGCACTGGAACTCATGCAGCGTGCTCAAACGAAGTGCATCACCTGCTGTTGGGGCTGGTGGAATCTGTGGCCCAATGGGGAGTAGTACCGCTCAAGCCTCCACTGGAAGAGGGCCCTGTACTGAGGCCTTGTCACTCGGTGGGATTTCAGTACGTAAAACTCTCGGGGCTCTATCTGGTCATCTGCAGGGAGGCATCCTGAAAGAAACAGATGCGACACGGTCAAAGACTATACCTGGTGAGCTGACTTAAAGAAAACTTTTTAAAACAGACAGGTAGTGAGTTTTTTCATGAACTGAGTCGGAAATCAGATTTCAGGGTCCTGGGGTATGGATATGTCGGTCGCCCACCCCAACACTGGACTCGCTGAACTAAAAACCACACAAAGTACCCTTAACACTATTGCTTCATAGAAAAGAAACATCATAGTCAAATGTTCTGCGGTAGAACTGACATCCTTTGATACTAATTTGTCACACCCCATCCCATGGGGCCCGCATCGTGACTACCCCAAGCCCGCCTTCAATAGGCCAGGGGCTAGAGAATAGCACCAAAGGCTTAATTCCCAAAAACAGAGAAGGTGTTTCCTTTATAAATCAAAAACACACACAACCAGAGTAAAAGCGGAAGAAAACACTAAGTAAAAACTGAATATCAAGTATACTGAAAGTAAAGGGTGGGCCAGAATACAAGCCCAACTATAAATTACAAAGGAAGTACAAAAGGATACAACTAAAAGACAAATAGCTGGAAGGTGACTAGATACTCCAAGATCATCCACCACAAATCCTACCTGATGGTTAGGTACATAAATCCTCCTTAGTGAACCACACCTGTCCATCTCCTTCGTGTACCATCTCGTCATGAGGTCCACCTCCGGGTGCCGTCCAGTCCTAGCTCGCTCTCGGCATCTTTCAATGTTGTCCGTCGTCTACATCCAACACAACGAGGTGCGGGCATAGCCTGTGCAGGGGTGAGTATAATGATACTCAGTAGGGACCCTGAGACCCTCAAGGTCTCACAAAATCCAACAAGGATAAACCAAAAAGTATGAAACCAACAGTTAACCATTACCTAGGTATATGCCCATAAATATATACCTAAGTTATCAAGTAACCCATCTCAATAATGAGGAAAACACAAATGTAATTGACTTAGCTCAAACCAAGATTTTCATTCACGATGTCGAAACCACGGCTACTGGAGAACTCCTCCTCTATCGAGTACAGTGGTCCTGCCGCTACAACCAAGCGCTTCCAACTAACCTTGGACTACTGAAGTACTCCACCTGTCAAGTACTGTGGGCTTGATGCTACAACCAAGCGCTTCCCACCATGGGTCTGGTGCTACAACCAAGCACTCCCCCTTATAGCCTACAGAGGTACTCCTTCTGCCGAGTACCGCGGTTCTGTCGCTACAACCAAGTGCTCCTTCGTCATGGGTCAACTTCTACAACCAATATCTCCCCACCGGTCCATCCGAATCACTCTGAGTCGGTCGATCAGCAGTCGTCAAGTCTCAGCCAGCTACTAGGTCTCTGTAATCTATTCGCTCATCACTGGGAGGGTCTGCTCCACGAGAGACTGGTCGATAATTCCAAGTGTCACTAAATCTCACATGAATTATCTCAAAAGAACCACCACATCATAGGGGACTCAACTCAAAAGACGGCGCGCCAATCGGACGCCCGGTCTGAGAGTTATTGGCATTTCCGTTCCAGGGGCCTGGTTGGTTTTTAGGCTCAAACCAACCCGAACGTATAAGAACTATGTCTGAACCTCAAGTGGATTATGCCAAAAGAACTGTCTCATCAAAAGTAAACCAACATAGTTTACGGAACATCAATCGGACGTCTGATCCATATGTTATATGCATTTTCGCTCTGAGGGCCCTGTTGGAATTACCCTTGTTCCAAACCTGGCCATTTTCCAAATTTGTTCAAAACTCACATAGAGTATCGCAAAAGGACTGCCTCATTGCGGGGATCCCAGTTCCATAGATGGCGCGTCGATCGAACGCTCAGTCTTGATGTTATTCTCGTTTATGTGAAATGGGCCCCGCCCGTCAAGCAGAGTGGGATGGCGGGTCGGCCCGACCCGGTTCGGCGGGTCCAACCCAGCTGAGGGTTGGCCCAGATTGTTGAAGCGTGGCCCGACCCGGTGCGGCGTAGCCTGGTCCGCTACTGGCCGTGGCTTGGCCTGGCTTGCCAAGCAGTGCGGGGGGCGCAGCCCCCTGGTTTCTCGAACATGGGGCGCCGAGCGGTGCCGGCCATTTTGCCTGGTTGGTCGAAGCCGGCCGGTCTTTCCCCACGCAAGCGACCAGCACGAGCAGGCCTTTGATGCTCTGTACGCTGTGCATATAGGAATTACAGTTCCTTCTAGCCGGTTCTCCTGCCGAAGCGGCCCGCGGAATGTGGGCTGCAGTCTTCCCGCAACGCCGCGCCGAGAGGCGCCGCTGTTCTCCAGCCTGGCCAGCTACAGCCGGCTGGTTCGGTTCATCCTCCGAGCGTCCCGCGGATGCTGGCCGCAGTTTCATCCACACGGACGGTGCACGACCTCCACCTCCAGTCGCCATCGCCTCCATTCTCCACTACCAAAATATTCAAAAACCATCGGAGGGTCGTCGGGCCATGTTCGTTCGGCCGGCGCCTTCCGCATTAGGCGATATTAATTGGCCAAAGACAATAAAAGCTTTCACCAAGGATGGAATATAATTTCATTCACTTAAAATTATATCAAACCCCCTACCTTGATTCTGATGCTCTCTTGTCCATGTCGCAGGAAGAAGATTCGAAGATGACGTCGATTCGTTGACGTCGGGAGGCGTCTGAGGAGGAAGTGTAGTCGACGTTCCTTGCAGGTAGAGTCTTCTTCCTTGACGCGGAGGGAGAAGAATGATGAAGATGATGGTCATAGGACTTGATTCCTTCATTAGAGAGAGTAAATATTCATCATTGAAGAATGGTGTTCTTCATCAAGAGAGGAACACCATTCTTCTAATTCTCCAGAGTCTCCCCAAATGAATATTTTCCAACCCAAATATTAAAATAAGGCTCCCCAATTTAGTAGAATTTCCATGCAATTCAAATTGATTAAAAATGAACCAATTAATTAAGGGTGCTCAATTAATTAAAAATATGGAGTTGGCACACTTAATGGAGGAAGGTGGAGAGGCTCCACCATAAATGAGGGGAGGTGTCAAAACATAAGAGGAGTTTATGGGAGTTGAGGGGAGGTGAAAGGGTTTGGGTTCTTGTGGGCCCACCACACTATATCCTCTCATGGGAGGTTATGTGGGGTGTGGTCCCCACCCCAACTCCCCTTTGGAGAAAATAACTTACTCTTAAATAAAATTGTACAATACAACAATTTTATTTAATTTGCTACGAATTCCCCAAAAAATTAACATTCAACCTGCATAAAATGAAACTGCGATAAAGGTCCCCTTAATCGAATACCGGTGCTGTGAGTTCATCGATGTCTTCAGATTTCAATTCCGAGCACCGGTTCAAAATATAGAAAAACTAGCACGTATGTTTACTAAACGTACCCAAAAAAATATATCAGAAATTGATTCTGGGCACACCGTGCCTCGGAATTAGGTGCCATCAGAAATTGCAGACTCGTAAAATTCGAAAGAAATTAAGAAAAAATTTCATTGAAATTTCTGTGTCTTTATATTACAGCCACCTCAGGGCTTTACATCCCCGTAAAGTTAAAACACACACAAGGGAAACAAAAGGTGGTACTGAGCACACATATGAGCCTCTCGCTCCCATGTGCTCCCCTGGAGGTTCCCATGCTTCCAGTGAATGCACACCAGAGGAATCAACCATCCATGTAGGACCCACTCATGTCGATCCTTGATCTCCACTAGGACCTCCATGAATTTCGCCCCATCATCGATCTCCAGCTCCCCGTGGTCGATGATTTGGGATGGGTCGTGCACGTATCCCATCAGCTGAGATACGTGAAAGATGTCCTGCACCCAGTCCAACTGAGGTGGAAGGGACAGGTGGTAAAACACTTCGCCTACTCTACTGAAGAAGTGTAGGAGTGACTGTAAGAGACTATAGATAGGTTGCACCATCTTTATCCACAAAGGATATATGTAAGGCATCTAGTTGTTCTGTCGCCTCTCCTAGCTGTTGAATTCCAGTCCTCTTGCTAAGCGCATTTGTAACAACGTTCCCCTTACCAGAAGTATAGACTATCTCGAATTCATAGTCCTATAGGAACTCAATCCATCGCCTCTGTCTTAGGTTCCATTCCTTCTATGAGAAGACACACCTGAGACTATTGAGTTTAGAGTAAAACGTAAACCGTTCGCTCAAAGAACTATGGTTGAGACTAGCCAATTATAATAACTCGACTTCACCCTTCTTCGCCTACATTCTATAAGAGCTGCTAATATTTCTCCTTTGCTGAAAAGGAAAATCCAGTCTCATCCCCTGGATGAACCACATCCTTTTCCTAATTTAGTCAATCCTGACATGAACAGTACTAATTCATTCCATGGACGACGCCGTAAGGCCTCGATGCTACTACCAAGAGATCCAACCTTTACTCTTGATTCCAAGGGTTGAGTCACACTGTCGGCATCAGTGTGTGGTCACTAGGTCTCCTCAAGTAGAAATCTCAAATGTTAGGTTCAAGTCAACAGTTTTAACCAGAACCTTATTAACCACACAAAAAGGAAGGAAAGAAAACGTCACAAGGACAAGTGTCTTTTATTAATGTAGCTCAAAGTACAAAGACACAAAGAAACCACAACAACGATATTAACAAAGCTAGAAGCATCATGAACAAAGGCCTTTATTCCTAGAACTAGTCCTGCTCCTGTCCACATGCTTCCGGAACTCTATGGTCATATGCTTCAGCTTCTTGAAGTTGTACTCTCCTTGTCCACCTGTTCCCTGTGGTAGGGGTGGACCTCCTGGTGGTGGTTGTGGAAACACCTCGAAGCGTCATCCACCACGAGCTGCACGTCCATCTCCTCTGCCTCGGTCTCCTGTCTCTTGCGTTCCACCTCGATCAAACCTCTACCTCTTCCTAGGAGGTCCTTCATCTATCTGCTGATCGTCTGTATGGTGGGTCAGACAGTCACGCGCCATGTGGCCGAGCCTGCCGCAGGAGTAACATTGTCCTCTCATGGTAAGTCATTATCCACCCCGGGTGCATCACACACACAATCCTGAGTCATGCGGTCGACCACTTGTGGGTATGGTCCTCTTGGACCTCTGCGTCATATGTCTACTTCCAGCTGCAGAAGACTTCGCTGCATGTCAACTCGTGGTGGGTCCCGCTGCTGGAGACTACTCAGCAAGGAAACTCTACACTAGGTGGGATCTCTCAAACACCCATGTCTGTGTCGGGATGTTTTGGGAGACAACAGAAGCTCTAATCTCTCTCTTGAGTCCCTGCTCAAAGGTTCGGGCCCCGAAGAATGGGTCTCGTACCATATCAGTGGAGTAGCGCGAGAAGTCGGTGAACCTCACTAAGTACTGCTCCACCATCATGATACCCTGCTGAAGAAGAAATAGCTCTTATATCTACACCGCTCGAAGGGTGGATGGTATAAACTCTTCCAGGAATAAGCTCTTGATGTCTTCCTGTAGAAGTGCCTCCTCGTCATGCATCTGGAGCATCAGGCTCCACCGTCTACCTGTTGCTGCCTGAAGGAGGTTGTCCGCAAGGATCACCATAAAGTCTGCTAGCATCCCTACTATCCTAATGACTCTCACCACAGCCTCCAACCAACCCTCAGCCCCCTGCGGGTTCATCTCTCCCCTGAACCTGGGTGGCCTCTGGCGTCGAAACTCGTACAGCATGCTCAAGCGGCGTGCATCACCTGTGACTGGGGCTGGTGGCATCGGTGGCCCAACGAGGATTAGTATCGCTGGTGTCTCTACTGGAAGAGGGCCTTGTACTGAGGCCTCGTCGCTCGGTGGGCTATCAGTACGTATAACTCTCGAGGCTCTAGCTGGTCGTCCGTAGTGAGGCATCCTGAAAGAAACAGATGCGACATAGTCAAAGACTATAACTGGTGAGGTGACCTGGTTTGAGCTGACATAAAGAAAACTTTTTAAAACACCCATGCAATCAGTGTTTTTGTGCACTGAGTCGAAAATTGGAATTCAGTGTCATGTTGTATGGATATTTCGGCCGCCCGAACCAACACTGGACTCCCTGAACTGAAAACCAAACACAGTCCCCTTAACACTATTGCTTCACCAAAAAAAAACATCAGAGTCAAAAGTTCTATGGTAAAACTGACATCTTCTGAAACCAATTTGTCACAACCCGTCCCCTAGGGCCCGCATCGTGACTACCCCAAGCCTGCCTTCCATAGGCCAGGGGCTGACAACTAGCACAAAAGGTGTAATTCCCAAAAACAGAGAAGGTGTTTCATTTATAAATCGAAAACACACACAACCAGAGTACAAGCAGAAGAAAACACTAAGTAGAAACTGAATATAAAGTATACTGAAAGTAAAGGGGGGTCCAGAATACATTCCTAACTATAAAGTACAATAGAAAGTACAAACATATAAAACTAAAAGACAAATAGCTGGAAGGTGACTAGCAGCTCTTGGATCGTCCACCATGGATCCTACCTGAAGGGTAGGTACAGAAAGCCTCCTCAGTACTCCACGCTCATCCGTCTCCTCTAGGTACCGTCTCTTCGTGAGGTCCACCTCCGGGTACCGTCTAGTCCTGGCTCGCTCTTGGCCTCTGTCAGTGTTGTCCATCGTCTGCATCCAACACAACGAGGTGCGGGCATATCCCGTGCAGGGGTGAGTATAATGATACTCAGTAGGGACCCTGAGACCCTCAAGGTCTCACAAAATTAAAAAGCCTAAACCAAATAGTATGAAATCATCGGTTAACCATTACTTAGGTATATGCCCATACATATACCTAAGTTATCAAGTAACCCATCTCAATCCTAAGGAAAACACAAAGGTCATTGACTCATCTCAAACCAGGATTTTCATTCACGATGTCGAAACCATAGCTACTGGAGAACTCCTCCTCTATCAAGTACAATGGGATTTCCACTACAAACAAGCGCTTCCCACTAACCTTGGACTGCTGAAGTACTCCATCTGTCGAGTACTGTGGGCCTGCTACTGCAACCAAGCGCTTCCCACTATGGGTCTGCCGCTACAACCAAGCGCTCCCCCTCATAGCCTACAGAGGTACACCTTCTGTCGAGTACCATGGGCCTTCCGCTACAACCAAGCACTACTCCAACGTGGGTCTACTAATACAACCAAGCGCTCCCCACTGGGCCATCCGAATCACTCCAAATCGATTGATCAGTATTCGTCAAATCTCAGCCAGCTACTAGGTCTCTGCAATCTGTTCGCTCGTCACCGAGAGGGTCCGCTCCACGAGTGACTGGTCGATACTTTAAAGTGTAACAAAACCTCACTTGTAATTGTCTCAAAAGAACCTCCAAATCATAGGGGTCTCAACGCAACAGACAGTGCGTCAATCGGATGCTCGGTCTGAGAGTTATTGGCATTTCCGTCCAGGGGCCCAGTTGGTTTTTAGGCTCAAACCAACCCCACTGTACACCAACTACATCCAAACCTCAAGTGGAGTACGCCAAAAGAACCATATCTTCAAAAGGAAACCAAAGTAGTTTATGGAACATCAATTGGACGTCCGGTCCTTAAGTTATACGTGTTTCCGCTCCGAGGGCCTGGTTGTAATTACTCTCGTTCCAAACCCAACCATTTTCCAAAGTTGTCCAAAACTCACTTAGAGTATAGAAAAAGGACCGCCTCATCGCATGGATCCCAGTGCCGCAGACAACGCGGCGATCAGACGCGCGGTCTTGATGTTATTCTCGTTTAAGTGAAACGGGCCCGGCCCGTCAAGCCCAGTGTGCTGGCATGTCGGCCCGACACTGTTCGGTGGGTCCGACCCGGCTGAGGGTCGGCCCGACCTGGTGGGGCGTGGCCCGGCCTGGAGCGGCCCGACCCGGGTTTGTCTAGCTGGTCGAGCGGTGCGGGGGGCACATCCCCTCAGTTTACCGAACCGGCGACGGCACCCCTTCTACCCGGCCGGCCGAAGCCGCCCAGTTTTTCCTAGCACGAGCGGCCAGCACCGGTGGGCCGCTGCTCCTACACACGCAGCGCCTATAGGCACAACAGTTCCTTCCGCCCAGCCAGCTGGCAAGCCGGCCGGTTCGCCCGCCGAAGCGGGCCGCGGTCTTCAGACAGCGCGGTGCCGAGGAGCGTCGCGGTTCTCCAGCCCAGCCAGCTATGGCCTGCCGGTTCGGTTTGTCTACCGAGCGGCCTGCGGATGTGGGTCGCGGTTTTCTCCATGCGGCCACCGCCTCCGGTCGCCGCCACCTCCATTCACCTCCTCCACCGGTCATCACCACCTCCCATTGCCGCCACCAAAATATTCAAGAACCATCGGAGGGTCATCGGGCCGTGTTCTTTCGGCCCACACCCTCCGCATTAGGCGATATCAATTGGCTGAAGACAATACAAGAATTCACCAAGGACGGAATATAATTTCATTCAAATAAAATTATATCAAACCCCCTACCTTTATTCCGATGCTCTCATGTCCATGTCGCGGGAAGAGGATTCGAAGATGACGTCGATTCGTTGACGTCGGGACGCGTCTGAGGAGGAAGCGTAGTCGACGTTCCTCATAGGCGGAGTCTTCTTCCTTGATGTGGAGGGAGAAGAATAAAGAAGAGGATGATCATGGGCCTTGAGTCCTTCTTTGGATAAAGTAAATGTTCTTCGTTGAAGAACGAGGTTCTTCATCGAGGGAGGAACACCTTTCTTCTAATTCTCCAGAGTCTCCCCAAATTAAAATTTTCTAACCCAAATATTAAAATAAGGCTCCCCAAATTAATATAATTTCCATGCTATTAAAATTGATATAAAATGAACCAATTAATTAAGGGTGAACAATAAATTAAAAAGATGGAGTTGTCACACATAATGGAGGGAGGTGGAGAGGCTCCACCTTAAATGAGGGGAGGTGTTAAAACATAAGAGGAGTTTATGGGAGTTGAGGGGAGGTGAAAGGGTTTAGGTTCGGATCAGCCCCACTACACTAAATCCTCTCATGGGAGGTTATGTGGGGTGTGGGCTACACCCCAACTAACCTTTGGAGGAAATAACTAACTCTTAAATAAAATTGTATAATACAACAATTTTATTTAATTTGCTATGAATTACCCAAAAAATTAACTTTCAACCCGCATAAAATGCAACTGCGGTAAAGGTCCCCTTAAGTGAATATCAGTGCTGCGAGTTCATCGGTGTCCTTGGATTTCAATTCTGAGCACCGGTTCAAAAGATATAAAAACCCATACGTACTTTTACTGAACGTACCCGAACAAAAACATCAGAAATTGATTCCGGGCACACCGGGCCTCGGAATCAGGTGCCGTTAGAAACAGCGGACTCATAAAATTCCAAAGAAATTAAGAAAAGAATTTCCTTAAAATTTCCAGGTCTTTACATTGTCGACCAATAATGTTCTCAGAAATCACTATACATCATCATGTTTCTTGGGTGGATGGAAAATATAGATATTTGAGCATAACTTATTATCTATTTATTTATCTTTTTATATGAAGGACCAAAATTTCATTTTTCAAAACTCATAAATCCTTAATCATCAATTGTAAAATATGATGATTCTCTTTTTATCATATCACTAACCTTATCCTATATATCCACATCACTCCATTAATATTTCATAATTTTATATATAATGGATGGATGACTAATCAGTTGTGAAAGGTAGGGTGATTTTCCATTCATTATTCTTGTAATGTCTATACATTACATGTCTAAGAGGATTGGAACCTTCTCAATCCCTATTGAAGATAAAGTTGTTGTATCTTACTTACACAGTTCATCTTCCACATTATCTCCCTTCCCATAATGGTAGTAGATTTATCATTTATAATTCATGATTGGATATATCTATCTTTCTTAGTTTATATTGAGAACCGTCTACGTGAATATATATTTTAGGCTATTATAGTTCATATATATATATAAGTATATATATACAAATTCAGTCCATAGAGATAATTTTTTCATATAATTAATGAAAATATTAACACCCCCAACTCTAGATTTTTCATCAGATAATTTTTCTCATTTTCCTTCATTTTTCTTGTGGAATAGGCTATCACTCTATCATTAAATATGAGTAAACAACCCAAAATAATCATTGAAGAATCACTATAAATCAAACTTCCTTCCCTAAGTGTGAGTACTGTGACTAAAAGTGCGGTATATATCCTTTTATTCTACTCCATGAATCTATCTTTAGATACATATATCTAGAAACACAACACTCACTTATGATTTATCTTAGTTAGGGGGTTTTACAACATGGAGAAGTTTCTCACAAACTATCAACAATACCTAGTTAATATGAGGAAACCATGGATATCTTTTTGATATGTTGTTCTAGGCCATTCATCAAAAAAATTAGTCTTCAGAGGGTCCACATGTATCCTATTAATTGAGTAATATTCCCCAAGAATTGTAGTTTATCCATCCAAAACTCACATTTACTGTATTTTCATATATATTCTCCTACATAAAAGTCTTCATAATATCAATCATATTATTCTCATATTCCACCATAATTTTTGAGTATATAATAATATCATTTATAAATACTATATCACGTTTCTCAAGGTAATATCTAAATAGTCTATCCATTTAGTCTATGAAGACTGCTAGAGAATTCATGAGTCTAAATGTCTTGACTATTAACTCATAGTTGTTGTGCCAAAAAAATGTGATATTAGGAATCGTATCATTCTTCACCTTTAGCTAATGATATCCTTCTTTAATTCTACCTTTATAAAATAATTTTTCTTTGTGTAACTGATTAAACAAGTCATAAAATTGTGAAGAAGGATAGTAGTTCTTTATCAGGATCTTGTTGTGTCCATAAAAATTAATACATAGATGCATTGATTCATTCTTCTTGAAACATATAACTATTTCACCCCAGGGTGAATTACACATAAATATAAAACCTTTATGAATACTATCTTTTAGTCACTTATTTAATTCATCTAGTTCAAATCGACCCATTTTCTATGATGTTTATAATATCAGTATAGGTCAATGTATAAGATCAAATGAGGGAAAACCTCCTAATCATGAGGAATACTGGGAAACTGTTTGGGTAATACATTTTCATATTCACTTATAATGGGAATATATTAAATAATAGTTATCTATTTTTTATATTATTTATGCAAGATATGTTTTCTTATGAGAAAATAATATTATTTTTGTAAATAATGATTCTAAAGGATATTCATCCTCTTCCATAAACTTGTATATAATTTAAGGAAAACTAAGGATATGGGAAGTGATCTCATTTTTATATTAGTTGATGTGGGATTTATATAAATATACCAAAACCATTCCAAGTATAGAATCAAATTACACTATAGGGAGTATGAATTATTTTACATAACATCCATCCCATATATATTTATTTGGGAGGATTCATATACTTGAGATGCATCAATTTCACCATTTTTCATCATTATCGATAATTTATCCATTATGATTTATGTTGATGTGTTGATAGTTCTAATAAAACTACTTGATATGAAAGAATATACAGAACCAAAATAAATTAATATATTCTATATTATTGAATGAATAAATATTGTACAAGTCACCACATCATTTTCTTGATCCACCTACCTAGTAGTTTTATTATATGTCTATCCTTGATATATTAGCCTTTAGTTTTGTGTAAATTGGTCATATTTAATAACCATTTTCTTACTAAATTGGTTTTTATAGATTCGATGTTCCACACAATTGAAACATTGTATAATAGGTTGAAGATTGATCTACACATACTTGTTTTCAATTACATTAACGGGATTGTTCATCTCACTTATATATTAATTGTCTTTATTTTCTTCCTTTTCAAATTTTCAAATTTTCTTTTTCTCATTGAGATAGTTCCCATGATTCTTCTTCCTACACATTTGAAATGCATGGTGTTTGATTTTATCGCTAACCTAAGTTTTATCTGGCATCCCCCTAGAGTTATTCTCTATTATTCATTTATTATCTCTGTCCCCATGATACCACTAATAATCACCCATTTCCATACAAATTTTGAGGACAAACAAACAAATTTTTTATATCTATATAAGTCCCAAATTGTAAAATCTCTTCATGGAAACTTCATTAGCACACTAAATAGGAGGTCAATTTTAAGTTCCCTGTTAATGACTAAACTAATGGAATATCATGAAATCAATGTAAAGTTTACCTCATAAAACCCTATTGATTCGTTCTCCTTTTTCTCCAGTGAAAGTAATTCCATATCCCTTTTGAAATAGATAGAGGAAACGAAATATTTATTTACAAATAAATTCTTTTATACATACAAATCAATATATTATATATCATTTATGGTATTTGAATTAATAATCATTGTCCAACACTAGTCAACTTCAACCTCAATGCGGTAAAAAACCAATATGATCTTATTTTTTTTTCGAGCATTGAAGATTATATAATATATTCTTAATTGTGTTAATATATTGTTCAGTGATTATGGGATCAGTAGATCCATTAAAAAATGAATGTCACTATTTTAGAAAGGACTCAACTGTAACTTTATCTCTTAGAGGGTGTTCTACATGGTTGAAGTTGTTATTCATGACTTGAGTTTTTTATTACATTTATACCAATAACTATCAAACTCCTTCTCATATAGTGTTAGGAATATTTTTGCTGTAGTCAAAAAATTTCCCATTACACATGTCGCTAACATGATTCCCCCCATGTCCATCCATTTTTTAAATAATGGATATTTAGGGATAGGAATACTTTTATTAATATGTATATAAAAGCTAAATCATAAACATAGAAGTAGTAACACATACATTATATGAAAAATAAAAAATATAAACATTTATCTTTTCAATTTATGTTATCCATGGTTATTTTTATATTAGGTTCTCTAGCATAATTATGATCTAAAACACGTATATTGAAATCCTTCATAATGGTTTGTAAAGGGGAAATGAATTATCCAAAGTATATACCTCATGAATTTCCATGAAGGTGTGCATTTATGCCTCTTTATGATACACTATATGATGATCGATTTAATATCCAATCTTCCCTTTTAGGGTTATTAACCCTAGGTACATCTATGTTAGATCCTTTGTCCACTTATAGTATCTAGGAGTAATTAATTTTTTATTGGAATTTAATAATTGAATAAGAAGACATAGTTCTTGATAAAAGCGATAGATGATTTGTTATTCCAAAGTAGAAAATTCAAGAGATGGATATATAGAAGAATGAATTGAAATGAATTAATCGAGTGATGCTTTATGAAATAAGTAAATGTTATTTTTATGGAATAAATAAGAATATTGATTTCCCTATAAACAATATTTAAACCAAAAGGGTTCTTCATTATGTAATTAGGGTTTATTAGAATTTATTCATTCTTTAAATACATTTTATGGTGGTGATTCTTGACATAAGACAAGAAATTATAAATTTCCCTTAAATATGGTTTACTATAAGGTGGGAATTTTGAGTGGAACTAAAAACATATATAACACTAGGAATGAAATGGATATTTAACTACCTGTATATTTAAGGGACATATGTTCAAAATATAATAATTTAATGTTAATAATACTGCATAAAATGAAGAATAGAATAGAATCTGTAATCAATGGCTAATGAGGGTGGTACATAAGATCTGTTACATCATGTCCGAATTATCCTTGCTCATGTTCTTAAAATCCTAAATAATTAAATTAAGTTCATTAAAAATATACCTAAGAACCTTATTCATCTATATTTTAATTTTTTAGTACCATTTATTAACTTTTTTTATTTATCTTTAATATATTTTCCACTTACATCAGTTACTCGGTGTTGTTCGATTAATTTCAACAAAACACTTCAAGTTTGTTGACAATGGTAAAAATTATTATAAACTTACTTCATGATCTCCAAAATTGTTCAGGATTATTCTATTTATTATTCCATTATTAAAATATTATATTGTTTTAAAGGTTATACCACAATAGACCCAAATTAATAATGGTGCATTGATAAGTTCATTTAAGGTGGTTAAAGTTACTATGACCATTTATAATTAATCACACATATATAGTTCCCAATATAATTATTATAAAATATTAGTGGCATAAAAATTATAATATTTACATAAAAAATAATTTTTTAAAATCCATCCATGTTAGGTGGTCATGAGAAACAAAACATGTCATTTTGTGGAGGCGGTAGTGCATAAGTATACACAAATGAAACATTCATTTTCTATAGAATAAGGGGTGTGGATGAAGGAAATTAAATAAAAAATTTTTAAGAAATATAATAATGTTACAAATATTATGTTGTTTAATTAAATAACCCTTTTTAAACAATCATTTATGGTACTGATGAAAAATTGAATATGTCATTCATGAATGCAGTAACCCAAGCAAACACATAAAGACATTTTAATTTTCACAATCATTTTGGATGAAACTATAAAATTTACATTCTATTATTATAATAATAATTCATCATTGTAAATATTAATGTGTTTTCATACCTTCATGGATAGATGGTATTTGAGGGGTGTAGAAGAAGAAAAGAGTTAGAAATGTTTCTATGTGTGTATTACCCACCCCATGGAAGTTTTACATTTGTGAACTTTTTTAAGGAATTTGAGTTTGGTATTTTGGTAAGACAATGGATATAATATTATGGTTAGGGTGTTGATGAGAAACTAGGGAAGTTATTTTTTTATGAAAAATAATTGCAATGGGTGGAGAAATGGGAGGATTTGATATCCTTTTATAGGTAAAGATAGTTTCATTTTTTAAAAATATCATTACTTTTAAATAATTCCATTTCGTTACTCATGGAAAATGGATAATAAAATGTACAATAATGGTATGGGGAAAGATATATTGTTTATCCTCCCTCTCACATCAAACATCATACATTTTTTACACATGTTTTAACTCTTTTCATTGTGTTAAAAAACATTAACCCAAATTTACTATTATTAAGACAACTCCAATTTCACCCTCGACAACTAATTATAATGGAGAAAATTAAAATATAAATTATCTAGTAATTAGAACATAATAATTTCAAATACAAAAAATAATTTTATAAAAAAATTTCTAATAGTTAGAATTTTTTTAGTATTACCGTTTATAATTTGTAATTTCAATTTCTTATAAAAAGTTTATTTTAAGCTTAAAATTTCGGCATAGGATAATATTATCAAGGTTTTTTGTTATTAAGAAATAAAATTTTCATTATAAAATAACTAAAAGTTTTTTGTATTTTATAGAAATAAAAAACTTAATTTTTCAAATATAATATTGAATTTAATGTAAAGAAAAAAATTATATTTTTATGATAGAGAAATATTACTTAAGTCCAAAAATGTTAATAATATGATTTATATATTCAAACTAATATTTTATAATATATAAATATTACTTATTAATTGTATATAAAATGTTTATAAATTTCAAAATATAGTTTATATTTGAAAAATAACATAAATAACAACAATTTTGGTAAAAATAGTTTTATCACTATTCACTATAAAGACAAAAAAATACCAAAAATTCATTATAAGATCATTTTCACATGATTAATATAAAATTTAAATACATTTTACTATATAAAACTTAAACAAGTAAAATTATTTTTTATATAAGTTGTTAAAACTTAATAAAAAAATTCTTTGAAAATCCATTTTAAAGTATGAAATATATATATATACACAATATGTTCAAAATTAATGATAAGGTGATTTTATTTATTATTATAAATATTACCTAATATAAGACATGTATATATTAATAAGCGAAAACTTTTAGATAAATTATGAGTCATTACACCCAGTGTAACTAAGGAATCTCATAAGGATATTTCATAGACGAAAAACATCTTTGAAAATGAATTATTTGAACGATATCACATAGAAAGGGATAAAAAATAATATTGTTTGGGGCCAAGAGTTCAATAATTTAAATTATATATATATATAACATATAATAAATCATTTAAATTAAATCCCCTGAGTGTCAATCCTTTTGAATATGAAAAATAAAAAGGACGTGAAAACAAAAAATATAATTTAGAAAACATTTGTAACATCGATTTAAAATACAATATTACATATCATTTATGAAATTAACATTTGAAAAGGTGAATTAAAATATTTTTGACCATTTTACTTTTAAAAATAATCCCCAATAAGTTATCCTTGAAAATGACATAATGTTTTTTATATAAAATTTGTATCCAAAGATAAAACAATTGATAATTAAAGGAAAAGAACCCTTTTAAAAATTTAAAAAGAACAATGTTGAAAACCCACATAGTACCAATTTTTTTAAAAACATAATTTTAGAAATAGAATAAAAAATACCATGTGATAAAATATTTGGGTGCTAGAACCAAGTATTGGAAGAATAATCCTCAAGATAAAACATTTATAACTCAAAGAAGGGAAATTTGAGTTATCAATTTGACTTATGGGATTATAATCCATATGATAAGTAATATTGAAAAAGGATTTATGTGTTAGGAACTAAAATATAATTAATAAAAAGAAGTAATACTTCATAATATAATCAATAGTATAATTTTCCCTTCTTTTATGAAAAAAGTTAGAAAGAGAAGTCATAACTCATTGAATGAGAGTTGATTTAACAAAATTCCTTACTACACAACGAACAGTTGAAGAAATATAAATTCAATGAATGGAATAGAATTTCGATTTATATATACCATGAAATATTATCTTTTTATTAAAATAAATCTATGGTTAGTAAATACACCATACAAGGAAACATGGTTCAAAAAATGTACCTTGTCTCAGTGAATCAAAGTTGAGACCAAGAAAACCCTTACCTAATTCTTGATACTCTCTAAAATTTAACATATATTCCTAAATAATAAAAATAATTATCTTAATAATATAATTAATAACATTAATCATATATATTTTCATTTATAATCTTAATTTATAATCAATCTTTATAAGAATTCTAGTTTGTTATTACCTTTTTAAATATCATGTGTATATAGTCTTGATTGGATTCAAACTACTTTCGTGAAAATAGTTTTTGTGTTCATTATTGATATAAATTTAATCATTAAATGATCAGTAATGTTACAATAATAGATGTTATAAGATAGTTAAATGGAATAACTTCATTCCATGGTTGTTTTCTTCATATACTATGAAGGTGAAATCAATGATGATGGTGTTTCAATGATTCATAATAAATGATGGGTGTTTTATTAAATAATGAGTTTAATAAAAAATTTATAATTATATAAAAAAATTATTTAAATATTTATATCATTTTATACCTGTAATTATTTTCCCATATCCATCCATGATAAAAATCCATCGTATTGTTCAAATAGGTAGTTAAACCGATCCAAACATGTGCATACCATTATATATGCATGATTATGTGATTTATTAGTTATAATAGAGTTATACCAAATAAATAATGCTCTTATTTATTTTTTATTATTGTAATATATAATAATTTTAATTAATTAGAAGAAAAAAATGTTTATGAAAATATTACTTAATATGAATAAGAATATTTTCTTCTTTGTACTATTATTTTAAATAATTGAATTAAAATTGATCATTTTCGAACATATAATTAATATATTATCCAAATTTCATACTCTAACCTTACCAATATCATAAAAATAATATTTATCCATTAATATCATTTGTATTACCATACATGAATGGAGGTAATGAAACACAAAATGCATCATTCGATGGAAGTTCTAGTCTATGTGTCTGTATATAAGATGATTTCATTTTCCTAAAAATATAGAAAAGGAAAAATTATTTATCATAAGAATAGAATAAATAAGGTTCAAATATAATAATTTTAAATTAAATTCTCTTTTTTGAATATCTTTGATAGGCGTCGAAGGAAAACAAACATGTTGCTTCCTGGAGGCTTTAGAATACACATGCACACAAATAAAGTATTCATTTTATTAAATGGAGAGGGTAAAGGCGGTTAATTACTATTCAAAAAAATTATAACATTAATTATGTAATTAATTACTTTTATACCATATATTAAAGAGAAAATTATAATTGTCAAGTTAAGATGGAATCAAATGAAGTTAAATAAAAATGATTACTCACATTAAGCACATTGATATTTCCATGGAGTATCCCTTAGAAATACAAGAATTAAGATAATATTTTGGGAAAATATGATAATTTAATAAATATATGATTCAATGGGAAGGAAAAAAAATCAGGATTTCATGGGGGAAATAGAATTTTATGTGTGGTATTGAAGGGGTGGTGATAGAGCCCTCCTAAATGTGTGAATGGATGGTATTCTGTAAATACCCATAATTTTTTAATAATGGTAAGATACTGTCAAGGAAAGTGACTCCAAAATTGATAAATATTTTTTGGGGAAGATGTAAGGTCAATAAAGGCCTTAAAAATACAATATAACATATGTTTAAACATGTTTTAGCCTTTTGCAATGGGTTTACTATTCTGACCATAATTTACTCTTACCATGGTAGTTAGTTTTTACATATGTAATTTATCCTTAATGAATAAAAATGGAAATTATTAAATAATTGGAAACTTATTATTCTCAATTTTAAATAAATTTTATTTTATTAAATGTATATAAGTGATAAAATTCCATGACGTGTCCCACGAGGGCCCACCTGGATGACGGAAGGTTGAGCCGCAACTACCCCAATCCCACCTCTATAGGCCAGGGGATGATGAAAAGTTCCAAAAGACATAACTAAAATGGGCGGAATTTTCCACTAGTACATATATTCACCCACCCAATCATATCCATGTATAATTGTATTATAATTGTAGTAAAAGAAATTATGTAACAACCCAAAATTTTAAAATATGATGATCATATTCAATTTGGTATGTGACATGTAAAACCAAGAAAATAAAGGAATATAAAATCCTTAATTTATGATAAATTTACTATTTTAAATAAATTAAAAATATTTTATATCTTTTAGTTCACACAATAGTGAGTTTTCTTGAATTACAGGCAACAATGACATTCTTTTATGGCTTGTGTTACACACAAGACCGAGATTTGTGGAATAATTTTAATAATATAATTGAAAATAAAAAAACATCAACTAGAAATTAAATTAATCGTTATAAATTTTATTTATTAAATTATAAAAAAATATGGTTTAATTCTCTGTTTACCAATCAATTCCAAATGAAAATAAAAACCAATTGAATACAAAGAAAATGTTTTTCTAAAAACTATTTTTATATTCCAAAGGAATTTTTTCTTAAAAAATTAAATTAATTACTATTAGTGGATTATATTAATTAAATTTATATATTATATATTACTTTTTTACATTAATCCCATAGATTTTAGGGGAATTGAATAATAAAAAATCTAATTTGACGCATAAAAAGCTCTATTTCTCTAAAGGCACTATTGTTGCCTTTTGACGAAACAGTTCTTTTAAAAAAATTGAAAATTTTATAAATTTTACTTGATAGAATAAAGTTATTTTTTGAAATTTTAATTTCAAACATTTCTTATGCTGAATTTTTTATATTTTTTGAGAAGTTTAATTTTATGATGAATAGTGGAAAATATTGAATTTTAATTGAAAACAACGCTTTCATCTAAATAATTTCTAATGTTAAATTATAATTTAAATTAGTTTTAAAGTAATAATAGTTCAAGTATATATATATTAATTCAATTTATCTCAATTGAATTATTTTTATATTGAATCTATATATAAATACTTTGTAAACTTTTGAACATTTCACATGAAAACCATCTTTCTCTTTCCATTTGCATGATCAATTTTAAATTAATTTCTACCAATTATATGATATAAAATTTTAAAATGGATTAAATATTTTGAATCATAATAATATATTATTTCTAATAAGTCTAACTTAATTTTTTACCAATGTGATTAATGAGAGCAATTAGAATAATTTACAGCGATTAAGGAGAAAACGAGTTTACATAGTGGTTAAACATAGAATATAATGTGTAAAAATTACCGAAAACATTTCAAAAACATTTGAAGGAAGTATTTATAGCCTAAAATTGTATTATATAGAATTAATAATAATCATGTTTTGATGAAAAGAATAATATTTGGGTGGAATTCTCTCTTTAAAAAATTACAACTGTGCCACTCATCCCACTTATAAAAGGCCACCCCTCCCCTCTCCACTTACCACATTCAAACCAATTTGGTTTGGCCAATACCATCCCAAATAACTCCCAAACATTAATACGCTCATAATAGAGGCCTTATCTTGGGCATAAATCATACTTTGTAAGGAAATAGTGAAATCCTAAGGAGGAACCCGAATAAGAGGTAACATTCTTCTAAAATATTTTTTCATTTATTTCCTTATCCACCCCATTAATTTATTATTATACCATTATTATATAATAAAATATGTGTCTTCCATAAAATTATAATATTTATGTAAAATTTGTTATCTATAAATTCACAGACATCCATTAATGGGTTACAAAATCATCATTCATGAGTACGGAAGACTACCGCCTCACGAGCTGATGTCATTCATTTTTCCATTACCACCATTTGAGGATGGGGATAATGATGAAAATATTATTTACATATTATATATATTATATCATTATTCTTATAAAAAATTTTATATAACACATACTGTGACAGCCCAAGATTTTATGAAGAATATTCTTTTTAATTTCACTAATGTCTTGTGTTGTACGCTACACCAAAAGGAGCTTTCACAACACACATCCTTGACTTGCCTTTCATTACACGCAATCACGTCCTTCCTCGATAGCGTGTGTAGTACGCAATAACGAGTTTCACTAAACAATAATATGCTATTAAAATATTATTAAAACTAGCCGTTATGAATAGTAATAACCACTTTTTGAAATTTTGTAAATTTTATTTTTCAAAATAGAATTAATTTTTGGATTCGTAATATCGAAATTATCTTAGGGTGAAATGTTGGTGATTTTCGGATAACTTTGATATTTTGATGAATAGTGAAAATTACTAAATTTTGATTAAAAACAACTTTTTCAATCGAAATAATTAATAGTGATAAATTATTAATTTGAGTGGTTTTAAAGTATATTTAGAATATATTTTTAAAATTTAATACAATTTTGGTCATTGGATGTAATTTCACATGTAAACTAGTTATAAACAAGTGTCAATCTTTTGATAGTTATTATCTCTTAAAAACACGCCTTTTGTTTTGATGACGGGAATTAATTTTTAAATTAATTAATGCAACTGATATGTTTTGAATTTGGTAAAATAGAAATCATTTTTGAGTTCATAATATCAAATATAGCTTAGGCCTAATTTTTGGTATTTTTCTGAAAACTTTCAATTTTTGATGAACAGTGAAACCACTAAGTGGTAGTTAAAAAACTGAATTTTTCATAAAACTTAATTTTACTGCTTCTGTGAGTGGAATTTCAAAAATCCAAGAGACACGGTTGATGTCAGTAAGTAAAATGTGGTTCAATGAGATAAAAATAATTTTTGGTGAATAGTAACTTTTTTACTTTTATTTACCACGGTTAAAAGTAAATAGGGTAATTAGGGGTAAAAATGATATTATTATTACCCTAACACATGTCATAATTCTATTGGATAAGTGTAATTAGACCAAAAACAAGCTTAGGAATAAAATATGACCATTTAGGCCCACTTGGATTAGATTAGGACATTTATTATTATTTAATTCAAAGAAGAGTTAAAAGAGTTAAAATCAAAGTTTGTTTACTAAAACATTTTTAATATAGGGTTATACATAATGTAAATTCGATTGTAAATATTCATTAGAAAGCTAAAAAGATTTAATACATAATGGTATTTTATTTGTAATTTTTAGACATTAAATAATTTAATTTATTTATGACACAACAATGATGCAGTACTTATCTTATTAATGAAATATTGACATAATTGATGTTATAAATACTCAAATAAATATAATTTGAGACTTTTTATGACTTAAACTAACTTTATAGGTTACTATGACATGTTATTGTTGATTTAATTAACTTTGTTCGAACTTATCATTATATTATTATTTTCACAAAAATAAATTACTAAATAGTGTCAAAATTGACATAAAATAGTTTTTAAAACAAATATTATATTATTAATTGTTATTTTATTCCTAAAAATCTAAGATTCGGCCAAATGACTTAGATAAGGTTATATATATTAATAATAAACAACTTGGGGTTATTTTGGCTTCTTATAGTAAGTTTATTAACCTTATAGTGTAAGAACACAAGAAGACACGGTAAAAGTAAAATTATTTAACTTAATGTTAAATCTAAATGATAAGGTTAAAATAGGAACCTAAACATGTCTAAATTGTATTGGATGAGAGGATTTAGACCCATCCCCACCTTAGACTCGAAATAAATCAATTTGGAGCTATTTAAAACCGAACTTGACTTTATAATAAAATAATATTTTTAGTTTTTCCAAAGGAGCCCCTCTCCTCCCTTATAAAAGGGCACCTCCTCCCTCTCTTCCTCACACAACTTTGAGCCTTCAAGCTCGGCCTACCCATAAAAAATTCTCTTCTCCATTCCCTAGAAACATCCTAGAGGTTCTGGTCTTCTTCAAAGACCTATTTTAGTTCCCTAAGAGGAGATCTCAAAGAGGAGCTTCAAAGAAGAGGTAATTTCCGTTACCGATTCTTTCAACTTTATTTCTTCTTCCACTTCTTCTTATTAGGTTGTTTCATTATGAAGTAATAAAATCAGTATCACTCACATACTGATATGTTATTATAAGTATTAAAAAACCCTATTTCACCATCTATCCATCCTACGGAAAACAAAATCACCACACGTGCGTACGTACCGAATACCGTCTCCACGCCGTGGTATAATCTGTTTTTCCACCAACACCTTACATGGATGGGTATTATGGTTTAAAGAATAACTATACATCGTTATTATAAAATCATAATGATTATGATATATTGTATCATCCACTACAATTAAATTCAATAATTATGGAAATGATATCATCGCTCGTGCGTACGTACGGACTACCGTCTCCACGACGCGATGAGATTCATTCTCCATGTTAACCATTTAAGAATGATTATAAAGTATATATAAACAATAATAATGAAATATATGACATTATAAAGCTACTGGATTTATGTGTGTGTATATATGTATGTCATATACTTAATTCACTCAATTCAATAAGGGAACGAAAACAGCGTTCATGCGTACGTACGGCCTACCGTCTCCATGAACGGTGTATTTATTTCCATTTATCGATCCATTATATATATGTATATTCTGAATATATATTATATATAAATCATGTTTTATATTCTATAATTAAGTTATAATGATCTAATTAATCATATGAATAATTACAAGTTTAAACACGAATGACAAATGAGACGATTTTACCCAAAACGCTACTTTAACATGAATTTACAAAAGATCGGGTAATATAAAGTCATAAGTTAACCATATATGATATAATAACAATGAATATGATTCTGTAATAAGTCAATGACATTATTTAAATCATTATACAGGAGGTTCGGACACTTACGAAGAAAATCAGACCTAAGGTAAGGGAAATATCACAATCTCATTTTTATCTGAGATTGTTTATACTTTGGTATTTACTGGGGTGTATTTTATCATCCACATCCATGTTTTCTCAATATGTAATATTATTTCCATCCACCTACAATTGTTTAAATCCAATTTTACCCTTCGATGAGTTTTTATTAAAGGATATGAAAGTAATCTTTTGTGGTTTTTCGTACGAGGTACTTTTTGACTTCTCCGACAAAAGTACGAAGACTGTTTTTTTAACTTATACGGCATGAATGGATTTTTAAAAAATTATTTCCAAGAAGCTTCCTTTACAAGTTTTCAAGTTTATTTTTAATCAACTTCTTTTAGTTTAAAGTTGTATGACATGTTAAGAAATGAAAAATGTTTTTGAAGAAGAAAGGATATTTTTCTCAAGAATGGAGTTCAAGTGTTTTATCAAAATTATTTTCCATCTAAGATAATAAAGGGTTCTGTTTCTATCCCTATTATTACATGGATTTTATTATGTTGTGATGGAAATATTTTTATGAATTCCCTTATCTTATATGAATTGTTTTATGATGTCATGTTGTTTAAGAATCCCATTTTTATTACATGGGTTATGCTATGATGTATGGTTTATGATTTTGTGGCACACATAAGAATGGTATCATTATGAGATGGGTGGGACCTATATCTCCCTCCAATGCATTGGGTAAAGATTTTATATCTCATCAGATAGACATGGCTGGAACGGTAGGTTATACCGGTTCAGTGAAACAGGACTGAAACGAGGGTGACTCTGTTCAGAAAGGGACTTTGTCCACTAAGATAGTCTTGGCAATGAGTATTGACTAACAAGAAATGATTCTCTATGATTATGTGTGTATGCCACAATGTTTCATGTTTTAAGTTATGATTATTGGGATTTCATTTCACTACTATGATTTATCCCATGTTATGAAATTATGCTCTCTTAAGCAGGTTAAGATTTCCAAAATGTTATGTTCTTTTGAAAATGATGTGATTGATATTTCCTTTGTTTACCCTTACTGAGCATTTGAGCTCACCCTTTTATGTTTTCTTTTCCCCAGGATATAAACAAAGGTTTTAGGTAAAAAAAGGAAGATCTTTATGGGTGATGTTGAAGATCTTTCACCACGATTAGAAGATTATATTCTGAGTTTCCAAAGACACTAAACTATTACGATCCTTGTGTGTGTTTTTTTGTTATGTACTAAGTATTCCACAAAATTAATGCAATGTCCATGTACGTCAAGCTTCGGGTCTCTACAGTTGGTATCAGAGGAAAGGTTTAGTCAACCTTTGGAAACTAGGATGCGAAAACGTTAGTGAGATCCCTAGAGATATTTCTAAGGTATGTCTAGGGATGTCCTTAAGGATAAGTATACGTATAGGATACAGTCCTAGAACTACGATAACGATCATAGAATTTAACCTAAGATGTTAGACATTGAAGGTACTCCCCCTTTATTATGTTGTTTTCCCTAGCATGATTTTTGCCTCTCACACTATTCTTTTTGGGTTTTAGATGATGGCTGGAACCCGAAGGAACCGTGTTGATCAATGCAATGGAAAATGCAATGATTGCCCTCCTGAACAAACAAATGTTATGGGAGATGGAGTGCAAAATCTTATTGCTATACTTACACAAGCTATGAATAATTCTGGGCTTCCAAATGAGCAGAGAAGGGAACAATATTCTCATGAGTCCTTTATGAGGCAACGTCCACCTTCTTGCAGTGGGTCTTCCGATCCACTTGTTGCTGAACAATGGATCAGTACCACTGAAAAGATATTTTCAGTTCTTCAATGTTCTGGGCATGATAAAGTCATCTTAGCAGTATATCGTTTGGAAGGTGAAGCTGATCAATGGTGGAATCTTATCAAGAATACGAGGCCAAGAGATGAAATTGAGTCCATGGAATGGGACGAGTTCAAGAACTTGTTTTTCAGTAAGTAATTCCCTCATATTCTTCGAACAAAGATGGAAAAGGAGTTTCTTGAGCTGAAGCAGAAGGATGATGAATCTGTTGGTATATACGAAGTGAATTTTACAAGACTTGCAAGGTATGCATCTGGCATTATCATCCAACCTGAAAGTAAAGTTTATCGATTTTTCAGTGGATTAAAACGAAGTCTTCGAAGGGAATTAGATATAAGAGACTTCAGTAGCTATGAAGAAATTGTGCGTTGTGCTATCAAGGTAGAAATGGAAGTTGGTGTTACATATCCATCTCATGGTTTTGACAATAAACGAAAGATTGAGTTCAAGGAGAAATCTTAGAATAATGGTGAAAAGAAGATGAATGTTTCCTTATGGTCAAAGTGTGGAAAGAAGCATGGTGGAGATTGTCTTAAAGGGACTAGAAAATGTTTTAAGTGTGGAAAATAAGGTCATCGAGCAGCTGAGTGTCGAAGTAATGGAAAAAGAGTTTCTAATGATGTGAATGAAGAAAACACTGCAGAGAACGCACCACCAACACTTCAATGCTTCAAGTGCAAGGAAATGAGGCATTATGCTAATAAATGCCCTAATCCAAGGGTTAGTGATGATCAACATGAGCAACCACTTAAGGCAAAGGACAAAGGGAAGTTACATGCGATCACTATTGGCGATGTTGAATATGACAACGATGTGGTGGAATGATTAAGTGTTTATGTAATGGGATTCCAAAATAATGTTGTATCATGGAGTATTGAAATATTTATGTATTGGTCTAATGTGGTATTCAAAGTGATTGAGATATTTTTGGAAATAAGATGATATGCGCATAATGAAGGGAAAACGAGAAAATGAAATGTTTAACAGTATTCATGAGCTCATGATTGATATAAGGACTAAGTGAAATCATGGTTTGAGTATATAGAATTTTTGGATTTTGGTATGTGGAAAGAGTTAACTTTTGACAGAATTCATGTTTTCACTAAGGTTTAATTGGTATTCATTTTTCAAGAGAATACATGATTAAGGTATTCACATGATTGGAATGTGACCAACAAGAAATATCTTATGATATATGGGGATCAACGATGGTATTAAATCTCTGGTAATTGTTTTCACTATATTATGAGAGTGGACTGCAGTATTATGGATAAGCCTAAAGATTGGAATGGATTATATTGGACATAAGATAGTATTGTTTAAGGATAGAAGTTTTTCGATATTATTGATGGGATGTTATAGTAATATAGTTTTAGAAAAAGGACAACCTGCAGGACGGGCGACAGCCCATCGCGTCGGACAAGGCCGTGGGAATCGAACCCACAACCGAAGTGCGGCTGACCTTTATCGCCTACCACTGGCCTACAGGAAGTCCCTGTTTAGTAGAAACTAGTTTTATTTTATTAAGCAGTATGATATATGAATTATAAGTCCATTTTAGGAACCATATATGATTAATCTCACTAAAGAATGACTTATGTATATTTAATAACTTTTGCTAACATTTTGTTTGAGACAGATGGAATGACCTGTCATACTAACACTTCACGAATAACAAATTCAACTTCATTTATTTAAGAGATGAAGTGGAAATTGTTCAAGGCACGAACAACAGTGAGATTGTACCAAAACAAGTAAGTATTTATTCTAATTCAAATTCTTCAACTTTAGGGAAATGATCTTGAAAACCAAAAATGTTGTCCTAGTGCTCTTATATTTGATTAATCAGACGGTACCTTAGATTGTCACAAATTTATGGATTTGTGATTGCTATCTTTTCCATAGCCATGTTCTCTACCACTCTCCATCAGAACATGATGGTTAGATTTCTCTTCTATATCCATATTTTCACCTATGTGGAAACCCAGTGATTAGTTTATTTGGGTAAACGTTACGTTTCATACTTTTGTTTTTAAAGATTGGTTTTGGTATTCCTTTTTACGATGTGGGTTTCGATTAAAGAAACTTTCGAATAGTAAACTATTTATAACCCCGATGAATTTCGAGGGCGAAATTCATTTTAAGGGGGGTAGAATGTAACAACCCAAGATTTTATGAAAAATATTCTTTTTAATTTCACTAATGTCTTCTGTTGTACGCTACACCAAAAGGAGCTTGCACAACATGCATCCTTGACTTGCCGTGCATTACACGCAATCGCGACCTTCCTCGATAGCGTGTGTAGTACGCAATAACGAGTTTCACTAAACAACAATATGCTATTAAAATATTATTAAAACTAGCCGTTATGAATAGTAATAACCACTTTTTGAAATTTTGTAAATTTTATTTTTCAAAATAGAATTCATTTTTGGATTCTTAATATCGAAATTAGCTTAGGGTGAAATTTTGGTGATTTTCAGATAACTTTCATATTTTGATGAATAGTGAAAATTACTAAATTTTGATTAAAAACAACCTTTTCAATCGAAATAATTAATAGTGATAAATTATTAATTTTAGTGGTTTTAAAATATATTTAGAATATATTTCTACAATTTAATACAATGTTGGTCATTGGATGTAATTTCACATTTAAACCAGTTATAAACAAGTGTCAATCTTTTGATAGTTTTTATCTCTTAAAAACACACCTTTTGTTTTGACGACGGGAATTAATTTTTAAATTAATTAATGCAACTGATATGTTTTTAATTTTGTAAAATAGAAATCATTTTTGAGTTCATAATATCAAATATAGCTTAGGCCTAATTTTTGGTATTTTTCTGAAAACTTTCAATTTTTGATGAATAGTGAAACCACTAAGTGGTAGTTAAAAAACCGAATTTTTCATAAAACTTAATTTTACCGCTTCTGTGAGTGTAATTTCAAAAATCCGAGAGACACGGTTGATGTCAGTAAGTAAAATGTGGTTCAATGAGATGAAAATAATTTTTGGTGAAGAGTAACTTTTTACTTTTATTTACCACGGTTAAAAGTAAATAGGGTAATTAGGGGTAAAAATGATATTATTATTACCCTAACACATGTCCTAATTCTATTGGATAAGTGTAATTAGACCAAAAACAAGATTAGGAACAAAATATGACCATTTAGGACCACTTGGATTAGATTAGGACATTTATTATTATTTAATTCAAAGAAGAGTTAAAAGAGTTAAAATCAAAGTTTATTTACTAAAACATTTTTAATATAGGGTTATACATAAGGTAAATTCGATTGTAAATTTTCATTATAAATCTAAAAAGATTTAATACATAATGGTATTTTATTTGTAATTTTTATACATTAAATAATTTAATTTATTTATGACACAACGATGATGCAGTAATTATCTTATTAATGAAATATTGACATAATTGATGTTATAAATACTCAAATAAATATAATTTGAGACTTTTTATGACTTACACTAATTTTATAGGTTAATATGACATGTTATTGTTGATTTAATTAACTTTTTTCGAACTTATCATTCTGTTATGATTTTCACAAAAATAAATTACTAAATAGTGTCAAAATTGACATAAAATAGTTTTTAAAACAAATATTATATTATTAATTGTTATTTTATTCCTAAAAATCTAAGGTTCGGCCAAATGACTTAGATAAGGTTATATATATTAATAATAAACAACTTGGGGTTATTTTGGCTTCTTATAGTAATTTTATTAACCATATAGTGTAAGAACACAAGAAGACACGGTAAAAGTAAAATTATTTAACTTAATGTTAAATCTAAATGATAAGTTTAAAATAGGAACCTAAACTTGTCTAAATTATATTGGATGAGAGGATTTCTACCCATACCCACCTTAGAATAGAAATAAATCAATTTGGATCTATTTAAAATCGATCATGACTTTATAATAAAATAATATGTTTAGTTTTTCCAAAGGAGCCCCTCTCCTCCCTTATTAAAGGGCACCTCCTCCCTCTCTTACTCACACAACTTTGAGCCTTCAAGCTCGGACAACCCCTGCCAAATTCTCTTCTCCACTTCCCTAGAGACATCCTAGAGGTTCTGGTCTTCCTCAAAGACCAATTTTAGTTCCCTAAGAGGAGATCTCAAAGATGCGCTTCAAAGAAGAGGTAATTTCCCTTACCGATTCTTTCAACTTTATTTCTTCTTCCACTTCTTCTTATTAGGTTGTTTCATTATGAAGTAATAAAATCAGTATCACTCACATACTGATATGTTATTATAAGTATAAAACAACCCTATTTCACCATCTATCCATCCTACGGAAAAAAAAATCACCGCGCGTGCGTACGTACGGAATACCGTCTCCACGTCGTGGTGTAATCTGTTTTTCCACCAACACCTTACATGGATGGGTATTATGGTGTAAAGAATAACTATACATAGTTATTATAACATCATAATGATTATTATATATTGTATCATCCACTACAATTCAATTCAATAATTATGGAAATGATATCATCGCTCGTGCGTACGTACGGACTACCGTCTCCACGACGCGATGAGATTCATTCTCCATGTTAACCATTTAAGAATGATTATAAAGTATATATAAGAAATAATAATGAAATATATGACATTATAAAGCTACTGGATTTATGTGTACATATATGTATGTCATCTACTTAATTCCACTCAATTCAATAAGGGAACGAAAACAGCGTTCATGCGTACGTACGGCCTACCGTCTCCATGAATAGTGTATTTCTTTCCATTTATCGATCCATTATATATATGTATATTCTGAATATATATTATATATAAATCATGTTTTATATTCTATAATTAAGTTATAATGATCTAAGTAATCATATGAATAATTACAAGTTTAAACACGAACGACAAATGAGACGATTTTACCCAAAACACTACTTTAACATGAATTTACAAAAGATCGGGTAATATAAAGTCATAAGTGAACCATATATGATATAATAACAATGAATATGATTCTGTAATAAGTCAATGACATTATTTAAATCATTATACAGGAGGTTCGGACACTTACGAAGCAAATCGGACCTAAGGTAAGGGAAATATCACAATCTCATTTTTATCTGAGATTGTTTATACTTTGATATTTACTGGGGTGTATTTTATCATCCACATCCATGTTTTCTCAATATGTAATATTATTTACATCCACCTAAAATTTTTTAAATCCAATTTTACCCTTCTATGAGTTTTTAGTAAAGGATATGAATGGAATCTTTTGTCGTTTTTCGTGCGAGGTACTTTTTGACTTCTCCGACAAAAGTACGAAGAATGTTTTTTTTAACTTATACGGCATGAATGGATTTTTAAAAAATTATTTCCAAGAAGCTTCCTTTACAAGTTTTCAATTATATTTTTAATCAACTTCTTTAGTTTAAAGTTGTATGACATGTTAAGAATGGAAAAATGTTTTTGAAGAAGAAAGGATATTTTCCTCAAGAATGGAGTTCAAGTGTTTTATCAAAATTATTTTCCATCTAAGATAATAAAGGGTTATGTTTCTATCCCTATTATTACATGGATTTGATTATGTTGTGATGGAAATATTTTTTTGAATTCCCTTATCTTATATGAATTGTTTTATGATGTCATGTTGTTTAAGAATCCCATTTTTATTACAAGGGTTATGCTATGATGTATGGTTTATGATTTTGTGGCACACATAAGAATGGTATCATTATGAGATGGGTGATACCTATATCTACCTCCAATGCATTGGGTAAAGATTTTATATCTCATGATATAGACATGGCTGGAACGGTAGGTTATACCGGTTCAGTGAAACAGGACTGAAACGAGGGTGACTCGGTTCAGAAAGGGACTTTGTCCACTAAGATAGTCTTGGCAATGAGTCTTGACTAACAAGAAATAATTATCTATGATTATGTGTGTATGCCACAATGTTTCATGTTTTAAGTTATGATTATTGGGATTTCATTTCACTACTATGATTTATCCCATGTTATGAAATTATGCTCTCTTTTGAAGGTTAAGATTTCCAAAATGTTATGTTCTTATGAAAATGATGTGATTGATATTTCTTTTGTTTACCCTTACTGAAAATTTGAGCTCACCCTTTTATGTTTTCTTTTCCCCAGGATATAAAGAAAGGTTTTAGGTAAAAAAAGGAAGATATTTATGGGAGATGTTGAAGATCTTTCACCACGATTAGAAGATTATATTCCGAGTTTCCAAAGACACTAAACTATTACGATCCTTGTGTGTGTTTTTTTGTTATGTACTAAGTATTCCGCAAAAGTAATGCAATGTCCATGTACGTCAAGCTTTGGGTCTCTACACATACCTTTGATATTATGTGGGAATACGATAATCTTGATCATGTGTACAACAGACAACCACCTCACAAAGTGATATGATTCGTTTACGCTTTGCATGGAATGTATTAATGATCGTTTTAATAAAAATGTGTGATTAAAATGGAATAGAATTTATAAAATAGTGATAATATCTATATATATCATTTTTTCTTTCATTCAAAACAAAAATAAAATGGAAACAATGTTTATGCGTACGTGCGACCTACCCTATCCATGAATGGTATATTCCATTTCCTTTTACCAATTTTTATAGATTACCCAGAATAAATATATACTGAATAAATATGATATTAACACCGTGGGATAAATCTAGGATTTTATTAAATCATGATACAATTAGGAGATAAAAATAAATAAAAATTCAAAACATACTAAAAAAACAATGCATTTAATTCCTGAAACAATGAAAATAATGAAATATTATTTAAAAATAGGTGATAATATGATATGAATGAATCATATATGATATCATAAATATTAAATTTTTTCTATTATAATTAAATATATTTTTTTAAACCACTATACTAGAGGTTAAACAATTTATGACCAAAAAGAAATAGTGAGGTTATTGATTTTGTCTCAATTTATATTCCCTTAAGACTTATTTGTTATTATAAACAAAATAAATTTTATTTGGAATATATAATTCCCCTTTAACATGTAATATAATGAATACTTAATTATTTATGTTACTTTATGTTTCAATCTGAATTAACTCCTCAATGGGGGTCTGACCTCAAAATTACATTGTGTTAAAAGTTAATAGACAATCTAAATGTCCTTTGTGATTGTTAACTTTATAAAAAACAATCACATTACTATAATCACTATTAATTGGAAATCACATGTCCATATTTTTTTGGTGGTTATTTTTATTTATTTTATTCCTTTTTTTATATTGTATCTACTTTGAATTTTATTTGATTAACTAGGGAACTATTGATAAATTTGTATCCTTTACCCAGTACAGTTACTTGATGATACGACACATATTTATAAATTAAACCAATTATTCAATATATGAGGAATGATTTTGAATGGTATATAATAATGTGGGTACTTCTTAATATATTCCCCTCGATGCATCGGTAGTCTCATGTGATCAATCATTTGGCCAAATCAGATGGATTTTTACGCAGTATGTTTTAAACTGTCTTATGAAAGGTCTTGATGGTATAGTTTCCATGTTCCTAGGAAAGTGGCATCCAATATTTAACATGTTACTCCATATATAATTGTGATATTATTATTATCCATGAGATTTTTTATATGATATTATCTATAGATGAAATTCATTCATAGTAAATTGAATAAATGGCATTTGATTCTGTTATTTACCTTTCCATATTGATTATGCCTTATCCAGATGTTTATTTAGAATTTGTGTTATGTTATCTAACTTTCCATTTTGATTATGATTATTGATTCATGAAATCTTCCATTTTACATAACCTTAACTAAGCATTTAAACTCACCCTGATTTTATTTTCTTTCCCCAAGATATAAAGATGAATTATTAGAATGAGATTCAAGGATACCACCACCACAATCCTTTTTTTAAATTACCAAAATCCACTTTTTGGAATAGTTGGAACCAAAAAAAAGAGCTATAATATCGGCATAGTTCACGAATATCATCCATCCACACGACACAATTGGTTCAAAATTAAAGATACAACTTTCAAATTTCAAAACCAAAATTATGAAATACCACCAAAATCAATATCATACAACCAAAAACCCACCTCAATCCGCACCACAGGGAGACCTCAAACCTGACCATAGAACCATCATCATATTGCTAGCCTAACATCGCATCACCATCACAGCCATCACACAATCATATCAACAATGTTATCATCCTTATATTGGTAACACTGTTGACCGCATCTCCAGAAACCACCACCGAAACCTAAAAAATCACCACAGTAACGTTGCATCTTCCTCTAAAACCAGACAACCATCATCATCGTTGCTGAAGCTGAACCCGACCTCACCGTCGATGATCGAATCCTAATCACCATCAACCTCCCGAAGTTGCCCACTCAGACACACATCCCAAAGACCATGAAGACCTCCTTGCAGCTCCACCTTGGAGAGAACAGAGGACTCCTTTATCCATAGCAGAGAAAAAGCAGGTATTTTCAGGATGAAATAGCGATATGAACCTTTAGGAATCATCGATGTCAAATAATGGAATCACATGCACAATCGTCACAAACAACCTCGAAGAAACTAAACAACCAGCAGCAAAAAACAAGAGATGAAACCCATCCAAAAAAATTCCAAAAAAGGATTGAATACCGAATCCAGGAAGGAAACATATATGGAAACATAATCAGGGAATAAACCCTAAAGAAAATGGGAACCATAAGAAGAAATGTAAACGAATAAGAAAAAGAGGGAAAAGTGGGTTCAAAACCCTAAATGAAGAATAAGGATATTCTAATAGATCCATGACTGCCAAATTATAAACCCCAAAAACTCTTTGAATCTGACACTCACAATCCAACTTGGGGATATACATAGTATACTTCAAGATTTATTTACAACCCATTATGAAGGATTTTAAATTAATGATGTCCCTAGGAAACCATGTTTATGATTGAGAGATTATTTATGGATAATATTTTCAATTTATGATAATTATTTATATATTTTAGGGATTAAACATTAAGTTATACAATATAATTATATAATCTAGCGTATGTCATTATTTCTAAATGGGACTTGGATAGATGAATGGTATCAATACTCATGGCCAATGTAGAGGTTTCCCTATTAAGAAATTCTATATAGCTGGTATTGGAACAGAAATATAAATTCATATATTAGGGAAAATTAATCAAGTTATGCCAAATAACATAAAACTGTATGGAGAAACCTATTCTATAATGAGATTATTTAATGCTAGATCACTTTATACATTAAATTCACCCATCATTTAGTGAGACAACTTATCCAATGGCAGTAAAGTAATGGATTAAGTCTTTGGGAAATATATTTATTGAATTGAGATGTTGTGAAAAGGAAAATGTTACACTTTTAGTGTATTGTATCAATGGATATTTTGATCAATGGTTTTCATTGATCTAGAATAATAGGGAGGAATATGAAATAGAAATCATGAATACATTTGATTTAAGGATACATTCATTGACAAATATTTCCTTCCTGAGCAATAAACCAAGATTAAGTTATAACTCCTTAGATTAAAACAAAAGGAATAATGAAGCGTTGTAGAGTATGAAGCTACCTTTATTAGGTTACCCTGGTATGATAATGATTACATATAGAAAACAATGTAAAATATTGGTAACTTATTTTAAGGGATTAAACTATGTATTTTAGGGGCACTGGTATCTCAAACTTTCTATCCCTATAATGAAATATTTTCAAATGTTATAATGTAGATACATAATTATCCAACTCTTATGTCTTGAAATTGAAGTAATTGAATTATAGAACGACAAGGAAAATAACAGATAGAAGAAATAAGGGGGAAAATAATTTCCCCACATGTGATAATTGTGGAAAGAATCACCCTAGGAAATGATTCAAGGGATTGAGATATTTGTATAAGTTTAGAGAAAATATACAAGGGGGAAAATATTGAAAAGGGGAGAAAGAAAAAACTGTTATTAAGTGTTTCAACTATAAGTAGATATGTATCTATGCAAATGAATGCCCAAGAATCAATAGAATATAGATCAGAAGAGGATATGGGATCAAGGTCAAGCTTATGTTATTGATCTAGTTTATGTGGAATGATTAATGTGTTTATGTATTTTGATCCCCGAAAAATGTTGAAAAATTATTTTATTGATAATATTCTAGCTATATGAATTTTGAAATGTATGAGGATTATACTACAATACTATTTCTTAAAGGATTTGAAATAATGTTTTGAATGTTAGTAAGAGAAGTGATTTACTGGAAATTTTAACAAATTAGAAAACACTTGATAAATGGAAATATAACCCTTCATATATTATTGAAACTAAGATAATGATGTTAGGATAAAGATATGTTTTTTTTGGATAATATAAATTTGATATTACTGACTACCTTGGAACTGGTTAATGTTTTATTGAAAAAGTGGTTATTATATCTTTGATGGATTTTGAAAAATCATTGTATTTAATGAATATGTATAATAATCTATATTTTATTTAATTAATAAGGATGAATGAATATTTTCAATGATATTTTATGGTTATTCAGGTTAATACCATGTTTCAAGAAAATACATGATAAAGGTATTAACATGTTTAGAAAATAATTATTTATAGATACTTCATGAATTTTGGATTGTTTATAATTTTATTTTGTAAATTTAGTGACCTTCTAATGTTTTTAATCTTGATAATTTGGAAGGTACATCAGGTAAACCATTTATGGAATAGATTAAATAAACATTTAGAATTGTTTTTAGAGATTGATGTTTTACTTTACCATATGATGCAACATGTGCTAAGAGATGAAGTAGAAATATTTAAAGTCATAACCAAATGATAACATTGTTCTTATGAAATATAAAGTTATCAAGTATGTATATTTCATTATATTCATTGAGAGTGAAATAATTCATCAACTCTAGGAAATGGGTCTTGAAACAATTTTTTTCCTGTTATCATCATTATTTATTATATCAATGTGATTTTTCATACCCATAATTTATATATTTTTGGTCATTAACATTATATTTAAAATGTTATATATCATTTAATATTATTATTTTAGTTTTATTTTTCCCTTTCATGTCCATGTTTTAATTTCTCAACATTTTCACCTTTCTAGAATCCTATGTATGTGATTATTCCAGATGACTTTTGTACTTACGTTTCTATATTATTAAAAGGTTATTTTATTAACTCTTTTAGGATGTAGTTTTTTCAAAAAAGTTATTTCTAGATGATAAATCTTTGATTAAAAATATCATGTTTAAACTATGAGGACATAATTTACTTTTAGTGAGATTAATGTAATACCTCGACATTTTAAAATATGAACATCATATTCAATTGCATGTGTGACATGAAATAATAAGTGTAGAATGTGATATAAAGACCTGAGACATTATAAGAGATTTATTTTTTAATAAAAATTAAATCTATTCTTTATGTTGCAATTCACTCAATACTACGTTAGATTGCATTGAACATAACAATGACTTTGTTTGATGGATTGCATTATAAACAAGACTAAGATCTACCGAATACTATTAATAATATTATTTCAAATGAAAATTCTATCCTAGTCATTAAATTGAATGTTATAAATAGTATTAATTAACCTATGAAAATACATGGATGAATTTATTGGATACCAATTAATTAGGAATGAATATAAAAATCAGTTGAATATAAAGGAAATGTTTCTATAAAAAAACTATTTTATACACCAATGGAATTTTATCTTAAACAATTAAATTAATTACTATTAGTGAATGATATTACAGAAATTTATATATTAAATATTCAACAATTTTTTTTAAAAAAATCATCCAATATATTTCTTAGGTATAGGATAAGAAGAAATCAAATTTTATGCATAAAAAGTTTTATTTTTATAAAGGTAGTTTTTCACCCTTTTGATGGAGCACTTATTTTAAAAATAAATTTTTACCCTTTTCTAAATTTTATTTCAAAAAATAAACATAATTTTTTAAAACTCAATTTCAAAATTATCTTAGTTTGAATTTTTTTTATTTTTGTAAGAAGTTTAATTTTTTGATTAATTGTGAAAATATTAAATTTTAATTGAAAACTGTCTTTTTTTCAATATAATTTATAATGTTAGATTATATATTAAATTGATTTTAAAGTAAAATTATCTCCATTATAAATTTATTAATCGATTTTAGGTAATTTTAAAAATTTATATATTGAATTTAGATATTAAAACATAGTGTTTTTTTGAACACTTGACTTTAAAAACCCGCTTTCTTATTCTATCTATGGGATTAATTTTAAATTAATTTATACATCTTATATGATTTTAATTTATAAAAATGGATTCCAAATTTGTAAAAATAAAAATTTACAGTTTCTAAAAATTAAAATTAAATTTTTTTACCAAAGATATCAGTGAATGAAATTAAAATTAATTATTTCCATTAAGGAGAAAATGAGTTACTTTGTGGTTAAACTTAGAATATAAGGTGGAAAAATGACCCAAAACTTATCCAAAACCCATTTTATGGAAATATTTAAACCTTATTACTTATAATAACAATGAATAAAGTTCATTATGGCCTATTAACATGAATCAAACATGGTTTTAATTAACTCTTTCATATATTATAAGTGTTCCACTCACCCCACATATAAAAGACCTCCCCTCCAATCACCATTCCACACCTTAAAACCACATATGATTGGAACAATTATTAAAAAATCACTCCCAAACATAATTACCCTCATCCAATAGGATGTATATTTGTAATAAATCTATCTTATAAAATAATTATTTCAATCCTAAAGAGGGTACCTCAATAAGAGGTAATATTCTTCAAAAAGTGTTTTTATTTTATTTCCTTCTCCCCCCTTAACTTGTTTTTATTCAATTATAATATAATAAACTATTTATCTTACATATAATCATATGTTTTTATGATACATTTCTGACCTATAAATTGAAAATATTCCAAAAAATGGGTAATGAAATAACTATTCTTGTGTATGTTGTACTACCGCCTCGTGAACCAATATTGTTCATTTTTCCATTCCCACATTTGAAGAATTTGAATAATGATAGAAAAATTATTTAAATATGATATTTATACTATTTATGATAATTTATTTATCTTTAATTATTATATAACACATACCTTCTAGCTTTATATTTTTTTGGAATATGATGATGTCGCTTGTGTATGTGGCGAACTACGGCCTCGCGAAGCGATGTGATTCATTCAAGATTTACATTCAATGTATTAAGAGTGGTTTAAATACAATTTTTTCATATATATGATATAAAATTGATACTGGAATGATAATATATATATATTTGATTTTATTTTATTTCTTTTAATACAACAAGAAAATCAAAACAGCGTTCATGCTTACGTACAACCTACCATTTCCCTAAATGATGTATTTCATTTCCAGTCACCAAATTTTATAGATTACTATAAATACATATATATTGAATATATATTATATTTAAAGAATATTTAAAATTCATTACATGAATAAATCATGATCAAATAAATGTGACCAAAAAACAACAAGTCAAAACATTCTCAAAAAAATAATTTAACACACAAAACAATGAAAACAATGAAAGGTTATTAACAAATGGGTGATAATATGATATAAAAGAATAATATCTGATGTCAAAAATATTAATATGGTTCCATAATAAGTTAATAAAATTTCTAAAATAACTATACAGGATGTTATAGAAAGTATAACAAAAAGTAAAGCGTGAGGTAAGGTATTTTATCACAATTTACATTCCATTAAGACTAAATTGTTTTTATGTTGAAATTAAATTTTATATAGTGTATATAATGACCCCTTGACATGTAATATCATGAATACATCATTATTCATGGTATTTTATGTTTCAATTTTTCTATATCATCCATGGAGATTTTACATGAAAATTTCCATGTGGTAAAATTTATTATACAAAATCACTTTCTATTGTGATAATTAACATTACCCTAAAACAACAACATTGTTATAATAATTTTTCATTGGAAATTATATATGAATATTATTTTTTTATGGATATTTTTATTTTTTAAAACATTAATCCATTATTTCATAAAGTATTACTTTAAATGTTATTTGATTAAATGGGGAACTATTGATAAGTCTGTATGCATTACTCAATATGGATACATGGTGATAAGACACATTCTTTATGAATTAAATCAATTAATCCATATATGAGGAATTATTTGGACTAGTAAAACATGTGTGGGGACCATTTAAATTAATCCCCTCGATGCATTGGTATTCTCATGAGATGAATCAGTTTTCTAGATCATAAGGATTTTTACCTGTTATGTTTCAAACAATCTTGTGAATGGTCTTGATGGTAATGATTCCATGTTCCTGGGAAACATGGAATCTAATATTTAATAATTTCCTTCATTGTGAATTTACTTATTATTATCATACATTATATGTTATCTATAAAATTATCTATAGATTAATTTCATTCTCATTTTATTGATTAAATGGCATGTGTCTTAGTTATTTACCTTTTGATATTAAATATTTCTTATCTTGTTGTTTATGTGGAATGTTTGTTCTATGATATAACTTACCGTGTAAATTATGAATATTTATTCCTGATAGCTTCTATTGTACTAAACACTTACTGATCATTTTAGAGCACCCTTATTTTTTTTCCTTTCCCCATGATATGAAGAAGAATTCATGGAATGAGTTTCAAGGATGATAACATTTTACTTTTTTTATATTTTATTATTTATTCACAATGAAAAATGGGTATCATGTGTGTAAATATTTTTTGAAACATCTAAACTAATCACTTCATTTTTATTTTAATCTTATATCTATTCCAATGTAAAAAAGTAAAGCACCAGCTCTGTGATTCTAGGGTCAAGGTCATTACATAGTAACATATATAGTAAAATGCATGCATGTAATAACCTATACAAAATAAAAAATATTATGTAAAGATACTCTAAAAGGGGAAGGGTAAAAATAAACTCCTAAATAGAAAATATTTACTAATGTGACTATAACTGGAAAATTACATATTGATAGATCCCAGCTCCAATTATTTAATATCGGACCACTATACCCAGTCAAATGCACCTGAGTATCCCTATAATCCCCTAAAATCACCACCAATTTGTCTGTCATCTTAATAAGACATGACACCTGTTGGAAAATACCATGTAAGTTTGAGTATATACATACCCAACATGACACTCTTAAAAAAAAGAGGGAGAAATTGATTACATGATATAAGTAGTCATCTCATCACAAAAAAGGTATATCAATCAATATACAAGATAAAAACCATAATTAAAACCCCAAATATGATCAATAAGAAGCCTAAATGAGGTAGAAAGTGGATCTATATCTCCATAACCCAGCTATGAACAATGAGTCTGCTTGCAGCTCTAAAAAGGCACCATATTTGATGCTGAGTATCTCATCTTTCAATCTATGTAACTCTAGAAAGGAACCACACCTCAACACTATTCCTCATAGTCCAGGGGGAATAATATATAATGTGTGGAGGATGCATTCCCTAGTGTGATAGTGGAGTACTATCTCCAAGGATAGAGGGATCGTGCTTTAGGGTGATAGGAGAGTATTGTTTCTATCTTCACAATGAATAAAGAGGACCCATGCCCTATTGCGATAGGGGATTACCGTCTCCATGGATAGAGGAACCATGCCCTAGTAAGATAGGGGAGTACCATCTCTATCTAAAAAATAAGAATGCGGGAACTACACCCTTATGATATAAGGGTGTACCATATATAGGGATAGAGAACTTAAACCCTAGTGTGATAGGGGAGTACCATCTATTTTTACACAATGAATATGGGCTACTCGTTCCTTGATGCGATATGGGAGTATGATATCCAAGGATAAATGATTAATACCCTTGAGAAAAATGGGAGTATCGTCTCTATATTCATAATGAGTTTGAAGGTCTTGCACCCTAATGTGACAGGGTTATACCATCTCCATTAATAAATGACTCACAACCTGGGGTGAGAGGGGAGTATTATAGCAATATAAACAATGAGTATGGAATCCCAATGCATAGGTGTGATGGGGTAGTACCCTCTCCAAGGATAGAGGACATGTTACCTCATTAAATAATTAATTATTATCTCTATATACACCCTCTAGTGATCCTTTCTAATCGATGTCATCATCATGCATTGCATTATGAAGTTTCATCTTGGAACTTCTGAATAATAACTCAAAATCCACTACGAAGGCTACCATCATCATATACATGGAGAAAAATTATGATAGGATACTCATGGGATTAAATTAGAGTCCAAATTAAGGATATATGAGACAAATAAGTTTTAGAGGGAATACACGACGTGTATGTGGGTCCACCTAGTGTGTGACTCTACCTCATAACTGGCCTTATAACTGGAGAACCCTTGGTACCAGTTCATGCTAGTTTACCCCTAGGTATTCTCTTGTACTCCCAGAGTACACATCATATCTTGGAAAAATATTTATGAACACATGAGGCTCATTGTCGGTTTGGTGGGATAAAATGTAATTCCACTAATATATTACCACATATGGCCATGTGTATCTAAACAGATCCCACCGTTGTTATGCTCATGAAAAAAACACTCATGGTAGGCTATTAAATTTCCCCAACCATGTGACAAAAACAAATTTCAATGTATAATTCATGAATGATGATTCATGGACCTGATCCATGAACCCAAATTAAATACCAAATACTGGTCTTCAAATGTCTACATGAATATCTATATCGCAATTCTTCAGATGGTTATTCTTTCCAACACTGTATGAATAATTTTTCATCAAAAGCAAAATTTTATAATAATAATAATTATATTATTATTATCATTATGGTTGGGTGCTCTGTGGAGGTTAGAAAAAGTTATCCAATAGTGGTTATGAATTCATCATCTCAACCTCAGGGTTAGAATTCCACTAACAATTTTTCAATCAAATAATGTGTGTGGAATTTTTGACTGAAATAATGTATTAATAATAATAAAATATTATTATTAATATTAATATTAAATGAAATGGGGGGAGTTTTCAAGCATGGGGAAATCCTTTAGCCATCAACCATGCACCCCACTTCCTTATCTCTCTTCCCCTTAATTATTTTTAAATAATTTTAATATAATTATGAAATACTAATGTAAAAAAGGGAGTAGATGCCACCTACATCCATACGCGTATAGGGTGACTCTCACCCCTTATCCCTTGATAATATATTTTTAGTTTATTTAATTTAATTATTATTTTTCTCGAATTATTTTTATAATAATAAAGACATGTGTTAGGAAATCCTCAACATTCTCATGCATGGAAATAAGGCGGCGCCCCTCCCATAATTTTCAAGAATGGGTCTAAAATTTAATTTCTAAATTCATACAATATTAACTTTTTTAATAATATTAATAAATATAAAATGTTATATTAATTAAAAATAATAATTACACACACCACCCTCTTTGGCCAGCTGAAAATATGACTCCATATCTTCATCACCGAAAATCCATCCATCATTTTTATCTGTAGAAACTACATGTCTCGGGTCATGGGAAATCTATCGTCTACCCCCACACAAAACACCATCATCGCTGATGGAAGGATTCTGACCACAAGTTTCTCAAAAACATAAATTTCTGAACCTCGAGAGAGAACCAATCAATATGGATTGAAAACCACGGATAACTGATCCAACGTTGAGTTCTCTTCATTAATGTCACACATATGTCACATATCTAAAATCCAAATCTGAACTAGTGATATTTATCTGTTGTTCCAATGATTGAACTAATAATTATTGGTAATATTATATATTTCGAATCTTCATTCAAATGATCACCATGGATGAACACCATGAATGGAGGGATAAATACACATAACACAAAGGTAATAATCATCATAAGATGATGATATCCTGAAAAATGATCCATAGGTGCAGAATCATGGGTGATAGCATGGCATAAAAAATTAATTAATTTAAAAAAATCAAATTATTAATCAAGATTTAGAAAAGGAATAAATAAATAAAATATCAAAAGAAGATTAATTATCCATGATCAATCTATTAATCCAAAGGAAAAAACATAAATTATGAGTCTTATCTATATTATCGATCAATACTTGTTGATTAATGCATCCTCTGGAAATGATGGTGATGAACCCATTGTGTTCACCATTCATCTCATGATTATCCTTGATCTGATTATCTGTCGTTATCCAATCCAAATCCGCAAATGAAGAACACTCTCCTTATCCACTTAGATATATAAATTTTAATGAAACTAACCCTTATAAAACCATCATAATAATTTATTTATAGAGGATTTTAATAAGGCCATTATATTAAACAAATAAATTATATATTTATTTATTTTAACTAAAATACCTTCCAATGGCTGACTCATCCAAATGTTTGACACCAACCAATTTTAGGACGCACCTAAGGTAATATCCACACTCTAGATATCACCATGGAGTTATATTATTAATTTGAGACTCTGTTTAGGATATATTCCATTATTTATGAAAAACTGTGTTCCCATGGTGTAAAATATATTTAATATATATATAAAATTAATTCCTAGCCTCAAAATCATGCGTCATCTCATTTCATGGCTATGAAAATATTCATAAAATTCTTCCAAAGTCATACAAGGAAAAAAAGAGTCTCTATATTATTCTATTATTCTTTTCATTTTATCCCAAAAAATCAAAAACTAAGAAAAAAGGTGAGTATATTGAGCCCACATCTATCTCTCCCTCACCCAATAACTTACTCAATGGTTTCATGTGATGACATAAAAAAACACACCCAAGGAAAACACTTTCCTGCATAGTGTATTTCTCTTCTAGTCATCAATGCCATCATCTCCTAAAAAAGTAAAATCCAATCTCATGAACTATCTTACCCAATTTAGTATCACAAAATCAGTTGTGTACATACCTCCTCGGCTGCGGCATATTGATAACACTAAGTAATGAAAATTACTATGGTTATGAGATAAATGGTACACATCCTCACTAAAAAGACACATAAACAAGAAAAAGGGCCTACAATCCTTAGATATAGTCAACCATCCTAGCCAAATATCTATGATCCTTGACATGATGAGATATCTTGGAATATCTGATATCCTCATTGAATTCCAAAAGCCATTCCCAATTGTCTATAAACAACTCTTGACATTTTCCACGAAGTCCATATCCAATCCTTGATGAACTACACCCCTTTCACAACCATCACTACTGCAACCCCCTTGTGTCTTATGTGCTCCATGTATGACACTGAGGGCATTAGTGTGCCATAGAAAAAGAAAATTAGAAACTGACCTAAGAAAATTTAAGGATCCTGATCACAAGTCTTGTGAAGTCTCCTGGAGGTTTTAACCCGCCAAAGGGTATCAAAACGTACAAAAATAAACCAAATCAGATATAGAAATCAAATCTTGGTACCTCCACCTCTCGAAAATAGACCCACTAATAACCCATCTTGAGGTAAAACTCTAAGATCCTCTTTTCCTCCACCAACTAGGTAAAGAAGCCATCAATTCTCAGGGGTAGATACTCCTCCCAAATATTCACCTTGCTTAGACAATGTCATTCCCCACCTGAACTGAATCTCTCATCGTCACCTTAGGTAAAGAAACACAAGACTAACTAGGAAAACACAATGGGTATTACAAATCCCATGCTCAAAATACTCCTCCAGCCACAACTCTAGCTCTCACAGCTACACAGGTTTATCTAATATGATATAACAAATATCAGGTCGTCCTTAGTGCATGTCTATGCATTAAAAAATCAATGGGGATTAAAAACTGATAAATAATCAAGACATACTCCCTCATACTCCTCCACCACCATAATAAACTTTATGCTCAATGAATCTACTTCTCTATGGGTAATAATAGCCAACTGATAAAAATTTTGGATTATCCTCCTACGAATTAGCTCATCCTTATTTACCTAGGGATTCTGCATGTTCAAAGGAGGAAAAATACATCCCAGAAAACAAAAAACACTTGTACATTAATAGGTCTTTATTATATAAGTTTGGTTATTAAATTACTATTTCATTTTGAGGAAAAAATCATAGGTTCCCACTAGATGTACAAAAATATTTTTTATGAGGTTATCTCTCCTCAAAATGTCTTGTGAAATCATAGATGGAAATGTGTGACCATTGATCCTATATTTAGAATCCTCTAGCATAGGTTATAATAAAAAATTCCCCAACTAGTATTTCTAGGTCTATTATTGGGGATACTTTAAGGGAAATTTGTCTTATTAGTCTATGCTATAACTTCACATGGATTAGTGGAGACACATGTTGTAATCTGAACCAAACTAAATTCTACTGAACTAAAAGATCCTACCAACTGAAGATATTCATTCCCTTGTAGGATTGATCACCCAAAAAAGGGATCACTCTCAAACTTTAGAAAACTAAAACAACCACGAACATATATGTCGAAGGAAATCATCTGCCGCACCTTAACACTATCCTATATTGGTGGAATTGACACACCCTCTTGTTTTTGAATTGTGTCATAAAAATTAATCTTCATGGGTAAAGTTTCAGTCTTTATTTAATGTATTAATACACATAAAAAATCACTAACAATGGTCTTGAATGACACCTCGCATCACACTAGATATGTCTTTCTATCACGACCACCACCAAGATGGATCCTATCAAGGAGGGGAATTCATACCAAAGGGTCATTCCAGTCCTCTACCATATGTGAATGGTAACTCTAGATTACCCAGAAACCTAGGTTATTTATATATATGAATCCCATAATATTATCTCAATATAGGTGTATCATCTTTTGGTACCTATGGACCCAAAAGCTGCTCCATAGAGAATATTGGTCACCAATATAACCATTTGATCTATCAAGGTCCTCACAATCATGAAAAACCCAACCACTACCTCAATTAAAACATGTACTGTTTGAGTGTTTATTTCATTGTGATATGTTAGTAGTCACACTTTATAGAACTTTCATAATGTGCTAAGATTGCACATAGAATCATCCTATCCTATTGTAGATACAGATGATCAACATAGGGATAATAATCAGCCTAATTTAAAAAAGGATCCATGTGCTACTCAATAGGTGGTAGCACTTCTTAGTGCCCACCAAGATAAAATACCTCATTGGAGGTTACATGAACTGAGGCCTCATCTCTCAACCGGTCAGCATACCAACACTATCATAGAATCCTATTCAGCTGCCACAATGGAGTCATCTTGATAGTTTTCAAGACATACCATAGTAAAAGAGGTTATATGTGGAGATGGATCAAGAAGGATAGTCAAAGGAATCAATACAATATGATGCATGTACACGATTACCTATAACTGATGTCTCAGTAAACCGAGTTGAGAAGAAGGTAGTCGGAGTCCATGTGTATAGATATGTCAGCTACTAAACCAACATTGGATTCCTTATCATGAAATAATCACTAGAGACACTCTAACATCATTTTTCTAAGTACCAAAATAATACCTATAATGAGAAAACTCCAGAATCCATCCCAAGGAATAAACCAACTCTAATATAAGTTTTATATAACTTGACACACCAATGGATACCATTTTGAAAGAAGGGAGAACCACAAATTCCCCAAGACTACCTCCATAGGCCATAATCTTGAAAAAATAACTAAAAGGAATAAAGAAAAAGGGAGTAATTTTCCTATAGTACATATACACTTGAACCCAATAATCTCCTTTTATAATTTAGAGGAGTAAAAAAATAGTAACATCTAGAGTAAAATTAGTGTATGTAATAACCTCTAGGGAATAAAAAAGAGTATGACAGTGTAATTTTAAAATTAAAAGGGAAAAATACATGCATAAATATAAAATATTTATCAATATGAAAATAACTTGAAAATTAAATAATGAGAGTTCCCAACACCAAATATCCAATCCGTGAGCACTATACATGGTCAAATATACCTAGGTATCCCTATGCTCCTATGAAATCCCCAATGACCTATGTTTCTTCTGTATAAGACATAACAAGTATAGGATAGTCACATTTAGTGGTGAGTATATAAATACCTAGTAGTATTCCCAAAAAAACAAGGAGTAATATAAGACTTGATAAAAGTAGTCATCTCACCAAAATGAAGGTATGTCAATCAGTATATGAGACAAAAACCAAAATGAAAAACTCAGTGTAGCACCCCCGTTTTCTTGTAAGTAAACCTTTATTTATGTATTTTAATTATATAATGTTTTTTGATGAATTTTGGGAGGTTTTGGGAACCTTTTTGAATTTCTGTGGGGATTTTCAAAAGGTCCACAGTTGGTGCATAGTTAGTGAAAACTGCGCAACTCCTATAAGAAACCATGCATAATGAGATAACGGATAAGGGGAAGGCATAAAGATTTTAAAAATCATACGACCAGTGAGTAGAAACCATAAAATATGGTATAATTGGATTTTATATGGTTGAAGAATAGTTTTTATAACCATTTTTTCAACCCATGTAAGTTCCTCCTTATGGTAGAGGTTGGCACACGATTAGCGCATGGGTTTTCCTAAGCGTGTGACTAACCATGCACAATTTAAAAAAAGATCCTAAAAAGTGGATCTATATCATGATTGGGTTATAACCCCTATTTTTTTTCCAAATCAACCCTAACTCAACATTTGTCCCTCTCGTAGGTGTTAAAACCATTTTCCATTGATTTGTAACCAATTCAGAGGTATTTCTTGGTGCGTTGAAGCCCAATTCCCTTGGTAAGACCTTGTTTGTGGTAGTTTTTCTTGGTTTTACTTAAATATACTTCCATCCATCTATTGGATTATTAGTTCTAGTTATACTCTAGATATATCATGGGGTTTTAATTCCAAATATGACTATATTTGTTTTTATTTATTCTAGGGGAGGAGATATATGGTGGGGTTTTGAAGATTCAACCTATATTTTTGCATTTTCCATTAGAGAATCATATCGTCCTTAATTTTCATTATAAATTTACATGGTAGGTGGATTCACTCTCAAAACATATTTTTATAACTTTAAGCATGTGTTTCAAATTGAATTTTTTGATTTAAATTTATTGTGAAATTAATTTGAAAATATTTGTAGAAACCTTATTTAGTGAGGGTTTTTGGTTTTATGGAATTTTTTATAGAAATTTCTTTGTGTTCTTGATTTTAAAATGATGATTTTAAAATGTGGCTTATTTGGATTTATGAAATGTCTTGTTGTAAATTTTTTCAATAAAAAAGAATTTTTATTTAAAGATTTTTGAATTGTTTTAAATAAATATTTTGTTTTATTAAAATGGGTTTTGGTATAATAGTATTGAATTGTTTTTGGGAATACTTGATGGTGTGTGTTCATGTTACATTTTATGAGTCCAAATTGGAATATGACTTGGTTCCTAGAGATAAAGGTGTAATAGAACATGGGGATATTTGTTTCCTTATGACGGTTTGGTAGATCGTTGAGAGACCACTCATGATTATGGAACTGTCACTTCGGCATGCATGTGTAGATATGTGAATGTGTGGATATATGAATGTGTGGTTATGTGAATGTGTGTATTGGAATGGGTGATTCCAAAAAGGAATATTAAATTGTTTGGAAAACATTCTTGATTGTTTTTCATGGAAAATAGTTTATTTTGGAAAACATTTTTTCGAAATAGTTTTGTTTTGTGATGAATTGTTTTAATTATTTTTTATAAATGTTTTATATAAATTTATTATTATAAATGTACTAACATTTTCTACACTTTTTGAATAATTAGGGATGCCTTTTGGGGAAAATATACATAGTTTCATTACTCACCCCTTATTTGTAACTTTGGTGCTTTTGTAGATATCGTTATTTGGGACATAGGTAAATGTAATGTGTCACTCTTATTTAGTGGTTCTTTGTGATACATGGAATGGAGTTGGGGTTAGAGCATTGAGTTGGTGTCTTATATTGTTTGAGTTATGTTAGTTTTTTATTTCATTGTGCACATTGATAATTTAGTCTTCCACTATGGTACTTTGTTGTATTTTGGTTATGATATCAATGGTATTAATTTGAATAATATTACAATATTATCATGAATTATGTAGTGGGTAATTTCTATGAGTTGTTTGTTTTATTTTAAATGGAAAAATTGTCCCCCATCTATTATTTAATCCCTTGGAATTTATTACTAACCCTTCACATCATGGTGATGTCGCCTAAAGCCAAGTAAATTCCTTCCACCTTCTCAAGACAATGAGGAGGGGTGTGATGTTACAAGTGGTATTAGCTTGTTCGATCCTTAAATTACATGTAGTATTGATTGTTTCGTTCTTGGAGATTCAAATCATTCTTGATTTGTTCTTGACTTGGGATGGTATAAAGTAGTAGGATTGTTAGGACATGAATTATAGAGAACAAAAAGGCACAACTGGCCTTTTTATACTAAACATCATGTTACCATGGAGTTGGGTACATAAGATTTTTGGAGACATATATAGGATTTGGAATCTTATTATCATGGGGTTAGACAATGAAATGAGTATGAAATACATTATAGAAATAAATTCCCACAAGAAGTTAATATTTTATTTTGAGTAATGATTTTTGATTTTGGCATGAAAAATATGATTCTTGAAAATAGTTGAAATTTCTATAAAATTTGAGATTTCGAAAAAGGGAATGATTACTAGAAAAACATAGCCAGAGGAAAAACCTCAGACCATTTATTAATAAAAGAAAAATTCAGCAAACAAGTACCACATACCAAACGCAACAACTACAGATCATCAAAAACAAAACCATCACCATCTCCATGATGGTATGATAGTATGATGTGGTAGAATTCGAAATTGAGAATCCATTAGTTTCTAGATATTGAGACTTATGAAGTTGTGGTTTTTATAGAAAATGACAACCAGTAGGCATCATAGAAACCGACTAGATGAAGCTGCTTAAAATTTTGTTTCAGCTAATACATAGGTGAACCAATAACTGGTTTATATTATAGTCCGAGCTGTTTAGGCTCTAGATAGAGGGAAATAAAGGTATGACATAGGAAAAATGGATCATTCCATTCAGTTCCAGAAGTAGAATCCACCCATCTTTTAGGGTTATTTGGAACCAGCGAAGGTATAGGTGTGCCTGAATAGGTTGAATAAAATATTATATTTCCGTAGGCACACCAGAAGAGATGAAAGTCATGTTGGTGACGTATATGCTGGAGGATGCTACATGCTAGTGGTGTGATTTAGTAGTTATGGATAAACTACACCAAGTCCTTTTATGTGAAGATTTTGAAGAGTTATTCAATGAATAATTCTATCATTACAGTTTAAGAATTGTAAGAATGATGCAATTTTTCAAATTGAATCTGGAGAACCGCTTAGTGACATATTATGAACATAAATTTATGAATTTATCTCTATTTGTAGTAGAATATGCTTCTGGGCATCATTGAAGGTCTGCATTTTTAAATCAGGACTGAGGTAGGAGATTTCCTAAAATATTTCTATTCTTTGTATAACATGTGAATACCCGAATTTTCAATGTTTTTTTCATTATATGGAATTATTAAGAGTATATGAAAATTAACGGCGCGTGATTTTGAGGCCTGGTTTTCCTGGAAAAAATTTCTAAACTTTTTTTAAGGTGCGTTCAGAAAACGTGTGAGTGGCATTTTCTAACTTTTAAACCAGTGATCATATTAAAAACATGAGGGCATCGTTGAATCCACAGTTCCATTATTCGCTTATCTTTTGGGAATTTTTAAAAGAATAATAAAAATAACTTTTTTAATTTTATGTTTATTTTATTTATTTCTTATCCTCCAACATACATGCGGAGTGTGGGACCAGCGATATGTCAAGCCAATAAATGTATTGACCTTTCAATTCTAAGTAACAGCAACGTTGGGGAATTAGGAAGGTTCCTAATTAATCAACCTCCATTAATTCCCAATTTCGTTACTTACCCTCCCCCTCTCGTATTTATATAGAGCTTGGGAGGAGGTGATGGCATGACTTCACCAAACAGCGAGGTGCTGAAAACGTGTCGAGATGCAAAACCCTTGGAGGACGGAGTGGGTTCCGGCGAGCAGTGACGAGCGAAACCAAAACCCTGAAACAGATATCGATGATCGAGTGATCTCGTTGGAGGCTAGTTGCAGGGGACGGTGAACACTGACCCACTTCGTCAACCGCGGGTGTTTCTCCATCATTCTTGAGGTAGGGGTTTGATTCTTCTTTATTTCAAGTGAATTTCTTGAACCCTTTAATCCTCCCTCTTGATTACGAGCTGACATGGAAGGTGCAAGCCTAATGAACACAGCTCGAACCCCCTGATACTTTTCTACCCTTGCGCCCTCCGTGGAGGACCGCCTGTGCAGTAGTGCCGAACGGCTACGAAGGAGGTAGTGCGCCGACATACACCGCAAGAGAAGGTCACGACAGTTGACGGATCGGCTGACACCGGCCGACCGTGGAGGAGGTTCAGTGTGTCGTCGCGCATCCCTAGTGGGCAAGGGGTCGTGGCTCGTCATCCAAAGTGGTTGGAGAAGGCGGTCGGCGCATCGGTCGGTCGTGGGAGGAGAGGCGGCGCAACCAGCGCATCACCAATGAGTGTGGAGGTGGCGCAACCAGAACGCCGCTAGCGAGCCGAGGGTCATGGTGGAGGCAGAACCTGTGCCTACTCAGGGGGTTCCGTGGTGACCTGGTGGCACTCTTGTGGCACCTTTGTTTCACAACACCGAACGACCTCCAGGTCGCTCGGTATACCGGGGGGAAACGCTCCCCCTTTCTAGCTCGGGCTAACCACAACTGGGTCCCGCCTCACGAGTCCATGTCTCCCCCTTGCAGTCCACGCCTCACGCGGCCGGGCCTCCCCCTTACCGGTCGCTCATCATGCGTCTGGGCTGCCCCCTTGTGGGTCGCACCTCATGCGGTTTGGCCGCCTGCCCAGTGGGTCGCGGGCCAGCGGGCCAGGCAGCCCCTTGCGGGTCGGGTCTCTCTTGCAGGCCGGGCCACCTTTTCAGGCCGCCCACTTGCGGTTTGGGTTGGACCTCGGCCCAGTGGGCTGAGTCCTCCGCGACCCATCCCAGATCGTGTCGGACCAGACTCGGGCCCAACCGGACCGAGAAACACTTAAAGGGTCATATCTTGAGTACCGAATGTCCATTTGACAAACAGTCTACGGCACTGGGATCCTTGAATCGAGACGGTCCTTTTGGTATACTCTACTTGAGTTTTAGAGATAGTTGGAGTACAACTGGGTTGGATCAAACTCGAATCCAACCAGGCCCCAAGAACTAAAATGCTTATAACTCATAGATCGGGTGTCCGATTGACGCATTGTGTGTCACGTTGGAACCCTTAAGACATGTTGATCCTTTGGGTTACTCCATTGTGGATATTATTGGCAGTCGAGGTATGAATTATATCTCAAGGGGAAGATTATACGGAGCTTGAGCGTATAGGGTGCGAGGAATCCTGTGGCTAGATATAACGTGAAGAAAGAACAATGATCATTTGTGGGTCAGAATAGATCAGTTCCTGTGTGTATTGGTACTCAGTTATCCTATGTGGGTCAGCGCTCAGTGATCTTATGTGGGTCAGTGCATATTGATCCTTTGTGGGGTCAATCATGTGTGGGTCGGTGGGGGTTAGTTACCTATCGATCCCGTGTGGGTTAGAAGCAGTGCTACTTAATAGAATAAGATGGTCTAGCCTTACGACTAATTATATGTACTTTTGTAATTACATTATACCTGATTGTGATATGAGTCTCTTCTATCTTCATGGTGTTACCTGTGTGGTACTTCTTTCTTCGTGGTGTTACCTGTGTGGTACTTCTATCTTCGTGGTGTTACCTGTGTGGTACTTCTATCTTCGTGGGGTTACATGTGTGGTACTTCTATCTTTGTGGTATTAACTGGGTGGTACTTCTACGTTTCTGGTGTTGTCTTTGTGGTGTTACCTTTCTGGTACTTCTACCTTCGTGGTGTTACCATTGTGGTATTCTTACCTCATGTATGAGATGAGTATGTCTTGATAACTTATGTATATGTATGGCCATATACTTAAGTATATTTTATGCCTATTGCTTCCTACTTTGAGATTGAGGTCTTTATTTGTGGTATTTCCTTTGTGGAACTCTAGGAGACCTACGGAGGTCTCGGGGTCCCAACTGAGTATCGTTATACCCAACCATGCATGGGCGATGCCCGCACCTTGTTGTGTCTTGTGTAGATGACATACAATGTTGATCAAGGCTGAGGGAACCAGGACTAGACGGTGCTCAGAGGTGGACCATTTGGCATTATGTAACGCAGGGACTACTGATCGTGAGTTGTACTTACCCTTTAGGTAGGATCAATGGTGGACACACCAGGAGCTTCTTTTCAATTTTCAGTTGTTTTATACTTTTCAGTTGTACTTTTACTTTTCCAGTTGGTCTTGTATTCCGACCCCTTTACTTTCACAGTTCATTTGCTACAGCAGTTTACTTTGTGGTTGCATCTTGTTGTGTTCTACTCTGTGTGCTCGTACAGGTTTAAAGGAAATGCCTTCCCACTTTAGGGATACACCTTTCTGGTGCTAGTCGCCAGCCCCTAGCCTATGGAAGGCGAGCTTGGGGTAGTCATGGCAAGGGCCCCAGGGGGAGGGTCGTTACAAAGTGGTATCAGAGGTGTTGGTTCTACCAATGAACTAGGACTCTAATATTTTCTATGTGGAAATATTGTTAAGTGTTATGAGTGTGGTTTTCATTTTGTGGAATCCAGTGTTGGTGCGGTGGCCGACGTATCCATAGAGCAGGACCCTGAATTATAGTTTCCAACTCAGTACACAGAAACACTGATTGCGTGTGTTTTTGAAGAGTTTTTCTTGTGATATCTTTGATTCTGCTCACCAGGTATAACTTATTGACTATGGAACACCTATTTTATTTCAGGATGCCCCCATGTAGATATCCATCCATGATTCCTAATAGAGTACATGACGATGGACCATTGAGCGATGAGGCCTTAGTGCAGGGCCCTCTTACAGTGTTAGCACCTTCGGGTGGTGTACCAGCAGCAGCACCACCCATTGGGAAGAAGATGCCGCCAGCCCCACCAGCAGAGGGTGCACTTCGATTGAGCATATTTCACGAGTTGCAGCAGCCGAGGCCTCCGAGGTTCCGAGGTGAGATGGACCCACAGGCGGCTGAGGACTCACTAGAGGTTGTGGTCATAATTTTCCACCAGGTTGGGACACCAGCCGACCTTATGGTGATCCTAGAAGCCAGCCTTTTTCAGGCAGCAGCTGGGAGATGGTGGAGCTTGATTCTCTAGATACACGAAAAGGTGACCCTCATCTGGGTGGACTTTGAGAACATTTTTAGTGCAGATTGTTTCCCAGTAACTGTACGCTCAATACATATACAGGAGTTGTTGCACTTACAGTAGGGCAGCATGACTGTGGCCCAGTACTCAGCGAGGTTCAATGACCTCTCCCGCTACTCCACCGACATGGTACATGACCCTTTCTTTGGGGCCAAGACCTTTGAGTAGGGTCTTCGACGGGAGATCAAAGCATCGATGATATCACACAACATTTCGACGTAGGCTGGGGTGCTAGAGAGAGCGCTTTTGGTGGAGATATTCCCAACTGAGTATGGACCAACAGAGAGAGACACTACAAGACATCAGGTAGCAGAGTCATCTGAAATAGGTAGTAGATGAATGACACAGGGTCCCAAGAGGGATAGGACTTCTAGTGGATGACCATAGGATACATGTTTGGTGGTGCGGGGCTCACGGGATAGAGGAGGACAGCTGAGGAGAAGATAGTGATACACGTGCGGTGGGCAGGGTCAAATGGCTAGAGACTGCCCGACCCGCCATATAGATAACCAGAAGACAGTCGAGGGACCGCCGAGGAAGTGTCATTTATTCGATCGGGGAGGTCCACATGCATTATGTGGATGTGGCAGAGTACCTGGTCATGCAGCAGGCGGTGGGCGATGATTCGATGTTCTACCACCACCACCTCCAGGTGGTCCACCCCAACCACAGGGAGAAGGTGGACCAAGACAAGCACAACAATAGGCAGATGAGGCCTACGACCATGAAACTCAGGATATGATTAGAGGTATGATATATGTCTACTCCACCGTATCTATAGTACGTATAGACACAAGTTCCAGTCACTCTTTTATTTCCAAGACCCTCATTCGGAGCTTGGAGATTTTTGTGGAGCCGTTGGCTCGATTCTTACAGCCAGAGACACCTACGGGAGAGGATTAAATTATTACACACTGGTTACAACAGTGTTAGCTTACTCTAGGAGGTGAGAGCTTCAGTTGGGATCTTCTAGTAGTGGCATCAAGGCCTTACGATGTCATCCTGGGTATGGACTGGTTATCCACAGTCTATGCTTAGATCGACTGTATTAGGTGCTAAGTGTGGTGTGTCTGTGAGAATGGGACCGGGTTTTCGTCCAATGGAGAGAAGGTAACCATTGAAGCACATGATGGACTTACCCAAAGAAGGGTGCAACTGATCACACATCAGTTGCCTAACCTTACCCTCATAGAAGTTGATTTTTAGAGTCTGAGTTATCCTACAGTGGTGGACCATTATTCCGATGTCTTTCCTGATGATATTTCGGGACTACCTCAACATAGAGAGGTAGAATTCTACATCGACCTATACCATGGGATGGAACTGATATCTCCACAAACATATCAGATGGCTCCCATGGAGCTTCGTGAGTTACAGGTACAATTGGAGGACTTGTAGAGGAAGGGGTTAATAAGTCCCAGTGTTTCACCACAGGTAGCCTCAATTTTTTTCTCCACGAAGGCGGATGGGAGTTTGAGACTCTATGTGGAAAATCAGCACCTGAACCAGGTGACCGTGAAGAACAAGTATCTGCTTCCGAGGATTGACGATCTTTTTGATCAGTTTAAGGGAGCACGTTGGTTTTAGAAGATACACCTCAGATGAGGCTATCATCAGCTCTGGGTATGAGATGAGGATGTGCACAAGATGGCCACCAGATGTCGGTATAGCCACAATGAGTTCTTGGTTATTCCATTCAGTGTGACCAATGCCTCAGCAGTGTTAATGGGACACATAAACAAGAGATTTCATCCATACCACAATCGCTTTGTGGTGGTGTTCATTAATGACATCTTGATATACTCAGCAACGGAGGATGATCATTCTAGTCATCTTCAGATAGTTTTGGATACACTCTGAGAGAACCAGCATTATGGTAAGCTCTCGAAGTTCCAGTTCTGTATATGAGAGGTCCAATTTCTAGGACACGTTATCTCAGAGGCTGGGGTTGCAATGGATCCAGTGAAGATAGAGGTTATACTTTCTTGGGATCCACCCAAGAGTGTGACTGAGGAGTGGAGTTTCTTGGGGTTGGCTGGATACTACTGGAAATTCGTATCTGAATTTTCCAGAGTTTTGGCACCCTTGTCAGCATTGAAAAACAAGGTACAACCCTTTGTATGGACAGAGAGATTCCAGCAGAGTTTTCAGGATCTGAGGAAGAGACTTACAAGTGACCCTATCTTTAGACTACCAAAAGAGGGCATTGGGTATTTAGTCTACTAAAATGAATCAGGGACCGGAATTGGGTTTGTCCTGATGCAGTAGTGAGTAGTGATCTCTTATGGTTCATGATAGCTGAGACAACATGAGCATAACTACGCTACCCATGACCTGGAGATAGTAGTAGTGGTCTTCACCTTGAAGATGTGTAAATATTAATTGATGGGTAAACATTTTACAGTTTACTCTGATCACAAGAGTCTCAGGTATATCTTATCTCAGAAGGACCTAAACCCAAGATAGCAGCGATGGCTAGAGTTCCTCCAGGACTATGACTTTTAGATAGTCTATAATCCTAGGAAGGGGGAAGTGGTGGCAGAAGCACTCAGTAAGAGGTATGGTTTAAAGCTACTGATTGAGGCGATAGAGTAGCTAGCTGCGTTGCAGATATCCGTTGTGGATAGAGATGGAGTATCTTAACTCTAGTCGATGACAGTCACTCCCCCACTCCTTCAGTGATTCTGGGAGGTGCAGCTTGGGGACATTAATTGTGAGGCTCGACGTGATCAGATATCCTCAGGACAGGCACCTGATGGATTTTTTGAAGGTGGGAAGCATTTAATCCTCTTAAGAGGACGTACCAAGGTACTAGTGGTGCTACATGAGGAGGTGTTGGGGGAGTTCCATACATCCCATCTAGCGGTACATCCTGGTGTGGAGAAGATGTACCAAGACCTTTGGTGTTAGAACTGAGGGCCAAGGATGAAGAAAACAGTGGTAGAGTTTGTTTCACAATGCCTCACTTGACAGCAAGTGAAGGCATAGAATCAGGTTCGAGTAGGCTTAGAACATCCACTAGAGGTTCCATAGTGAAAGTGGGATGGTATCTCCATGGAATTTGTGATAGGGATTCCACATACGTCCAGGGGACATGATTCTATCTGGGTGATCATTGACTGACTCACCAAGTCAGCCCACTTCCTACCTATCCGAGAGCAGGGATCAGTAGAGGGATTGGGAAGCCTCTACATGCAGGAGATTATGTGACTTCATGGGGTTCCATAGACAATTGTCTCTGAAAGAGACACAAATTTCACATCACGATTTTGGAATGGATTACAAGAGGTTTTCGGGACTCTTCTATGTTTGAGAACCTCCTTTCATCCTCAGACAGATGGTCAGACAGATCGGACCATTCAAACACTAGAGGACATGCTTCATGCTTGCGTCCAAAAATTTTCCACAATTGGGAGGATCACTTGCCCGTGGTGCAGTTCACATACGATAATAGCTATCACTCCACCATCAGTATTGCACCATTTGAGGGCCCTTATAGTCGAACTTGTTGATCACCTCTATGCTGGACCGACCTAGGGGAGTCAACACTTCTGGGTCCAGAGTTCGTATGGGCTACCACTAAAAAGGTGCAGATCATGTAGGAGTGGATGAAGACTACACAGAGAAGACAAAAGTCTTATGATGATAGGAGACGAAGACCATTGGAGTTCCATGATGGAGACCATGTATTCTTGTGAGTCTCTCCTCGATGGGGTCTACAGAGATTTTTTTGAGGCTGCAAGTTATCAGTGAGTTTTATCAGACCTTTTCTGATACTTCGGAGTATAAGAGAGGTGGCATACCACTTGGAACTTACACCGAATTTGTAGAGGGTGCATGGCGTCTTCCACGTATCCCAGCTGAGGAGATACATGCACGACCCATCTCACATCATCGACCACGGTGAGCTGGACATTGATGATGGGGAGACGTTTACGGAGATTCCAGTAGAGATTGAGTATCTAAAGGAGAGATTCCTTCATGGGCGATCAATACCTTTGGTACATGTTTGTTGGAATCATAGAAACCTCCAGGAGAGAATATGGGAGCGGGAAGCTTAGGTTCATGCTCATTACCCCCCATTTGTTTTCTGAGTCTATGTTGTGGATTTCAAGGATGAAAATCCCTAAGGTGGGGAGAATTTAAAGACCCATATTTTCAATCTAATTTTTTTAATTATATGGAAGGATTATGAGTCTGTGAAAATTGACAGTGCAATATTTCGAGGCTCGGTGTGCCCGGAATGAATTTATGAACTTTTTTTAAGGTACGTTTAGTAAACGTGTGAGTGGCATTTTTTTTACTTTTGAACCGGTGCTCAGATTAATAATCTGAGGGAACCATTAAATCTACAGTGTCATGATTTGATTAAGGGAGATTTCACTTTGAACGCAGCAGGTCTGGAGAAAAATTTTATTTTTGGGACTTTTTAAAAGAATAATAAAAATAAATTTGTTAAATTTATTTTTATTTTATTTCTTTCTTGTCCTCCAACGGACAAGAAGAGTGTGGGACCAGTGATGTTTCAAGCCAAAAAATGGCTTGACCTTTCATTTCTAAGAAATGACAACATTGGGGAATTAGGAAGGTGCCTAATTAATGAAACCCCATTAATTCCCAACGTCGTTACATACCCTCTCCCTATCTTATTTATATGGAGCTTAGGGGGAGGTGACAACATGAATTCACCAAGTAGAGAAGTGCTCACAATGTGCTGAGATGCCAAACCCATGGAGGATAGAGCTGGTTCTGGTGAGTGGTGACAAGCGACACTGAAACTCCAAACTAGAGATTGACAATCGAGCGACGTCATTGGAGGCTAGTTGCGAGGGACGGAAAACACCGACCCAATTCCCCAACCGTGGACATTTCTCCATCATTATTGAGGTAGGGGTTTGATTATTGTTTATTTCAAGTGAATTTCTTGAACCCTTTAATCCTCCCTCTTGATTATGAGCTAACGCAGAGGGCACCGGCCTAACGAACCCGGCCTGAACCCTATGCTAATTTTCTACCCATGCGCCCTTCGTGGAAGACAGTGGGTATAGGGACACCAACCGGCTACGAAGGAGGTGGCGCACCGATGCATGACACAAGAGGAGGCCATGACACTAATCTGCAGTGGTTGATAGAGAGACAAGCACAGGCCAGCCATGGAGGAGGTGCGACATGCCATTGTGTGCTTCCGGTGAGCAAGGGGTCGCAGATCGTTAGTCGTGGTAGACAAAGAAGGTGGTCGGCACATCGGCTGGCCACATAAAGAGAGTCGGCACGACCAACACACTGCCGGCGAGCATAGGGCCACGACTGAAGCCACAACGGAAGTAGAACCATCGCCTACTCAGCGGGTTTCGTGGTGATCGGGCGACGCCCACGTGGTATTGTCGTTTCACAAAAACGAACGGCCTCTGAGCTGTTCGGGATACTGGGGGGAAATTCTCCCCCCTTTCCAGCTCAGTCTAACTGCGGTTGGGCCGCCCCCTTTCCTGCTCGAGCTAACTGCGGTCAAGATGCCCCCTTGCAGGCCGCGCCTCAAGCGGCTGGGCCGCCCCCTTTTGGACCACACCTCACACGGTCGGGATGCCGCCTTGCGGGCCGCGCTTCACGGGACTGAGACACCCCCTTGCAAGATGGGCCTCACACGGCCGGGCCACCCCTTGCGGGCCGGGATGAGCCCATCGTGGCCTAGCCTAGACCCGGTCGATCCTGGTTCTTGTCCAACCTGGACCTAGAAACATTTAAAGGGTCATATATTGAGAACCGGATGTCTGTTTGAAAAACAGTCTATGAAATTGGGATCCTTGCATCGGGATGGTCCTTTTTGTATAATCCACTTGAGTTTTGGAGACAGTTGGAGTACGGCTGGGTTGGATCGAACTTAAATCCAACCTGGCCCTCGGAATTAAAACACTTATAACTCATAGATCAGGCGTCCGATTGATGCACCGTCTGTCATGTGGGAACCCTTAAAACATGTCGGTACTTTGGGTTACTCCTTTTTGGAGCTTATTGGTGGTCGAGGTACAACCAATATCTCAAGGGGCAGATTCTATGGAGCTCGAGTGCACCGGGTGCAAGGCATAATGTGGATGGTTGTTACATGAAGAAAGAACATTGATCCTGTGTGGGTCAGCATCTATCAGATCCTATATTGGTCAGCACTCAGTGATCTTATGTGGATCAATTTATATTGATCCTATGTGGGTTATCATCTATTAGATCATGTGTGGGTCAGCACTTAGCGATCAAGTGTGGTTCAGATCCTGTGTGGGTCAGCAGGGGTTAGTTAGTTATCGATCATGTGTGGGTCAGAAGTAGTGCTACTTAACATAATAAGATGATATAGCCTTACTACTACTCATCTATACTTCTTTAATTTAGTTATAACTGATTGTTAGTTTAGTATCTTCTATCTTTGTGATGTTACATGCATGGTACTTCTATCTTTGTGGTGTTACCTATGTGGTACTTCTATCTTCAGGGTGTTTCCTATGTGGTACTTCTATCTTCATGGTGTTAGCTATGTGGTACTTCTATCTTCATGGTGTTACCTCTGTGGTACTTCTACCTTTTTGGTGTTGTCTTTGTGGTGTTACCTATGTGGTAATTCTACCTTCATGGTGTTACCTTTGTGGTATTCTTCCCTCATGTATGATATGATTATGTCTTGATAACTTTGGTATATGTATGGTCATATACCTAAGTAGAGTTGATGCATATTGCTTTGTGCTTTGAGATTGAGGTCTTGGTTTGTGGTATTTCCTATTTGGAACTCTAGGAGACCTACGATGGTCTCGAGGTCCCTACTGAGTATATTTTTACTCACCCATGCAAGGGCTACGCCCGCACTTTGTTGTGTCTTGTGCAGACGACCTACAATGTTGATCGAGGTTGAGGGAACTAGGACTGGACGATGCTCGGAGGTGGAACATTTTTCTTGACATGACTTTGGGACTACTAATCATGAGATGTACCTACCCTTCAGGTAGGATTTTTGGTGTACGATCCATGAGTTGCTTTTCACTTTTCAGTTGTTTTGTACTTTTTAGTTGTACTTGTACTTTCCCAGTTGGACTTGTATTCCAGCCCCTTTACTTTCATCACCCTTTTACTACTGTATTTTACTTATTGTTTGTATCTTGTTGCCTTCTACTCTGTGTGTTTGTACAAGTGTAAAGGCAATGCCTTCCCATTTTAAGGATACGTCTTTCCGGTGATAGTTGCCAGCCCCTGGCCTATGGAAGGCGGGCTTGGGGTAGTCACGACGCGGGCCTCCGGGGACGGGTCGTGACATAACGAATTATACAGATATGGTCAATAGGGAGATGGTTGGAAAGAGGGACATCTTGAGAGCCATGGTTGGAGGAAGTATGTTGATTCCTATGGGAAATGTTGGGAACTCCAATGCTTATAATAAGAAGAAGTGGTTAAACTATTTCCAAGGTTGGAGTATGGCTTAGAATCATATGACTGGATCCGTAAATATTCCCTCAAGTCCAAATAACATTTTTGGATGTTTCTAATGTGGTTCGTTTAAACACATGAAGAGATATTATATGTCACCACCTATAGAATGACACAATTGAAACATGATGGAACATATTTAGTGTTATTGTTTCATTCCTTTGAGGTTTGGTGTTTGGGAAAACTCTAATGTGCCACAGATGGTGTGTAACTCAACAGTACATGGGAAGTAGAATGCCTCTCATAGAAAAAACATAGCTATCCATGGTAATTCTAGGAATACCATGACTTCTTATTAAGGTAAATCTAAAAAAGTAAAAAAAAAAGTGTAGTGAGTTAGAAATTATATGGATCTGGGTATGTTATTTTGGATGATCAATCTAGACCACTGATGGTGAAAGGTAATATTCTTTTGAATTATAAACTTATGCTTTCTTTGTTTGATACAGATACATCCCAATCCTTTACTGATTCACATGTAATATATTTTTTGTGTTTAAAAGTTGAGATGATGACTACTATGTTAAAAAGCTAAACTCCCATTGGTCAAAGATAATGTAGAGATTTTATGTGTAGAGTGTCGTCTATAACTATTGATGGAGATGTTTTGATATAGTATTTCTCTATGCATGAGATGGACTTCTATGACATAATCTTATGTACGGAATGGTTGAAAACATTCAAGGCTCATATCAACTTTAATATAAAAAGGGCCAGTTTTATGAATAAGGAGGGCGCCAAGCATCTCTTTAGAGGGGACATGAATGTAAATATAAGTGAAAATGGATTTGTTTCACAACTATTTTGAATGATCTCATAACTGTTAGTGGTTTTATCTTTGTAATTCATGGATGAGATTAGAAATATGAATTTTCCAACAATGTTTTGTTAGCATCTAGATGTTTTCTTCAAGATCTTATCAGGGTAACAACTTATAAGGGATGTGGAATTTATGTTTAATCTTCTTCTAGGGACAAGTACTATTTTCCTTATGTCTTATATGATGGAACCAATAGAGTTATTCAAATTGAATTTTATGTTGGATGATCTAGAAATTATAGGGTTCATTCGTACTAGCATGCCTCTATGAAAATTATCAGTATTTTTTGTCAAAAAAGTTGATGGAACTCTTCAGTTGTGTGTTGATTATCATAGTGGTTCTCTAAAATTTACGTATGGTCAACATATCACCAATTTTGAGTTTGGAACTAGGAAATTGAAAAAACATCTTTTAGGAGTAGATATGGACATTAAGATTATGTGTTTATGCGTTTCGATCTTATGAATTTACCAACAGTATTTATGGTATTGATGAATCACATATTTTAGAGATATCTGGATTATTTTGTGGTGGTTTTTGTGGATGACATAATGGTGAATTGAAGGATAGGGGTTGAGCATGAGAAACACTTAGCAACAATTTTAGGAATCTTGAGAGATCATCATTTGTAAGCCAAATTATCAAAGTGTTATTTTTGGATATAAGAGGTTTGTTTCCTTAGCCATGTAATCTCTAAAAAATGGGTTTATATAGATCTTGAAAAGATAAGGGCTATTATCTCTTGGTAACCACTGATTTTTTTTCCGAGATACACAGTTTCATTTGATTGGATAGCTATTACCGACACTTTGTTTGTGAATTTTCATGAATAGAATCTCCTATGATAGCTTCCACAAGGAATAATGTTCCATTCCAATAGAATAAGGAATGTTAGAATTATTTTAAAGAGCATAATAATCTCCTAACATCAACACCAATCTTGATATTTTTGGAATTTGTACAAGGGTACATAGTGTATTGTGATTGTTCGGGATCTAGGTTGGTATTTGTTCTAGTGTAGGAAGATCATATTTTTTCTTATGGCTCATGACAGTTATGGTTTCATGAGAGGAACTACCAAACAACCTATTTGAAGTTATCTCATGTAGTATAAGCATTAAATATATAGAGTTATTATCTTTTTGGTGAGATATTTATAGTTTTTATGGATCATGATAGATTGAAACACATTTTCTCAAAAATAATTTTGAATTTGAGACAAAGAAGATGAATGAAGTATCTCCAAATGTTTGAATTTTTCTTGATGTATACACCAGGTAAAGGAAATATGGTGGAAGATGAATTATGTAGAAACTAGTATGATCATTTAGAAAGATAGGCCTCCTATTAGTGACATATGATGTCTGTGATAGAATATATGAACTTGGAATCTTAATAATAAGGTGTTGTTGTGGTGTTCATTCTTGTTTGTTTTGTTCTTAATTTTGTGGAGATGGTTAAACAATCACATATTTATGATTCAAAATTCATTGCAATGTGGTGAAAAATCATGGGTCAGGAGACTATTTAGATATGGAAGGTGGGTGTAAGTTTAGTTTTTTTGTTTCAAAATTGGTTGGTTGTACCTATGGATTTTCTGGATCTAATTATTGATTCTTACCACTATTCAAGATGGACTGTTCATCCTGGAATATAGAAGATGTATAAGGCATTGAAAAAATAGTTTTAGAGGGTTGGTATGAATGATAATATGTTTAAATTTTTTTTTCTAGATACTAGACTTGCCTGTAGGTTAAGGGAGAGAATCAGAGACCATCAGGTTTGTTTCATTTTTTAAATATTTCTATTTTTAAATGGGAACATATAGCCATGTATTTTGTCACAGGTCTCCCAATAATAGTTCTAAAACATGATTCCATATGGTTTATAGTGTATCAGCTCATAAATTCATCACATTTCATCCCTATTAATGAATCTCACATGGTGGATGAATTGTCAAAAATCTATATCTGATAAGTGGTAAAAAAGGCCTGGCATACCAATTTCAATAGTGTCAGATAGAGATATGAGGTTTATGCCTAGTTTCTATAAATCCTTACACAAAGTCCTTGGGACTCAGTTGAATTTGAATATGCCGTATCATCCTAAGACATATGGTAAATACTAAAGTATAATAAAAACATTTGAAGACATGTCGTGGGTCTGTATAATGGATTTTTGTGGCTCATGTGAAGAACATGTACCGCTATTGGCGTTCTCATATAAAAATAGTTATCAGGACCCAATACAACAGCCTCTGATTGAAGCTTCATATGGTAATCCTTATCATTCTATACTTGTTTGGGTGGAAACATGTGAGACTTCACTACTTGGTTCTTGCCTTGTCCAATAAACAATGATGAATATTCAGTTTATCATAAAGTGAGTGGAGATGGATCATATTTGTCCAAAATTGTATATGGATCATTGTCGGTGGTCATTATCATTTGAGGTGAGTGATCATGTGTCATTTATAATCTCTCCAAGGATTAGTCATCGACATTTTTGGATGTAGGTAATGTTATATCTTTGATATATATGCCCTTTTGAAATACTTGAACTTGTGTGTGAGGTGGAGTATCAGTTTGTTTTTCCACCACAATTTAGTTGAGCTTGTAATGTGTTTCATTTATCCCAGCTAAAAAATGTATCAGCATGATACTGACCATGTGATTTGATGTGATAATTTTTAGATAGATCCAGATTCTTCATTGGATCACTACTGATACAGATTGTTGATAGGAAATAGAAAGTCTAGCTTGTGAAAAGCATCATTCTAGTGCGGGTTTTGTGGAAACATGGTCATATTCAAGAAGATACTTGGGAATGGGAGAATTAAATGATTATGAAATGGTGAAAAATATTTTAGGGAAATGCTGGTTTTCTTCTTTATGGGGATGAAAATACCAATGGTGGGGAGAATGCAGCACCCCTGGTTTCAACTAAGAAACCCTTTCATTTTGTTTTTTAAGTATATAATGTGTTTAGGTGAATCTTGGGAGGTTTTGGGAACCTTTTTGAATGTTTTTGGGGATTTTATAAAGGTTCATTGTTTGTTAATAGTTAGTGAAAACCATAAAAATTATACTGGAAACTGTGCATAGTGAGTGAGAGGCTATGCAAAAGACACACAGGTGGGCGCACAATTTGTCCAAATTGTGACTCTACCTTGGAGAAACAATAAAAAGTGAGGTATGGGGATTCTTCACAGTTGGAACATAGTTTTTATTACCATGTGGTCCAACCATTCATGGACCTTCTTCAAGAAGTTTATGGTACATGTTTAACACATGGTTTTTCCTAACCATGCAGCTAATCGTGCACTGTCTAAAAACAAGATCCTAAAAACATTGATATGGGTTGTGATTAAGTTTCATGCCCTCATTTTTACTTAAATTAATCCCTAAAATAATTTCTCTCCCTCTATAATGCATTTAAAAAAATTTCTAATGATTTCAAAGGGATACAGAGGTGTTTCATGGGGCATTGAAGCCCGATTCTTTGGGTAAGTCCTAGTTTGTGGTAGTTTTTCCTAGTTTTCATTAAATCTACTAATCTCCAAAACTTTGTTTCTTAGATATAGTTTTTATGTGGATATATATAATGATTTTGATTCCAAATATGAATATATTTAGTCTTTTTGATGATAGGGTAATAGTTATAATGTGGTTTTTTGAATATTCAACCTGGGTTTTGTATGTTTTTGTTGGAGAATCACGTCGTTATTTGTTTTTGTCATAATTTCTTAATGTAGGTGGATTGACTCTCTACTCCTCTCTTTAGAACATGAAGGGTCAGTTTTAAATGAGTGTTTTTATTGATATTTTTTTAAATTGATGTACAGTACATGGTAAAAATCTTATTTAGTGATGGTTTGTGGTTTTGTGGAATTGGTAGTGCGAATTTCTTTGAATTCTTTATTTAAAAATTTTTATTTTTAAATATTGATTTGTTTGATTTATTAAATGGATATTTGAAAAGTTTTTCAATAGTATATATGTTTTATTGAAATTATTTGAAATGGTTTTAAATAAAATGTTTCTTTTATTGAAATGGTTTTTCACATAATCGTATTGAATGGTTTTTGGGCATAATTGATGGTGTCTCTTCATGTTTCATTTTATGAGGCCCTGTTGGAATATCAATTAGTTCTCGATGAAACAGGTGTAATTGAACATGGGGATATTAGTTACCTTTTGGCAACTTGGTAGATCGATGAGACACCACTCATGATTATGAAACTATCACTTGGGAAAGAATGTGTGCATATGTGACTGTGCGGATTGGAATGGGTGATGGAAAAAAGGAATATGAAATTGTATTGAATACTATCTTAGATATTTTCATATATTTTTCTGTTTGGAATAATATTTTTCTTAGAAAAAGTTTTTGTTTGTAATGAACTATTTTTATTATTTTATATAAATGTTTTATATAAATTGGTTGTTATAAACGGTCTGACATGTTCTATAATAGTGTTGTGAGATGATAGGTCATTTGGTGAAAATCTACCTAGTTTCATTACACCACCCTACTTTGGAACTTTGTTTCTTTTGCAGATATTGTTTACAAGGATACATGTAATGGTGAGGAATCATACTTCTTTTGTCATGCTCCATGATACTTAACACAGAGCTGGAGTTTGAGAATGAATTTGGTTTCTTGGAGCCTTTTAGTTTTGTTAGTTTTTCCTTCCACTATGTACCTTGATAGTGTATTCTTCTTCAATGGTAATTTTTTTGTTGTTTGGTTTTGATGTCAATGTTATTACATTGAGTCATTTTACAATGTTATCATGCATCATGTAGTGGGTAATTGTTTTGAAATGTTTGGTTAGGTTTTTTTATATTCAAATGGAAGATAATCCCCCATTTTCTAATGAAGAACTCCGAATTTATTTAAAACCTTTTTCATCTTGGGGATATCACCTATTACTAAGATATGTCCTTCCCCATTTCAGGCCAATGAGGAGGGGTGGGATGCTACGCCCAAATATTCTCAATAAGAATCCCAGATGAGATATAAAGTGGATCTATATTCCAATACCTCATCTAAGAACAATGAGCCTACTTTAAACTCTAAAAGGATAAAATCTCATATTCCCAACACCTAGTGTATCTATTGAGGTAGTTGTGGTGAGGAACCAAACCTCGCCATTTAGGATTACATTCAAGGGGGTAAAACTACAACGTATGGAAGGAAAAACCCAAATGTGATATGGGAGTACTACCTCTAAGGATAGACAAACCATTCCCAAGTGTGATAGGGGAGAAACATCTATGTCTGCAAAACAAGTATGGGGACACGTGCCCTAATGAGACATGAGAGTACAATATCCATGGATAAAGGACTCACGACTTGGTGAAACGGGGGAGTTCCCTATCTATCTGGACATCGAGTTTGGAGGAAACTGACCCTAGTGTGATAAGGGAGTACTGTATTTATCCACATAGTGATTATAGAGGACCTATTCCCTAGCATGATAGGGGATTACAATCTCTAATGATAGAGGACCCACACCCCGATGTGATAGGGGAGTACCATTTCTAGCATCACCCTCTGATGATCATGCCTGATCACTAGCATTATTGAGTGTCACCTTAGATAATAATCATACTCGTAATGTACTACGTCATATCCCAAAAGGAACTAGGAAGGAAACCATCATGGTCTACATAGATCAAAGAAAATAAAAATAGAATTTTCATAGTCTAAAATACAAGTCCAAACAAAGGAGATGTGTGAGAAAGAAGTTATAGAGGGAATACATGGCATGTACAGAAAAGTCATCATGCATGAGAAGTCCTCCACCCATCAACCATGTTCCCACCAACTTCTATCTCTTCCCATTAATTTTTTTATTTAATTTTATTATTATTAGAAAATAATATTGATAAAACCAAAACACGGAGTGGATGCCTCCTCAATCCATGTGTGTATATCATTCCTCAAACCCATTATCTATCAATTATATATTTTTGGTTTATTTTATTTAGGTATTATTATTCATAATTTTTTATTTAAGTTCCAAAGGATCGACTAAAAGTTGATAAGGGGGGTTGAATTAGTTTTTTACTTTTTATATGTTTCAAAACTTTTACAAACTTAACCCCTGCAACCTATTAAGAATTATTTTCTTATCAATATTTATTAAATACTAATGCATGAAAAAATTGAAAAGAAAGTAAATTACACAATATTTACAAGGTTCAACCTCAGTGTAAGAACCTACGTCCTTTTCATAGCCACTCTCATGGGTCTATAGAAATCCACCATTATAATTAAGTGAATACAACTTGTTTCAACTCCCATTAAACAACATTTATTTCCTGATATGAAATATTATAATAACTCACCTTAGTTTACAATGTTTTTTGTAAAAAAATTGATCCAAAAATAATAATAAATACATTGTTGAAACTTATCCACAATTTCTCAGTCAGAATCCACAGTCTGAATTTCCTGGATCTGATTATCTCAATATGATGGAGTCAATACGATGGACTCATTCAAAATCTGAAAAACTAAAACTCTACTCAAGAACTCAATATGATGTACCTCAGTTCGATTTACTCAATATGACATTCTCAATATGATTTTTCTCAATCCATTAAACAAACATTCAATTTTATGATCCTCCTTACATGATCTCTAGCTAGAAATAACATCTACTTTATTTAGTCACTGCTCATCCTTTTAATATTGCATGAAAAAATAAATTATGAATGAATGATCATAGAAAGTACATATAAGAAAATCATAAAGAAAAAGTGGGAAACATGAAAAAATTTCATGCTACCTCAAATTTCAAAAACTCTAAAAACAATTCGCATTTAAACTTCAACTTTTACTACTTCAATTCTCATTATAATTCTCTACAATTTATGAAAAATTGAATTTCAAGTTTTACCTCTTCAAATATCTATAAAACTTCTGGAATTTTCCTTTTGATTCTTATTTGTAATCATATCATTACAAATTCTATTTCCTTCTCAGTGATTCCAAATTATTAATCTTTCCCATAGAATCATAATTTTGGATCATTATCAGTGAATCCACATTTTGTATCATTATCAAGGAATCCAAATTCAGTATCATTCTCTATGAATCTAAATTATGTATATTTCATTGTTCATTAATATTGAATTATCATTACAATGGAATTCCCATTATAAAATAATCTCTATACGATGAAATTTAAATTCTTTAAACCTTTCCACAATTTCTTCAAAAGATTTTACCACGAATGTTTTTATGAATTTTGATAATTTTATGACCAAACGAGCATTGTATGATTTAATGTAGAATGTATAAAAACATTCTAAAAAATGAATTCACTTTCTTCAACAAACCTCTTTAGTATCATTATGATTTCTTCACTAAACAACTTCTTTCTTTCAAAATCAACAACTTCTTCCTTTATCTGATTACAAAAACAAACAAACTTCCAACAAATAATAATTTATTCCTATGATTCTTCTAGATACAATGATCTAAATCCAATGCAGTTGAATCCTATTATTTCATCAACATTCAAATTTCTTACAAAATATCATTATGAAGGACTAAATCTGATTCCTCGAAAATAAAAACATTCATATACAAAAAAGGTTAGTTTTCAACAAATAAAAAACTTGTTAAAATAAAATACCACAATGTTTCTTAAATATCCCCTTTGGATTTGTTGAAAACCCTTGTTAACAACATTTCAAAATATCTTAATTTTTCATAACTCAATCTTTTGACTTTTATCAAAACATAGCATTTCTCAATAGAGAGTGTCATGATACCACACTAATGGATAATGTAATGTTTTGAAGTTATTCAATCCCTCAGTGGCATGAAAATTTTGTGGCCATGTAATAATAAAATCCCCTCAATTTTGTTTTCACACTTTCTTTATCTCTCACTTGTTTTTTTCTTTTATCAATTTATTTTTCTCTAACTTTTCTTTTCACAATATCTTTTTCTAATCCCCATTATTTCTTTTCTCACTTTATTTTTCTCTCCCCCAATTTATTATAACCACATCTTTATATTCATAAAAAAAGATAAGTAAAACTTATTATAAATTACAAAGTTGTCACCTTCTCTCCCCCTTTGTCCAAATAATCCAAAGCATAGTGGGGTTATTTATTTATGAGATTTAGGTGTCATGGGAGGAGGCTGAACAAGAATTTGCATCCTCAATTCCACAAACCTTTATTTTGACATTTATTTTAAAAATATATCATCAAACTTATACCTTTTTGAAATGTATTCAAATAAAACATCTCCTATATAAAATTTATATTTTATAAAGTGAATATTTATATCAATGTGTTTTTATCTTGATTTTTGTACATGATTTTTAGAAAAACAATTCTAAAATAATTATCCCAATTTATCTTCTTTGGTTTAAAAAACTTTACTTTCAAATCTTCCAACTGAACATTCATCCATAACATTAGAGTACAAGCCTGAGTAGCTTCAATTTATTAAGATTCATAAGTGATCAAAGTTACTGAACTTTGTTTCTTACTATGCCAAATCACACAACATTCACCTAAGAAAAATGTTTCTCTAAAGGTTGTTTTTATACCATTACAATCTCCAGCCCAATCGGCATCAGTATTACCATGAAACTTCGTCTCACAATTTATTTTATATAACAACCCATGTAAATTTTTTCCTTTGAAATATCTTATAATCCTCTTGGCTACAAAAAAATGTGATTCTTTTGGATTACATTGATACATGGCACACAAAGTCATAACATAAACAATATCATGACATGAGGCTGAAAGTAAATAAGACTTCCTATCAAATTCCAGAAGTTATTCTTATTCACACTTATTCTAGATTAATATTTACTGAAATTTATGCTCACTAAAATATAAGTTTAAATTTATTTGGATTCTACCATCCCAAACATATTTGAAAATTCCTTAAATAATTTTCTTGAGATAATAAATTGTATTTTTTTTCCAATAGTTGAAATCTTAAGACAAGGAAAAAATTTCATTCGCCCAACATATAAATTTCAAAATTCTTCTCCATTTATTCATAAAACTCTTTAAATTTTTTTTCATTATCCCCCAAAAAATTATGTCATCCACATAAACAATTAAAATTAGAGTTAAGAAGTTAAAATCTTTCACATACATGTTACTATCAACTTTTCCTTTAGAAAAATTAAACTTTCTAAAAAAACTATCATGTTTTGAATAACAAGCACATGGATCTTGTTTCATACTATACAAATATTTCTTTAATTTACAAACTTTTTTTCATCCTCACCAAGTAGAAGACCTAATGGTTTCTCAATGTAAACTTCTTCATTAATATCACTATGTAAGAAATCTAACTTTACGTCCATCTGATGAACTTTTTAATTACAATGACCAACAACTACAAAAAAAAAATAAAATAATTTCTATCCATGGAATGGGGGAAAAGGTTTAGTCATAATACACAGCTTCCAAATGTGCATATCCTTTACAAATATTGATTGCTTTGTTTCTTGAAACTTCTCCATGATCATTCAGTTTGATTCTATAAACCAACTTTGTTCCAATATCATTTTAATTCTTTGGCCTTGTAAAAATTTCCCATGTTTCGTTTTTCTCAATAGAATATAACTCTTCATTTATATCATCCACCCATTCTTCATGTTTAATAGCCTCTAAAAATTATTCATGTACAAATTTTGAGATAAGTGAAGTCAAATTTTCTAATGTCAACTTCCATCTAGTCCAAATCAAATCATTCAAATTCCAAATAATTTTTTCAGATTCAACATGTTTTTATGGTAGGAAATATAAAATAGTCTTTCTCATCTGAATTTTCCTCGTTAAACAATTATTTGGATTCTTGATAAGGATGTTTTGAATTACATTCACTATTGTTGGAAATCAATAGTTTATCCTCTACATAATTTTCAATAAATTTTGTAATGGAATTTTTATTTTCGATTACTTCGAAATCATATGAGTCCCCCAAATTTTGTAAAGATTTATTCCATAACTTTTAAATTATTCTATTTGGTTATTAAACCATAAAAGTTACTTCCCCACCTTTTTAATCAAACCTTTCCAAATCTAGATTTTTTATTTTTGGAAAGCATGGACCTAAAAAGACATCAAAGCATTTCAATTAATGTATTTTTTTATAAAACATTTCATATGGAGTCATGTTGGTTTCTAGTCTCAACAAAAATCTATTTTGAACATGTACAACAGTACTAATAGTTTCTCTCCAATAGAACATTGAATGTTTGTATTTTTATAACATACTTCTTCCCATTTACACCAAGATTCTATTATTACTTTCCATTGATCCATTTTTTGTGGAGTATAGGGAGAACTATACTAATTTTTGACACCATGTATTATTATATAAGTTTCAAAATATTTGTTTGTGAATTTGGTACCATTATATGTTCTCAACTTATTTTTGGAAAACCCCATTTATTTGTCAACATATTCCATGAATAATTTGAAAATTTCAATGGATTATAACTTGTGATTCATGAACATGATGATTTTTATCCAAGTGAAATCATCAATAAAAGTGATAAAGTATAAGTATCCTTTTTTTATTGATGTCTTATAAACCCACATAAATCGAAATGAATAAGATCAAGTGGTCTGGTAGATTAAATATCAACTCTTTTATGACTTTTTTTGGTCATATTTCCTTTTTGTAAAGTATTACAAAAAACATCATCTCTTCATTTAAATTATAGAAAATTCCAAACAGCATCATATATAGAAAGTTTATTCACGTTTTTCTTCCCAGGGATACCAAGTCTTCGATGCCACAATTTTTTTCATCTTCATCACTCAAGTAATTGGAATTGTTGAATTATATTATTTGAAAGAGATTACCACTAAATCTTCATTCTTTTTTAACAACTTTTCCATCATTCACACTTTTTATTAGAAATTTGTTTTTCTAAAAAACATCTTTTCCATCATAAAAATATTTAATTACACTAAGTATGTTATTTTTTATCCCATAAACAAATAAAATATATTTGGATTTCAACATTTCTACTACAATCTCAGCCATTCAGATTCCTCTGATTTTTACAAAACTATCATTTCCAATATTAACTGCTCCTCCATCATTACTTTCAACTTGTTTAATGATTTTTATATAACCTGTCATATGTGAATAAAAACAACTATCAAGAATTAATGGTTTTTTGCTTTTACTTGATTTCAATTTTGTCTCAACTACAAAAGATCTTTCATTGGCTTTCTTCTTTTCAAATTCCTTTTTTTTATCATATTGAATTTTTTTTGAAGGAGTTTCATACATCATTTTAAATGAAGAAAAAACTAATCAAATATTCCACAGACTTCTTCTAGAAATTCAAATTGATTTTTTTGGAGAGTTAATAACATCTTCAGAATTCAACTTTTCAACATTATGTATGTTGGGAATGTTTCTCACTATAACTTCACTATTTCTTCCACTTTTCAAAAAACTTTTCCTAAGTATAGATATGTTGTGAAAAAAAATTATAATATTTATTCCCATAGATTCCACAACACTAGAAATATCCATAAAATCATGATTTTCTATTCTAGAAAGATCTTTCTCTATAGAAACTTTGTTTAGGATAGTAACATATTTCAGCTCTAACATACTCAGGATGTAGACCATATTTTCTTTTGAGCGAGTTTTAAAATTTTGTTTATTTTATAGGTTTATCACACCCTTTCTCCACCCAATATTTCCCAATACTTTTTCTAAAACAAAAATTTTAAACTAATTAGATAAAACATCATTTTTGGTAAGATAAGATTTCATGTGATTCTCATATTGAGCATTCTCAATAACTTTAAAAGTATCATATTTTTCATCCCAATATTTGTTGAAGTTTTCCTTAATATTTATCATGGTATTTTCAAACTATGTAATTTTTTATTGAATATTGTTAAATTATTATTCTTTGGATTCCATATTCTTACTAAGATCGTCAATAATCTTTCCATGTTCATAAATTCAAAGTTTGTAAATTAGAATATTCAGAATGTATTCATCCTACTGCTTGACGACTTATTTTCTTCCATTAAAAACTTATTCACAATCTTTCTTCATCATTTTTATTTCATTCTTGAGTGATTTTTTTGTCAATACGTTCAAGAGGTTATGTTCTGAGATGATACTATCTATATAATTCATGGCCACCTTCTTCACTCTCTAAGGAATATTTTATTGTCTCCACATTTTCAATGACGGTTCTAAATTTTTTTGGACATTCATTTTTTGAATAATTGTTGTAAGTTGATTCCAATTAAACTTTTTTAATCAACATGCTTCTTCTTTTTTCAGTAAACATCTTATTGTATCTGTTTGAAACTTTTATTCTTTATCATTTTTTTCTACTTCTTCCATAGAGTTTTTAATTGAAATCATCTTGATATTCTCCAACATTATTCTTGTGTTAATTCAAATCAAAGTGTCTGATTATGCCACACTAAAAAAATTTGATAGGATTTTTAACTCCATACATTACTCTTCCACATTGAGAGTTACTGGATATAAGATATATTTTTTTTCATTAAACTCATCATATTATCTATCTTCAGACCCATTAGGATCGACTTATTCAACATCCTAGATTTTCATCTTTATCATAGCTTCAGAATCCATTTGACCTTTCATCTTCTCTTTACACAATAGAGATTTCATTATTTCAAAATAAATAAGAATGTTAAACAATTCATAAGGAGATAAATCACACTTATCTTATAAAGATGAAATTTTAGAATCAAACTTTTCCAGAAAGTTTCTCATAAGTTTATTCTATAAAGACCCATCCCCCAGGGCCCATGTCGTGACTACCCCAAGCCCGCCTCCTAAAGGCCAAGGGTAGACGACTAGAACCGAAGGAATTATCCCATGAGTGTGAGGCATTTTCCTGAGTACCTGTATGCATGCACGCACACAGAACCACATCCCAAATATCTGGAAAGGAAAACATGCATGCCACTAAACAACCACTGAGCAAAGGTACAAAATGTACATCAAATGGGATAAAATACAAACCCAACAAATGAAAAACTGAAAATAGGAAAGTACAAAAGATCTATATAAGACATATGTAGAATAATCCACCTGAAGGGTATGCAAGGAGTATCTACCTATAGTCATAGAATTATGCATGTTCGTCCCATCTCACTAAGCACCACCTGGTCCCAGACCACCAAGGTCTATGTTGAAGCATCGATCTCTTACATGGGACATGACACGTGTGAGTGAAGCCTGTGAAATGGTGAGTAATACAATAATTAGTAGTGACCCCAACCACATGGAAAGTCCACAAAGAAAATGACACATCATTATCACGAAGCAAGATATCTCGCATAGGTATAATCTAGTGTATGGAATGAAAAACTATTAGTCGTAACACTAAACACCTTGGACTATTGAGTTACTCGTCATAGATGAGTATTGTGGGTCTGCTGGGTCAAATAGAGTCACTTTTAGTTGATCCATACAGGGTCCCTAGAAGTTGATCCACATAGGGTCTCTTGGAGATGATCCACACAAGGTCACTAAGAGATGATCCACACAGGGTTTCTAGGAATTGATCTACATGGGGTCTCTAGGAGATGATCCAAACAGGGTCTCTAGGAGCTGATCTGTATAGGGTATCTTATCTTTGGGTCTCATCCAGATGTAGGATTCCCACACGTAACACGCTTGATTCTAGGGGGAATATTCTACTCATGGTGTCAGTCATATCTAGATTACCACAAAAACTCACTTAGAGTATTCCCAAAGGACCATCCCATCGAAAGGGTCACAACGCCACAGATAGCACATCCATCAGAAGATTGGTATAAAAGATATTGGCGTTTTAGTAAACATGGTACGATTGTGTTTGGGCCTAGTCCGACTTGGTCGGACCGACCCAACCAACCCGGCCCAGGGGTCCCACATTACCCAGCCTGATTGGACTAACCTGACCCAACCTAGTTTAGGTCTAGGCTGACCTGGTCTGACCTGGCCAGTGGGACAGGCCCATTGGACCTTGCTGGACCTGGACCGGTTTGTCTGTGGGTCCAGCCCACCAGGTCGCCCAACAACCCAGATTTATCGGGGCAATCCTGCATTGGTGGGCTGGTTTTCATTCCTCTCACGGTCCATCAAGTGGCCTATATTTATCTCGTTGGCCTGGACTATAAAGTCGGGCTGGTCAGTTTCTAGCCTGGATGCCCGTTGGGCCTCCGGTTCGATCGCACGCGGCCGGTAGAAGCCAATCGCCTCCTCAACACGTGGTCAAGGACTGCGTGCCAACCCCCTGTCGTGGCCCATATGGTGTGGGCTGCTCCTTCCATGTGGAGACCGAGTGGCACCGCCCTCCTGCACTAATCCACTCCAATAGATAATTTTCTCCTACCTGGCCCACATATTTTCCGCGGGTCTAGCTAGATAATGTGACTCTGGACTGTGTGGCGCCTCCGATGCGGATGGGTGGATGCGTCCGCCAGCTGCCAACCGCCGGCCTCCATGCCGATGGCCCCTTCTGCCGCCATGGCACACTGCTAGCCCACTAACTACCTCCTACTGCCGCAATTGGGGTGTCACAGCCTGGTGTCGTTTCCACGACTGGGTGTCTCCACTGCAGGCTACTTCCATTTGCCTCAGCCGGGTGTCGTCGTTGAGGCTGATCACCGTGGCCTCCTACCACTGGTGTTGTGGCCCACCTAGCTGTGAACATCTTGCCTGGATCTTCCTCGGCCATTGTGCCGCTGTTGTTGTTCCATGAATGACAGGTAAGTGAAATAGAGAGAGAGAGAGAGAGAGAGAGAGAGAAATCACCAAGAACACCCAAATGAACAACCAACATTTGTTCATGTTTATCTGGGATTTTTCATGTTATCAGAAACACACATCATATATAATAATCAAAAAGATGAAATATTCCCATTAACCTGCATACATTAACCATCTTGTATGAACAGTTGAACTGCGGGTTAACTTGTTTGTGAGTTAACCCGCATTCATCGTATAAAAAGGAAAAACGGGGAATGTATGAATTTAATTAAAAATAAACCACTTACCTAGATAAGGTTCATTTTTGGAGTCGATCCATTTGAAGCTATTGGCGTTCATCGATCTCTAGACCCAAATTCTCCCTCCAAGGTGTTATTTCCACTTTTTGATCAGGCTATTTTCTTCTTTGGAAAGAAAAACCTTCTCAGCTCATCAGAGAAGTTCCAACTCTGATTCTCCAACCTGTTATCTCATTAAAAGAGAAACACGTCGCATCATTTCTATTAGGCTGGGTCATCGCATCATTAAAACTCTATTAATGTGTCTTTATTCTTCTCATTTAAGATCCTCATTATTGGGCCTCATTTAATGGGACTCATCATCGCCTCATCACCACTGCAGTGTTGATGTTCTACTGCTCAACGGTGGAGAGAAATAAATAAAATAAATTTTTAAGTTATTTTATTTCTCTTCTGAAAAGTTTGAAAACTAACTTTTTCCCTTGACCCACTCTGGTTGAGGTTAGGTCTATTATTATGTAATTTATTCATTCCAGATGCAGTGGTTCCCTCATATTTTCAATTCGGGAACCTATATAGAAGTTTTATAAACCACGCACGCACGCCATTTTAATTTACTAAAAAAAGTTCCAAAAATTAACTTTCACCCTCGACCCACATTGGTAAGAGTAAAGCTCCTCATAAGGGAAACACGTCCCCACGAGCTCAATGGTACTCTCGGATTTCCAATCTGAGTTATTGTTTAGGAGTTATAATGATTTTACAATAAAATAATTGTTACTTAATTATTTTATTTATGGTCAAAAACTAACTTCCAGCATTGGCCTGCGTCGACCAACGTTAGGATCGGCCTAACGAAAACATACCCTCACGAGCTCAACCTTGGTCTCAAATTTTCAATCTGAGTCATCTTTTGTGAGTTATAATCATTTGAAAAATAAAATATTTTTTATTTAATTATTTTATTTAAAACTATGCCATTTTTGGGTTTTCTCAATAGAGGCCTACACCGACTAAACTTATGTCACGCCTAAGTTAAACCCGCCATTATGAATGAAAGGGTGCCCTTAGATTTCTAATCCAGACACCCATTTAAGAGTTATTCATCTTTTTGAGGAAAAAATATCTTGTGCACTATTTAAAATTTAATTTTTTTTACGAATCATTTTGGGCACTCGGAACCTCAGAATCACATGCCTTCTTAGTTCCTGGTCTCGGAATAATTACATATAATTTAAAAAATATGGAATTTCTAGGACATTACATTACCCCCACCATTAGGGCTTCACATCCCTGTAATCCAAAACAAGGCTAAACAAACAAATGGGGGTACTGAGCATGAATTTGAGCCTCCCGCCCCCATGTTCTCTCCTATATATTCCCATGTTTTCAATGAACACGCACAAGAGGAATTGACCATCCACAAAAAAACCCACTTCTATCGATCCTCTATATCCACTGGGAACCCCAATAACATCATCCCATCAACAATGTACAGCGCACCCCAATCAATGATGTGTGATGGATCATGCATGTACCTACTCAGATGTGACACATGAAGAACATCATGCACCTGGTTCATCTTTTGGGGGAGAGTTAGGTTGTATTCAACCTCGCCAACTTTTCTCAGAATCTGGAAAGCATGGATGAACCTCGGAGGTAAATTGTCGCCCCAGCCAAATCTCTATAATCCCCATCGGGGTGAGACCTGAAAGAACACATGGTCTCCCCCTTGGAACTCCAAGGGCCTCTGTATCCTATCGACATAATATTTTTTCTACACCGTGCAATACTCATCCACTCCTAGTTGATCTGTACCTTCTCGGAGGTATCCCATACCATCTCTGGATCCATGATTGTTGACTCCCTTAGGTATGTCCAGCATAGAAGTGATTTGCAGGTCCGCCCATACAAATCCTCGAATGGTGCAATTTCAATGGTGGAGTGATAGATGTTGATGTATGTGATCTCCAACAGTGGAAGGTGGTCCTCCCAAATATGACCAAAATCAAGAACGTAAGCACGAATCATGTCCTCCAAGGTCTGTATGGTCCTCTTCATCTGAGCATCAGTCTGTGGGTGAAAGGCTATGAATAAGTGCAACTGAGTCCCGAACGCCTCCTGTAATCCCTTCCACAGCTGGGATGTGAAGTGAGTATCCCAGTCTGAGATGATCATCAATGTCACCCTCTAAAGTAGCACTATCTCCTGGACATAGAGTCATCCTAAGCCCTCTACCGATTTTTTCTCTTAGATGGGTAGGAAGTGATTGGTCTTGGTGAGTTAGTCAATGATCGCCCAGATTGAATCATGACCATTGGACGTGTGTGGTAATACTGTCATGAATTCCACCGCGATACCATCCCACTTCCATTCTGGTACTTTAAGTGGTTGTTCTAAGCCTACTGAAACATGATGATCATCCATCACTTGCTGACAAGTTAGGCACCGTGAAACGAACTCGGTCTCCACTTTCCTCATCCCTGGTCACCAGTACTGACATCGGAGATCCTGGTACATCTTCTCCACTCTGGGATGTACCACTAAGGGGAAGGTATGGAACTCCCTTAAAATATCCTCTCTCAATGCAACTGGAACTACCTTGAATCCTTTGAAAAGGATGATGTGCTCTCTACATATCAAAAATCCATCAAGAGCCTGTCCTGGGGATAACTGAGCACGTCAGGACTCAAAATCAACATCTGCAAGCTTTCCCTCCCTAAATCAGTATAAGAGTTGGGGACTGATAGTCATTGACTAAAGGTAAGCTGATCTATTGCCTCACTCAATAGTTGCTAACTAGACCTCCTGCTGAGCACATCTGCCACCACATTAAACATCCCATGAGTATAGACTATCTCGAAGACATAGTCCTGGAGGAACTATATCCATCACTGATGCCTCATGTTTAGGTCCTTCTGGGAGAAGATATACCTTGGACTATAGTGGTTGGATTAGACTATAAAAATCTCAACCATCAAGTAGTGTCGCCAAATCTTCAAAAAAAAATACCACTACTTCTAACTCCAGGTCATGGTTTGCATAGTTCTGCTCATGCTACCTCGAAATCCATGAACCGTAGGTGATCACTGCTCGCCCCTACCATAGTAAACAACCCAATCCGGTAACTGATACATCGTAGGAAAATACATACCCAATGGCCACCTCCGGTAGTCTCAATATATGAGAACTTATCAAGATTTTCCTCAACTGTTGAAAGTTTTCTGGAATCCTTCTGTCCACATGACGGGTCTTCTATTCTTCTTCAAAGCTGTCATGGGTGCTTCCACTCTGAAGAATCCATTTACAAACCTCCAATAGTACCCAGCCAACCCAAGAAAACTCTTCAGCTCAGTAACACTATTGGGTGGTTCCCAATCAAGAACTACCTTGATCTTAATTGGATGCACCGCAACTCTAGACTCTACGATGACATGTCCCATGAAATTGACTTTTCTTATCCATAACTCACACTTAAAGAGATTTTTATAAATCCAGTTCTCTTGGAGAGTGTCCAGAACCATCCTTAGTCATATCGCATGCTCCTCCTCAGATGCTGAATACACTAGGATATCATTAGTGTAGAACACTACAAACTGTTCTAAGTATGCTATGATGATCATAGTCATGAGTTCCATGAACACTGATAGGGCATTCTTCATGAAAAACAACAGAACTAAGTACTCATAGTGGTCATAACGACATATGAAATCCGTCTTTGAGATGTCCTCATCACGTACTCAAAGATTGTGATATCTTAATTTGAGGTCTATCTTTGAGAACCATCTCTCTCCCTTCAACTGATTCAAGGGGTCATCAATACCCGCTATAGGATACATTTTCTTCACATTCACATGGTTCTGGTGCCAAAAGTCCATGCATATCCTCAAGCTTCCATCTGTCTTTTTGGAAAACAACACTGGGGATGCCCATGGTGAAATTTTGGGCCTTACGATCCCCTTCCTATGCAAATCATCCAACTGTACCCTCTGCTCCTAGAGCTCTGTGGGAGCCATTTGATATATAGGTGTATATATTAGTTTCTTCCGTAGTTATAGATCCATGTAGAAGTCTACCCCTCTATTAGGATGTAACAACACAAACTTTTATCAAATAAAAATTACTCTTGATCTCATTAAATTTATTATTATGTAAAATGGTTTTATAACATATACACTTATTTGGTTTTATGATTTTGGATTTTAAAATACCATTATGAATTCTAACCATTTCTAATATAGTCATTGAACAGTGATCACATGATTAGTGTAAATATAGGGCTTTAACAAATCCAATTTACTCAGACAAAGTGATGGACTCATCCAGTAGACTTGCCCCGTATGAATCCCATTTCTCGAATCTCAGAAAGGAGGTGGATTCATTGGGCTTCTCTCTTGACCAAACCGAATCAGATCTTGAAAACGTTAAGCTTGAGTGGAACCAACTATAGGAGAAGTGGAAGTTAATAGATATTATCACCCGAGCAATGTTATCCGAGCCACCCCAAGAGTCTGTCACCATCGCACACCTTACCCTTTGGTCTTATGCAGGTGTTTTAAGGGGTTATGTAACAATACCTGAGCATTATTACTATGTACATTATTTTTTTATAAAGAATATACATTAATTTTATTATTGTTACTTTGTAAATAGTTTTTAAAGCACAAAGAGTATTTTTAGTTAATATTAAACTAAGAAATCTATTTTGATGAATTAATGGATTTTTGAATTAAATAATATTTTAATAAAATTTTATTATTAAATTATTTTTTACTAAATATAAATGATCATATAATTTTTATGAATACAATTGTAATTTTTATTAATGTTTGAAACATGGTTTGGTCAAAACCCATGAATTTTTTATAAATGTTGGTTTTTATTTTAAAAGTAAAAAAAAAAATATTTGGAAAATTATTTAGATAAAATGAATATTATTTTTTGAATCAAGATGTTGAAATTATCCAATGCTGAATTTTTAATAATTTCCTAAGACAGTCGATTTTTTTGGGTAAAAATTAAATACCTTTTAAATATATAATGTGTTTTATGACATCATAATGACCCAATAGTGATGTAATAAAATACTATAAACATTATTTTCGGACAATATATTTTTTATCATTAAAATAATTTGATTTTAGGTTTGTTTTATTTATTTTACAAATCCTTAGTGGACCCTCCAAGACTTATAAAACTTTTTGGCTTCTAAAATTGATTTCCTTGAGAGTGTGACTCACCTCAACATAAGAAACCCTATTATTTTAAAAAGTTCATAAATTTGAGTTATAAAATATTTTCATCCACTCCTCTTTGGAAAAAACCTTTTGCAAAAACCATGGTCTGGTTTGTGGTTTGATTAGTTTAATTTGTGGTGTCCCAAACCTAAATAATAAAGAATTTATCCTCTTTTCCTATATAAATCCACCCAAGCTCCCACTTAATCTTCACTCAAATCCTTTGGAGTTCATAAAAACTATATCATCCTCTCTCTATAATCCTCCAAAGGCGCCCTAAGCTCCCAAGAATCCTCTCTCAATCCCCTCCCAAGCCTTCTTGGATCACACTTCCAAGTAAGGGTTTCCTTGCTTTCTAATTTTATCCAGCTTTCTTAACATTGTAATGCCCTTTTATTTTCAATTATAAATGTTGGGGTATAACTTATAACCACCCCTATACCTTCCTCTTTATGTTTGAATGATTATATACCCCTTTCTCTCTCATATATTCCTTCCATGTACACCTGTTACCATGCCGAAATTCCGTAAGGAATTTCTCTCTCCTCATTTACATTCAAGCAATTCTTTTTGTATTATGAATCTAAAATTCCATTACTCATGTTGGGACATTTATCTATATTACCCCCTTACTATAAACTTCATGTACATATAATGATACGCCTCATTATCTCTCATCATCCATTTTTATGAATTCTTATTTCACGCCGTTATGCTGCCGAAATTGCATTGCGATTTTCCAATCCAAAGTCATTGTGTAGTGAATACCATGACCATCTCTCTATCAAGGGTATTCACCTTTATGAAAATTTACTTATTTATTATAGAGTTTCATGTATTAATTACAAATTCCTTTATCATGGAATAAATGATGATATTTATTGAATCCATGTTATATGATCTATGTGGGATACTTATGCATGAAATGAAATATTTAAGAAGGGTGTGCCCTGATAGCACTCCAATGCAATGGGTAAAGTTTAGTATCATGATATGTCAAGTGAAATGAGGGTTTAATCATTCTAATTCAAGTTTAATGAGGGTTTACTCAAGATAAATCAAGTGAAATGAGGGTCTCCTCACGCTCCATGTGCAATGATCCTTGGCTTATACTAATACCCTGTTAAGTGTTGTTGCCACATTTCCATGTTATGATAATCATGCTATATCGTTTCTTTATGTCTATTTTCCTCTTGAGCTTCATTGATATGACTATTTCTTAAAATTTATTGTAATATTCATGTTATACCTTGTTTAATCACTTACTGGGATTTATAACTCACCCTTTTATTATGCATATCCTCAGGTTATCTCATGCAATGCTAAGTAGGAGGGAATGTGGTGGCCATGTAAAAGATTTTTTCAATAAAGAAGTTTTGTTTCATGTTTTAAGTCATTATGTAATGTCCCTAATCCCAAAATACACTATAACTCTCTATCTTCTATTTTTTATCAAGTGATTTTTTTATGTAATAAATCATGTTTAAGTGTGTAATAAAGATCAGGGTTGTTATAGTTGGTATCAGAGGATATGTTTAGTTGTTTTTGGGATTAGGATTACATAACCCTAGTGAATCCTTAGATAAAAGGATAATTATAATAAAAACATCCCTAAGTCTTGGTGAGTATTTAGTAAGTGTTTTATCAAGAAAATACATCCATTTATGGATAGGAGTAGGTAGAGGTGACTCTGGCACAGATGTACCTAGGAGTGAAAACTCCGACAAGGAGTTTCAGGCTTGACCTAGGGTATCTTGGTACATAAAAATGGGACTTTCTGCACTCTTAGTTATGATACTCACAGGGGATATTCTTTGGTAAATTCAAAATCTTAGTATGAACCATTATTAAGGGAATAAAGAAAAAAAATGACCCTAAGAATATATTTTGGGAAGTAGATCATGGATAACATAGATTGAAGCCTATAGATTCATAAGTTAAGGAAATAAAAGTATTTTATAAGTTATCCCTTTTGTCTTTGTATTCCCCATTATGTGTTTAATAATTTAAAGTAATCATCCCCTATCTATATCAGATAAGTTAGAACCAGAATCAAAAACTGAAATTTAGGGTTATCATCTTTGGTTCTTATAATTCTTCTATATCCAAAAAGTTTAGTAGAACAATCCCAACACCACAACAAATCATGGATGTAAAGATGTCGGTGAGTAGGGAAAATGGGGCAATCATTGCATCCCATGAATTTAACTCCTCCCCATTCATAATATGTGCATTTAACTTTCCGAAAAACCGCTTTATAATCCCTCTAGTAGAATTTCATGCAATTCTTGTCTTGGATTGACTTTCATTATATAGAGCCAACATAAATTTCTGTGAGAGGGAAATCAATCTTCATGTGGCGAATCAACCCCTGATTCTATACAAGTTAAAGGAGTAGGATGAATCTTCTTTAGCTTTTTCATATCAAGCGTGGATATTAATTCTCTATGAGCATGTGTATCTTGCTGAGATGATTGAGTCCAAGGAAGAAACCATCCTTGAAGACATGCCTGTTATGAGGGAATTCACTGATGTGTTTCCCGAGGAATTTCCTGGTCTTCCACCTAGAAGAGATGTTGAATTCTCAATTGATCTTATACATAAGGTGTTTCAAAGATCCATGACTCCATATATAATGGATGTTTTGGATCTTAAGTAGATGAAGAAACAACTACAGGAGAATCTGGATAAAGGGTTTATAAGTCCAAGTGCCTCACCATGGGGTGCTCCAGTCCTCTTCATCAAGAAGAAGGATGGGTCAATGATCATTTGAATTGATTATCATGAGCTCAACAAAATCATGACAAAGAATAAGTATCATCTTCCTAGAATTTATGACTTGTTTGATCAGCTATGTGGAGAACAATACTTCTCTGAGGTGGATTTGCGGTCAGTATATTACCAATTAAGGGCGAAGTAGGAGGATATCCCCAAAACTAATTTTCTCACTAGATACGGGCACTATGAATTCATAGTAATGCCTTTCATAATCACTAATTCTCTAGTAATCTTCATGGACTTGATGAATATAGTATTTAGAGATTAACTTGACAAAATTGTGGTAGTCTTTATAGAGGATATTATAATATACTCCAAAACCAAGGAGGAGCATGAGGAGCATCTAAACATTATATTAGAAACCCTAAGAAAGGAGAATCTCTATGAAAAGTACAGAAACTGTGAGTTCTGGTTGAAGGTGGTCTCATTCATGGGACATATTGTCACAAGCAATGGGATATTTGTGGGTCCTTTGAAGACAGCTGCAATAGAGGGATGGATGAGGCCAATATCGGTAACATATATCCGTAGATTCGTGGGGTTTATTGGATATTATCGATGATTTCAGAGAAATTTCTCACTATTGTACAACCCTATTAACAATCTAACTCAGAAGGGAGTAAAGTTTTCTTGGAGTGATGAATGTGAATAAAGCTTCAAGGAGTTGAAGAGGATGCTTGTCACTGTGCTCTTTCTCACTTTACCCACAAGTGGAAATCCTTTTAATGTTATTCATTGATCCTTCAAAGTAGGGACTGGGATGTGTGTTGATGAAAAATGACAAAGTCATTGCCTAGGATTCAAGTAAATTGAATGTTCATAAGCAGAACTATTCAACACATGACCTGGAGTTGGTTGTAGTGATCTTCACTTTGAAAATTTGGTGGAATTATCTCTTTGGGGAGAAGTTTGAAATATAAATAGACCACAAAATCCACAAGTATATATTCACACAGAAAGAGTTGAATATGAACCAATAAATATTTTTAGAGCTGATCAAAGACTATGACTGCTCAATCCATTACCACACTAGGAAATTGATCAAGGTGGAGGATGCTCTAAGTAGAAATGATCCACCAATTCTATCAGTAATGATAATTGAAAAGGATCCAATCCACTTTGATTTAATGAAGATGGACATGGGAATCATAAAGAAGGGAACATCATCAATCCTTTCACAAATTATTTCTCAACCGTCTCTTTTGGAAAGGATAAAGGATTCTCAAAAGGATGATGTGTGAATTTAGAAGAAATTAGAAACTACGAGAAAACAAAAATCCTCGGAGTTCAATGTTAATGAATAAGGGATTGTGAGATTTGGGAAAAGACTATGTGTTCCATCAAGTCCAGAGCCGAAGAAAGAGATTTTGGATGATGCACATAGTTCAAATTTCTCCATCCACCCAGGAAACATGATGATGTATCGAGATATCCGAGAGACTTTTTGGTGGGATAACATGAAGAAGAATATCGATGAATATACATCAAAGTGCCTGGTGTGTCCGAGTGAAGTCCCTCAGATAAAAGGTTTTAGTACCTACTGAATTAGAAAGATCAACATTAGTTACAAGAAAATAGATATCGACAAAGAATTTATCTAGATAGAATTTTTAGTGAAGTGAATCTAGTGTTTTCGGGCATGTATGTCCACTAAGAATTGTTTAAGCTTCAATCAAAGAAACCTTGTGCTTCCTGACAATAGAATGATCACCATATAACATCCCGGGTTTTTGGATTGGGTTAAAAAACTCTCATGTTTGGAATTTTTTAATTAGAGGGTATGATATTTTCTTTTTTGATCACCAGAACCTAATATCGAGTTTTCTGTTAACGCAATATCATGTTTTTAGATGGGTTCAGAGGCTTGGATAATGCCTCAGGTGTTAGGAATGGTTTATGAAGTGTCAGAACCCCAAAACTCAGTTTTGGGAGTTGCAAGACTAGGCACACAATTTATGGTAAACCGTGCGACCTCTTCTAGGTAACTGTGCGACTCGATTTTGAACTGCCAAACAATTTGGGTAAACCGTGTGTGGTAACTCATGGGCATACAGCCTTGTCTATAGTTATTACAGAGGGCAACCGCACAGTTTTTGCATGGTTAGAGCAAACCGTGTGGCATTCCACTTGGGTAATGACAGTTAGGCAGTACCTATGCACTGTAGCCTATAAGGTTTATGCACGGTTGGACAAACTATGTCAGCTAACCGTGCGACCTATTAAAGAGGAAAAATTATGATTTTCCATCCTCTCTATTTAGTTTTTTCTTCTCCTTTTCTCCCTCTTGGTCGCACGTAGCAGCAGGGGCCTCACCCCTTTCCTTCTCTTCATTTTGATCCATCTCCTTCATCGGGGATCTGTTCTTCGAGTTGTCAGTTGAATTGGATCCGCTTGGGTAAGGATAATCTCACCCTTTCTTCTCTTTTATTTTTCTATCATCTCACGGACTGTTAAATTCATGTGAATGATTTTACCCTATTTTCAGGGTTCGCGATTATGACAACCCTTCATTTATGACAAACTTAAACATGATTTATTACATAAACTATTCACTTGATACAACATGGAATATCGAGAGGTCTAGTGTCTTTGGGTCTTTTGATCATTACATAACAACTATAAACATGAAATACAACATCTTTATTAAAACATTCCTTTACATGACCACTACATTCCCTCATACTTAGCATTGCATGGGATAACCTGAGGACATGCATAAGAAAAGGGGTGATCTATAAAGCCCAGTAAGGGAATAAACATGGAATACATGAGGAGTAAAATACATTTTATACAATAGGAATATCAATATAGCACAAGAGAAACATGAACATAAAGGAATGATAAAGCAAGATAATCATAACATGGAAATGTGGCAACAACACTTAACATGGAATTAGCATGAGCCAAGGCTCATTGCACATGGAGCATGTGTAAATCCTCATTGCACATGAAGCATGAGTAAACCCTCGTTTCACTTGAATTATCATGATTCAATACACAATGCACATGACGTATCATGATACTATACTTTACCCAGTGCATTGGAGCGCTATAAGGGCGCAACTTTCTTAAACATTTCATTTCATGCATAAGTATGCCACATGGATCATAAAAGATGGATTCATAAAACATAATAATTTATTCCAAGATAAAGGAATGTGGAATTCATACATGAAACTTTATAATAAATAAGTAAATGTGCATAAAGTTGAATACCCTTGATGGAGAAATGGGCATGGTATTCACTACACAATGGCATTGGCTTAGAAAATCGGTGTAATTTCGGCAACGTAACAGCGTGACATAAGAATTCATAAAAATGGTTTATGAGAGATAAAGGGGTTCCTCATCATATTTAAATTTAATGGATAGTAATGAGGTCATATATATACATGTCCCACCAATTTTAATGGAATTTTGATTCATGATACAAAAGTATTGCTTGAATGTAAATGAGGAGAGAAAAGTTCCTTTCGGAATTTCGGCATTGTAACGGGTGTACATTGGAGGAATATAATGAGAGATAAAGGGGTATCCCATCATTGAAACATAAAGAGGGAAGTATAAGGGAGTTTTACAACAATACCCAAACATTCATAATTGAAAATAAATGGGAAAAACAACTTAAAGAAAATTGGAAAAAAATGAGAAAGGAAGAAAAAAACCCTTACATGGAAGTGTGATTCCAACAGCTAGAGAGAGGATTGAGAGAGGATTATTGGGAGCTTGGGGCACCTTGGGAAGATTCTAGAGAGAGTATGGAAGAGGTTGGATGAACTACAAAGGCTTTTATTTTGGAGGAAGTGGGAGCTTGGGTGGGTTTATATAGGAAAGGTGAGAGAATTCTTTATTATTTAGGTTTGTGACCCCTCATATTAAATTAATCCAAACCACAAACCATACAATGGTTTTTGCCCATGGTTTTTGGAAAAGGTAAGAGGAAAATAATATTTTATAAGGCCAAAGTCCTAACTTCTTAAAATAATGGGGTTGCTTATGTGGAGGTGAGTCACACTCCCATGGAAAATAATTCAAAAAGACCAGATGTTTAATAAGTCTTGAGGGGTCCATTAATGATTTGAAAAGTAAGTCAAGTAAACCAAAAATCACATTATTTTAAGGGTAAAACATATATTTGCCAAAAAAAAGATTATATTATTTTATTACATCACTATTGGGTCATTATGATGTCATAAAACACATTATATATGTAAACGATATTTAATTTTTACCCAAAAATTATACTATCTCAGAAAATTATGAAAAATCCACCGTCGGATAATTTCGACATCCTGATTCCAGAAATATCATTTATTTTATTTAAATAATTTTATAAATATGTTATTTTTCACTTTTAAAATAAAAACTGACCTTTATCGAAAATTCAAGGGTTTTGACAGAAATGGCATTCAAACCTTAATAAAAATTATAATTGCATTCATAAAAGTACATGATCATTTATATATAATAAATTTAATTTAATAATAATTATAATATTTTATTAAAATAATATTTAATTCAAAAATACATTAATTTAATAAAATATATTTCTCAATTAAATAATAACTAAAAACACTATTTGTACTTAAAAAATATTTATAATGTATCAATAATGAAAAGAAGGTATATTCATTATTATATACAAAAAAGATAATATAGATGGACATATTACTAGTGATTTGTTACATAACCCTTTAAAGCATCCGCATAAGACCTAAGGGTAAGGTGTGCGATGGTGACTGACTCTTGGGGTGGCTCAAATAACATCGCTCGTGTGGTAATCTCTATCAACTTCCACTTTTCCCATAGATGGCCCCATTCAAGCTTGACATGATGAATCTCAGCATGGGCTTGGTCAAGAGAGAAGCCCAAGGATGCCACCTCTTTTCTGAGCTCTGAAAAATGGGCGCCATATAGAGAAATTCTACTGGATGAGGCCATCAATTCTTTTGTCTGAGTAAATTGGATTTGTTAAAGCCCTATATTTATACTAATCATGTGATCACTGTTCAACGACTATAAAAGTAACAGCCACAATTCTTAACATAAAACCAAAGAATTTGACATTTTATATAAACGTTTTACATAAAGAGACATTTAACTAGATCATGAGGGAATTACATTAGTAAAACTTTGGGTTGTTACAATATTCCCCCCTTAAGAAATTTTGAACTCAAAATTTTCTTTCTCCCACACTAAAACAGATGTGGGTAACTCAGCTTCATCATTTCCTCTGATTCCCAAGTCGCTTATTCAAACTTTTGTTTTCGCCAAAACACCTTGACAGGGGGCATTGTCTTATTTCATAGAACATTTTCTCTATGATATAAGATTTTCACTGGCTGCTTCTCATAGAAAAGATCATCCTCCAACTATACCACCATAGAAGAGAGTACATCTGAATGGTCCGGTATGTACTTCCTTAAGAGGGATACATGAAATACATCATGTACTTTGGACATGGTAGGTGGAAGTGCTAGTCAATTGGCCAAAGCCCTAACACGATCATGAATATTGAAGGGGCCAATGTACCTTGGACTTAACTTCACTTACTTTCCAAACCTCATGACCTTCTTCCATGGAGATATGCATAGAAAAACCATGTATCCAACTTTAAACTCAAGTTCTCGTCAACGATTATCTGCATAACTCTTCTGTCGACTCTGGGCTGCCTTGATATGTTGCTGAATGGTTTTCACCTTCTCCACCATTTCCTCGACCATTTCTGGTCCAAGAATCTTACATTCACCGACCTCATCCTAACATACCGGTGTTCTTCTCCTTTTCCCATAAAGGGCTTCATATGGTGCTATTTGGATGCTCGAGTGGAAACTGTTATTATAAGAGAACTCAACCAGAGGAAGATGTTGATCCCATCCTTCTTTAAAGATCATTGAGCACGCTCTCAACATGTCTTAAAGTGTTGGGATAGTCCGCTCGGATTGGCCATTAGTTTGAGGATGATAGGCTGTACTAAAATTCAGTTCAGTATTCCGAGCATGTTGAAGACTCTTCCAAAACATAGAGGTGAATCTTGGATCTCGGTTAGACACAATAGATAGTGGTACTCCATGCAACCTTACCACTTCCCTAATATATATCTGTGCCAGTTGATCCAATGAGAAATCCTCCCAAATAGCAATGAAATGTGCAGTCTTTGTAAGACGATCCACAACAACCCAGATTGCATTGTTTCCTTTGGATGTCCTTGGAATTCGGGTGACAAAGTCTATGGTGATATACTCCCATTTCGATTCTGGTATTGTCAATGGTTTCATCATCCCCCTAGACTTCTGCCTCTCTGCCTTCACTTGCTGGCACACCAAGCACTTTGATGTATATCCAGCAATCTCCTTTTTCATATTATCCCACCAAAAAATTTCTCAGAGATCTCGATAAATCTTTTTGGTCCCTGGTTGAATAGAGAAATTTGAACTATGTGCATCATCCAAAAGTTCCTTCTTCAGCTCCAGACGTGATGGAACACATAGTCTTTTACCAAACTTCACAATTCCTTCTTCATTAAAATTAAACTCCAAAGATTTATCTTTTTTGATAGCTTCCACTTTTTCTTTAATTCCCACATCATACTTTTGAGCATCCTTTAACCTTTCCAAAAGAGATGGTTGGGAAATAATTTGTGAAAGGATTGATGATGTTACCTTCACTATGATTCCCATGTCCATCTTCATCAAGACTAAGAAGATTGGATCCTTCAAGCTCCACGACAACCATTCTATATGGAGTCTTGTATATTGGTAGCGCCCCTGGTATATGTTCAATTGGGAATTCAACATCTCTTCTAGGAGGAAGACCAGGCAGTTCCTCGGGAAACACTTTAGCGAATTACCTCACAATAGGCATTTCTTCAAGGATGGTTTCTTCCCTGGACTCAATCATCTGAGCCAGATACGCATGCTCATAGGGCAGTAATATTCATGGTTGAGATGATGGATCTAAAGGAGATTCATCTTCCTCCTTACACTTGTAAAGAATCGGGGGGTCGATTCTCTATATGGAGTGTGAATTCCCTCTCCTGACAATTTATGATGGATCTATATAAGGAAAGCCAATCCATGCTAAGAATTGTATAAAATTCCACCAGAGGGAGTATGATTAGATTATCCGGGAAATTAAATCTATAGATTATAATAGGAGAGGACTTATATTAATGGGATGCAATGATTTCCAGATTTTCCGTACTCACCGACATCTTCACTTCCATGATTTGTGGTGGTGCTGGGATTTTTCTACTAAACTTTCAAGATATAAAATAATGCATAGAACCTGAATCAAAAAGTACATTCACTATTCATGAATGAATAACCAGCGTACCTGTAACCAATTAATTGCGGGGGTTCACTTTGGCAGAAGTGATGGAAAAATCTCTTCCTTTCTGCCTTGGAGGTTGTTGGTTGCCTCAAAAAACCCTTGGATTAGTGAACTGATTTTCAAGATGCCCCAATTCTTTGCAGTTGTAGCAATGAACAATGCGTTGAAGTTCAAATGGATTTTTCCTCTCCTATGCCGCAGTCGCGGGTCATTCTTGCCGATAGTTAACATCTAGGTTCCCTTCTCTTCCACACCTAAAGCATTTCCTCATCCCATTGAGGCAATTTCCAGGGTGCTTCTTTCTGCACTTTTGGCAAGTGGGGTGCTCGATCTTCTTAGAACCATTGGATTTATTCATCGGACCACCAACATTGAAGTCCACCTTATTATTCTTGTCCCCATGATACCCCTGTGATTCCCTGATCTTCATTTTGACCTTGAGGGCACATCGGACAATTTACTCATAGCTGTCGAAGTCACGGATCGCTAATGCTTTCCGTAGGCTAGGCTTCAGCCCACCAAAGAAGAGGTCAACCTTGAATTCGGGGGTAACGACAAAGCCGGAAGCGTATCGTGAAAGCCTTGTAAAGTTTTCCTCGTACACTCCAATAGATTATTCTTCTTTTTTTCTTGAGAGACAGGAAGTCCCTTTCCATCTTAAGCAGGAGGGTGCACGGAAAATATTTATCGAAAAACATCTACTATAAATCCTTCCATTCCAACACCTCGATCTCCTCCTTAGGATTCATATTTTTTATCAACGTCCACCATTGATCAGCTTCACCCTCCATACGATAATCCACCAGGAGAACCTTCTCTTTTTCAGAACATTGAAGCATGGAGAAAATCGTTTCAATCGAGTTGATCCATTGTTCAGCGATCGTGGGATCGGATGATCCACTAAAAGTTGGAGGCCTTTGTCTCATGAAGATCTAGATAGCAACTTTTTCTTTCTTAGGGGGGGTTGAACATTCCACTTGACCTGTGTTTCTATTCAAATCATGAGTTACCTGAGAGAGAAGCGTGACAAAGTTCACGATTCCCGCCCCCATTGGATTGGGCATCTCATTAGTACAGTCATCACACTGATCTTCACATCGGTTATTAGCCCGAGTCCTCCAATTACTGGCCATTGGCTGGAATAAAAGGAAATTTAGGGGGTAACACATAAAGGGTAATCCGAAGACAAAAGTTGATGACCTATAAATAAACTTTTATTTCCATAACTCACGAGTCTATAGGCTTCAATCTAGGCTTTTCATGATCTACTTTCTAACACATATTTTTAGGGGTATTTTTTTTAATTACCTTAATAAGGGTTCATAATAAGATTGTGAATTTATCAAAACATATCCCTTGGGAGTGTCATAACCAGGAGTGTAGCAAGGCCCGTTGTCATGCACTAGTTCCCGTTCGAGTCTAGCTCAAAGCGGTTTTTTCGGGTTTTACCCCTAGGATACATCTGTGCCAGAGCTGCCTCTACCTGCTCGTATCCAGACAGGGGTGTATTTTCTTGATAAACCACTTACTCAGTACTTACCCAAACTTAGGGATGTTTTTATTATACTTAGTTTTTTCTCTAAGGCTTTACTAGGGTTTCATTATCCTAATCCCAAAAATAACTAAACCTATCCGCTGATAACAACTATGACAACCCTTCTTTTATTATAAACTTAAACATGATTTATTACATAAACTATTCACTTGATACAACATGGAAGATTGAGAGGTCTAGTGTATTTGGGGATTAGGATCATTACATAAAAACGTAAAACATGAAATACAATATCTTTATTGAAAACATCCTTTACATGACCGCTACATTTCCTCGTACTTAGCATTGCATGGGATAACCTAAGGACATGCATAAGAAAAGGGGTGAGCTATAAAGCCAAGTAAGGGAATAAACATGGAATACATGAGGTTTAAAATATATGTTAGACAATAGTAATATCAATTCAAGCACAAGAGAAACATGAACATAAAGGAATCATAAAGCATGATAATCATAACATGGAAATGTGGCAACAACACTTAACATGGAATTAGCATGAGCCAAGGCTCATTGCACATGGAGCATAAGTAAATCCTCATTGAACATGAAGCACGAGTAAACCCTTGTTTCACTTGAATTATCATGGGTCAATACTCATGGAACAAGACATATCATGATACTGTACTTTACCCAATGCATTGGAGCTCTATAAGGGTGCACCCTTCTTAAACATTTCATTTCATGCATAAGTGTGCCACATGGATCATGAAACTTGGATTCATAAAAAATAATCATTGATTCCACGATAAAGTAATGTAGAGTTCATACATGAAACTTTATAATCAATAAGTAAATGTGCATAATGGTGAATACCCTTGATGGAGAAATGGGCATGGTATTCACTACAGAATGGCATTGACTTAGAAAATCAGTGTGATTTCGACAGCGTAACGGCGGGACATAAGAATTCATAAAAATAGTTGATGAGAGATAAAGGGGTTACTCATCATATTTAAATGTAATGTAATGTAAGGAGGTCATAAATATACATTTCCCAAATATTTTAATGGAATTTAGATTCATGATAATAAAATATTTCTTGAATGTAAATGAGGAGAGAGAAGTTCCTTTAGGAATTTCGGCATAGTAACAGGTGTACATGTGAGGCATCTAATGAGAGAAAAAGAGGTCTACCATCATTAAAACATAAATAGGGAAGTATGAGGTAGTTTTTAAGCCATACCCCAACATTCATAATTGAAATTAAATGGGAAAACAACTTAAAGAAAAATGTACAAAAATGAGAAAGGAAGAAAAAAACCCTTAATTGGAAGTGTGATTCCAATGGCTAGAGAGAGGCTTTAGAGGAGCTTCTTGGGAGATTGGGGAACATTTGGAGGATTCTAGAGAGAGTGGGGCAGATTATGGATGAACTAAAAGGGATTTGAGTGAGGAGGAAGTGGGAGATTGGGTGGGTTTATATAGGAAAGGTGAGGGAATTCGTTATTATTTAGGTTTGGGACCCCTTATATTAAATTAATCCAAACCAAAAACCATACCATGGTTTTTGCCCATGGTTTTTGGGAAAGGGAAGAGGAAAACAATATTTTATAAGGCCAAAGTCCGAACTTCTTAAAATAATGGGGTTGCTTATGTGGAGGTGAGTCACACTCCCATGGAAACAAATTTAAAAATACAAGATGTTTAATAAGTCTTGAGGGGTCCATTAATGCTTTTAAAAGTAAGTCAAACAAACCCAAAATCACATTATTTTAATGTTAAAACATATATTTGCAGAAAATAAAGGTTATAGTATTTTATTACATCACTATTGGGTCATTATGATGTCATAAAACACATTATATATATAAACGGTATTTAATTTTTACCCAAAAATTTGACTGTCTCAGAAAATTATGAAAAATTCACCATTGGATAATTTCGACATCCTGATTATAGAAATATAATTTATTTTATTTGAGTAATTTTCTAAATATGTTAATTTTCACTTTTAAAATAAAAACCGACATTTATCGAAAATTCACGGGTTTTGACAGAAATGGATTTCAAACCTTAATAAAAATTATAATTGCATTCATAAAATTATATGATAATTTATATATAATAACATTAATTTAATAATAATAATATTTTATTAAAATATTATTTAATTCAAAAATCCCTTAATTTAATACAATATATTTCTTAATTAAATAATAACTAAAAACACTATTTGTACTTTAAAAACTATTTACAATGTATCAATAATGACGAGAAAGTATATTCATTATTATATAAAAATAAAATATACTTGAACATATTACTAGCGATTTGTCACATACCCCTTAAAAACAGCCGCATAAGACCTAAGGGTAAGGTGTGCGATGGTGAAAGACTTTTGGGGTGGCTCAGATAACATCGCACGAGTGGTAATCTCTATCAACTTCCACTTTTCCCGTAGATGGTATCGTTCGAGCTTGACATGATGAAGCTCAGTTTGGGCTTGGTCAAGAGTGAAGCCCAAGGATGACACCTCTTTTCCAAGTTTTGACAAATGGACTTTGTATAGAGCAATTCTACTGGATGAGGCCATCGCTTCTTTTGTCTGAGTAAATTGGATTTGTTAAAGCACAATATTTATACTAATCATGTGATCACTGTTCAACGACTATAAAAGTAACGTCCACTATTATTAACATAAAACCAAATAATTTTAAATTTTATATAAAGGTTTTATATAAAGAGACATTTAACTAGATCAAGAGGGATATCCATTAATGAAACTTTGGGTCATTACAATATTCCCCCCTTAATAAATTTCCCCCTCAAAATTTCCATTTTCCCACACTAAAACAGATGTGGGTAACTCAGCTTCATCATTTCCTCTGATTCCCAAGTTGCTTCTTCAAACTTGTGGTTTCACCAAAACACCTTGAAAAGGGGCAATTTCTTATTTCATAGAACTTTTTATCTACGATATAAGATCTTCAATGGTTTCTCCTCATAAGAAAGATCATCCTTCAACTGTACCACCTCAGAAGAGAGTACATGTGAAGGGTCTGGTATGTACCTTCTTAAGAGGGATACATGAAAGACATCATGTACTTTGGCCATGGTAGGTGGAAGTGCTATTTGATAGGCCACAACCCCGACACGATCAAGAATCTCAAAGGGGCCGATGTACCTTGGACTTAACTTACCTTTCTTTACAAACCTCATGACATTCTTCCACGGAGATATGCGTAGAAAAACCATGTTTCCAACTTTAAACTCAAGGTCTCGTCGATGATTTTTTGCATAAATCTTCAGTCGACTATGGGATGCCTTGATATGCTGCTTAATGGTTTTCACCTTCTCCATCATTTCCTCGACCATTTCTAGTCCAAGCAGCTTACGTTCACCAACCTCATCCCAACACACCGGTGTTCTACACCTTTTCCCATAATGGGATTCATATGGTTCCATTTGGATGCTTGAGTGGATACATTTATTATAGGAGAACTCAACCAGAGGAATATGTTGATCCCATTCCTCCTTTAAAGTCCATTGAGCACGCTCTAAACATGTCCTCAAGTGTTTGGATAGTCCGCTCGGATTGGCCATCTGTTTGAGGATGATAGGCCGTACTGAAGTTCAGTTCATTATTCAGAGCATGTTGATGACTCTTCCAAAACATAGAGGTGAATCTTGGATCTCGGTCAGACACAATAGATAGTTTTACTCCATGAAACCTTACCAATTCCCTGATATATATCCGTTCTAGTTGATCCAATGAGAAATCCTCCCGAATTGCAATGAAATGTGAAGTCTTTGTAAGGCAATCCACAACAACCCAGATTTCATTATTGCCTTTGGATGTCCTTGGATGTCCGGTGACAAAGTCCACGGAGATGTTCTCACATTTCCATTCTAGTATGGGAAATTTTTTCATCATCCTCTTATACTTCTGCCCCTCTGCCATCACATTCTAGCACACCAAGCACTTTGATATATATCCAACGATATCCTTTTTCATATCATGCCACCAAAAGTTTTCTCAGAGCTCTTGATACATCTTTGTGCTCCCTGGGTGAATAGATAAATTTGAACTATGTGAATCATCTAAAAGTTCCTTCTTCATCTCCAGACTTGATGGAACACATTGTCTTTTCCCAAACCACACAATTCCTTCTTCATTAACATTAAACTCCATGGATTTCCCTTTTTCGATAGCTTCCACTTTATCATGAATTCCCACAATATCCTTTTGAGCATCCTTTATCCTTTCCAAAAGAGATGGTTGAGAAATAATTTGTGAAAGGATTGATGATGTTCCCTTCTCTATGATTCCTGTGTCCATCTTCATCAAGTCTAAGAAGATTAGATCCTTCTCAATTATCATTATTGATAGAATCGATGGGTCCTTTCTACTTTGGGCATCTTCCACCTCGTTCGCTTTCCCAGGGTTGTAATGTATTGAACTATCATAATCCATGATGAGCTCTATCCATATTCTCCGGCGCATATTAATCTCTTTCTGTGTGAATATATATTTAAGACTCTTGTGGTCAGTATATATCTCACATTTCTCCCCATAGAGATAATGTCGCCAGATTTTCCAGGAAAAGATCACCGCCGCCAACTCCAGATCATGCGTTGGATATTTTCTCTCATGGATTTTCAACTGCCTTGAGTCATAATATATCACTTTATCATTCTGCATCAACACACATCCTAATCCCTTCTTCGAAGCATCAATGAATACCACAAAAAGTTCCCCACTTGTGGGTAAAGTGAGCACGGGTGCAGTGATAAGCCTCATTTTCATCTCCTTGAAGCTTTCTTTGCATTCATCACTCCAAGAAAACATTACTCCCTTTCGAGTTAGCTTACTAAGAGGGTTGGACAATCGTGAGAAATTTCTCACAAATCGTCAATAATATCCAGCTAACCCCAAGAAGCTATGGATATCCGTTACCAATGTTAGCCATGGCCATCCCTCAATTGCATATGTTTTGGAGGGATCCATAGATATCCCATTTCTTGTGATGATATGGCCCAAGAATGAGACTTCCATCAACCAGAACTCACACTTTATGTACTTCTCACAGAGCTTCTCTTTGCGCAAAGTCTCCAGTACAGTTCTTAAATGCTCCTCATGATCCTCCTTGGTTTTGGAGTATATTATAATATCATGTATAAAGACTACCAAAAATTTGTCTAGGTAATCTCTAAAGACTCTATTCATCAAGTCCATGAAGATTTCTGGAGCATTGCTGAGTCCTAAAGCCATTAATATGAATTCATAGTGCCCGTATCTTGTACAAAAAGCAGTCTTGGGGATATCTTCCTTCTTCACCCTTACTTGATAATATCCCGACCGCAAATCTTCCTTGGAGAATCATTGTGTTCCACACAGCTGATAGAACAAGTCATCGATCCATGGAAGAGGATAATTGTTATTTATCGTGATTTTTTTAAGTTCACGATAATCGATGCAAAGCCACATTGAACCATCCTTCTTCTTGATTAAGAGGACTAGTGCACCCCATGGTGAAGCACTTGGGCGTATAAACCCTTCATCCAGATTCTCTTGTAGTTGTTTCTTAAACTCCTCAAGCTCCACGACAACCATTCTATATGGAGTCTTGGATATTGGTAGCACCCCTGGTATAAGTTTAATTGAGAATTCAACATCTCTTCTAGGAGGAAGACCAGACAGTTCCTCGGGAAACACTTCAGAAAATTCCCTCACAATAGGAATTTCTTCAAGGATGGTTTCTTCCTTGGACTCAATCATCTGAGCTAGATACATGTTCTCATAGGGTAGTAATATCCATTCTTGAGATGATGGAGCTAAAGTAGATTCATCTTCCTCCTTACACTTGTAAAGAATTGGGGGTCGATTCTTCATATGGAGTGTGATTTCCCTCTCATGACAATTTATGTTGGCTCTATATAAGGAAAGCAAATCCATGCCAAGAATTGCATCAAATTCCACCTGACGGAGTATGACGAGGTTCGCCCTGAAATTCAATCCACAGATTATAACAGAGGACGACTTATAATCATGGGATGAAATGATTGTCCCATTTTCCGTACTCACCAACATCTTCAATTCCCTAATTTGTGGTGGTGCTGGGATTGTTCTACTAAACTTTCGAGATATAAAAGAATGCATAGAACCTGAATCAAAAAGTACATTCACTATTCTTGAATGAATAACTAGTGTACCAGTCACCACTTCATTGTCGGGGTTCACTTTGGCAGAAGTGATGGAAAAAGCTCTTCCCTGCTGCCTTGGAGGTTGTTGGTTGCCTCTGAAAACCTTTAGATTAGGGCACTGATTTGCAAGATTACCCAATTCTTTGCATTTGTAGCAATGAAAACTGCGTTGAGGTTTGAATGGAGTGTTCCTATCCTCTACTGCAGCCGCTGGTCTTTCTTGCCGATAGTTAATAGCTAGGTGCCCTTCTCTTCCACACCTAAAGCATTTCCTCATCCCCTTGAGGAAATTTCTTGGGTGATTCTTTCTACACTTTTGGTAAATGGGGTTCTGGATCTTCTTAGCACCATTGGATTTATCCATCAGACCGCCAACATTGAATTCCACCTTATGATTCTTGTCCCCATGATACCCCTGTGATTCCCTGATCTCCATTTCAACCTTGAGGGCACATCGGAAAATTTCATCATAGCTGTCGAAGCCACAGATCGCTAATGCTTTCCGCATGCTAGGCTTCAGCCCACTAAAGAAGCAGTCAACCTTGCATTCGGGGGTAACGAAAAAGCTAGAAGCTTATAGTGAAAGACTTGAGAAGTTTGTCTCGTAAGCTTCAACAGATTATTCTTCTTTTTGCTTGAGGGAATGTAAGTCCCTTTCCATCTTAAGCAGGAGGGTGCGTGGAAAATATTTATCGAAAAACATCTTCTAAACATCCTTCCATTCCAACACCTCAATCTCCTCCTCAGGCTTCATATTTTTGATCAACATCCACCATTAATCAGCTTCACCCTCCATACGATAAGCCTCTAGGAGAACCTTCTCTTGTTAAGAACATTGAAGGATGGAGAAGATCTTTTCAATGGAGTTGATCCATTGTTTAGCGATCGTGGGATCAGATGATCCACTAAAAGTAGGAGGCCTTTGTCTCATGAAGCTCTTGATAGTGACTTTTTCTTTCTTAGGGGGGGGGGGGGTTTGAACATTCCTCTTGACCCGTGTTTCTATTCAAATCTTGAGTTAGATGATAGAGAAGCGTGACAAAGTTCATGATTCCCGCTCCCATTGGATTGGGCATCTCATTAGTACAGTTATCACAATGATCTTCACATCGGTTGTTAGCCCGAGTCCTCCTATTACCAACCATTGGCTAGAATAAATGGAATTTTTGGGGGTAACACGTAAAGGGTAATCAAAATACAAAAGTTGATGACCTATAAATAAACTTTTATTTCCTTAACTCATGAGTCTATAGGCTTCAATCTAGGCTTTTCATGATCTACTTTCTAACACATATTCTTAGGGGTATTTTTTTTAATTCCCTTTATAAGGGTTCATAATAATATTGTAAATTTATCAAAACATATCCCCTAGGAGTGTCCGTACCAGGAGTGTAGCAAGGCCCGTTGTCATGCACCAGTTCCCGTTCGAGTCTAGCTCAAAGGGGTGTTTTTGGGTTTTACCCCTAGGAAACATCTGTGCCAGAGCCGCCTCTACCTGCTCGTATCCAGACATGGATGTATTTTCTTGATAACCCACTTACTTAGTACTTACCAAAACTTAGGGATGTTTTTATTATACTTATTTTTATCTCTAAGGCTTTACTAGGGTTTTCTTATCCTAATCCCAAAAATAACTAAACCTATCCACTGATAACAACTATGACAACCCTTCTTTTATTATAAACTTAAACATGATTTATTACATAAACTATTCACTTGATTCAACATGGAAGATCGAGAGGTATAGTGTCTTTGGGGCTTAGGATCATTACATAAAAACTTAAAACATGAAATACAAATATCTTTATTGAAAACTTCCTTTACATGACCACTACATTCCCTCGTACTTAGCATTGCATGGGATAACCTAAGGACATGCATAAGAAAAGGGGTGAGCTATAAAGCATAGTAACGGAATAAACATGGAATACATGAGGAGTAAAATACATGTTAGAAAATAGGCATATCAATAGAGCACAAGAGAAACATGAACATAAAGGCATGATAAAGCATGATAATCATAACATGGAAATGTGGCAACAACACTTAACATGGAATTAGCATGAGCCAAGGCTCATTGCACATGGAGCATAAGAAAATCCTCATTGAACATGAAGCACGAGTAAACCCTTATTGCACTTGAATTATCATGAGTCAATACTAATTTCACAAGACATATCATGATACTATACTTTACCCAATGCATTGGAGCTCTATAAGGCTGCACCCTTCGTAAAAATTTCATTTCATGCATAGTGTGCCACATGGATCATAAAACATGGATTCATAAAACATAAACATTTATTCCATGATAATGGAATGTGGAATTCATACATGAAACTTTATAATCAATAAGTAAATGTTCATAAAGGTGAATACCCTTGATGGAGAAATGGGCATGGTATTCACTACACAATGGCATTGACTTAGAAAATCGGTGCGATTTCGACAGCGTAACGACCTGAAATAAGAATTATAAAAATGGTTGATGAGAGATAAAGGGGTTACTCATAATATTTACATGTAATGGACTGTAATGAGGTCATAAATATAAATGTACCAAAAATTGTAATGGAATTTAGATTCATGATACTAAAACACTGCTTGAATGTAAATGAGGAGAGAGAAGTTTCTTTCGGAATTTTGGCATAGTAACGGGTGTACAGGTGAGGCATATAATGAGAGAAAAAGGGGTCTATAATCATTAAAACATAAATAGGGAATTATTAGGGAGATGTGAAACCGTACCCCAACATTCATAATTGAAATTAAATGGGAAAAACAACTTAAAGAAAATTGGACAAAAATGAGAAAGGAAGAAAAAACCCTTACTTGGAAGTGTGATTCCAAAGGCTAGAGAGAGGCTTTAGAGAAGCTTATTGGGAGCTTGGGGAAACATTGGAGGATTATATAGAGAGTAGGGCAGATGTTGGATGAACTACAAAGGATTTTAGTGAGGAGGAAGTGGGAGCTTGGGTGGGTTTATATCTGAAAGGTGAGGGAATTCTTTATTATTTAGGTTTGGGACCCCTTATATTAAATTAATCCAAACCACAAACCATCCCATGGTTTTTGCCCATGGTTTTTGGAAAAGGGAAGAGGAATAAAATATTTTATAAGACCAAAGTCCTAAATTCTTAAAATAATGGGGTTTCTTATGTAGAGGTGAGTCACACTCCCATGGAAAATAATTTAAAAACACAAGATGTTTAATAAGTCTTGAGTGGTCCATTAATGCTTTGAAAAGTAAGTCAAACAAACCCAAAATAACATTATTTTAATGGTAAAACATATATTGTCCGAAAATAAAGCTTATAGTATTTTATTACATCACAATTGGGTCATTATGATGTCATAAAACACATTATATATTTAAACGGTATTTAATTTTTACCCAAAAATTTCACTGTCTCAGAAAATTATGAATAATTCACCATTGGATAATTTAGACATCCTGATTCCATAAATATCATTTATTTTGTTTAAATAATTTTCTAAATATGTTAATTTTCACTTTTAAAATAAAAACTGACATTTATCGAAAATTCACAGGTTTTGGCAGAAATGGCTTTCAAACCTTAATAAAAATTATAATTGCATTCATAAAATTATATGATCATTTATATATAATAAAATTAATTTAATAATAATAATAATAATTTACTAAAATATTATTTAATTCAAAAATCCATTATTTTAATAAAATAGGTTTCTTAATTAAATAATAACAAAAACACTATTGGTACTTTAAAAACTATTTACAATGTATCAATAATGACAAGAAGGTATATTCATTATTATATAAAAAAATAATAATATACATGAAAATATTACTAGAGATTTGTTACATAACCCCTTAAAACAGCCACATAAGACCTAAGGGTAATGTGTGCGATGATGACAGACTCTTGGGGTGGCTCAGATAACATCGCTCGGGTGGTAATCTCTATCAACTTCCATTTTTCCTGTAGACGATCTCGTTCTATCTTGAAATGATGAAGCTCAGCTTGGTCTTGGTCAGGAGATAATCCATAGGATGCCACCTATTTTCTGAGCTCCGAAAAATGGGCTTCATATGGGGCAATTCTACTGGATGAGGTCATCACTTCTTTTGTCTGAGTAAATTGGATTTGTTAAAGCCCTATATTTATACTAATCATGTGATCACCGTTCAACATATATAAAAGTAACGGTCACAATTATTAACATAAAACCAATTAAGTTGACATTTTATATAAACGTTTTACATAAAGAGACAATTAACTAGGTCAATAGGGATTTCCATTAGTGAATCTCTGGGTCGTTACCGTGATGAAAACACTAATTTCTTCCAAACTGCTTGGATTTTGAGGATAATACTGGATGTGAAAATTTCTACGAGTCCAAGATAGGTGGTGCATAGCATTATTTGTGTTTTCACAGTAGTTTTGGGGGGTATGACTTTTAGCGTGTCATTAGGTATTTGAGGGAGATCCCATTTCTTGATATTAAATTGGTCCTGTGGCCCTATAGGATACTGTTGGGCATACCATAACCATATTCGCTCATGTGAGGCCAGGTTAGAGGCCGATGACCACCATGGGTAGCTAGGTTGGGGTGTGTTTTTTTAAATTGAGTTTTTTTTTGTGTCAATTGGAATTTTACAATTAAATTACATTGAATTGATTGTTTATTTTGATTGGGTTCATTATTTGAATTTGAGTTAGTCAATTCTATTAAATTGAATTTCTATGTTTATTTAAATTTTACAATTTAATCGTATTAAATTTAAATGTCTATTAAAGTAGGTTGATTTATATATTTTTGAAATTATGATGATGTGTGGCATAAGATGTGATCCTTTGGATCATGGCGAGCTTGGTTTGGGATATTGGGGTTGCATGGCCATTGAGATTGAGGTGACATGGTCATCTGGTTGGGCTTGGACCAGATACATGAGTGATGTTGATCACATGATTGGGTATTGTGGATGTCAGATTGAGGCGGTAAGGCCTTCAAGTTTCGGGCATGTCCCAGGATGATTTTGGATGGCATTGCCATCAGTTTGGAGTGACGAGATCACATGGGAACAAGGGTCCAATTGACATGGCTTAAGACTTATCTTGGTGATTGCTTCTCACCTACGATAGCCAAATTGTCAAATTGAGTCATGTAAACATGAGTTGACTCTGTTGATAAGGTGGTTTTGACCACTCGTGTGGGTAGAGGCCCCCGATAGTGTGTTATAAAAAATTGGTTTGGGGGTTCATGTCATAAAAAGCCACGTCTAAGGTGAGGAGCCTTTAGTTGATAGTGATGAGGCTATCGGTTGGGGGATGAGGCTCACCGTGATTGAGGCCATTGGGATTGAACTTATATTGGAGGACGAATATCGTCATTCCTAGGGACATCATCCTATGGGCTGAAGATGGTTTCTATTTGATGACAGATATCATTGTGCCTTCAGACATTGGGCTTCGAGCCGACGACTGCTTTCGAGTATGGGTATGAGGGACATGTTACTTTTGATTCGGTGTGCCTTCGGGGTGTCGGTGGTTTTCGTGGAAATGAGGTGTTGGGTTGGCACAAGGTGCTGGGTTACATACATACAGGTGGAACCTTAGGGTTCACCTAGGATATGAACATAAGGGGATACATTAGGCCATGATCCAAGGATCCTCCCACTTCAGACATTCCGACATTGGACGAAGTAGGTGACAACTTCCTGGTGGATTTTAAGCACCATAGAAACATGTTTTTATTATGATCATTGTACTATGGTTTCTTTTATTTATTTATCATTCACACCTGCTTAAACATTTATGTTGGTTATGAACACTTGTGTGGTATCCTACTGAGACTCGTTCTCACACCCTACACGGGCCCTTTGGGACGTGTGTAGACTTTATGTATTTACATTCACGTAAGGGTTTGAATTCTCATGCTGGTTTATAATAGATATTTTACATGGGATGTTGGAAAGGGACCTTGATGTCATTCCTAGTTGGAGTTTTCATTTTGTTTTCATTTCTGATCAACATGCTTATATGTATATTTGGATACTGCTAGTTTGCTATTGAAAACCTTTTTTGTATACTGATATGTATAAAATATTTGATCTGCATGTTCTATTTTAGCTGATACAAATGGTGTGCTGATGTGTTTATTTATCTCCACTGCTTTTATTTAGTTATGCTTTCACTATCACTTGTTATTACTATGTTTCCGTCATTGACGGGTCTAGTTTGAGTTTGCAGAGTCTTATTCTTCTGTTTCATGATATATAATAGTAATCAGACCATTATTATATTATCACATGAGGGTATATCCTCCCCTATCCTTCTTTACACCCTCTTTGCTAGTTTACAACCTTTGGTATTCGAGGAGGTGCACCTAAGGACCTATTGCCCCCCCTGGCCTAGAGCACTTTTTAAGAGTGGCTTCTTAGTTGGGGACACTACAAGTGGTATCAGAGCAATTCTTGATTGAGATTTCATAGTAGTGTTAAGTTGGATACTAATGAGATCAGGATTTCTTTTTGGTTTCTAATGGTCTTACTATTTGGGCTATGATAGACTAGATATTAAGATGTTGTTTGAACAAGGTTTAAAACTCATGCTTGGGTGCCTGCAACCCCATGTACGAGGGACATACCAAGTAACCATGCGGGTAATTGTTGTTCTATTTTTCACTTTTGACAGTTTATATGATTTCCACCTTGAGTGGTACACTTACAATGTGAACTGTTAATTATTATGACTTTTGATACTTGACCTGGTATTAAAATAATAGATGTATTGGACACTTAGCCTGGTATGGAAAGGGGGTGTGTGTTTTCTTAAGCACGTCTATGCTTGAATTAGGCACATATTAGGATGTTTTAAATTATAATGTGCAGGCCCCTGTGTTAAATTAATTAGCTTTATGAGAAATTTTACCTACCATGTTATATATATATATATATATAATTTATTGTGATGTGTGAAATGGGCATGTCTCTCATAGGAGTAGGCAGGTACGACATGGGGTGATGTCGATCACCAGTTTGGGTGATGTGGTTATCGATTTGAGGCGACATGGTCGTTAGGATGGGTGTGGCCTGAGGAAATTTTGATACTTGGATCTATAGAGGGAGAGTAAGGAGTCCATGATGACGGGATGCAGTGTGGCATGGATGCAGTGGTGAAGTGTAAGGGTAGTGAGTCGGCACTATTTTTTACTGCTTTCCATATCTACGCTATATTTATATATGTTCTGGGATTTTTGACTATGTAATGGTATTCAACGGTTTCCCACCTAGATTGATCAGTTGGAGCGTCAGGCACACAATGATGTGGTGGCACAGGTGCACGAGTAGGTTGAGACCCCTGAGGGTTAAGTAGAGTAGGTACGTGCTCTGGTACAGGCTGCAATGTAGGCGGGTCAGCCGCCATATTTCATAGCTTTTGGGTCATGGATTTACAAGCAACTCAGAGCTAGCGTGGTATGTTTGATACATGGTATTGATAGGGGAGATCAGGGATCAGAGCCTTCAATGTCGTATTTTACTCTGTATTTCCAATCGTGGCCCCCACCACTTTTTCAGGGTGAGGGTGGTCCACAAGAGGCTGAGAACTGAATTGAGAGTATGAAAATGATATCTGAGCAACATGAGATTCCTCCAGTGCGGAGATTGAATTTGGAAACCTACACACTCAGAGGGCCTGCTAAATGCTGGTGGGACATGCAGGTGCAGGCAGGTGGACATAAGGGACTATCCTAGAAGTATTTTGAGGCCAGGTTCTTCAAGCACCTCTTCTCGGAGATGCTGAGGGAAGAGAGAGCTCAAGATTTCTTGAACCTTCAGTAGGGTGACATGTTTTTCATGGATAATGAAGTGAAAGTTGAACCCAGTATGGTGAGCGAAGACACCTCAAGGGTGAGGCATTTCGAGGATGGTTTACGACACATCATTTGGGTACATGTAAACATCTTCAGGTTGACATCATTCTCAGAGACGGTGAACCAAGTGCTCATAGATGAGGGAAAATTGACAGATAGGTCATACTCGAGCCTGGAAGTGGTGTTGGGTGATTTTAGTGGTGAAACATAAGATATAAGGATGTGAGGTAGATATGAGTTCCATTAGGGCAGTCAGGCCAAGGACTCAAGAATACCAATTTGAGGTGGTTCTTCTATGGTTTACTTTTACTGTGGGAACCTAGGACATGTACAGACTCAGTTTGAGAAGCCTATAAAGGAGTGTCGAGCATGTGGATTGGTCGAGCATCTCAAGGGGTTCTTCAGGAAGACTTCTTGGACAACCGGTGGTAAGGGACTGGGGCAGTCATAGGGTTCTAATATTGGTCTAGGACTAGTACTAGTTGATGGTAGCCATGCTTCTGCTACAAAAGGAGGATGTGGTAGTGATAGTGGGACCCAACATTGGGGTCAGTGGTTGGTGGTTGGTTTATAACCATAAGGGGATCGGGCTTTAGGCATTTGTGCTTTAGGATAGGTTCATGCTATGGATATTCTAGGGTCAAAGTCAGTTGGTGAGCCGACGATGGTCAGAGGTACTCTACAGGTGTAGTCGTGCTTTTTGATTTCTTGGGATGACCTATTGAGGCATGTCTGTTTTTAGTACATGAGGTGCATAAGATATATGTATGTCCCGACCAGACGTTGTTCAGCAGGGTGGCATCATATCATATTTGTTATAAATATATGTGTGTATGAGGTGTGTGGCACCAGAATATATGTGAGCATCGTTGGATACATGATTATTGAAGTGCTTTGGCATCGGGGCATCGAGGAGATACAGGTTACATGAGGGGATTGGCATCAGTGCATCGGTGTATGAGGGATTCTTGAGGTGTCTAGGAATCTAGGAATCATTACAATGTGGTACTTATTTGAGGTGTGAGGAAATGGGTTTGATTTGAGCATCAGTTGAGATGCGGGACCTCGTTGGTGCCATGTGAGACCTGGGCATGAGGTAAGAACCGATGTGGTGTGAGATTCAGATGGGTGCAGGTATGACACGGGAGCACCTAATGAGGTGAAACAGTGAAAATGCATCACAGGAGGACTTTTGAGTCCTATAATGGTCATTAGACCATTGTTTATTTGATTTTTTGTTGGGATGGACCGGGGTAGGTCACTCCTAAGGTGGGGAGCCCCCATAAGTTACTTATACCAAGATAAGTATGTTCAGTACCATCTCTAGGTTTTATTTTATATCTCAGGGATGAGCTATGTTATGGTGGGGAGATTGTAACGTCCTGAGTTTTTAGATCGGGTTAAAAACCTCTCATGTTTTTAATTTTTGAATTGGTGGGTATTACCTTTTTTTCCATCATCAGCACCTAATATGGAGTGTTCCATTAACCCAATATCATGTTATTTAGATGGTTTTAGAGTCTTGGAGAGTGTATTAGGTGTTGTTAAGGGTTTCAGAAGTGTCAGAACCCAAAAACCTAGTTTTGGGAGTTGGAGGCCCAAGCACATGATTTAGGGTAAACTGTGCGACCTCTTCCAGGTAACCATGCGGCCTGACAAGACACATATTTTGGGTAAATATTTCATGGTGGTGCATGACTATGTGGCCTTATCTGTAGTTATTATAGAGTACCATAACATATTTTTCACACGGTTAGAGAAAACCATGTGGTATGTCGCACGGGTAATGCCACTTAAGCAATACCAATGCATTGTATCCCACATGGCTTACGCACAGTTTTCCAAATGGTGTGAGCTAACTATTCATCCAATTAAATAGGATAAATCATGATTTTCACCTCCTCTATATTTAGGGTTTTCTTCTCCTTTTTCCCATCTTCGTCACACATAGTGGTAGGGGGCTCACCCCTTTCCTTGTCCTCTTCATTTTTATCCTTATCCTTCGACGGTGATCCATTCTTTGAGTTGTCAATTGGGTTGGAACTACCTTGGTAAGGCTAATATCAATCTTGCTTCTCCATTATTTTTATCGCATCCCAAAGACCACTAAATTCATGAGAAATATTTTACTCTATTTTCATGGCACCTGAAAAAAATGTAGATTTATTCAAAACCACTTTGAGTTTGAGGCTAATACCAGACGTGCCTACATCTATGAGTCCAAGGTAGGGTTGGATAACTTTCTTTGTGTTTTTGAAATCTTTCTAGGGGAACAAATTTTAGTGCACCATTGGTTATTTGATAAAGACCCCATTTCTTAATGTTAAATTGACCGTGTGGCCCTATGGGATGCCATTGTTCATTCCCAAACCATATTCGCTCATGTGAGGATGGGTTAGAGGATGAAGACCACCTTGGGTAGCTAGGTTGGGGTGTGTTTTGTTTTGAAATTTAGTTCTTTGTTTAAATTGAAATTTTAGGGCTCAATTAAATTGAATTGTTTATTCATTTTTATTTAATTGAATATTTTAATTTGAGTTAGTCAATTCTATTAAATTTAATTGTTATGTTTATTTAAAATGGACAATTCAATAATATTAAATTGATTTTTATATTAAAGTTGTTTGATTTATATATTTTTGAAATGATTATGATTTGTGGCCTAAGATTTGATCCTTTGGAATGTGTTGAGTTCAAATAGGGATATTAGGATGGCATGGACATCGTGATTGAGGTGACATGGTCATCTAGTCGGTTTAGTCCTAGATACTTGAGTGATGTTGATCACAGGATTGGGCATCATGGATGTCGAAATGAGATCAAAAAGGCAGTCTGGTTATGGGAATGGATTAGGATGATTTTGGATGGCATGGAATTCAGGTTTGAGAGATGAGGTTGTAGGGTTAATAGGTGTTGGTTGATGTGGCTTTGGAATTGTCTTAGTGATTTCTACTCACCCATGATGTCCAAATCACCAAATTGAGTCATGTGAACACATGTTAACCCCATTAATGAGGTGGTTTTGACCACTCGTTTGGGTAGAGTCCCCCGGTAGTGTGGCTTAGGAAATTTTTCTGGGGGTTCTTTCTATAGAGATCCCTATGGAAGGTGAGGAGCCTTCAGTTGATAGTGATGAGGCTATCAGTTGGGGGATGAGGCTCGCCGTGATTGAGGCTGTTGGGCTTGGACTTATATTGGATGATGAATATCTCTATTCATTTGGACATTGTGATATAATACGAATGTGGTTTATATTTGAGGACATATATCGATGTTCCTTCAGACGTTGGGCTTCGAGACGGTGGGTGCTTTTGAGTAGGGGTTTGAGGGATCGGTTACTTTTGTTTGGGAGTGCCTTTGGGACGTCAGTGGTTTTCTTGGACATGAGGTTTCTGGTTGGCATGAGGTTCTGGTTTACTTACTTAGAGGAGGATCCTGAGGGTTCAACTGGGTTGCAGACATCAGGGGATACCTTGGGCCATAGGCTAAGGATCCTCTCGCTTCAAACATTATGACATTAGCCGAGGCATGTGATAGCTTCCTGGTAGAATTTGAGTACCAAGGAAACATGTTTTATTATATGCATTGTACTATGGTTTATTTTAGTTATTTATGATTCACACCTACTTAAAAACTTATGTTGGGTATGCACACTTGGTCGGTATCCTACTGATACTCTTTCTCACACCCTACATGGTTCCTTCAGGATGCGTGTAGACTTTATGTATTTATGTTTAGGTAAGGTTTTAGATTTAGAAGCTAGTTTTTAGTAGCTGTTTAGCATGGGATGTTGGCAAGGGACCTTAATGCCATTCCTAGTTAGATTTTTCCTTTTGTTTCTATTTATGGTCATAATTCTTATATGTATATGTAGCTACTTCTAGTTTTCCATCAGCGACCCTTTCTGTATATTGATATGTTTGACCTATTTGATTTGGATATTCCGGTTTAGTTTCTATAGGTGGTATGTTGATGTGTTTATTTATCTCTACTGATTTTTTAGTTATGCTTTCACTGTCACTTGTTATTATTACGCTTTCACCATTGGTGGGTCTGGTTTCAGTTTTTAAAGCCTTAATCTTCCACTACATGTTATGTAATAGTACTCAGACCATTATTATATTATCACATGAGGATATAGCCTCCCCACTATCCCTCTTTACACCCTCTCTTCTAGATGATAGCCTTTGGCATTCAGGGAGGTGTGCCTAAGGCCCAGTAGCCCTCTGGCCCAGAGCACTGTTTAAGAGTGGCTTCCATGTTGGGGATGATACATACCAAAAGAAAACTTTAAACACTTGTGAAAAAGAGCATAATTTTATATGAATAATAGAATAGTATAGAACTAGGAAGACATCATGCAGTTATTTTTATTGAAAAAGAAGAATGAATAACAATAAGGAACATGGGTAGACTCCCATGAAGAAATGATTTTAATGTCCTTAGTTAGACTTAGTGGATATCCATATTTCCAGAATAGAGGTGATAGTCAAGACCTTTGACTAACCTTAAAATTAATGTTTAACTCTATGAAAATTAAACAAGAATGTTCTATTCTCATCTCCAACTAATTCCAAAGATCCATTAACAAGCACTTTCAAGATAGTAAAGGATCCCAACAATTTAGTTTTGAGTTTTCCTATAAAAATATTCAATCTTGAATTAAAAATCAAGACCCTAAGAACAACCTTAAAATTCATATTTTTAATTATGGAGTCATGAATAGATTTTGATCTCACTTTATAAATTCCAGAATTCTCATAAAACTCCATTTTAATTTCTTCTATATCACTTTACTCCAACAACATCTATTATCTAGGAGACTTCAAATAATATTTGAGGGATTTTATTAACCAATAAGATTTATTATAGAGGTCTATAGGAAAATGACATGTCTTACCAAATAGAAGTCTATACGAAGACATCTCTATGGGAGTTTTATACGAAGTCCTGTAGGCCAATAATGCCTCATCCAACCATAAATACTAGTATTTTCTTAAACCACTATTAATTTTCATCAGAATATATTTTAATTATCTATTTGATACATCTTCATTCCCACTATATTATGGGTGGTAGGTGGTACCAGTTTTATGAATAAAACCATATTTTTTTCATTAATTATTTTAATTTAATGTTCTTAAAATGTGTACCATTATCTGTGATAAAAGTTCTTGGAACACCAAATATGGAGAAAATATTATTTTTGATAAAACAAAAAACACTACTAGAAATATTGTTTGGAAGAGATATAGCCTCAACCAACTTAGATAAATTATCTATAATAACAAGGATGTACACATTCCCACACAAATATAAAAATGTTCCCATGAAATCTAACCTCTAAACAACAAAAATTTAAATTTATAAAATCCACTTTTTGGATACTCTTGTTTCTTACCCACATTATCAAGCCTTTGAAATTTATCCTAGATTATTTCAAAACTTATTGAATCCTTAAATAGTATACGCTAGTAAAAACCCAATTGGTGGACCTTTTGGGTTGTCTGAACTCCACCATTATGTACACCCCATGGAGAAGAGTAAAAACACTCTAAAATTGAATGTATATCCTTTTTAGGAACACTCCTCTTGAAAATACCATCAGCACACCTTTGAAAGAGTAAGGGATCATCCCAAAATTAATACTTATGCTAAATAATGAAATTCTTCCTTTGATGATGTGAAAGATAATTTGGAATGACACATACAACTAATAAGTTGGAATAATCTTCAAATCATGCAGGTTGTTTCACTGATGCAGCAAACAAATGTTCATCAAGAAAATAAGTAATGATTTTCATTGTCTCACTAGTTTTGAATTTTGGTTGTAGGTAATCTAGACAAGTGGTAAGCTACTAAATTTTTTATAACCATTCTTATCATTAATATCTAAATCAAATTCTTGAAACAAAAATTTCCACCTTATAAGTTTCGATTTTTTATTCCTTTTTAACCAAAAAAATATTTCAAAGAAGATTGATCAATGAATATATTAACTTTTGATCCTATGAGGTAGTACCTACACTTTTCTATGTCATACATTATAGTATTTAACAATTTATCTGTAGTCGAATAACTTTTCTAGGAATCATCAAGATATCTACTAGTATAGTAAATAACATGTATTTGCTTCTCTTTTCTTTGACCCAAAACTACCCCTAATACCAAGTCACATGCATCACACATTACCTGAAATGGTATTTCCTAGTCAGGGGAAGTAATTATTGGTGAAGATGTAAGATTTTAATTTAGAAGTCTAAATTATTCCTAGAAATTTTCATCAAAAATAAAAGGTATATCCTTCACTAACAGCCAACAATGCGGGCTACCAATTTCAGAAGAGTCTTTAATGAATCTCTGGTAAAAACTGACATGCCCTAGAAAACTTATAACTCCTTTTAAATTTGTAGGAGGTGGAAGTTTTTGAATCAATTTAATCATATAATTATCTACTTAAATCCCCCTCTTAGAATCTTTATGGACAAAGACAATTCCATATATAACTATGGACTATCATTTCTCTCAATTTAAGACCATGTTGGTTTCTTGAAATCTCTATAAAACAGTTCCTAAATTTACTAGACAACCGTCAAAATCAGAACCAACAATAGAAAAGTAATCCATGAACTCTTCTATAATTATCTCAATCATGTCGAAAAATATAGCCATCATAAAACTCTAAAAGGTGGTAGGAGAACCACACAAGCCAAAGGTCATCTGCCTGTAGGTATATATCCCGAAATGATAATTGAATGTGATAACTTCCTGGTATTCTGGGGCTATAGGAATCTAGTTCTAACCATAATAACCATCCAGAAAATAGAAAAATTAATTTATATCCAACATATCAATAACATGATCTAGAAATTGAATTAGAAAATGATGTTTTATTATGGGAGAGTTAAGATTTAAATAATCTATACAGACCCTCCATTTTTTAGCACTCCAAATTTGAATTTCTTCATTTTTATTATTAGTTATGACTTTGAAACCCACCTTATTTGGAAAACATGTACCAGACTTACCCAGGGACTGTTCGAGGGAGGAAAAATTATTCCAGCATCTTGTAGCTTAATTAATTCCACTCTAACTACATCTTTAATATTTGGATTTAATCTTTTTTGAGCCTCAAATCTTGGATTATGATCAGGTTCCATAGGTACTTTATCCATAAAAGAATATGGAAAAACTCCCTTAATATCACCTATAGATGATCCAATAATAGACTTTATCTTCTTAAGAACTGATATCAAACTCTCTTCTTGACTCATAACTGACTCAGTAGAGATTATGATAGGCAAGGTATAATGTTTCCCTAGAAAAGAATATTTGAGATGGGAAGGAAGAGGCTTGAGCTCTAAAGTGGGTTCTTATTGACTAGAAGGAAGACACTTGGGCCTAGAAGGTCTAAGGTACTCAATTTTATTCCTAAAAAATGAATGATAGATAAAGACACCTTCCCCCTTACTTCTGTCCAAATTACAAAAAAAAATCCTCAGAATAAATTTTTAGTTTTTTATTTAAAACATTTTCTACATAAATGTCATGACCCGCCTTCTCCAAGACAAGGTAAGGGACAATAAACTATAGGAACCTTCCTTCCTCAAGATGAAGGAGATATAATGACCCCCCAAGTCCCACCTTAAATAGGCCCCAAAGTGGTGACTAGCACCAAGGGTATAGAATCTCACGTAAAAAATGGAAGGCATTACACTTTTTATTTAATAAGATTAGAAGATAAGACGGTAAATCCTAAACAACTCCAAAGACTGAAATAAAAGTAAATCCCAAAATCCATTCCTATACACATGTCAAAAATAAAGTGGAACAAAGTACAAGAAACTCTGAAGGAAATTACCAAAATAAAGGAAAAGCCGCAACAACAACTCTTGATGCCCGAGCTAGTAAGGTTCATCATGGTCCTCAAAGTCCTACTAGAAACCTAAAAGCAGTTATATATACATAGGGTAAGTATACAAGTTTACTCAGTAGGGAAAACCAAAGAGATCTTGTGAACAAGTGGGGAGACATTCTAATATACTGTGAGAAAATAGAGATAACCAAAACACCTAGCTAGGAAACTATCCACCCAGCCTCACCAAGGCACACTCCCCAAATAACCTAAGTCAGATAAAGTAATAGTAATATCACATTGATATTTGAGTACCCAGACCAATTTCCCATTGTTTATTTAGGACATCCTATGTATGATACCTCCCCCACAGGTTCCACTGTTGTCCCAGTGCCGCCCCAACAATAACCCCATGGTCCATCCCAACCGCATATCTATCCCGCCCTTAAACACCTGGGCCACCATAACCACACATAACCATGCCCGCAGACACCTGGTCCACAACAACCACCACCACACCTGAAGACACCTAGGCCAGAACAACCACTGCCACGCTCAAAGACACCTGGGCAAGAACAATAAATACCACACTTAAAGACACCTATACCTCATCTCGAAGACACTTTGGAAACGAGCCTTCCTGCACACACCTGGGCCAACCACCAAAACACACCCTTCCCAAAGTGTATTGGGACATAATGAACCTTTGGCCATCATAGCCATCCCAAAGAGTCTTGGGATACCTAGGAGATGGAGTATAAAAGGAGCTAATAACCAGCCACTCATAGGAATTTTGGGAAAACACCCTCCCCCATGAAATGGGGGTGTTCGACACGAAGTGCTCAACATTGGTGGGGTACGTATAAGAAACAGAATAACTTAATTTTATACATATAGGTAATCAAGAACTCGTCCCAACCTAAGGGTCCCGAAACCAATGACCAACCCATACACAACCACTCATCCTATTATCCCTACATGAACAGGTGCACAATAGCCACAACCAGAGCACACCACTTTTCTGAAAAGAAACAGTTTCCCCATTGTACCCATTCTCTTTATCATGTTCAAGTTATTCCATTTAAATATTCCTTCACTACCAAGAAACTAACAGGCATAAAAACAAGTAAAAAAAATTGAAGGAAAACAACCAAGTTGATGTTCAAGCATTCACACCCGGTTCTCTTGTATGTAACAACATCAAAGGAATCCATGAGATCCCTCAATGTACTGGAACCAAACCAAGTACCAACATGCTGGGTCCAGAACATTTACCCCAAGATCCACACAACCTCAGATTCAAAAAACAATAACCTCTTAGCTAGTGATCCCATTCCCATCCATACTTCACCTCACAAACATTAAACAGAACAACCAGGCATGTCACCAGAACAAAGAAATAGAGTTTCCAGATTTAGCCACACCATTTATCTAGTTCCTTATTTTTGTCTGGTTAACCGGGGTGATCACACAAATATTATTATTCATCAGGCATCCATTTAATCAACCAATTTTACATGATTAACTAGTTCCCATGTTACATTCATTCAATCAGAAGATCATCTAGAAAAAAGAGCTTCATTAGTGCAAAAGAATGGACCACCAACGACCATGATTTTCAGTGAACATGAGTACCTATAGTTCAAAACATAAGAATCAAGGTAAAATTCAACAAAATCATCATCATTCCCACCCCCTCATTCTTTAAAAGTCTATTTCTTATCTTCATTAAAGTTGGTTTCATCTATGTCACGAGTGAACATTATCATACCCACCCCGCATGATGCACAGTAAAGAGATACGAATGAAGAACACATACTTGGATGGTCAAGGATCAATTTTTTTCCATTGCGCCAAGAACTGGGGAAGCACGAATTGCAGGAAGAACTCCAAGGCTGAGCAGAAAGGGATCCATCATTGGTGCATGATTCGTCTCTAGAGGAATTCTAAAGGCACACATAGAGAAACAAAAAGGAATAAAGAAGAGAGGATCTTGACTTAAGAAGACGTCAGATCCTAAAATTAGGGAGACCATTTCAAAGTACTTATAAGTCAGATCGTGGCTTGACCACACAGCTTAGTGGTTTCACACGTTGGGATTAATTGATATTTAATAATTCTCTTCAGAAACGATGGAGACAAGGAAGAATATAGCTTTGAGTTGATATATTTCCTTTAAACGGAGAAAAACACGTAACATGGGCGAAACTGGAAAACACATAAGGCTGGAAAACACAGAAAATAGTGTGACATACCACATTTTTTGGTAATCAAGGGTCACCCCATTCTTAGGGGATTTAAGATATCATTTACGGGCTTTAAAATGGCCTTAAATCACTTTAAAAGAGGCATTTAAAACACTTTTATGTCAAAAGATACTTTACTGGAGCTAAATTGGAGAAGTCCTAGAGAAGATAGAAATGACTCACTAATGGGTGATTCACTGAAACCATAGCACCGTCACCCTGGAACCATCATCATGTCATTGTCTCCCTGGTACCGATGTCCATCAGTGCCCCTGAAGTCCATCAGTGCCATTGACGCCCATCAGTTCCCTCAACGCCCATCGGTGCCACCGTTCGTCCAACCAGATATTTGGAAAACTCCTCAATGAGTCACCGATGGTCCCCAGGATGCCTCAAACATCAGTATTTGTAAATGTAATGGACCAGGAGGGTTTGTTCCATTATGAAAAAATTTATCAAAATTTCCAGAAATTCTTTTAAATAAGCATCTCTCAACTTTACTTATTTACCTGAACAAATACCCATCAAAGTTTCATCTTCTGTGGAGTTTTTATTTATCTCATCAATTATGTTTAAAATATTCTTCTTCTTCTTCATCAAAATATCCTTTAAATTCATACAGATTATTAGTTAAAAAATTTCCAGATTGTGGTGAAAATTTTCATTTTTCAAAAACGTCGAACTCTTCACTTTGTTCTCCTAGATTGAAAATCATTTCTCCATTATCCCAATTTATTATAGCTCCTCTAGTTTCAAGGAAGGACCTTCCAAGAATGATAGGGAATTCCTTTATAAGGACCCAGCCTTAAAACATTATATAATCTTGAATTAAATGAATAATTCACATTAAGGATCTTTACAGGTTTAGAGCTTTAGAGAATTAGGCCATAACTATTACATCTCAAAAATTACAAAGTAGACACTTTTACTCAGTTTCCATTTTTTCATAAAATAAAAACTCTTAAAAAAATAAACTTGTCTAGTTCCATGTTTTAGACACCCTGACATTTCCTTGATCCCATCCTTGACCTTATTCATCTTTAAGTCCTGTGAAAAAACATTTAAAAACAAGGGATGAGCATGAAAAGCTTAGTAAGGGTTATAAAATAAGAAAATAAAACATTATCCTATCAATAAATACAAATCAATGAAACCATACTTTTCAATCATAACATACCTTATGAAATCATAATATTTATGAATAACACACAGAAATCATAAATCATAAGGTATCTTGTGGAATCCATAACATACTTATGTTGTACCTTTCACTGCTACATAGGGAGTTAAATTTGTAATACCCATCATAGTGTATTCCCTAAATCTCTTAGGAGAAACATTCACATTTACCACCATCACGTTACCCAATGCATTGGAGAGCTATATCGGGCTCACCCGCCCTAGGTTTATCATGGAACCACCCGTATACGTAAACAATTCCCAATAACCATAACATATTCATAATACCTAAAACAAGCATAAAGGAAAGATAAAATTTCCACATTGCAATCATAATATATCATTTCAAGATATTGACATAATCAATTCCTTATCAAACCATTTTCAAAACCATTTAAAACATTTAATAAAGAGATTTTTGAATTAAAGTGTCCCATAAAACTTTGAAGCTTTTGAAAGAAATTTTAATTTCATAAAATTCATGTCTATATAAATAAATCCTTAAAACCATTTTTAAAACATGGACATTAATGTGAAGGTTTTAGAAGAATAAATCTATAAAACATTTAAAACAATATTTTAGTTAAAGTCTTCCTAACCAAATGAGAGACGCTTGAATACAAATAATTGAGGAATAACATTAATCAAAGCTTATAAAATCATGAGAATAAGGATTTCATGATATAATAATTCAAAGGGAAGTATATACACAATATAAACATGAATTGGTGTATAACAACAAATAAGTCACAATGGAATGTAAATTGAGACAATGTCCCTTGAAAATATCATATCCTTATATTAAAGACAAATCAATGACATAATTATGTTTGAAGAATAAGAATGCAACCAATATAATTTGATATTAAGTGCAAAACAATATGAGGTCATTAACACATATTCATATCATGACATAGTAAAGAAGTATAAGTTTAACCCAAAGAATTGAAATTGGTTATAGAAGTTCCCTTACAAAAATTCGACAGCCTAAGGGTCTCAATTTAAAATTCAGAAAATGAGTTGATGAGAGAAAAAAGGGAATCTCATCACTTGGAAATAAAATTTACAGAAATAAGGATATCTAAGAACATATCCCAACATAAGAAGATATAAATTAAAAGACATAACAAAAGAAGTCTTTGACTAAATGAAGGAGGTGAAAGGTTCCCTTACCGATTTGGTAACTTATGAAACATACACCACATGAAAGAAGTATCATAAAATTAAGATGTAAATACCCATAAATTAAATTATATTAGACAATGAATATAATCATGGTCAGTATATACACCACACAAAAGGAAATAGTGGCAAATACAGCATGAATCTCATGGGAATAAAAAGTGAGATGAAAATCCCTTACCATGTTGTCATCAATTGAGTCGTATGACCAAAAGTTAATAACCACCAAATGAATAATATAATACCATGAATATAAATAGAATTATGATAATATATATAAAGTGGTAGTACACAATACACTAAATTCAATAAATAAGTGGCGAAAAATGGAAATCTCATGGAATTAGAAGTGAGATAAGAGACCCCTTACCTCGTGTCTGTCTTGAACCGTTCATTCTTTAATCTCCTAAATAATAAACTAAAGTTAATTTATACTTTATTAAGAACCCTTTTCAAGTTTATTATTCCTTTTATATCACTTATTACCATGTTATAAACATTATGCAATCATATAAGATAATAATGGTCGTTTTGTCGATATTTGGTACTTGAGTCAAAAATGAACTTCTTATAATTAAAAGTTGTTCACGTGGTCAAAAGTACATTATCTCAAATATTATATTCATTATTTAGATATCATATATATAATATATATCCAGTATATATATATATGTATTTATAAAAGTACCTAACATTTGGAGGTAAGAAATGAAATGCACCGTTCATGGAGATGGTTAGTCGTACGTACGCATGAACGCTAATTTAATTTCTATTTCATATTTAATGGAATGAAAATGTAATGATACATAGTTATATTATAATTACAGTATAATATAATATATAATTTCATTAATTTCATCCTTTATATGTTCCCCATATGGCATGATCAAGTCATATCACTTTGAGGGGGCGGTAGTCCGCACTTCCTGAAATGAAATTATCATATTTTCCTATTATGGAAACCATAAAGGTATGATATAAATGAAAAATACATAAGTATAGAGATAATATAAATATAATATATATCACATTTAAATACAGTTCCATCTTAATGGTTACCATAATAGGTGGTAGGAGAATATTGAACAATCATCGTTTGGTGAGGTAGTAGTTCACCGTCCACAGAAACAATATGTTATTTACCCATTAGACGGAGGTGTCTGTTAGTGTAGTTCGAATAATTATCATAAAAACAACCTAGTATATTTATTATACTTGTTTTGTTATAAAATAAATGAATAAAAATATTTTAGGGGGTTGGAGAAGTAAAATAAAAGAAAATAACTTAAGAGAAGACGTTACCTTTAAATTGGGTAACTCCGTTTGGTTTGAACGAAAAAGATTTCTTGAAGTTCCTTATGCATAAGGTAAGGATTATAGGTAGAAGATAAGAATATTGATATCTTATTTGGGAAGAGGGTGGACGAGACAATGGCCTTTAGAGGTGTGAGTAATGAGTTAGAGGTGAGGGCTTATTATAAGGGGAAGGAGGGGCTCTTTAGGAAAGTTTGAAAATACTATTTTATTTTATAATGATTTTTAGTTTCTAAAGGTCCAAAACTTATTAGAGTCTAAGATAAGATGACTCTTGGTCGAAATAAAATCATCCAATAATAATTTGAAAGTTTTGGATATTTTTTCTAATTTTTAAAATCTTAAATCATTCATTAATGAGGTAAACACTACATCATTATTATGTCATAAATAATTTTATTTATTTGATGTCTAAAAATTATAAATAAAATACCATGATGTAAGAAATATTTTTATCTTTCTAATGAATATTTTTAGTCAAATATATTAATTATATAACCCCACTTTAAAATTGTTTTAGCAAAACTATACATGTTTACGATATTTTTATTTTTACATTAAATAAAAAGTTATTAATGTCATTATCTTACCCAAATGGCTTTCAAAGGCCAAAAATCTCACCCAAGGATTGTATTGGTCTTTCATGACTCATCCAATAATGATAGTACAAGTGTTAAGGTAATTTTATATTATTATAATATTATTTTTACCTTGAATTACCCTATTTACCTTTAACCGCGGGAAATAAAAGTCAAAAGTTACTATTCACCAAAAATTATTTTCATCTTATTTAACCAAATGTTACTTACTGATAACAACCATGTATGTCGAATTTTCAAAATTTAATTCACAGAAGCTGTAAAATTTCATTTAAATGAAAAATTCATTTTTTTTAACTACTACTCTCTGTTTTCACTATTCATCAAAAATTGAAGTTTTTCAGAAAAATACCAAAAATTCAGCCTAATATATATTTGATATTCTAAATTCAAATTTTTTTTCTATTTTACCAAATTCCAAACATAGAAGTTGCATTAATTAATTTAAAATTAATTCTCATTGTCAAAAAAAAGCGTGTTTTTAAAAAAAAAAATAACTATCAAAAGATTGACACTAGTCTATGCCCAATTTCAAAGTGAAATTACTTACAATGACCAAAATTGGATTAAATAGAAAAAATATAATCTAATTAAACTTTAAAACCAGTTAGAAAGATAATCTAACCATATAAATAAATTATATTAAAAGACAGTTTTGAATCAAAATAGAGTATTTTTCACTATTCATTAAAAAATGAATTTTATCAGAAAAATACAAAAAATTTACCCAAAGTAAATTTTGATGTCCCGATTATAAAAAATAATTTTATTTTATCAAATAAAAAATCTAAAAGTGGTCAAAACTATATTTAATGAGGGTTTTCCATCAAAAGGTAGTAAATTGACCTTTTAAATAATATTAGATTATTTATGTTTGAAATTAGATTCATTAACATTTTAAGATTCTAAATTTTATTGTATAAATATAAAAACAATTAACAAACATGTATAATCATATTATAGTTAGTTCTGTTCATTCCCACCATTACAACGGTTAGACATTAACTACAATTTCAAATAATAATATATTATTATTTTTTAGTATGACTCAGCATTGTGTGCAACATAAGACTTCGGAGAAACCCATTGTTGTGTGTCAGATACGCCATTAAATATATCATCCCCTATAAAATAAAATTAATATTTAATTAAAAAATATTAATAAATATGAAAATGTCATATTCTTTATTTTCTTGTAATTTTACATCCTTCCCCCCTTTTGAAAATTGCATCCTCGCAATTTTAAAATTAGGCTTGGAAACTTCATTGAAAGTCCCACATCAGAAAATGAGTAAATAAAACTATCACTTTAAAAGAAAGAAAGAGATGTACAAACGTCACATGAGATAACCCATACATGGATTCCATGAAAACATGGATATGGAGGAGAAACTAATTGTTAAGTTTTGATGCAGAGTGATAGAAAAGATGATTAAAAGGAAGTTAACAATAAGAAAACCATAGATTTGTACATTAACCAAAACCAAAATTGGTTAGTATGAGATCAGATAATCCAAAAAAGGATAATCCTTTATAAAAAATAAATGCTACTCTTAATCTCCAAAATTCAACAAAAGTAACCAAAGTTCAAGAAAGACCATTCAATATAAAATTTTCCTTAAAATTATTCAAAATAATCCAAACTAATATTGAAACCCAAAACTCAGAAGGATTTAATCACATAGTCCTCTATAGTAAATCTTAACATTTTCTCCAAAAACATCAACTACTCTTAAAGTCTAATCACCCGAATGGCCCGAATGACTTATTTTTTATTTTATTATGGATAATCCCCCTTTTAAGGTTTTAAGGGGAACCCGTACATGACCCATAGTCCCAAGGCAGAAGGCCCGACATGACCCACAATACATGACCCGAAGGCCCAAGGGCATACCTTGCCCATTACATGACCTGTTGGCCCAACCCACTAGAACTACCCCTCCCCAGCTTCTGCATCATTTATCTCCTAGATCCACACCCTGCATTTCTGATCGGCTGGCATTACCTTGTACAATGTTTTATGATGCCTGGTCTCGATGGCAGTTTCCATACCCTCCCATTCTTCCAATCCAGTTAGCTCTGCTTCTAGTGACTACTACTCTTGCTGCTCTGATCCTCTTCTGGGGCCTTCTCTGTGTGAACTAGGCTACTCCATGGTCTCTATGGCCCGAAGTCCCTTTGGCCCAAAGGCCTTTGATGACTCGAAGGACCTTGGAGACCCATAGGCCCAAACCGATGGCCCGAAGACCCAAATCGGGTGAATAGTTCCTATTTCTATAACACCGAATAGTACCTTCTACAATACCGAACAATATCTGCTACAGTACCTACTACAGTACCGAATAATACTACTATAGTTCTTCTACCATACCTGCTACAGTACTGATACAGTACAGCAAATTCTCGACCACCTAATTTTGAACCTTGGTCTCTTGGATGCCAGCAGGAGCCCTTACCACTTAGGTACAGGCTCGTTGCCTCTTAAAGTATCATACTGAAGTGTAATTAACCTAATCACATATTCTCTATGATAGGTTAATCATTTCTATTAATAACCCAAATCATCTTATGTCCACAATAAAAACATAGATTCTTCCAAAATAATATTTCTACCATTACTCCACAAATTAAATCCCATAGTATTCTATTTTCATTAAGCATAGTGTTCCCAAAAGTGAAAACGTCTTCCAAAATAACCTTTATCACTTAAATCACCCAATCATTTTCCTATACTAAGGATATCTATTTGATAAAACATAACATCCCAAATCAACTTATTCTTGATCAATAAAAACATTTTTCTCAAAATAATATGACATACTAACCAGGGACTTCACATAGTCTAGTGGTAGGTGATAAATCCCAATCGCACTTTGGTTGTGGGTTCTATTCCCGCAGCTTTGTCCGACACGATGGGTTGTCACACAGTCTACATGTTGTCCTTTATAAAAAACTATATAATTTTATAACATTCCCAAAAATGAGATAAATCCCTTAAAAATAACCATAACATATTTTAACCAAAAAAATTATCTCATACCTCGCATTTTAATCCCATATTTAATAACCTATAATTGCCTCAAAAACAAAAGATCATATGAACCCCAAAGATTATCCATTATGTCCACACAAGAAAAGATAACTATTTCTTGAAAAACATTTTCACATATCAAATTTCATGGTTACACATACTAGAAGAGGTCTTCTAATGTAATCCCATCATCAATAGATCCTTAATAATTTTAAGCATTTCGTCATCCTAAATTGTACCATAAATCTCGAATCCCTTATATGTAGAATTTTTACTCTCTCAACATTATTCATGATCCATTATACATTATTTTAAAATATATTCCATAATACTTCATTCCTATAAACTAAATCATTAATCATATCCTAATATTCAATAATGTCAAAACATTAGATAAGAAATAATTCATACCTTTCATTGGTCATTGTCAATTTATTCATCTTCAATTAGAATGGAATTAGGAATTGGTAAACATATATTCGTATGATCCTGCTGATCCCATTCCAAAACCTTCTTTAGAGGACATCTATTTGTATAATGAACATGAACACCACATTTAAAACATTCAATTGATCCTTTAGAAATAACTTCTTTCACTTTCCTGGAGTCAAATAGACGCTTCCTTTTTCCATGGAAGGTTCTTGCTTTATAACCTTCATTACCACATCTATAGAATCTTTCCATCCTTTTTAAGAATTTTTCTAAGTGTTTCTTTCCACATCCTTAACACATAGGTTTTTTTATATACTTACCTCTATGATTATTACCTGAACTTTTGCAGGGATTTGTTTCTTGAATATACGATGCCTTATCAAAATATCCATGGTTCAGGTGGTTAACCATGACTCCAGATAGTTGGTTGAGAATAACCACAAAAGTTCTCATTGCAGCTCCCATTTCATTCAGTTGCTTATTCAGAAAACTTTCATAGTTTTCTTCACATCCATTGTTACTTTAGTGCCTGCTAGATCCAACCATTGACTAAAACCAAAAAGGTCGGTGTGAGTATATCAGTAAAATCATCATATACTATCTTATGAGAAGGGTAAACACTAAAACATACTTGTTCATGTTATCTTAAACTCATTATATTTATCTAAAAACCAATGAATCTTTCTAATATACTAACCATTACGGTTATGTCACTTATGCTTAAATAACACTTTAACCTCTAAAGTTATCTAAACTGTCCTATGATACCAACTATAAGGACCCAACCTTAAAACATTACATAATCTTGAATTAAATGAATAATTCAAATTGAGGATATTTTCAGGTTTAGAGATTTAGAGAATTAGGCCATAACTATTACATCTCAAAAATTACAAAGTAGACACTTCTGATCAGTTTCCACTTTTTTTATAAAATAAAAACTCTTAAAAAAGAAACTTGTCTAGTTCCATGTTTTAGACAGCATGAAATTTCCATGATCCCATCCTTGACCATATTCATCTTTAAGTCCTGTGAAAAACATTTCAAAACATGGGATGAGCATAAAAAGCTCAGAAAGGGTTATAAAATAAGGAAATAAAAAAATTAGCCTATCAATGAATACAAATCAATGAAACCATACTTTTTAATAACAACATACCTTATGAAATCATAAGATTTATGAATAACACACAAAAATCATAAATCATAAGGTAACTTGTGGAATCCATAACATACTTATGTTGTAGCTTTCATAGCAACATAGAGTGTTTCATTTGGAATACCCATCATAGTATATTCCCTAAATCTCTTAGGAGGAACATTCACATTTACCTCTGTCACATTACCCAATGCATTGGAGATCTATCTCGGGCTCACCCGGCCTAGTTTTATCACGGAACCACCCGTATATGTAAACAATGCCCAATAACCATAAAATAATAATAACACATAAAACAAGCATAAAGGAAAGATAACATTTCCAAATTGAAATCACAATATATCATTTCTAGATATTGACATAATCAATGCTTTATAAACCATTTTCAAAACCATTTAAAACATTTAATAAAGATATTTTTTAATCAATGTTTCCCATACCAATTTGAAGCTTTTGAAAGAAATTTTAATTTCATAACATTCATGTCCATATATATAAATCCTTAAAACCATTTTTAAAACATGGGCATTAATGTGAATGATTTTGAAGAATAAATATTTAAAATATTTAAAACAATATTTTAGTTAAAGTGTTACCAACCAAATGCGAGATGCTTGAATACAAATAATTGAGTAATAACATCAATCAAAGCTTATAATATCATGAGAATAAGGAGATTCATGATATAATATGTCAAAGGGGAGTATATCCACCATATAAACCTGAATTGGTGTATAACAAGTCTCAATGGAATGTAAATTGAGACAAAGTCCCTTAAAAAGATCATATCCTTAGATTAAGGACAAATCAATGACATAATTCTTTTGGAAAAATAAGAATACAGACAATATAATTGGATATTGAGTGTAAAACAATGAGAGGTCATTCACACATATTTATAGCATGACATAGTCAGGAAGTATAAGTTTAACCCAAAGAATTGAAATTGGGTAAAGAAGTTCCCTTACAAAAATTTGACAGCCTAACGGCGTCACTTTAAAATTCAGAAAATGAGTTGTTGAGAGAAAAAAGGGTATCTAATCACTTGGACAAAAAATTTAAAGAAATAAGGATATTTAAGAACATATCCCAACATAAGAATATATAAATTAAAGGACATAACAAAATAATTCATTGACTAAAATAGGATGGTGAAAGGTTCCCTTACCGATTTGGTAACTTAGGAAACATACACCGTACGAAAGAAGTATCATACAATGAAGATGTAAATACCAAAAAATTAAATTATATTACACAATTAATATAATAATGGTCAGTACATACACCACACAAAAGGAAATAGTGGTAAATATAGCTCGAATCTCATGGGAATAAAAAGTGAGATGAAAACCCCTTACCACGTTGTAATCAATTGAGTCATATGACCAAAAGTTAATAACCACCAAATGAATAATAGAATACCATGAATAAAAATAGAATCATGATAATATATATCAAATTGTAGTACACAATACACCACATGAAATAAATAAATGGAGAACAATGGAAATCTCACAGAATTAAAAGTGAGATAAGAGACCCCTTACCTCATGTCCGACTTGACCCGTTCGTTCTTTAATCTCCTGAATAATAAACTAAAGTTAATTTCTACTTGATTAATAACCGTTTTTAAAATTATTATTCCTTTTATATCACTTATTACCATGTTATAAACATTATGAAATCATTTAAGTTAATAATGGTCATTTTGTCGATATTTGGAACTTGAGTAAAAATGAACTTCTTATAATTACAAGTTGTTCATGTGGTCAAAATTCCATTATCTCTAGAATTATATTCATGATTTAGATATCATATATATTATATATATATAGTATATATATATATATATATATATTTATAATAGTACATAACATTTGGAGGTAAGAAATGAAATGTGCCGTTCATGGAGACGGTAAGACGTACATACGCATGAACGCTACTTTCATTTCTATTTTATATTTAATGGAATGAAGACTTAATGATAAATAGGTATATTATATTTTCAGTATAATATCATATATAATTTCATTAATTCCATCCTTTATATGTTCCCTGTATGGCATGAACAAGTCATATCACTTTGAGGGGGTGGTTGTCCGCACTTCCTGAAATGAAATTATCGTATTTACCCATTATGGAAACCATACAGACATGATATAAATGAAAAATACAGAAGTATAGAGATAATATAAATATAATATATATCACATGTAAATATAGTTCCATATTAATGGCCACTATATAAGGTGGTAGGAGAATATTGTACAATCATCATTTCGTGAGGCAGTAGTTCGCCGTCCACAGAAACAATATGTTTTTACCCATTAGACAGAGGTGTGTGTAAGTGTAGTTCGAATAATTCCGATAAAAACAAAATTTTATATTCGGTATACTGGTGTTTTTATAAAATAAAGGAATAAAAAGATTTTATGGGGTTGGTTATGTAAAATAAAAGAAAATAACTTAAGAGAAGACGTTACCTTTAAATTGGGTAACTCCCTTTGGTTTGAACAAAAAGGATTTATTGAAGTTCCTTATGCCTAAGATAAGTCTTTTAGGTGGAATAAAATGATCTTGAGAGATTATTTGGGAATATTTTGGATGATCCAATATGCTTGAGAGGTGTGAGTAATGAGTTAGAGGTGAGAGATTTTTAAAAGGGGAAGGAGGGGCTCTTTAGGAATGTTTGAAAATATTATTTTATTATATAATGATTTTCAGTTTCTAAAAATGAAAAACTTATTACAGTTGAATATAAGATGACTCTTGTTCAAAATAAAATCATCCAATAATAATTGGACATGTTTTGGATATTTTTTTAATTTTTATAATCTTAAATCATTCATTAATGAGGTAAACACTATATCATTATTGTGTCATAAATAATTTTATTTATTTTATGTCTAAAAATTATTAATAAAATACCATGATGTAAGAAATATTTTTATCTTTATATTGAATATTTATAGTCAAATATATCAATTATATTACCCCTCATTAAAATTGTTTTTGCAAAACAATAAATGTTTAAGATATTTTTATTTTTACTTTAAATAAAAAGTTATTAATGTCATTATCTTACCCAAATGGATTTTAAAGGCCAAAAATCTCACCCAAGGATTGTATTTGTTGGTCATGACTCATCCAATAAGGTTAAGAAAAGTGTTAAAGCAATTTTTTTATTATTATAATATTATTTTTAACTTGAGTTACCCTATTTACCTTTAACCGTGATAAATAAAAGTCAAAAGTTACTATTCACCAAAAATTATTTTTATCTTATTAAACCGAATTTTACTTACTTATAACAACCATGTATGTCGGATTTTTGAAATTCAATTCACAGAAGCAGTAAAATTTCATTTAAATGAAAAATTCAGTTTTTTTAACTACAACTCTATGTTTTCACTATTCATAAAAAAATGATGTTTTATAGAAAAATACCAAAAATTCAGACTAAGCTATATTTGATATTATGAATTAAATAATTATGCCTATTTTACCAAATTCCAAACATAGAAGTTGCATTAATTAATTTAAAATTAATTCTCTTTCTCAAAACAAAAAGCGTATTTTTAAGAAATAATAACTATCAAAATATTGACACTTATTTATGCCCAATTTCAAAGTGAAATTACTTCCAACAACCAAAATTGGATTAAATAGTAAAAATATAATCTAATTACACTTTAAAACCATTTAAAAAGATAATCTAACCATATAAATAAATTATATTAAAAGGCAGTTTTAAATTAAAATACAACATTTTTCACTATTCACTAAAAAATGAATTTTATCATAAAAATTCCAAAAATTTACCCAAAGTAAATTTTGATGTCCCGATTCTAAAGAAGAATTTTATTTTATCAAATAATACATATAAATGTGACCAAAACTATATTTAAAAAAGGTTCTCCATCAAAAAGTGGTAAATCGACCTTTTAAAGAATATTAGAGTATTTATGCTTGAAATTAGATTCATTCACATTTTAAGACTCTAAATTTTATCAGAAAAATGTAAAAACAATTAAAAAACATGTATAATAATATTGTAGTTAGTTCTGTTCATTTCCTCTATTACAACGGTTAGGCGTTAACTACCATTTAAAATAATAATATATTATTACTTTTCAGTATGACTCATCATTGTGTGCAACATAAGACTTCAGAAAAACCCATTGTTGTGTGTCAGGTTCGCCATTAAATATAGAATCCCCTCTAAAATAAAATTAATATTTAATTAAAAAATATTAATAAATATGAAAATTTCATATTCTTTATTTTCCTGGGATGTTACATCCTTCCCACCTTTTGAAAATTGCATCCTCGTAATTTTAAAATTGGGCTTGGAAACTTAATTGAAAGTCCGACATCGGAAAAGAATAAATAAAACTATCACTTTAAAATAAATAAAGAGAAGTATAAACGTCACCTAAGATAACCCATACCTGGATTCCATGAAAACATGGATATGGAGGAGAAACTAAGTGTCATGTTTTGATGGAGAGTGATAAAAAACATGATTAGAAGAAAGTTAACAACAAGAAAACCACAAATTTGTGATGGGTTAAACGGTCATTGGTTTCCCAATAGGAAAAGAAAACAGACAACATTTTTGTTTTATGTTACTTTTCATAAGATTTAGGAATTTATTTATGATATTGACTATGAACATAAGGACACATACTTACTTGTCATTTAGACTTTCATCCTTTACTAAATTTCTACCAAAAAATCTTCTTTTCTCCAAACGATGAGTATTCAAGATGACTTGGACACATAAAAATCATTAAAATCAACTTCTAGGGAATAACATGATCCAAATATATATCCCCTATCTTTATACATTAACCAAAACCAAAATTGGTTAGTACGAGATCAGATAATCCAAAAAAGGATAATCCTTTATAAAAAATAAATACTACTCTTAATCTCCAAAATTCAACAAAAAGTACCCAATGTTCAAGAAAGATCATTCAATATAAAATTGACCTTAAAATTATTCAAAATAATCCAAACTAATATTGAAACCCAAAACTCAGAAGGATTTAATCACATTGTCTTCCATAGTAAATCTTAACATTTATCTCCAAAAACATCGACTACTCTTAAAGTCTCATACTGAAGTGTAATTAACCAAATCACATATTCTCTATGATAGGTTAATAATTTCCATAAATAACACAAACCATCTTATGTCCAAAATACAAACATAGATTTTTCCAAAATAATATTTCAACCATTACTCCACAAATTAAATCCCATAGTATTCTATATTCATTAAGCATCGTGTTCCCAAAAGAGAAATCATAATCCAAAATAATCTTTATCACTTAATCACCAAATAATTTTCCTATACTAAGGATATCTATTTGATAAAAAATAATCTCCCAAATCAAATTATTCTTGATCAATAAAATAATTTAACTAAAAAGAATATGTCATACTAACTAGGGACTTCACGTAGTCCAGTAGTAGGCAATAAATCCCAATCGCACTTTGGTTGTGGGTCCGATTCCCGCAACTTTGTCCGATGCGACAGGTTGTCACACGGTCTTCGTGTTGTCCTTTTTCAAAAAACTATGAAATTTTATTATATTCCAAAAAATGAGATAAATCCCTTAAAAATAAACATAAAATATTTTTACCAAAAAATTTATCTCATACCTCGCATTTTCATCCCACAAAGTAATAACCTGTAATTGCCTCAAAAACAAAAGCTCATATGAACCCCAAATATTACCCATTATGTACACACAGGAAAATATAAATATTTCTAGAATAACATTTTCACATATCAAACTTCATGGTTACACATACTAGAAAAATTATTCCAAATTAATCACATCATCAATAGATCCTTAATAATTTTAAGCATTTCATCATCCTAAAATGTACCATAACTCTTGAATTCCTTATATGTAGAATTTTTACTCATTAAAAATCCTTTATGATCCATTATCAATTATTTTAGAACTTATTCCATAATACTTCATTCCTACAAACAAAATCATTAATCATATCCTAAGATTCAATAATGTCAAAATGTCAGCTAAGAAATAATTCATACCTTTCATTAGTCATTGTCAGTTTCTTAATCTTAAATTGGAATAAAATTAGGAATTGGTAAACATGTATTTATACGATCTTGCTGATACCATTCAAAAACCTTCTTCTTAGGACATCTATTTGTATAATGAACATGAACACCACATTTAAAACATTCAATTGATCCTTTGGAAAGAACATTTTTCCCTTTCCTGGAGTCAACTGGACGCTTCCTTTTTCCATGGAAGGTTCTTGATTTATGAGCTTTATTACCACATCTATAGCATCTTCCCATCCCTTGGAATCATTTTCCTAAGTATTTCTTTCCACATCCTTGACACATAGGTTTTTGAATATACATACCTTTATGATTATTACCTGAAATTCCATAGGAATTTTTTTCTTGTATATACGATGCCTTATAAAAATCTCCAAGGTTTAGGTGGTCGATCATGACTCAAGATAGTTGGTTGAGAATAACCACAATATTTCTCATTGTAGCTCCCATTTCATTCAGTTGCTTATTCAGAAAACTTTCACAGTTTTCTTCACATCCATTGTTACTTTGGTGCCTACAAGATCCAGCCATTGACTAAAACCAAAAAGGTCGGTGTGAGTATATTAGTAAAATCATCATATACTATCTTATAAGGAGGGTAAACACTAAAATATAATTGTTCATGTTGTCTTAAACTCATTCAATTTATCTAAAAAAAACTATGAGTCTTTCTAATATACTAACCATTATGGTTATGTCACTTATGCTTAAATAACACTCTAACCTATAAAGTTATCTAAACTGACCTCTGATACCAACTATAAGGACCTAACCTTAAAACATTACATAATCTTGTATTAAAAGAATAATTCACATTGAGGATCTTTTCAGGTTTATAACTTTAGAGAATTAGGCCACAACTATTACATCTCAAAAATTACAAAGTAGACACTTCTGCTGAGTTTCTATTTTTTTCATAAAATAAAAACTCTTTAAAAAAAAGAAACATTTCTAGTTCCATGTTTTAGACAGAATGACTTTTCCTTGATCCCATCCTTGACCCTATTCATCTTTAAGTCCTGTGAAAAACATTTAAAAACTTGGGATGAGCATAAAAAGCTCAATAAGGGTTATAAAATAATGGAAATAAAACATTAGCCTATAAATAAATACAAATCAATGAAACCATACTTTTCAATCATAACATACCTTATAAAATCATAATATTTATGAATAACACACAGAAATCATAAATCATAAGGTAACATGTGGCATCCATAACATACTTACATTATAGTTTTCACTGCTACGTTGGGTGTTACATTTGGAATACCCATCACATTATATTCCCTAAATCCCTTAGGAGAAACATTCATGTTTACCTCCGTCACGTTACCCAATGCATTGGAGAGCTATCTCGGGCTCACCCGCCCTAGTTTTATCACAGAACCACCCGTATACGTAAACAATGCCAAATAACTATAACATATTCCTAACACATAGAACAATCATAAAGGAAAGATAAAATTTCCACATTACAATCACAATATATCATTTCAATATATTGACATAATCAATGCTTTATCAAACCATTTTCAAAACCATTTAAACATTTAATAAAGATATTTTTGAATCAAAGTGTCCCATACAAATTTGAATCTTTTGAAAGAAATTTTATTTTCAAAACATTCATGTCCATATAAATAAATCCTTAAAACCCTTTTTAAAACATGGACATTAATGTGAAAGATTTAGAAGAATAAATCTTTAAAACATTTAAAACAATATTCTAGTTAAAGTGTTCCTAACAAAATGAGAGATTCTTGAATACAAATAATTGAGTAATAACATTAATCAAAGCTTATAATATCATGAGAAGAAGGATATTCATGATATAATATGTCAATGGAAAGTATATACACCATATAATCGTGAATTTGTGTATAAAAACAAATAAGTCTCAACGGAATGTAAATTGAGACAAAGTCCCTTGCGAAGATCATATCCTTAGATTAAGGACAAATCAATGACATAATTATGTGTGACAAATAATGATACAACCAATATAATTTGATATTAAGTGTAAAACAATCAGAGGCCATTCATAAATATTCATAGCATGACATAGTCAAGAAGTATAAGATTAACCCAAAGAATTAAAATTGGGTAAAGAAGTTCACTTACAAAAATTCGATAGCCTAATGACATCACTTTAAAATTCAGAAAATGATTTGATGATAGGAAAAAGGGTATCTCATCACTTGGACATAAAATATAAAGAAATAAGGATATATAATAACATATCCCAACATTAGAAGATATAAATTAAAATATATAAAAACGTAGTCTTTGACTCAAAGAGGAAGGTGAAAGTTTCCCTTACACTACCACAAAATAGGGCAAGGGAAGCGCTGCCCTTTATTAGCGCTAAACAGAAAGCGCTGATAAAGGGGTATGACTTTATTAGCTCTATCTAAAAGCACTGATAAATGTTACATTTATCAGCGCTAAAATAAGAGATGATAAAGGAGTACCCTTTATCAGCGCTAAAAAAGCGCCGATAAATGAGTGTTTTATCAGCACTTTTATTTTAGCGCTGATAAAAGAGACATTTATCAGCGCTTTTAATGAGCGCTGATAAAGGTTCCATAAGTTTTAATTAAATAACCCAAACTGGCCATCCTCGCTCGCATGCGGTCAAGCTTTCGTGGAAGCTGAACCAGGCCCCTCGTCCGCCGCGAACTCGTCCTCCTCCTCCTCGTCCTTTCTCCTCCTTGTCCTCCTCCTCTGCCGCCGCCACCACCGCCTCCGCCCCCGCCCCCACTTCCGCGACCACCGATGCCTCTGCCGCTCCCGCCATAGCCTCCGCCCCCACTACCGTGACCGCAACCGCCTCTGCTGCTGTAGCCACCTCCGCCGCTGTCGCCGCCTCCGCCACCGCCGGTGCCTCCGCCGCCACGACCACCTCTTCTTGATATTCATATTCAGGTAATTTTTTTCCTACCACTTGAATTGAACGTGTGAAATCCTGACATGAGGTGTTATTGCAAGAGTAAATGGATGATATAGTTGATAACGGTTTTGGATTCATGGTTCCTTATATATTATATAATTATGGAGGAGCACTAGAGACCTGTGTGGTTTTTTTATCCATTAAACATTCCAGTATAGAAGTGGGATAATATATTCATTAAATTTTTATTGGTTTTCCAAAAACTCCGTGCATGAAGGTTGTGATTTGGGTGGTTTTTGATCAACTCCAAAAATATGTTCACTTCCTTCATATTAATGAGGCGATTAAAGTGGAACAACTCACGCACTTGTATGTTTTAGATTTTCTGAGACATCATGAGGTTCCCTCTATAATTGTTTCAGAAAGTGATCTGAGGTTTAAATCAAGGTTTTGGAAATCATTATAGGTTTTACTAGTTTTCTAGGATAAATTATGAACACATTATCATCTATAGATGGATATATATACGGAGAGGGAAGTCAATGTTCTAGAGGTTACTCTCTAGAATCATGCTCATGATTTAATTGGATATTGGGAAATGAATTTTCCTTCTATTGATTTCCCCTATAACAATTGTTATCAGGATGTGATAAATATGTATCCCTAAATTTCTTTATATGGTAATCCATATAGATATCCGTAGTACTGGGAAGAGTTGGGAGAGTGGTCCATAGTTGGTTTGAGTGTTGTTCAAGAGATGAAAGAGATGGTGCGGTTGATCTGGATGAATTTAATCATTACACAGAGTCATAAAAAATACAATACGAACCATTGGAATCAACTGTTGGTGTTTTAGGATAGTAATTTGGTCTTTATCATAGTTTCACATCACTTGGGACATCATCGTCTAGGTTATCAATGTCTGTTTTCATCGATTAATGGGATAAACATAGTGATTTTTGGTCACTAGGGAGTATTTCTTATTGGTTTCAATTACCATCTGGTTTGATAGCTATCCATGATGTGTTTAATATTTTCCATTTGAGTAGGTATATACCAGATCATTTACATGTGATTAGACGAGGGATATTTATCATGATCCCGATAATACTTTGGTTCCCCATCCAATTCAGATTATGAATCTGGAGTATAAGGTACTACATGATTAAACAACCCTGATTCTAGTTAATGTGGTAGTTCAGACAATATATCCATGATACATGGGGGAATGACTCGTTGATGAGGTAGTAGTGTCCTTCTTCATTAAAGGATACATGATCTTGAGGGATTTTTGGGGGGAAAATCAATTATGGTCGGGATATTATAAAGTCTCATTACATTTTATGTGAGATATATTTTAACATTTTTTCGGATTTTTTTTGTTGAGGAATACTGAGAAAGGATTTGGAGGACACATGAATTGGTAAATTTAGTGATCTTTTGGGAATTTTTAGAAACAAAAAAACATTTTTTACTATATTCTAAGAAATTACATGATGTGTAAATGGAGTACATGACATGTAATGAACGCCAAAAATGACACATTAATTGGATGCACAACGTGATAATTTTACAAACTTTGTAATGGTTACATATCATTTAAATAAAAAATATAATTTTTTTTTTAAAAAAAGTGACTTTTTTAGTGTATCTAAGTCAAGAGGATTACACGACGTGTAAATGTATTACATGTAGTGTCAGTGTCACAGAAAAGGTTTTTTGGGATTCATAGAGTTCTTGGGGCTTCATATTTTTTACAAAATTATCCTCTTGGACAGATCTTTATCCCGATGATATTTTGGGTCAGTCACTCCCATCTAGTTCACATTGTTCTATGATTGATCACTATTATGGCCAGATTTCTTTTCTCGAGGTATGTGATCCTTCTGATTCTTATTTGGATTTGTTTGCACCTATGGTTTGGATAAAAATTAGTGATCAAATATTGATTTCTATCAATAAATTTAAATTTATTTGCATGCATTTTCTTTTGGGGTTTGTGGGACGTGGTAAATGATGTACTCAGTTTTAGATTATTTTATTCTCATGGGTTTCCCCTATTTTATGTTTTATTTTCAGTTGGAAATCTCCTATGTTGTGCGCCTCTCCTTTTCCACAATCACACCTTTGTCGTGTGCTTAAAGACACATTCACGGGGTCTTTTCTCCCGTTACTCATTGGTTTCCGATTTTTTTCATGTTAATACTATTTTATATTGATGGTTATAATGTGAAATGTATGGGCTAAACACCCTGATAAAAATCATGGCCGTTGGTGGTCCTTGTTTGCGCACTAAATGAATTGAATGTTGGTTGGTTCTTGTTGAACATTGGAATATAAAAATTGGTAATTTACGTATACATTACTTATCAATGAACACCCCAGGATGATAAAACTTCTATGATCACCCCTGAATTAACAAACAAAATTGAATAAGGGATTCATTGTAAAATCTAAAATTTTGATTGTTTGGTTCATATGGTGTTGCGATTGTGATCACGATTGTGTTTTTTTATGGTGTGGTGGTTGTTGGCATGATTGATATGCCATTTTTTTTTCATGTTGTAGTTATTCCACCATAAAATATCCATCCAAACATTACCCATTTCAATGGTACCACCACTTTGTTACTAGTGCAATTCCACTGAATCCTATAAAACCACTTCTAGAGGACTCTATGAGACACTTTAAAATACATTGAATATAGTCTTGTTAAATGGAACATGCTTCACCATACATGGATTTCATATAGATTTTAATGGCACACAACATTTATCTCCAAAATTTACACCACATGACTAATCTTTTGACTCAAACTTGGAATAAGTTTCATATTAAATGTTACATGTCACGTGAACCTAGGTCACACACAATCTATCTCCAAGACATATAATTCAGCATGAAACCATGTACATGCCATGAAATAATGGTATAACCATATGACATGTGTTTTACTTCACTCACACCATGTATAGATACCATAGAAACTTGATGTGTATAGACTATACACCCCTAGTGGTAATGTAAGGACTAGACACTATGTATTTCACAAAAATGTGATGCATAACTGGTGAGGTGAATCAATATATATCTAAAGTACACGCCTTTAGCTCAAGTTGTTCTAAATGTCATGTATTTTCAAAGTCATAATTCAGTCTTTGTAAGACTAACTTGGAATAAATTTGATATATGTCATATTAAATCAGGTATCTTATACATACACAATGTTCACCCTATTAGACACACCATGTATATGGATTTCACATGAGTTTAAAGGAATTTGTACCATGATTTGTTTTTATAAAACCCAAACAATGCTACCTGATTAATTAAAACATAATATTTGGCAAGTTTGAGATTGAACTCATAAAGACGATGAATATGAATAAATAATTGATGAATGCCAATCGATTGACAAAAGAGTATGAAATGGTGTGAAAGAGTTTATCAAGTTTGCAGACGATCATGCATGTGACCCTTCTCAAATCCTTTGTCCATGTTTACGCTGTTTTTATTCAAGACATATTAGTCCAGAGGAGTTGGAAGAACACCTGATCTATCACGGAATACATCGAAGATATACATGTTAGAATAAACACGGGGAAAAAACTAATGTAGGTAGTGGATCAGATAACATGACATTTTAAAGATCATCTGATATGATTAGAAGCATGGACAATTAATATGATCATATAGAGGGTGTGATTACAAATGTGAAAGATGATGAAGATCGTATTGAGAAAATGAAAAAGACAGTTGAAGATGAACTTCGTGATTGCCCAAAATTGTTTGAGAAGTTAAAGAGTTGTTCAAAAATGGAATTGTATGCTGGTTGCACTAAATATACAGCATTTTCAGTCGTATTGAAGCTGTATAATTTGAAAGCAGGAAACATGTGGAGTGACACCAGTTTTACGGAACTACTTGCTCTCCTGAATGACATGCTCCCAGAAGATAATGAACTCCCAAGCCGAACATACGATGCCAAACGAATGCTACGATCAATGGGTATGATATCTGAAAGAATACATGCCTGCTCGAATGACTCTATATTGTTTAGCAAGGACCAAAAATCACTTAAAGAATTCCCAATGTGTGGTGCTTCACGATATAAGAAAGATGATTCTATTCCTATAAAAGTTGTATGGTACTTTCCGATCATTCCTAGGTTTAGGCGCCTATATGGAAGTGAGGAGACTGCAGGACAATTGACATGGCATGCAGATAAAATAATTAAAGATGGGAAACAATGTCACCCGGTAGACTCTCCTCAGTGGAAGAGAATTGATCACGAGTATCCTGAATTTGGGAATGAGCCGAGAAACCTTTGTCTAGCGTTATCTACATATGGGGTAAATCCTTTTGGTTTTCAAAGCAGCAGTCACAGTACATGGCCAGTTATGTTGGTAAACTATAACTTACCACCATGGTTATGCATGAAACGAAAATACATCATGTTATCTATGCTTATATTAGGTCCAAAACAACTGGGTAATGATATTGATGTTTATTTGGCCCCATAGATCGAGGATTTGAAAATATTGTGGGATTCATGTGTTATGTTGAATGATTCTTGTTAAAATGAATATTTCACTTTGAAATCCATGTTGTACGGGACAATAAATGACTTTCCTTCTTATTAAAATTTGTCTGGATATAGAATTAAAGGAACTCAAGGGTGCCCCGTTTGCGAACAAGGTACATAGTCAATTAGGTTGAAACATTCATCGAAAACCATGTTTCTAGGACATCTCAGATTTCTACCCTGATGACATAATTACCAATCTTGGACGACATCATTTGACAGAAGTTCAGAAGAATGTACTGCACCGTCTCCACTAACAGGTGATCAATTGTTTGAGAAAGTAAAAGATTTGGACACTACTTTTGGTAAATCATTTTCAAAAAACCTTACGAAAACTGGTTGGAAAAAGAGATCATTTTTTTTGAATTACCATACTGGAATTTTCTGTATGTCAAACATTTTTTTGATGTTATGCATGTTGAAAAAAATGTATGTGATGGTGTCATCGGCACGTTGCTAAATGAACCCGAAAAAACAAAGGATGGAATTAAGGCTAGATTGGACATGGTTGAGATGAGAATACGAGAAGAGTTGGCACCAGTGAAGGGTGAAAAATTAACATTTCTTCCTCCTGCTGCTTACACTCTTTCCAGGCAGGAGAGATATCAGTTTTGCAACTTCTTGAATGACGTAAAGGTTCTATTTGGGTATTCATCAAATATCAAGAACATCGTGTCAATGGGGGATTTAAAATTAAAGGGTCTGAAATCACATGACTGCCATGTTTTAATGAAATATCTAATTACTATAGCTTTACATTGCATTTTTTCCAAGAATTTCCGCCATACATTAATGAAGATCTGTTTCTTCTTCAAAGCTATATGAACCAAAGTTATAGACCCGGTGAAATTGCCAACTATGAAAAGAGAAATTACTGTCATATTATTTGAATTGGAAATGTTCTTACCGCTGACATTTTTCGATATAATGGTTCATTTTATGGTTCATTTGGTGAGAGATATTTGACTATGTGGTCCTGTACATTATAGATGGATGTACCCCATTGAATGGTATATGAAGATTTTGAAAGGGTATGTCAAAAACCGGTATCTTCCAGAGGGTTGTATTTCCGAGCAATATATTGTTGACGAAGTCGTTGAATTTTGTAACGAAAACCTTTTTGGTGTGGAAATCATTGTCCTATCGAAATGTCATCACACTGAGCAGCTTGAGGGTGAAGGAATTTCTGGAAGAGAGGTTGTCACAATCAATATTACAGATCGGGAGTAGGCCCACCTTTATGTTTTTCATAACAGTTTCGACGTTGACCCATAGGTTCAAACCCAGAAAGAAATTCTTAGGCATTTGAATCCTTCTAGGGCTGAAAAATGCATATCAGATACACATAATCGACATTTTATAGGATGGTTTTGAGACCATATTTTTAAGTTGATAGATGAAAATCCAGACTCAATTTTAGAATGAATTCGATGGCTAACCGAAGGAGAAAGTGTGTACGTATTATCTTACAATGCTTATGCAGTTAATGGTTAAACACTCTATACAAATGAAACTGATGAAGACAGTACCGTGCAGAATAGTGGGGTTGTGGTCGAGGTGATGCATGTTTCCGGTGCTAAGGACAAAAATCTAATTTATGAGAATATTTCATACTTTGTCATCATCAAATGAATATGGGAGTTGGATTATACGAAATTCAAAGTGCTGATTTTTCAATTCAAGTGGGTTGATAATAGGAGTGTTGTTAAAATAGATGAATTATGATTCATGAAATTTATTTTAGTAAGGAAGGGGAGAAAGAAAAACCATTTATAATTGAATCACAGGCAGTACAAGTATTTTATGTTCTAGACCCCGCAAAACGAAATTGGTCAATTGTTCTGTTATCGACCAATAAAACTGAAGGTTCAGATGAAAGTTCAATGGAGGTTGACCCTTTTATAGGGACTTCACAATCATTTCACAGCGGTCCCAATGTAGATGGTTTTTTTGTCTCAGAGGAGACCACAATGAAGGGATTTACATGGTCGATAGAGGATTCAAATCTCTTCAGTCATTAAAGAAAAAAAGAGAGTAAAATAATCAGTTTATTTTTTTCTTGTAATATACATTGTGTTGCATTATGTTATTATATGTTCTCTTCTGATTTTATGTAATATAAATTAAATATTAAACCACTTCTGCAGATAATTACTTCTGCACCTGCTGATGCGCCCAATCCTGAGGCACAAAAGGACTCTCAACTAGTAGCTGGTGGTCCCACTGTAGAGAAACAATAGGTTTCTCAACCAGATGCCGGTGGTCCCAGTGCAGAGCAATAACAGGTTTCTCAACCTGTTGTTGCTGGTCCCAGTGCTGAGGGACAACATGTTTCTCAACTTGTTGTTGTACGTCCCAGTGCCGATGGTAGCACTCTGGGGGAACATATTGATGCTACTTCTGAGGAAATTGTAGGAAATGAAACCCTGAAAGCACAAAAGAAACAAGATTGTCGTCGTTTTATAGTGTTAGCCAAAATCCTTAAGGAAAAAGAAAAAGGCATCAAATTTGAGGTGGGATTCAATAAGTGAGGCCAACATGTTAACCCCAATAGAGCCATCTTTAGTAGCTACATTGGAATCGTCACTCGGCAACGTGTGCCGATTGATGTACAGTCATGGCACCATGTTTTCACCGGGCTGAAGACACTAATGTGGGAATATATTACGGTAACATTATGATATCATTTTTTAATTTATTAAAATAAAATAAAATACCAAAACATTGACTTAATCTTCATTATCCATTGAAGAGTGCATTTATAGTAGATGCCTCGCACAAGGAATATGTATGAAGAGTTGCAGGAAGGATTCATAGAGGTTTCTACACAATTTTAACGAAGTATCATCTTAAAGATACAGAAGGGAAAATAAAGCCGCACCCACATCCTCTTTATGCACACTTGATATCCCAAGGAGCATGGGATGCGTTTAGAAACCGTTGTGGGAGCAGACTTTTCAGGTACATTATGTGGGGTAATACGTTGTTTGATGTTTGCTTGTATTCATCACTCTGATTGATGGTTTTTTATTTATGAAACAGCAACTGAGTGCTGAAAATAAAAAATACTCAACAGAACCAGCCTACCCTTACCGTAAAGCAATGATGGCGTATGCTGAACTTGAGAAAAAATTGGTACGCCTTTTAAATCTACCCTACTACTTGTATGTGACATAAAACAACACCATAACCATGTTTCTCTATTTATATGCATATTAATGAATCAAAATCAAAATCCATATCTATCCCATTCCATGAGGTATGGAAAGAGGCTTGTGTAAATAAATAGGGGATACTAATAGATGAAAACACACAAAAAGTGTGGGAAACATGTGTAAGTATGACATAATATAAATTTTATTTTCTTTAAATCGTTATTAAATTACAATAACTACTTATTTTTCTATATTTTTTATCTGACATAGTCACAAAAATCAACAAAAACCCCACCAGATGCAGACATACTTTTAGTAGCCTTGAAGTAGCCAGAACAGTATGGCCGCGTCAGAGGTGCGGGTTTTGGGGTGACACCACAGACATATTTTCAAAAACAAAAACAAGCAGAGGATCAAAATGAAAAAATAGAAAAGCTACAAGAACAATTATCTATTTTTCAAGAAGAATTACAATACCAGAGAGAGATGATAGGAAAATTGATGGGGGAGAGGAAAAGAGAAGAAACAACTCAACAAAAACCCGTGCGTGACGATCCCGCCCCACCCCCCATCAGCTTTGAGGCGAGGCATTCCCCTCAAAAACCTGACTTAGATGAAGTAATAAATGTTTTAATAATTATTTCTGTGAAATGTGATTTACATAGACACTGATACCTTTCCTGAACTAATATTCCATAGGGTGAAAATGACTGTGATTTATATCTATCAACTCCCACCTACCGCCTTGTAGCGAGGGCTATGGTGTTCAATACACAAAACAACATGCTACACAACAGACAGCTTCCAAAAGATCATCTCAGAGTGTCAATTAACGTAGCTAATGAGCTGAGTGCCGAGCTAACTATTAAAAATGATGATGATGACATTCATATGGTTGAAAAAGATATTGGGACATTCATCGCATGGCCGTCAGTTCTTGTAAAAAAACATGTCGACAAAAAGATATCCATTTCCAATTTATTTTTCAAGTTGGGCCTTTAACATTTAATGAAAAAAGGTCTGAACCGGTGAATGTTATTATAGAATGACAAAGAATGTGGGGTGAAATGAAATATCAGCTCAAAACTATCTCAAGGATCAACCAACCGATTGAAACAGTCTACTAATAGCACCTTCACCCCGCCTGTTCTATATCCACAGTTAATATCATTGCAGGCTCATGTGGATACAAAGTTGAAAGACAGAAATGCTCACACAATATATTTTGAAAAAGATATGTATGGAGAGGAAACATAAGATTTCATTAGTGATGAAAATGTAAATGAACTCCTCAAGTATGAATGGCTAGGCGCCTCAGTTGTTAATGTATACATGAGGTATGTTTTCATGATTTGATTTTACAAAAGCGGATATACTCTGATAATTATGACTAAATACATTTTATATTCGTCTCAGGCGTATATATGAAAAAAATTTCAAGGGATTTCCCCATGAACAAAAATTTGGACTCGTTAGTCCTCACATCACCTCTTCAAAAGACAAAACAGAATCTGATAAAGAGGCTGCAATAATGTCATCCCTGGTCAAATCATTTGAAAACAAAATTAAGGATGACAGAATATTTTTAATAAAAATAATGCGGGGGTAAAACTCTAAAATTTAATCATATCAACTATATTTTCATTTCTTTATTTAATTATTCCTTTTTTTATTTTTAGGAACCATTGGATGCTAATTGCAGTCAATTTAGATACTCCAAAGATTTATTTTCTGGAGTCAATGCATGGATATCCAACAAACCGACCACGCGTGATGGCGTTTACTAATTTTTAATACAATAGATTCAATATTTTAAAACTAAAAATCTAGTTATATAATTTACGTTATATTTTAATGAGTATTCTGTTATGATAGGGCAGTGCATCAATATCTTCTAATCCATGGAATGAATCCAGGGCCTAAGGATAAGAACGCCTATAAGATCTACAACTATAAAATTATCATGGTATATATAATAACATTTCACTATCCAAACACATATAAAAAAAAATTACTTATTGTTTTCGATGTTTCTGCAGTGTCCAAAACAAACAAATGCAAAGGACTTTGGTTATTATGTTTGTAAATTTATGAAAGAGATCGTATTTCATCAACAAACTAGAATCCCTGATAAGGTATTTTCAAAAATATTTACAAGTTCATTTAAAATATTTATTAATCCTTTGTGTATTTATATTTTTTCAGTACTACCATGACTGTCGCAAAAACTCATATTCAAAAGATGATATAGATGTGTTTAGAAACAAATGGCCAGCATACCTGATGGAAGATTGTACACAAATAGGATAAAGGTGAATTACTACTACTTCTGTTATCTATATATGAGCGTTGATTATCCTCCAATCTTCTTTGGAGAATAACCTTGTATGATGAAGAAATGAAATATTAGAGCAAATCGTGATACAATGAACACAATGACTTCCTTCAATCATTAAATAGCATGATTTTTGATAAAAAATGATCCAATATCCAAGTAGGAATATTAAATTTTATGTTTACACCCTTATTGATTAAATAGTTTGAGAATATCGATCCCTTCGATGGATATGTACCAATTGTGTATTGAGAATTCTCCGATGTATTGAAATCTTAATTTATTACTCAATGTTTTCTATCCCCAGATTCATATTATTGATCTTTGAACAAATCATTATTGAATTAAGGCATGATGGTTTGTAGTGCGTATAGGGTGAACGACGAAACCACTAAGGATCAATAAAATCCATTTTCCAACAAATGATGGATGGAAACAAAAAATATGGTCTATATCCACCATTTTTAGTTATATATAGGGCCTAAATATAAATATTACTAAAATTAATGTAGAGGGACGAGATTCAACATGCAGAGATAGTATTTGGGCACATGTGTACCCCTTGGTTCATTTTTAAGAAATTTCAATGTTCTGTATCTCGTTTGTTTGAACTTCTATTTGAGCACATGTGTTGTTGTTTGACTTGCACAATTATTTCTAGGTAGATGCATGAGATAATGGGTATCGTTGAGGGAATTTTAATCCAATTATGATTGAGGGGTAACGTGTGTACATTGAACCATATTTAAGAATATGATATTGAGTACCCTATTTAAAATAATTGAATTTGAGACTGAATTTCATTCCCTGGATTTCTCATGCATTAGATTTAATGTGAGGTGGCCATGATACTCTGTAGAACTATGGATAAACGAATAGGCTTGTTTATAACCCAAGCATGTAATGACCCACATCATTGTGGGTTAGAAATTACCAAGGGAAATTGAATTTTTATTTATTGATGGTTTCATTTTTTGAACCAGGTCTCAGGTTGGGTTATTAAGAGTTTTAATGTCTCTAATAGGTGTTTCAAACATGTATTTGCTCTAGAGGTATGTCATTTGGTTTTGGGAGGATATCAAGGATGATTTTGGTAATCATTCTATTGAAATGTAGTATCATTAGGCTACTCATAGTTTGAAAGGGTAATTCACAACATGAATGCATTTAATAGGGTGATAATGGTCGTCAATGGGGAAAAGGGGTCAAGTAAGGTTTTGGACCCAAAATATAGTGATGTCACTACTTGGTTCATTTCATGTAACATGATTTAAAACTTATTTTTATATGGGTGATGGGTTTATAATGTATAAACCTCCTCAGGTTTCTTCGTTTGGGCACCAAGTTCTTAGGGGGTGGCCAAACCCCATTCCCCTCCTTCCTTCCCCATAGACTTGAGTGGATTATCGGTTGTTCATCATTTCGAATCAATGTGGTATCTTCTCCTACATCTTCATTTCTTCTCTAACTTCTTATTAAAATATATTCATGCATTTTTTAGGGTTCTAGGTGTAATTATTATACCATATTATGGATAAATCATTGTTCTTCAAGGGAATTTTATATATGACTCTTAGAGAATGTCTCAAAATTTCATAAACTAGTAATCAATCATTATTTGATGCAGATTATATTTTGTGGAAGATTTAATTATGGGTTTTCAAAAATTTAGGCTTAAGTTTCCATAAATTTAGTAATATAGATTGGGGATTTAATGTTTTCTAGGATTAGGGGTGCGTCAGGAGTGGATCACACCATGTTTCTCAGCATTCTGGCTTTGTTGGATTACACGATGAGTTTGGCACCTATTATACCATGCTGGATTTTTGGTTAAAATTAACTAATTATGTAATTTAATGTTGTTTGACATTAATACGTGTGATCATGGACTCATTTGTTGTTGGTATGAACTAAAAATAGTTTATTGGACTTCTGGTTGAGGTAAGGGCATTAACCTAATTGTGTCTCTTGGTTAATTGGTTATTTTATGTTTTGTGCCTCACTAGTACAATTCCATTTTGAAACCCCATTCTTTAACACATATTATAAAATTATTTTTAACATAAACATACATTAATTAAAACCTAAATATTTTTGACGCCTAATGTATTTGTGTATTTTTCTACTTAGAAGAGATCAACAACAACAACCTATAATCCTCCCTATCGTCACCTTCTCTTTTATAGTTCCTGTAGGTCTCTCTTATACATTGAAAATATAATTTTTTATATCCTCATTAGTTTAGGTAGTTTTTACATCCTGTAAGAAGATTACAAAGTTTTCTCTCCTTTAGACCCTCCTTTGGTTTGTCTACAATCAGGTTCTGAAAGACCTCTTCCTTCTATAAGGGGTAGGCCTTACAAAAGGCATAAATGGAGTCATTTTCTAGCTGGGTATCCCGATTGAGTATATTTACAAGAAGGAGTCTCTTTTAGAGGGAAATATCAATATAAGCACAATCATTATATCTGAGTCCATAAATATTTGTTTACCAGAAGAGGTATTTCCCCTCTGATCCCAACTGAGATCCCCAAGTCCTCCCTCTCATGCTGCTATTCAGGAATAGAGTGAGGTGAATCCTCTATGTGTTCTAAGTGGTTACATTTATATTATCTAGGTATCTGGCTATGGAGGTATTTCCCTACACACCAATCTGAGTACTGAAACGATTGTGTAAGAGTCCTGATGATTCATTCTCTATGCTATCTTTTATAGGCATTCATTAGTGCATTTCCTTTGTAGGACTTCTCCCCTAGTATCCACCACTTTTTTTATACAATCTCTATTGGAATAGAATCTGTTTTTGAATATAATGGGATGTACATATCCTAAGATTAGCTAAAAGAGGGATGAAACCATCGCCTACGTATAACTAGAGTGAGTCCTCTTCTACTATCTAGGCATCCCGGTAGTTTGCGAGCAATATGAGTAAATAAGGGTCCTGTTTCATGAGTGTTTTTAATTTCTTATATAGACTAACATGAGCGCATATATCTTGGGAATGTTCTTGGGTCCCCTATGTGTCATAATATCCTGAAATCCTCATGAAAGTCCCCACAATCCACAAACCATCCCACAAATATTTACCAACCGAGGTCATCACATCACAATGGGGAAGGAACTCTCGCTCTATAGTCATCTCTCATATACCTATGAACTAATGAAAATAAATGTCGTAACAGGTAAAAATTGACATTTTATTAATTTATTCTTTCATATTAACGTTTAATTTATTTCATTATTGTATTACTAACATAATATTTGTTTTCTTATGTGGGTGAAATATTTTTCCTGAGTTCGAATGCTTTGTTCAGAAACCGCCGCCATGGATGACAATTTTTTAGAGCAGATGGATGCAAAAAGGATGGAACATCATTGTTTTTTAACTATTTGTTGGATAAATGTAATTGTAACCAAATTAAATAGTGTTTGAAATGTATATAATAGTGTGTTGTTTTGTATTCATGATTTCAAGTAAATTTATATACAATTCTTGTTCTTCTGTGCTTTGTGTGTGGGTGTTGTTTGTGCTGTGTGCAGGTGTTGTTTGTGTTGTGTGAAGGTGTTGTAATGTGTGCAGGTTCTGGGCAGGTTCTGTGCAGGTTCTGATTTTTCACAAGATCTTTGTCCTTTATCAGTGCTAGTTAAGCTCTCATAAATGGATAATATATCAGCGCTATCTTGAGCGCTGATAAAGGTAGTTTTTATCAGTGCTCAAAATAGCACTGCTAAAGGTAGTGTTTATCAGTGCTATTTTTAGCGCTGATATATTATACATTAATCAGCACTAAAAATAGCGCTGATAAAGACTACCTTTATCAGCACTTGCATAGAGATGATAAAGGGGACCCCCTTTATCTTTTTCGAGATTAACAATGCTTTTTTAGCGCTGTTAAAGGCGGGTTTTAGCGCTATTATAAGCCCTATTTGTAGTAGTGTTACCGATTTGGTAACTTATGAAACATTCACCCCAAGAAAGAAGTATAATACAATGAATATGTTAATAACCATAAATTATATTATATTACACAATGAATATAATCATGGGCAGTACATGAACCACAAAAAAAAAAGAAATAGTAGCAAATATAGCATGAATCTCACGAGAATAAAAAGTGAGATGAAAACCCCTTACAACGTTGTAATAAATTGAGTTTCATGACCAGAAGCTAATAACCACCAAAATAATCATAGAATACCATGAATATAAATATAATCCTGATAATATAAATTAAATTTTAGTACCCAATACACCACATTCAATAAATAAACGGCGAACAATAGAAATCTCATGAAATTAAAAGTGAGATAGGAGACCCCTTACCTTGTGTCCGACTTGACCTGTTTGTTCTTTAATCTCCAAAATAATAAACTAAAGTTAATTTATACATGATTAATAACCTTTTTCAAGTTTATTATTCCTTTTATATCACTTATTACCTTGTTATAAACATTATGCAATCATTTAATATAATAATGGTCATTTTGTCGATATTTGGTACTTGAGTAAAAAATGAACTTCTTATAATTACAAGTTATTCTTGTGGTCAAAAGTCCATTATCTCCAGAATGATATTCATGATCTATATATCATATATATCATATATATCTAGTATATATATATATCTATGTATAATAGTATATAACATTTGGAGGTAAGAAATGAAATGCACCGTTTATGGAAACGGTAAGCCGTACGTACGCATGAACACTACTTTCATTTCTATTTCATATTTAATGGAATGAAAAATTATTGATAAAAAGGTATATTATAATTCCAGTATAATATCATATATAATTTCATTAATTCCCTCCTTTATACATTCCCCGTATTCCATGAACGAGTCATATCCCTTTGAGGGGGCGGTAATCCGCACTTCCTGAAATGAAATTATTGTATTTACCCATTATGGAAACCAAAAAGGTATGGTATAAATGAAAAATACAGAAGTATAGAGATAATATAAATATAATATATATAACATGTAAATAAAGTTCTATATTAATGACCCCCATAAGATGTGGTAAGAGAATGTTGAACAATCATCGTTTCGTGAGGCAATAGTTCATCGTCCAGAGAAACAGTACGTTCTTTACCCATTAGACGGAGGTGTGTGTAAGTGTAGTTAGAATCCTTCTCATAAAAAAAACCTAGTATATTTAGTATACTTTTTTTGTTATAAAATAAAGGAATAAAAAGAGTTTAGGGGGTTGGAGAAGTAAAATAAAAGAAAAGAACTTAAGAGAAGACGTTACCTTTAAATCGGGTATCTCCCTTTGGTTTGAACCAAAATGATTTGTTGAAGTGCCTTATGCCTAAGGTAAGGATTCTAGGTTGGAGAGAGGAATATTGAGAGCTTATTTGTGAAATGGTTGGATGATCCAAGGGGCTTGAGAGGTGTGAGTAATGAGTTAGAGGTGGGGTCTTTTATAAGGGGAAAGAGGGACTCTTTAGGAAGGTTTGAAAATATTATTTTATTATATAATGATTTTCGGTTTCTAATTGTCCAAAACTTCTTAAAGTCAAAGTTAAGATGGCTCTTGTTCGAAATAAAATCATACAATAATCATTGGACAGGTTTTGGATATTTTTTTTATTTTTATAATCTTAAATCATTCATTAATGAGTTAAACACTGCATCATTATTGTGTCATAAATAATTTTATTTATTTGTTGTCCAAAAATTATAAATAAAATACCATGATGTATGAAATATTTTTATCTTTATAATGAATATTTATAGTCAAATATATCAATTATATAACCCCATATTAAAATTGTTTTAGGAAAACAATACATGTTTATTATATTTTTTATTTTTACTTTAAATAAAAATTTATTAATGTCATTATCTTACCCAAATGGCTTTCAAAGGCCACAAATCTCACCCAAGGATTGTATTGGTCGACCATGAATCATAAAATAAGGTTAGGACAAGTGTTAAGATAATTTTATATTATTATAATATTATTTTTACATTGAATTACCCTATTTACCTTTAACTGCGGTAAATAAAAGTCAAAAGTTACTATTCAAAAAGATTATTTTCATCTTATTGAACCACATTTTACTTACTGATGACAACCATGTATGACAGATTTTCAAAATTCAATTCACAGAAGCGGTATGTTTTCATTTAAATGAAAATGTCGGTTTTTTTAACTACTACTCTGTGTTTTCACTATTCATAAAAAATTGAAGTTTTTCATAAAAAGACCCAAAATTCAGCCTAGGCTATATTTGATATTCCGAATTCAAAAATGATGTCTATTTTACCAAATTCCAAACATAGAGGTTTCATTAATTAATTTAAAATTAATTCCCGTTGTCAAAACAAAAAACGTGTTTTTAATAAATAATAACTACCAAAAGATTGATACTTTTTATTGCCCAATTTCAAAGTGAAATTACTTTCAATGACCAAAAATTGATTAAATGGTACAATTATAATATAATTACACTTTAAAACCATTTAAAAATATAATCTAACCATATAAACAAATTAGATTAAAAGGTAGTTTTGAATTAAAATCCAATATTTTTCACTATTCATTAAAAATGAATTTTATCAGAAAAATACCAAAATTTTACCCAAAGTAAATTTTGATGTCCCGATTCTAAAGGAAGAATTTTATTTTGTCAAATAAAACATATAAAAGTGGCCAAAACTATATTTAAAGAGGGTTCGCCATCAAAAGGCGGTAAATCGACCTTTTAAAGAAAATTAGAGTATCTATGCTTGAAATTAGATTCATCAAAATTTTAAACTTCTAACTTTTATTGGTTAAATGTAAATTTTTTTAAAAAACATGTATAATCATATTGTAGTTAGTTCTATTAAGTCTTTCCATTACAACAGTTAGGCGTTAACTACCATTTAAAATAATAATATTTTATTATTTTTCAGTATGACCCAGCATTGTGTGCAATATAAGACTTCAGAGAAACTCATTTTTGCGTGTCAGGTACCCCATTAAATATTGCATCCCCTCTAAAATAAAATTAATATTTAATTAAAAAATGTTAATAAATATGAAAATTCCATATTCTTTATTTCCCTGGGATGTTACATCCTTATCACACTCTATATAAAATATAAGAAAATTAGAAGGTAAAAATAGTTTCCCAACCCCGAAAATCAAATTGTCAACTCTTCTTATTAGGTTGGTGATGGAGTGGTCTGCCAAATGAAAAACTACCGTAGTGAGAAAAATATCTCCCAATTATAAATGCATAAATAGTGAATATGGAATGCAGGTGATACTAGCTCCATAGTCACAAAGGCAGTTGACCTTTCCACTATTCCCAAACATACATAGAATAAGAAAACTACTAGGATCTTTAAGATTAGGAGGTATCCTATTTTGAACTACACCACCACACTCCTCAATTAAACTCTATGTGGAAAAATTCTCAAGTGTTTTCTTATTTGATTTTTTAAGGAATTTTTATATATAAAGGAACCTAGAATAAAGATTGTAGAAATTGAATATCAATGTGAATATTTTTAAACAACTCTAGAAATTTAAGATGTTCGGGTTCATGTCAATTCTTATTAATTATTTCAGGAAAATGAATGTCTAAAGCCAAATTATACAGAACTGTAGGAATCCATTCAAATTCTTTTTCAAAATTTCCCTTTACTTTATATTTAATTATTTCCATCTCTTTAACATCTTCTAAAATAGGTAGAACAACTGGTTGTACATAATTTTCAATGGGGCTGTCCAGATTTGTAGTTTTAGTTGTTTCATTTTTTGACTTATCACTTTCTTCTATAATTTTAGTTTAAGCAGGATTAGGGTTTCTAGGGGCTTCTTGGTGAGTATGAAGACCACCCATAGTAGTGACATCCTTGATATCTTTTCTAGGATTGACTTCAGTTGTACTTGGTAATTTCCCTCTGTACCTCTAATTTAAACCTCTAGCATGTTGGCCTATTTGAGATTCCAGATATTTCATTCTTGTATCAGATTGAATTTTATCTGAATTAAATTGAGATTTTTGTTTATTCAACCGAGTCTTTAAGTTTTCATCTTGAAAATAAATTCTATTCATAATATTTTCAAGTTTAGAGAGCTTTTGGAGCCCAAAATTTCTTTGAGAATTAGAAGGTTCGTCCCTTAGTTGATTTTGGTATTGCTGCATAGGTTGTTGTTGGAATCCAGGGGGTACAATAGGTATGAAAACCCCATGCTCCTTCCAGGAAAGTTTGGGATGATTTCTATAAGATTAGATGTAATTATTATAAAATGGATCATCCCTTGATTGCAACCTAGGTGTGGAACTACCAAAGTCTAAATTCTATGGTTGTTGGGTAGGTATATCGATGTTAGGGAAGCAAGATTTGGAATTTCCATACATATAATAATGGTGGAATTTCTCCCTAAGTGATTTTTTTAAATTTTCATTATAATATCCTGTAGCATTGAATTCAACTTGATGAACATTGTTATTCTCTTTTCTAACTTTTTTTCTTCTACTAGAACACTTGTGTTGGGAATTATTTTCAAGTGTATTGAATATTTGTTTCAATTATTCAGTAGTTATATTACTTAAATATCCTCTAGATTCATGATCAACTAAATTTTGATGATAAAGGGGTGAGGATATTGAAAAATATGTCCACAAGAAACTGTGGAGTATACTGATGATTCAGACATTGTATAAGAATACCCTAAATCTATCCCACACCTCATGGAATAGCACACCCTCATCTTGTAAAAATCCCATGATCTGATGCCTAATTTAAGTGGTCATTCTTCATGGATAAAATTTCATCACAAAAGCATCAAACATCTGATCCAATGTATCAAAAATTTCCTCATAAGAATATTGAATCCATGATCTAGCATTTACCTTTAGACAGAAAGTGAAATCCTTAAGCTTTAGCTCTCCCTCACTCAGCCTGCTTAAAGGTAGTCATTACAACACATAGTAATGATGTACAAACAATATTCGTTAGGAAGTCCATTAAATGATGGAAACATGGAAAGATGAGATTATTTTATCTCATAATTTTGATACCTATGAGTGTTTCTAATATAAGATGGACTACTATTAATGTTTTGAATCTAAAACTCCTTAAGGATCAATCTCTCTTTTAGATCATTCCTAAGAGGTTGTGGATTCCAATTTTGGTTTTGAACATTGTTCATATTTTCCATATTTTTCTTCTATTTTTGACTTTTTTTATTTTTAATTGTTTAACAATGAATATTTATTTCTAGTATTAAAGGCTCTACTTTTTTAGAACTTGATATGGTGTGCATCAACACCCAAATTTAATATTAAACTCTTAGAAAGTTTCAGTTTTCAGATTTTTTAAAGACTATTTTGATTGAGATTTTTTTAGATCGTTTTTACACATATTGATTTTTTTATAGTTTTCTTGAAAAGTTTTTATTTCTTTTTGGTTTGGCCTCACATGCCTTCCCCGACAACAGTGCAACAATTTCACTGATGTGTTATTGATTACATGAAAAATTAACTATTTATAAATCCTATTTGAAACTATTATTGTTTGTCTGTAGGGCATCCAACCTCATAGAAGACAATTTTAACATTTTATCCAGGAAAATAAAATAAAATGAATAGGAAAATAAGAAAAACATTCAGGAATTAAATATGTAGTTGAGTACATAACAAGAGTAAAATTTTTAAAGAAAACTAGAACAAACTAAAGTATGAAAAATGTTGGAGACAGAGAAGATTAAAATATTTAATAAATGTTCTGTACTCATTTACACAAAAATTGTTGAAACAATGAAATTGAATAGAAAACAAACCAAGTTGGAAATTCAACCAATGAATGAATTTATTTTTCAATTTTTTCAATTGTAGTATTAAATATTCATTCAAATGATTAAAAAATTTCAACCAATAAATATGTCAATTAATTTTTTGCGCTACATCAAACAAGAAATTTCTTGTTAGAAAATTTCTATCTAATCGAAACAATTTGTATGAATCAATTCAAGAATCATTTTCATTAATTTTCGAAATAAAATAAATCAAAAAGTTTCAATAAATAGGTTAATAAAGTAGCGATCCAGAAATAAAGATTCATGAATGATAAGGTATATGTTTTACTAGAACAATCTTGTTCCCCCTAAAAGATTTAGCCATATAACATTAACAAACCTTCAATTTCATAGGAGTTCCTAGTAAAAACCAAGAAGCAAGAATATAAAGAAGGAAATAAGCTTCAATGTCAGGGAAGCATCTCCATCTTTGATTGTCTAGTTCTTTCCATATGTATCCTACTCTCGCTCTAAAAAAATGTCCATTCAATAGAATGATCGAGTCACATCCTTGTTTTTTTGTTTGTCAGATCCATCTTTTTATTATTCCCACAAAAACACCATCTCACTTTCTAAATCAACTAGTCTGTCATCAAAGAAGGTATTTTTTTTCCCTGAACTTCTATCACTACCCCGTAGCTTCAATATTTACCTCCAACAACTTGGGATAGTTTGGTAGGGGTGATACGGGGAGAAAAGAAATGATATTGAGAGGAGAGATTGGTTTCTCATGTTTGGCGAGATAATTTTAAGAGGAGAGAAAAGATAAGGGGTCTCCTGCTATTGTTTTTAAATCACCCCAAAATTGGGATGATTTGGAATGAAATGATTGTAGAGGGTTGTTAATATTTTAAAATTCCAATTTTATACCTATTTTCTACATGTATCACAAAAGAATTTCTTTTCTTTTAATTAAAAAGATTCACCAAACAACACAGAGATAAATTCAAATCATTTCTTTGCTTTTACTAAGTTATTGATCCAAACATGAGGAGAGAAATTCAAATCATTTCTTTTCTTTTACTAAGTTAATATTTTAAAATTCAAATTTTTTACCTATATTTTTTTAAATTTAATGAGGGTTTGTGAAGGGATTGTTTCGCGAAGGGATGATGCGTAAAGGGGTTTTAGTTCGCACTGGGGAGCCGTGTTCACGAACGAGGAGTGCGGATCACGTGGGGTTTTTGGCTCGCGTAGGGTTATTTTTCTTGCGCTTTCTGGTTCGCGCAGAGGAGTGAGGAGTTTGGTTGGCACACCATTTTTTGTTCGCGTAGGGGAGTCCATTTCGGTTTGCGCAGGGAAGTCTCTGTTAGTTCGCACAAGAGAGTTTCATTCGCGAAAGGGTTGTGCTCGTGAAAGGGTTCTATTGTGAAGGATTGTGCTCGAGAGGCATCAAAGGGAAAAAATGTGATTCCAATGGATTCAGAACTGGTGAATCTGTGAAAGAATCTTTCGTTGACTGATAAAGAGAAAGCAATGGTTGCCACACGAAAAGACAAAGACGCCTATCTGTCACGTTGTATGTCGCTCCTGGTGGTGGGGAAGTTTTTGGAAAAAAAAACATTCAATCAGGGGTCCCTTAAAAACACTCTTCATAATTTATGGAGGTTGGAGGATGATGTTGCCATACGTGAAGTGGGAGAGGGTTTTTTTGTCTTCGAATTCATTAATAAAAGTGATAAAGAAAAGGTTCTCAAAGGTAGGCCTTTGTCCTTTAATAACCAGCTCATCCTCATGGAGGACTTTAAAGGCAGGGATGATTTACCGAAGATTAACCTGACTTGTTCACCTTTCTGGATAAGAATAAAAGGAATCCCATTTCATGGTCGAACTAAACACGTTATGCAGGAAATTGGAGGACGCATTGGTAAATTTAACCAATGAGATCGATCTGATCCAATTCACTGGGGACCCTTGGTGTGGATCAGAGCCTTGGTCGAGGCGGCACAACCACTAATGAGGGGTCTGTTCTTATCAATTGAAGATTTTGTCACCTGGATATCTTTTGAGTTTGAAAAGATTCCTATCTTTTGTTTTTTCTGTGGGTGAATTGAACACTTAGAGAAATATTGTGGCTCGAAGAAGGAAAATGAACACAACAACATCATTATAAAATACAACCCTTGGCTTTGCGCAAAAAATGTAGGACCCACTTTCATTTCTGAGGTAAAAAAAAGGATCGAGACCGACTTACGAATGCTTTCACAAAGCAGTCTGAAACTGAACACAATAACATCATCATGTTGGGGCCACCAGATTTTTCTGATGGAAATTCGATGGATCAATGGGAAGAAGGAAGTCCTTCTTGCAGCATAATGGCCTTGGCCAACTCTGAGGATCATCAGGTCAGACAGGGGAAGGACCCGACTTCCAACCTAGTATGGTTTTCTGCTTCTATGAAGGATCTCCCTCTTCCAATCATTGGGTCGAAACCAAAGGACAAGGAACCACCTGACCCAAGGTCTGGGTGAGAGCAAGTTTTTGTGGACCCTATGGATCCAGTTTATCTTTCAAATTTTGAGCCCCATGGAATCATGTCCCAGGATGGAGAAGATTTGCGTGGGCTAACATCGTCTAGCGGTCAGAAAAACCAAAAGTGGAAAATGATGATTAGAGGGGATCGGGGTGGTGATTCAATATCTACAAAGACCAGGGAATCTAAATGGAGTTTGGTGGCATGCCAGATTACACAGAGTCTACTAAAGAGGTGGAAAGCGGCGGATGATGGAAAGTTTGTAAAAGGTTTAGAGGTGGAGGTGGGAGTGTCCCAACCCCGTCTAGATAAATGAAAATCCTAAGTTGGAACTATCGGGGGCTTGAAATTCTTCCATGATACGCTTCTCTTTGAATAGTACAATAGCCTGTGATGTACGCAACACCAAGTTCAAGCGCACCACGGCCTATCAAACTAACTGTTTAGAAAGCCGTTATAAATATTAATAACCAAATTTTGTATTTTATATATATCCCATATAATTTTAACATGCATCTTTTGTGTTTCTTAGACATAATAAAAGGACAAATTCAATTTTTCAGATAAAAGAAGTATTTCTCAAAAAATACAGTTTTCCGCCTTTTAATGGAGAACCCTTCTAAATCCAATATTTGACACTTTTATATGTTTTATTTGAAAAAATAAATTTCTTCTTTAGAAATGGGGCATCAAAATTTACATAGGGTAAATTTTTCGTATTTTTCTGATAAAATTCATTTTTTAATTAATAGTGAAAGATACCGTATTTTAATTCAAAACTACCTTTTAATCTAATTTATTTATATGGTAAGATTATATTTTTAATTAGTTTTAAAGATTAATTATATTATATTTTTACCATTTAATCCAATTTTGGTCATTTTATGTAATTTCACTTTGAAATTGGACATAAGCAAGTATCGATCTTTCGATAGTTATTATTTATTAAAAAACATCCTTTCTTTGGTTTGACAACGAGAATTAATTTTAAATTAATTGATGGAACTTATATGTTTTTAATTTGTTAAAATAGACATCATTTTTTAATTCGGAATATCAAATATAGCTTAGGCTGAATTGTTTGTATTTTTATGAAAAACATCAATTTTTGATGAATAGTGAAAACACTATGTAGTAGTTAAAAAACTGACTTTTTCATTTAAATGAAATTTTACCGCTTCTGTGAATTGAATTTCAAAAATAAGGCATACATGGTTGTTATTAGTAAGTAAAATGTGATTCAATAAGATCAAATTTTTTTTGGTGAATAGAAACTTTTGACTTTTTTTTAACACGGTTAAAGGTAAATAGTGTAATTCAAGGTAAAAAAAATATTATAATAATATTAAATTACCCAAACATGTGTCCTAATTTTATTGGTTGATACATTTCCGACCATGGGCATCCCTGGGTCAATTTTGATACCCCAGGAAGCAACTTAAGAGTGATAATGACAATTTATATTAATTAATTTGAAGTAATGACAAAAATGACATAAACCTATATCTTTTAGTAAATCAATTCTTTCATAGGGTAATATAAGTTATATCTTCAACTATAAATATTAATTTGAAATATAAAAATATTTCCTACATCATGGTATTTTATTTATAATTTTTAGACATCAAATAAATAAAATTATTAATGACACAATAATGATGTAGTGTTTACCTCATTAATGAATGATTTAAATAAATAAGATAATAAAGATTAAAACAATATCCAAATCCTGTACAATTCTTATTGGATGATTTTATTTGGAACAAGAGTCATCTTATCTTCAAATTTAATAAGTTTTTGACCTTTAGAAACCAAAAATCATTATATAATAAAATAATATTTTCAAACTTTCCTAAAGAGCATCTCCTCCCCCTTAAAAAAGCCCTCACCTCTAACGCATTACTCACACCTCTCAAGACCTTTGAATCGTCCAACATCTGCCCAAATAATCTCTCAATATCTCTCTCTTCAACCTAAGAAGCCTTACCTTTGGCATAAGGCACTTCAAGAAATCCTTTTGGTTCAAACCAAAGGGAGTTACTTGATTTAAAGGTAACGTCTTCTCTTAAGTTATTTTCTTTTATTTTAAATCTCCAACCCCCTAAAATCTTTTATTCCTTTCTTTTATAACAACAACAGTATACTAAATATACTAGATTGTTTATATGAGAAGTATTCTAAATAAACTTACACACACCTCCGTCTAATGGGTAAAAAACATACTGTTTCTGTTGACAGCGAACCACTGCCTCACGAAACGATGATTGTTCAATCTTCTCCTACCACCTCTTATGGTGGCCATTAAGATGACAATATATTTACATGTGATATATATTATATTTATATTGTCTCTATACTTATGTATTTTTCATTTATATCATACATTTATGGTTTTCATAATGGGTAAATATGATAATTTCACACTACAACATAAATCGCCTTTAGCGACAGTCTTTTAGCGGTGGTTTATTAAAAACCGCCGCTAAACCTCCCCCCCCCCTTTTTTATAGTGGCGATGCTCCCCCCCCCACTTGACCCCGACCCCCTTCTCCCCCAACCCCCACTATGCCATATTATCCCCCCGACCCGAACCCTAGATCGGCTCCCCACCCGTGCCGCCGGTGACCTCGCTGCCCATAAGCACACCCCGCCACCCATCGGCACACCTCACCGCCCGTCGCCACCGACCCGTCGAAGCCGTAGCTCACCTCCCAGGTATTGTTTCAAAAGTTCCAATTATACTTGAAAATAATTTGAAAAATATTATAACAATTTCATATCATAATCATCACCAGCAGTCATCAAACAAGACATCTATGTTGATTCAAGAAAAGAATAATTAGGATTGTGAATTGGATTTAAACCATGATGTTAATTTAATATTTTATGTTTTAGTATATTAGGATGTTTATAAATTATAAAATTTTAATATATTTTAGTCGTTTGGCCTCCCACTATAATTTACTTTTAAAATTAAATCCAACCCCTCACATTGTAGATTATTTTATATGAGTAAGTGGAAGTTTGTGTGTTCTATTCAATAATGGAGAGATAAATTTCATTTTAGAATTTTTTTATATTTTTTGTAATTATGTTTTGATCTATGAGTGTACGAAATGATCAAGAGTTGAGAAAACAATTATCTTTTTAGAGAGATAACTTCTAACTTAGAGAGGGTTGTGTATGGAGTGACACCCAAAAAGAATGTGGAAAACCACACCAATAATGATTGAGATAACTTATATAGACACCCAATATGAGAAAGTAAGTAGTAAAATTTCACATCAATGAGTGGTAAACATAATTCTTCTAGTTGTGTCTCGATAGGCATCCCTATGGTGACTATTCACTTAACTAAAATGGTCATGGACTATGTTGAGCGGGAATTCCAAAGAATTGGTGGTGGATGGTCAATAAAAATAGTTTAAAAATGAGATGATTTATGTTTGTTAGAGGCAGTCTCATTCACTATATGTTTTTACCACTTCCAGTGGAACTAACTTCCTATTTTTTCAACTTAGATCAGGTGATCTATAATCATAATTGACCATATATTACAAATTCAAACATTCTCACCTTTACACCATATAATATTTATTTTAACTCTTAATAAATTACACTTGTAATTTTATCCCATCCTAATGGAGATGAACTGGTACATACAAGTATTCTACTACATAGAATAAATGGAGTGTTTATTCCACCACTACAAATGATACATGTATTATATAAGGAAATAATAAAACACATTCTCTATTGCGTTACAAATAATTTTAAGTTGAGTTATAATGGTAATTAGCAAACTTAAAATATTCATGTATCATAGGAAATATGATAATGAAAAAGTATATAATCATACACATTTAGTGTTTTATGATAATAAATGGTTATTATAAACACAATAGCATCCCTCATGAACTTGAAAATTGTTTATAACATGATATAAAAATGAGAACATAAAAATAATATAATATTCTGAATCATGGGGTGTGAAAATAATCATGGATGACTAATATAGTAGTTGATGACCTCAAAATAGTGTGTGAAAAGTAGTTTGGACTAGTCAGTTTTGACAAGAGTGTTGTGGAACCCTATGTGATTTTTTTCAAGGTGGGGTGGGGAATCAATGTTCTTTACAAATTTATTTTTTCATTAATTTAAATATTTAACCCTCACTAGTAATCAAATATTATTCTCGTGTGAGCCAGATCATGATTAATCTAGGACTTTTTTATCACTGACATTGAATTTCAATAACAAATATGGACCTCAATGCACAGAAAAACATAAGGTTCTATTTAATTGTTTCACATGCACTAGGTTTCATCCAAATGGAACACACATGGTGAAGTTTCAATATAAACAAATTTCCTATCAAATAATTCTTCTATTAGATATAAATATTTTAGTTGTGGCTACTACATTCCAAGGAACACTTCCATTATAATTATTTGGTTTTTGATCAATGGTTACCCAAGTGAAACTTCCTTTGATTCATTCTACACACACTACTTGAAGGAAAAAATTGGTTTATACAATTTTATTTATCTTCCAGATTAGTATAGAAAGCTAAATTTGTGTACTAATTTAATCCAAGGTTTTATGTGGTGTCGATCTTGATGTTTTTGTGCACTTCTTCTTCAAGGCCAGATGATATCATCTTCCTGATGAGAAAGTCAATTAATTTAACTCCACATAATGAAAACAACAATAATATAAAACTACATATAAAGAAAAATCTATCAATATAATTATCTTAATATTCTCTATTTTAATCACAATCAACTAGATTAATCATTTTAACTCCATAAACTATAAAACGTTATCCACAAATAACTCATTATGGAACTTTAAATTTAGTTGAATCTTACTTCTTTATTTTCAATCTTCATTGTTGTGTTATGTTCTACCATTTATAGGTTTACATTGTTGTGCAGATTCATGTGATTTTAATAATGGTCATTTATGATCAAGATATTAATTTACCTCCCAATTTTAGAAGATTTTATAGAATGCTTTTTTCATTATTTTTTCTAAGCAGTACTTTTCAACCTTGGATGGAAGGTCAGATATAGATAATGATCAAAATTATAATGGATGTATTGAAGATGATTATTCTTTATTTTATAGGTTCTTGGGTGAATCATTTCCATTTGGTTGAGTTTTACTATGATAATAACTATTGATTAACCATTGGTAAAACTCCATTTAAATAATCGTATGAGTGTTCTTACATATCTATATTGTTTTGGAATGAGGTTTGAGAGTTAATTAATCTTACACCAAATTTGGTGAAGATAATGATAAAGAAGGTGTAGTTATTCTATGAGCGAATAAAATATGCTCAATACCATCATGTGATGGACCTAGGTATAGAGTTATTTAAGTGAGATGGGTTTAAACCTGTGAACAATAATTCATTTCTCTTTTTATGATTTCTTGGAAAATAAACCTAATTTTCCTATTAGAGTGTAAAAACTCACTACTTAACTCACACACACTATGGAAAAAAATAGAAAAAGACACTTTATATATAAGTTTCACCACCCAAATTGATAATTTAACCCTTGGCATGATCTAGAATCACTTAAGCCTATATGATCCACTAGAATCACCATGATGGATTCAATGACAAGGGTATATCTTTAACTTGTATTATAAAATTAACAACAATTTTATCACCCAAAATATCTCATTACTGTCTTCACTACAATGCCGAGACAGTCAACACTAGGACCAAGAGAAACAAAGAAGACAACCCAACCTCTATATTTCAAAGAAGACATGGATTTTTCATATCCTTGTTATTCCACATATACCTACCCACCAATGGGTCAAATATACATTGTATACTTACCTATCTACTTAAATAAAGTTCCACTTTAAGGTATAGGGTGTTTCCATTTCATTTTCCTAAATTCCATTCAATTATTATACGATTTATCAAGCCCTTACCTTAGTGATATCAAAGTTATGGCATCATTAGTTTTTCCATTTTTTGGTGGAGCATGACATACAAAAAACTACAAGGATGAGATCCCTATTCTAGTATTCTTTTATAGATCTTTTTATTTTTCATTAATTGGTTTTCTAGTGGGTGATTTACCATATGTATTTATATATAAAAACCTTATGTAACATATTTATATATTTTTTCAACTAGTATATATGAATATATTTCCCTATTTAGTAGTAAATATGTGTTTAATGTTTTTTTAATATTGTGTAAGAACATTGTGATATACATGGATAAAAGCTGGATCACATTACCGAGGAACACACCTTAGTTTGTTAAGGGTTTGAAGGAGTTTTTAGATTTTTCAATTCCCAATCAATCCATTGAAGGGAGAATAAGATGTCCATGTACTAAATGTAAATTTAGAAGATGGTTGAATAGAGATGACGTTTATGAACATTTAATACTAAAGAAATTCCCTGATCAATATTTTTGTTGGATTTGGCATGGAGAATCAAACATTATAGAAAGGACTAGCACTGATGTTAATCCATAGAATGATCTCCCAAATTCGTCAACAATGGAAAATGAAATGAAAAACCTCATAAATTATTCATTTGGCACTGCAAGACACTACTATCAACATCAAAACATAACAGAACAACCAGATGAAGGTGCTACAAATTAAAACGTGACAAGTTATTTTTTTGAGACTGTAACACAACCAGATCAAGATTGTAACATATCATTGGATCCTCTTCTTGATTCTGTGGAGAAAAATGTTAGAGAAAACATCATTGAGGAAAATACATTTCATGATTTTGTTGACGATGGAAATCAATAGTTGTATAGTGGATGTTTGAAATATTCAAATATTTCTTTTCTGCTAAAGTTGTACCATATCAAATGTCTATGTGGAATTACAAATAAGGCAATGTCCTTGATATTGGAATTGTTGCGTGATGCATTTCCTAAAGCCAAAATCCCCGAGTATTTTTATGATATGAAAAAACTTGTTAACAGGCTTGGTCTGAATTATTCAAAAAAACATGAGTGTCCCAATGATTATATGCTTTATTGGTGAGAGGATTCAAGTAGACATAGTTTCAAAAAATGTTCTTCTTCTAGATGGCAGTCAATGGGTGATGTTAGAAGTATGAATCAACATACTTTCATGAAGAAGAAGAAAGAGAAAACACATGTAAAGGATTTTCATTACTTTCCTTTAAAGCCTCAATTTCAAAGATATTCACGTCATCAAAAACTGCCGAACACATGAAGTGGAATTCTATAGATAATAACAATGATGGGTTAATGAGACATCCACAAGAGTCATAATCATGGTCGAAATTTGATTCATTACATATATATTTCTCAGATGATCATGGGAATGTTCAATTGTGATTGCCTACCGATGGATTCAACCCATTTGGGACTTTGAGTACAAATTATACCATTTGGCCAGTTGTTTTGATCCCTTACAATCTGCCTCCATGGATGTGTATGCAACAAACATATTTTATCATTTTGATTATTATTCCTGGAAAACAAATTCTTGGAAATGATATTGATGTATACTTGAAGCCTTTAATTGAATAATTATAGGAGTTATGGAGAAACGATGTTGAGACTTTTGATGCTTCTTCTAAAACAATGTCCAAAATGCATACTGCTTAAATGTGGGCCATTAGTGACTTCCCTAGGCTTGGGAATTTATCTGGTTGGAACATTTACATGGGTTTGTCTTTTCCTGTTTGTAAAATTGATTTTGGGCCCAAATGACTACCTCATAGTAGAAAATGGTGCTTCTTGTGCCATCGAAAATTTCTCAACGCATCGCATAGATTTAGGCTGAACATATCAAAATTTAACGGTTTCATTGATCATAGACCACCTACAAAGTTGTTAACTGGTTTTGAAATATTGACACAACTTGAAAATTTTGAAACAGCTTTTGGGAAGGTTCATCATTTGAATGATAGTGGGAAACGGGTTCGAAGTGCATCGTCAAGTGAAATCAGAACGCAACAATGGAAGAAAAAAAGTATATTTTTCAACATTCTGTGTTGGGAATTTAATTTGATGCGGCATAATCTTTATGTGATGCATATTGAGAAGAATGTCGGGGATAATTTGATTTTCACATTGCTTAATGAGCATGGAAAGTCAAAGGATCATCTCAATGGTCATAAAGACTTAGAAGTAATGAACATAAAACGTGATCTCTGGCTAGATGAGGACGAAAAGTAGGCTCCAACAATTTTTGAAATGAAAAATAGGGATAAAGATACATTCCTTCGATTTTTAAAGAATGTGATGGTATATGATGGGTGTTCAAGTAACATATCGAGGTGTGTTGACTTGAAAAATCGTAAGTTACATGGATTGAAAAGTCATGATTCACATATTTTGTTACAACAGTTACTACCATTGGCATTGTGTACATTATTACCTGAAAAAGTTATTACTGTTATACTCCAATTCTACACATTTTTCAAACAAATTTGTGAGAAATATCTACATCCATATCATCTTGACAACCTCCAGGATAGGTTTGTATAGACCCTTGGTGAAATGGAGATGATCTTTCCTCTGTCATTTTTTACTATCATGATGAATTTAACTGTGCATTTGGTTGAGGAAGCTAAATTATGAGGCCCAGTTCATTATCGATTGATGTATCCAATTGATAGTTACTTTATTTATATATTTTTCAGTTAAGTAAACAATTTTTGGAACTTAATTAAATGCATAATTATGTTTATTTTATTTCACAAATATCTTGGGCATTTGAAATCATACGTGAGAAATAAAGCTCAACCAAAAGGCTCTATTGCTGAAGGCTATTTGGAAGAGGTGTGTCTTCATTTTTGTTCTAGATACTTGGATGATATTGAGACATGATTTAATCGATTTTGATGTGTTGATGACACAACGAATCAATCTCAAATACATCAGAAATAGAAAATATTTCCTACTATTGGCCAATCAGTTGGGAGGACCTCAAATGTGACACTGACAGAATTGGAATTATTACACGCACTTAGATATGTGCTACTGAATAGTGAAATTGCAGATCCATTTATTGAAGATTTGAGGATACAAACAAAGAGACAAATGAGAGGATGAACACGAAATGAGAAAGATATAATGAAAGCTGTTAATAAAGATCTTGTAGAATGGTTTGCACGAAGTGTATGTTCATAAATATTGCAATTAATACGAATATTAGTTCGACACATATATTTTTTAAATCTAATAAATTATATTTCTTTTTTTAGATCATGAATATTGATTCTCAAGAAGAGTTTTCAGAATATTTAATGTTTCTTTCTCGAGGTCCTCTAAAACAAGTTAGAAAGTTCGACACTTACAATGTGAATGACTTTAGATTTCGTACAGTCGACCGAGAAAGGGGTTTGAAAACACAGAATAGTTGTATATTTACATTTTATGAAGTGTGATACTATGGAAATATATCATTGAATTAAACTACCATGGGTATTTTTCAGTTGTTTTATTCAATTGCAATTTGGTCGATATTATCATAGGTGTTAAAAGAGATTCCTTTCAATTTACTACTTCTCTCGCTTGATGGATGTTGGTGATCATGAACTTCATGATCCATATATCTTATCATTGTAATATAAAATGGTATATTATGTGAATGATGTTATGGATGAAGGGTGGAGTGTAGTTTATCACGTAATACAATGATATTTGTATGATATGGGTGATGAAGTGAAAGGTTTGATCTCTGAAATTGAATCTCATCAACAACAAGAAGCATAATTATTTGTCCATCATGATATTGAAAATATTAGTTTAGAAAGGATGAATGAATTGGATTAAGTAATGGAGTAGTAAACCGAAATGATTGAGGGGTAAAATGATTGTATGTACAATTATTTATTCATTCATCAACCACTTATTTCATTTGTGTCATCATTCATTGTCATTGTTATGTATATTTTTTTTAGTACTGGGCATCTATTATCATTTTTAATTTTTTTTTCTGCATATTTTTTTGAAATATATGTTCTAAACTTAATTTTATTTGATTAAATGACAGGAATTCCAAGGAGGAAGCAATACACTATTTCATCCACTACTACGACAGATGATGATCCATTTGTCTCCCTCCCTACATCATCTGAGCCACTAGCTGCCTACCCCCTGTACCATCTCCACTTACACCATCTCTCACACCCTCTGTTAGAATCGCTTTAGAATCTGAGTCATCGAATCCCCCTTCAGCAGCCTCAGTAGTGGGGCGGCAGTGCGCCACTTTTAGATTATCACGAGCTTACTGGAGGGTCACTATTATAGGTACAAATTTTAATATAAATAAATTTGTTTCACTTTTTTTATACTAATTTTTTGTTCATTAAAGATGAAAAAAACTAAACTGTGGAGAAATATATAAAAAGTTTAGATGGGTAGAATATGAATGGAGAGAATATAGTTGACCCATTTGACTCATATGGGGTCCCTACAGATGACGCTGTGAGATTACTTGGACAAATTCTAGGCCATCTGGAAGCGGAGCCAATTTCCCTTCATATTTATTATGATGATTGGATATATATGCCTACAAGTTGGAAAAATGAAGTTTTTGATTCCCAAATAAAGGTAATTTTAATACATTATGGTGTAATTGAATGTAATGTTATTAATATGTTCAAAATGAATTTCTGTATACAATTTTTTTTTCCACATTACTGTTGCTGATGTGATAGAACGAAAGTGGACGTTGAAAAATCTTGGTAAGAAATGGAAATACTTCAAATAGAGATTGTGGAGTGATGTCAACGATACTTCGCTGACCATCCAACAAATGTATGAGAAGCTACCCAATGGGGTACCCAAAGAATAGTGGAATGTTTTTGTTGATAGACATCGTGATGAGAAGAAGATGGTATTTAAATATATATTATTATATTAAACTCATTTTACATTTATACATGTATATGAAGAGGATATGACATTTAATAAATTACTATTAAATTGCATTTTATTTATTTCAGTATCTCTCAAGAAATAATGAATCAAGTCGAGCTAAGAAAGTCATCCCTCACACTTCGGGGTCAAAAATCATTTCTAGAAGCCGATCAACTCTAGTAATATTTTCATTAGTTTAAATATTTATAAGACAATATTATATATTTAATATATTAATCTATTGATTTATCATTTCTTAATTCAGTCAAAAAGTTTAGGGCATGAAGCATCCCGAACTGAAGTGTGGTTGGATGTTCGCAAAACATCTGGTGGAAGTTTTGTTAATGAGCCTGCCAAAGAAGTTTGGGTATGAACTCATTTTTTTCATTATAATAACTTATTATCAGTTTTAACTATGTTAATATATATTGATATTTGATTTATAGGTAAAAATTAAAGAATTATGGGTTGTCAATCCTGGGCGGTCCTACTCAGTCTCCCAGGATGACCCGGTTGCTAGAGTCTGTGGGAAGGAGCATCCTAGTAGAGTGTGTTGGATGGGTTTGGGACCCGTACCATCTGAGGACTTTGTAAGGCCATTGGAAATTGCAGCTACATATACTCATGGATTTATTCATTCCATACCTGTAGATGCTCAGAGAGGTATTTTTTCCTTACAAAACATAGTTCAAGACTAGGGGGCTCAGATATCCTCTTTGCAGAAAGCGTTGACTGATATACATCAGCAGATGAGAAAATATCCCCTTCTGGTATTGTATCGACTGGTGGTGAGTAGGTAAATCACAAAAATTCAAAATAATTTAATTTTCAAAATTTTATGGGTTTTAAGTATAAATATAAATATGAAACACTATTTAATTTTCAATATAATGTTCTTACAGGTGGTAGCAGGAAGTGGAGATGGAGGTGGAGAGGGTAACGATATCTATAAATCATATGACAATGATTATTAGTATTGTTGATATGTGGAAAAATATTGAAATTTGGTTTGTATATGTATCATGTGTGTCACATAGTTGCCTCCAAACATTTTCAGGACCTAACATTTTCTTGATTTATCATGTTTCCTTTTATGTATTTTATTGATTTCTGATGTTTCCTTTTATGCCTTGATTTCTCGAGTGTGGTATGCACCATATATATCAAATCTTTATTGTGATGATTCATTTTTTATGATTCATTTTTCCTAAATTCATTTTTTCATTATAATAACTTATCCTACATTTTCTAGCCCAATGCATTTTCCACTACATTTCTATTTCTAAGAAGTACTTCTTAGTTATGCTCTTGTATCAATCCCTAGGGATGAGAATTTGCTTCTCGCTAACATGTTTAAGATATATCTCCCTTTAGTGTGGAATAATCCTAGTATCCAAAATTTCAAAAAGTAGTTGGAATCCTTAGATACTGATACAGGATTAGGGGAAATTTTGCTACACTGTCTGAAATGGGGTTTTCCCACTATTTCCAAAGTGGCCTCCAAGAACAGTCAGGCAGTGTGAATGACAGTGTCCATTATCTTTGTAGGCATGACATGCTGATGGGAAACTCCCAGTAGATTCTATAGAACCCCCTGCCCTAGAAAAATGTTAAATAGACTACATGATTAGTTACTTACCATTCATAACATAAACTACCCTATCACAAATAATTTATTATAAGCATCCATATTCCTTGATAGAATATATCTACCCCCTTAACGAGACCCTATTCCCTTTGAATGAATGTTCCTGATCACTTCTATTATATTCCTCAAATCAAGATAACTAGGATGAATAATGGGAGTTACAATATATTAGGATCCAGATTCCATTCGTTTTAAGGAAACCACACTAAAGACTCATTTTGTAAAGAAATCACATGAGTGAAAAAAATACGATACTTGAACTTGATCCATCACTCTTAAAAAATTAGGAACCCTTATCCATGGGAGAAAAGATTTTACCTTTTTCTATCTTTAGTGTCATGTATAATAATTCCACATGGAATAACCCAAGAAAGAAATGATTTTACCTAATTCCTATGTTATGTTTCATTTATAATAATTCCACATGGAACACCAACATAAATTAATCCGAAGAAAATATTACCACATAATTATTCCCATGATAAAAGGTCTACCACCAACATACTACACCCCACATCTTTTGAGTAACTAAGGAATAAATAAATAACCACCCAATCATGTTCCTAAAGGACTGTAGGAGGGTTTAAATTTATCGACACATAGATGGAATAGAAATCTAAATAGTTACTATATATATAGTATTAATATATATAGTTTATATATATTTCATCCACCTATATTTTCAAGGTATGTGAATATGTATATATCTATATACATATAATAATACAGATGAATAGATCATGGCATAACTCAGACATCCCTAACCAGTCTAACGAGACTATGTGCTCATGTAATAGGGTACATGACCTATATCCCAATAGAGTGAGAGACGCCATGAAACAAAACATGGGATGTTGAGTGCGCCATCAGGTCAAAATTCTAGTCATGAAATGTGGTGAGTAAATCACAATACTTATATAGTAACATTTTTTTGATACACCATTCTCAACACTTGATGTAAGAAATTGTGATATCTCCTTGCTCAACAATCTAATACCATCATACCACAACCTCTATAAATGCATATATTAAATATAACTAACAAGGGGAATTAACTCAAATCCATCTCTTCTATATACACCATATACATAATAAAGGCATAATCATTTGGGTCATAATAGATATGTAATAACCTCTTATTCACGTCTTTATCCATGTTCAATTCCCATTTAAAATATTACAGTTTTTATGAAGCATTTTATAAATCATAAATCAAGAGCATAACATTAAAATTACTTGGGGTCATTCCATTTAAAACTAATTGGTTTATTTTAAGAAAGGAAACCCATCATTAATTATCCGTGTCACATTATCAGTTACATTTAACTCATTCAATTCATTAAAACATGGTAAACCCATATATAATCTCAATGGAGTCACTTAGATGGTGACATATTAATCTAAAAAATTTCCCACTTTAGAAATTCTAACTATAAGTGGTCCAAACACCTAAGGGATGCCTTGGGTTCTATCAAATAATCATATATAAAGGGATATTACATTCTTGAACAATTCCAGAATATATGTGGGAGTACCAACATTTGAAAAAAAAATTATATTGTCCCATTTCACCTAAATCACTCAATGGGTGGCCATATAAGTTTCAAACAACATGTGAAAATTCAATCAAGGATCAAATAGTACATATGAGTCTACAATGGTCAATTTCAAATACATAAATTCACCACTACATTTTACTGGATACTAGGATTAAGCCATTTGATATGTTTATTTTCATTCCTTTACTCACTGAATGATGCATTTAGTTGTGATTAGTTAAGAATCTCTTTTCATATTGACTGTAGTATGTATTCTGCTGGTTTTTTGGTATTCTTGGAATGGTTTCTTTCAGGGCACTGGTACAGGGGCTCCAAAAACTGGTTCTTTTTTTCTAAATCTTCTCTTTAGCGGCGGTTTTAACCACCGCTATAGTGGCCCATCTTCCATTATTTTTCGCGGAAGTTATATTGTTTGTCGCGGCGGTTTGTCCCGGCAGGTCATTAATTTTTTTAGCATCCATTTTAACTGCTACTAAAAAAAGTAATCCCCTTCCTGGAAAAACTGCCATGAAATACAATATAACCACCGCCAAAATGCGCCAACTACGACGGTTCCCATAAACCGCCGCTAAACCACTTTAACCGCCACAAATAGTTTCCCAGCATGCAATTTAGTGGCGGTTTTCGGAAACCATTTCAGAAGCATATGGAGGTGGTTTAAACCACTACCATATCCAAAACAAACCGTCATGAAATTGCAATTTTCTTGTAGTTTCATTTGAGGAAGTGCGGACTACCACCCCCTCAAAGTGATATGACTCGTTCATGCCATACGTGGAATGTATAAAGGATGGATTTAATTAAATTAAATAACATATATATTATACTGGAATTATAATATTCCTATGTATTATTAAGTTTTCATTCCTTTAAATATAAAATATAAATGAAATTAGCGTTCATGCGTACGCACGCCTTACCGTCTCAATGAACGGTGCATTTCATTTCTTAACTGAAAATGATATGGAATATTATAAATACATATACACTAGATATATATGATATATATGATATCTAAATCATTAATATCATTATGAAGAAAATGGAATTTCGACCACATGGAAAATTTGTAATTATAACAAGTTCATTTTTTGACTAAAGTTCCAAACATTACAAAATGTCTGATATGAACTCAAATAATTAACTAATTGTTATAACAAGGTAATAAGTGATATAAAAGGAATAATAAACTTGAAAAATTTTCTTAAGGAATTCTAAATTTACTTAAGTTTATTATCCAGGAAGAACACATAACATACGATCCAATTCAGACACGAGGTAAGGGGTTTCTTATCTCACTTTTAATTCTATGAGATTTCCATTTTTTTCCACACATTTATTGCATGTGGTGTGTTGTGTACTTCCATTTGATATATATTATCATGATTATCTTTATATTCATGGTATTATATGATTCATTTTGTGGTTATTAGCTTTTTTTCATACGACTAGATTGATTACAACGTGGTAAGGGGTTTTCATCTCACTTTTATTCCCGTGAGATTCATACTATATTCGCCACTATTACCTTTTGTTGGGTGTATGTACTACGCATGATTGTATTCATTATGTAATATATTTTAATTTATGGGTATTTAAATCATCATTGTTTGATCCTTCGATCATGGGGTGTATGTTTCGTAAGTTACCAAATCAGTAAGGTAATTTCAAATTTCGATTTCCACTCGTTGGGTTTTGCACATACTTCATTGATTATTTTACTCCAAGATTATGTGTGGAATCTCTATTTATTTATTTATTTGGTAATTTCCATTCCCCTAAGTGTGGATATACATTTGATACACATAATCACTGCATTCATTAATTCTCAAGTCATTGATATAAATTTGATAAGGGTAATCTTAACTCAATTTCCATTCATTGAGTTAAACATCCAAGTCATTGGTTTTGTTTTTACAAGAATACGTGTGAATGTACTCTGATTGATTTACACTTAATATCCAATCATATTGAGTGTGTTTATATTTTTCACACATAATTATCTCATTGATTTATCCTTAATCTAAGGATACGGTCTTTATAAGGGATTTCGTCTCAATTTACATTCCATTGAGACTTCTTTGTTGTTATGCCCCAATTCACTTTTAAATGGTGTATATACTATCCTTTGATATATTATATCATGAATACCTTTATTCTCATTATGTTATAGAGTTTTGATTAATATTATTCCTCAATTATTTGTATTCAATCATCTCTCATTTGGTTAGGAACTCTTTAACAAAAATATCATTTTAAATGTTTTAAAGATTTATTCTTCTAAATCAATCTCATTAATGTCCATGTTTTAAAAATGGTTTTAAGGATTTATTTATATGGACATGAATGTTTTGAAATTAAAAATTCATTTAAAAAGTTTCACAGTGGTATGAGACACTTTGATTCCAAAATCTATTTTAAAATACTTCTTGATAAATAGTGAGAATTTAAAATGTTTTCAAGAAAAAGAGGATATTTCTCTCAAATAGTTTTACTGATTATTTTCATCTATGTCAATATCCTTCAGAGTATTTTATTCTTGATTAAGGTTGATTTATTATAATAAAATCTTCCATATTGTATTGAATGATTTATGTTTTACTGTGGATGTGCTATTTTTATACCATTCATGGTATGTGGTAAAAGTATTGACATTTCGTATGGTAGTTTTAATACAAATGTTTAGATTATGTTTCACCCTTCTCATATGAGGAAGGAATTGGACTTAGTAAGTTAAGGGTGGAGCCCGCTATAGCTCCTCAATGCATCGGTAGCTCTCGTGAGACAAACTAGTGTGTTGGCACAAGGCCTTGAAAAATTATTATTTGTAGTCTTGGCACGAGGCCTTGACTATGTGGTTATGATGTCCGAAATTATGAATTCCATCATTATGAAATTAGATATTGATATTACATGTGATTATTCAAATAGTAGAATATCCATGTTAATAAGTAAATGGAATTATTTCATTTATATTTTCCATATTATGCTGAAATTTAAGTTTAAAAGGCTTATGTTTTTAGTCTTATACATTACCTTAAATGTTTATGCTTTTTTATGAAAGTTTCTGCTATATTTTTATCCTTAATGAGAATATGACCTCACCCATCTCTATGTTTTATTTTTATGATGATGCAAAGAAGTATATCATGATTAACCTATATGCATAGGCTAAGGGATATGAGTGTGTTCAAAGGGGACACAAAGATGTTTTTCTTTATTTCATGATGTAATGTAAAACTTATGTATGTATCTAGTACTTCCAATTCTAGTAAACTAATCGGTATTTAAGGAATTGATCTCCTGTGAGCATTCCAATGATATGTAATAATACATAAACTCTGGGTAACTAGGGTCAGGGTGCTACAGTTGGTATTATAGAAGTTTAGTATAAACCTTGGAAACTTGATTTAGAAAAACTCTGATTAGATAACATTACCCTAAGATAGAGTTCAGGGATTATTATAGTAAAACGAAAAAAAATTTATTAATACAAATATTATGTGGGTTTTCCAACAAATAAATCCCTATATGGATACGAGCGGGTAGAGGTGGCTCTGGAATAGATGTACCTAGGGGTAAAACTTAAAAACACCGCTTTAAGCTAGACTTGAACAGGAACTAGTGCACGACAACGGGCCTTACTTCAATCTTAGTTATGACACTCCTAGGGGATATGCTTAGAATAATTCAAATTTTCTTTACAAAATGATTTGAAGGATCTTAATATAAGATGAGAATAAATAACCTTGGTTAATCCTAAGGGGTTTTAGATTGAAAATAAGGTGTCATGATATTCTCTAAATGATATTATGACTATTGTTACTCACGCAATGCTTTCTGGTTTTAGTAAATGGATGGATTCTAAGGAAGTAATAGTAATATTGAACGTGATGTACAAGGTGATAATGGTGGTGGAAGTGAGCAAAGAAATGGAATTTTGATAGGTGTAAAAGATATCATGTCCATGCCGAATCTGTTTTCCAAAAATATGATCAACAAAATATATAATAACCAACTCCCAGACTCAACAAAAAAGAGAAAGGCGGTGAATGATAAGAGCTCTAGTAGTGGAGACCATGGATAAAAAAAAGCTCAATTTCCATCATGCAGGAAATGTGGAACGAGACACCTCGGAAAGTGTCTCAATAGAACAGAGAAATACTTTATGTGTGGGAAAAAAGGACATAAAGTAAAGAATTTCCAAGGAAAAATGAAGAGTACTATGGAAGAAAATAAAAATGATCCCAAGAATCTATTTACAGCCATTTTCCATAAATTTAGGGGACCTGGGCATTACTCTATTCAATGGCCTATTTTATAGGATATCCTCTTGGTCAAGGAATAACCTATGTGAAAGTAAATGGATGGAGACATGTTCAAAAGTATTAGTGATCTTTGTTAAAGGGATTAATTTGTAAGAACTTTCCCTTGTATATGTAACCCTAAAGTTTGTTATGTGAAAATTCTATTCGGGGAAGAATTATCTTTTCTTTTTTGGATATAGTTATAAATAACCATTTGGGTTTATATGATCCTTGAATTTGGGGAAAATACAGGTTATTATTTTTTCAGATGAAAATGCGAGGTATGAGATAACATTTGTGGTTAAATTATGTAATGGTTATTTTGAGGAATTTATCTCATTTTAGGAATGTTATAAAATATAGTTTTTGAAAAAGGACCACAGGCAGACTGTGTGACAACCCGTCACATCGGAAAAAGCTGCAAGAATCAAACCCACAACCAAAGTGCGACTGTGATTTATCACTTACCACTGGACTACGTGAAGTCCCTGGTTAGTGTGACTAATTTTTTTAGTTAAATGATTTTATTAACCAATAATAAGTTTATTGGGGATCATATGATTTATCAAAAGGATATACTTAGTATAGGAAAAAGATTTAGTTATTAATTGATAAATGTTATTTTGGAAGATGTTCGCTCTGTTGGGAACATTATATGCCTAAGGAAAATAGAATAATATGGGATTTCACTTGAGGAGTAATGGTGGATTTTTATCTATGTTTTTATTGTGTATTTATAGGTATTTGGGTTATTTATGGAAATGTTTAATCTATCAGAGAGAATATTTGATTAGGTTAATTACATTTACGCATGTGACTTTAAGAGTAGTCAATGTTATTTAGAGATACAATTTGACGTGGAAGACTACGTAATCAAATTTTTCTGAGTTTTATATTTCAATCCTAGTTTGGATTATATTGAAATATTTTGAGGACAATTGTTTATTGAATGGTATTTATTGAACTTTGGGTATTGTTGGTTTAATTTTAGAAATTAAGATCAATATTTCTTTCTCTAAAGGATTGTCCTTTTTGGGGATCATCTGATCTTGTACTATCCATTTTGGTTTTGGTTAATCTCTAAAGACAAAGATAATATATAGTTCATCCTTTGTGGATTATGCGATTCTCTATAAGTTGATTCTAGCACTTCAGGTGTGACAAAGTCATCTTGAATACTCATCGTTTGGAGTGAAAGATGATTTTGTGGTAGAAATTAGTTAAAGTATGGAAATCTACTTATCAAGTATGTTTTTCTTATTTTATGAAGAAATTAATTCTTAAACCTTAGGTAAAGGATCTTAAACCCAAAAATATTTTATCCTAATACCTTACGTTATTCATTATAGATTTATAGATTTGAGGCCCTCAATTTTCAATTCACTTGTTTATGATTGATGACCTCAATCACTCTCTATAAATATTTACATTTACCTCCAATTATAATTTCCACCAATTTTCTCCAATTCGAAATCCTAATTTGGTGGTGACATCTTCATTTCTCTTTCCCTCTTATTAAGACTAAATTTCATTAACCCTATTTCCGGTGTGGGTTTTCCGCAAAGGTATTTTCTTTTTTTATCCTTTTTCTTTCTTAAGAAAAATTTCAAATTTTGAGGACACAATTTATTTAAGGAGGGAATAATGTAACACCTCAAGCTTCCACGACACGCTTCTCTTTGAATAATACAATAGTGTGCGGTGTACGCAACACCGAGTTCAAGCGCCCCATGACCTATCAAACTAGCCATTTAGAAAGTGGTTATGAATAGTAATGACCACATTTTGAATTTTATATATATCCCATATAATTTTAACATTCATATTTTGTGTTTCTTAGACATAATATAAGGAAAAATTCAATTTTTCCTATATAAAAGAAGTATTTTAAGAAAAATACAGTTTTCCACCTTTTAATGGAGAACCCTTTATAAATCCAATATTTGAACCTTTTATATGTACTATTTGACAAAATATAATTCTTATTTAGAACCGGGACATCAAAATTTACATTGGGTAAATTTTTGATATTTTTCTGATAAAATTCATTTTTAATGAATAGTGAAAAATACTGTATTTTAATTCAAAACTTCCTTTCAATCTAATTTATTTATATGGCTATATTATATTTTTAATTAGTTTTAAAGTGTAATTAGATTATATTTTTACCATTTAATCCAATGTTAGTTATTGTAATTAATTTCACTTTGAAATTGGACATAAACAAGTGTCAATTTTTTGATAGTTATTATTTCTTCAAAAACACACTTTTTGTTTTGACAACAAGAATTAATTTTAAATTAATTGATGCAACTTATATGTTTTGAATTTGGTAAAATAGACATCATTTTTTAATTCAGAATATCAAATATATCTTAGGATTAATTTTTGGTATTTTTCTGAAAAACTTCAATTTTTTATGAATAGTGAAAACACTAAGTAGTAGATAAAAACTGACTTTTTCATTTAAATGAAATTTTACCGCTTCCGTGAATTGAATTTTTAAAATACGACATACATGGTTGTTATAAGTAAGTAAAATTTGTTTCAATAATATGAAAATAATTTTTTGTGAATAGTAACTTTTGACTTTTACTTACCGCGGTTAAATGTAAATAGGGAAATTCAAGATAAAGATAACATTATAATAATATTAAATTACCCTAAAATTTGTCCTAAACCTATTTTATTATACATTTACGACCATGGGAATCCTTTGGTCGATTTTTGGACCCCATGTAGCCACTTAAGAGTGATAATGACACTTCATATTAATTAATTTGAAGTAAATACAAAAATGACATAATCATATATCTTTTAGTAAATCAATTATTACATGGGGTTATATAAGTTATATTATAAACTATAAATATTCATTTTAAATATAAAAATATTTCCTACATCAAGGTATTTTTTTTTATAATTTTTAGACATCAAATAAATAAAATTATTTATGACACAATAATGATGCATTGTTTACCTCATTAATGAATGATTTAAATAAATAAGATAATTAAGATTAAAAAAATATATAAAACCTATCAAATTATTATTGGATGATTTTATTTCGAACAAGAGCCATCTTATCTTAGCATGTAATAAGTTTTGGACCTTTAGAAACCAAAAATAATTATATAATAAAATAATATTTTCAAACATTCCAAAAGAGCCCCTCCACCCCTTATAAAAAGCCCTCACCTCTAACCCATTACTCACACCTCTCAAGAACCTTGGCTCATCCAAAATCTACCCAAATAATCACTCAAGATATCTCTATTCCACATATAAGCCTTACCTTTTGGAGAAGGCACTTCAAGAAATCCTTTTGGTTCAAACCAGAGGGAGTTACCCAATTTAAAGGTAACATCTTCTCTTAAGTTCTTTTCTTTTATTTTACTTCTCCAACCCCCTAAAATATTTTATTCCATTATTTTATATAAAAAATTATCCTAAATTTAATATTTTTTTGATATGAGAATGATTCTAACTACACTTACACACTACTCCATCTAATGGGTAAAGAACATACTGTTTCTGTGGACGGCGAACTACTGCCTCACGAAACGATGATTGTTCAATCTCCTCCTACAACCTCTTATGGTGGCCATTAATAAGGAAATATATTTAAATGTGATATATATTATATTTATATTGTCTCTATACTTCTGTATTTTTCATTTATATCATACCTTTAGGATTTCCATAATGTGTAAATACGATAATTTCATTTGAGGAAGTGCGGACTACCGCCCCCTCAAAGTGATATGACTCGTTCATTCCATACATGGAACATATAAAGGATGGAGTTAATTAAATTACATAACATATATATTATAATTGAATTATAATATACCTATTTATTATTAATTTTTTATTCCATTATATATAAAATAGAAATGAAAGTAGCGTTCATGCGTACGAACGACTTACCGTCTCCATTAACGATGTGTTTCATTTCTTAACTCCAAATGATATGGAATATTATAAATACATATAAACCAGATATATATGATATATATGATATCTAATTCATGAATATAATTCTTCATATAATGGAATTTTTATCACATGGACAATTTGTAATTATAACATGTTCATTTTTGACTAAAGTTCTGAACATCGACAAAATGTATGATATGAACTCAAATAATTAACTAATTTATATAGAAAGGTAATAAGTGATATAAAAGTAATAATAAACTTGAAAATTTTTATTAATTAAGTATAAATTAACTTAATTTTATTATCCATAAAGAACATGGAACATACGAGTCAATTCAGACACGAGGTAAGGGGTTTCTTATCTCACTTTAAATTCTGTGAGATTTCCATTGTTCGCCAATCATTTTTTGAATTTGGTGTGTTGTGTACTGAAATTTGATATATATTATCATTATTATCATTATATTCATGGTATTATATGATTCATTTTGTGGTTATTAACATTTGATCATATGAATCAATTGATTACAACGTGGTAAGGGGTTTTCATCTCACTTTCATTCCTCTGAGATTCATGCTATATTTGCCACTATTCCCTTTTGTGGGGTGTATATACTACCCATGATTATATTAATTGTGTAATATAATTTAATATATAAGGTTTTACATCATCATTGTATGATCCTTCTATCATGGGGTGTATGTTTCGTAAGTTTCCAAATCGGTAAGGTAATTTCAAATTTTGATTTCCACTCGTTGGATTTTATGCATACTTCATTGATTATTTTACTCCAAGATTATGTGTGAAATATCTATTTATTTTATTAGGTGGTAATTTCCACTCCCCTTTGTGTGGATATAATTTTGACACAAATAATCACTCCATTGATAAATTCTCAATTCATTGATATAAACTTGATAAGGGAAATCTTAACTCAATTTCCATTCATTGAGTTAAACATCCTAGTCATTGGTTTTGTTTTTACAAGAATATGTGGGAATGTACTCTGATTTATTTACACAGAATGTCGAATCATATTGAGTGTATTTATATTTTCACACATAATTATGTCATTGATTTATCCTTAATCTAAGGATACGGTCTTTATAAGGGATTTCGTCTCAATTTACATTCCATTGAGACTTCTTGTTTGTTATGCACCAATTCACTTTTATATGGTGTATATACTGTCCTTTGATATATTATATCATGAATACCTTTATTATCATGATATTATAAAGTTTTGATTAATTTTATTCCTCAATTATTTTTATTCCATCATCTCTCATTTGGTTAAGAACTCTTTAACTAAAATATCATTTTAAATGTTTTAAAGATTTATTCTTCTAAATCATTCTCATTAATGTCCTTGTTTTAAAAATGGTTTTAAGTATTTATTTATATGGACATGAATGTTTTGAAATTAAAAATTCCTTTCAATAGTTTCAATGTGGTATGAGACACTTTGATTCAAAAATATCTTTTAAAATACTTCTTGATAAATAGTGCAAATTTTAAATCTTTTCAAGAAAAAGGGGACATTTCTCTCAAATAGTTTTACCGATTATTTTCATCTATGTCAATATCCTTCAGTGAATTTTATTCTTTATTGAGGTTGATTTATTATAATAAAATCTTCCACATTTTATTGAATGATTTATGTTTTACTATGGATGTGTTATTTTTATACCATTCATGGTATGTGGTAAAAGTATTGACATTTCACATGGTAGTTTTATTATGAATATTTAGATTATGTTTCACCCTTTTAATATGAGGAATGCATTGGACTTAGTAAGTGATGGGTGGAGCCTACTATAGCTTCTCGATGCATCGGTAGGTCTCATGAAACAAACAACTATCTTGGCATAAGTCCTTGACAAATTCATATTTGTAGTCTTGGCACGAGGCCTTATATATGTGGTCATGATGTCCGACACTATGCATTGCATCATTATGAAATTAGATATTGATATTACATGCGATTATTCGACTAGTAGAATATCCATGTGAATAAGTAAATGATGTTGTTTGATTTATATTTTTCACATTATGCTGAAATTTAATTTTAAAATACTTATGTTTTAGTCTTATACATTGCCTTAAATTTTTATGCTTATTTATGAAATCATCCACTATATTGTTATCCTTACTCAGCATCTGAGCTCACCCCTTTGTATGTTTTATTTTTTCCCGGATGTGAAGAAGTATATCATCAATAACCTACAGGAATAGGATAAGGGATATGAGTGTGTTCAAAGGGGACACAATGTTGTTTTTCTTTATTTCATGATGTAATGTAAAACAAATGTATGTATATAGTACTTTCAAGGCCACTAAACTAATCGGTCTTTCAAGACTTGATCTCTTGTGATAATTCCAATGATATGTAATAATTCACCGACTCTGGGTAACTAGGGTTGGGGCGTTATAGTTGGTATTAGAGGAAGTTTAGTACAAACCTTGGAAACTAGATTTAGAAAAACTCTGATTAGAGAACATTACCCTAAGATAGATTTTGGGGATTAGTATAGAAGAACATCCAATGTTTTTGGTAATGTAAATATTATGTGGGTTTTCCAAGAAATACATCCCTATCTAGATATGATCTGGTAGAGGTGGCTCTAGAACAGATGTACCTAGGGGTAAAAACCGAAAACGCCGCTTTGAGATATAATTGAATGGGAACTGGTGAATGAAAAGGAGCCTTGCTGCACTCTTGGTTACGGAACTCCCGGGAAATATGCTTAGGATAATTCACATTTTCTATACAAACTAATTTGAAGTATTTTAATATAATATGAGAATAAATAACCTTGGTTAATCCTAAGGTGTTTTAGATTGAAAATAAGGTGTCATGATATTCTCTAAAATATTTGATGTCTATTGTTACTCACACAATGATTTTTGGTTTTAGTCAATGGATGGATTATAAGGAAGTCATAGTAACATTGAACGTGTTGTACAAGGTGAGAACGGTGGTGGAAATGAATAACGAAATGGAATGTTGATAGGTGTAAAATATATTATGTTATTGTGGAATCAGTTTTCCAAAAACATGATCAACAATATATATATTAACCAACTCCCGAACTCAACAAAGAAGAGAAAGGCAGTGAATGATAAGAGATCCATCAGTGGAGACCTTGGAGAGATGATAGCTCAATTTCCAGTATGCAGGAAATGTGGAAGGCGACTCCAAAGAAAGTGTCTCAATGGAACATAGAAATGATTTATGTGTGGGAAAAAAGGACATTAAGTAAAGAATTTCCAAGGGAAAATGAAGAGTAATATGAAAGAAAATAAAAATGATCCCAAGAATCTATTTACAGTCATTTTCCATAAATGTAGGGGGCCTGGGCATTACTCTATTCAATGCTCTATTTTATAGGATAACCTCTTGGCCATGGAAGAACCTACGAGAAAATAAATGGATGGAGAAATTTTTAAAAGTATTAGTGATCTTTGTTCATGGGATTACATTGGAAGACTTTTCTCTTGTATATGTAACCCTACAGTTTGTTATGTGAAAATTATATTTGGGGAAGAATTATCTTTTCTTTTTTGGGTACAGTTAAAAATAACCATTTGGGTTTATATAATCCTTGAATTTAGAGAAAATAAAAGTTATTAATTTTTGGGATGAAAATGCGAGGTATGAGATAAAATTTGTGGTTAAATTATGTAATGGTTATTTTGAGGAATTTATCTCATTTTGGGAATGTTATAAAATATAGTTTTTGAAAAAGGACAACACACAGACCATGTGACCAGCCGTCCCGTCTGACAAAGCTGTGGGAATCGAACCCACAACCAAAGTGCGACTGAGATTTATCACCAACCACTGGACTACGTGAAATCTCTTATTAGTTTGACTAAATTTTTTTAGTTAAATGATTTTATTGACCAATAATAAGTTTATTTGGGATCTTATTATTTATCAAATAGATATCCTTAGTGTAGGAAAATTATTTGGTGATTAATTGATAAATGTTATTTTAGAAGACATTATCTCTATTGGGAACACTATATGCCTAAGGAAAATATAATTCTATGGGATTTTATTTGAGGAGTAATGGCAGATTTTTATCTATGTTTTTACTGTGGATTTATAGATATTTGGGTTATTTATGGAAATGGTTAATCTATCATAGAGAATATGTGATTAGGTTAATTAATTTTAAGTATGTTACTTTAAGATTAGTCGATGTTAATTGGAGATACAATTTAACATGGAAGACTACATAATCAAATTCTTCTGAGTTTTGGGTTTCAATCATAGTATGGATTATATTGAAATATTTTAAGGACAATTGTTTATTGAATGGTATTTATTGAACTTTGGGTATTGTTGGTTTAATTTTAGAAATTAAGATTAGTATTTGTTTCTCTAAAGGATTATACTTTTTGGGGATCATCTGATCTTGTACTAACCATTTTGGTTTTGGTTAATCTCTAAAGATAAGGGAAATATATAGATCATCCTTTTTGGATTATGTGATTCTCTATAAGTTTATTCTAGCGCTTCAGGTGTGACCAAGTCATCTTGAATACTCATAGTTTGGAGTGAAAGATGATTTTGAATTAGAAATTAGTTAAAGGATGGAACTCTACTTATCAAGTATTCTTTTCTTATTTTATGAAGAAATTAATTCTTAAACCTTAGGGAAAGGATCATAAACCCAAAAATATATTATCCTAATACGTTACGTTATTCATCATAGATTTATGGCTTTGAGGCCCTTAATTTTCCATTCACTTGTTTTTGATTGATGACCTAAATCACTCCCTATAAATATTTATGTTTTCCACCAATTATAATTGCCACCAATGTTCTCCTATTCCAAATTCTAATTTTTGGTGACTTTTTCATTTCCCTTTACCTCTTATTAAGAATAAATTTTATTTAGCCTATTTTCGGTGTGGATTTTCCACCAAGGCATTTTCTTTTTTTAACCTTTTTTTCCAGAAGAACAGTTTCAAATCACAAGGACTCAATTTATTAAATGAGGGAAGAATGTAACATCCCAATATTCCATGATAGTATTCTCTTTTAATAATACAATAGTGTGCGATGTACGCAACATCGAGTTCAAGCCCACCACGACCTATCAAAGTAGCCATTTAGAAAGCTGTTATGAATAGTAATAACCATATTTTGAATTTTATATATATCTAAAATAATTTTAACATTCATCTTTTGTGTTTCATATACATAATATAAGGACAAATTCAAATTTTCAGATAAAAGAAGTATTTTTCAAAAAATACATTTTTTCCGCCTTTTAATGGTGAACCCTTTCTAAATCCAATATTTGACACTTTTATATGTAATATTTGAAAAAATAAAATTTTTATTTAGAACCAGGACATCAAAATTTACATTGGGTAAATTTTTGGTATTTCTATGATAAAATTCATTTTTTTAATGAATAGTGAAAAATACTGTATTTTAATTCAAACTGCCTTTTAATCTAATTTATTTATATGGATAGATTATCTTTTTAATTGGTTTAAAAATGTAATTAGATTATATTTTACCAATTAATATAATTTTAGTCATTTTAAGTAATTTTACTTTGAAATTGGACATAAACAAGTGTCAATATTTTGATAGTTATTATTTATTAAAAAACATGCTTTTTGTTTTGACAACGTGAATTAATTTTAAATTAATTGATGAAACTTCTATATTTTGAATTTTATAAAATAGAAATAATTTTTGAATTCAGAATATCATATATATCTTAGGCTGAATTTTTGGAATTTTTCAGAAAAACATCAATTTTTGATGAATAGTGAAAACACTAAGTAGTAGTTAAAAAACCGACTTTTTCATTTAAATGAAATTTTACCGCTTCTGTGAATTGAATTTCGAAAATCCGACATACATGGTTTTATTATTAAGTAAAATTTTGTTCAATAAGATGAAAATATTTTTTGGTGAATAGTACCTTTTGACTCTTACTTACCGCAGTTAAAGGTAAATAGGGCAATTCAAGGTAAAATTAATATTATAATAATATTAAATTACCCTAACATGTGTTCTAATACTATTTATTGATACCTTTATGACCATGGTCATCCTTGGGTCGATTTTGGGACTCGATGGAGCCACTTAAGAGTGATAATGACACTTTATATTAATTAATTTGAAGTAATGACAAAAATGACGTAAACATATATCTTTTAGTAAATCAATTCTTACATTCGGTTATATAAGTTATCTCCTTTACTATAAATATTAATTTTAAATCTAAAACATTTCCTACATCATGGTATTTTTTTTATAATTTTTAGACATCAAATAAATAAAATTATTTAGGAAACATTATTGATGCAATGCTTACCTCAATAACGAATGATTTAAATAATTAGGATAAAAAAGATTAAAAAAATATCCAAAACCTGCCCAATTAACATTGGATGATTTTATTTCTAACAAGAGTCATATTATATTTTAGTTTAATAAGTTTTGGACCTTTAGAAACCAAAAATCATTATATAATAAAATAATATTTTCAAACTTTCATAAAGAGATCCTCCCACCCCTTATAAAAAGCCTTCACCTATAACCCATTACTCACACATCTCAAGCCCCGTGGATCATCCAAACTCTACCAAAATAAGCTCTCATGATCCCTATATTCCACCTAGAAGCCTTACCATAGACACAAGGAGCATCAAGAAATCCTTTTGGTTCAAACCAAAGGGAGTTACCCGATTTAATGGTAACGTCTTCTCTTAAGTTCTTTTATTTTATTTTACTTCTCCAACCCCCTAAAATATTTTATTCCTTTATTTTATAACAACACAAGTATCCTCAATATACTAGGTTGTTTATATGAGAAGTAATTGAACTACACATACACACACCTCTGTCTATTGGGTAAAGAACATAATGTTTCTGTGGACGGCGAACTACTGCCTCACGAAACGATGATTGTTCAATCTTCTCCTACCACCTCTTATGGTGACCATTAAGACGGAAATGTATTTACATGTATATATATTATATTTATATTGTCTCTATACTTATGTATTTTTCATTTATATCATACCTTTATGGGTTCCATAATGGGTAAATACAATAATTTCATTTGAGGAAGTGCAGACTACCACCCCTCAAAGTGATATGACTTGTTCATGCCATATGTGGAACGTATAAAGGATACAGTTAATTAAATTACATAACATAGATATTATAGTGTAATTATAATATACATATGTATTATTAATGTTTAATTCCTTTAAATATAAAATAGAAATGAAAGTCGAATTCATGCGTACGTACGACTTGCTGTCTCCATGAACGATGTGTTTCATTTCTTAACTACAAATGATATGGAATATTATAAATACATATAAATTGTATATATATGATATATATGATATATATTATATATAAATCATGAATATAATTATGGAGATAATGGAATTTTGACCACATGGACAATTTGTAATTATAACAAGTTCATTTTTTACTACAGTTCCGAACATCGAAAAAATGTCTAATATGAAATAAAATAATTAAATAATTTTTATATCAAGGTAATAAGGGAAATAAAATGAAAAATAAACATGAAAAATGATCTTAATCAATTATAAATTAACTTAAGTTTATTATACAGGAAGAACACGGAACATTCAAGACAATTCAGACATGAGGTAAGGGGTTTCTTATCTCACTTTTAATTCCGTGAGATTTCCATTGTTCACCATTAATTTATTTCATGTGGCGTATTGTGTACTACCATTTGATATATATTATCATAACTCTCTTTATATTCATGGTATTCTATGATTCATTTTTTGGTTATTAACTTGTGGTCATACGACTCGATTGATTACAACGTGGTAAGAGGTTTTCATCTCACTCTTATTTCCGTGAGATTCATGATATATTTTACACTATTACCTTTTTTGTGGTGTATGTACTTCCCATGATTGTATTAATTGTGAAATATACTTTAATTTATGGGTATTTACATCATCATTGTATGATCCTTCTATCATGGGGTGTATGTTTCTTAAGTTACCAAATCGGTAAGGGAATTTCAAATTTCGATTTCCACTCGTTGGGTTTTACGGATACTTCATTGATTATTTTACTCCAAGATTATGTGTGGAATCGTTATTTATTTATTTATGTGGTAAATTACACTCCCCTTTATGTGGATATACTTTTTATAAACATAATCACTCCATTTATAAATTCTCAAGTCATTGATATAAACTTGATAAGGGTAATCTTAACTCAATTTCCATTCATTGATTTAAACATCCAAGTCATTGGTTTTGTTTTTACAAGAATATGTGTGAATTTCATCTGATTGATTTACACTGAATATCCAATCACATTGAGTGTATTTATATTTTTCACACATAATTATGTCATTAATTTATCCTTAATATATGGATAAAGTCTTTATAAGGAATTTCATCTCAATTTATATTCCATTGAGACTTCTTTGTTGTTATGGACCAATTCAATTTTATATGGTGTATATACTATCCTTTGATATATTATATCATGACTACCTTTATTATAATGATATTATAGAGTTTTTATTAATTTTATTACTCAATTATTTGTATTAAATCATCTCTCTTTTGGTTAGGAACTCTTTAACTAAAATATCATTTTAAATGTTTTAATGATTAATTCTTGTAAATCATTCTCATTAATGTCCATGTTTTAAAAATGGTTTTAAGGATTTATTTATATGTACATTAATGTTTTGAAATTAAAAATTCTTTTCAAAATTGTTAAAGTGGTATGATACACTTTTATTCAAAAATCTCTTTTAAAAGACTTCTTGATAAATAGTGCGAATTTTAAATGTTTTCAAGAAAATGTGGATATTTATCTCAAATAGTTTTACCGATTATTTTCATTCATGTAAATATCCATTAGTGTATTTTATTCTTGATTGAGTTTGATTTATTATAATAAAATCTTCCATATTGTATTTAATGATTTATGTTTGACTATGGATGTGCTATTTTTATACCATTCATGCTTTGTGGTAAAAGTATTGACATTCCGTATGCTAGTTTTATTACGAATGTTTAGATTATGTTTCACTATTTTCATATGAGGAATTAATTGGATTTACTAAGTGATGGGTGCAGCCCGTTATATCTCCTCGATGCATCGGTAGGTCTAATGATACAAACTAGTGTCTTGCCACAAGGCCTTCACAAATTCTTATTTGTAGTCTTGGCATGAGGCCTTGACTATGTGGTTATGATGTCCGACATTATGCATTCCATCATTATGAAATCAGGTATTGATATTACATGTGATTATTCGACTAGTAGAATATCCCTGTGAATAATTTAATGGAATTATTTCATTTATATTTTCCATATTATAATGAAATTTAAGTTTAAAAGGGTTTTGTTTTAGTCTTATGCATTGCCTTAAATGTTTATGCTTATTTAGGAAAGTTTCCACTATATTGTTATCCTTTCTGATCATATGAGCTCACCCCTTTATATGTTTTACTTTTCCCAGGACGTGAATAAGTATATCACGATTAACCTGTAGGAATATGCTAATGGATATGACTGTGTTCAAAGGGGACACAATATTGTTTTTCTTTATTTCATTATGTAATATAAAACTTATGTATATATTTAGTACTTCCAAGGCTACTAAACTAATCAGTCTTTCGGGACTTGATCTCTTGTGATCATGCCAATTATATTTAATAATGAACTGACTCTGGGTAATTCGGGTCGGGGCGTGACATTGGCAACCCCCGAACGGTTCGCTTACTCCGTCATTGGAGTGGAGAATACCACACTGACATAGTTTTTGTATCCAAAAATATGTTGAACTATAAGGATGTTGGTCTCTTGGGATTGAATATTGGTTACAAGAACGTATTCCCTGTGGGAAGACAAGGACACTCTGGTGGTCTGTACCTGCTATAGAAGGAGGACCTTGGTGTTTAGGTGGCTAATTTTTCAATTAATCACATTTCAGTTACAGTTGCGGCCTCAAGTACTCCAATATAGTCCTTTGTCGGATTCTATGGGTGTTCTGGAAGTCAAGATAAACACAAATCTTGGAACCTGTAGAGTCGGGTGCAAATCTCCCTCCCTAGCCCTTTACTGGTTGGGGGAGATTTCAATGAGGCCATTCTCTAACAAGAAAAAGAAGGGGGACGTTTTGGGAGGGGTGATTCTATGGATGATTTTCAGAATTCCATTATTTTGAATTCTATTCATGATATCAGGTTTTCTGGATCTCCGTTTACTTGGTTTAGAGATAGATCAATGGAGAATCATATATCTGAAAGGTTGGATAGATTTGTTAGTACATATGATTGGAAGTCTCTCCTCCATACCTTCTCTATTACTCATCTGCCTTTGGTCTGTTCAGATCATTTTCTGATATTGCTATCGATGAGCTCACAAGGGGTTCTGAGGAGGCTTGTATGTACCTTTTGTTTTGAAACATTTTGGTTCCAAGACAATTCTTGTGAGGAAGTGGTTAGGTCGACTTGGGAGGAGCCAAAACGGTGTCTCATATCCAAAATCTGCAGTACAACATCCTATTTACAGAAATTGAGTTCGATTTGGTTTGGGGTTTGGATAGGTGCATTAATGCTACAAGAAATCATCTGAAGAGACACCACTTTTTCCCCTGTGGTAATTCTGCTCTCAGGGATATCTCTTATACGAAAAAGAACCTTTTTACGGCATTGAGGGAGAAGGATAGCTTCTAGTTTCTGAGGGCAAGAGAATCCTATATGAGGGAAGGTGACCAAAATACTACCTATTTTCCCCAAAGATCATCTACAAGGAGGACGAAAAACTATATTTCTCATATTAAAGATCACACTAAGAGGGTTGTTTCTGACCCTAGAGACATTCAATCCATTATTCTGATTTTTTAGCAACCTCTATAAAGAAGAATATATTGATACCCCTACTTTTCTGACTAACTGTATCCCAAACATTGTTACTGAGGATATGAACCATAAACTGGAGAGAGATATTTCTGAGGTTTAAGTGATTGGGGACCTTCATCTTATTCACTCTACAAAGGCCCTAGGTCCTGATGGATTTCATGCACTGTTTTTCAATTGATTTTGTCATATCTTTGGACCTGACGTGGCTTCCCTGATGAAGGAGTTGTGGGAAGAAAGAGTTTCTCTTGAAGGAATGAATGAAACTCTTGTTACTCTTATCCAAAAAACCCATAACCCTTAGAAAATAATGGAATTTCAACCTATCAATTTTTGAAATGTTTTTTACATATTTTTTCCAAAATCTTGGTGGCCAGGTTTAGGGATTGTCTCCCACTGATTGTTACTGAAAACCAAAGTGAATTTGTTCTAAGAAGGTCTATCGCTACTGGAATTCTTGGTAATTGCGATGACCTATTTGCGACGGGATCCCTTCACAAATAGGCTATAGCGACGGGGACCCATCTCAAATAGCACATTACAGAAAACGCTATCGCAAATACAATTATTTGCGACGGGTCCATCGAAAATAACTGTATTTGGATGGGAAATATCCCCGTCGCAAATAAGATTCCTATTATATGTATTATATATATATATATATATATAAGTTTTTCGATGGTCCCATCGCAAAAACAATTTGCGACAGGCTCTCGTCCCATCGCAAAAAATATATATATATAAAACCTTCTGCGACGAGCCCGTTGCAACAAATTATTTGCGATGGAAAAGTAGTACCGTCACAAATATGTTTTTAAAAATATTTAGTTAGACTATTTCCGACGGGACCCCGTCGCAAACTGTCCCATCGCAAATAATAAATTAATTTTAAAAAAACAAAATTTAATAAAATTATGATTAATGAAAAAATAATATCAGTATTATTAAAACAATAAAATAATAAAAAATATTAAAATTATCAATATTCACAAAAAAATATAAAAAATTAAAAAAAATATTAAAAATTAAATCATGTAATATTTTCACCAATATAAAAGACATAAAATGTAAATAATTCATATTACAATGTTAAATTCAAATGTTTTTAACATAAAAAATTCCTGGGGGGGGGGTCGTCTTTTGGAGGAGGTGGAGGAGCTGAAGGAGCTGAAGGAGGAAAGTCCATCCCTAAACTATGAGTTAGACGGCACATGTACTCCATCTGCTCATGATGCTGCTGCTACCATCAACACATCTGCTCCTCGTAATGCTACTCCTGCTGCTACTGCCACCGACACATCTCTTCTTGCAGCTTCTAAAAAGTCTCTATATGCTCAGCCTGAGCTCGCAACTTCTCATGATACTGTGAGCCAGAAGATGATGCCTCTCCACGAGATCCTCTCGAGCTGGATGCCGACATTGTAGCAGTACCATAATAAGTACCAGGAGTAAAATTAGAGCCCATGCCAACTACTGTTCCCTTCTCAAACCCATACTGAGTCTCCTGCATCCATGCGGCCTCATCGAAATGGCGAGCACTGGTCTGCTCAGTCATCTCATCCTGTCCCTCGGCCTGTGTCTGAGAGGTCTGAGCCTCATATGACTCCTTCAATTCGAATATAAAATTAAAATTGTAAAAATATTATATGCAGTTAATTGTCAAACTGAAAAAATAATACAAACCACAATCTGACACTGGCGATCACCTTTATTCTCTCCAGTGGTTGGATCACTGTAAATCCTCCGATAAACGTCAAACTCTGTAATATCAGGATGCTCGACTGCCAAAAGAAATTTAAAATAAACTGTTTATATTTAAGGTTATATAAAATATTTAAAAAGTATACTTACCAGATGCTCTCTATGTGAACTGAATGTACGACTACCAGCTCAATGCATCACCTCCTGTCTCCCCCGGTTATGTCATCCCACTGAAGATCTCCTCTGAAATCCACCACCCAACCAGTGTAAACATAATCCATCCCAAACGTGAGATGAAATATACTCTAGTCGGTGGGCTCTAAATGACTCATCAAATTAAATCACCCCTTCTTTCTTAATGGCTGTCCTTCTCAAATTGTGCAAAAACCAATAGAAACGGTCATGCATAGAAACATGCCATGCCACAAGGATAGCCTCACACATGCTATCATCGATAGGATACCATAAACCCTACAAATAATTTATAATATCAAGTTGTTAATAAAAAAATTTCAAAATAAATATTATTTATTTACGTACCAGACAATGATGGAACATGTTGCATCACCCATCAACTGGAATCTGTTCCCATGTGATCCATGGCTGAGAAAAATAATTGCGCAAGATATCTCTCCCCTGTCCAATAGCTACATGCACGAAACTATGAAAAATGAAAAAATAATCAAACAATTAGTATATATATAAATAAATAAATGGAATCTAACTAAAATATACAGGTTACCATACATCCATGTGCATGGATTGAAACCAAGATGTGGATGTCACTCGGGAATAGGGTCAGAAATCATCAGTTGTGAAAAACTGTGTCCCCTCCACGTACCCCCTAATATTCCAATAGGCTGAGGTTCAGATGATCCAAACTCCCTCTCATCCAATGATAGGTCAGCCTCCTAAAACTCGAGAAATAAATCAGGGTCCATCTAAAACACAAAATGATTGTTGTTAGCATATAGTTGAAAATAAATATTATATATAGATATATATTAGTTATGATTATAATCACCATTTAACTGTGTCAATGTTCATCTTCATCCTCTTCTCCATAGCTGTCAATGTCAATGTCTTCATATTCCTCCTCAGTATCATCAATATCCATATGAGTTTTAGTTTCAGCATCTCTTGTCATTTAAAATTCATTTGTAACATCATTAACATCTTCATCACCATTGATCCTTAATTGTGGGGTTTCATCATCGATATTCATGTCTCTTTGTGAATCAGATTGATTTTGAGAAGTCTCTTGAAAAAATTAAATTCCTTCCACATCAGCGGAACCACATTCATTTTGAGTAAAAATATTTTCCCGATATTTAATTTTTATTATGCTCCACCAATCACTCAAGTCTCTTGAATTAGCACAGTACATTGCATAATAAATTTTATGTGCCTGTTGATCCAGTAAAAATGGTTCATTTAATGCAAGAAGACTTTTATATTTAATATTGATGATTCCATGAGTCGGATTAACACGCAATCCTCTCTCGGTATCCAACCACCGACATTTATACATTGTTATGCAATTCTGTCCTAGATAACATAGCTCAATAATTTCATCCAAAATGCCATAAAAGTCAACTTAAGTTTCTCTGTGATGTGATCCTCTCAAGAAAACTCCACTGTTCATTGTTTTATTTGATTCCCCATATGCATGTGTATGAAATCGAAAACCATTCACCACATATGAATTATAAGATTTAACCATTTTGGATGGTGGGTTACTCAATATACACAATCAGTTATCAATTTTATCAGCATATTGAGACACCTAATTTTTTTTAAGACAATTATAAATTTAAAAAATAATAAATGAAATTGATATTAAACCATCAATAATTCATGTTACCAGTTTTTGAAACCATTGAGAAATTTTTTTTGTCTGTGTTCTTCAAGAGCAATGGCAGTAATTTGTGGAAGTTGTTTTTTAATATGATTATCATATAACCTAAAAATAAAATAAGTTTAAATACTATAACATAAATTATAGAATAAGTGATAGAAACACTCATAGGACAAATGATGTAATTTCTTCATAGTTGAGCAAAACGTATGTATGAGCTCTGTGATGTTCATCATCTGAAATCCATCGTTCATGAACTCCACTAAAACCAAGATTTGCATGAATAAAAACTGTTAATCGATTGTCCATTTCATCATTAACATTCCCCTCATTTCATCCCATGCGATTTTGTTTTGAGGGTTATTGAGATTCAAAATAATGAGAGAAGAAAAAATAAGTTTCTTCTTGCAAATAAGCTTCAACAATTGAGCCTTCACCTGATGCTTTGTTAGGCATTTTTTTCTTCAATTTCTGCATGCATCTCTCAAATGGGTACATCCATCAAAACTATACTGGGCCTCCACATTTTGCTTCATGTGGAAAATGTAATATCAGATGTTCCATTGAGTCAAAGAAAGTCGGCGGAAAGATTTTTTTCAGTTTACATATAATTACAGCAACATCTTCTTCCAGTTTTCTTTGTGCATCGTAGTCTGTTGTCACTACACAAATGTCTCGAAACAAATATGATATGTCTGTTATTGAATCCAAAATCATAGAATTCAAAAAACCTCTAAATCCAATCGGTATAATTTTTTCCATTATAACATGTCAATCATGACTTTTTAATCCCGTAATATAACCATTTTTAACACATCTGTCCATATTGGAAGCATAGCCATCTGGAAGTCTCAAATCTGCAATCCACTGACAAAATAATAAGTGACTCTCTTTAGATAGTGTATAAGCTGTTTTGGCTTCATTAACCTCTGTGATCTGAAATTTTCAAATAGTTCAAGTTCTGGTCGCCTGTAAATTTGGGCAAGATCTAATTGTGCCTTTACAGTATCTTTGGTCTTACCTGCTGTATCCAAATCTATATGAAATAAATTATCAAAATAGTTTTTCTCAAAATGCATATCATCAAACATGTGGAGGACCAACAAATCAGACCAATACGGAAGATCCCAAAAAATGCTCTGTTTCATCCAATTATGTTCTTTCCCGAATCCATGAATTTTCTGTTGGTTTACTGTTGGTCTAAATGTGATAGGGGTAATGAAAATACTACTGATTTTAACTCTGTACGTGAGATCATCTTTGGAGGTTCATACCTTTCAATTTTATCTTTTCTGAAATGAGATGTGTTCCTCCAAAAAGGATGATTGGTTGGAAGAAATCTACAGTGACAATCAAAATAACAAGGTTTTTATTCATTAACGAGCATAAAGGCTTTGTTTTCATTCATACTGTAAGGACATGATTTCGGCCCAAGTGTACTCCAACCAGATAACATGCCATATGTCGGAAAGTAACTAATCATCCACATCAATGTAGCTTTTAATATGAAATTTTGTTTTGCAACATCATCATATGTATTAACACCATCACTCCACAATGCATTCAACTCATCAATCAATGGTTTCAAATAAAAATCAATATTATTTTTTGGATGTCTTGGGATTAATAGAGTAAAAAAGATATAAGGCTCCTTCATCAACATCCATGGATGAAAATTTTACAGAGTTATAAAGACAGGACAACATGAATACTGACTACCATAAGAACCAAACGGACAGAAACCATCTGTAGAAAGACCCAATCACACGTTTCGGGCTTCTATAGAAAAAGACGGATGCATACGGTCAAAATGTTTCCATTAATCCCCATCATATGGATGATTCAATATTTTATTAGTTGAAATCTTGGTTTTGTGCCATGACATCATTGATGTTGTGTTCTGAGGCATAAATAAACGCTGCAACCTAGGTGTAAGGGGGAAATATCTCAACTTTTTTACTGGAATCAATCTAGACTTCCCTGGTTGAGCATCTTTATACCTAGATTGTCCACATATGGGACAACTATCCAATGACTCATTTTCTCCAGAATATAAGATACAATCATTTGGACATGCATGAATATTCTGATAACTAAGGCCCAGATTACGAATCAGCCTCTTGCTCTCATAGTAATTTGCATGCAAAATATTTTCTTCAGGTAACAGTGTTTTAACCAAAGAAAATATCAAATCAAAACAGTTGTTTGACATTGCATTATCTGATTTAATAGCCATAAATTTTGTAACTGCGTATAATTTTCTTATCTTGCAACCAGGATATAATGTATCCTCAGCAGACATCAACAGCTCATAAAATTTAGGTGGTGCCAACTCAGGAGTTGAAACAATATCATCGTGAGTTTCAGTTTTTTGCACAGATGGACCTGCATCATCAAGTACTAAATTTTGAAACCGTGATGGATCTGGAATCAAGTTATTAGGATCTTCTCTGGAATAGCGTTCACCGTGTTGATACCAAAAAATATAATCTGGTTGAAAAACAAACCGCAAGAGACGTCCCCCAACCTAGTCAAATGTGTCAAATGTTCATAGAGCACATTTTTTACAAGGACACTAAATTCTGCCTTCCGAAAAATATTCTGGTTTTGATGATGCAAATGCTAAGAAATATTCAACACCCTCAATATATACAGGATTTAAACCAGAACCATTTGTATTTTTGTGTCGATTTATCAAAGTTTACTCATCTAATAAAGACTGATGTCGACTTCCTTGTTCCATATTTTGCTACATAAAATATAAAATCAACACTATTTTTAAATAATTTGAAATTATAAAAAAACTATCTGAAAAAAGAAGATATATAATTACAAATACTTAATAATTACTAATTATTACAAATTATTACTAATTATTACTAATTAGTACTAATTATTACTAATTATTACAGTTTATTACTAATTATTACAATTTATTACAAATTATTATTATTTATTACTATTTATTACTAATTATTACTAATTTTTCAATACTAAGAAATACTTACAAAAATGAAAACTACTTGAATAATGAAAGGAAATTTGGTAATCATCGTTGTGGAGATGATTAAAAATTTTCCCTTCATTATCCAAGCAGATTTCATTTACTAATTATTAGTAATAAAAAAATTATATTATCAAAATTTATGAAAAAACTATATTAATTTTATTAAAATAATAAAAATATAAAAAATATTAAAATTATCAATATTCGCAACAGACTTTTCTCTATTATTAACATGTTCAAATCTCAAAGGAATGTCAATTTTCAAGTCATGCGCAATAAAAGGTTTGTGGTAGTCATTCCCAATGTATACTCTATAATTGTACATGCATGGTTGATCACCTCACAAGTAGTGTTGCAATAGGACGACCAAAGTAATGACGTTCTCATCTCTAAGAATCATCTCACATTACACTTTACATAGATCATTCTTCCTTAAAAATCTGAGGGGATATCATTATCTTTCCCTTAAATTTTCAAGGAAGAATAGTCTCTGTAAAGGTTCATGTGAGATAATTCTTATAGATAAGAAGGGCATGACTTGGTTTGTCCTATTGCAACACTACTTGCGAGGTGATCGACCATGCAAGGAAAATTATAGAGTTACATTGGACATGGCTGACACAAACTTTTTATTGCACATGACCTAACAATTGGCGACCCTTTGAGATTTGAACATGTTAATAATAGAGCTAAGCCTATTGTGAATATTGATAATTTTAATATTTAATAAATTTTTATTATTTTAATAATTTTAATATTGTTTTTTCGTAAATATTGATAATATAATTTTTTTTAATACTAATTATTACTAGTTATTGCTAGTTATTGCTAGTTATTGCTAGTTATTTCTTTATTTCTAGGTATTGCTAGTTATAGCTAGTTATATCTAGTTAGAGCTACTTACTGCTAATTGCTGCTAATTATTCCTAATTACTGCTAATTACTACTAATTAGTACTAATTTCTGTTAATTAGTACTAATTATTCCTAATTATTCCAAATTATTCATATTTATTACTATTTATTAATAATTATTACTAATTATTACTATTTATTACTATTTATTACTAATTATTACTAATTATTACTATTTATTACTAAATATTACTTATTATTACAAATTATTACTATTTATTACTATTTATTACTATTTATTACTATTTATTACTATTTATTACTATTTATACCTAATTATAGCTAATTATATCTAATTATAGATAATTATAGCTAATTATAGATAATTATAGCTAATTATAGCTAATTATAGCTAATTATAGCTAATTATAGCTAATTATAGCTAATTATTCCTAATTATAGCTAATTATCGCTAATTATAGCTAATTATAGCTAATTATTCCTAATTATAGTTAATTATTCTTAATTATAGCTAATTATAGCTAATTAAAGCTAATTATAGCTAATTATAGCTAATTATAGCTAATTATAGCTAAGTATAGCTAACTATAGCTAATTATATCTAATTATATCTAATTATAGCTAATTATAGCTAATTGTATCTAACTATAGCTAATTATATCTAATTATAGCTAATTATGTCTAATTATAGCTAATTATAGCTAATTATAGCTAATTATACCTAATTATAGCTAATTATAGCTAATTATATCTAATTATAGCTAATTATATATAATTATATCTCATTATATCTTATTATATCTAATTATATATAATTATATCTAAGTATATCTAATTATACCTAATTATATCTAATTATTACTAATTATATCTAATTATTACTAATTATATCTAATTATTACTAATTATTACTAATTATTACTAATTATATCTAATAATTACAAATGACATCTAATTATCACTAATTATATCTAATTATTACTATTTATTTCTAATTATTACTAATTATATCTAATTATTACTTATTATATCTAATTATTACTAATTATATCCAATTTTTACTAATTATATCTAATTATTACTAATTATATCTAATTATTACTAATTATATCTAATTATGACAAATTATATCTAATTATATCTAATTATATCTAATTATTACTTATTATTACTGATTATTACTAATTATTAATAATTATTACTAATTATTACTAATTATTACTAATTATTACTAATTATTACTAATTATTACTAATTATTTCTAATTATTACTAATTATTACTAATTATTCCTAATTATTCCTAATTATTCCTAATTATTCTTATTATTGATAATTATTTTTAATTAACCTAATTATTGCTAATTATTACTAATTATTGATAATTATAGCTATTTATTGATAATTATAGATAATTATTGATAATTATATCTAATTATAGCTAATTATAGCTAATTATATCTAATTATAGCTAATTATATCTAATTATTCCTAATTATATCTATTTATATCTATTTTTTACTAATTATATATATTTAATCCTGATTATCTCTATTTATTCCAAATTATATCTATTTATTGCTAATTATATCTACTTATTGCTAATTATATCTACATATTGCTAATTATATCTACTTATTGGTAATTATATCTATTTATTCCTAATTATATCTAATTATACCTAATTAATATTAATTATGACTAATTATTTATAATTATAACTAGCAATATCAATTTCTTAGTAAAATGAATATAAATAAAAATCAATTGAAATCTAATTAAATTATAACTAATAAACAACAATTAAAATTAACATTAAAATTAAAATAAATATAAAAAAATAAAATATAAATACCTTAAACTTTGATATTCTCAAGATATTGATGCCCTCTGATTGGTCTTGTATAAAAAATTTCTACTAAAAGAAAATTTTTCTTTGAAAATGAAAAATGAGGAGAGACAGAGAGCTAGATCTGAATGATTTGGGAAAAACGGATGAGGGTATATATAGGTTAGATTAGTTGCGACATGGGTATTAGCGACGGGAAACCAGTCGCAAATACCCTCACCCGCATTAATTACAACTGGCGGTTAAAAGGGTATTTGCGACGGGTCCCGTCGCAAATAGTACCTGCTGACAGTCTTTTTGCGACGGGACGACATCCTGTCACAAAAAGTTATTAACCACCACCGGGTATTTGCGACGGGTCCCGTCAGAACTACCCCGGCGCAGTTTGGCGCGCAAGCCGCGCCAAACTATTTGCGACGGGCGACGAAATCCCGTCGCAAATAATTGGGTATTTGCGACAGGCAAATTTGCCTATCGCAAATACCTTCCAGGACAGATTATCTGCGACGGGAAGAAATCTCGTCGCAAATAACCCGTCGCAAGTAGTGATTTTTCCTGTAGTGCATCACTGATAATGCTGTAATTGCATTTGAAATCTTCCACTCTATGAAGATTCATTCCTCATCCAAAAGATGCATTATGGAAATAAAGTTATATATGATGGAAGCCTATGACAGAGTCGAATGACCTTTTCTTGATCTTGTTCTTTCCAGGTTGGGCTTTGGGAGGAAATGGATCTTCAATATCATGAATTGTGTTATGACTGTTTCTTTGAGAATCAACATTAATGGGGCCCCTTTTAAGATCTTTAAAACTTCAAGAGGTTTGCGCCAGGGGGATCCACTCTCGCCTTATCTATTCATTCTGGTGGCTGATGTCTTTTCTCATCTACTTTTGAAAGCGAAAAAACATTGAAGTATCTGTGGTGCTAAGGTATGTAGAAATGGACCCTATCTCTCATCTCTTATTTGTAGATGATTGCCTTCTATTTTCTTGTGATACCCCACAAGAATGTTGTTCAGTGCTGAAAATCATTGATCTGTATGAAATGGCTTTTGGGAAATGTATTAATCCATCGAAGTCAGAATTATCCTTCACTAAAGGCATGCTACCTGAAAATAGGGCAGAATTGTAGTGGGTGTGTGGTTTTCCATTGGTTGAAAAGCATCCAAAATATCTTGTCCTCGCAACCATTGTTGGTAGATCGAAGAAACAAGTGGTCACCTCAATTATGGATAGGGTGGATAACTTTATTTGTTTATGGTATAGTAGGAGGATCTCCAAGGCAGGAAAGGAAGTTCTCATTAAGTCAGTGGCTCAACTAGTCCCATCTTATTCTATGTAATTGTTCATGTTTCCAGACACTCTTGTTGATAAAATTAATTCCCAGTTGGCCAACTTTTGGTGGGGTTCCCATGAGGGAAAACATAACACCCATTAGATGTCTTAGGAGAAACTGTATGTTTTGAAATTCTGTGGAGGGCTCAGCTTTAGACATCTCAAATGTTTTAACAAGGCACTATTGGAGAAGCAAGGATGGCGCCTTCTCACTAACCCAAATGCCCTGTTCTCAAAAGTTATATGTTCAAAATACTTTACTCATTCTGACTTTTTTGCATGCTCAGTTGGGGCCGCAAACTAGCTTTCTATGGAGGATTGTTTGGGGTGAAAGAGCTCTTCTTGACCTTAGATGTGTGTGAAGAATTGTTGATGGGAATGATGTTAGTGTTTGGAATGACCCATGTATTGCTAAAGGTTTCAACCTTAGGGTTTCCTCAACCACTGTCCTAGGGTTCGAAAATGCAAGGGTGAGAGATCTGATCAATGATTTTCTTGAGGACTGGGACCAGGGGAAGATTTATAACTGGTTTAATGAGGCCGATTGTCAGCTCATTCTTAATATCCCTCTAACACTAGGAATGGGTAATGAATAGATTTACTGGACTGGGGAATCTTTAGGGAGGTATTCAGTTCGATCGGGCTACAAAATGAGGGTTCATGGCTTGACCCAGTTCTTCCCTGATAATCGCTGGAAGAGTCTCTAGTCGCTCATATCCCCACCCAAGGTAAATTTTTTTTGGTGGAAGGTATGCTCTAGTGTTCTTACAACCCGTGATCTCCTTGTAAGATGTCATCTTACGGAGGATGCTAGTTTTCCATTGTGTCTTCATGAGGTTGACACTCCTATGCCCGCAATTCTCTTCTGTCATGGGGTGGAAGGGGTGTGGAAGGAATGGGCACCAGATTTTAAACAGTACTTTGATTCTTCTATTGGGTTGGACCAAAACCTCATTAAATGGGTGTCTTCATTAGAACCAAGAGTGGTGGAAATGATTTTCACAATTTATTGGTTGGTTTGGACCAGAAGAAATGAATGCATTTTCCAGCAAAAAATCACCCCAGATCGTATTTGGGTTGAGAGGACAAGGGACTGGATGAATTATTGGAGAGCCAACGATTTTGTTCCTTCATTGGGTTCTATTTGGAAGGAAGCTCCCTACTGTTCTCCCCTCCGAGGGATTTTTTAAAATTAACATAGTCATCTCTGCTATTTCTAGGGTTAGTATTGGATTCATTGCCCATGATTGTTATGGTATGGTTGTGTAAGCTCATTATATGGCCTTTCAAGCCTCTTGGATCCCGGTGGTGGAGGAGTCAACTTCCATTCACTAGAATATTCTTCTTACTCACTCAAAGAAATGGACCAATGTGTTGGTGGAATCTGATTGTCTTGAAGTTATTACTGCCATATCAAAGAAGGAAGAGGATTCCCAACCTTTTGGCGTCATTTTAAGAAATATTTGGTCCTTGCTAGAATGCTTCACTGAATGCAAATTTTATTTCATTAGACGAGGCATTAATCTTGATGCTCATCATCTAGCTTGCTTTGGGAAATCTTGGGGTGATCATTGTTGGGTGGACACTTTCCCTAATTGGGATTGTAGGTCTGGTTTGATTGATCAGTAATACATATTGTTTTCTCTAAAAAAAATATTGTAATATTACTATATATATTTAAAATAAATAAACATATATTTAGTATGATATTTATTATATATATTTATTATTTGATATTTATTAATAATATAAATATAAATAAATATATAAATATAACTATTGAAAGTATTATATATTTTCTAAATTTTATTATAATGTAATTATTATATATTTTTATTATTTATGGAAAATAATTATATATATATATATATAATTTTTATTACATATATATATATATAATATTTATTATGATATTTATTATATATAATATTGACTATATTTATTTGTAATATAACATTTATTAATTAAATTAAATACCCCACAGGGAAATATGGAGTGGAAATTTACCCTATAAATTTCGATTGTAAATTTCCGTTGTAAATTTCTCGACGGAATTTTCTAAATTTCCACTTGAAATTCCAAGTGAAAATTTCTACTAGAAATTTCCAGTTCAAATTTACACTGGAAATTTACACATCTAATTTTCACTTAAAAATTCATTGTAAATATATTAATACATAAATAAAAAATGAACTTTTTACTAGGAATTTACATTGAAAATTTCCACCATTTAAAATTTATGGTACATAACTATATAAATAAATACATTCACAAATTTATATTGGGAATTTCCTGCGAAAATTTACATTGATAATTTTTCATGAAAATTTTCAATGAGAATTTCCACCGTAAATTTATACTGAAATTTTTGAGTGAAAAAAATGAAATTTATATTTACTAAAAAGAATGGACCATAGAAATTTTCACTAAAAATAAAAAATGCATGAATACACTAATATCGATATACATCATAATATTACATTTTACATTTCCAGTAAATACATATTGGAAATTTACAGTGCAAATTTACCTAAAAAAATCAAGTGAATGTTTCTACAGTTTATTTGAATGAATATTGGAAAAAATCATATATGTGTATGTATAAATTTAAATTTACAATGAAATTTTCCATTATAAGTTTAGACTAGAAATATTTAGTGCATACATACATTTAGATAAATTTTCAGGGAAATTTTTCATTACAAATTTTCAGTGTAATTAGTATATATTTTTATTATTTATAAAAAATCATTATATAAATATATATATAATTTTTATTAAAAATATATATAATATTTATTGTGAAAATTTATATTGGAAATTTCTAATGAAAATTTACACTGGAAATTTACAATTCTAATTTTCACTTAAAATTTCATTGAAAATATATTAATACATAAATAAAAAATGCAATTTTTTTATTGGGAATTTAAACTAAAAATTTACACCAATTAAAATTTATGGTAACATAACTCTATAACTAAATATATTCACAAATTTATATTATGATTTTCAGTGGAAATTTATATTGAGAATTTTCCATGCAAATTTTCAATGGGAATTTCCACCATAAATTTATATTGAATTTTTTGTGTGAAAAAAATTCTAACGTATCTTTATTATAGAGAATGAACTATATAAATTTGCACTGAAAATCACACATATGAACATACATGATATCGATAAATATAAATAAAAATTTAGTGAGAATTTATAATACAAATTTTTAGTGTATGCATAAATGATATATCAATATAAATATAAAACAATTTAAATTTTCACCACAAATTTGCACTGAAAAACTCCACTGCATATTTCCACTAGAATAATGTAGTTCAAATTTTCACATGAATTTCGAGATCAAATTTTCAATGCATGTTACAACACATTATGTATTTTCTAATATAAATATATGATGTATTTTATTGAATGAAAATATATAGTCCAAATTTTCAATAAATAAAACAATTATTGAAAATTTTATTATCGAAAAAGAAAATTTCCAAACTAAATATCATGTGAAAATTTGCATAGGTGTAATTTTACACAGAAATTTTGAACTACAAATTTCCTATATGAATTTCAAGTGCATACATCCACAAAAAATTTCCAGGTCAAACTCCCACTAGAAATTTGCGATGCAAGATTCCACTATATATTTTCAGTGCAGACATCCACTAAAAATCTCCAACTCAAATATTCCCTTAAAATTGAAATTTAGATATATTAATACGTAATTAGAAAATGTAAATTTTTATTAAAAATTTACATTGAAAATTTATAGTTTAAAGTTTTAGTGTAAATTTCAATTGGATACATTTAGTGAAAAGTTCCATTCAAATTTCAAGTGAAAAATTTCAATTCATATATTGAATTAATAATTTTCTTTTAATATTCATAGTGAAAATTTACATTGAAAATTTCCATTCAAATTTCAATTATATTTTTATTTATCTTTATTATTTAAACTTTAAAAATATCATTATTATAAATATTTAATAAAAACTGTTATTAAAATTCTTTTAATCCAAAATATTATTAAATATAAGTTATTTAGTTAAAATATATATTAGATTAGAATTCCATGTCATACAAAATTATTTTAAAACATTTAAAACATCTTAACATAAACTAATGTAACATATTTTTTATTTATCTTTATCATTAATATTTTATAATAATAATAATAATAATAATTAAATATTTTATATTTATATTATTAATATTTTATAATAACATTTTTAATTAAACATTTTATAGTAATAGTTGTTTTAAAATCATTAGAGATGAGGAAGGACATTATGGTCCAACCATTTCAAATTATTTAATTTGTTTTCTTAAAATCGCAGCACCACAAAAGCGGATTGGGCACCACATTTTTATTTTTATAGGTGGGGAGTCATCCCACCATATACCTAACCCTCAGGTCCACGTGCAGATCGAAGATGATTTAAATCCCCATCTCATGTGGTATTCCATATTTTATTACCCAATGTATGTAACGCCCCGACCCCAATTATCCAGAGTCAGTGCAATATTACATAACATTGGCACGATCTCAAGGAAATCAAGTCCCAAAAGACCGATCTGTTTAGCAGTCTTGGAAAATAGATTACATAAATGAACATTATATTACACATTATAAGATAAAATACAACATAAAATATCCTTCGAGACCACCATTAATCCCCTAGATTAACCCTTCTTATTAATAATAAAACACTTATTGGAATCCTGGGAAAATAAAACTTAAGAAAGGGGTGATATCAAATGCTCAGTAAGGGTAAGTAATACAGCGTAAGATAACATAAATATTAGGCATGATGAATAATTGAAAACAGATGCCTTTTCAAATAATAAACATGAACACTTTTATGGAAGGAATATGAGTGAGTAAATAATGCCATATTAAAACATAGTCATTGGTATTCTACTAGTCGAATAACCACATGAAACTTCAATATTATTTTCATAATGAGGGAATGTATAATGCCGAACATTCGGAATAATTTTTTCAAGGCCTCCACCAAGATGTCTAAAAATGATTAAGGCCTCGGCCAAAACCATATATCAAATTGGGAAAGGCCTCACCCAATTCCACGTCTAGTTGTCTCATGGGACCTACCGATGAATCTTGGAGCTATAACGGGCTCCACCCGTCACTTACTAAGTTCAATACATTCCTCACATGAAAAGGTTGAAACATAACATAAACATTCGTATTAAAACTAGCATACTAAATGTCAATACTTTATCTTTAAACCATGAATGGTATAAAAATAACACATCCACAGTCAAACATATCATAAAACCTTAAATACAATATGGATGATTTGTATCATAATAAATCAACTTCAAACAAGTTTAAAATCCATCAAAGGATGTTGACATAGATGAAAATGATCAGTAAAATTCTTTGAGAGAAATACCCCTTTTTCATGAAATCATTTAAAAGTATCACAATTTATAAATGAAGTCAATTAAAAATATTTTTGAATCAAAGTGTCCCATAACACATTGAAACTTTTGAAAATAATTATCATATCAAAACATTCATGTCTATATAAATAAGTCCTTAAAATCATTTTTAAAACATGGACATTAATTTAAAAGGGTTTAGAAAGATAAATCTTTATAACATTTAAAATGATGATCTAATTAAATATACCCTCCCATAAAACCTTAAAATATTACTTTTGAAAACATATTCATGAAATATGGGTATTGATGATAAGTATGTCCCAGTAAATATTTACACATAAACAATCTCGGATAATAATGAGATTGAAGAAATAAACATTACCTTACACATTCCTTTGGTCAAGGGTATGATTAACCTCCTGTATAATTGTTAAATCATTGTTATTAAATTATACAAGAACTATATACATAATTATGATATCATATATGATCTTCTAATAATTCTTTGTTAATAATATTTTAGTATTATCGTCATTTTGAGTGTTAACTGATTCAATTTCCTTTATATTATGTGTTATGTGATTCATATTTGTTATGGATGGGATTTATTTTATTTATATACAGAATGATATTATGCCTTTAAACATTATTTTTAACCATCAAATGAAAATTAGTCTTGAATGGATACAATGGGGAATGAATCTCATCGCGTTTGTGGAGATGGTAATCCGTACGTACGCACGAGAGACAATATCATTCTTTTGATATTAAAATCATGTATAATTGGATGTTATATCATATATATAGAATCATTATCATGTTATATTTATTATTTAAATCAATTATACATCATTATTATACCCATCCAAATAATAATGTATTGAATAACAACTATACCACGACGTGGAGACGGTAAGTCGTACGTACCCACGTATGGTGACATGTCTTTCAAAGGATGGATAGAATAATGAATATGGTTGTAACATACTTATAGTAACATCACAGTATATAGAATCTACTGGATTTAATATTTTATTATGGAAACAACAAGGAAATAAGAAGTGGAAGAAGAAAGGAACTTGAAAGATGTGATGAAGTATTTACCTCTTCTTCAGGTTCTTACGTTTGATTTGATCAAAAGGGATACTTAGGTTAGATTTATAACTAATGGAAGGCCTCTAGGATGAAGGGATGACAGTATAGAGGATATTTGTTAAGGGTTTAGCTGATACAAATGGCTTTGAAGGAGCGATTTTGAGAGAAGGGTGAGTTCCCTTTTATAAGAGGGGTGAGGGGCACCTTAAGAAAAGATTGAGATATTATTTTGTAATAAAATAATATTCTGTTTATAAGGACTAAAAATTGATTTATTTAAAAGATAAAGTGGTTATGGGTAGAAATCCTCTCAACCAATAGGTTTTAGGAATGTTTCAGTTACAATTTTAACCTTATATTTTAGATTTAACTCTAAGATAAATTATTTAACTTTTACCGTGTCTTCTTGTATTCTTACACTATATGGTTAATAAACTTACTATAAACTTACAAGAGAACCTCAAGTGGTTCATTAACTACATATATAATATTATTTATGCCCATTGGCCGAACCTTATATTTTTTGTAATAGAATATCAATTAATAATATAATATTTGTTTTAAAAAATTCTTTTATGTCAATTTTGACACTATTTGGTATTTTGTTTTTTTAAAATTCATAAAAGAATTATTACTTCGAAATATTTTATTTAATATATCATTACATGTTATATTAACCTATAAAATTAGTGTAATTCATAAAAAGGCTCAAATTACATTTATTTGGGTATTCATAAAATCAATTATTTTAATATTTCATTAATAACGTAATTACTACATCATCGTTGTGTCATAAATAAATTAAATTATTTAATGTCTAAAAATTATAAAAAAATACCATCATGTAGGAAATATTTTTATCTTTCTAATTAATATTTAAAGTCGAATTTATGTGTAACCCTATATTAAAAAAAATTTAGTTATGAAACTTTTAATTTATCACTTTTAACTCTTCTTTGAATTAAATAATAATAAATTTTCGAATCTAATCCAAGTGGACCTAAATGATCATATTTTATTCCTAAGGTTGTTTTTTGGTCTAATTACACTTATCCAATATAATTAGTACATGTGTTAGGGTAATTATAATATCATTTTTACCGTTAATTACACTATTTACTTTTAACCGTGGTAAATAAAAGTCACAAGTTACTATTCACCAAAACAAATTTTCTTCTTATTGAATAAAATTTTACGTGCTGATTTAAACTGTCTCTCTCGGATTTTTGAAATTCTACTCACAATTTTACTAAAATTATGTTTTATGAAAATTTTCAAATTCTCCTAGAAGGTGGGTAAAAGACCGTAAAAAGTTCACTAAAATTTTATATATCTAATCCTATTATAAAATGACTCCAATGAATTAAATTTAACATATATAGGTATTATGTATCTATTTTGATCTAAAATAAATTTAAATAAAATAATTAATTATTTTTATAAAAAGTTGGTATTAAACAGTAACTCAGTGTTTTTCACTATTCATCAAAAATTGAAAGTTTTTGGAAAAATACCAAACATTCACCCTAATATAATTTAGATATTCTGAATTCGAAAATGAAGTCTATTTTACCAAATTCAAAACATAGAAGTTTCATTTATTAATTTAAAATTAATTCCCGTTGTCAAAACAAAATAGCGTGTTTTTAAAAAAGTAAAAACTATCAAAAGATTGACATGTGTTTATGTCAAATTTAATTGTGAAATTACTTATAATGACAAAAATTGTATTAAACGGTAAAATTATTGTCTAATTATACTTCCAAATAATTAAAATGTATAATTTAACACTATAATTTATTTTGATTAAAAATTTTGTTTTCAGTTAAAATATAGTATTTTTCACCATTCACCCAAATATGAAAGTTATCAGAAAAACACCAATTTTTTTTTGAAACTAAATTTTTATGTTGAAATTATAAATAAGAAGTTTATTTTGTCAAATTGAATATATAAAAGTTTCAAATATGAGATTTAAAGAGGGTTCTCCATTAAAAGACGGTAAAATTTCATTTTTGAAAAATACTTCTTTTATCTTAAAAAAAAGGAATTTTTTCTTACATTATGTGTAAGAAACTCATAATATGGATTCTAAAGTTATAAAGATTATATAAAGTTCCAAATTTAGTTAATACTATTCATAACCACTTTTGAACGGCTAGTTTGGTAAGTCGTGGTGCACTTGAACTCGATGTTGCATATAACGCAAGTTATTGAATTACGTTGAAGAAATAACATACTATGAAATCACGGGGTGTTACATTCTCCCATATTTAAATAAATTGTGTTATTGCAATTTTAATTTGTTCTTCGAAAATAAAAGGTTAAAAATAGAAAAATACCTTTGTGGAAAACCCACATTGGAAATTTGGTTAATAAAATTTAGTCTTAATAAGAGGGAAAGTGAAATGAAAAAGTCACCAACAAATTATGATCTCGATTAAGAGAAAATTGGTGGAAATTTGAGACACATAATTGGAGAAAAAACGTAAATATTTATAGAGAGTGATTGAGGTCATCAATCACAAACAAGTGTAAAATTGAGGGCCTCAAAGCCATCAATATATTATGATTTAAAATATCATCGGTTCAACAAAATATAAGGTATTAGTATAACACATTTTTGTTTTTAAGATCCCTTCCCTAAAGTTTAAGGATTAATTTCTTCATATAATAAAAGAAAAAGAAAAAAGAAAATATAATTGACAAATAGAGCTCCATCCTTTAACTAATTTCTACCACAAACCCATCTTTCACTCTAAAATATAATAGAACATAAAGATAATCTATTTATACTAATCTTATAGGGTTCCAAAAAAATGAATCTATAATTCATCTATTAGAACTTAAAAAAATACATTATACAATCCAGGACATTACGTAGGCTAGTGGTAGGTGATGCACCCTTATCGCCCTTCGGTTGTGGGTTGAAGTCTTGCAGCCTTTCCGGACGCAACAGGTTGTCGCCTGACCTCCGGGTTGTCCTTTTTATAACAATCCAAATATAATATTAATAGTATCAAATTTAAAACTTATTCCATCCAACCTTTAGACTTATCCAAAAATAATTCTGTCCAAACTTACAGTCCAAAATTTATAAGGGAGGTAAATACAATGAAGATCTTTTTTTACGTAATAACATGTGAATACCTTCATCATGTATTCTTTTAAAACATGGTAACACAATGAATTACCATAAAACCATATTGATTACATTAATGATCCCTTATTCCATATAGAATACTAGATATATTCCTTATATAATTTTTTTTAATACTCCAATAATGATGAAATAAACAAACCATTAATCTGTTCCAAGGTAGTCAAGAACATCCAATATAATTTATCAAAATAAACCATATATTATTACAAAATTACTACCTTAGTATCAGAACCATATTAAGGTTTATCTTTCCTCTAACCATGTATGTTCCAAAAAGTTTAACTTGTTGTTAAGTCACTTTTCATAGAACCATATAATCTCAAATCCTCAATGAAATAGCACTACAGTACAATCCTTCTTTATTTACATAACTCATATAACTAGTACATCATTGATAAAACACTCAAATGAAATAATTATTTAATAACAAAATACGAACAATAGTCATTAAACTTCATCTATGGTAGTATCATAACTTGATTATTATCCAATAGGATCATTTGGGGCATACTCTGATGATTTGGACATTGATTCGGATAGTGTCTGAACTCATTGCAGATGAAGCATTGTACATTTGAAACCTTTTTCTTACCGTTGAAATCACGTACTTGGTATACTTTTACTCCATAATTTTAAAAAACTCTCATTCCCCTCAAGCATTTACCAAGGTGATTCTTTCCATAGTTATGACATATGGGAAAATCCTTTTTTCCCCTCTTCCTTTTATCCATCATTCTCTCTACCATCCTTTTCTTCTCTTGCTTCCCTTCAAAGCCATATGATTCAGAGAATTATTTACTTATCTTATTAACACATTATATTATTCCATCAAATATTGATAATATGTGGGAGACTATTTCCCTTATAAATGTTTTCTTAATACCATTAAAGATATTATCCTTCTTAATCTTTCGATCATGAGTATTACTGGAATTCTCATTCCTTGTACTAGGATCCATTTATAAACAATGGAATAAACTAGGTTAGTTTATGAATCGAAATACATAATTCCAAACTTGTAAATTACCTAATGTAAATTGAAAAGATTATGCATATAATATATAATCATAAAATTTTTTCTTTGAGGAAGTATTTATTCATAAACCCTTCATAATGGATTGTAATGAAAATGTGAATTATCCTAAGTATATCCCCTGAGAGTTTCGTAACCAAGAGTGTAACAAGGCTCGTTGTCGTGCACCAGTTCCCGTTTGAGTCTAGCTCAATGTGGTGTTTTCGGGTTTTACCCCTAGGTACATCTATGCCAGAGCCGCCTCTACCTTCTTGTATCTAGACAGGGATGTATTGCTTGGAAAATTCACAAAATCTCTACATTACCAAAATTCATGGAAGTTATTCTATACTAATCCTCAAATTCTATCTTAGGGTAATGTGATCTAATCAGAGTTTATCTAAATATAGTTTACAAGGTTATTGTTAAACTTCCTCTGATACCAACTATAATGCCCCGACCCCAGTTAACCAGATTCATTGCATTATTACCTAAGATTGGCATGATCATAAGGAAATAAAGTCCTGAAATACCGATCAGTTTAGAAGTCTTGGAAAATAGATTACATAAATGAACGTTACTTTACACATTAAAAGATAAAACACAACATGAAAGATCCTTTGAGACCGCCATTAATCCCCTAGATTAACCCTTATTATCAATAATAAAACACTTCTTCAAATCCTAGGAAAATAAAACATAAGAAAGGGGTGAGCTCAAATGCTCAGTAAGGGTAAGAAATAAATCGGAAGATAATATAAATATTAGGCATGATGAATAATTGAAAACACATGCATTTTCAATTAATAAACACACACACTTTTATGGAAGGAATAAGAGCTGAGTAAATAATTCCATAACAAAACATAGTCATTGGTATTCTATTAGTAGAATAACCACATGAAACATCAATATTATTTTCAGAATGAGGGAACGTATAATGATGGAAATTTTGAAACATTTTTTCAAGGCCACGACCAAGACGTCTAAATATGATTAAGGCCTCATCCAAAATCATATATCAATTTGGGAAAGGCCTCTGCCAATTCCACGTTTAGTTGTCTCATGAGACCTATCGATGCATCGAGGAGCTATAGCGGGCTCCACCCATCACTTACTAAGTTCAATACATTCCTCATATGAAAAGGTTGAAATATAACATAAACATTTGTATTAAAACTAGCATACGAAATGTCAATACTTTATCCATAAACCAAGAATGGTATAAAAATAACACATCCAAAGTCAACCATATCAAAAAAACTTCAATATAATATGGAATATTTGTATCATAATAAATCAACTTCAAACAAGTTTAAAATCCATCAATGGATGTTGACATAGATGAAAATTATCTGTAAAATGATTTGAGAGAAATACCCATTTTTCATAAAGTCAATTAAAAGTATCACAATTTGTAAAGGAAGTCATTTAAAGAGATTTTTGAATCAAAGTGTCCCATACCACTTTGAAACTTTTGAAATGAATTGTCATTTCAAAACATTCATGTCCATTTAAATAAATCCATAAAATCATTTTTAAAACATGGACATTATTTTAAAAGGGTATAGATTGATAAATCTTTAAAAAATTTAAAATGATGATCTATTTAAATAGAACCTCCCATGAAACTTTAAAATATTACTTTTGAAAACATTTTTATGAAATATGGGTATTGATGATAAGTATGTCCCAGTAAATACTTACTCATAAACAATCTGGGATAATAATGAGATTGAAGAAATAACCCTTACCTTACACATTCTTTTGGTCGAGGGTATGTTTAACCTCCTGTATAATATTTAAATAATTGTTATTAAATTATATAAGAACCATATACATAATTATTATATCATATATGATCTTATAATAATGCTTTGTTAATAATATTTTAGTATTATCGTCGTTTCAGGGGTTAACTGATTCACTTTCCTTTATATTATTTGTTACGTGAGTAATGTTTGTTATGGATGGGATGTATTTGATTTATATACAGAATGATATAATGTCTGTAAAAATTATTTTTAACCATCAAATGAAAATTAGTCTTGAATGGATACGATGAGGAATGAATCTCATCACATTTGTGGAGACGGTAATATGTACGTACGCACGAGTGACAATATCATTCTTTTGATATTAAAATCGTATATAATTGGATGTTATATCATATATAAAGAATAATTATCATGTTATATTTATTATTTATATCAATTATACATCATTATTATACCCATCCAAATAATAATTAATTGAATAACAACTACACCACGACGTGGAGACGGTAATCCATACGTACGCACGTATAGTTTCATGTCATTCAAAGGATGGATAGAATAATTAATATGGTTGTACCATATTTATAATAAAATCACAGTATATAGAAGATACTGGAGTTATTATTTTATAATAGAAACAACAAGGAAAGAAGAAGTGGAAAAAGAAAAGAACTTGAAAGAGGTGATGAAATATTTACCTCTTCTTCGGGTTCTTCCTTTTGATTTGATCAAATGGGATCCTTAGGTTGGATTTATGACTAATAGAAGGCCTATAGGATGAAGGGAGGACAATTTAGAGGATATTTCGGTAGGGGTTGTCTGAGACAAATGGCTTTGAAGGTGTGATTTTGAGAGAAGTGGGAGTGCCCCTTTATAAGAGGGGTGAGGGGCACCTTAGGAAAAGCTTGAAATATTATTTTATAATAAAATAATATTCTGTTTATAATGGATAAAAATTGATTTATTTCGAAGATAATGTGGGGATGGGTCAAAATACTCTCAACCAATAGGTTTTAGACAAGTTTAGGTTACTATTTTATCTTTATATTTTAGATTTAACTCTAAGTTAAATAATTTAACTTTTACCGTGTCTTCATGTAATCTTACACTATATGGTTAATAAACATACTATAAAAATCCAATAGAACCTAAAGTGGTTCATTAATGACATATATAATATTATTTATTCCCTTTGGGCAAACCTTAGATTTTTATTAATAGAATATCGATTAATAATATAATATTTTCTTTAAAAAATTCTTTTATGTCAATTTTGACACTATTTGGTATTTTGTTTTTGTTAAATTTATAAAAGAATTATTACTTCGAAAAAATTTATTTAATAAATACTAACATGTCATATTAACCTATAAAATTAGTTTCATTCATAAAAAGTCTCAAATTACATTTATTTGGGTATTCATAATATCAATTATATTAATATTTCATTAACATGGTAATTACTACATCATCATTCTGTCATAAATAAATTAAATTATTAAATGTCTACAAATTATAAATAAAATACCAACATGCAGTAAATTTTTTTATCTTTCTAATTAATATTTATAGTCTAATGTATCATATGTGTAACCCTATATTAATAATTTTTTAGTTATGAAACTTTGAAGTTAACACTTTTAATTCTATATTGAATTAAATAATAATAAATGTCTTAATCTAATCCAAGTGGACCTAGATGATCATATTTTATTACTAAGGTTGTTTTTTGTAGAATTAAACTTATCCAATATAATTAGGACATGTGGTAGGGTAATTATAATATCATTTTTACCCTTAATTACCCTATTTACTTTTAACTGTGGTAAATAAAAGTCAAAAGTTACTATTCACCAAAAAATTATTTTCATCTTATTGAATCAAATTTTACTTACTGAGGTTAACCATGTCTCTCATATTTTTAAAATATAACTCACAGATGTGGTAAAATTATGTTTTATGCAAATTTTCAAATGCTCCTAGAAGGTGTGTAAAAGACGGTAAAAGGTTCAATAAAATTTTATATATCTAAACTTATTAGAAAATTTATTCAATGAATTACATTGAACATATATATTTATTATGTATCTATTTTTATCTACAATAAATTTAAATAAAATAATTAATTATTTAAATAAAATGTCAGTTTTCAACAATAACTCAGTGTTTTTCACTATTCATCAAAAATTAAAAGTTTTCAGAAAAATACCAAAAATTCACCCTTAGATAATTTCGAAATTACGAATTCAAAAATGAAGTCTATTTTACCAAATTTATAACATATAAGTTTCATTTATTAATTTAAAATTAATTCTCGTTGTCAAAAGAAAAAAGCGTGTTTTTAAATAACTAAAAATTATCAAAAGATTGACATGTGTTTATGTCAAATTTAATCGGGAAATTACTTTTAATGACCAACATTTTATTAAATGGTAAAAATATAATCTAATTATACTTCCAAACCTTTAAAATTTATAATTGAACACTATAAATTATTTTGATTAAAAAATTTGTTTTCAGTTAAAATATAGTATTTTTCACTATTCACCAAAATATGAAAGTTATCAGAAAAACACCAAAAATTTATTGAAACTAAATTTTTATGTCATGATTCTAAAGAATAAGATTATTTTGTCAAATTGAATATATAAAAGTTTCAAATATTGGATTTAAAAAGGGTTCTCCACAAAAAGGAGGTAAAATTTCATTTTTGAAAAACACTTCTTTTATCTGAAAAAAATGAATTTGTTCCTAAATTATGTCTACGAAACTCATAATATGGATTCTAAAGTTATAATGATTATATAATGTTCAAAATTCAGTTAATACGTTTTATAACTATTTTTTAACGGCTAGTTTGGTAAGTCGTGGTGCGCTTGAACTCGGTGTTGCGTGTAGCGCAAGTTATTGAATTACTTTGAAGAAATAATGTACTATGAAATCTTGAGGTGTTACAATGTATCTTAAACAAAAATGAAATTTATCTTACGATTATCTCTAACCACAAATCTTACATGCATCACAACCTCATATTGTTTTATGCAAGAAGATAAATTATTTTATGCTGAAGTCACTAATCAGATTTATATGAAGTAAATTGGTTTTAATTTAGATATCTTCAATGAACCCGCCCTAAAAATAAAAGATAAAACATAAAAAATTTAAGAGCACAATTTAAAATTTTAAAAACAAGATATATACGATAAATTAAGCTAAACACAAATAACATTAATTACTTAATTATTAACAAGTGATACAAATAAAATAAATAATTAACATTAAATTTTAGAACTTAAAATCAATATTTTAGAACTTAAAATCAATATTTTCGAGAAAAAAAATTAATAATTAAAGAAACTAATTAAGTATAAAAGGAATAAAATACTCATTAATTTAATCATTTATAACATATTAATCAACAATTTACTATTTAACAGTAAATAAATTTCATCCCTAAAATTAACCAAAAAAATACACAATTAAATACTAAAATCATAAATTATTTATCATAAAAGATTCTATACTAAAATTTCCAAAGGATATGCAGTCATGATACTTCCTAGTCCTTTAGTTTTCATATACAGAAACACCAACATGTCCATATAGGGTTGGATAAACCCAAAAGAATATTTTCCTCCAGAGATTCCAATTTGAATAATTTGGATTTTCAATTAATTGATACCAACAATTGTTTGAAAGAGGTGAAAAACTTATGGGTTATATTATACTCCTCCTTGGTCAATCCATCATTGGTTACATCTAGTGATCAACATGTCACTTGTGCTTTTAATTATCTGGGTACTCATCATTTCTGCTCCATCATTTAAGCCCATAATGGGTATCAATACCGTAGGAGTCATTGGATTGACATTGAGTCTGTCAAATCTGTTATCACTAGTCCATGGATCATCCTTAGTGATTTTAAATCAACTATTAATCTAGCTGATAGGATGAGGGATGTGACTAATTCCATATCCCATAGGAAATTCAAATCCTGTATTGAACATAATGTCCTAATTGAGGTCAATCTGGTAGGTTCAAAATACACATGGTATAAGAGCCATCTTAATAGATTTGTGGAAAGTAAAGTTGATAGGGATTTTGTTAATGAGGCAATACTGGATACTTGGGACTCCATTTCCTACAAAAACTTATCATTACATAACTCTGATCATTATCCATTTTTATATTTATTGAGTAATGAATCCAATTCCCCTGTCCCCATCAGGTTCAACAATGCTTGGGTAACTCATCCCGAATTTGGGGAACATGTTTATGATTTTTGGAAATATGTGGATTATATAAATTATTCGTTTTAATGTGTCCTCAAACTTATATTTCTTAAAGGGAATAAGAAATTTTTTTTGTAATGATCATTTTATCTCCCTTGATACCGAAATATCACCTCTTGAGGCCTCTATTCTGTATATTCAGGAGAAAAACACCTACAATGAATTCTCTGATGATGTTTTGAATGAATATGATTTGGATTTTAAGATTAATAATAACATAAACCTTAAATATTCCATGCAAAGGGAAGCCTTTATATCCAAATGGTGAAAGCATGGTGATAGAAATTCTAAATTTTTCAACTCCCTCCAAAAATCCAAGAATGTCTCCAAACCTTTATCCTTTCTCAAAATTGATGATCAGATTATGGAAAATAGACATGTAATATTAGAGCATGTTGTCTCAATATTAAAGGACATTTTCATTGGATCTTCTACCATCACTAACCGAATGGATGTGATTATTCCATGTCTTCTTAATCAGGAGGATAATTCTAGGCTCACATTTCCTCTATTGTAATATGAGATTAAGGAGTCTTTCATTGGAATCAAGCTTGAGATCTCTCTTGGCCTAGATAGTTTCAAAAACTTATTATTTCAAATTTATTGGGAGGTCATCCATTTTGATATTTGTAGGCTTGTTCTTCAGTTCATTAAATGTGGAATTCTCCCTCATGGAATTAATGCACATTTTCTCACCCTTATACCAATAGTGGACATTTCCAATGAGATTCACCTCTTTTGGATGATTTCAATGGTTAATGCCATCTAAAAAATTATTATAAAAATCTTTACTATGATATTGGACTCTGTATCAGGTAATATTATTTCATCAAATCAGTTTGGATTCTTCAAGGGAAGGGATATTGATGACTATCTCATCACTACATCAAAATGTTTCAAACTTATCAAGAAACCCACTAGGGGAGGCAATATTTCTCTTAATCTTGATGCTAAAAAAGATTACAATATGATAGATTAGAATTTCATTTTCAAGGTTCATACTAATTTTAGTTTTGATGATATTTTTATTAATTGGGTTAAAATAATTTTGGGTTCTAAACATATCTAAGTTCTTATTAATGGTTTCCTTGAAGTCTACCTTACTTTCTATAGGGGTTTCAGGAAAGGTGATCCACTTTATGTAGTGATTTTTTCTATTGCAGAGGATTATCTCAGTAGGATAATTTCCATCATGGATGGAAATAGAAAATTAAAATCTATTTGTGATGGTAGAGGATTTTCCACCACTACCCATCTGCTATATGAATATGACATCAACCTTTTCACTAAATGGGACAAGATAAATATCAAGCACATCAATAAATAAATATTTCATTATGAAGACGTCTAAGGTTGGGAAATTAGTTGGAAAAAATCATTTATCTACTTTGGAAGGAACATCTCCACTGCCAGAAAAACTAACACTATTAGGGAGATGGGAATTAGAGAGGGAGTTTTTCCATACATTTATTTGTTGTTCCTATGTTTTTAGGAAGACCAAAGGATTGTTATTTTCTAGTATCATTGGCTATATTAGAATAAAAATTTCCTCCTGTAAAGGAAATTTTTATCCATTACTAGTCGTGCTCTCCTGGTTAAATCTGTCATCATTGAAAAATCTTTCTGCTCTTTCATGGGGTACAAATGGTCTGCTTCACTCATCAATAATATCAATATTTCAATTAAGAAATTCATTAAGAGTGGAAAAATCTTGTATATGAGGTTAGCCACTATCTCAAGGAACACATATTACAAGCCTTATGATGTCTGAGGTTTTGAAATTAAAAATATTTGATACTTTAATTATTCCTTGAAAGCTATTTTTATGTAGAGGATGTAGGATCGAAATAATCAATGTAGATACTCAACATACAAGGGGGGGGGTGAATTGTACACATTAAAAATTATTTGTAACTTTTAAAGATGATTATGTTTAACAAGGTTAAATAAGGTAAATTCACTAAACCTCTTAGTTCACTAAACATTCTAGGTTACAGAAATATGGTTCTGGTAATTTAGGTTCTGGAAATATGGTTCCGGAAATGAAAATTAAGAAAACATTACAAGAACAAAGATTCTACCTTAAAGCGTATAGAATCTTACTAATCAGAGTACAAGTATAAGGAAGTATAAGATAGTTACACTTTCCTCAACAATCAAAATTTAGTGAAAAAATAAACTTGTAACAAAACAAGAAACAAGAATAAACTCTTTTAAACTAAAGAGAAGGGTATCCAATAACCTAGGATAAAGGTCCCTTTATTTATACTTTCAAGAAAGTATATCTTACCTACACCTGGGTAAGCCCCCAATCCGAATATTGGTATCTGTCTTTCTATCCCCAAAAGCCCTCAAACTTCAAGGTAGTCGGCACCTCTATCTTCCTTAGCAAGGAAGTCCTCAAAATTTATGGTAGTCAAACCTCTGTCTTCCTATCCCCAAAAGCCCTCGATTATACACAACAACAATCAGAGTCGCATGAAGCAATCTGAACAAGATGTTCTGTAGGCACTAAGCATGAGAGTCTCTCTCTAGAAATCACTTCAACAACATGAAATCTCTAGAGTAGTAGAATAGTGTTGAGGTCTTTCAAATGATATCCTATTTATAAGAACATATCCAATGGTCAGATCCCTCCTCCAACATTCATATTTTTCCTTAAATCTTAGAGGGACCTGTACACTTGTCACTCAAACAATGGTTAGTCAGTAACTGAAATCACGACATCGTTTTATGAAAACAAACAAGTGTAGGTTTAAATATGGTTACATAACCAAACTCAAATATTCGGAGTGTAAGCAAACAAAAGTTCAGAGTCTAACCAAGAAAGAATATTCAGAGTCTATAGTACAATGATATTCGGATTCTGTTTATCAGGGAATTCGGAGTCAAAGCTCATCATAATTCTTATCCATAATTCTGAGTCGAACTTCCTAAAAGTTCGTAATCAGAATTCGTAGTTAAACTTTATAAAATTTTGTAATCAGAATTTGAAGTCGATCTTTGTAAAAGTTTGTAATCGGAATTCGGAGTAGAGCATTATAAAAGTTCGAAATCAAAATTTGGAGTAGAACTTTATAAAAGTTCGTAATCAGAATTTGGAGTATAACTTTATAAAAGTTAGTAATCAGAATTCGGGGTCGATCTTTATAAAATATCGTAATTAGAATTTGGAGTAGAAGTTTATAAAAGTTCCTAATCAGAATTCGGAGTCGAAACTCAGAAGAGTTCGTGATCAGAATTCTGAGAATTCAGATCCTAAAATAAAATTATTCATATCTAAGTATTTATAGGATTCTAAGGTTTTAAAAATGAAACCGAATTTTTACACATATAAAATTGTAACATGAACAATGAAAACATGGTAATGATAAAATTAACTTTGAGTAAGGAATATTTTCATTAAGGAAGGAAAATTTCCCTTATCAGGATAAAATACATTTTACCATGAGATAGGTATTTGTGATTTTCAAAACATGAAGGAATGGAAAAGTCATAAGGAAACTTTATTGACTCAACAATCTCTCCCCCCTTTGGAAAGCACAAAATCCTTACAAAAGAGAATATAAGGACTTTGAAAATAAAACTCATCTCCCTTTAATTATGGGAAATGATGAATACGACTAACACCCCTTAGGATTTGGAAAACTAAGAATCATATTCTAGTTTTTCGGAGTGAGATTTTTATTATCTTGAGTGAAAAAATTTCTATAATGGAAAATCCCCCTTCGATAAACACCCCCTTACATAGGGATATTTCTTCATTGCTTAGTATTATTTTTCCTTTCTCCCCCTTTGTGATTTTCAAAAATAATTTAATGGAATGGAAAAGAAATTATAGTACCTGAAATATTAGTACAAATATCCAAACAAAAAACAAGCAACCAAAATTTCATTAAGATAAGATGAAATTGTACAATGAATAAAATACAACAAAAGATCGGACTGGATCTATTTTCCCTCCTTCCTTGGGTATCAATTTCTTCACTATGGTTTTCAGCTTCTTTATCTTGTTGTGTTCTTCCTTTGTTTCCTTCTCTAAGGCTTTGATATTTTCTTCCTGGGCCTTCAGAGCCTCTGCCTGAGCATTCAAGACTTCTTCCTGCTTCACAAGATTCTATTCGATCTCGATCTGTAGATCCCTTTCCCTCTTCCAGATTTGAACAACAGATTACAATTTCCCATTCATATCTTTTACCTCTTGAATCAGAGTATTTTTCTCAAGTCTTATCTTTTCATCAAAACGATTTATTAGATCCTTGATCTTAACATATTCTATTTCAAAAGCCTCCTTGACACCATCTTGGAACTCATCAAGTTTTATCATATCTTGTACTGATTTCTTTGACCAGCTGGTTATTTTCTTAAAATATTTTCTGTGAGCTTCGTAGCTAATAAGGAAAGTTTTGAAATCAGCCTCTATCTTTACACACTTATCCATTACCATGGATACAAAATCCAATTTCTGGATCAAGGTGTGTTGAAGCATCTAACATCTAGAGTCTATGCTTGAAAAAGTTGGAATGGTCCCAACAAGCTTCTTCAAGGATTGTTCAACAAAATCATGTCCTAAGGAAGTTGATTCTGAATCTAAAACCTTGCTATGTGATGGATCTTTATCTAGATCAACAAGATTCCTCTTCGAAGATCCATAAACTTCCTTCTTCTTTGAAACAATTTTAGAAGGTGTATCCTCAACCACCTTTTCCCCCTTATCAGTTCTGGGAACATCCTCCTCATTCGGAGACTCATGTTCGATGTAAGGCAGCTGGAAAATTCTATCCTCATCAATATTTTCTTTCTGAGCTCCGGCCTCAGTATTTTTAGGGTGTATGAAATCATGATTTGAACTTTCTTCATCAGACAATTTATTATCTTCTTCTTCACCCTTCTCTTCATCCTTCCCTTCATCCTTCCCTTTATCCTTTCCAGGAGTAGCTAAATTCAAAGACTCTGCTTCAGAAGTTCATATTGTCAATTTTTCGGATGGATTTTTCTTTTCATGATAATATTCAACTTGATTTATAAGGTCTTCGGTGCCACCACTACTTTCCTTTTCTTCTTATTCTTCTAATACCTTTTCTTCAACAACCTTTTCTTCAAAAATATTTTCTTTGGATTTTTCTGGAGTGAAAAATTTCTTTCATGGAGTCTCAGGTAAAGCCTCAACCAAGAATGATTTCGGTACTATGATGTTCTCGAATGCTATTTTAGTATCCCTCAGAAGGGATTGCATAATATCAGTCTCATACATCTACTTCTTTAAGTTCTTTTCCTTAGCTTGCTACTCAAGATCATCTGCTTTCTTCTCTTTTAAATCCTTAGCCTCAGTAGGATCCAAACCAATACTTGGCTCCCCTACATTCTTATTCTTTTTGTCTTCCCTCCACTTGGCTACAAAATCATCTAGATAGGGTTTTTTTTCTTGGCCTTTGGAGGTGCGGATTGGGTTCCTTTAGTCTATTTAACTACTACTTCTTTCAACTTCCTCTTCTTTCCATATTTTTTGAAGGTTCGGGAACTTCTTGATCCTTTGGATCAGCTACAACCTCTTCCTCTAGTAGGTCATAGAATTCTATGGATTCCTTATCAAAACCAATATTCATTCTCTTCAGAGTATCATCACTTACTAACATAACTTTTCAATTCCTTGACATTGTACTGCAAGGAATCCTTAAAGATTCAAGGCACCGAACAATTAATTTAGAGGGGATAGCCAAGTATATAATAATATGAGCTCTCAGATTTCCATTCTTGATATTCTCTATCATAATGAGTATATGCTTCATCAGGTTTATCTTCCTTAGATTCACCAGAAAATCTAGGATATACATATCAATCATCTTCAAGGTGTCCTTATCACCTTTTCTCGGAATGATAAAACCATGAACCCACAATTCAAGGATTTGATTACTTGTAGAGAGATGAGAAATCATTGGAGTCTTGAAATAAGTAAGACTAAGGCACTCCATATATTTCACCAAAACAAAACTTCTTTTGACATCTGGTAACTTGTGGGACCAAAATTCAGCTTCCCCTTCACAAGACAACCCAACCAATCTAGAAACCTTGGTGTATGAAAGGGCATAAGTTTTACCATAGCTTTTGAAAGAAAATTTACTTCTCCCTTCTTCCTCGAAAAAACTGACTGCCTCAAAAAACTCAATAAAAAAATCCGGATAAACTAAATCCTGAGCTCTAGCTTTGATATAAAGACACTCTCCCATCCATTCATCTTGATGTGTTTGGAGATAATCAAACCATATTTTTTTATGAAATTATGATGTACTAACCTCTCTCTATAAATATTCCACCCCGAAATTGGCTTGATAGTTGATATCTCTTCAGAAGGAGCTTCAACAGACACTTAGATTAGAGGAAAACTCCGAGAAGTTCGGAACGACCTTAAGTAGAAGGTCAGAACTTCAACACGTGAGAGCTTGAGATCGATGTGGGACAACCCTTTGGGGGTCCTTTATATAGGTGTTGGAAGCGATGATTTAACTTCCAAATTCGATTCAATGGCTGAAAATCCTACTGATCAGATCTGACGGTTGATATGATAGCTGTAAGAAATATTTGGTAGGATCCGATATTTTGAGGTTTTTAAAGGAAAACAATCGGATTTAAGGAAAAGAGAGTCCAAAATTTTTTAAAACAAAAAAAAAATACCAAGAAGTAAAATATGATTACGGAAAATTAAGAAAAGAAATCATACCTTTTGGATTTCCAGGAAGATTATTCGTATTGAGGAAAATTATTCTTGAAGATCTTAAGATTCTGGAAAAAAATTTGACTACGAAAATCTCCATTATGAAAAACATCAATAAAAAAAATCATCATTATGAAAATTTCATGTACAAAAATATTCAATACGAAAATTTCAAGTATAAAAATTCCCATTACAAAAATTTCAAGTACGAAAATCTTCATTACGAAAATTGGAAAAAACTAACTAGGAAAAATTTCATTATGAAAATTTTGGAAAACAACTTCATTATGGAAATTTTGAAAAACTTCATTATGAAAATATTCATTACTAAAGATTTGAAAAATTGACTATAAAAATTTCATTACGAATTTTTTTTGAAAGTCTTAACAAGAAAATGTACTCCCCCTATAAAAAGGAGTTTATTATTGTAAGGAGATAGATTTATACAGGAAGTTAACAAGGAATATTACCTTATGGTTATCATTTCTAACTTCTATTTAATGTATTCAAATCTATCAGAGGTTAAATATTTTGTGAAAATATCAGCAAGTTGATCTTTCGTTCTGATAAACTGACGAATTATATCTTTTTTTTGTGTGATCTCTAAGAAAGTGATTCCTAATATATATGTGTTTTGAATGTGAGTGATGTGTAGGGTTTTTACTAAGGGAAATGGCACTTGATTTATCACACAAAATTTGTGTTTTGGTAGAACTCATACCACAGTCTGTGAGTGTGTGTTGAATCCACAATACTTGAGCACAACTACTTCCAGCTGCTACATATTCAGCTTTATAAATGGAAAGTGCTACTGAGTGTTGCTTCTTGCAAGACCAAGAAACTAAAGAATCTCCTAGAAAATGAAAAGTTCCGGATGTACTTTTTCTATCAATTCTATATCCACCAAAATCAGCATCTGAAAAACTTTTCAAAACAAAATCATTTTTATAAGTATAAAATAGTCCTAAATCCATGGTTCCCTTTAAGTAGAAAAACATTATTTTCACTGCTTTTAAATGATATTCTTTTGTATTGGATTTATATCTAGCACATAAGCATACTGAAAAAATAAAGTCTGGACAACTAGATGTCAAATATAGTAATCTTCCTATCATTCCTCTAAAAGATGTTTGATTCACTAGTTTCCCAGCTTCATCAAGATCAAGTGAGTTTTAGGTGACAATAGGAGTACTAATACTCTTATTTTTGTCATATCCATAATTTTTAATAAGATCTTTAATATACTTATGTTGAGATATATAGGTTCGTTATGGTTTTTGAGAAATTTGAAAACCAAGGAAAATGTTAATTCACCCATCATACTCATTTAAAACTCAGATTTCATTAGATCCGCGAAGGAATCAGTTAACGATTACTGAGTTGAACCAAATCTAATGTCATCGACATAAATTTGAACACTCAAAATATTTTTTTATCTTTCTTTATAAAAATTGTTGTATCTGCATTTCCTTTAACATAATTATTTTGACGCAAAAATCCTATAAGTCTATTATACAAAGATCTAGGTTCTTGTTTAAGGCCATATAAATCTTTGGTATGTTTAAAAACATGATCAGGATTTTTTGTATCTTCCAAACCATGAGGTTGTTCCATATAATATCCCCTTGAACAAAACCATTAAGGAAAGAACATTTCACATCTATTTGAAAAAGTTTTAAGTTTCATAATTCTGCAAAGGAATGTAGAATATGAATAGATTCATGTCTAGCTACGGGAGTATAAGTTTCTTCATAGTCTATTCCTTCTTGTTTATAATATCCTTTAGCAATAAATCTATCTTTATTTCTTACTATGACTCCATTTTCATCACATTTATTTCTGATGACCTATTTTACTCCAATTATCATAGTTTCCTTAGGTCTTTCAACCAGAGTCCAGACTTTATTCCTTTCGAATTCATTTAGTTCATCTTGCATGGATTTGATTCAATCATCATCACCTAAAGCCTCATCAGTGCTTTTTTCCTCTAATTGGGAAAGAAATGCTAGATATTCTACTTCATTCCTTAAGGAACTTCTAGTCCTAACACGTTGATTTACATCACCAATGATAGTATCACCAGGATGAATTTTTAGAAACAATGGATTTGGGTTTTGTAAAACCTGTTCATCAACATATGGTAAGAAGTCTTCTAGAGTAAATGTTTCAGAAACAATTTCTTGAACATTTTCCTTATCAGAAATATATTCTATCAAGGGTTGAAAATCAATTTTTGAAAACACATCTGAATATATAGGTTGAGGTTGTTTAAAAACAAAAGGATCAGTTTCATCAAATTTAACATGTACTATTTCTTCAATAGTACAAGTATTTTTATTGAAAAATCGATAAGCCTTAGAAGTTGTGGAGTAATCTAAAAAAATTCATTCATCATATTTTAGTGTGAATTTATGTAAATTATCTTTAGTATTCAGAATGAACACTTTGCAACCAAAAACCATGAAGTAGGATAGTCTAGGTTTTCTACCATTACTTAACTCATAAGGTTTTTTATTAAGAAAATGCCTAATTAAAACCTGATTTATAGTATAACAAGTAGTACTTACAGCTTCAGCCCAGAAATGTCTTGCTATAGAATATTCACTCAACATGGTTCTTGTTATCTCTTGAATAATTCTATTTATTCTTTCAACAACACCATTATTCTTAGGAGTTCTCAGTGCTGAGAAGTTATGATTAATTATTTTTCTACTACAAAAAGTTTCGAAATCAGAAATCCTAAATTCTCCTCTATGATCACTATGAATATTTTTCAATGGAAGGTTTTTCTCATTTTTAACTTGGGCTCTAAAACTATTGAAATACAAAACATATTCCGAATTCTCTGCTAGAAAATAGATCCATCTTTGCTAGAAAATTTACCCACATAAATCTAGTGTAATAATCAACTAAGAAAAATACATAATACTTTCCACCAATACATCCAGTTTGTGTAGGACCAAAAATATCCACATGCACCCACTGTAATTCATCAGTTGTTGAGATTTCACCAACTGATTTAAAACTATATTTATGTTTCTTTCCATATTGACAAGGATCAGAAACTGTTGAAGAATCAAATCTAAGCTCCAGTACATCCTTAACTAGACTTTTCTTAGAGAGTTTGAATATATCTATAAGGTTATAGTGTCCTAACCCTCTATTCCATAACTAATAATGATATTCCATTTCACTAAGCTCGAATGTCCCGAAGGCCTTCATTTTTATTTTATTATAGATAATCCCCCATTTTAAGGGATGAAGGGGAACTCGTAAATGACCCGTAGGCCCAAGGCACAAGGCCTAACATGACCCATAATACATTGCACTAAGACAAGCTAGACCTTGTCTCCTAAGGTATTCTAAGTTTAGTGTGTATACATTCTCTTGCCTATGGGAAGAAAGAATAAACTCTTCCTTGGAATTGTGTACTAAGCACTTATCATTTCTAAAATTTACAAAGTAGCCTTCGTCGCATAATTGACTTATGCTAATGAGGTTGTGCTAAAGACCCTTAACAAATAAAACATTTTAAATCAATGATTTTACAAGAAGAAAAATTTTACCTATACCAATAATTTATCCCTAAGCATTATCTCCAAAAGTTACTTTTCCTTCTTTTGTTTTGATAATCGTTTCAAAGAAGTTTTTGTTACCAGTCATATGCCGAGAACATCCACTATCCATGTACCATGTATTGTTGTCGGTACTCTCTTTATTTTCCAGAAAATATTAAAAAGTTAGGTTTTCGGAATGCAAACTTGCTTGGATCTGGAAATTTCAGTAAGAAAAATCATTGGCACCCACATTTTCTTAGAAAAATAGTCTTTATGAAAACCTAAAGATTGAAATTTATTCAATGATTAGTTTTTCTTCCAATTTCCACCACTTTGACATTTAGTATAAAAATGGGATCTTGAAAGAACAAAGTAATTGTTTTTAAAAATAGGTTTTTCCTGAGAATAACCTAAACCCTAATTATTACCATGAGGTCGGATTTGAGAAAATATCTTGTCAAAATTTTCCTGACCTGAAGTAAAATTTTCAAGGAGTTTAATCAAATAAAAAATCTCAGACATTAGTCATAAAACTAAATTCCTATCCTCTGGGATAATAGACTTAGAGTTGAGTTTATCCTCTAAAACATTTTTTTATAAAGACAAAATTTTAAGATCCTTAAGAAGTTTATCCTTCTCATAATTAACTTTCTCAAGTTTCTAAGAATTTTTTTCTATAACATCATCTTTCTTATCAAGATCTTGGGAAAGATCCAAAATTTCTTTTATCAAAATAGATTCTCTAGAATTTTCTTTCTCAAGTTTCTTAGAAACTTTAAAATTTATTTTTCTAGTAACTTAGCAAATCTAGAAACCTCTTTATATGAAGGCAAATAATTATCATTATCAGATGAAGAGGATTTTTCATCCAAATAAAAATCTCTATCTGGAAAATTTTCACTTAAGGATAAATTATTCAAGGAATCGGCAGTTCGTACCTTATCCATAAAACAATGATTTTGAAATGGACCTATAGCTATCAGACCAATATTCTTCTGCTCAGAAGATTCATATTCTGAATAATCATCTCATGAATCTCCACCACTGGCACTCCAAGTGTCATTGGATTTCAAGGATTTCTTATGCATTGATCTGTAGAACTTCTTCTTGTTTCATTCATAGTTTATGTCTTTCTTGTCTCTTTTCTTAAGAAAAGGAAAATCAGGTCTACTGTGACCATTTCTTCTACATTCATAGCATGTCACTTATCCATATTTCTTATCTTTCCCATCTTTCTTCTTGTATCTATATTTAAAGCTCTTCTGTCCAACAATCTTGTTCATCCTTCGAGCAAGATTTTCTAACTCATTTTTTGAATACTCACTTTCACTGGACTCAGATTGAATAATAAACTTGTTAGATTTAGATCTAGTAACTCTATCACGAGTCTTGTCTTTAATATGATTTGTAGTGGTTGTAAAATCTAAAATTTCATTTCCATTCTTCATATTATTATTATCATCATATCTCTTCATTCTGGTTTCATGTTGAAGAAGAGTTCCAAAAAATTCATCAAGAGAAATCTGAGTAACCTTCCTATTCTCATCTATAGCTGTTCTTTTGGATTCCCACTCATTGGGCATGATATCTATAATCTTATCAACAGGAGATTCATCATCTAAAAATTTCTCACCCATGTATTGTAAGCTGTTGACAATAGTCATAAATCTTTTTTGTACCATACATATGGGTTCTCCATAAAAAAATAAAAAACAATGATACCCATCTCTGATCATGGCTCTTCTTCTTTCAATGACTTTGGAAGTTCCAAAGTGAGTAACTTCAAGCTTCTTCCATATAAAATTTTATACTTCACAAGATTAAATTTGGATATATATATATATATATATAAATATATATATATATATATATATATATATATATTTCTAGTCAGGGAACAATGCAAAGTATTACATACCTTATAATTCAATTGATATTCATGCTTTTCATGATTGGTGAAAGTACTAACTTTCTTGTCAGGGATTTTATAACCTTCAGTATGCATAACAAAATTATCTACTCCAATGTTGATAACAAAAGTCTTCATAATATCTCTCCAATATTCGTAACCATTTCCATCAAAATGGGTGGTCTTGTAGGATTGATATTGTCAATGGAACCAACATTCATTCCTGTCATCTTAAAAAAATATATTTCCAAACAAACTTGTTAATTGAAAAAGTTTGGATTCAATAAAGATATTCCTAAGTAGGGAAAATATTGTGAACAAAGAAAACTTGAGCAAGGAAAACTTATATGTGAATATAAGTATTTCAGAGACCTCCTCTGATACCAATTGTGGGAAAAAAAATAATCAATTTAGATGCTCAATATACAAGAGGGGGAGGGGGGAGAATTGTACACTTTAAAAATTCTTTGGAACATTTAAAGATGATTATGTTTAACAAGGTTAAACTAGGTAAATTCACTAAACCTATTACTTCACCAAACATTCTAGGTTCCAGAAATATGGTTCCAAGAATTTATGTTCTGGAAATATGGTTCCGGAAATGAAACTTAAGAAAAGTTTTCAAGAACAAAGATTCTACCTTAAAGAGTATAGAATCCTACTAATCAGAGTACAAGTATAAGGAGGTATAAGATAGTTATACTTTCCTCAACAATAAAAATGCATCAGAAAAATAAACTTGTAACAAAACAAGTAACAAGAATAAACTCTTTTAACCTAAATATAAGGGTATCCAACAACCTTGGATAAAGATCCCTTGATTTATACTTTCAAGAATGTCTGTATTACCCACACCTGGGTAAGCCCTCAATCCGAAGATCGGTATCTGTCTTGCTATCCTTGAAAGCCCTAAAACTTTAATGTAGTTGGCACTTATGTCTTCCTCAGCAAGGAAGTAATCGAACTTTAAGGTAGTTGAACCTATGTCTTCCTATCCTCGGAAGCCCTCGATTGTACACAACAATAATCAGAGTCGCACGAATCAATCTAAACAAGATGTTCAGTACACACTAAGCATGAGAGTCTCTCTCTAGAAATCACTTCAACAGCATGCAATCTATATAGTCGTAGAACAGTGTTGAGCTCTTTCAAATGAGCTCCTATTTATAGAAACATCTCCATCTGTCAACTCCCTCATCCAACTGTCATATTTATCCTAAAACCTTGGAGTGACCTGTACACGTGTCACTCAAACAACTTTTAGTTAGTAACTGAAATCATGACATCATTTTATGACAAAAACAAGTGTAGGTAAAAATATGGTTACATAACCAAACTCAAATATTTGGAGTGTCAGAAAACAAAATTTTGGAGTCTAACCAAGAAAGAATATACGGAGTATATAATACAAGGAAATTCATATTCTGTTTATCAGGGAATTCGGAGTCGAAGCTCATCAGAATTTGTATCCAGAATTCGGAGTCGAACTTCATAAAAGTTCGTAATCAGAATTCAGATATAAACTTTATAAAAGTTCGTAATCAGAATTAGTAGTTGATCTTTATAAAAATTTGTAATCGGAATTCAGAGTAGAACTTTATAAAAGTTGGTAATCAGAATTTGGAGTAGAACTTTATAAAAGTTTGTAATCAGAATTCAGAGTAGAAATTTATAAAAGTTTGTAATCAGAATTCGGAGTTGATCTTTATAAAAGATTGTAATCATAATTTGGAGTAGAACTTTATAAAAGTTTGTAATCAGAATTCAGAGTCAAAACTCAGAAGCGTTCGTAATCAGAATTTTAAGAATTCGAATCCTAAAACAGAATGCTTCATATATAAGTATTTATAGGATTTTGAGGTTTTAAAAATGAAACCGAATTTTGACACTTAAAAAATTGTAACATTAACAAAGAAAACATCATAAGGATAAAATTTTCTTTGAGGAAGGAAGATTTTCCTTAAGGAAGGAAAATTTCCCTTATCAGGATAAAAATAAATTTTACCTTAAGATAGGTGTTTGTGATTTTCAAAACATGAAGGAATGGAAAATTCATAAGGAAACCTTATCGACTCAACAGAGGATCATCAATGAAAATATATAGGGATTAATATTTATTCATGATAGATTTATGAATAACATAAAAAGTGTAAATCATAATCATTTTGATTCCTTTATTTCTCCTGATATTAAATATATCTTCTCTATAATTGACTCTCAATCCAGATGGTTAAACCTAGAGACTCATCTCTTCAATTTTGGACTGTTAATTGGACGAGTGATCACTTATTTTATTCTATTATAAAATATGATTCAATTATATATTTGGGTATAACAATTAATTTCTAACTTGATATCATGGACGATCTGGCAGATTACATCAAAGTTATCATTCACAATTACTGTTTCTCTTAAATGGGTGACTTATGGGCATGAGAACCTTCTTCAAATGGTTTTCTAACTTCCAAGTTATTTCATCGACACTCAACATTATCTAATAAGGATATCCAATGGAGTGGTAAAATGAGTAGGCACTTTATCAAACCCTCCAGATCTATTCTCATTCGGATGCGGGCACACATGAAAATTCCAGTGGATGATTTTTTGCAGACATGTAGCGTCTCTCTGTGTTCATCATGTTCAATCTATCATCAACATAGAGAATAAATTCATCACTTGTTTCTATGTTGTGTCATTAATTATTCAATGTGAAATTCTCTCTCACATGTATTTGAAGTTCATTTGCCTCAGGGTTCTTATGTTCAATATTTCCTAAAAAGATGATCTGATCTACTGCTTTCACATCATCTCCTAAATTTATTTCAGCTTTCTACAGTGGAGTTGATCCACACCATATAGAATGATCTCAACAAATAGATTCACAATCATGTCATCTTCAATCCTCATACTATTTTGGTCAATCTTCTTGTTTCTATTAGAGACACTAATATCTATCGAATGGATTATTTTCGAAATTGAATTCACGATTTTTCTGTTCTCAAAAGGATTAGAGTCAAGGGTAACTTTCATCCTCCCTATGGCACAATTGAAGTCTTCCAGCAGTTTCCTTTTGATGGATGGGTCAATAATTATACTGATGGTTTGTTAAGTGGTAATCCGAGTCCATTTGTTTATGGATCTATTTTCAGAGATAATCAGAGAGCTGTCCTTGGCTGTCTTTATGGCTCATGTGGAGTTTCTTCTTCTCTTGAAGCGTAGATTCTTGGTATTATCACTACGATTGAGCAATCCAAATATCAATTCCAGATCGATATTTGGATTGAATGTGACTCTACCATTATTGTTCTAGCCATAAAAGTAGGATCTTCTCATCTTTCTTGTAATATTACAAATAAAAGGGTCAAATTCTTGTATTTATTTTCATCTAATGATTATATTATCATTCATGTCTATAGGAAATCTAAATTAGTTGTGGATGGACTTGAAAATAAATTAGATAATGGTATAGATCATTCATGGTCTCCTTAGGTTCTAGATGATCTCATGTCACTACTTTAGAGGGATCAGTGTAAATATACCATTTTTTAACTTTGGTGATCTTATTAATTTCATTAATAAAAGAGTCTTTCTTGTCTGGGAATGGTCTCATCTATAACGTCCTTTTTTTGAGCTAGAACAAAATCCATAGGTATTTGAACTGTTGGCGTTTACTGGATGGGTCATTTTTAAAACTGAGTATCAGAATGTCTTTTCAATAATTGGAACATTATAATGTGTTTATTTTAAAGAAATTAATTTAATTAAATTAAAATTAAAAGGAAAATAAATTAAATTAATATAAATGGGGAAGTAAAAACAATGAAAAGGTTTAATAATAATAATAATAATTATTATTATAATTATAATTATTATAATAGTTTTTTTAAGATACCAAGGGGTCTCCCCCCTTCATCTAGCATACACCCCCTCCCTAGAGCCCTATGAATGATACCCCCCTCTACCATAGCATGTAAACCCCTCCTCTAGATCCTATTTTGTGTTTTGTTTTCCACTCGATTTTGTCACGATTTCAATTTGATTATTCAAGGTAAGAGTCCTCATCCTTTATCCTCCCTTTGATTGAGAATTTTCCCTCTCCCCATCACCCCTAATGTTCATCTGAGCCCTATTTTAGGGTTTAATCCGGTTTTTTAGTTTTCCTTTGATATTAGGGTGTGTGAAGGGTAGCTCGGGACCCCTTCGTTCGTGTTCTGACAACTACCACTAAAGGAAAAGTGGTTCAACTAGATTTGGTTCACCAACATCGTTTTAAGGTAAGTTTTTCATCCTATTTTTTATTTATCCTAGTTTATTTTGGGACTTTCATAGTTTTTGAGTTCCTAGTAATTTATCTATAGTGCGTTGGACCTTTCCATGTGGTTTCGAGTCACCAAAGTCAAAGGCGACTCACCACGTATACATCGGTAGGTATAATTATTTGTAAGTTCCCCCATTATATGTATATTCATCCATAGCAGTGAATATATATATATATATGGGGCTAGGTGTGATTACATATTATATGAAAATGCACACGCATGTGGGTGGAGACGAGTGTATGCATATAAGAATATATGTACGGATCCCCTTTCATATATTCATGGACATATGAATATATTCATAATGGATAGGTGTCCATATATATATATATATATATGAGAAAGTGAATATGATTGATGGGGTAGCATTAGGTTCGAGCGGTCGTCGCTTAAATCATAAAGTGTTGAGTTTTCATCTTGTCTTGGTCAACTTCTTGAGGTAGGGTCTCATTCCATTACCCTTGAATTTAATAATGCATTAGTTAATTGTTTCCACACCATTAATTAATTATTTTCAACATATAATAGTTTTTCTAAAAATGGTTTCCTTTGGTGAATTGGAAGTGAATAATAATTGAACCAATGAATTTTATTAGAAATAATGTCATTATTTAACAATAAAACCCATCTAATGGAGGTGCTCTGTCTTTAAGATAAAAAGTAACAATTAGGCTATTATGATTTCTTGGATTATTTCTTTGGTATTTTTACATGATTTGATGTCATTTTTAGATATGTGGAATTCTTTTATATGTCCTTCATTCATGTTAGTAAATGGATCTTTTCGTTATTAAAATGTTTTATTAACCATTGCACCTCTTAAGTGCATGTTTGACACACTCCTACCTAAATGTATATTGAACCAAGATCCATATAAGGTATTTCAATGACTTATAAATGGATTTTACCAAGTAGGTAAATGCCTCCTTTTTCATGATACCCTTTAAATTAACTTTGAACCATTATAGGTGACTTTCCATGTTTTGTCAATTAAATGGCATGTACTTTAATAGTTGAATTACCTGTTCAAGATGGCTTGTGTATTTTTCCTATGTTAAATGGTTAGATTGTAATAGAACTGAATAGGTTTGTATGACCACACCTATGGTCAATTTAATAAGCATTAATTATGATAATTTAGTGTTTTAAAATGTTGACATATATGTATGATGTTTAAAACATGCCTTTTGTTATGTTTAATTGAAATGATCCTTGTGAATTGGAAAAGCCTTAATGGAATTGGTGTTGGTTGTCTAAAATAAATATATTTTTATCTAATATAATTATTTATATTAATTACAATATGTGCGATCGTTTCGGCATGCTACATGTATGGCCATATAAATTGAATAATTCGATTGATTGATGGCCTAGATCTTTGAATTGGCATAAAATAAATTTGTCTAATTTCTTATGGAAGAATAAACATGGATAATTGTGGTTAATTGATATATTAATTACCTTAGGGTTAAATTATAATTTTAAAGGGTTTGATAAAATTAGGATGATAATTTAGAACCTGATTAATGAAATAAATTTGGTGAGACAGATGATAATTTGATTAATTGATTTTTGTGTCTAATGATAATATATATAGATATTTGATACCGTCCATGTGATTTTTTATTGATTATATTTTGATCTTATATTATATCGATGTAATTAATACCTGAGAGTTTGAAGTTGATGGTATGTTGAGTTTTTCTGGATACAAATCATGTTTACTATGGATGCCTAAGGTCCTGTTGCATGTTTTCATACAGCATGATGGGAAGGTGCATAGGTACTTGATGACCGAGGGAAGGGTACATGATTATATGTGATGTTTGGGGACTCATGATTTATGAATATTACTGAGGTATTGGTGAATGTTTTCATACCATATAAGGGATAGGCGCACTGGTACTAAATTCCTGATGGAAGAGTATATGATTATGTTGAATTCCTGAGGGCTAGATGCATAGTCAAGCGATGCCTGAGGGTGAGAATAAATTTATGTCTGAGGGTGAGATTTTGGTTATCATAAGGGTGAAATACTAGTTATTTTTAAGGGTTATATTTTGGATAGAATAAGGGGTAGATTCTAGTTATTCATCTAGGAAAGGTTTTGGTTAGCATGAGGATAGAGGCTGCATGTTTATGATATATTCTGAGTGATTCATCTTTAGTAGAAGAATCTATCACCGATTTAGGTGATCATTACTAATACAGGAGGATATAACCATAGTTATTGATATTTTTATTAGGCTAAATCTAATGATATGGGATGGGTGACCATTTATGAACCCAAACTATGTTTCTATTATTTATTTTTTTATCACTTCGCATTTATTCTGTGTGGAACACCTTCATTTATTATTAATTGTAAGAAATAGATAGGGATAGAAAATGTGGGTTCTAGCCTAATGAGATTTATATCTCACACCCTTTTTAAGTGCCGTTTGGAACCCAAGTAGATCTTTTTTCTCACAAGTATTTGGATTCATTCCTTATACTATGCTACGTATATGAGAGCTAGGGATAATAAGATTGGGCTCTTGCTTAGGATGCTCGGGGAGTTTACCATTGGGTTTTTTATTTTATTTTTCTATTTTTTACTACTTATACCTTGTAGCATCATCTATCATAAATACATTGTTGTAAATTGGCATTGGCCACTTTTATTTAGTTATTATACATTTTTCCACTATTTTTATTTCTTTATTATTATTTTTTCCACTACTGTTTGTTATTTTAATATTATTATAACATTATGAGACTCTGATATAGAGGGTATAGTATCCCCACCAAACCATAAATATAATATCACTGATATTCAGTAGCCTTTGGTGTATGAGGAGGTGCACTTGAGGCCATGTGACCCACATGTTCGAACACCATCTAAGAGGTGATCTGGGTTAGGACGTTACAAAGTGGTATCAAAGAAGGTTTTCTTTCCATTATCTTACTATTTAGGGACGGTATACATGATACTAGGAATTTTTTGGTGCTCGGTAAATATATTTCCCTAATATTGATCACCCCACATATGGGAAATGACCAAGTGGTCAGGACTGGGATAGTTGTTCGTGTGTTTTGCTATTATAGTTGATAGGGTTTCACCTTTAGTGAATGGTTCACTTTCCGAAACTTATGTATTTATGATATTTATGTTATTTTACCCTTATACGGGTATGTAAAGGATGAATCATTTCATGAATCATAATAGGCACATATAAATTCACATGTCATGCATATTCCATTCCATATAGTTGCATATGTATGCTGCTTGTTGATTCGATTTGTCTACCTTGAGTGTTATGTATTTTATTTATTGTATAACATGATTAGCTATTTATATTCCGTGTTTTCCTGACTACTTAGCATGTATTTCCTATTTAGTATGACATTCTTCTAATTTCATAATGATTCTATGTGTTAGATGCTTTTAGAAAAGCGCCTTCCAAATGGGAAAAGGTAACCTGTATACTCCATCTATCTTTGAGTTTTAAATATGATTAAAGACTATTCAAATTTAATTTGAAATTAACTGGTTAACCATATAAATGATCAACTGGAACCAAGTAGGTTATTTTGGGCATTTTCCTAATAGGATAACTCATAATGGGTGTTTATATATTTAAATGTTAAGAAACCACTATTGGGTTTCATTTTGATGAACCCAAGTTTGCTTAGCGGGACCCTCATAGGTTGCCTTATCATTAATAACTTAAAAGTAATTTAATTTGGTAAATTTTCTAATTATGAATGAATGTCAAGAAGTGTAATTATTTTTAAAACTGAGGTTTTTTTATACTTTTATACTTTTCTTTAATGTGTTGGTTAAATATTTAAAATGGTTAATGATTAAAATGTGAATAAATGTAATGACTTGAAAATGGAACTAGTATAAGTTCCCTTTATTTAAAACCTCATGTAAGGGTATCTTGAGATTTTCTTCTTAGTAGCCTTGGAACAGAAATGTGAGAATTTTCCATAGGCCGTTTCCTTTTTAGAAATGCCTTAGATGGTCAACTCTTGAGCCTAGTGAATTTTTTTTTGGGGTGACCCTGTTATAGGTTGACTCTTTATGATTTTTCAAGGGGATATCCTATGGTAGGTATCACCCTTAGAGTTAAATTACATTATAAATACCATGATATTTCTGATGCCTGGTTTTTTTTGGGTGCCATTGTCCCTTGTAGGATGTTTAGATTCTAAATGAAATCCTTGTTTGGATGGGTGGTCATGATTCCCTTGGACTTTCTTATAGGTGTGACCATTAAGTAATGTTCGATTTCAGCAAGTTATACATGAATCAGGCATGGTCACCTATTTATTAGGTTGCATATTCCTCAGTTATGGATGAATTAGTATGTTTTCATCATGGTTAATGGTCGTATGGAGAAATACAACTTTGGGTAAAATATCTTGAACGGAAAATATGATGCTTGAATACACAGGGTGAAAACCCTATGGATGGTATTCAAGATGTTCCATTTTCTCATGAAATCTCGGGGTATTATGAGTCAATATATGTGGTACCCGTTGAGTGTTTAATGAAATAACAAACTAGTTGATTTCATTAGGATAATTGAGGCTTGCATTGTTGGGTATGGTTTTGGGTCATCTCTGAGGTAGAGTGACCTAGGTGTAAAGAAATGAAGTTCTTCCTAATGATTGGGATGAATCTCAGAGACTTGGGTGTTTTGACATTCCAGTCAGTTTGGTTTTGTTTTTCATGGATCTTTTTTAACGTTTGTGTTCATGTTAGTTCTAACCTAGCATTCTTCTGAGCATATATTCTATCTCTTCTTTTCAATGATTAGGAAACTCCTAATGCGGGGAGTGTCATGTCAATTTTTAAATACATTTCCTTCTATATAGAAGGAACAAAACCAAATATGACCATTAGAAAATGGTTGGGCTTGTTTAAATGTCCATGAGGCTTGTGAACTTTAAATCATGCCAGTGATTTTTCGGCAAAATGAAGTTGGTTTAGTTGGAGATGTAAGAATATTTTGAGAAATATCATTGGTCATGGGTGGAATTCGGTGGTTAATCTTAAACGATCACAGAAATTCCATAGGTATTAAAGTCTTGTTGATTAGTAAATGGTGGTATGTTAGTATCTGAAACCAAGCTTCTTGCAAGGTATGTCAACTAATAGTGGTTCAACTAATCTTCTTGGTAATCTTCTAATCCTCTTAGTTTACTCTTCTCTAAGTGACAAGAATGTCCCCTATCTTGTCTTCGTCCTTATGTACTAAGAGACCATTGACCTTACACTGTGCTAAATATTTAAAATTTATTGGGCTTGTTTGGGTTGTATTCTTAGTGTTCCACGCTGACGCCTGGTTTTTATCGAGGCTTGGTTAGTCCCGAGTAATACATTGGTTCCTATATAGAAACACCTTAGATGGAATCTTGGAAACTAGATATTTCCTTTTACTCTTCTTCCAGGAGGATGCCGTTTTGGGATCAGTAATTGATCTGATGTTAAATCTTGTCATATACAAATATTACACTTGTAAAATAGAGTATAAAATACCCTGGGTTTGTTTCTTAGGCCCTCATTTCAATGAATATGAGCTTATCCAGGACTAGTTGTTGGGATCGATGATGCTTTGACCAAGGAACGTCACCATAATTCAGGTATGGACTTTGGTTAGCATGTTCATGGTGAATGAGAGATTCCTTGGGAGAATGTGTCACAATTCAGTTTGTGAAATGCCAAACCTCTAAGATGAGTGCCTTCTTGAATGTTCGGCCAGAGTGGCTTGAATAGTTACCTCTTTTGTTCAATAGAATGGTTAGTGAAAGACTATTTTTGGAACATCATCAGGTGAAATAGTTACAATTTACGTCGGCCAGGGCTTTTTATTAGGTCATGGATCGATCTGTCTAAATAAGGTCAGCAGGGAATTGACCATCTAACCATTTAAAAATCACTCCATAGCATCGATAGAACACTTGATCCATGCATCAAAGGCAATTATGACTGCGGAGGTACCATGGCTCAGAATTGACCCTTTTTTAAAGTTTTCAACCTATGATGGGGAGCACCACTTGTTAGTTGTTTCAAGATGTGACAATATGGTCATGTATCAATCTAAACAGGATTAGATAAGAACCATCTTGGTTGTCATGACCAGTCCTCGGGGCCCGTTTCGTGACTACCCCAAACCCGCCTTCCATAGGCCAGGGGCTGGTGACTAACACCAAAGGCATAAATCCTGATAAAAGGGAAGGCATTTCATTTATATAAGAAAACAAACACCACAGAGTACACAAGCTGAAGTAAACACTATGTAAACTGAGTACAAAAGTATGTGCTAGAAAGTAAATGGGCCAGTATACAAACCCAACTGAAAGTACAGTACAACTAAGGAAAGAAAGTACAACAACTGAAAAGTAGAGCAGCAACCACCAAGACATCCTTCGGAACTCCCACCTGAAGGGTGAGTACAGATAGTCTCATCGGCTCCTCGAGTCCGGCTGTCCACTCCGTGTACATCCCGCCTGATAGTCCACCTCCAAGTACCGTCCCGCTCCACAAGCCTCAGCCACGATCAGAGCTGTCTGTCGTCTGTAACCAACACAACGTAGTGCAGGCATAACCCATGCAGGGGTGAGTATACGATACTCAGTAGGGACCCTGAGACTCCCGAAGGTCACCCATAATCCACGAAGGATAAATCACAAAGGAAATATACAATCACAAAGTATCAACCAGCACTACTTAGGTATATTCCCATACATTTACCTAAGTCATCAATTCCAGTTCTGCTCCATCTCACGATCCCAAGTTCAACCCAGTGCACACAAGAAAGTACAACCCAATCCACACAGGAAAGCACAACCCAATCCACACAGGATATCAAGTCAATCATATCGAAGAAAATTATTGAAAGTCAAGACTTAGATCACACAGGTATACTACTCATGAAGAGGGGTGGAGATGATTGATGTAGCCTCTGAATCATCTCCTCGGTCGAACCCACGTAGGATCCAAGTACAGATGTCCTCACTGTCGGACCCACGTAGGATCCAAGTACAGTAACCATCGCTGCTGAACCCACATAGGATCCAAGTACAGTCTCCATCGCTGCCGAACCCACGTAGGATCCATTTACAGTCTTCCTCGCTGCCAAACCCACTTAGGATCCAAGTACAGTCGTTATCGTCGTCACAATCGCAGCCAGCTCTAGGGGTCTCGCACACAACATGCTCGATTTCGGGAGGGTCTGCTCCACGAGCCAAGGGGTCGATATATTAACTATCACGAAGTCCAGAGTTGATGTATCACAAAGTTACGTCTCATCAATATAAACTCAACACGACAGATGACGCGTCAATCGGACGCCCGGTCTGAGAGTTATTGGCTTTTTCGTCCCAGGGGCCCGATTAGTTTTTAAGATAAAACCAACCTGACTGTACTAGAGCTGCATCAAAACCTCAAGTGGAGTAAGCCAAAAGAACCGCCTCACTAAGAGGAATTCAATGTAAGTGACGGAAAGTCGTTCGGACGTCCGGTCGTTATGTTATAAGTGTTTCCACTCTAAGGGCCCGGTTGGTTTCGGGTTCGAACCAACCCGGCCGTACCCAAAAATTACCAGAATCTTGAGTTTAATATACCAAAACGACCGTCTCGATCCATGAATCTCAACTCAACCGACGGTGCGTCGATCGGAGGTCCGTAGCCAACGATATGAGCATTTGAACGAATCTGCCCAAAAATAAGGGGTTCGGGCCAGGTCTAACCTGGGTCCGGGTCCGGCCCATTTGGGCGTGGCCCAGCCCACGACCGGGTGTGGCCCGGCCCGGCTGGCGTGGCCCGGCACAGCTCGGAGGCCGGCCGCGGCTCAGCTCGCAGCCGAGCAGGGTGCGAAGGGGGGGGGGGCACCGCCCCTGTTTCCGAAACGGCCGGCCATTAAGGTCGGCTCTTTCGTAACCGCGGGACCATTAGGGATCCCGCCTCCAGGTGGCGCCAGCGGCTGGCTCTTCTGGCCGCCCTTTGAAGAACATCCGCGACTCATGTCCGACCGAGCAGCGCGACGGTGCCGCGCCTCTCCGCCGCGGCCCGTCCTGGCCGTGGCCCCCTTGAATCTCCTACGCAGCGCGACGGCTCTGCGCCCCTCCGCCGCGGCCTCCTTCGGCCTCACTGGTGTGGTGCGACGGCGCCGTGAACCATCATCGCGGCCCGCTCCGGTCGCGGTCCGTTTCGTAGTCACGCGGTGCAACGACACCATGCCGCCTTCACCTCAAACATTACCGATGATCAACAATAAGAAGGGGAGGAGGATCGGCCATGTTTGCGCGGTACGATCTCCTCCCGTTATGATGATAACAGGCGGCAAAAGTTTATGAGATACCCAACGAAAAAAATAACAATTTTAATTCATTAAAATTGAACTTATTCCCTACCTCGAAGAAGGCTCGCGGTTGTCAAGCGCCATGGATGATGGCGTAGTTTCCGTCGTCGTCGGTGTGCACCCAAGGAAAATTCGTCTTCTATTTTATCATGGTGAGAAGATGATGATTGCATGTCATTCGTCGAGTCGTTCTTCGCTTGAAGAGATGACGTTCTTTTCGGGAGGATTGAAGTTCTTCCCAAGTGAAAAGAGCTCTCTCTCCCCAATATCTTCTCACAACAACTAACCCCCAAAATAAAATAAGACTTATCTTATTTTATTACTTCAAGCCATGCATTTCAATTTTAAAATTCAAACACATAACTCACTTAATTGATTAAGTGTACTGGAATTATTAAATAGGAGAGAGGGGAGAGTTACACAATTAAAGGATACCAACTTAAAGAGGGGGTTAGATGAGTTAAAGGAATGTGAAGGGGTGGTGCTCGTGTGGGCCCCAACTCCCAAATATCATAAAAAGAGTAGTTAGGAACTAGTGGGTCCCACCCCAACTCCCATACTTAGGATATAACAACTTAGTTAAAGAAAATAAAATTGTACCACAATTTTATTTACATCACATTTAACCCCCAATATTTAACAACACCTCCCAAGCAAACGCACCTTCGAGAAAGGTCCTCTTAAGTAATTACCGGATCTGTGGTTCCATTGGTGCCCTCAGATTTCAATTTTAAGCACCGGTTCAAAAGATATAAAAACCTTCTCGTTCGTTCACTGAATGTACCCAAGCTAAACTTCGGAAATTGACTTCAGGCACTCCGGGCCTCAGAATCAGGTACTGTCAGAAACTGCGTACTCATAAAATTCCAAAGAATTTAAGAAAAAAATTTCCTTGAAATTTATGGGTCTTTACAATGGTGTTTTTGTTGAGAAAATTAGCGTTGTCTCATGTTTTGATGGACTAAGTTCTGAGTTCTTAAATGGATGCTCAGAGGTGCGTTGGGCATTGGAAATGCAACACGATCATTTGAACCAAAATTCACGACCCTTGTAGGTCGAGTGCTATTTTCATTGTTCCGAAAGGATTTTCAAGGATGATAAGTTCTAAGGTGGGGAGGTTGTAATGTACTATTTTTTTGAACTGGACACAAATCCAATGGGATTTGGACTTTGTGAATTTATTGGATGGTTCATTTTTGAAATCATGTTTCAGAATGGTTTTTTGAGAGTTGGAGCACTACGATGTGTTTTTTAAGAAATTAATTTAATTAAATTAAAATTAAAATTAAAAGGAAAATATATTAAATGAATATAAATGGGGAATTAAAAATAATAGAATTTTTTAAAATTAATAACAACAATAATAATAATAATAATATTTATGATGATGATTATTACTATTTTTATAATAGTTTTTTTAAGAGACCAAGTGGTCTCCCCAATTCCTCTAGCACGCAATACCCTCCCTGGAGCCCTAGGAATGTGACTAGATTCCTCTCCCATGGAGTGTGATCCCCTCCTCTCGATCCTCTTTTGTGCACTGTTTTCCACCCGATTTCATCATGATTTCTCTTCAATTCTTCAAGGTAAGACTCCTCCTACTTTGTCCTCCCTTAAACTGGGATTTTTTCCCTCCCCCCATCACCCCTCATGTTTTTCTGAACCCTAAGTTAGGGTTTAATAAATGTTTTCGATTTTCCTTTGATATTAGAGTATGATAAGGGTCTCCTAGGACCCCTTTATTCGTGTTTCGGTAACCACTGCCGAAGGCGAAGAGGTTTGCCTCAATTTGGTTCACCACCATCATTTTAAGGTATGTTTTTAATCCTTCGTTTGATTTATCATAGTTTATTTTGGGAGTTTCATTGTTTATGAGTTCTTAGTAATTTATTTCTAGAACATTGGACCTTGTCGTGTGGTTTTGAGTCATCGAAGTCAAAGGAAACTCACCACATATGCATCATTATGCATATTTATTTTTAAGTTCCCCCATTATATGTATATTAATTCAAGGAATTATATATAGAAATGGGTCTAGGTGGGCTTATGTATGATATGAAAATTCAAACGTGTGTGGGAGGAAATGGATGTATGCATATAATCATATATGTAACGATCCCCTTGAACATATTCATGGTCATGAAAATATATTCTTAGAGGCTATGCACCCTTATATATATGAGAAAGTGAATATTCTTGAAGGGGGTAGTAGCAGATTCGAGTGGTCATCGCTAAAATCATAAATTACTGAGTGTTCGTCTTGGCTTGGTATACTTCTTGAGGTAGGGTCTAATTACTTTTCCCTTGAATTTAATAATACATTACTTAATTGTTTATTCTCTTTTAATTAATGCTTGTAAAGGTATAGTAGTTTTTATAAAAATGGTTTCCATTGGTGAATTGGAAGTGAAGCATAATTGAACCAATGATTTTTTTGGAAACAATTTCATGATTTAATAATAAACCCCCTCCAATGGCTGTGTAATGTCTTCAATATAAAAAGTAATGATTTGGATTTTATGTTTTCTTGGATTATTTATTTGGTCTTTTTCCAAGATTTTATGTCTTTTTTAGATATGTTTCATGCTTGTACATGGCCTTCATTCATGTCAGTAAATGGATATTTTCTTTATTAAAATGTTTCATTGACTATTCCACCTCCTTAGTGCATGTTTAACACACTCCTACCTAAATGACTATTGATCCAAGATCCTTTTAAGGGATTTTATCAACTTATAAATGGATTTTACAAAGTAGATAAATCGCCCTTTTGTTCATGACATCCTCTAAATGACCTTTGAACCTTGATAGGTGACTTTCAATGTTTTATTAATTAAATGGAATGTATTATAATAGCTGAATTACTAGTTCAAGATGGCTTGTGTATTTTTCCTATGTTAAATGGTTAGTTTAAAATGGAACTGAATAGAGTTGTATGACCACACCTTTTCTGAATTTAATAAGAAAAACTTTTGAGAATTTAATGGTTTAAAAGGTTGAAATATATTTAGGATGGTTAAACCATGCCTTTTGTTGTGTTTAATTAAAATTCTCCTTGTGAATTGGAAAAGACTTAATGGAATTGGTGTGGATGGTTTAACTAAATCCCATATTATCTGATACAATTATTTATAATAATTGCGATATGTGAAATCAAGCCAGCATGTCGCAGACAAGAGAAGATAAATTGGATAATTCAATTGATTGATGTCGTAGACATTTGAATTTGAATAATAAAAAATTTGGGTGATTTCTTATGGAAGAATAACTTTGGATAATTTTGGTTAATTGATATATTAATGACCTTTGTGGTTAAATTATAATATAAACGGGTTTGAGAAAACTATAATGATAATTTGGAACCTGAATAATGAAATGAATTTGGTTAAACATATGATAATTTGATTAATTTATTATTGTTTCTAATGATAATACACCAAAATGTTTGATTATGGACTTGTGATTTTTTCTTACATAGATTTTGAGATTATATTATATTGATATAATTGATACCTGGGGGTTTGAAGCTGATGGCATGTTGAGTTTGTCTAGATACAACTCATGTTTATTGTGGATACCTGAGGGATTGGTGCATGTTTTCATACCACATAAGGGAAATGCGCATAGTTAATTGATTCCCAAGGGAAGATTACATTATTATATCTGATGTTTGAGGACTCATGATTTCTTTTGAAGAACGAGGGATTGGTGCATGCTTTCTTACCACATGAGGGCTAGGCACATTGGTAATAAATGTCTGAGGGTAGAGTATTTAGATGCCTAAGGGATAGATTCACAATCACACGATGATTGAGGAAGAGATTCTATTTATTCCTAATGGTTAGATTTTGGTTAGATTGAGGAATAAATCCTAGATATTCCGTAGGGGCAGATTTTGGATATCCCAAGGGATAGATTTTAGTTATGCATGAGGGCAAGGTTTTGGTTAGCCTAAGGGAAGAGGCCATATGTTTATGGTATATTATGTGTGATTAATCCTTGATAGGATAATATGTAACTGATTTAGGTGATCCTTAATAATGCAGGAGGATCTACCCATATATATAAATATTTGTATTAATCCGAAAAAGGTGGTATGAGACGGGTATCCATTTAGGAACATGGACCAAGTTGCAATTATTTAATTTTTAATCACTTTGTATTTATACTGTGTGGGATGCTATCATTTATTATTAATTTCATGAAATGGATTGGTATAAACCCCATGGGTGCCTCCCTACATAGATTTATATCTCACACCCTAATCAAGAACTGTTTGGTACCTGAGTATATATTCTTGATCACAGGTATTTGGATTCATTGCTTGCATTGTGAAGTGTACATGGGAGCTATGGAGAATATGACTGGGCTCTTTCTTAGGATTATTGAGGAGTTTACCATTGTTTTTTTTCATTTCTTTTTTTATTTTGTACTACTTTTACATTATAACATCATCTATCATACATGCATTGTTGTAAATTGGCACTGGCCACTTTTATTCGGTTATTATATTAGTTTTTCCACTGTTTTTATTTCTTTTTTATTGTTTCTTCCACTACTGTCTATTGTTTTAAAATTATTATACCACCGTGTGAATCTGATCTAGAGGGTATAGTCTCTCTAGTATACCATCAATAAACCCTTGGTTCTAGTAGGAAGCCTCTAGATTATGTGGAGGCATGTTTGTGGCCATGTGACACACCAGTCTGACCACAGTTTTAGAGGTGATCCGGGTCAGGATGTTACATCATCTCTATGTAAAAAAATTACAAATAAAAATACATTTTAATTTATATATATTACATATATATAATTGAATATAATTTTAATATATTTAATCACTTATAAATATACATCAGATTATATATATGCATATGAATATCTATATATATACCAACAAAAAATATATAAATACATAAAAATTTAAAATACATATATATATATATAATTAAAATTATATATATATGCATAAAAAACTATAAATATAAATACCAAAAGACCCCTCATTTTTGAGTCCACATACAAAGTGTAGAGGAAAAAGAATCAGAAAAAGTTGTGTCTAAAGAATTTTTTCCTATGATACCTAAGCATCCAACTTGGGTTCCCCATTTGATCATGTCATTTAATTTGACTAAAAAAATTTCCAAATAGACATTATTGACACTCATTAACTTAAATAATCCCACTACCATGTTCTTTATAAAGGCACCATGATTTTCCTAGTTGCATAACCTTAAAAGGAACTATGATAGTCCTTTTCACAGAACCATAATATAACTAATTAATTTTGGAAATATAGACAACCACCAAACACCTCAATTTTAATAACAAGTATCAAGGGCGGTAGAGAAAGCATTGGAAAAAATTGATCAGATGGAATACATACTGATTCCTCCCAAGTATCCCACCTAGGAACCTCATTCTTTTAACTCCTTTGACTGAGCAACATATATTTCCCAAAAACCTAGAAAATAATTTTTTCCTTGATTCACTCAACAAGTGAGTAACATGTAAAGGAACCATTATGGTCTTGGGAACAAGACCATAAAATGTGACAAGGGATCGGTAAGTCGCGATCAGCAAGTCATGACATCGGCGCGTTGTGGCATCAGTGCATCAACTCACCGATAGAAAAAATTGAAATTTTAATAATAATAAATTAATTTAAAATGTAAAATAAAATTAATAAAATATTTATTAATTAAAACAAAAGAAAAATTAACTAAATTTTTAAAGACTAAATAATTAAATTAATTAAAAACTAACTAAATTATTAAACAAACTAAAAATAAAAGTGACTAAATTATTAACTAAGAATATAAATATTAAAATTAACTAAATATATGTCTAAATAAATGGAAAAACCTTAAAAATAATTAACTGCAAACATGAAATTAATATAATTAAAATTAACTAAAGATATTAAACAATAAAGTTAATTAGTTAGATGAAAAAAATGAAAACATAAAATTAGGAACACATTTTTTTATTAAACTTTAACTTAAATTGTTAAGAGAATATTTATACTACATAATCAATAAAGAGTTAATTTATTTTAATAAATCTATTTTAAATGGTAAAGTTTAAAATTAAAAACAAAATTATATTAATGCAAATAAAAATGACAATTAATTAAATAATAAAAAATTAAAATTATTATAATGTTTACCTGATTATTATTATTAAACTAAAAAGTAAGTTAATATAACTAAAATAATTAGAATTACCAAATAAAAAGACTAAAAACACATATTTTATTATAAAAAAATGATTAATTAATAAATTTTATGATAGAAATACAAAAGTTCCATTATTTATTAAAAAGTGTTAAAATAAATAATTAAATTGTTAAAAATTAAATAAAAGATTTGGAAAAACTATGTAAAAATAGAGCCACATCAATAGTCCTCATTGAACAACCATAAACGAGTTGTCACTATTCACGACTACATGGACATCAAATTAACCACAACGGTCCTTGTCACATGATGGCTATTTGTGTGACCAAATCCTATTATATATATAAGGACACTGAGACCCCCTATTTTAATGAAAATGTACAAATTGTTTAAGATAAAGAACAATCGACATCTGAGTATAAGTAATATATTTTCCAGATCCTAAATATCCCACATGGGAATCCTATTCTCTCATGTACTTTAAATGGGGAAAATAAATTTCCCAAACATCCTATAAGTTACCCTTACGACCAAATCTACCCACTATCAAGTCATTTATAAATACACCACAATTGTAACACCCCGACCCCAGATACCCAGAGTCGGTGCATTATTGCGTAAAATTGGCCTGATCACAAAAGATCAAGTCTCGAAAGACCGATTAGTTTAGTGGCCTTGGAAACACTATATACATTCATAAATGATACATTACATCATAGAGTGAAAAACAAAAATAACATGGCCTCTATAGTCCACACTCATATCCCCTTCTGACTATCCCTACAGGTCATTCATAAAATACTTCTTCACATCCTAGAAAATATTAAAACATTGAAAGGGGTGAGCTCAGATGCTCAGTAAGGATAACAATATTGCAGAATCTTTCATAAATAAAGATAAACATTTAAGAAAATATATAACTAAAACAAAAGCCTTTTAAACTTGAACTTCAGCATAATATGGAAAAAGAAAAATGAAATAATGCAATTTACTTATTCACATGGTTATTCTTATAGTCGAATAATCACATGGAATATCAATAACCACTTTCATAATGATGGAATGCATAATGCCAGACTATCATAACCACGTAGCCAAGGCCTCGTGCCAAGAATACAAATAAGATTTTGTCAAGGATTCATGCCAAGACACTAGTTTGTCTCATTAGACCTACCGATGCATCGAGGAGCTATAGAGGGCGACATCTGTCACTTATTAAGTCCAATGCATTCCTCATATGAATAGGTTTAAACATATCATAAACCATAACATAATCATATCACATTAAACATGCATAAAGGAAACATAACATTTCCACATTTAAATCACAATATATCAATACAACACATTGATATAATACAAAAATTATCAACACCATTTTCAATACCAAAATAAAAGAAAAGTAAAACATTGTATTTATTTTTCAATTTTTTTAACAAAAGTTATGGCTTGTAGAGGAAGCCGAAACACAAATAATGGTCACGACGGAGGAGAAGTCATTGTCTCCGCATACATAAGACAAAAACATTACTTTTTTATTTTAGTAAAACCCTTTGTAAAAAAAGATTCCTTTTGAATAAAAGTAAATGTCAAAGGGGTTTATACAACGTATAAAAGAAAGTTGTGTATAAAACTAAATATGCCTCAATGAAATGAGATTGAGACGAAGTCCCTTACAAAGATCATTTTTTTAAAATAAAATAAATTTATTATTTGTATTCACTATAAATACACATAAAGAAAGTACAAATACAAGACAGGACATAATAATATCATGACATAATTTGAAAGTAGGAGATTAAGCCAAAGAATAGAAATTGGGTTAAGAAGTTCCCTTACCTCGTGTCCGACTTGACTCGATCATTCTTTAACCTATTGAATAATAAACAAGAGTTAATTTATAATTTTTTAAGAACCTTTTTCAAGTTTATTATTCCTTTTATATCACTTATTACCATGTTATGAACATTATGTAATTATTTATGTAAATAACGGTTGTTTTGTCGATCTTTGGTACTTGAATCAAAAATAAACTTCTTATAATTTCAAGTTGTTCATGTGGTAAAATATCCATTATATCCAGAATTATATTCATGATGTAGATATCATATATATCATATATATTCAGTATATACATTCATTCATAATATTACGTAACATTTAGAGGTAAGAAATGAAATTCACCGTTCATGGAGACAGTAAGTCGTACGTACGCATGAACGCTACTTTCATTTCTATTTCATATTTAATGGAATGAAATCTTAATGATATAAAGTAGTATTATAATTCCAGTATAATATCATATATAATATCATTTACTCCATCCTTCATACGTCCCACATATGGCATTAACGATTCAAATCACTGTGAGGGGGCAGTAGTCCGCACTTCCTAAAATGAAATTATCGCGTTTACCCATAATGGAAATCATAAAGGTATGTCATAAATGAGAAATAAAGAAGAATAAGGAAAAAATAAACATAATATATATATCAGATATGAAAATATTGTCATCAAAATGGCCACCATTAGAGGTGTTAAAAGAATATTGAACAATCATCATTTCGTGAGGCAATATTTCGCCACCCACAGAAACAGTATGTTCTTTAACCATTAGACGAAGGTGTGTGTAAGTGTAAATCAAATAATTTTCATAACAACATCCTAGTATATTTTAGATACTGGTGTTTTTACAAAATAATGTAATAAAAATATTTTAAGGGGTTGGAGAAGCAAAATAAAACAAAAGAACATAAGAGAAGACATTACCTTAAAATCGGGTAACTCTTTTTGATTTGAGCCAAAGGCTTCCTTGGGAAGACTTCTTCCCAAATTGAGGCTTCCAAGAGTAAGAGAGGGAATTTGAGAGAGTATTTGGTCAGATTTTGGACGATCCAAATGGCTTTGATGGTGTGAATAAGGTGGTAGAGGTGGGGTCTTTTATAAGAGGAGAGGAGGGGCACTCTTGGAAAGTCATGAAATGTTACATTATTATGAAGTACTTTTCGGATTTCAAAGGTCCCAAAATTATATATTTCTAGGATAAGGTGATAAGGGTTATAAATCTACCCATACAATCAGTTTTTGACAAGTTTAAGTCTTAGATTTTACATTATCGTTTCATTTTATTTAAAAAGGTCATTAATGAGGTAATCGCTGCATCATCAAGGTGCCATAAAATTTTTAATTTATTTAATGTCTAAAAATTATATAAAAACTATTATGATGTAGGAAATCTTTTTATCTTTCCAATGAATATTTATAGTTGAAAAGTTAACTTATATAACCCCATTTAATAATTGTTTTAGTAAAACAACACATGTTTGTGACAATTTTATTTTTACTTTAAATAAAAAGTTATTAATGTCATTTTCTTACCCAAGTGGCTCCATGGGGTCCCCAAGTTGACCCATGGATTGTCTTGGTCATCCATGACTCACCCAATTAGGTTAGGACAAGTGTAAAGGTAATTTCATATTATTATAACATTATTTTTACCTTAAGATACACTAATTACCTTTAATCGCGATTAATAGAACTTTAAAGTTACTATTCACCAAAAATTATTTTAATCCCATTGAAGCACATTTTACTTCCTAATGAAAACCATGTATGTCGGATTTTTGAAATTCAATACACAAAAGTGGTAATGTTTCATTTACACGAAAAAATAGTTTTTAAACTACCACTTAGTGGTTTCACTATTCATCAAAATTGACGTTTTTCAGAAAAATACCAAAAATTCACCCAAAGCTATATTTGATATTCCGAATTCAAAAATGATATCTGTTTTACAAAATTCAAAACATAGAAGTTTCATTAATTAATTTTATAATTAATTCCTGTTGTCACAACAAATAGCGTGTTTTAACGAAACAATATATATCAAACGATTGACAATTGTTTATATCCAATTTCCAAGTGAAAATAATTTTAATGAACACCATTGGATAAAATGGTAAAAATATATTCTAATTTCACTTTAGAACCACTCAATTGTATAATTTATCACTATAATTTTTTTTTATTAAAAAAGATGTTTTTAAGCATTTTTCAGTATTCATCAAAAATTGGAATTTCTCAGAAAAATACCAAAAATTCAACATAGAATAATTTCGATATTCCGAATCCAAAAATTTAGTCCATTTTGAAATATAAAATTTATATAATTTCAATACGTGGGTATTTCTATTCATAACAGCTACTTTGATTGGTCGAGGTGTGTTAGAACTCGAGGTTGCATACAACACACGCTGCTCTATTATTCAGAGAGAAGCGTACCATGGAAGCTTGGGGTGTTACATTCTCCCCTCCTTCAATAAAGTGTGTCCTCGCAATTTGAAATTTTTCATTGAATATAAAAGGTTGAAAATAGAAAATACCTTTGTGGAAAAACCACATTGGAAATAAGGTTAATAAAAATATAACTTTAAAAGAAAGAAAGAGAAGTACAAAGGTCACACGAGATAGCCCATACTAGGATTCTATGAAAATATGGATATGGAGGAAAAAACCATCAAGGTCTGATGGAGAGTTGTATAAAACAGGATTAGGAGAAAGTTAACTACAAGAAAATCACAAACTTGTGATTGGTTAAACGGTCATTGATTCCTCAATTGGAAAAGATAGCCGACAACATTTTTTGTTTTAAGTTACCTTTCATAAAGTTGAGGAATTAATTTATCAGATTTACTAAGAACGTAAGGACTTATACTTACTTGTCGTGTAGACATTCATTCTTTAATAAAGTTTTACAACAAACCCATCATTTACTCCAAAAGGTAATAGAACTCAAAATATTCTATTTATCATAATTGTATAAGGTTTCGAATATTAACATATACCATTTTGATTATGAAAACTATTTTCTAATAACAAGGGACTTCCTGTAGGCTAGTTGTAGGTAATAAAGGCATATCACACTATGGTTGTGGGTTCGATTCCTACAGCTTTGTCCGACGCGACGGGTTATCCCCCACCCTGCAGGTTATCCTTTTCCTAAAACTATAGTATTATAATATTCCAAAAATAATCTTCATAAATGTTTTAAACTTAAACAATACTATCCAATGTTCAACTTAATCCATTCCAACATTTATAGTTATCCAAAATACCTCAGTCCAGACTTTCTCTAAAAGGTCTCTAAATTCCAAAATCAATTGTATCATCAGATTCATCAAACAAAGTAAAGTTTCTCTTTTTGTCACATATAAAAATATGATTACCTTCATCATATTAAAAACATAATGAAAACAACAAGTACTGTAGTACAATCCTTATATATATATATATCACATTATTCTTATAACCAAAATATAATCCTTGAGTCCAAAAGCACCAATACATTAATTATTCTACTTCAACTGTAGTAACAGCATAAGATTTTCCTTGATCCCTTGGCCTTTTCTGAGGTAACATTCCCTAATTCTTAGGACATTCATTTGCATAATTCCCCATTTCCATACAATTGTAGCATTCAACATTGTTAGCCTCTTTCTTTCCCTTGCAATCACGATCCTAGTGACCTTTTTTCTCCACATTTATAACAAACTCTCATTCCTTTTAGGCAAGTACCAGGGTGATTCTTCCCACAATTATCACATAATGTAAAATCATTATTTCCCTTTTTCCCTTTATTTGTCTCTTGTTCCACCATTCTCTTCTTCTCTTGCTTTACTTTGTTGTCATAAGACTTAGAGAATTCCTTTTTCTGTCTTGATAGCACATGAGACAATATCTTCGTACGATGAAAAGGATTGTGAGACTAATGCTCGACGATGAAATGGTTTTAACCCATCAAATAAACGTTCAATATTACTTCTTGGGTTACGTATATAATCTGCAGCATGCCTCTCTAACCTTGTAAAGTTAGTCTCATACTTTGCGACATTCTCATCCTCCTTCTGCCTTAGACTCAGAAATTGCCTTTCCATATCTGCTCGATGGTCATGTGGAAAGTATTTTTCTAGGAAAATTTCCTTAAACTCCCTCCAATCCATAATTGCTACTTCATCATCTTCCTTTGTGTTTTGAATCAATGACCACCATTGATCAGCATCTCCAGGGATTCGGTAAGCTACCATGACTACTTTTTCCCTTTCACTACTCCCTAAAGCCTGAAATATTTTCTCTAGAGAATTTATCACTTACTCAGCTACTAAGGGATTAGTACTCCCATTGAATGTTGGTGGTTGTTGCCTCATGAAGTGGTATAATATTGATCCTCCACGCTGCGGATCAGGGTGCTCCATACGAGTAAGGTTATTATTCATAACATGAGTGAGTTGTCCCGGTATGGTGATAAGTTGATCAACACCAGTTGTATCTCCAGCTCCAATATAATTATCTTGAGCAGGAGGAAAATCCCCACATGGATTGCGTGCATTGATACGGTTTCCATTCCTCCCACTAGGCACCATTTATAAATAATGGCATAATCTAGATTAGTTTATGAATCAAAATACACAATTTCATACTTGTAAAACACTTTACATAAATTGAACTATAATCATAAAAATGTTTTCTTTGAGGAAGTATATACTTATAAACCCTTCCTAATGGTTTGCAAAGAAAATGAGAATTATCCTAAGAATATCCCCCGGGAGTGTCGTAACCAAGAGTGCAACAAGGCCCGTTGTCGTGCACCAGTTCCCGTTCGAGTCTAGCTCAAAGTGGTGTTTTCAGGTTTTAACCCTAGGTACATCTGTTCCAGAGCCACCTCTACCTGCTCGTATCCAGACAGGGATGTATTTCTTGGAAAACTCACAAAATCTCTATAATACCAAAATTCTAGGAAGTTCTTCTATACTAATCCTCAAATTCTATCTTATTGCTATGTTCTCTAATCAGAGTTTTTTCTAAATCTAGCTTCCAAGGTTAGTACTAAACTGCTTCTGATACCAACTGTAATGCCCCAACCCGAGTTACCCAGAGTCGGTGCATTATTGCGTAATATTGGCATGATCAAAAAAGATCAAGTCTCGAAAGACCGATTAGTTTAGTATCCTTGGAAACACTAGATACATTCTTAAATGTTACATTACATCATAAAGTGAAAAACTACAATAACATGATCTCCATAGTCCACACTCATATCCCCTTCTGACTATCCCTGCAGGACATTCATAAAATACTTCTTCACATTCTGAAAAATATTAAAACATTGAAAGCGGTGAGCTCAGATGCTCAATAAGGATAACAATATTGCGGAAGCTTTCATAAATAAACATAAACATTTAAGGCAATGTATAACTAAAAAAAAGCCTTTTAAACTTGAATTTCAGCGTAATATGGAAAAAGTAAAATGAAATAATGCCATTTACTTATTCACATGGTTATTCTACTAGTCGAATAATCACATGCAATATCAATAACCACATTCATAATGATGGAATGCATAATGACATACTATCATAACCACATAGCCAAGGCCTCGTGCCAAGACTACAAATATGATTTTGTCAAGGCCTCGTGCCAAGAAACTAGTTTTTCTCATGAGACCTACCGATGCATCGACGAGCTATAGCAGGCTCTACCAGTCACTTATTAATTCCAATGCATTCCTCATATGAACAAGTTTAAACATATCATAAACCACAACATAATCATATCACATAAAACATGCATAAAGGAAACATAACATTTCCACATTTCAATCAAAAGATATCAATACAACACATTGATATAATAAAAACTTTATCAACACCATTTTCAATACCAAAATAAAAGAAAACTGAAACATGGTATTTATTTTTCATTTTTTTAAAAAAAGTTATGGCTTGTAGAGAAAGCTGAAAAAAAAATAATGGTCACGGCGGTGGAGAATTCGTTGTCGCCGCATACTTAAGACAAAAACATTCATTTTGTTGTTTAGTAAAACTCTTAAAAAAAATATTCCTTTTGAATAAAAGTAAAAGTCAAAGGGGTTTATACACCGTATAAAAGAAAGTTGTGTATGAAACAAAATATGCCTCAATGAAATGAGATTGAGACGAAGTCCTTTAAAAAGATCATTTTTTTAAAATAAAATAAATCTATTATGTTTATTCACTATAAGTACACATAAAGAAATTACAAATACAAGATAGGACATAATAATATCATGAAATAATTTGAATGTATGAGATTAACCCAAAGAATAGAAATTGGGTTAAGAAGTTCCCTTACCTCATGTCCGACTTGACTCGATCATTCATTAACCTCCTGAATAATAAACTAGAGTTAATATATAATTTCTTTAGAGCCTTTTTGAAGTTTATTATTCCTTTTATATAACTTATTACCATGTTATGAACATTATGTAATAATTTATGTATATAATGGTCATTTTGTCGATCTTTGGTACTTGAGTCAAAAATAAAATTCTTATAATTACAAGTTGTTCATGTGGTAAAATATACATTATATCAATAATTATATTCATGATGTAGATATCATATATATCATATATATCCAGTATATACATTCATTCATAATATTACTTAACATTTAGAGGTATGAAATGAAATCCACCGTTAATGGAGACGGTAAGTCGTACGTACGCATGAACACTACTTTAATTTCTATTTCATATTTAATGGAATTAAATCATAATGATATAAAGTTGTATTATAATTCCAGTATAATATCATATATAATATCATTTACTCCATCCTTTATACGTCCCACAAATGGAATTAATGATTCAAATCACTGTGAGGGGGCGGTAGTCCGCACTTCCTAAAATGAAATTATCGTGTTTACCCATAATAGAAATCAAAAAGGTATGCCATAAATGAGAAATACAAAAGAATAAGGAAAACATAATCATAATATATATATCATATAGGAAAATTGTGTCATCAAAATGGCCACCATTAGAGGTGTTAAAAGAATATTGAACAATCATCGTTTTGTGAGGCAGTATTTCGCCACCCAGAGAAACAATATGTTATTTAACCATTAGACGAAAATGTGTGTAAGTGTAAATAAAATCCATATCATAAAAACATCCTAGTATATTTTAGATAGTGATGTTGTTACAAAAGAAAGTAATAAAAATATTTTAAGGGGTTGGATAAGCAAAATAAAACAAAAGAACATAAAAGAAGACATTACCTTAAAATCAGGTATCTCTTTTTGATTTGAGCCAAAGGCTTCCTTGGGAAGACTTGTACCCAATGTGAGGCTTCTAGGAGTAATATAGGTAAGTTGAGAGAGTATTTGGGCAGAGTTTGGCCGAGCCAAATGACTTTGATGGTGTGAATAAGGTGGTAGAGTGGGGGCCATTTATAAGAGGATAGGAGGGGCACTCTTGGAAAGTCATGAAATGTTACATTATTATGAAGTAATTTTCGGATTTCAAAGGTCCCACAATTATATATTTCGAGGATAAGTTGATAAGGGTTCGAAATATACCCATCCAATAGGTTTTTGACAATTTTAAGTCTTATAGTTTACATTATCTTTTCATTTTATTTAAAAAGATAATTAATGAGGTAATCGCTGCATCATCATGATGTCATAAAAATTTTAATTTATTTAATGTCTAAAAATTATATAAAAACTATCAGGATGTAGTAAATATTTTTATCTTTCCAATTAATTTTTATAGTTGAAAAGTTAACTTATATAACCCCATGTAATAATTGTTTTAGTAACACAACACAAGTTTGTCACAATTTTATTTTTACTTTAAATAAAAAGTTATTAATGTCATTTTCTTACCCAAGTGGCTCCATGGGGTCCCCATGTTGACCCATGGATTGTCTTGGTCGTCCATGAATCATCCAATTAGGGTAGGACAAGTGTAAAGGTAATTTCATATTATTATAACATTATTTTTACCTTAAGTTACACTAATTACCTTTAATCGCGATTAATAGAACTTAAAAGTTACTATTCACCCAAAATTATTTTAATCCCATTGAACCACATTTTACTTCATAATGACAATAATGTATGTCTGATTTTTGAAATTCAAAACACATAAGTGGTAATGTTTCATTTACATGAAAAATTAGTTTTTAAACTACCACTTAGTGGTTTCACTATTCATCAAAAATTAAAGTTTTTCAGACATATACCAAAAATTTACCCTAAGCTCTATTAGATATTCCGAATTAAAAAATGATGTCTGTTTTACGAAATTCAAAATATATATGTTTCATTAATTAATTTTATAATTAATTCCCGCTTTCACAACAAATAGCGCGTTTTTAAGAAACAATATATATCAAAAGATTGACAATTGTTTATGTCCAATTTCAAAGCGAAATTAATTTTAATGACCACCATTGGATAAAATGGTAAAAATATATTCTAATTACACTTTAGAACCACTCAATTGTATAATTTATCACTATAAATTATTTTGATTAAAAAATTTGTTTTTTAAGTATTTTTCACTATTCATCAAAACATGGATGTTCTTAGAAAAATACCAAAAATTCAACATAGGCTAATTTCGATATTCCTAATCCAAAAATGACGTCCATTTTGAAATATAAAATTTATATAATTTCAAAAAGTGGGTATTACTATTCATAACGGCTACTTTGATTGGTCGTGGTGTGTTAGAACTCGAGGTTCCGTACAACACATGCTGCTCTATTATTCAAAGAGAAGCGTACCATGGAAGATTGGGGTGTTACAACAATAGTACTAAATTCATACCTATAAAAATTTCTAGAATGAAAATAGTATTAAAAAATATTGATCGAAACATAGAGTGGCCTAGATCTACCCAACCCATTATTGGGACTGAGTATAATGCAATGAGGATAAAGAATAAATTAAAATTGAGAGAAGGGATTGATAGCCCATGCCTCCCATGATTCTAAATCAGACACCCTGTTCACTCTGGTCCTTTAACAAGGCTATGGATATTTACCAAATGAATTTTCTGGCACTCTTTTGACCAAATCAACTAACTACCTAGTCACATATGAGGAAAAAATGTTGTTACTAGATTCATGACCATTAATGGAACTATAGTAGTCTTTTTTTAATGACATTAAAAGATGTATCACTTTTAAGGGATACACTACAACAACATGTAAATATGTCCATATCAACTACATCACAAAAATTAATTACTTAATTATAGTATATTCCCAAGGCAGTTTTTAAGATCCCGTCATTTTTTAGGTATATCTCTCTCTGAGTTTTTAATTAATCGTTATTTTAGTTTTGTTTTCATCATGAGAGTATATCATTTGAAGCAACACTGTATTAAGTTTTAAAGAAACTTGATAAAGACCAAAAAGTATCCTCATGGAGATATTTGTTAGAGAAAATGACTTAATGCTTGGGGATGTATTCTTGTTTTTAATAGAGTCTGGGTATAAATGGGTTAAGTGTTTCATGGGTTCTTGGTGAGTTGAGAAGATTTAAAATAGGTTCGGGTTGTTTAAAAAGGAAATAGGATGAAAATTCAACTTCAGAAAATTTAAAAATCTTGTAAAGGGATTACACGTCATGTAATTTTTGGATGGTTTTAGTAAAATAATTTTGAGATGATGAGTTTTTTTGAATAATTTCATTAAAAAAATTACACGATGTGTAACTACAATACCTGCCATCTAAATTTCCGACCTGCTGTTTTAGGCATGATGTGTGGAATATTTTCATTCTAATCAAATATATCTCCTCTACCCTCAACCCTAGGGAATTCTCCATGTGATTTTGCAGTTCGAAACTCCCTTCTGGACATCCCATTTACATTTTAAATCCCTGGTAAGTTCTTTTAGTTTGGTTTCTTCCTTATTTCCCTTAGTTTTCCAACAATTACCATAAAATCCCTTGACTGATTGCATTTTTGGTTTTGATACTAGTCTATTTTGATTTAGGAACCTCTTTTAAATCATTATAACCTTCTTCCTCATAGGAATTGACTGCTGGAAGTGTTGTTTGATCATCGGTAAAAGGTAGGGGGTCTAAATATTAGCCCTATGGTTTGATAAATTTCTAAGTTTTTGCAATATTTTGATTGTTCCGTCATTGCGTGCACCCAATTAATTAAATAAATAAATGATATTATTCATTTAGGTCCTTTGGTTTCAAATGGATTTTAAATTTTCTTATGGATACCCATGGGGTGAGTGAACCATGTTCATAATTGAATTTGATAATGGATTAAAGTATGTTCAGCATGACAGGTGACTTGGGGTGATTTCATTTTATATAATTCTTAAATTTTGGATTATTTCTTGTTGATATAATTTAAAATAATTTTGAATTTAATTACAAGTACGATATGATAAATGAATGGTAATTATCATTACTAACCATTATGAATTGTGGTGTGATATTGTGATATCCATGCTATATGACAGGAATTGTGTTCCATGATGAAATACTTAAATATTAGTCTTGGCCTTGGAACTTGCACACTTATATGTCATAATAATGATATTGAGTGTGTTCGGACCGATACCATGCTATAATGCTTATAGATATCAATCTATTCCCAGTCCCATACTATAATGATTATAGGGAATTGACCCAGAAATGCTGTAATGCTTTTCGGGCTCTGGCCTGGATTTATTTTTGTGATTGTACTATGGTTATATGGTCATAAGAGATGCTCGGAGATATTATGGCATGGTGCCGAAGAAATTTATTTACCTTGGTTATATAGTTGTGGTTGGAATGGTTGTAGGTCATTCTCATACATATTCTAGCATGAAGAAGAAGTAGGTTGTTGTTGTATTTTATTAATTATGGAATTAATTGATACACATGTTTATCTCATTGTTTCATACACTTCTTATTAGACTAGTTTTGTTTATTCATAGTGGTTTCGACCTACTGAGTTATACTCACACCCTATTTGGGCAGCCATTTGGAACCTGAGAAAATTACTTGGATGTAGGTTTGGACAAGGGAAATGGACCTTGCTGTTGATTTCTTGTATACAGATGGGATAGAGTTTAGAGAGGGGATTGATGTGGGGATCAGGACTCAGGAATCTGATTATTTTAATTTATTCTACTATTATTTTATTTTTATTGTTTCTATCAAGCCATTTAGTACATTCTAGTATGTCATTACATCATTCCTTTATTATTTATTGGATTATTCTATTGGATTTTGTTATTGTCTTCCACTATATCTTTAATATAATTATTTTTCAATTAAATATGATTTATTTATTTTGAAATGACATTTTATACTGGGGGGGTACAGTCTCCCCACTATACATTTCACACCCCCACTACTAATCAGAAGCCTCTAGAATATGGGGAGGAATGCTTGAGGTATCATGACCAACTATTTCTATCCACATAAGAGAGTGCTATATTGGGGGACATTTCAAAGTGGTATTAGAGTATTAATTTTTCTTTTCTTCTATTTTACTATTTGGGAAAGGTAAAAAGAAGTCAGGGATGGTTCATGACCTGGTAATGAGCTTGTGGATGGAGTAGCTAACCCATGTATAAGGGAAAATCCAAGTGCTCAAGGATGGGATTAATATTTATATCATGTGCTTATTACAGTTGATGTTATTTCACCTTGGGTGATTCACATGTTGGGTGAGGTTATTGTTTTATGATGTTATTATTTCTTTAGATTTGTATTCATGTCCTAATATGGAATGAAATTAGAATACATGAATAATAATAGGTACATAGGGCTATATTAACATTAATTTTTCATGATAGGGACATATTTATTTTTGAATGTAATATATTCTTTCTTGTTGAAGAGTATAATTAGATATATTTTTCATTGGATAAATGAAATGAGTTATCGTGTCATGATAAAATACTTGTAAGCCATGTCTAAAGAGACCAAGAGTTATTGGTTCTCTATTGTGGTCACCTATTTTATTGAATTTGATCCTATCCAATCCTATAAGGCATGAATTTGTCTTTTAGAGAAAATAATTCCTCACCATCTTTGACTTGAGTGTCAGGAGAGTGGAAATAAACACACTCCTAACATAGCTGAACTAGATATTCCTATAGTTCCTAAGGAGAAAAATAAATGTTCATCTTCACGATAGCTTCCCGAAGGTCATGAAATCCATGGAAATGGAGACTGTTCACACTGTTACTTCAATGTATGAGCTGAAAAGAGAGTTTCAGCTTCAACATCTTCCAATGTTTACTACGGAAGGGGGTCCCTAGGTAGCCGAGTTTTGGATTGAGTCAGTCCAAACAATATTTAATAATATCAAGAGACTTGAAGATAGGTGGGTGAAGTTTGATGCATATATGCTTCACGGACCTGCCAAGCATTGGTGAGATATTCTGGAGGAGTCTTGGTAGTAGGACATGCTATCATGGAAGGACATTCAGATGATTTTTCTAATCCATTTCTATTCTGAGACCTCGAGGGATGAAAAAGATCATGAGTTCATGCATATTATGCATGAGGGTTTGTCATTGCTGAAGTATGCTGGAATTTTAACCGACCATATGAGCTTTGAACCATCTTTGGCAGCTGATGAGATCTCCAAGGAGAGATATTTCATGTACGGTCTTTTCTATGAGACTAGGTAGTAGGTAAATGTTTTTTGTTTAAGAAGCTTTGAATATTTGAAGAATCCTGAATCATCATGTAGTGTAATATAAGAGTGGCCCCAGGTAGTGGACAAGCTATTTTAGTATGGCAATTTGGGAGTTATTATTTTATTGGTTAGAAGCACCGCTATGATAGTTTCCACTAAAGCAGTAGTGGGAAGAGAAGTCAGGGAAGTGGAAGGACCGTGTTCCATTATAATTATATCAGTATAACAAGTTTGGTCAAAAGAATTTTAAGTATCCTTACCTTGCAGTTTAGTGTCATACTGTGGTAGACTGATACATCTTCAGAGGTTCTATATGAAAATTTTTCAATATACCAGTGGAAGAGGATTAGGAGAAGAACTGTAATCAGGAAGGTGATCAGCTACCCCTCAGCAGGCTAGTAGTTGGAGTTACATAGGCCGTTCAAGTTGATTTGGGGGATGTGGTACCCCAGTGCATGAGAAATAGTACCAATCAAGGGTTGTAGCTCAGGGTAGTCATATTGGAGCCTAAAGGAGAGGGAAAATTCAGTTTCATGTTGTGTGCACTACTCCTACTAATGTGGATGAAGGACCATCTAATGTCAGAGGTATGATTCTTATATCATATACTTTAGCTTGTGTTTTTCTTAATATAGGAGAATCACCTTATTTTCTATCCACTCTTTTTAAAAATGGTTTGTTCTTTGATGTGTAAATCATAGATTGTGTTTTAAGGATTGACAAACCAATGGGAGTGTGGTCAGATAATATCAAACGTTTCAAGTAGTTTTCTGTATAGATTCGTGGTTATTGTTTCTTTTGGGAAATGTTTGTGCGGGAAATGACAGGCTTCAACCCGATTATTGGTATGGATTGGTTAGTTATATACCAAGATCATATGGACTATTACAGAAGATATTTACCTTCTTATCTCTATAAGGAGGCAAATTTTTTCACTATGATGAGTGGGATCTTCAGGCGGTTCCTAGAGGACCAATTCATTGTAGATAGGGTTATCTCATAGATTATATAGCGGGTATTGATCTAGATAGTGGTGGAAGGGATCAAGATTATTTTCCTCTAGTGGTTGACTATTTCCATGATGTTTTTCATGAAGAGTTCCAAGACTTACATCCCAAGGGAGAGGTCGAGTTCATGATTGAGTTGGTGCCGGGAGCAGAACTAGTTTCTATCCCTCCTAACCGAATGACTCCAGTATAGCTTCAGGAGTTGAAATTTTACTTGGAAGATCTAGAATCTAAAGGATTTATACAACCTAGTACATCTCCTTGGGGTTATCTAGTTCACTTTTCCAAAAATAATGGTGGATCTTTGCGCTTGTGTGTTTATTATTAGAGGTTGAACCAGATGAAAGTCAAGAACCGGTTTCATCTTCCATGAATTGATGATAATTTTGATAATTTTATAGGTTATATGATCTTCTAAAATATTGAATTGAGATCATTATATCATCACTTAAGGGTGTGATTATCAAAAATACCTTAGACTTATTTTAGAAGAAGGTATGGTTTTATGAATTCGTAGTGATGCTGTTTGGGATGAATAATGTCCATGCGGTATTCAAGGACATAATGAATAAGATCATTCATCCATTTCTATATTATTTTGGGATGTTTTTCATCGATGATATCTTAGTGTACTCCCATTCAACAGAAAATCATGCCAAACATCTTAACATTTTCCTGAGTACATTTAGAGAGTATTGGATTTACGCAAATCTTACCAAATGTAGTTTCTGTATAAATAAAGTGCACTTATTGGGCCATTGAATCTCATAGAAATGAGTATCAGTAGACCTATGGAATTATGAAACTATTGTATATTTTAAAAAACCAAAGAACGTATTATAAAGTCAATTATTTTTGGATTTTGTAGATTTTTATCATCATTTTATCTAAGATTTCTCCAGTTTGGAATCAATAATTTCTGGGATGACCAAGAAGGTGGTGAAGTTTGTTTGGTCCAATGCGTATGAGATATATTTTCTTGAGCTAAAAGGAAAGGTGAAGTCAACACCTATTCTCACTTTACTTGTTTCGGGTAAATCATATATCGTGTACTATAACGCATCCAGAGTTAGACTCAAAGCAGTTCTAATATAGGAGGATCGAGTGGTTGCTTATTGATCCAGGAAGATGATACCACATGATATGAATTACCCTACTCATGATATGGAGTTAGAAACAGTGGTACAATCAATGATATGTTGGAGAAACTATCTCATGTGTGAGAGGTTTTTGGTATACACAGATCATAGGATCCTCATGTAAATATTTTCTCAATGACAGTTAAAACTTTGGCAGAGGAGGTGGGTCGAGTATATTCAGCCTTTAGACATTGAATTGTCTTATAAACTATTCATGGGAAACATCTTTTCGAATGATTTGAGTCAAAATATATAGAAAGACGCAATACAAGAGTCTTGTGATAATTGAAGGATAATGACCCTATTTTACAGACATGTATCTGGATGTTCATGAATCTCAGGGGTGAGATCTGAATTCGACATCTATTATACCCATGCATTTTTAATGGATTAAGACAAAAAAAATCTGATTTGAATGGATCAGTTCAAATAGAAAAATTATATGGTGGGGATACACCATTATGATGTTATCTTGGAATTTGAAATTATATACTTTTTCATGGCCGATTATGGGTTCTTACCAGCTTGTGCGAGGATAAGGTGAGGAAGTTTCATGATTCTAGATGGGATATTCATCCTAGTTTAACAAATATGTATCATGATCTCCATAGATAGTACTGGTATTTAGGAATAATGTAGGAGGTGGAAAGCTTCATGGCTAGATGATTTACTTATCAGCAGGTGAAAGATGAGCATCAGAGGCCAACTAGGATTTTACAGCCTTTACCCATTTATGAGTGGAAATGGAATGATGTCATGATGGATTTTATGGCAGGATTACCCTGGATGACCCATAAGAATGATGTTTTATGGGTTTTTGTGGATTGAATGACTAAGGTAACCCACTTCTTACCTATTAGGGAAACCTTCATAGTTGATGATATTGGAAGTATTTACATGCACAAAGTGATTCAGTTTCACAGTGTTTTGAGGAGTATTTTTTCATATAGAGATCCCCATTTCACATTGTATTTTTCTAAGGTTCCACAAAAATCTTTGGGATCATGAGTTCTTTTAAGAACATAGCATCATACATAAACCGATGGTCAATCTAAGTAGACTATTCATGTTCTAGAGGATATGTTATGAGCCTGTGTGTTGGATTTTGGTGGTTCATTGGAGAAACATATAGAACTCATAGAGTTTTCATATAATAATAGCTTCCTGGAATTGATCCAAATATAAATAGTTTAGGCTTTATATGGATGGTTTTAATGTTTACCTATTTGTTGGATGGAGGCAGGTGAGTTGGAACATGATGGGCCTAGTCTCATACAGGAGACATTTGAATAGCTTCAGTTAATCAGGCAGTGGTTGGTGACTGCACAGAGAAGGCATCAGTCATATACTGACCATCAAAGACGACCTCTAAAATGTGAAGTTGGTCATATTAATTCCCTTTGATTTTACCCTAGTTTGGGACAATGTCGTATTAGAAAATAGGGAAAGCTAACAACCAGGTTTGTTGGGCTGTTTGAAATAGTAGAAAGGGTTGGTCCAGTGGCATACAGTTTCCCCTTCCATAGCACTACAATGATATGCACAACCTATTCCATATGTTATAGTTATGGATATATTTTCCAAACCCATCCCATGTGATATATTTAGATGACATCGAGCATTGTGCTGATGTGTCATTTGAGGAGAATCCGATATAGGTTGTGGATCATAGTGAGAAATATCTTCAGGATAGGACTATATTGTTGGTCAATGTGAAGTGGGAGCATGGGAGAGTTTAGGAGGATACCTGAGAGAGGGAGTTTGATATGTGAACGTGGTTTCTATAATTTTTTGCTGAGATGTCACAATGACACTAGGAGATGCTCGGGGGTGAGATATTATAATGTGGGGAGGTTGTATGATCTCATCTTTTTTCAGGTATAGCTCTCTCTGATTTTTTAGTATTTATTTCAGTTTTTTTCATCGTTATATTCTATAATTTGAAGAAACATAATATTTAATTGCGAGGAAACTTGAGAAAGAATGGAAATTATCTACATGGAGGGCTTTATTAGTGAAAATGAATTAAAACCTGGGGATGTATGCTTGTTCATTATAATAGGGTGTATGTATAAATGGGTTAAGTGTTTCATGGGTTCATGGGGAGTTGAGAATATTCAAAAGAGGTTCGGGTTGTTTAAAAGGAAAATATGTTGAAAAATAAACTTAAGAACATTTACACATCATTTAAAGGAATTAAACATCATGTAATTTTTTGAGGGTTTTAATAAAATAAATATTAGGTGAGTGGTTTTTTTGGTGAATTCCATTAAAAACAATTACACAACATGTAACTACATTACACACCATATAAATGATCAACCTGATATTTTAAACATGATGTGCAGATGATTTTAATTCTAATCTACTACAACTCCTCTCTTCTCAAAGCTAGGGCATTCTCCATGAAATTTTGGAGTGCCGACCTCACTTCTGGACACCCCATTTGCATCTTAAATCCATGGAAAGTTCCTTTGGTTAGGTTTATTCCTTCTTTTCCTTGGTTCTCTAACCGTTGTGTTGAAATAACTCGACTGATTACATTATTGGTTGTGATATTGATTTATTTTGATCTAGGAACCACTTTTAAATCATTTTCATCTTCTTCCTCATGGGCATTGGTTGTTGGAAGTGTTTTTAGATCATCGGTTTACAGTAGGGGTTCTAAATCTTAACCCTATGGTTTGATAAATTTCCAAGTTTATGAAATATTGTGATTATGCCATCATTGCATGTGCTCAATTAATTAGTTAAATAAATGATATCATACCTTGAATTCCTTTGGTTTCAAATAGATTTTAAATTGGATTATGGATACCCATGGGGAGAGTCAACCATGTTCATAATTGAATTTGATAATTTTTTAAAGTATGTTTGGAATGACATGTGATCTAGGGTGATTTCTTGTTACAGAATCCATAAATCATGGCTTATTTCTTATTGATATAACTATTAATCAATTGTGACTTTAATTTCAAATGGAATATGAAAGAAGAATGGTAATTATCATAATTAACCATTAATAATTGTGATGTGATATTATGATATCCATTTGTATGATAAGAATTGTATTCCATGTTAAAATTATTATATATCGGTCTCAGCCCTGGAACATGCACAATTATATGTTGTAATACTGATATTGAGTGGGATCAGCCTAGTCCCATGCTATAATACGTATATAGAGTGAGCTATTCCTATTCCCATTCTATAATTCTTATAGGGATTTGACTCGAAAATGCTATATTGCTTATAGGTATTTGAACCGAATTGATTATTGTGACTATACCATGGTTATATGGTTGTAGTTGGCATGGCCATAAGATATGATAAAATATATTCCAGCACGGCTTCGAAGTAGTTTATTTAACTTGGTTATATGGTTGTGGTTGGAATGGTTGTAAGACATACTTAGACATATTCTGTCATGAAGCTGAAACATGTTGTTATTGTATTTTATTAATTTTTGAATTAATTAATACACCTATTTATATCTTTATTGCATACACTTCTTATCAGACTAGTTTTTTAGTCATGGTGGTTTCAACCTGCTGAGTTATACTCACACCCTATTCATGCCTCCGTTTTTACCAGAGAATATTACATTGATATAGGTTTGGAAAAGGGGAAAGGACCTTGAAGTTGATTGCTTATTTGTAGATGGGCTAGATTTTATAGATGGGACCGATGTGGGGATTGGTACCTAGTACTCTAAGTCTTTTATTTGAGTTTTCTATTCTCTTATTTATATTATTTCTATCATGTCATTTAGTACATTTCAACACATCATTAAATTATTCCATTATTATTTATTGGATTATTCAGTTGGATTTTGTTGTTGTCTTATGCTATATCTTTACTCTGATTATTTTTAGTTTAGATATGATTTGTTTCTTAGAAAATAAAATTTCATACTAGGGCGTATTGTCTCCTCAAAATACATTTTATACCCCGGCTACTAGCCGGAAGCCTTCGGTGTATAGGTAGGTGTGCTTCATGTTTCATGAACAACACTTTCTGTCCATGCGAGGGAGTTTCATATTGGGGTAAGTTACACATTTTATGTTTCTAATTTAATTGAATTAGGAAAAAACTTTACCTAAATAAAATCATGTATTTTTCAACCAAAGGAAATTTTTTCCACTATAAAATCAACTGCATAACATAAAACAATTCTTCAATATTTCCCACAAACATTCCACAAAAACTTCACTTCTAGACATATCATACATATAGAATTTCTTCATAACATTGGGAAATGGAAAATTATAAAAGGGGTGTTCATAGATGCATATTAAGTGTAAACAAAATTATTAATATTAAAAGTGAATAAGTGAGCATTTGATAAGAATATTTTTCAAATAGAGATAAATAAGAAAATAATACCCAACCAATATTAGATTATAAATACTGAGTCATTTTATATATAATGGAATAATATAAGATATTAACCAGTATACTGGGGATAAATGGGTATATCAACTCGGATCATAATAGAATATCATAGACCAGAGAATAAATAGATCATAGTGTCATGAAAAAAATCTTATGGTATCATTATATTATGATAATATTCAAGAAGTCCCATCATTTAGTTTATAAAAATATTCAATAATTATTTCCCTTTGGTTTTTGGGAATATCCAAGAAAAATTACCATTTTTTGAGATTAATCTAGAATGATATCTATTTATTTTTTTTGAGAAAATCCAGGAAGACTCACCCTTTATTTTTTGATAATATCCATGAATGTTCACACTACATTTTTTTATGAGAGATAAAACATTAACCAAATAATAATAGGGTGATATAAGACTTCACATTTCATTAATAATACATATGTGAGATTTTTAAAATATGTTCATCCATCATATTACAAAGAACCCATTTATGTAAGATGGGTTTCATATAAATTTCAAATTTAATCTCAGAAGGAAAAAATTCATATTTATATAAAATATTTTAGCACGATTTACCTAATGAAAATAAACAGGTATCCAATGGTATTCAGTAAATTTATAGGAAAGTAACCATCAATATATGTAATTTTTAATATAGTATTTAAATTGTAAAAATAAATGGAATGTCACTAAGTTAATAATTTCCCCATTAAATGGATGTATGGAATTTCAATAAACTCCCTTTAATTAGATAATTTGAAAATCATGTATTCATAATTAAAAGGAATTTTTTGAAAAAAATTATTACAAATCTTCAATGATTAGGGATGAAAAAGAAATTAAAGTACCATATCATTGATATAAAATAACATTATCTAATTAATTCAGAGAAGGATGGTAGTTGGTAAAATTTTCATAATTTCCTCAATCAATCATAATATATTTCAAATGACAATTACTTAAAAAGAAAAAACATTTTTAGATTTTTATAAAAAACACTATTGAAACAATCAATATCATTGATCTGTTGATAACATATTATATATAGAATTTTATAAAACATTATGAAAAAATTTATCATTTCAAACATGAAAACATATAGGTAAATAATCATATAAATAGATGGAGTTATCAATAAGAGGTGCTTACATAGATAATGTTAAAAGGGGACAATTTTCAATTTTTATGGAAAATGAACCATACAAAAATTGTAAAAAATGTAATTAAATCATTAATAAAGTTCATGTTATAGAAAAGTTATGTACTTAATTACTTATCCATAGTAAAATATGTTTTTAAATTAATCTGTTGAATATATATGGAATAAGAGAGGTTCCCAATCAAAAAAAATATGGGGTTAGTTTCCTTACAATTATTAAATAATTATCCCATTAGGAAATGAAATAGGAATAAAACAAGTAAAACTCCATGAATTTAGAAATTACAATAAAATTACAGGTTATTTATTTAAATAATTATAAAAAATCCCCAGATGGATTATCTTTTAGAATAAATCAATATTTGAAAATGAGATTATTGAAAAAACCCTCACTGTACGGGTAGTATAATGACCAAAGGATAATCAGAAGAATATCATGGAATAATAATTAAAATCACATTAAATTTGATATAATTAATATCTAAAAGAATTATTGTATTGAATAAACCTATGAAATAAATATTTTTTTCAGATATCAAACTTGTATCATGAAATTAAATTTGAGAAAACACCCCCTTAGATCATTAGAAAAATTCAATTAAAACCCTTATTATACATGATTTCAAATGAATGATTAATTTCCTTGAATAGGGAGAGGATAATGGTACAAAATAATAATGTTCAATTATATACACTATTCCAAATAAAACATTATCTATAATAAGAAGTATGTCTCTAGGGATTAAATTTTTTCTGATAAAAACCTTGAAACATTTTTTGTTTCGAGTCAAAATCCATATAATGATATGATTAATAATGAAAATATAAATATAATAAATCATAATATGATTATGATTTAATGTATTAATGTATATATGGTTAAACCATTCCAATGAAAACATTTTATAGTTTATGAAATATATCCCAAGGGGTGTATATAAGAGACATGAAACCCTTACAACATTGGTACCTTTTGAATCAAAGCACAAGTAATAAAAGGAAAAAATATTGCTTTTATAACCCCATTAATTTCATTAATATGGAAAAATAAATTCATTATGTTGTAAACACACCATATAAATGAAATTATTATGCACAATAACAAATATGTCTCATGAATTTGACAATGAAAAAATGAAACACTTACCTTCTATTCATTCTCACTCGAGCAAAGTAAACCCACCTTCATAATAAACTCAAATATCTTAATAACCTATATCATAACCTTAATTATATATATATACATCATATATTTTTATTCACTATATTCATATTAATTATTTATTATTTATTTTCAATATCATGTGTGCATAATCTTGATTATTTTGAACTAGTTTCATAATAGCGGTTTTGTTCGTCATTATTCTCCCAACATTCATCATTAATTTATAATATAAGGTATGTGAATTTGTGTTTTATAACACATTATAATGTTTTAATGTCATTTTATTAGTTTTTTAGATATGGTTCTTATATATTAAATTAGATAAAATCATCTTTCAGTAATTTTCAACAATCTGACAGTGGTATATTATTTAATGAGTTTAATATTACTGTTACAATTATATAACCAAAAATAAAATATTTATTTACCTATTTATATCTAATTTTCCATTTAATTATTTTATTATATTTATCCATGCTATTTTTTTTTATCATAATTCAACTTAGTGATTAGACAGACCAAATATGAACATACCATAATTACTAGATAATTATGATTATGATAGTGGTTTATTTTATCATAATATTATTATTATATAAGAATGCTGATTTTATTTAGAAAAATTAAGGTGTTTAATCATAATTTAATATGTTTTATTAAATTTCAATGAAATTATATAAAAACAAGACATGTTATTTCATAGAGTAGGTAGTCCACAAAATGAACTATTTATATTATCATTTATCAAATAATTAGAGGTAAATAACACAGATTATAATTTTACCCTTATAATCATAGTTATATTATTATTTTTTATTTATCCATTAATTTTACACTTATAATTTGTGAATATAGACAGTGGTGGAAAAAAAGTTGTCGCTTCATGGATGTTGTAGTCTACACAACACAAAAATGAACTGAATGCCCAAAGGATTCATTTTTATTTATTTTTGATAATCCCCTTTTTAAAGATTGAGGTTTAACCTTTACATAGTTCGTAGACGCAACACAGAAATGGTAGTTTTGTTTTTTTATAATAGAAAATAAGAATTGTAGATAATAGTTAATCACATAGCATAATAAAATTATATATACAATGAATACCTAGTTCATCATATTTTAGATAGAAAATTAAATTAATGAAGGTATGATACAATAAAATTTATATTAGGGAAAATAAGTACTAATGTGGAAAACATCATCCTTCCCTTGGAAGAATCCTTATATGTGGACATAATAAGACAATCCCCTATTATCATATGGTAAATTATAGTGAAAAAGTTTATAAATTGAGTATATGGGATATTTTTCATGTTGAAACATAATTTTATGAGTGGACATAAAGGGATGGTGAGAGGACTCATTTATAAGTGAGGAGAATGACTTCTTTTTGTAAATATTTCAACATAGTTTAAATAGAGAATAAGTTTTATATGTCAAGTGTCTCTAAAAAAATATGAAATAATGGAATGGAGGATGAAATATGTTTATGAAGAACTCAGCCTCTCAGTCTGAGACATTTTTGTAGCATGTTTTATGCCATTTACCCCTTAATTTATTAATTTTACTATTATTTAGTGTTCCACAGTTACTAGGTTTTACCTAAGTAATTTACTTTTAATGCTAGAAAATAAAATTTCTATTATTATATAATTTTTACCTACTGATTGAAAACATAAAACCAATTTTATCATATAAAATTTATATGTTTCAGAATATTTCTTTTTTATATTAGCATGTAAGACCCAATATTTTTGTTATAAAAGTGTATTTTTAACCTTAAAACATTTGAGTATGATAAAATTATCCTTTTATTTTATTTTTATGATCTAAATTTTTTATTATAAAACAAGTAATTGTCATTTTTATCTCAAATAAATCTAAAACCTAATTTTTCCAAATATAATGTTCAATTAAATGAAAATACAAAAAAAAATAGTTTTTTATTGGAAAATAATATGTATGTTGTTAAATTGTGTTTTTATAATTTTATAATTTAATTTTTAAATATAAATTTTTATTCCTTAAATACATATTTTATCATGATTTTTTTATAATCTATACTTAATTATTGATATATTATTAAATTATATGATTTTAGTAAAAACTCTATATTTAAACAGTCACTCGAAAATAATTTATTTCAGTGATATGTAAAAAAATAATTATAGACTACTTTTAACATGTTTAATACAATAATGATGTTAATTTTTTGAATTTAAAATTTTATAATTTGGTTTTAAATTGAAAATAAAACATATAAACTAAATCACATTTTTTAAAAAAAATTACCCATTTAAACATCATTTTTATTTAATATTCTTTCTTATAAATTTATAAAGAATTTAAAATTGATACACTAGATTATAAATATAAATATTAACTATTATTTTAACCTTTTAATTTTGATCAATATATTTTTTTATGGTAAATCATAATATGTTTTTTATTATTCTCTTAAAGGAATCCTTTTATAAAATATTAATCAAACAAAAATAAAAAAATGTAATTATTTTAAATGATTATTATCTTCTATCTAATATGTATTATATTCCTTATGAAATTTTAATAAGTCACAATTCATTTTAGTCATCTTTCATGTTCATTCGGTGTTGTGTGTGACATAACATATATATGATTCTATTAATTTAATGGATCCAAAAATATGGGTCGTTACATTCTACCCCCTTTAAAAATTAAATCCTAGCTATTTTTAATTAATAAAATCTGATGATTGTATGTGATTGTATTTATATCATATTTATCATTCATATTATAACATATAATATTATATATACTTTAATCTCATAGGTTATATAAAGATACTTATCTTTCCTCAAATTTCATAACTTATTAATAAAATCATTTACCAAATTATATATATTCATTAATCACACATTCTATGAAATATTCATTTCCCAAAACCAAATGAATCTCTAATATATTAGACAATAATGAAAACATGTATTCTTTTAAAATTAACTCTTATCTTCTAAAAGGAATTTATAATGTTACACAATATTTAATATACATCATAATCCAATAATTGAGATAAACATCACCAATAATATTATAGTTAAAATTTTATTAAAAAATTAAATTACAAGGCTATCAATACTATATATCTCAATTTTCTCACAATTAATCAACTATATATTATCTCAACATCTAGAATGTATTAAACTTAAGAGTATTACATACCTCAATCACATGTTTCCAAATCTTTATCCCCAAAAATATAACTTTGTCATTAAATCACATTTAAAGTATATTAATAATATTCAATATATTTTTACAAAAAATAAATGAAAAATGACTGAAGAAAAAAATCCTTAGATGTATCACATAATACTTATAACATTTATAATATACCATAATATCATCTATAAATATTACTCATTAATGAATATATCTCTGAGTATAAATATTTATTTTCTACTAACATATTAACCTGACTACCATAGGTATAATTAAGAAACTCAAATTTCCCATAATAACATGAATATACTAAAATTATCACCCATTTATGTATGATCAATTATTCATCTATAATACATAGTGGTTCCTAGATACTTAAAATTATTAGTTTTAATTTTTAGATCACGTTTCCACAAAATACTAAAACCAAAAATTTATTGTTAATATCCAAAATATGATTATGAAAACATAAATGATATGTAATATACCCCAATTAAACCTTAGTTTTTAACATACTATACTATTAATTCAACCTAGGACTCTTTTTTCAATCTTTATTTATCCTAGGTGATTTTTATATTAGGTTCTCTGACCTAATTTCACAGCATCAAAATAAAATACATCTGAATTGTCCATTATAGAGAATGTGAATTAACTATAACATTCACTCATGAGTATCAATATTGGTGTGTAATTAAGTATATTTTTTGTTAACTAGGTGTTGATCGAGTAAATACAAAATCCACCATCTTCAGGGTTATTACCCCATGGTAAAAAAAATTAGAACATACATCCACGTATACAATAAATATATGGATTTCATCGTTAGTAAGACCATATACTCAAATTTTCACCAATATTTTAGGATGTTATCCCATATTTTGACATTTCCTTTAGAAACATTCCCTATTGTTCTCAATAGTTTTCTCTTATCCCATTCACTAAAATAGTCAATATTTACTCACTAAATTAATGAGTTATCTATATATTTTATATGATGATCACCCTTAACTTATAAACCATTAAATTAACCTAAACTAATATTATAATCTCCAATGTTGTCTAAATACAAATCTAATACTATCTATTAGAGCTCACAAATTTTTTCATCTCAACTACATAATAAAAATTAATTATTTCATTACAATACGTTACCAAGAACTTTTATGTTTATGATTTTATATAATTCTGACAAAAAATTATCCAAATAACATATCTATTTCTACCAAAGGACATTTTCCCCACTATTTAAACAACTAATTAACCAACTACAGGTCTTCCTCATTTACAATAAAGTCTCTATATAAGATTCTATTCTAGACACATCATTCTTATTAATTTTATTCATATATAGGAGAAATTGAATCATAAGAAAATGGGTAGCTCTATTTATCAGTAATGGTAAATAAAAGTGATAACTATCAAGGATAAAAAGTGAGAATAAGATGAGAATGTTGGTAAAATCAAAATACATAAGAAATTTATAACTAATAATTTTAATTTCATACAATAAGAGTCATGGAATATGACATGAAACAACAAAAAATATTAATAAATAGTTAATAAAAACATGATTCAATAAAAATAAACCATAAGAGCATAGAATTGAAGGTTCCGGGCATAGCGAAATCTTGTCGGTGGATGTGCCCACTTGGCCTTTTGTCATTAGCAATGATCAATCCGGGATCAATACGATTATAAACGCCAGTCTCCATGGATCGAATCACAGAAATAGACAATGACATGGAAAGTCCCAGAACTACAAAGTTGGATCGTTAAAGGTCGATTATAATTAATTTAGTTAATTAAAAAGAAGTACATTTTTTGGTGTTCTTTCTTCATTGATATTCTTGATCACGTTCCGATGTGATTCGTCATTGCGCCATATAATCCATGTATAGGCTTCCTCTAGCAGTGATCCACACGTGCACCACGTATCTCTGGATGTCGCCAAAATATTATCAGGGTGCTAGCGTAGAGAAACCTTTTCTAGAGTTGTCCGCCTTAGATTGTCTTGATCCGATGGAGGAGGATCTCTCTTGGTCTTGAGAGCGTTCTTGGAGGAAGGAGTTCTCTCGGCCTTGACAGAATTCTCAAGAATTTTTGTGCACAACGATTGGGGAAAAGTGTTGGGGTTGTGAGAATATTTAAAATCGTGTTTGAGGTTATAGAGTTATGACAATAAATAAATGCGTTACACGTTTTATTTTTTCACTAACTCTTATAGAAAACCCTCATGTCAAATAATTAATTCCATGACATGTACCCAAGCTGATTATAATAAATATCATTTAATAAAACAATATTATATCCTCAAAATCCCAACTAGAAAAACTACACGGCGTGTAATCATTAATAAACAGTGTGTACTTGTTTTTCATAAAAAACTACACGATGTGTAACCATTAATACATGGCATATAATTGTTTTACATTTCCATTCCATAATGAAAACTGCACGACATGTAATCATTAGTACACGACATGTACTTTTTTTCAAAAATAAAAACTACACGACGCGTAATCATTAATACACAGTGTGTACTTGTTTTTATTTTATTCTTCCTCCAACATTTTAGAGATTTATGATTTCTTGAATAATTATTAAACCATGTACGAGAATAATCTTTATTCTACTTGAGATACTTGGATACACATAGTGTGTGACCCTCTATGCCTCTTTCTCGTTGGCATTAGGTGGGCTTGCCTAAAGTCCAAGACTACTGTCTAGAAACGGGTCAAGGCACCCAAGAAAAAGAAGTTGATGCCGCATTGACGTGTCACCTCATACGAATGCTAACCGTATAATTTAATCCCTTTGTCTCAATATCTCATCAAGAAAGTTTCATGGCAGTTTCATAAACCTATATGCTTGATCTGTCATTCTTTGACTTCCAGAAATAAACTCGTCGTTACACTATGGCCATGGAATTTCGGCGACATTTATATTTCAATAAAAGGGCCCAAGATATCTACTTCCATAAATATGGAAGGGACAAATACTTCCTTGACTTATCCATTAACAACATGTCATTCGTGATGCACCCAACATACCTTACTTCCCGCCTACTCTCTTCGTGACGGTTTTCGTCAGCAAATCTAAGTACGTGAGTCATGACACGAGTTAAGGATAATATTCTAGTATAAGGACCATAACACACACTCACAGATAGTAATGTCTAATGACACCAAGACATGCGGAATTACTACTGGCGGGTCTGTTCTCAAAATCTCTTATCTTGGAGTTTACCATGTGTGAACACCATGAGAGAGAGTCTCATCTTCTTATGAGTACTCACACATGACGGTCTGTATACTATGTTTCCTATCATAGTATTTCATCCAACCGTAGAACATTATTTAATAATATTGTTATAGCACTTCGAGGTTCTCATCATAGCAAGGATCTTCCATGACCTTATTAATGCAAAAAATATTCCATGACATTATTATATTATATTCATGCAGAAAAATGAACAATATATAATAAGTGTACATTCATGTAATCAATGTATAAACAGTTGGTTCTCAGTACACCAACTCTAACAAACTCCCACTTGGAGTAGAGAGAACATCTTATGACTTTTAGTCCGCTAGACCTCACATGATGATCATGTTTTTGCTGAGTCAAGGCTTTAGTCAAGGGGTCTGCCACGTTGTCTTCCGTGGAAATACTACTCACTAAAACTTCACCTCTCTGAGAAAAATCCCTCAAGAGATAATACTTTTGAAGTATGTGCTTTGTCCACTGATATGACCTTGGATATTTTTCAATTTCCACAACTATAGTATTATCACAATATAGTGTGATAGGATCTTTACTACTAGGTACAACATCCATCTCTTGGATGAAGCTTCACATCCATACTGATTCATTAGATGTCTCAGAAGCTACGATATACTCAGACTCCACTGTAGAATCTACCACCACACTTTTCTTTGTGCTCTTCCAGCTCACTGCACCTCCATTCAAACAGAATATGTATCTAGTCTGTGACTTCATGTCATCTTGATCAGTCTCGAAACTAGAATCTACTTGTTCTATGATGACTAGTTCCTCATCTCCTCCATAAACCAGGAACATATCTATAGTACACCTTAGATACTTAAGGATAGTATTGACTACCATTCAATGGTGGCCTCCTAGATCATCTTGATATCTGCCTACCACACTTAATGCGTAAGAAACATCTAGCCTTGTACATAGCATAACATACATTATTGAACCAATCACGGACGTGTAAAGGATCCTTTCCATTTTCTTTCTTTCCTCATGTGTCTGAGGACACATTTTCATGGAAAGATGAATGCCATGTGATACTAAAAACAATCCCCTCTTGGACTATTCCATACTGAATCTCTTCAGTATCTTGTTAATGTATGGACTTTGACTTAGGCCCAACATTATCTTAGATCTATCACGATGGATCTTTGATCCTAGAATATATTCTGCCTCACCCAAGTCTTTCATGGAGAAGAATTTATTCAACCATGCCTTAACTAACTGTAAGACATGTATTTCATTTCCAATTAGCAATATGTCATCAACATATACTATTAGGAAACTGACTGCACTTCCACTAAACCTTTTGTAGACACAAGGATCACATTCATTCTTAACAAAGTCAAATTCTGTTATGGATTCATAAAAATGAATGTTCCATGACCTTGATTCTTGATTTAATCCATAAACAGATTTCTGCAACTTGCATACCTTGTTGGAATCCTTTGAAGTCACAATCCCTTCAGGTTGTGTCATGTAGACATCTTCCTAGAGGTTCCCGTTAAGGAATTCTGTTTTGACATCCATTTTCCAAATTTCATAGTCGTGGTAAGTGGCAATGGACAATAAGATTCTAATGGATTTCAGCATCGCAACCTGTGAAAAGGTTTCATCATAGTCAATTCCTTGATGCTTTCAAAAAACCTTTTGCAACCAGTCGTGCCTTATAGGTGCTGAATTTCCCCTCTATGTCCAGTTTTTTCTTGAATACCCATTTATTTCCAATAGGATTTACATCAACTGGAGGATCTACCAAAATCCAAACATGGTTATGGTATATGGAATCCATTTCAGAATTCATGGATTCTTACCACTGGGCAATGTCTGTGCCTTCTACTGCTTCCTTGTAGGTAAGAAGATCATCATTTTCAACCAATAATGAGTCACCATCCACGGTAAAAAGAAAAACATATCGTTCTAGTTCTCTCACATATCTCGTGCTCCTACGTAGTTCTTGTGTCTGTGGAATAGATTGTTCTTCCACAGGGATTTGTGGAATTTGTTATTGTACCAACTTCTGTGTATCTTGAGCCTCGACTTCATCGAAGTCTATCTCGCTCCCACTATCTCTTTTGGAGATGTGATCCCTCTCAAGGAATATGGAATGTCTTGCCACTGTAAACTTTTCATCTAAGGGGTTGTATAGGTAATATCCCTTTATTTCCTTAGGATGTCCTATAAAGATACACTTTGTGCCTCGGGGTGAATGTTTGTTACCTGAAGAGGCCTTAACAAATGCTTCTCTACCACACACATGTAAATTCGATAACATGGCTTTGTGTCCACTCCATAACTCGTATGGAATACCATTTATCGATTTAGTTGGTACTTGGTTTAGTATGTGTGTTGTTGTTTGTAATGAAAATCCCCAAAAGGGTAATAGAAGACTCGCATGACTCATCATTGATCTCGCCCTGTCCAACAGGGTGTGGTTCCTCATTTCACTTACACTATTCCACTGAGGTGTGTAAGGAAGAGTGAGTTGAGATAGAATCCCAAACTCTCATAAGAAATCAATGAAGTCCTGATTAAGATATTTTCCTCCTCTGTCTGAGTGGAGTTTCTTAATCTTCTTACCAAGCTGGTACTCAACTTCATTCTTGTATTTTTTGAACTGATCAAAATAATCTAACTTATACCTCGTTAATTAAATATATCCATATCTACTAAAATCATTAGTAAAAGGTTTAAAGTACGAGAACCAACCCCTTGTTTCAATTGGAAATGTTCCACACACATCTTTGTGAACTAATTCTAGAATCTCTTTAGCCCTTTCACCTTTCCCACTAAATGGGGCTTTGGTAATTTTTCCATGTAAACACGTATGACATACACCAAGTGGTTTTAGTTCAAAAGAATCTAAATACCCATATTTATGTAATTTTGTCAAAAGTTTTTCATTGACATGACCTAGATGGTGATGCCAAAGTTGGGTGTGGTATGAGTCATGTGAATTAACTTTTTCATCGATTTCCATTACTTGGTTTGTGTAGTATAACACAGAAAGGTTGTTATATAAATGTGCCCTACCAAAACAAATGCTATCTTTATAAAAGTAGCAACATTCATTTCCAAATTTGAAGATGAATCCATCAGTATCTAATCTAGATACTGAAATAATGTTTTTGGTTACAGAGGGTACATAATAACATCCTTTAAAAAACAAGACCATCCCAGTAGGCAATGTGAGGTGGTAGTCTCTAATAGCTATAACAACGAGTCTGGCTCCGTTGCCTTCTCACAGATCCACCTCACCTCGGTCTATCTTTCTGAATCTACGTGGTTCCTATATTTGGATATATATGTGATAAACACAAGTAGTATATAATACCCAATTAGTAGAAAAAAATATATTGCATTCTATAACAAACACACCTGAAGCATCCCCTTGCTCCCTTGGCTGGGTGCATTTTTTCTTCCAGTGGATCTGCCACATGCGAAACAAACAGCCTCATGTTCTCTTGCCTAGCCTTTGATCTTCCTTTTCTTTGAGGGCCTTGAAGAAGATTTGGGCTTAAAGATCCTAGAATTCCCTTTCCTTTTATTCACCATGAGGACAGAAGGATTTTCACCCTTCATGTCATTGTCCACGTGGAGAATTAGGATAAGAAGATTAGATAGAGACTTCTCTATGTTATTCATGTAGAAATTTACAAAAATGTAAGAGAATCTCTGGGTGAGTGATGCAAGAATTAGATCGGTACCCAGTTATTCTGGGAGTTTAAACCCTATAACCTCCAAGCGCTCAATGTAGCCAATGATCTTGACTACATGAGGCCCAGCTAGGGAACCTTATCCAAGCCTTCTCTAAAATAGATCCTTGGAGATCTCAAACCTTTCCTATCTTTCCCTCTCCTATTATATACTACAGAGGTGCTTGAGCATGCTATAGGCACCCATGTCTTCATGAGACTTCACGATTTCATTAGATATTGATGATAACATCAAACATTGAATGTTGAGTTAATCGCTCAAATGTTGATCATAGACCATAAAATCATCATCACTCGCCCTTTGGGCAGGCGAATCAGGAAGTGAGGAATCCAGCACGTAAAACATTTGTTCATGGCGTTGGATAACCCGAAGGTGCCTAAACCATTCCTAAAAGTTACTTCTGGTGTGGATATTTTATTTATCCATAATTGATCACAGAGAAAATGTGGTTGATGAGTTTTTCATTTTGATTATACAAATTAAAATAGAATATTTATCAGTACTTTATTGATTACATTTTTATGAGAAATAATAAATTTTATTAAGTCTCCCACTATTTTATCATGTCCCAATGTCCCTCACCATTGAGCTCAGAATATCTAGTTGCTATGACATTCTTGTGCAAGGATCCATATCCCCCTTCACATAAGCCCAAAAAGTGTTGTTCAATCTATTTAATGGTATTTAGGTAGGCAGGTCTTTGACAACTGTGAGCTTACAGTTCCTTGATCTTTTGAGTGGACTCCCCAATCCTGAAATTCTGACTTGGATTTTCTCAACACTTTCCTCCATTTTACAACAAGTCTAGCAAGGGATACTCCTCTTGATGTAAAATGTTTAAGTCAACCTGAAACCTTTCATAAGTGATTCCTTTATAAAAGTAATTTTCCTAACAAGGGTGTGTCAAACACATAGTTTTGTTGAGTCTTTCCCTTAATCAAGTAACAAAAGGCATGGTCTAACTTAATATGGGTTTTGAGGGATTTTAATCCTTTATACGTAGTTTCACATTATCACATTCTTGTTAATATTAAGTATTGCTTGCTTAAGTGATTAACCATATTTTGATAATGTTTATACCTAGTATAGTTTTTATTTTATTCCATCTTTGCATTATTTTTTATTTCATTAATTATGTGATCGTGACAAAACATACATAATAAATAAACCATGAAATCAGACAGAAATAAAATAACATGGCATGATTATGAGATTCTATTGGTTTAGCTTATCCAGCGGTTTTGATAAGCTTACCCTGGCCCAGGGAAAAACCTCTTGAACCACTGGTTCGTGTTTTTCATCTCCCACATGTTCACCTTTGTATCTTCTTGTGTTGGTTTCTCCTCAGCTTTGGATTTTTAACCGTCTACTCTGGCTTGGGAGATCCACCATTACATGGGGTTTACATTAAAGAAACCATGGGCATGCATGCCCTATATTTTATTGGAAGAAGGCTTGTAGGACAATGAATCTAAATTAAATAAATTTAAATGAAACCATACACACAAAAATGGTCTTTGGTCTAGATTATGATCATCCATATCATGCAACGACGTTTACACATATTTAGTATTAAAATTCATTTAATCGTTCTTTTATTTAAGATAAGTCGCTCTTGAATTAAATTAATTATAATCTTATAATTAATCAATTATTTGTCTTAAATTCCTTTATAAATGTCCTTGAGATTAATCTCATCAATTTTCCTTGTACGGTTCTTTGTATTTTGGAGGAAACCTGGTGAAATTCCATTTCTGGAAAGTACACGACATGTAGTCTATATTTACACGGCGTGTATTTTTTTCACCCTTTATCCAAAGTACACGCCAGGGGATTTGGCGTGTTTTATATACTTTGGAAATTTTGGAGTACATGGCGTGTAGATTAATCTAACATGGTGTGTATTTACTTGTTACGCAGTTACCAGCTTGGCAATCCCATGTACTTGGTACATGAATTTTCCTTGTACACGGTTTCACCTAGGCCGGATCGGACTACACGGCGTGTTGATCCAACATACACGCTGTGTATTCTGGTTTCCACACTCCATTGATTTCTAGTCAACATGGTGGTATAAATACATAGGTATACTCAATTCAAATGGCGTGGTTTGGCGGACCAGTACTGTTTCGTTGAACCTAAGTACACGGCGTGTAGGTTTCACTACACGTCGTGTATTGTTGTGTTGTACAGACAGAAAGAGCGGCTCCTTCAGATGAGTTCCTCGTTTTTATTTTAATAAAAATTAAAAATAAAAGGTCATTTCTGTGATGTGAATCGAGAAATGAAGGAGGAAGAATAGATCTCGTTCATTCTAATTTATATAACGATTTATCTTGAATTAAATCAAATATAAATGCATAAATTATTAACGAAAATTAAATAACTATAATCAACGTTGTAACCTCCATTTGATACCAATTGAAGGTTCTGGGTGCAGCAGAAGCTCATGGGTGGATGTTCCCACTTGGTCATTTTTCATTAGCAATGATAAATCTGGGATCAATATGGTGATAAACGCCAGTCTCCACGGATCAAATCAAAAAAATAGACAAAGAAAAGGAATTTCCCAGAACCATAAAGTAGTATTGTTACAGGTTGATTATAATTAATTTAATTAACTAAAAATAAGTACCTTTTGGGTGTTCTTTCTTCATTTATATTCTTGATCACGTTCTGATGTGATATGTTGTTGCGTCGCAGAAGCCAAATGTAGACTTCCTCTAGCGGTGATCCACACGTGCACCACGTATCTCTGGACGTCGCCAAATAATTCTTCGGGTGCTAGCATGAAGAAAAATTCTCTTGCATTGTACACCATAGATCATCTTGATCCAATGGAGGAGGATATCTCTCGGTCTTGAGAGAATTCTTGGAGGAAGGCGTTCTCTCGGCCTTGAGGGAATTATCTAGAATTGTTGTGCACAACGATTGGGGAAAAGTGTTGGGGTTGTGAGGATATTTATAATCGGGATTGAGGTTATATAGTTATGACAATAAATAAACATGTTACACATTTTATTAATTTTATTAATTCTTATAGAAAAACCCCATGTCGAATAATTAATCCATTGACATGCGTCCATGATGATTATAATAAATATCATTTAATAAAACAATATTATATCCTCAAAATCCCGACTATAAAAACTACACAGCGTGTAATCATTAATACACGGCGTTTACTTGTTTTCATAAAAAATACATTGAGTGTAATCTTTAATACACGACATGTACTTTTTTTTCATTTCCTTTCCATAATGAAAACTACACGGCGTGTAATCATTAATACACAGTGTGTACTTGTTTTCAAAAATAAAAACTACACGACATGTAATAATTAATACACGACATGTACTTGTTTTCATTTTATTCTTCCTATAACATTAAAATGATTTAGGATTCCTTGAATAATTATTAAACCACGTATGGGAATAATTTTTATTCTACTTGAGATACTTGGACACACTTAGTGTGTGACCCTCTAGGACTATTTCTCATTGGCATTAGGCGGGCTTGCCTAAAGTTAAATATTACTATCTAGCAATGGGTAAATGCACCCAAGAGAAAGAAGTTGACGCTGCATCGACGTGTCACCTCATACGAATGCTTAGCGTGTAATTTAATCCCTTTGTCTCAATATCTCATCAAGCAGGTTTCATGGCAGTGTCATAAACCTATATGCTTGATCTGTGATTCTTTGAATTCCAGAAATAAACTCATTGTTACACCATGACCATGGAATTTGGGCGACAGTTCTATTTCAATCAATGGGCCTAAGATATCTACTTCCATAAATATGGAAGGTAAAAATTCTTCCTTGACTTATCCATTAACAACAAGTCATTCATGACACACCTAACATACCCTACTTCCTGCCAACTCTCTTCATGACGGTTTTCGTCAGCAAATCTAAGTGTGCGAGTCATGACATGAGTTAATGATAATCTTTCAATCTAAGGAACATTACACACGCTCACAGATAGTAATACACGATGACACCAAGACATGAAGAATTACTACTGGATGGTCTGTTCTCATAATCTCCTATCTTGGAGATTACCAAGTGCAAACTCCATGAGAGAGAGTCTCGTCTTCTTATGAGTACTCACACATGATGATATGTATACTATGTGTCCCATCGTAGTATGTCACCCAACCATAGAACTTTATTTAAGAATATAGTTATAGAACTTCAAGGTTCTCATCATAGAGGGGATCTTCCATTACCTTATTAATGAAAAAAAATATTCCAGGACATTATTATATTATAGTCATGCAGAATAATGAACAATATATAATAAGTTTACATTCATGTAATCAAAGTATAAATAGTTGGTTCATAGGACACCAACTCTAAAAACAATTGTAATAAGAATAACCATATGGTAGGGGCATAAACATAATCATTGGGTAAAATCATATTGTGAGAATATATAAGAATACTAATACATTAGATTGCGAGTTAACCCAAGAATAGTCATCTTTTTAATTTTCCATCATACACAAGAGGACTCACCCATCTATTTTTTTTATAATATCCAAGAAGGCTCTCCAATATTTTTTTGAGCATATCTTGGGAGGCTCACCATTTAGTTTTTGAGAATATCCAAAAAGTATCAAACTACATTCTCTAATGAGATATAAAAAATTAACCAAGTCATTATAGGGTCATATAGTACCCCGCCTGCATCATCCATTCATATGAGTTTCATATAAAATTAATTAATTCATATTGTCATAATAAAACTATGGTGATAAAATGGTTTTATTATCATTTTCATATGGAATCACATAAGGAATACATTCATATTTCCATCAAAATCATAGGATGATATTACCATGGAATATAAATGGGTATTCAATGATATTCAAAAATTTTCTAGTTAAATAAACTTTACTTAAGAAAATAAAGCATATGGTATTTACAACACATAGATAAAATTTATATGTTTAATTAAATAATTCCCCCAATCAGTTGACATAAGGAATCTTGTTAAACACCCTTTAACCAAGGAAATAAAAAATCGGGTACTCACAAATGAAATACATTAGAAGTAAAATATGGTTTATAAAACATCAATGTATTGGGAAGACCAATATAGTGATAGATAATATAATTAATAGAAAATAAAATTAAATAATCTATAAATAAGGTGGATGGTAAAATATAAAGAATTTCCTTAGTCATGAAGAAGATATGTGAGTATACAATGTCATAGATGAAAAACACTTTTTAGGAGTCTTATATAAATCACTTTGTACATAAGAAATATATTGAATATTTTGAAATGTTTTTTTAATGAAATATTATATAAAACTAGGAGAAAAATTATTTTTTTAGAAACCATGATAATGTAAAGATAATGTTTCATATAAAATGAAAATGTCTATGAAAATATGTTATTACATTGAAAATTTTAAAAGAAGATTATTTTCAAACATTTATGAAAATTACCCAGACATAAAATGTTTGAAATTACTTGAAAATAGTGGAGAATTTTTTATACTATAAAATTAAATCAATAAATTATTTATCCATAAATGATTTTGTTCACAAAAGTAATAAATTAATATGAACATAGAAAAATAGAGGTTCCCAAATTTAATGAAAAGGTATGATTGACTTTAATACTCTTGGTAAATAATGATCAATTGGGAATATAAAATAGGGAGAGGAGAATTAAAACCCCAAGAATGACTAGAGTATAACAAAATTATAGGTGTATTAGAGATAAATTTATAAAAATCCGTATTATGGATTATCATTCAAAATAAATCTCTATTTGAAAAAATTTTTAATGAAAAAATATTTATGGTATTGATAACATAATAATCATAGGTAATTGATGAAAATATCATGATAGGTTTAATAAATTCTATTAAAATGAAATATATTTCACTCATGAAAGAAATAGGGCATTTTAAGCACCATATAAAATAAATAAAGATGTGAAATATCAAACATGTCTCATGAAATTGAATTCGATAGAATAATCCCCTAAACCTTAGAAACATTTTAGTCAAAAAAACTCAAAGAAAAATATTTAAAATGAAAAATTAAATACTATGTATAATGATAGTATTATGATACAAAACACTAAAGGTTTATTAGATACACCATTCTAATAAAAAATGGTTGATAATAAGAACTAAGTCTCATGGGATTAAAAATCGAGACATGAAACCCATATAATTTTTATATATTTTGAGCCAATTACCATTGACACATATCATTTTGAATGAAATAATAAATATTATAAATAAATATAGGATCATGATACACGATATTAAATGGTATTATATACATCATTAAAAAATAGGGTGTTTAATTATGAATTTTCTCAAGGGGTGAAAATTTGTGACAAGAAAACCTTCCAACATTGGTACCATTTGAATCGATGTTAATTAATATAATAACATTATATAGATCACAAAACCTTTAAATTTAAGTAATATGGTAACAACCACTCATTAGGTAGTAATAAAACTATATAAAAGAAATGATGTTTTGTAATATCAAACATGTGTCCTGAATTTAAAAATGAGACAATGAAACCCATTTCTTCTATTCTCTTTTATTCAACATGATCTATCCACCTAATTAATAATAATTAATAACTTAATAATATATATTATATCTTCGTTTATATCTATAACATAAATTTAATTATTCTCTAAAATTATATTAGTTATTTTTTATCTATTTTCAATATCAGATAGAAGAAATGTTGAATGTTCTGAACTACTATTGTAATATAATTGAAACTCTTCTTTATCCTCCAACTTTTTTTTTCATTCCTATGTAATATAGGGAATTGAAATTTATTTTTTATGATATAATATTTGGTTATAATTTCAATATATAAGAGTTTTAGTTATGGTTATTATTTATCAAATAGACGATCACAATGCTTCAATGATTTTTTAAAATGAATGATGGTATCTTAGTGATCCGTTATAATATCAATTTTACAATTATTGAACAAAATTAAAACAATAAATTTTTTTATGCTATTTATCTTATGTAATTTTTTTCCTATATTAATCCATGAGTTATTTCATTTAATTTTTCAAGTAGGTGGTAAGATTGACCCAAACACTGACATAGCATAATTAAGGGATGTTTTTTGCATTTAAAGTGATTTATTTTGGAATAATTTCAGTGTTATAGAAGATTAAAAATATTATTTAGATAAATTTAAGGTATTAAATAATATTTGAATATTTTTTAATAATTAATAATGAAACTATACGAAAAAAATATATATATTACATCATGGAGGTGTTAGTCCATATAACGCAAGACTAACATTTTCGTTTCAAGAAGAATGAAAGGGAAAGAAAGTGGATTATATTTTTCCTATTAATAATCATAATTATATTTCATATTTCATATTTAATCTTCCATATTGACCTTTTAATTAATGAATATAGGTAGTTATGTAAAATTAAATTTGTCACTTCTTAGTGGCGATAGACAATATAACACACAAATGATAGTTTAATTTCGCATAATATATATGGGGAAAGGTGGATAATATATATTAATATATAATAATAAAATTTAATATAATATTTATACATATTTCATAATATATTATTTAGAAAATTATTTTTTATAATGTATGATAGAAAGGAAAAGGTGTTAGTAAAAATAGTTAGTCACTTTGAGAACTCTATCCTTCCCCTGGAAGACTCCATAGTAGTTGACGTCTTATGTTAATATCATATGAAAATAGACTAAAGGATAAAGAAGAGTGTTATAATGGAATAATGATGGGTAAAATTTCATGTGTATTTTGGTTAGTTTTTCCCTTGATGGGGTGTTGTGATTCCCCTTCTATAAGTGTTGTGAATGAAATTTTAATAAATATATAAACTTAATATAAAGAGGGCACATGTTTCACATGTCGTGTGGATCCAAAAATGGGAACTAGTTGAGAAGAAGATGAGATATGTCCAATATTCTCATGAACACTCAATTATATATTTTTAACATGTTTGAATCCCATTACACCCTGATTTATTACTTTTATTATTTTATATTTTCACATGGTAACTATTTTTTACCTTATTAATTTACTTTAAATGCATCAAAATAAAAAGGAACATATTACTTTATTTGGTCATATTGATTCCATATATAAAATAAATTTTTCCAAATAAAAATTATATGTGTACAAATAATTATATTTAATATTATCAAGAGAAAAAAAAAATCTTAGATGAAGTGTATTTATAGGAACGTAATTTATTTGTTTGGTTAAATTACCCATGTATTTTATTTTCAGGATATAAATATGATTATTATATAAAAATAAATTTTTTATATTGTTAAAATCCCTCTAAACCAAATTATTATTATTATTTTTTTTTTATGAAAATTCAAAAAATTACTTTTATTTAAAATTTTACTTATGTTGTTAAACATAGATTTTCTAAATTTATAATAGTTTATTGAGTTATATATTTTTACTATTACAATATTTTTCACAATTCACTTAAAAACAAATTACTCAATAAAAACCTAAAAAATCCTTCTTATGATAATATTGACATGTTTAATATAGCAATGAAATTAATTTTTTCAAATTAACATTCTAAAATTTATAACATTTGTTTCAAAAGGAAAATACAATATACAATAGAAAAATGATTACATATATAAACAATTACCATTATGACATACAAATATAATTTATATTACTTCAAAGAAACTTATAATTTATTGAATGTTGAAGAATTAGTTTATAAATATAATTATTACCTTTTAAAAAATACTTTCATCTGAGATAAATTTAATTTATGAAGATAAAATTTGATATATTTTTTAAAATGATTCATTGGAAGAATTTTTTTTCAAAAAGATTAGTCAATGAAAAATAATAGTACGTAATTATTTTAATTGATTATTATCTTTTATATACTAATGGTTATATTCTTAATGTAATTTTATTATGTCATGGTTTGTTTTTCATTGGTGATGCCTTAGTTTGATTTTCTATTGAACACAACTGTAACACCCCGACTCGGATCACTCGGTCTGGGATGAAGTGCTATATGACCTCATGTGTTCCACCCCATACACATTAGGCTACTAACTAGTGGAAATGAACTAATAATGAATGTGGGGTGACAATGCCTTCAGTGATAGATAGATAAAATTTAGTACACAATCAGCGAAAAAACAATAATAGTATATAACCGAACAAAAGCGTGGAAAAAATAAATACAACAATACATGCAATGATAAATTATATATAATACCCAAACCTCACACAATTTTGATCCCCATATAGGGAATATTGATATAAAAAACAAATAAAAATCATCAATAAAATGAATCTCCATAAATATCCTCGAGTCTATCCTCACATCACCTCAACCTACCGATCCTCCTGCAAAACTACCATAATAGGGACCCACCACCCTTATGAATACATGACCAACAAAGGATGCACATTGTAACACCCCAAGCTGCCACGTTATGCTTCTCTTTGAATAATAAAATAGTGTGTGATGTACGCAACTTCGATTTCTAACACACCACAACCAATCAAACTAGCCGTTATGAATAGTAATACCCAATTTTTGAAATTTTATAAATGTTATCATTAAAAATGGACTTCATTTTGGGATTCTTAATATCGAAATTATCTTAGGGTGAATTTAGTCTATTTTTCTGAAAACTTTCAATTTTTGATGAATAGTGAAAAACATTGAGTTATAGTTCAAAACCGAATTTTTTTTTCAATAATTATTTATTTTATTTAAATTTATTTTATGTAAAAATAGATACATTATACCTATATAAGTTCAATTTAATTCATTAGAGTCATTTTATAATAAGTTTAGATATATAAAAAAAATTGAACTTTTTACCGTCTTTTACCCACCTACTATGAGCATTTGCAAATTTACATAAAACATAATTTTACTACTTTTGTGAGTTGAATTTCGAATATCTGAGAGTCACGGTTGATATCAGTAAGTAAAATGTGGTTCAATAAGATGAAAATAATTTTTGGTGAATAGTAACTTCTGACTTTTATTTACCACGGTTAAAAGTAAATAGGTTAATTAAAGGTAAAAATGATATTAATATTACCGTAACACATGTCCTAAATCTATTGGATAAGTGTTATTCATACAAAAACAACCTTAGGAATAAAATATGATCCTTTAGGTCCACTTGGAATATATTAGGACATTTATTATTATTTTATTTAAAGAAGATTTAAAAGAGTTAAAATCAAAGTTTAATAACTAAAACATTTTTAATATACGGTTATACATAAGATAAATTATATTATAAATATTAATTAGAAAGATAAAAATATTTTCTACATAATGATATTTTATTTATAATTTTTATAGATTAAATAATTAAATTTATTTATGACACAATGATGATGCAGTAATTATCTTATTAATGAATTATTAAAATAATTGATATTTTAAATACCCAAATAAATGTAAATTATTACTTTTGATGAATTCCACTAATTTTATAGGTTAATATGACATGTTATTATTGATTTAATTAACTTTTTTATAAGTTATCATGCTGTTATTATTTTTACAATAATCAATTACCAAATAGTGTCAAAATTGACATAAAAGAGTTTTTAAAACAAATATTATATTATTAATTGATATTATATTCCTAAAAATCTAAGGTTCATCCAAATGACTTAGATAAGGTGATATATATTAATAATGAACCACTTGTGGTTCTCTTGGATTGTTATATTATGTTTATTAACCACATAATGTAAAAATACAAAGAGACATGGTAAATGTCAAACTATTTAACTAAGAGTTAAATATAAATGATAAGGTTAATATGGTGGCATAATCCAGTCTAAAATCTATTGGTTGATATTATTTCGACCCATACCCACCATATCCTTGAAATAAGTCACATTGGTGCCATTATAAACCGAATATGAATTTATTATAAAATAATATTTTAATTTTTTCCTAAGCTGCCCCTCACCCCTCTTATAAAAGGACACTTCCCCTTCACTCAAATTCACACCTTCAAAGCATTTTGTTTCTGCCAAAACCTTCCAAAATATCCTCTACACTTCCTGAAATCCATCCTATATTCATTCCTTTAGTATGAAATCCAATCTAAGAATCCCTTTTGATCAAATCAAAAGGAAGAACCCGAAGAAGAGGTAAATATTTAATCACCTCTTTCAAGTTCTTTTCTTCTTCCACTTCCTCCTTATTTGTGTTTTCCATTCTAAAATTATAATTCCAGTATCTTCTATATACTGTGATTTTATTATAAAAATGGTACAGCCATATTAGTTATTTTATCCATCCTATTAGTGCATACGTACGGATTACCGTCGCCACGTCGCGGTGTAGTTTGTTATTCAAACATTTCATCATTTGGATGGGTATAATAATGAGTATAAATGATGTTAATAATAAATATAAAATTATAATGATTCTTTATATATGATATACCATCAAATTATATTCTATTTTAACATAAAAATAATGATATTTTCACTCGTGCATACGTCGGACTACCGTCTCCACGCATGCGATGAGATTCATTCCCCATCGTAACCATTCAAGAATAATTTTCATTTGATGATTAAAAATAATTATTAAGGACTTGATATCATTCTGGATATGAATAATATACAACATACCCATAACTAACATGACTTATGTAAAAAAACATATAAAATAAAATGATTAAGTTAACACCCGAAACGACGATAATACTAAAATATTATTAACAAAGAAATATTAGAAGATCATATATGATATCGTATTTATGTATATGATTATTGTCTAAATTAATAACAATGATTTAACTATTATATAGTATGTTAACCTACACTTGACCAATAAAAAGTACAAGGTATGGGTTAATTCTACTATCTCTTAATTATCCGAGGTTGTTTATACGTAATTATCTACTGGGACCTCTTTATCATCCACATCCATGTTTCTTAAAAATATATTTCAAAACATTTTTACTATTTAATAGAAAATGGGTTAAAGTCATTTAAACCCTTATTTGACATTATATGTTTTCTAAATGTATCTTTATTTCGTTTTTCAAACAAGGTACTTTATGACCTTTTCTACAAAATTAAGGTAAGAATGTTTTTTTAACTTATATGACGAGTGCAGCTATTTTATGCCATTATAACATAATCGAAGCTTCCCTTAAAAGATTATAATAATTTCATCAAAATAAATTTTTTTCTTTATAATTATCTGACTTTTAAATGATTTCAAAATAGAAAGAGATATTTCTCTTAAAAGGTTTTGATTTCATCTATGTCAACATCCTTTGATGGATTTTAAGTTTGTTTGAAGTTGAATTATTATGATACAAAACTTCTATATTGTATTGAATTTTTTGAGATATGTTTGACTTTGGATGTGTTATTTCATACCATTCATGGTTTATGGATAAAGTATTGACATTTCGTATGCTTTTTCTATATGAATTTTTATGTTATGTTTAAACATTTTCATATGAGGAATGATTTGGACTTAGTAAGTGACGGTGGAGCCCGCTATAGCTCCTCGATGCATCGACAGGTCTCATGAGTCAAACTAGTGTCTTGGAACAAGGCCTTGACAAAATCTTATTTTTAGTCTTGGCACAAGGCCTTGACTATGTGGTTATGAAAGTTTGGAATTATGCATTCTATCATTATGAAAGTGGATATTGATATTACATGTGGTTATTTGACTAGTAGAATATCCATGTGAGTAAGTAAATGAAATTATTTTGATTTATATTTTCCATATTATTCTGAAGTTCATGTTTAAAAGGCTTTTGTTTTAGTATTATGCATTGAATTAAATGTCTATGCTTATTTATGAAAGTTTCCGCTATATTTTTATCCTTACTGAGCATCTGAGCTCACCCGTTTCTATGTTTTATTTTTTCCAAGATGTGAAGAAGTATTTTATGACTGGCCTGTAGGGATAGTCTGAGGGGATATGAGTGTGGTCTATGGAGACAATGTTGTTGATGTTTTTATTTTATGATGTAATGTAAGACTTATGAATGTATCTAGTGTTTCCAAGGCTACTAAACTAATTTGTCTTTTGAGACTTGTTCTTTTTTGATCATGACAATGATATGTAAAAATGCACTGACTCTGGATAACTGGGGTCGGGGCATTCCACACATGCACTGATATTCCCATATAGGTTTTTATTATAAACCAGTTAGGAAACCCCCAATGCATACTTAGTATAAATAAAGCATGTCATATAATAGTGTATGAAATGACATGAAATGAATACACAAATAATCATACATCCTGATAGGCTATCTTTCACTAACCAAGAGATTATGAAACCTATATCAACCTACATTGATAAATTTCCAAAATGAATGGTTTTTTATCTCAATATTATTATTACCCCATGACATGTACTTGATCCCATGTCACAACATAATCAACTACCCAGATCCTTACCAAAAGAATCTGGGGAGAAAAAACATTCACACCAACCTATCCCTGCATGTTTTGGAGTGTCCAACTAATCTCAATAGCCAATACCAAAGGTTCTTCTATGGCCCAATCATCTCACTATAACATATCTATTTTTTAGGTCCAACCATTTAATTTCCAAATCAAAAATTTTATTGGGAGGTCCATCATCATGCCTACCCATCTATGGGTTTCTTAAGATTCAAAAAACACACACCGGCAAATACCGAGGGTCCATTAGAGGCCCAATATACACAAAGAACCATAATGAGGGTTCTTGGGATTCCTAAATTTCACACCATCCAATCCCCACATAATAAAGGGAGTAGACACACCTACAAAAAATAAGTGTTAGAAAACAAAATAAAGGGAAAACACCCAATAATAACTTTTACCTAATGATCCACTCACTAAGGCCAATGTCACTATAGAAGTAAAACGAATTTCTCTTAGTAATCCTAATATAAATTTAAATTAAGTGGAAAAAACACCTTAACCTCTATGACACATACCTAATTCACCTCAAATCATCCCCATCCAAAACATCACTTCTCGATTCTATTTACCTAGTCTGAAATCCCTATCATTATACCTTAGTAAAAACCACCCACTAATCGGTTCAAGAATCTCATCGAAGTTAATTCACCACCCAACCCACTATGTCATCTATCATAGTCATCCAAGCATCAATCATGTTCAAATAGTTCATATCTAGGCTAAATACTGAATTATACATACACACATTCCAGATTCAAGGATCAATTTTCAGTATTTTTAAGGAACACACAATGTCCCCCCCCCCAAATTATACCACAAGGGTACCAACCTCACCCACTCATGGTAGAGCAAATGTATTGATCCGATATGGTAAGAATGCATGTACATGCATGAAAAGTAATAAATTTTATAAATGAGTCGTAGAATGGTAATCACTACCTACCTCACCAGTGGGATAACTAAATCACCATGAATATCCACTTGGATCAATCCCAATGCCCCAGATCCAAGATATAACCCCCAAATTCATCATATTAATGTACCAAAAGTGAGAAAAAATAATAAATTACTTTTTAATGGTGAGATTGTGTTAGAAATTCTTGATGGAATAAATCAAAAAAAAAACAACACTTGAAAAACCCAAGAAATGTGATTAGTGAATAAAAATTCACCATGAAAGAAGACCCCTTCATCACCTAGTTTGAATGAGGATATGGGAGAAGAAATGATGGTTAATAATGGGTTATTTATGGAAAACAAAATTCTTCACCCGCATAAAATTTCCCAAAATTCCCATTTGCTTGGCTATAAACCCCACCGACTAACCTATGGGTCTAGTTATTGAACCTAGGTCATTGAGCAGACCACCCATGGGAAAGTGTCTATCACAATATAGTTGGTGGTTGATGTAGATGCCTGGTAATATTTCTATATATCCAATGGTCCTCTTGAAGCCTATGTTCTCTACTTTTTCCTTGAGTATCATCCAAACATTCCTCTTATGGATGTTGAAAACATTGAAACACTGGTATAGGACATGGTCCTAAAAAGGGACCATCCAAAAAATGAAGGATAACATTACATAAAGAGTATTCTAACTCGTAATGGTGGGGGCCATTGTATTCTCCCCCTAAAATGACTTATTATTCTTAATAAGTACCACTGGTGGTCTCCCTTAAACAGCAAAGCCTCTTGGGTCAACATCCAACTACCATGTCAATCCTCTTCCTGGATATGTCCACACAAGAATGAATTTGAACAAGATACACTACCAAACCTATTAGACCTTTATTTATTTCCATCTCACAACACATGTTTAATTTTCATTTCAAGAAGTAATCACCTAAAAGTTTACATCATTTTCATGAACCCACATACAGTTCCTACTCACATATATGAGTCACAACTACCTTATTATCTCTCAATATCAAGATCAATCAATGGTTTAAGTCTCTATCTACTTTTAAGTGCTTCTAGTTCATCCCAATCCGCCACATTCAATTCCTACACATGGGAATATCTCATTGAGTGGTGAAACTATGCTATTTACTGGCACTGATAATAATAAAAAACCTCTATACACAAGTTTGGTTCACCTACACACCCTTCCTACATGACCTAGGAAACTTGATCACCACAAGAATAAAAACACAACTCACATCAATGCCCACTGAACACCAAAACCCATATAAACTACTAATTTATCATGATCTGGATCACATCCATTAGTCCCAACTGATTTAGCTCTAGGTTCACACCCTTTTATCACTGTCACACCAATATTAAAACCCCAAAAAATCTTTCCAAAATCTACCATCCACTAGTATCATTGGCCATCTCCACCTGCCTCACTAAACCCACCATTCATGACATATATTCATAAATAAATAACAACCACCACCCCTTTATCCTATATTGGCATGATGTATCTTATTATATATTTCCACCATTCTAGAATATGGGTCGCTAACCACCAAACCACCTATCATAATGGGATTCGAAGGTCCAATATATTTGAAACCATGTGTTTCATCTATAAGTGACCAACTTTTTACTAATATAGAACTTTGAACATTAATTCCAGATAGAATGGATTTCCTAATAAAAACACATGTATGATTCCTAAACCATAATAAATATGTACTAAATGATGTTCTTGGTGTGGTCTACACCTCATATATACTTTTTCTATGAAAAAAAAGTAGTCAATCATTTTCTAGATGTATTTTCAAGAATGAACTCAGCGTCAACCATTGATGCTACCCAACTATAAATCATTAACACATGAGGAATCATGAAATTTACCAACAATATCACTAGATTCTGAACTAGACTCCCGGTTTAACTTAAAATTTTTATCCATGACTGACACACTTAACCACCACACACTACTCACACATGCTAATGCATATATGATATGATAAAACCTTATATTACTCAGCAACATTCCTACAAGTTAATGAATCCATGAGAAATTTGATAATTCATGAAATACCTTCTCTCATGATAGTTCACAATAGAACAATCCATCAATGACATGTCCAACCACACTTAATACTTTCAATAAAACCACAAACTGAAATTTCATGAAAATGCCAACTACTTATAGAAGGTCATTTTCAAATTAACCTATCAAAAATCCAAGGGTTCATCAAACCTTGTAACCCAATCTCTAAAGGAATTTTAGAAATATTCTCAAAGAACTACACCTCTTATCAGTCTTAGAACATCACATCATTCATGGTATCTACTTTTTCAAGGAGAAAATACTAACTCTGCATCACTCCAATGAATGACCCTAGATCTCAACTAGATACTCAAGACAATCATCCTTCCATACCAACTCTTCAAAATTCTCACTGATCATCCCCAACATGGTTGGGGAACTTGGTTTACATATTTAACCACAAAATGTAGCTGTATATTAAAATATTTCTTTTCCAAATTTCAAAAACTCTCACCTAAGATTCTCTTGGGTCCCTAATTATCTCACTAAGCTCCCCTCTACAAAACTAAATTACTACAATAAAAAACCCCAAAGCTCTATCCTATATCGATCGTTCTCCACTGCTGAATGTATCCTACCCTAGGATGTGAACTAAAAACACTTAAAATAATAAATTTATCAATAAATTTATACCCAAATCATAGAGAAAAAATGTATCGACCCCATCCACCTCACCAATTTCTACCCCGAATAACACCCCACTTTCCCAACCACTAGAGGGTTTATATTTATCTCAAGGAGCAAAAAAATATTTTTGAAAAACACTTCTCAAATAACTCTAGATAGAGACACTTATACATCACATAACACATCAGAATCCAAATAGACCTTCCCGAGTGTCCATCGCTATCCAAGGACATAAGTCTTAGTAATGACCCCCACCTCCATGAAAATCCCCTCAGGGAGGCTAGTCATTGAACCAAAAATATAAAACACCACTAATTAGGCCAAGATAAAACAAACAAATACCTCATCCATGACTCATGTCAAACACAACAAGAAAGAGGAACCTAAAGGGTCACACATGTGCAACATAGAAAACCTAGTTCATGGTGCCAAATGAGAAACACAAAAATCCATACATGGGGATATAGATAATTTTCACCTTTTAAAATCAAATTTAAAACATCATTTTGACTAATCATATTGTAAATAATTTCTAAAAGATTTCAAAATTTATAAAATATAAATCCCATTTCATTTAAAACCACTAGATAAAAACTATATACTTTCCCCATAGAAAACGTTTCATAAAAAATACACTCATACTGAAATAATTTCTTAATGGGAAAAACAAAAATTTAAAATAAAAATTAAATTTCAATAATCCTTCAAATGATTTTCAAATCCACTTAATATTAAAAAAACATTTGAAAACAAAAAATCTTGAAATCCATCATAAACCATTTATTCCAGATAATTTTCCCATTTTCAATAACATTTGATAACTCAAAAACAATTCATAACATCGGGAATATAACATGTAAAATTATACCTACCTACCAATGCAAAGTTGTATCTCACACCATCTATACCTATAGGTTAGTGACAATCATGAAGATAAAAATATTACATTATTAGGATGAATTAATTAAATTTCACCTAAAATATATTTAAAAAATGACCAATATATTTTATTTGAAATTTAATTAATTTAAGACACTATAAGTCATCGTCAACCTTGTTCATGGAATGTAAAACTATATTCCTACCCATGACCCATGAAATAACCCACTCATTCCAATTGGCTAAGAAAAAATCCCATAAATTGTAAACATCAAAATCCTCAAGACCAAAAATATTAATAATCGCCCAAGGGAAAATCAATCAATAGTAATAGAAAAAAATAAGAAAATTCATCCACCCATTGGATACATAGAATATCCCTCATAATAACGTTAGATACTCCTAGGAACAAGTTCCTTAAAAAGGTATTATGACATCCTATATCTTTTATACCTTTCCCAAATAGATATAAATAATGAAGTACACTAATCTGATACACTTTTGTAACACCCTGACCAAAATCACTCTACCTAGGATGGAGAGGTACATGTCCCCATGAGATCATCCTTATATATAGGAGGAATATGACTAGTGGAAAGGAACTACGTAAAAACATGGGGAGACTATGAAAATAGGGATAAATAGATAAATTAAATTACACAATCCCATAATTAATAATTATAGTAAACAATAGAACTAAAATGTGGAAACAATATTGACAAAAACCTATGCTAGAAAAAAGGTCATACACAGACCATACCTTACATTAGAGGGACCATAAAATTAAGTAGATTCATATAAAAAATATTGAAATATAAAAATAAAATACATCTCCATAATTATTCAAATGTATATCCTGACATCACCTCAAACAATCTTCTTCTAATGCCCAATTTCCTTAAAGGGGTCTCACCCCTCTTTCCAAAACCTGGCAAAAAATGGCTACATGAATAATGATACATTCATTAAAAGTGTGAGTGTAAACCAAATTGGACACTAAAAAACAATCCTTATCATTAATTCATATAGTTATGTAGAATTTTATTTGATCATTGAAAACAAATACATTTACAAATATGAATCCTATTTGGTGGGTGTGTGTTACCTAGACTATAAAAAAATATGGAACTACTTGCCTCATCTCATTTATATAAGGATTAGTTGGATAGTATAGTATAATAATTAGTATCCCATTACCATTATCTAATAATAGTTCACCTCTTCATCAATTACCCCAACCCATCACCAAATAATTTGGGGAGGTCAATCATGAACACCAGTCCATCCCCAAAGGGTCTAGGGAGTCCAAAAAATAAAATTGGCCCATCCCAATGATTCTTGGGAGTCCAAGCCACCTCAAAAACCCATAATAATGTATATTGGGAGGCCCAATAATCTAACCACCCTATCATAAATGTTCTTTGGATTACCATAATCACATTTCCCCATTCTGACGGTTCTTGTGAGGCCAAACATACACACCAACCCATCTTGAGTGTTCTTGGGAGTCACATCATACATATCGGCTCATATATAGTGTTCTTGGGAAGAAAAAAATTCATATACCCCCATATATTAAAATAAAAATGAATATAAACACCTTCAAAACATAATAATTATCAGAATACAATGGGAAAACCCCCATCATAACCCGAAATAAACATATCACTTTTAACAAAAATCAGCACTACCAGACTAAACCACCTTCCCCCTAGTATTCCCCATATCACACGAAATATCATGGAAACATAATCCAAGCCCCTACATATATTAACCAATACATATCAACATTTTTTTAGTGAGAATGAAACATTCTATAATAATTTACCCAAGTGAAAATCCCCATTATTATACCATGGTATAAACCTTCCGCTCACTAATTCAATCAATATGTCCAATGTAATTCAACAGTTGAAACCCTATATATATTATCCTGGACACCCTATCCCCAACCGAGCCCGAACAGATCATTTCATTCTTAACAACTAAAGAGGATAACCCTATGAAAATTCCCGAAACATGGATCATTTCCATCAATTCTAAGGAACAAAACCAGTTCTACCACTCCAAAGGTCCTACCATATAGATATCGACCTCACCCACTAATGATATCCTCAAAATAATATGTATCATATAGATATTAAAAAATTCACATTCAATATAAGGGAATTGTTTTATCAATGTTCCATAGAATGGTAAGGACTTCTCACCTGAACCGTGGAGGTACCGAATCACACAAATTTCCACACAAATCAATCTCGATAAATAGCTTCCTTGATGAAAGAACTAAATTATTATCATTAAGGATATAAAAAAGTTAAATAATTTGAAATAGTTTTATATGTTTTAGATATTGTTATACATAATTATAGGAATCTACTCCAATAAACAACAATTGAAACTCCCAATAAATGAGTTTTGAGGAGCCAATTTACCAATAAAGGGGATGGTTTAATTTCCTAGTTTGAATGAAGTTGGGAGAAAAGAGAGTTGGTGTAATAAGTGGGTCTGGGTGAAAAGAAAAATATTTCCTCAGTTAAAATTACCCAATAGATGCACCAGTTAGTCATTGGACACCATTTACTTTCCAGATGGTCCATGTAATGTGACCATTGGAGAGATGGTGGAACTTAACAGATAGATGGTGGCTACTTCAGTAGCCCAAGTATCTTTTCCTACCACCAATGGTCCTCCTAAATCATTGGTTCACTATCAAATCCTTGAGAACAGTCCAAAAATTTCCCCTTATATATGTTCAAAATTTAAAACATCTATTCAAATCCTTAGTCCTCAAAAGAGTCCATCCACCAAAAAAGCTATTAAATTAAATATGTTATTTTTAAACCTGTAATGATGTTGGTTGTTACCACACCATAAAAAATATAACAATAATTTAATGGATCCAAAATCTCTATTTGATATATATAGGACATTAAAAATCACTGTCTTCTTTTTTAGGCACCCACTCCCATTACTTATATAAGGACCCCTAGACCCCCACCATTTTGGACCAACTAAAATGTGTGAAAGAGAAAACATCTATAACATTTAAGAAAATGGAATCCATGATATTTATTCCAATGATTCCTTCATAAGTTTCTTTTTCACCAATGTTCTTTAATGAGGACAATTATTTTCTTTCTAAAATACATATCCTACACTATTTCTCCTAAATCAACCCGCTACATTGTACCATAAAAAGTTACTACGATTATCCTAGACAAAAAACATTAAAAGAAACTTCTATGATTCTTATCTCATGAAAATTATTTAAAAATATATATTGGAATGATATAGAACCAATATATTACCCATTTCAGGACAAAATACAAAGTGATGAGGATAAATACCAATGAATATATGAGTGTAAAGAATCAATGAAATTTCCTCCAAAGATTCCAACCTAGAAACCCTATTCATTTATGTTATTTAATGATGTTAAATAAAAATTCCTTTTTACCCTGTGGAAACTCATTAGGGTAAATTAAGACACTATGAATTTTATTAAATCTTGGACTCTATCTAGGTTACATCCCTAACCACATTCTTCCTTATTAATGGATAGGAGATAAATAAAGTGGGCATCCTTCAATGTGTGACCCACTATGATTTACTCATTGATTATATCGAACAAGCACTCAATTAATAATCCATTATCACAATGATCATCCTACTAGGAAAATGTACCCCTCTTATGTAAAAACACAGTTTTCAGGCCTTCTAGGCCTTTTCATCACATAAAAATTGGCATCAATTCCCCCTATATGAGATGGTTTAGATCTCATCTTAATATCATGTTAAACAAGTCAGAAATTCCAAATAATTATATGGATCAAAATTAATTTCCATTTTTAGTTTAATACATATTTTAAACATCTATTAATACAATAATAAGAAATTTAATAATAATTATATCTAAAATTTTAGCCAATGTTATCTTATTTCTTTTTAGAAGTGTTTATTTGATTGGTTGTGAGGCATAAACGACCACACATATCAAGAATTATGGTTATTTGTAGTTAAAGTATGATTTCCAACTTATCTTATATCATTTGTTATATATATATATATATTTCACACACACTTGTAATATATATATATATATATATGAGTTTTATTGTGTGTTTGTGTGTATATAAGAAAATATATGCATATATTAAAATACCGATTTAGAATTAAGAATTGTTAAATAGTTAATAAATATAAATAATTTATAATTGATAAATAATTTTCATAATAATAACTAATTAGTAATTATAAATATTTAATAATTAGTATATAATAACTAATAAATAACTCAAATTTTAAATAATTAAGATTAATTATTTAATAAATAAAAAGTACTAATTGGTAATTACTAATGCACTACAAATTAATTTTTAATACTTAATCTACATCATAAATTATTACTAATTAATAAAATAAAAACTACTTTAAATTATATGTAAAAAATACTAATAATTATAAATATTAATTATTATTTGTTAAGTAAAAATTTATTATACAATTAAATTCGTCATGGATTCTTAGAAACTGTCTTTCCAAATAAGTAAAATATAGAACATAAAATGTACATATTTTGTTCTGTTTTCTAAATATATATAAGTGAATTTGTTATGTTTTCCTATATCCATTCATAAAAAATTAAATGAAACAATTTATTTCATTTTAAAAAAATTCCCCAAATTAAAATTTTTCCTATGGTGAATCATAATTTATTGATGATTAGTTTATGAATCCTTATGCTGGTGAAATTTAAAGTAGTATAATGTTTCCCTGAAAAGAGGATAACTCTAATCATTAATAATCATGATAATAATTGGTACATGGAATAATTAATAAAAAACATTATACATTATAGAATCACTTAGGTTTATAAGTTAAAATCGAAGAATAATTTCAGTGTAAAAAATATAACGGGCCTTTATTTTTGTATGAGGAATTTTAATGAATTATGATAATTCTATAGTTTTATTGATCCCCACATAATATAGTGTTTTTACAAAAACAATGTTTTCTATAGACCATAGATAAAAAACATAGATCAATTATAGGAACACTACTATTAAATAATACAAATTAGTTTATTATTAAATGAATCATTATTTAGATATTAAATAAAGTGGTATTGAGGTTTCTATAGTCTTAATGAGCAGATTTATAAATTTTTAGAGCACTGAAAAAATATTTACAATAAAAAGTGGATTTTATAGATGATTTAACTAATATGTACATAAAATTATATTTTAATTAATTATTTGGTATAAAAAAGTGCATATATTTTCATATCAGTATGATATACTAGGATAATTAAATATTAGAAAGAAGATTTTCTAACACATCTTGAAAAAACATTTAATGATTATTAGTGAAGATTCATAGTAAATTTATTGATTAGTTGTAATGGTCTGGACAATGACTCATTAAGGAGTTTGCCAAAAACTCGGTTCCATCAAAAGGTTCCACCGAAACGGTGGAACCAATCAAGGCGACACTGGTCATGATGGCACCGTGATAGTGGCAACGTAGTAGTCACACCGTCATGGTCGTACACCGAAACGGTGGCACCGCTTACGGTGGCACCGTGAAGGTGGAACCGAGATGGTCGCACTGTCACGGTCACACACTAAAATGGTGGCATCGCTTATGGTGTTCCACCGAACCGGTGGCATCATGAAGGTGGCACGGTTATGGTGTCCCACCCTTTGTTATTTTTTCAGCTTCTGGCTTTTTCCATTTCCTGTAACGACCCGAATTTTGGTTAATGTGAATCCCTCTTGATATAATTAAATAAATTAATATGTCAAATGGTCATACAACATATGGAATTCTCTTGTTTTATGTTTTTGGATTTTAAAATACCATTACTAATTTTGACTGTTTCTAATATAGCCGTTGAATAATTATAACATGATTAGTATAAATATGTTCATTAACAATCTAATTTACCTAGACAAAGGAAGTGATGGTCTCATCCAGTAGAATTGCTCCATACGAAGCCCATTTTTCATAGCTCGGAAGGGAGGTGGCGTCATTGGGCTTCACTCTTGACCAATACCAAGCTGAGATTCACCAGGTTAAGCTCGAACGGAACCATCTACGGGAGAAGTGGAAGTTGATAGAGATCACTGTGTGTACAATGTTATCCGAGCCACCCCAAGAGTCTGTCACCATCGCCCACCTTACCCTTAGGTCTTATGCAGTTGTTTTAAGTGGTTATGTGGAAAATCCCTAGTACTATGGTCATGTACTTTTTTTTGTACATAATAATGAATATACTTTCTTGTTAATATTGTTACTTTGTAAATAGTTTTTAAAGCACAAATAGTGTTTTTAGTTAATATTAAACTAATAAATATATTTTGATATTTTTGAATTAGATAATATTTTAATAAAATATTATTATTATTATTAAATTAATTCTTATTAAATATAAATGATCTTATAAATTTATGAATGCAATGGTAATTTTTTTATTAAGGTTCGAAAGCCATTTTTGTCAAAACCCATGAATTTTCGATAAATATCAGTTCTTATTTTAAAAGTGAAAATTAACATATTTAGAAAATTATTTAGATTAAATAAATATTATTTTTGGAATCATAACTTCGAAATTATCCAACAGTGAATTTTTCATAATTTTCTAAGACAGTCAAATTTTTGGGTAAAAATTAAATACCGTTTAAATATATAATGTGTTTTATGACATCATAATGACCCAATAGTGATGTAATAAAATACTATAAGCTTTATGTTAGGCAAATATATGTTTTACCATTAAAATAATGTTATTTTGGGTTTGTTTGACTTATTATACAAAGCATTAATGGATCCTTCAAGACTTATTATACATCTTTTCTTTTTAAATTGTTTTCCTTGGGAGTGTGACTCACCTCCACATAATAAACCCCATTATTTTAAGAATTTCGGGATTTGGCCTTATAAAATATTTTTTTACACTTCCCTTTTCTAAAAACCATGGGCAAAAACAATGGGCTGGTTTGTGGTTTGGATTAATTTAATGTGAGGTGTCCTAAACCGAAATAATAATGAATTCCCTCACTTTTCCTATATAAACCCACACAAGATCCCATTTCCTCCTCACTCAAGCAATTGGATTTCGTCAAAACTCTTCCCAAAAACCTTCCCTCTCTCATCTCCCACGTCCAAGATCTTCTGGTCTGATCAAAAGACCAAGCCTATCTTCCTTAAGGAGGATCTCAAGAGGAGAATTTAGAGGTAATTCCCCTCTCTCTTTCCTTTTTCTTTTTAATTTCAAGTTCATTTCTTAATATCTTCCAAAAAATATTCATTCAAATTGTATTTTAAATATATTATTGTAAATATACTTTAATTTTATGATGATAATGACATATTATACCATCCAAACCCCATTCCCCCCTTCCTTTATGTTATAAAAGAAAATGTCGTTCGTGAGGTGTTAATATGTCACCTTCAAGAACGACGTGTTTTCTTCTTCCATTTCTACCTTCATATCTGGTCATGAAACAATTTTTATGGTTGAAACAGAATATTTTATATATATTATGTTCTATTTAAATTTTTGTAACTAACTTATGTATGTATTACTAAGTTATAAAATAAAACAAGTTCATTGTGATTGAAAAACCACCCAAATTAACCCAAACAATCATCATTTAATTATTATCTAATGATTCGTCTACATGGTCATTATAAGATCATTTTAACTTCTGTAATGTAATTAATAACATGTAATATATGTTCTGTATGTTTACCCATGTTATACCCAAAGCATCAATTTATGAAAACAAGTGAACCACTCAAGAAAACCATAAAAAACAAACATTCCCGAACAATGTTTTTAAACTCTATAACTCATCCAAAGGCACATAAAATCACTTAATAAAATATTAATGAACCAAATTAATGTACACAAGGTTTTGGATTTCTAATTAATGAATATAATTTCATTATATACGACATTAAAGAGAAGAAAGCGTTCTGATACAAGGTAAGGGGAAATTCTCAATCCCAATTTCATCCTTTGGGTTCTCCCTCCTTCACTCAATTCTTGATATGATTACCCCTTAAAAATAATTTTTTCATCATTTTATTTCCTCTTATGGGATATACATGTTTACCATTGGTGTTTATGTCAAACAAAATTTTTTCCAAAAGAAATATTCTTTTTTACTTCTCACTCAAAGTTGACGATTCTTGTAACATGTATGAAATTACCTCTTTATTTTGGGAACCCAATGTTTATGAATGTTTTCATATGAGTTGTAACCCATTCCTTTTAATGGGTTACATATGTTATTTTTTGATAAAGTTTCATTGTGGAAATCATGATAATGATAATGTTATGATGTGACAGGTGCACCCGAAATTATATAGCGTAACATGTTTGTTTCAATGTGACGGGAGCGCCCGGAATTATACAGCACTCCAACGCATTGGGTAAAGTAATGAATCTCATGAGTAAATGTGAAGTGATGTTTGAACGAGATGATAGCTTTGTTCACAAGTATGTGTGGTATTTAACCACTATGACATGATGTTTCATTTTAATGCATTGCCGCATTACAAGTCTTTTATGGTTCCTCTCATGTTCATGATCTTTTACCTAAGACAAGATTATGCTAACCCCATGATATATTGTTCTTATATATCCTCTTACTGGGCTTTTAGCTCACCCATTTTGATTTATATCCTCAGGTGGCTACATTTACTAAGGAGAGGAAAGGTGCCAATAAGAATCTATAGAATAAGATATTAAATAAATGTTTATTCTTGATGTTGTAATTGTTATGTATGGTCCTAGTTTTCCCAAGACACTTAACTTTTGGATCCTCTATGTGTAATACTATTATGTTGTTTATCTTTAAAATGACTTAATTTTAATGTAATAAAAGGCTGGGTCTCTATAGTTCCACCCCCAAAAAATATCTTTTGACATAAAAGTGATTTAATACCCCTTTCAAAGCCATTAAAATCCCATAAATGATATCTAAAATCCCCCAAGAGTCAGGTGACCCTTGAATTACCAAAACAAGTGGCTTTTTCCTTGGTGCCACACACCCTTTCTTTACTTTCAAGTTCCTCCCCTATTATTCATTTTCCTCAGTTTAAAGAAACCATTTAACTCACAGCCATTATGGCTACCTCGCTAATGAGAATTATTAAATAAAAATTAATTCTATCATGTGTAACCATCCAACCGCATGGTGAAACCATGATCCGATTATAAATCGGTTCAATAATTCATATCCCATAACTCCAAGATCTCACCTTTTATCTCACAGTATTCTTTCTTGTTATTGGATCATCTCTTTTCCTTTCCTTGGTGCGTTTGGAGTCCCCTTCCTGAGGCTAGTGGTGTGCCTATTCTGGAGCCTTTCTTACTCACTCTTGGAGTCCTTGGAGTTCTTTCCCTATTAGTCATGCATCCCCAGTTATTTCCACGAGGAGAAAAAATTCGATCGTTGATCATCCAAGTTGGGTGTTTCCTTCATCTCTCTTTACTGTGTATCATGTGGGGTGGGTACGATAATGTTCCTTCAGGGATGGATGAAACCAAACCTTAAAGAAGACAATAAATGGTTTTTGAGGAATGAAGGGGTGTGTTTGAGGATGATGGTGTACTCTTTTATCTTCCTTTATATGTTGTGAATTTTATGGGATTATGTCCACTGAAAATCGTGGCAATTGGTGGTCATTTCTAGTGCACTAATGAACCTATGTTTTCTGGATAATTCTGTGATTGAATGAATGTAACATGAAAACTAGTTAATCACATAAAATTAGTTGATTAAATGGATTCCCAGTGAATAATAATCCTTGTGTGGTCACCTTGGTTAACCAAATGGAAGGAATGAACATAATGAATGGTGTGTTTAAATATTAAAACTCCCTTGCTCTGTCTTGGTAATGTGTGTGGTTGTTCAGCTTGATCTTGTGAGGTGACATGGATGGGGATGAGATCCACTATTGTGTGGTTGTTAGTTTGTGGATTTGGGGACATGTGTTTCTGTATGTTAGGGATTGGTTTGGTTGTAGTACTTTGAGGGATCTCACAGATCCCTTTTGTTCTTGTGACTTTACAAGAGAAATGGGTGTTAATATTTAATTTGGTGCTTGGCTATTTTTACTTCCTTGGCTTGTGGCTATGCCTGTTAGTTTCTCGATAGTGAAGAATTATTTAAATGGAATCACATGAATATGATAAAAAATAATGGGTTAAATGGGGAATTGTTTTCCAAGAATGAGTTGTGACTTGGTTGTGGCTGTTGTGATTTTATTAAATAATAGTAACGAAGGTGTTTCTGTATGGGTTGGTTTTGGAACCCATAGGTTAGGATGAGTTCTTTTTTACCTATATTTATAATTTAGTTCTTATGTTTCTTATTTTTGCCCCACCTAAGTTGAGCACTTTGGGATGAACACCCCCATTTCATGGAGGAGGGTGTTTTTTCCAACACTTCTATGAGTGGCCGATTATTAGCTCATTTTCTTCTCCCTTTCCCGAGTATCCCAAGACACTTTGGGTAGGCTGGGACACCCTAAGGTCCATTATAGACCAAGATTCTTTGGGCAGGGTATGTTGTGGTGGTTGCCCCAGGTGTGTTCGGTTAGTTTGTTTTCCAAAGTGTCTTCGGGATGAGGCCCAGGTGTCTTTGGGCGTGACATTAGTTGTTCAGGCCCAGGTGTCTTCGGACATGGTTTAGTTGTTCTGGACCAGGTTTCTACGGGTGTGGTTACGTGTAGTTGTGGTGGCCTAGGTGTTTTTGGGTGTAGTTGTGGTTGTGGTGTCCCAAAGGGTTGTTGTTGGGGTGGTACTGGGACTGTAGTGTGAATGGAGGGGGAGGTATGATGTGTAGGATGTCTTCAATAACCAGTGGAAAAGTGGTGCGGGGTACCCAAACATCGATGTGTTATTACTATTAATTTACTCAACTTGCATTATTTGGGGAGTGTGCCTTGGTGAGGTTTGGGTGGATATTTTCCTTAATAGGTTCTTTGGTTATCTCCTTTCTCATGGGGCATTAGGATACCTCCCCACTTGTTCATAAGAGCTTTTAGTTTTCCCTATTGAGTATACCTATATACTCACCCTATGAGTATAAAACTACTTTTAGGTTTCCACGAGGACTATGAGGACTGTGCCAGACCCTATTAGCTCGGACTTCAGGACCATTGAAGTTGTTGCCTTTATTTTATTTTGGTACTTCCATTTGGATTTTTCTTGTACTTTGTATCACTTTATTTGGAACATGCATATGGTAATGGATTTTGGGTTTTACTTTACTTCTACCTTCACTTTTACAGCTGTTTGGGTTTTTACCATCGTATCTACTGATCCTACTAAATAAAATGGTATTGACTTACATATAAGATGTGATTCTATTCCCTTGGTGCAAGTCTCCACTCCAGGGCCTATTGAAGGCAGGACTCGGGGGGGACATTATCTCTCCTTCAACTTGATGAAGAAAGGGTCGGGCAGTTTGAGGTCCCTTATCTCATATTGGTGATGGTGGGTCATGACAAAATGGTATCAGAGGTGATGGTTGATAGATGGAATGGAGTCTGGGGTTATGCAAAGTGAGGATTTCATGAGATAGTAGGGAAATAGTGTTATGAAATCTTGGCATGTGGAATAGGCCACGGAAGACTAGATAGGACACATGATATTAGGGCCCCATCTGATTCGATGCAAGGACTATGGACATACAAAATGACTAGGTGAGGCTACATTGATTTCAGTGTAGAGACCCTAAAAAGGTATATTCATCATAATGACTTGTGTTCATATGTGTTCTGGGTTTTTGGGGAGTTTAAAATGAATAACAAGTTTAAGAAAAATTTAAAATATATCTTCTACACTACTCAGGCTAAGGAATTTACTTGTTTACCCTACAGATATGACACCTGGACGACAACCATGAGTAGTACGGGAAATAAAGGCCCAAGTAGTTGATTTGGATAATCAGTAGAGGGATGATCAAGAGGAGGAGGATGACCAGTGGTCGAAGATGCTTTATGCCTTTCAGCGGCAGACCCTCAAGAAGTAAGAGGGCCGCCTCTCAGACATGGAGACATAGAGATGGCTCGGGGATCTGTTGATATATTTATACTTGATCCAGGCTTTGACAAAGTGCTGAGTTCATTTGGCTGTAATCCAGATGTGGGGAACGGTGCGTCAGTGGTGGAAACTCTATCTCGGGGAGAAGAGGGGGATGAAGTTTAGTGGACTGACTTCGAAAGGGAGTTCCGGGTGGAATTCCTCTCTTCCACGATGAAGGCGGAGAAGAGACATGACCTACTCTCCTTTATTCAGGAAATTATGTCAGTGAGGGAGTTGGGGATCAAGTTCAAGGATCTCATTTTCTTTGCTCCAAACCGCTTTCTGGATGAGGAGTCTCGGGAGAGACGTTTAAAGGAGGCACTCTGACCTTCTCTTTAGTATGTTTCTACTCCCTTCACTCTACCAACATACATGGAGGTCCAGAAGAATTCCAAAGTGGTCGAGAGGATGCGGGAGGTGTGCCGTGAGAGGGGAGCCAATTGGGCTCGTCAAAGGGGAAGGACGTCAGCAGCAGGCCTCCAACATCAGGGCCTTCCAGGTTTCGGCCAGTGGGGAGCAGGCCCCAACTGTTCCAGTTTCAATCTTCTAGTCCTCAACTCTTATTTTCGGGCCTAGGAACAAGATACTTCGTATGTGGCAGTCGTGGGAATATTTGGAATTAGTGCTCGGACCGACTGGAGTATAGTGGGGGTGGGCAGGTTCAGCGCCCACCTCAGTAGCAAAAACCGGGACAACGAGCTCCCGCTCATTTGAGAGAAGATGTTGCAGAAGGAGGCTGACCTCACGATGCTCTTTAGGTACCTCAACCAGGGCGTGGTTAAGGAGGCGGCCGATATCCAAGGTTCATAGGATCTAGGCATGGGCAGTTTCATGCCGTAGAGACAATAGTTCTAGAGGGGCCAAAAGTTATTCGAGGTACAATCAACTTGTTTAGAACTCTTTCCTACTCCTTGTTTGATTCAAGAGCTTCACACTCCTTTTTTGCACCCATTATAGCCCATTATCTGGGTCTAGATATAGAGAGACTTCCCATGCCCCTATTTTTGTGTACGCTAGTCGAAGGTCAGACCATCTTGTCTTATGTTTTTTGGGGATGCAGACTGATGTTGGGGACACATCAGTCCTTTGGGGACCTTCTTTTGCTGTAGATACATCCATACGATGTCATTTTAGGCATCTAATGGATGTTCTTTGTGTTTGAATTTATTTAATGCTTCCGAAGAAGTGTCGTATTTTCCGAAATGGGCGGCCAGCATATAGCTTTTATCAGCAAGCGGGGTTTCCAGGAGGGAAGATGGGGAGTGGATACCCTTCTTTCCTTGTTAGCTGAGCTATTAGTGGAGTCAGCGGATAAAGAGTTGGTGGAAGTCCAAGGGATCATCAGTGAGTTCATGGAAATCTTCCCTGGAGAGGTGGCGACTCTACCCCCTCGACGTGATGTTGAGTTTGGGATAGACTTGCAACCCAGTGCCCATCCAATTTCGTTTTCTCCCTATCAGATGTCTCCTTCTTAGTTGCAGGATTTATAGATTTAGATTGACGAACTAATGAAGAAGGGTTTTGTCCGACCATGCGCGTCACCATGGGGTGCTCTTGTCTTGTTCGTAAAGAAGAAAGATAGTGGTCTCAGGCTATGTATAGACTACCAGAGGCTGAACCAGGTGACGGTAAAAAACCCTTACCCCCTCCTGAGGATCGACAAACTTTTTGATCAGTTTAAGGGGGAATGATGGTTCTCCAAGATTCATTTATGATTAGGATATCACCAGTTGAGGGTGAAGGAGGGTGACATCTCGAAGACTGCATTCAGGTAAATATATGGGCACTTTGAGTTTGTGGTCTTACCGTTCGGTGTTACGAATGCACCTGGCATTTTCATGGGACTCATGAACTCTGTCTTCCAGAAATATTTGGACCGGTTCGTAGTCGTGTTTATTTACAACATCCTGATCTTCTCAAGATCAGAGGAGGATCACGTTGAACATATGAGGACTTTTTTAGAGGTTCTTAGACAACACCAGGTCTATGGGAAGTTTTCCAAGTGCATGTTCTGGACACGAGAAGTGCACTTCCAAGGACACATGGTGTCCGAGAAGGGTATAGTAGTGGACCCATCAAAGGTCGAGGTGGTTGTTTCTTGGGTAGCACACAAGAACATGGAAGAGGTTTGTAGTCTCCTACGTCAAGCGGTTTACTACCAGAGATTCATTGCCAACTTATCCTGAGTTGTAGTACCATTTACGACCTTGACCAAGAAATACCATGCTTTTATATGGGGCGAGCAGTTCCAGGAATCCTTCATTTATCTGAAGGGGAATATGTTTAGTACCCTAGTACTGAGGTTTCCAGAAGAAGGGGTGATGTTTGAGGTGTTATGTGATGATTCAAGCCAAGTCTTGGGGTCTGTAATGATGCAACAGCAGGGGTGGGATATTATGGGTCTAGGAAGTTACATCACCATGAGTGTAATTATGCCACCCATGATCTGGAGCATACAGCGGTCGTGTTCGCACTAAATTTTCCGCGAAATTACCTCACCGGGGAGCGCTTCATGGTCTCCACGGATCACAAGATCTTGAGGTATATCTTCTCCTAGTGGGACCTAAACTTGCATAAGTGGAGGTGGATATATTTTTCTTAGGACTACGACTTTGAAATTTTCTACAGCTGAGGAAAGGGGAAAATGGTGGCTGATTCCTTGAGTAGGAAGTCACAGAAGGATGTGGTTCGAGAATCAGCAGATTCTTGGAAGGCAATGGAAGAGTTGGCTAATCTACAATAGGATGTAAGGGTGGAGGTTGGAAGAGGATTTCTATTCCATATGATAGTGCAGTCCTCTATGTTAGAGTTGGTGGAGGAGTATCAATGGGGGAACTTAGAGGCTAAAGTGATGTGCGATCATGTTAGCTATGACAATGCTCTTAAAGGATGGTTGGAAGATGGGAAAAATCAATTGATATTTGATGGAAATTTGTTCTTCCCGATGGAAATGTACAAGAGAGTTCTTGGTGAGTTCTACAACACACCCCTGGCAGTACAACCAGGGGTTTCCAAGATGTACCAGGGTTTGAGGGTTTAGTTTTGGTGGCCCGAGGTGAAGTGGGAAGTGGCAATGTTTATGGAAAAGTGCCTCATGTGTCAGTAGGTGAAGGCTGAACACCACATCCCAGGAGGTCGGTCACAACCTTTAGATGTCCCCATATGGAAGTGGGATGAAATCTCGATGGATTTCGGTATAGGACTACACAAAGTTTAAGGGGGTTGCGATGTTATCTGGGTAGTGGTGGAATGGTTGACGAAATCAACTGACTTCCTAAAAATCAAGGAGTCGAGTGCACTGGATGCCTTATTACAGAGGTATGTGGATGAGGTGGTGTAGTTTCATGGAGTTCTGAGGTCCATAGTCTTGGATAGGGATACCCAGTTTACCTCACAGATCTGGAAAGGATTGCAACATGCTTTTGGAACCTAGCTGTACCTCAGCACTGCTTTCCATCCCCAAACAGATGGGAATACAAAGCAGACCATCCAAACATTGGAGGATATGCTAAGAGAATGTGTTTTGGGCTTCGGGGGATCATGGGTGAGATAATTTCCACTGGTAGAGTTTTCTTACAACAATATCTATCACTCTTCCATTGGCATGGAGCCATTCAAATCCTTGTATGGGAAGCCGTGTCGCTCACCTATGTGCTGGACAGAGGTCGGGGAAGCAGGTGTTCTTGGCCCGGAGGTGGTGTAGAGAACGACGGAGAAGGTTTATCTTGTACGAGAGAGGATGATGGTGGCTCAGGACTGAAAGAAGTTGTATTCCAATTATAGGAGGATACCCTTGTAGTTTCAGGTTAGGGAACACATGTTCTTGAAGGTCTCCCCTTGATGTTAGAAATAGAGGTTTGGCAGGGGAAGCAAGCTTTCTCCTAGGTTTGTCGGACCCTTCAAGGTGTTGCGGCTGGTCGGTGAAGTGGCTTATCAGCTGGTGCTACAACCTCTGCTACTGAGGGTGCACAACATCTTCCATGTGAATCAACTCTATCGTTATTTAAATGATGATTCAAACGTCCTCAACTGGGTGGATATAGATATTGAGAATGACATAGTGTTTGTAGAATGACTAGTGAGGATCGAGGATCGTGAGGAGAAGGTGCTTGGTGGACGAACCATTCCCTTGGTTGGTGTGTTATGGAGGCATGGTGCCCTCGAGGAGAGTGCCTAGGAATGGGCGGCACAGATGCACACCTAGTACCCAGATCTATTTTTACTTTTTGTTCTTTTTTGTGTTTTACTTGTTTGTGATGAAGTTCTTGACCTTGTTAATAATGAAATGGGATGTTTTCATTATTCTCTTAATATGTGTGAAGAGTCCTGACTATTGGGAGGTAAAGACCCAATCCCTAATCAATATTCATTAAAATGGATGAGATTAAACCTGTGCGGGTGAGTCAGTGCTGCCCAAAGCAGATAGTATATTGACATGGAGGAAGGGACTCCCTAATTCATATGACTGGATGATATGACCTTTAAATGTTTGTGTGGTTACATGGGGGAGAGGAGCGGTAGTGTATCTGTGGTTGTTCAGAAGATAGATGATGGACAAGTGTTCTGAGATGTCGAGGAGGTTTAATCCTGTGATTTATCTTTTGAGGTGGTTGTTCGAACCCCTCTCTTTTCTTTAGGTCTAGTTTCAATTATTGAGAGAGAGAATAGTTTGAGAGGCATCTGATGTAATTTTCCAGATAGTGACTCGTTAAGGAGTTTTCCAAAAACTCGGTTCCATCAAATGGTTACACTGAAACGGTGGCACCGGTCATGGAGGCACTATGACAGTTGCACCATAGCAGTCACACCGTTATGGTGGCACCGTAGATGCTACACCATCACGATCGCACACCGAACTGGTGGCACTGCTTATGGTGGTACCGTGAAGGTGGCACCATTATGGTGTCTTACCAAATGGTGTCCCACCCTTTTTCCATCTTCCAACTTTTTCTAGTTCCACCCCTGTAACGTATCTTTTGATGTAAATATGTTTCAATACCCATTTCAAAGACATTAAAATCCCATAAATAATATCTAAAATCTTCCATGATCCGAGCGAACCTTGAATTACCGAAACATTTGGATTTTTCCTTGGTGTCACACCCTTTTTCTGTAATTTCTAGTTCCACCCTTGTTATGCATTTTCCTCTGTTTAAATAAACCCTTTAACTCACAGACATTATGGCCACCTCTTCGATGATATTATTAAATAAAAATTAATTTCATCAGGTGTAACCATCCAACCACATGGTGAAACCGTGATCCAAATTTAAATAAGTTCAAGAATTCATATCTTGTAACTCTAGGATCTCACCTTTTATCGCACGAGATTCTTTCTTCTTATTGGATAATCACTTTTCCTTTCTTTGGTGAATTTGGATTCCCCCTTCCCAAGGCTAGTGGTGCTTCTGTGATGGATCCTTTCATTCTCACTCTTGGAGTCCTTGGATTTCTTCCCCTATAAGTCATGCATCTCCAATTCTTTCTGCAAGGAGAAAAACTTCAATCGTTGATCATCCAAGTAGGGTTTTTTATTTTTCTCTCTTTACTGTGTATAATGCGGGGTGGGTACGATAATGTTCCTTTGTAGATGGATGAAACCAAACCTTAAAAAAGATAATAAATGGTTTTTGAAGAATTAAGGGGTGTGTTTGATGATGAAGATGCACTCTTTTATCTTCCTTTATATGTTGTGAATTGTATGAGATTATGTCCAATGAAAATTGTGGTCGTTGGTGGTCCTTTCTTACACACCAATGAACCGGCATTTTCTGGATAATTATATGATTGAATGTATATTACATGGAAACTGGTTAATCATGTAAACACAGTTGAATAAATGGATTCCTAATGAATATGAATCCTTGTGTGGTCACCCCGGTTAACCAAATGGAAGGAATGAACTTAATGAATAGTGTGTTTAAATCTGAAAACTCCCCTGCTCTGTCTTAGTAATGTGTGTGGTTGTTCTACTTGATGTTTGTGAGGTGACATGGATGGGGATGGGATCCCCTATTGTGCAGTTGTTAGTTTGTGGATTTGGGGTTGTGTGGGGCCATATGTTGGTGCTTATTTCGGTTCCAGTACTTTGAGGGATCTCAAAGACCCATTTTGTTGTTGTGGCTTTACAAGAGAATCGTGTGTGGATGCTTAATTTGTTTATTGGATATATTTCCTTCCTTGGCTTGTGGCTATGCCTACTAGTTTCCTGGTAGTGAAGAATTATTTTAATGGAATCACTTTAATATGATAACAATAATGGGTTAAATGGGGAAATCTTTTCCGGGAATGATTTGTGACTTGGTTGTGGATGTTGTACTTTTATGAATGAATAGTAACAAGGGTGTTTGAGTATGGGATGGTTTTGGAACCCCTAGGTTGGGATGATTTACTATTTACCTATATGTATAATTTAGTCCTTATGTTTCTTATTCGTGCCCCAACCAAGTTGAGAACTTCATATAGAACACCCCCATTTCACGGCGGAGGGTGTTTTTCCCAACACTGCTATGAGTCGCTAGTTATTAGCTCCATTTCTGCTCCCTTTCCCCAGAAGCCCAAGACTCTTAGGGCATGCTATGATGTACTGAGGTTCATTATAGCACACAATTATTTGGGTAGAGTATGTTGTAGTGGTTGACCTAGGTGTGTGCAGGCAGGTTGTTTTCCCAAGTGTCTTCGGGATGAGGCTCAGGTGTCTTTGAGTGTGTCAATAGTTGTTCAGGCCCAGGTTTCTTCAGGCGTGGCAGTAGTTGTTCTATCCTAGGTTTCTCTGGTCGTGGTTATGTGTGTTTGTGGTTTCCCAAGTGTTTCTAGGGATAGCTATGGTTGTGGTGTCCCAAAGGGTTGTTATTGGGGCAGTAGTGGGACTACGGTGAGAATGGAGGGGGAGGTCTGACACGTAAGATGTCTTTAACAACCAGTGGGAAAGTGTGTGGGGTACCCAAACATTGATGTGTTATTATTATTTATTTATTTGACTTGTGTTATTTGTGGAGTGTGCCTTGGTGAGGTTTGGGTGGATAGTTTCCTTTCTAGGTGCTTTAGTTATCTCCTTTCTCACAGGGCATTAGAATGCCTCCCCACTTGTGCATGATATCTTTTGGTTTTCCCTACTAAGTATACATGTATAATCACCCTACATATATAAAACTTCTTTCAGGTTTCCAGGAGGACTACGAGGACCATTTCAGACCCAATTATCTCGGACACTGACGCCGTTGACATTACTGATTTTCATTTCTTTTGGTACTTCCCTTTGGATATTTCTTGTACATTGTAGCACTTTATTTGGAACATTCATATGGGAATGGATTTTTGGTTTTACTTTACTTATACCTTCATTTTCAGAGTTGTTTGGGTTTTTAACATTGTATCTCCTGATCCTACTAAATAAAAAGGTTAATTCTTTCCATATTACGTGTGATTCTATAACCTGGGTGCTAGTCGCCAATCTAGGTCCTATTGAAGGTGGGACTCAGGGTTCATTATCTCTCCTTCAACTTGAGGAAGGAAGGGTCTTGTATTTTGTTGTCCCTTCTCTAATCTTTGTTAAGGTGGGTCGTTAAATTAGTATAAAACATTCTCCATAATTATTAATTCTAAATTATTTTTTATAGTATAGTTATATATATGTATATCAATATATTTTATGATGTTTTTCAAATTTTTCATGAATACAGAAGAGAATAATAAATGTCTTAAAATAAAGATGATATAATAAGACATCTATTGAGGTAATATATAAAATATAACACACTTTAGTATTGAAAATAATTGTTCAAATATTTACTAGTGTTTGATTTTAGTATGGATATATAATTTAAGATGATCAATGATTAAATGGAGAGTTATAGAATTCATTTAAAACTTACAAAAAACAATTTATTCTAAAAGAAACATTGATCTGCAAAAAAAGATGAAATTGACATAATACATCTTTTATAAGACTTTCATTTCATAAGGAATTATAAAATCATATGTACCTAGGTTTATAAATATATTAGAATAATATTGATTGAATAAAACACCATAGTATATGAAAATTAAAACACAAAACTATTTCCAAGAATGTATGAATCAATAAAACATAACATATCCCATTATGAATATATTTTGAAGTATTTTATAAAAAATATTTATTTATAAAAAATTTAATATGTATTTTTTGTTTTTGATAATCAATTTATTCGATGCTTAATGTTATAGATATATTTTATAATATATAAAATAAACATAGAATGGGGGAAAATTAGGGAAAAATATATCTAAATGAATAAATAATTTTAATTCAGAAATTTAAAAACCATGTTAAATCATTGAGTATAATTCTATATATATTTATATATTCAAAAATACTTGATAGGTTTTTTGACAATTTAATACTATTATAGAAAGTTTTGTGTTGTACCTTTTTTATATTATAAATTGGGATAAAAAAATCTGTTTTAAATCTAATAAAATAAAATAATTTAGCTGCTAGATAAAGGAAAATCATATTAATATTTCATAAATTTATTTTAAATAATTTAAATGGGGATAATAAAACAACATCAGAGGATATTTTCGAAAAAAAATAATTCATTTCAAATGATATTTGTATCTATTAAGATAGATGATTTAATTTTTGGTTAATATTGATAAGTGGTTTGTCTATGATATATATTAATTATTTTAAAAAACATAGATGGATTTTATATAGAAAATTATAAGAATATCCATATGTCAAGAACATTACAATATTTTCCAAGAAACATTTGGGAGTACTTATAAATTGTTATTGAAAATTTGTAGAATCAATAATTTATTTTCACATAAAGAATATAAAATTATCAATAATATATATTTAATATATTAAAAAAAACAAATGATAACATTTTACCATGAATATTTTTTGATGATTCTATAAATTTTTTAATGGTTGAAATAAAATGTGCATTCAAAAAACATAGGGCCATAAGATTTTTTTTTCAAATTATTTACTTTATAAGATCTATTATCATTTTATAATGATAATGTTCTTTTATTTATTATATTATTTATATTTTGTCAAAAATAATAATTTTTTCATGACACCCCCTCCATTGATACTCCTCTTGGTAAGGCTTTGAATATAAGAAGTAACCCTTGAGGCTCACCCCCAGTAGGACTCAGGTTGGAATCTAGCATGGAGGGTATAAAATAATAAAATGGTTGGGATTACCCTAAAAATATATGTATCATAACATAAAACCACAAAACAATATACATTTATATAGAAAAAAATAAAAAAACCTATACCAAAAATATTCAACATGAATTATTATAAAACAAATACAAGAATCTGTAAAATAAAAAATACTAAAACAAAAACCTCTGGAAATAACAGCAACAACCCTAGGTCAATGGTAGTACTATCCTTCCAGATTACCAATTTCTTCCAAAAATCTTTATTTTTTTATAAAAATGATGTGAGGATAAAATTTATACTTAGAAAAATAATACCCATGATAAATTTTCAAAATGGGAAAAAGAGAATATTAATGCCCATATGAACAATTAATATAACTCACTAATAAATATAAAGAATAACTAGTCCCCCAATATGATTAAGGATCACTGCTAAAATAATACATTCAAGAATAATATGATAATAATATAAAGATTATAATCATAGGTGCACCACAACCACTTTCCCACTAACCTTCCACTCTTACTCAATGAAAACACAGTATTTACACTCATTCCTTTGATATCCACCAATTATCGCACCACCCATGTTTCATGCCCCATGTCACCAACTGAATATCATATTAATCAGAAAAATATATATATATCTGATATCAAATAACTATATTTATAGTGTGTTTTAAACCTACAAGACATAAACCTATTTCACTCCCTAATCTAGATGTTAGAGAAAACACCCTAAGGGACTCATGGGTTGTTCAGATTACTCAGTTCAATTGGGGAGCTTAGAGAATTCATAAAATAACACAAACTTATAATAGCCTCACAAAATCCCAGAAATATGGTTTCACATAAGAAACAACGCCACAAATAATACATGTGAAAATTGAAAATGTGCCACAATGTGCTGCCTCTGATTCTGAACAACTAAACCATAAGCCTTACACAGGGGCCACAAGCCCTTTTCCATTTCCCATTTTTAATTCAATGATCATCCCCAATGATTTAATCATTTTTAATAGTTTAAATTCACACCATGAAATTATTAACCATAACCATATTTATATATCATAGTAATTCTATTCATACTGAACCATCATCAACTAGCCACCACTTCTAACAAATACATCCCAATTAAGGCAACCATGACATAGACAACCAGACCACCACGCTACACAAAACCCAAGAAACCAAGTTACACACAACCAAGGATTCCAATTCATAGACATCAATAAAATATTAAAATATGTACATTCAACATAGACATTTCATTTAATGACATTATATATTACATCATTTAATTTGTATTATGAATTCAATACATTACTAGAAGGCATAATACCATAACAATAATATATCATGAAACAAAATTCGTAACATCATGAAAACTGATAACCGTATTTGCACCACTCAATTACCTTTCATTTTCATTATTCTGTTTTATTATCTAAATTATTCTAATTCATATCACTCCCTGCATGGAATGAAGAATAATTATAATGTGAAAAATTTAAATAAATCAAAGGGAACTCAAATCCACAACATCAAAAAGATGTTTCTAATTTTTTTAAAATATTAAAAAATATAAAATGAACCATAGGGTCAAATCAATACAAAGATTTATCAAATTAATTATAAACACAACAATGTATCTTCAAAATCATAGCCCATAAAACTAATAACTCAAAACAATACAAACACTATGAAAACTCTAAAGAAACTAGGGATATATAATAGATAAATATAATATAAATTCACCCAGAATAACTAATTTTGATTCTTTAAAATACATGGGTGAACCTCATATATCTTATTCTGTTAGATCTATAATAATCACCTAGTGATTTCTTGGATTTTGAGAGTAATGAAGGAATGATTAGGGAGTTTGGGGATAGAATTTATAGATATCTTATAAATTACCTCATTCACATCATGAAAGGATGGTTCATGTTGTGAAAAAATCATGGTTAATATCAACCAAAAAATATGTTCCCAATTAGAAAAACCTAGTTGGGATTTCATAGAATGAATAAGAATTTCACATCTTGAAACATCTGTTGATAGAACAACAAAAAAATACACCATGAACATTAACATAAAAAGTGATTATTCTCATTGGTAACCACTCTTGGACACCTAGGTCTCCCATGATATAAATCCATCCTAAGAAAAATCATTCACATAATGAATAGGTGATTCAATTCATGAATCGATGATTGATAACATGAATCATTACTCGAAGTTATAGATTTTAATCTATATGATTTTATCCCTTCCACAATAAAATATCAAGGCCCTCGCCTCCCAAAAATCAAAAAATAATAGGCCATAAGGGTATTTTTTGGGGAAATAGAATCCTCTCAAATGATTCTCATTTTTTTTAATCAAAACCAAATAGAAAAACTTACCACTAAACATTTGAAACCACCAAACACTCCCTCAAGAGATACCTCTAAAGAAAATATGTAACCATAATCTAAAACATAACAATTGTATTTAAAAAAACAAATACAAGTAAAACAAATCTCAAACATCTAACATCAAAATAGTCAAAATTTATGGGAAAAAACAACTTTGGGTTCATATAGCACATCTGTGACTCAGGCTCCCAAAAACACTCCTCTAGACAACTAGGCCTCTATAGTACTCAAATTAAGGGGAAAATGTTCAATTATATAACCTTATTTTAATGGTATTGAATCTATATTGTTAATTACATGAAGGTCAGATCATCCTTGATATCCAACACCCCCTATTATTTTATGATGGAATCATTGTGAAGATATTGGCAGAGTTGGGTTATTTGGAAGACATCATGTACTTTTTCTGACTAAGGAGGTAGTGCTAACTAATATGAAACCTCACCAACATGATCCAAAACATATAAGGGTACGTTAAATTGGGGTGGATGATTTCTTACCAGAATAAACATATGATGTCCATAAAAATGGAAATATTCAAGAAATCATTGCCCCAACCACAAAATCAAAAGGCCTCATCTACTAGTTGGAACAAGACTTATGGTAGCCCTACACCACCTTCAACATCTGGAAAATCATATGAATCTTTTCTTGTGTGTTCTACACTAAATCAAGACAAAAAATACTACCTATCCTATATCATTCCTACATCACCTGGATCGACACTACCTCTAAGTAAATATTTAAAATGGGGCTATACTGATATATGAGTTGTACATTCTATTGTATGAAAACATAAAAAATGTTTGGTGTCACACCCATGATCCACCAAAGTAAACGGTGAAAACCCAAAACATATCCCCTAATATTTGGATATTCAATTTTATTTTTGTGACCTTCTAGGGGATAAAAAAATTGCTAAGGTGTAACTATGATCCGGAGTAATATTATAATCACTTACAAACTCATGATGAAAATTGAGAGTATTTTTTTGAAATGATGGTCTTTGAGGATCCATGAACCCTCCCTATATCATCCACATAATGATTCACCATGATATCCATGGTAAAAAACATCAAAATTTCCATAAACTAATTATTCTTCATCATTAATCCATGATCACCTAGATTGAATCATATCCACCCTGATCACATGGTATCTCGGTGGTAAAATCCATCAATATGTACCACACCATCAAATATAGGAAACAAAAAGGTTTTTTTTCAAACACTAGGGAAAAAAATGTTCAACCTCAATCTACTGGAATATTAGAGATAGATCCATGAACTTTGCAACTGACTGCTTCATCCTTGGAAAACAAAACTACCTCTTAAATCTAGAGTAATATTAAAATATTCCATGGTGTATCCCTTGTGGTGAGGTAGGAAACTCATAGGAATATATCATGCATCACTGAAAAAACAAACATCCTTACCTATATGAAGACATCATGGTGGAATTATTTAGACTATCCCATAGGGGAATCACTATAAAAAAATTAATTCAAGAATCACTTATACCACTAAGGCGCTCAATAGAGACTGTTCAAACTACTAAAACAAAGTATGATCTATTATAATTTGCAATAGGTATCATATACCATAAGCTCCTCTATATCAAGATGAAAATATGATAACTCCTATACCACCATCAAAGAATTATATGATTCTTGAATCGCTTCATGTGACTTTTTTCTCAATGAGTCTACCATAACATTTATTATTCCTGGTATATAGGAGATATAGAAGTATTAGTTCCAGAGAAAATCCATCCACCTCAATTTTCATAGATTTAGGAAATTATGATAAAAAATTATATAATTATTGTGTGATCTATAGAGACCACAAAACATTTCTAAATTTATTAATGTTGCCACATATTTATGGTAAGAACTATAATAGTGATTTTCATATCATTGGTGGAATAGTTACATAGGACATAATTTTTTAGACCCATAAGAGATGACTGCACATTGTTTCCTCAAGAAAAATCCCAAACCCAAGTGGTAAGCATTGAAAAACAAATCAATCATCACACCCTTAGGAAAATAATGAACTACGGATCTGGTATGTTTCTCTTTCATGTAGTCAAATACTACCAAACACTGATTAGTCCAAATGAAATCATGGTCATTCCTTGTTAGTTTTGTCAATCGAGATGCATCCCAAGTTAATTTTGAAACAAACCTCCAAAAATAACTTGTGAGTCAAAGAATTTTATAGACCTCTACCAAAGTCATAGATGATTCCTATAAAGAAACCACTTTATGATTCACTATATCCACCACCAATCCATACTAATTCACTAGGTTCCCAACGAAATCCATCTCTCATGTCCAAAACATACTTTTAGACAATATCCCATATAATAGGTTTTATTGAAGAGTATAAAAAACTATCCTAATGTGATAAAAAATATCATCATATGATCTCGAGTATATGAAAATTTTGTTGATAAACAATACTATGTAGTATCCCTATAACTCATGAAACATAGAGTTCATGAGTTGAATGATTATATATTGTGTGTTTGTGAAAATAAATGACATAATTATAAACTCAAAGATCCTATACCAGAAACATAATGAAGTATTTCAGATTTTCTCCTCCTTCACCCATAGTTAATGACATCCAAAATCCAAATCGATTTTAGAAAAAAAGACAATTCATCTCTATTATTCAAATTAGTTATCAATTATCATAACAGTGTGATGATTATCGTTCATCAACTGATTCAGCTTTAAATAGTCTATGAAAAACCTCATACTACTATATTATTGCTTTGATAATAAAACATGAGATCCCCATGATAATCCACTATACATGATAAATATTTTCTATATCAGGTCATCGATATGGATCATCATCCCATATAACTCGGACACTTTAATCAGATAAGGATCCATTAGAAACAATATATCACCAAGCCATAAATCAATCCCAAAATAAAAAACATGTCAAGGGGGTAGTGTCAAAAACACCTTTTTATAAAATTTTCAACTTTTATAGTTTTAACCACCACTTAAACCCTTACAGTATCTATCATTGACTCAAACATCTAGGATATAAGGGGCTCATCTTACCTAGCACCCATTTGGAAACATCACTCACTAGTAAAAACTAAACATGGTCCTTCAACATTAGAAAATTAAATTCCCATAAAAAAATATTAAAACAATACACTAAAGGAATATAAAAAACCATTTTCATAATGAAATCACAATTTTGTATCCAAAAAATATATCTCTGAATAACTAATGTATCCCCATTATTAGTATGCACATCCAACACACATCAAACATACCAACCTACCCTCTGAATTGTGTGGATAACATAGGGTATTATGAATGTATCTCAATGTAAATTCCTCATGTTTGAACAAAAGTTTCTAATGCAATAGACTATAAACAATATAAGATAAAAAATATAGAGATAAAGATAGATGATAAACATATCATAACTTGAACGAACCATTAGACCTCTGGAACTAGTGCCACTATCATATGCATCTATACATAGTGGGATCCCCTAAATCAGTGATTTTAGAATCCCTACCAATGCACTAGAATGAGTTCTTAAAGGTAGAGAACATCTTGGGGATACCCTCTACCAATTTAACCTCCCCATGGATGATAAAAAAACATACTGAACAGTCTGCTAAACATTATATGGAAGGCCTTATTGTTGAAACACCATTGTGATTTTCTGCTTATACTATATGAAGGGGGCCTAACTACCCTATCAATATTTACTCTCCTATAATGAATTACAATTTCACTCATAATGATAATTAACTCAGTAACCAAAGAATAAAACATGATATCACCTGGTTAATGTTAGGGAACATCAACCCCTTGAGAAAAATGGTGATAATAGTTTGGGATATTTCTTTACCAATCAAACATCAATTGGTCAATCAAATGTGAACCACCATATGAATCCCTTCTCCTCAAAGTCCTATAATAACTCTTAATTCGGGTTCTAAAACCCTATCATGGACCCTCTCCATCGTTTTCCCTTCATCCACACCACCAAATTCCTAGGTAATGTAAATAGATTGAATTCAGGATAAGTTGTGGTTCATAATTCCACCTATAATCTTCATTAATAAGAATCCTTGAACAAAAGGATCTTCTAGCCATATCATAGAAGGCCATCAACATTAATTCCCACCTCCCAAACATTAATTTTACTCTACCGGGGATAGGGAAAAACCTATATATTAACTACCATCCCCTTTCATTTATATAAAATCATTTTGAAACTCATGTTTAAATTCATATCAAGATAAATTATTCTCATTATACTACACAAGATAAATAAATGACCATAAACATGATGTTCCCCTTAACTGACTAACGAATAGGGGAATCCAATACTAAGGTGAAGCTCAGTTCAAGTTTTAAGTGATCTCCAAATCCTCCTACCTATTCTCCATGTCTATGTAAAATATATCTCCATTAAATAGTTCAAGGATATGATATTGAATGGTGCAAATGATCTGTTACCACTTCTCATCCTCTTGATCAGGATCAACCCTCCAATAATCAACATGGTTAGCCTACTGAACCTCCCTAAGTCGAACCAACCTATCCATTGATAAAATTAAAATTATATAAAGAAAGGAGGAAGAACTAACAACTATAATAATTGATTTATTTATATTAACATAATTTTTTAATTTATATATTTCAAGAACAACCAAATTCAAAAATAGAAGTCAAGAAAGTACGATACATGTACCTCATCGAGGTCTCTACCCGATATGCATTGTCACTTTTCCTAGTACATTTGGTGATCTTAATGTCCCTACATCAAATAATTTGGGGGACTAAAATCCTATGACCTAGCTAGTACCCCTAGTTATCATCACTTACCATGATCATCTAACATGGATTCCTTACCAATCCATGTAGTCCTCACCAGTTCCTTACTCTAAACTACGTCTTACATCATAACCAAAACTTTTGATAAGTCATAGTCATGAACCCCATCATCTTACACCCCTCATAGGAAAAAAATGAAAGAGATTAGTGACCTATAATTCCCACCTTCAGTAGGTCACGTTTTGGAAACTAGCACTGAGGGTACAAACCAGTCAAATGGGATACATTACCCTTAATATTCATGCATGATATCATAAAACCACTAAAAAATTTACCATTCGTTAAAAAAATAAATAACCCAAAATTATAAAAAAAATAACATATTTATAAATAAAGAATAGATATAAATATCTCAAAAAGAAAAAAATACCAAAATAATCCTTTGAGGGAGTAACTATAATAGCCTAAGATCGGAGTTATTACTTCCCATATTGATTACCATTTCCTGTAGGAATGATAAAAAATATTGTATGTATACATGGGGTGAACATAACATGTCTACTCAAAATAATCGTACCTAATATTTCTCATAAAAATGTGCATAATAATACCCTGGTGAAAAAATAATAGAACAAACTAGAACATACAATGGTATAAATTTTCACTAGTATCACCAAGGCTCATTCACTAAAAAATTCATTGAATTATAATAAGATAATAATAGATATAATATAGTAATTGGCACCTAACAACCACATTACCACATATTTTCCTCTCATTCCCAATGATAAGACATCCTTCTCTCTCACAACTTATATATCCACTAATAACAGAACCAACCATGTATCATATTTCATGGAACCAAATTTATATCCCATCTTGTTTCACCATATTCATATCTTGTATCACATAACCATTGTAGAAGGATATTATTAATGTTCAAAATATCAAGTTTATTCCCCCCTCAAACCATGAATGAATGCCACCACACATCTCAGTATCCACCATTGGAATCAACATATGTTGCTGATAAAAGGATAGTGGCGGTAGGGGGAAGTGAACCATCTATTTCCTTTATATTCTAGATGTTAGAAAAAACACCTACATGGGTCTTTAGGTGTCAATTTGATTTTCTGAATTTGGTGGGGTGCATAGTTTTTTCATAAAAGAGTATGGGTATATAATAGAGTTAAATAATCACACACATGTCGTTTCAAAAAAGTAACACAACCAAAACTAATATCAAGTATATAGTAATATATCACCATTATATACTATATATAATGCTAAAAAACCCAAGAGAATAAAATATGTTACAAAACACATATTCTTTGACGTATTTTTAATTTATTGATTATGAAAAAAAATTATTCATACTGTTGTAAATTTATATTTATCAAAATGAATTATTTACATGTAACCAAATTTATGTATCATAACTTATCAATTTCTATATAAAAACTATCAAGATACCAACATGTAAAACCATCACATAACAACCAGGACCACCAAGAAATAAACAATCATGTCCACCAAGCCATAAATAATAAAGTCTATAATATGATAGAAAACCAAGGACTCCAAGATGATCATATCAAATCTTTTATAAAACATGCATAGTCAACGTAGCATTTTCATTTACTAAAATTATGTATTCAACCATTTAAAAGGACTTATTAAATCATTCCACCACTGTCAGGAATAATCATATAACTATAATATTGAATCAAACAGTATTAGTGACATCAAGAAAGATAGAAACCAAATGTTCATCACACCATTCCCTTTCAATTTCAATAGTTATGTTTATTATCATTGATATGATAATTCATACCAATCACCTCGGAGAATGAAAATTAATGATAATCCTAAATAATGTAGATAACTCAGATCCCCTTCCTCAAAAAAACATTCTGATTTAATGCAATAGACAATGAATGGGAGGATGGACCACTGGTCCATTACCAGACAATGGATCCATGAATCAATATGAAACATAGTGATGTTGTATGAAAATAACATCCCAAAAAACCCCAAACTCTAAAATAATTTGTATTGGAAACATCAAATTAATAAAGGAATAATTAAAAGATAAATAGAGTAATGAATCACTCAAAATCAATGATATTGAATCTCTATATTCCAAGGATGTACATTGAAGATAAGATGATATTTTGGCATGAAAAATCACCTATGGTTAACCTTAATATCAAGAATAGTGAAGGGTTTTGAGGTAGATTAGATGGGGTTGGGTGAATTTATAGATATCCTAGAAATCATTGCATTCCCATTTGAATTTCTATTTCACATATTATACTATATGGGGTCCACACCTGTTGAGAAATAAGGAACTCAATCCAACAAACATGGGTGGTATTTCAAATCTGGAAACCATCAAATAAAAACCCACTATAGACACCACCAAAAGCCTTCCCATTTAAAAAAAACTCTTGATTTGAACTACTAGTAGATATATTGTTATCTTAATATGTTAATACACCCTAAAAAACATAATTCAAACTATGAACCAGAGAATCACATTGAAAATTTGTGATTCAAGACATGCTTTACCTCTTTCAATTTCAGATTTAACTCCAACACCTCTTCTCCCTTCCTCAATCCCATATAAAGTCCCCAAACATCAAAAACTAAAAATGTAATGTGGTGTAAGGGACCAAGATGTCACTAATTTATTGGAAATAAATTGAAATAGAACATATTTTTGATTATTTTTGATGTCTTTGGATTTATTTTAGATATAATTGAGAATTTTATTCAATGATTAAAGAGATATTATATGTGATACTATTTGAGATTTAAATGAGATTTATGTGATTTAATTATTTCAATAAATTTTTATAATAGACTAAATTTTCCATGATCATTGAATATAATATTATGAGGAATATTATTCCATGCCATGTGTCAAATTAATTAAATTTATATCCTATTTGGTATTCTATTTTATTATGTCATAATCAATCATATTTCCATGAAATAAAAATAATATTTGAATTTATGAATAATATGAAAGTATACAATAATTTTAAATAATAATAATTTATTAGAGGAATATTTAGGATGGTTATACATAAATTATGATAATTTAGTATTATAATTGAAAAATCAAGATGTAATAAGATTTAAAAATATTCAGTGGAAACATAATAATCATGAATAATTTATATTTTAAGATAATAACATTAAATAGTTTTCTTGAATAATTTTCAAGTAAGAAAATGATTCAACCATATTGAATGAATTTAAAGAAAAAGAACATAAATATTTATAAAGAATATATATAATTCAATCTTGAGCACTCATAGCTTATATGGTTGTTAGAAAATAAGGAAGATTTAATCTGTTTTATTTTATTTCTCAATCAAAAAATTTAATCTAGAAATAAGGTTTTAATATTTTACATTAGTACATCTAAAAATATATGAACGATGAGGTTATTTATGAACAATTTATTTTTAATAGCTAATTTCAAAATAAGTTCTCTTATGAAAAAAGTGGGTTATAGGTATCTTTTTTTGGCATCAAAACAACAGTTTATGGGTGAATTCTTCCCTTTTTAATATTATTTATGTAATATATAGAGGACTTTTGTAAAATATGATATGATACATAAAGGTTATATATATAATAATTATTTTTTATTGACCAATTAGAAGTTAAATGATATATTAATTGTCAATGAAATGATTATATGATGAATATATCAAAGAAACAGATAATGAATAAGACTACCATTGTAACGGTAAGATCCATGAACAAGAAGGAAGATAATTACAACACAATAGTGATTTTATAATATTTAGAACCATAATTATAAATTTTTAATAGAGTTTTTACTCTCATTAAAATATAAATAAGTATTTAAATAAAGAATAGAAATCATGTAAAATTTTTAGTGACTATAGAGATAACCATTATAATTTAGAAAATTTATTCTATTACTAATGAGGATGTACAAAATTCATCTTATACAGAAGATAAAAAAGACTATTAAATAAAAATATATTAGGATGAAAATTTTTATGTTTCTAATTATACTATACGAACTAAATATGTGTTCTAATATATAAAATCACTATGAATATGTCACTAAATTCCAAAAAAATATATAAATTATTATAAAACCATGAATCATATTAATGATGCTCTGATAAAGTGGTTAATGGTAGAAAGTGACACCATGATAATTTAAATATGAATATGAAAGTATCAATGTAACATTTTGAAAGTTATTTTATTATATGATTTTAAATTTGATATAGAATGAAATATTTTATTATTTTTTAGTAAAAAATACTTTGTAGTTAAATAGGTAATTATTTATAAAAACTCCAATTAAATTTAAAGTATAATGATAAATGGAACATCTATCTTGAAAAAATATAAATCAATGTTGAATTTAGTTTTTAGGGTAACAAAATCTTGTTTTATAAATTATTGAAATTGACAATCGAAAATGGAAAATAATAGCAAGGGAAGATTTAATAAAAAAATAAGAAAATAATAACATGATAAATATTTATCCAATACATAAAAATAAAATATTATTGTTTAAAAAAATTATATAGTGGTAGATAATCTTATCATAGCTATAAATTAAATACCAAAGAGACTTCCATATCTATAGAGAAAATAGTAGAATATTTAAAAAATATCAGGCTGTCTATGAATTCAAATATATAAATATATATGAGAAATGGGAGTTGGATTAATTTATGAACCAATTTTGAATCTAAATATAATCAAAGAATCATTATTTTCTATAGTAACTGCATCCATGAAATTAAAAAATTCAAAAAAGTTTACCTTTTTTGAATAGGTTTTGAGGAAGAGAATAATGATTACAAATCTATCTATTAGTATACTTGATAACTATATTAATTTAAAAAAGAATAAATTAAAATCAAATTTTTTCCAAAATTTTAATTATTAAAATAATTGATAAAGAATAAGTTCCAAGGATATTTATAGTAATTTTCTATATTTGGGCTTATAGTTTGAAAGTGTTGGAATAAAAATATATCCTCCAATGTTTTTTGTAATCACATATTATGTGAAAGATAGTGGAGAGAAATACCTGAGTTTATGAGGGAGATCACCACTAATAAATATAGCTTCACCTATATTGATATGAAAAGAATTGTTTTTATTTGGAATTAAATGTTAAGAAAACCCCAATATGAAATAATTTATGAGATGAACATGAAATTCACCTTGAGGAATATTCTAAAAATGTGTTTTAAAATTTTTAAATCTTATCATATTTGAAGGAAAAATATGATATCTAATGGACATGAAGGTAATTTTTGAGAAAACAAATACATTAAAATTCATATTTTTATATATACAGAAGTCATGAAAATATTAATAAAATAAAGTTAAAATTTAGAAAAGGAATTTAGTTTTTACATTTCAAAATAGAGAGCACCATTTCAGTCATTTTAATTATACCTAATTTAATATAGTGATTGGAGAAAAAATAAGGGATCAATTTTTTTGGATCAATGCTTACTTTTATTATATTTTTATTAAAATATGTTTAAATTAAATGTAACAAATCCAAGGAAATGAGATTAAAATTCATGGGAATAATTCAAAACATATATTTTTAAAATAAATCAATCAACTATATATATTAATTTGTATAACCATTTTAATAATAAAGATATCAATATTAATATGAAATCAAATTATATATTTAATTATATATTGGGGAACCTAAATGTGTATTTATAATGGAACCATGTTAAGAAAATCAAGTGGATATTATCTTAATTTTAATCATTATCAGTGTGAATTTAATTTACATAAATTCAAATTGAAATATTGAAATTGGTTCATGTGAATTAAATATAAATGATTATACATACAACATAAGAATATTTATTAATCACCATTCCTTATTTCAAATAGTTATCAAATGTTGGATAAGATTGATTGATTGAATTTTTTCTGGATTGAAATTGATAAACTCCTTACAACTATTTTGAGATAATTATATATTTTTTTCTATGGGAGAGAGTAGTTCAAACGATAAAAAGGTTTATGGGGGGAAATAACACTAACCCATAATAGAGTCAGAAGTTGGATATGTGGATAGAAACCATCCCATATATCAATTTTTTTCATTTTTATTATATTAATAGATAATATTAAAGAATACAAACCTCTAAATGGGGAAAATGGAAATGGGGGGGTTATATTCATATAATTATTAACAAAATTCCATATGTGTATATCCTAAATTTACATGAAAGATTGTGTATTGGATCATATTGTCAATAGAACTATTTATTATGATTTACAGACAGTGAAATTGATTTGTGGAATCATAGTAGTAGATAGAGAAAGATATCTTTATAAAGTAGAGTTTGGGGGTGGCATGAATATGGTGGATATCCTTGTGTTCTAATGAATCTTTGGGGATATCATCTAATGGTTGTTTGAATGAAGTATTCGCTATATTTTGGGTTATTGAAGTTTGGAATGGTTATGAATACTTCGGTGAAGATAATTTAGTGCTAGTCCATCTATGTTGTCAAAGCCCCCATTTAGGACGGTTTAACACATTTTTTATATCTATATGAGCCTCAATGAAGGATATAATTGGTAATTTTGGAGTGGGGGTTCATTATGGTATGTGAAAGAGGACTTTGTGTTATGGTGGATTCATTTATAAATGATAAAAATGGAAAAAAAATGTTCTATCTTACTATTATTCATTTTCTGAGTTAAAGAATTATTTTATTTTGAATACAACACAAGAAAAATTTTAATGGACATTTTCAGTTAAAATATCAAAAGTGTGTAAGAATTTGTGATAAAAGGTGTGATATAGTCATTTTTAAGGATGGGGTTCTAAGATCTATTATAATTAAAAAAAATATTACCATATCAAGTACTCTATACATTGTGGTTTGGTCACCCAATTTTTTATTATAAATTATTGAAAAAATATTTTCTTGGTTCATTCATTTATGTTTCTATAAATTATTAGACACTTTGAGAACTCGATTCATAGATCTATTACTCTAGAAGGGGATATACGGATTTCCCCTTTATTTTATCATTTCCTATTATCCATGACACCGTTCCCAAATTTATTTCAAAATTTTTACTTTATTATTTATTCTCATATTTCCATGGAATAGGATTATAGTTAGTTTTCTAGTGTTTTTTCATATTTTTACTAGGGATAATATGTGCAAGGATTCTGAGGGATTCTCTTGGGATCCTTGGGGGGTTTTACCATTATCTTCATCTCACTATTATGTTTTTCTTGTTCAATAACATATCAAGGAATGGTATTCAAAATCTATATTATCAATTTTTTATTGAAAGTGTAATTATGAGAATTTTTTTATATGGGATGAGATTTATAATTACCAAAATGAATATAATAATAATTAAGGAAAATTAGAGTTTGTTAAGTGAGATAAACTTTTTTTGAATATCTCATTGTCATCATTTTTTATTAGTAGATATATTTTAGTGTTAAGCTAGATTAAATGAATCTATATTGTTGTTAACATGTTTTAATATATATTAATTTATAAGAAAACACAAATATAGTAATGATAAGATGAATTGAAATTTTATGTTCATGGTATTACTATATAAGTATGAATATTTAATGAATTGGGAAATATTGATTTCGTTTGTTTATCAAATTCCTATTATAATTTCATGTTATTTCTGTTTTAGTTCATGTGTTTTTAAATTATTTGATTTTTTTTCTTGAAAAAGGGGTGATGGTATAAGGTTTTGTGGTATTATAATGATGTTTTTTACATGGTATCTTTCATTTTTTGTTATAGAATTAATAGTTGTAATATAAATTTTGTTTTCATGGTTGTTAATGTGGAGGAACAGACTAGTTATTACGGTAAGTGTGTAGTTATTTCATGGGAATATAGATTGATGTCGATGCACATAAATTCATAATTTAAGATGCTAAATAAATGTGTAATGATTTATGTGAGATAGTGATGTGCTACATATTATGAATAGTGTGGGTTGTATATGGTATATTTTAAATGAATTACAATTTAGTCATGTGAAATAGAAGTGACCTTAATAAATTATTATAAAATAATTTTTTTGATAATTAAATAATGTGTAAGGTAATTATGAAATATTAATTATGATATAATTCCATTTGTGAGGAACTTTTATTTTCCTATAACATTCTAGTTGTTGATGTTAGAGGTGGTACTGGTTTTAATTATTTATAAACAGCATTGGAATGGATCTGTAAAAGTAATTATTTGACCCATTGGTTATGGTTTTTGTAATATTTTATATTAATATTAGTTTTTTTATATACTGAATACAACCATTCATGTTTTTTAACACAAAAAATTCCCATATGAGGTCATGGGTTATCGGTGTACTCCAAACATCTTGGATGTAGGTTATAGGGTTGGATATTTAATCATTCTTCCTATATGTCTCTTACATTCTTAGTGTAGGAAGTGAAGTCCAATGTTATATTGGAGGGTGATATATAAATTTTGGTATTTAGTTTTGAAGTAGTGGCTATAGTTGATAGTTGTGGCTATATTTATACAGTATGGGTTGGGGTGTGGTTATGTGAAGTTGATATATGGAAATATAAGAGAAATGAGTAAATGGACCTATTTCGTTGGGATGATAGTTAGACTTGTTCAATGGGAAGTTACTTTGGGATACCTATATGATAATATATTATTGATATTATATTTCCATAAATGTTATGGGATTTCAAGAGTGAGGCTCAGTGAGTATGCATAGTATTGAATCTAGTTAGTTAACAGGTTTGTTTCATTATATATTCACTATGCCATTTGTGTGTTTCTTCCATATTTTTATGACTATTTTGGTGGAGGATCCTTTATATTATAAAATCATGCTCATCAATATATTCTAAATAATTTTTAATTTATCTTTAAGAAAAAAAATTGATTGGGGGGGATAATTAGCTTATTATGATTGTGTAACATGATTTACATATCATAAATATTAGTCTTAATTTGGTTTATTTTAGTTTCTATATTAAATTACATGAATTTTGTGATTTTTTTATTTTATAAACTAATTTTTTTCCTTCTCATTTCATGCGATTTATTAGGTTAATGCCTCCAATATGTGTCTATTAATCAATTTGTGTTACTCACTAACTTATAGCCTATTAGAAGTGGATTTAGGGTAGTGGTGGTAGCACATATATGCATTACTAGGCAAGGAGGGTTTCCATTAGATATGAGAGATAACATAGTCATATTAGATATTAGGTTTATATTTAGGATGATGTATGTATTTAGTCACTACTGAATACTTTTCTGGTTTGGTAGTGAAATTGTATCAATCAAACGATGTTTGTAATTTAATAGAGGGATTTAGGTTATGATATAGAAATTTTTAACACCTATATTCCATTGAATGGTCCATAAATTGATGTTGATTATTGGGTAGAGATATTTGTATGTTTCATGAATCATACTAGATTACACCTTTATATAGATTGGAGAAATATTTGGGTAGTAAAAATGAATTAAATTATTTGATATAACATTATATAAAGTTCATAGAGATTCATTGAGGCTCCTGAAATCCACATTCTTTGATCTAGACCTAGAAACACACAATTTTATAATTTTTCTTTGATACAGTGTGAGATGAATAAAACTAAACATGAAAAAACATCATATTATCATTACATCTCATAATAATGTCTCAAAACTCGTTGAATATTTTTTAGTGTATTTGAGGAACAATTATATATGTGGATTGTTTTACAAAACATATGAACATTTTTTATTAATGTAACCATACAATACTACCTTCTAAAATTCTCCTAGGTTACAAAAATCATCATAATTTGGGGAAATGTAAGCATAAGAAATGGATGAGGCAAGATGTTCTGTAAGGGTAAACATAGTTGATGATAATATAATATCATAAGTGAGAATAATAATATTATATGGATATAGTCAGGATATATAAGAATGTTTTACCCAAAAAATAAATGATCATATATCATAGAAGAATGAAAAAATAATGAATTAAAAGAGCATGGAATCATTACTCTATAAACATGTTCCATGTGAGAATAAAATTAGGATTCATTTGAAATGTTACACAAAAATTAGTATAGGGAGAATTACATTCATGATCCACATCATAAGTGTACATTCTTATGAGTAAATATAACAATCATGTTAATACATATCTCACGTGATATAACATTTTTTCTAATGCATTGTAGAGCGATATAAGACCCCACCCATCATCATCCATATATATATGAGTCCTACTTGAAATAAATCATTCATCATATTATAAAGAAACCATGGGAGGAACATGGGTTTAATCATCACATTATAAATATCCCATTGAAAAAAATTATTTCATGTCCTTTTATAATGGATTTTAGACTTGGAAACCATTATTTATTCTATCAATATTCATAAAATGATATATTTTTTGGAAATAAACCAGTAGAGGAATATATTTTGAAACATTCTATAAAAATACCCTTTAATATCGCTAATAGAGCATATTGAATTTAAACCATATAAATGACGAGTATGAAGTTAATAAAATAATCTCCTCAATAAATATATGTATGGAATCTAGGTGAACAATATTCAATCATAGGAAAGAAATATACAGTGTTCATAGAATAAAAAATTGGCTAAAAACTTATATTTATAAATAGAAAATGAATAGGAAAGGAAGAGGCAATGATGTATTATTCCTACAAAAGGGAATAAAATTACTTAATTCTACCATGGAATGAATTTGTATGGTATAATTTGAATAATAAACTCAATCAGAAATAATATATGTGAAAATTCCATGATTAAGATGAAATACAAATTTTATGATTTTTGGAAACAAGTCACATTGAAAATAAGAAATATTCTTGATATTTTGAAATCATTATAAAATAAATATTTTGTAAAACTAGGAGAAAAATAATTTATTTTTGAAACAATTAAAATTTAGAGATAAATATTCATATAAAATTACTATGGTAGATAAATGTATGTTCAAAAATAAACGTTAATTATATGATTTTTTATGAAATAGGTAAGGGTGTAATTTTGGCCCGCCTGCTTGAAAGACCGATTGGTCCAGATGAAAATCCAAAACTTCCTGGCCTGGTAAATCTTGAGTTAGGATAGTTTTGGCCGAAGCTGATGATTCATTACACTAGGCCTTGGCTTATCCAAGCAGGCATGTAGGCCTGGCCGACCTTTCTGCAGCCCGGCCCATTGGGATTTCTATTGCTCAGCCTACAAAATCCCATATTCTCTAAAAAATTAATAGGTAAACTGGTGGTAGGAATATTTTAATGTTGAGTCAATAATTTTTCCTTATGAATTTTCCATTTATCTATATTTTGAAAATCATAAACACTTTATCTTAAGGAAAATTATATTTTCCCTAAGGATTATTTAATAAGGAAAATTTCCATTATCTATGGAAATAATTAACCTTACCTATTTATTCATTGTCCATTTTATAGTCTCTCTAAATCTAACTCATTTTATTACTAAAGAAAAATTCGGTTTCATATCTAAAATCATGGAATACTATAAATTCTTGGATATAGAGTATTCTGTTTTCAGGATCCGAATTCTCTGAAATTCAGGCTCTGAATTCTCTGAAATTAAAACTCTAAATTCCTCATAATTCAGACTCCCAATTCCTCATAATTCAGACTCCCAATTCCTCATAATTCAGACTCCCACGTCCTCATAATTCGGACTCCCAATTCCTTAGAATTCAGACTCTGAATTCCTCCGAATTCAGACTCCGAATTCCTCAGAATTGGGACTCTGAATTCCTCAGAACTCGGACTCTGAATTACTCATAATTCAGACTCTGAATTCCTTAGAATTTAGATTCCAAATTCATTGGAATTTAGACTCCTAAATATATATAATTAAGATTCTAAATTATTTATAAAACAGAATCCGAATATCCATGAATCATAGACTCTGAATGTTTATTTGGTTAGATTCTGAATTCTAATTTTTTCCTTAGACTCCAAAAAAAGATTTGGTTAAGTAACATCATTTTCCTTACACTTATTATCAAATTATGTCATATAATCTGTTTCTAACTAATCGTTTGTTTGATTAACACGTGTATAGGTCCCTTCGAGATTCAAGGAAAAATATGCCTCTTAGAGGAGGGAGACTACTGTTGGATATGTGCCTATAAATAGGAGCTCATTTGAACTACATCATAAACGTTCCATCACTATATAGATTTCATGCCGCTGAAGTGATTTCTAGAGAGAGAGACTCTCAAGATTTGTGTGGTTATGAAAATTTTGTTCAGATTGCTTCGTGTGACTCCAATTGTTGCTGAGTATAATCAAGGGATTCCGGGGATATTAATATAGAGGTGTCGACTGCCTTAATGTTCGAGGACTTACGGGGATAGGAAGACAATGGTTCCGACTACCTTAAAGATCAAGGGATTGCATGGATAGAAAGAGAGATTCCGATATTTCTATTGAGGGATTACCCTGATGTGGGTAAGAAAGACTTTCTTGAATGTATAAATCAGGGGACCTTTATCTAAGGTTGTTGGATACCATACTCTTTGGGTTAAAAGATTTCATACTTGTTACTTGTTTTGTTTCAAGTTTATTTCTTCTGTATTTTGATAAAGGAAGAAAGTATAACCTTCATATACTTTTTTATCACATTTATATACTCTGATAAGTAAAATTATATGCGCTTTAATGTTGAATATTTTCCTCATAAAACATTCCTTAAGTTTCATTTTTGGAACCATATTTCTGGAACCTAGAAAGTTTGGTCAATATAACAAAAAAGGTCTTGTGAATTTACCTTGTTTAACTTTTTTAAACATAGTTTCTATTAAGGTTAAAAATGAATGTTTTTAAACTTACACCTCACCCCCCTCTTGTAATTGAGCATCTACATCATTATTTCAATTATACAATTAGTATCAAAGGAGGTCTCTGAAATACTTATATTCACATATAAGTTTTCTTGCTCATGTTTTCCTTGTTCTAAATTTTCTTTCTTATATTTTTCTTAGAGATTTTTATCTTTGATTATAAACTTTTTCTTCTAACAAGTTTTGTGGAAGGATATTTTCTTATATAATGGGAGGAATAAAGGTCGGTTCGATTGTAAATCATAATCATACTAGACCACCAATATTTGATGGTAATGATTATGAGTACTGGATAGATCTAATGAAGACTTTTGTCATTAACACTGGAGTAGAAAACTTTTTCATGATTACTGGGGATTACAAGATTTCTGAAAAAGAAGTAAAAACCGTGACCAATCAATAAAAATCAGAATATCAACTAAATTATAAGGTACACAATAATTTTTTGTGTTCTATGACTAGGAATATATATTCTCAGATTTCATCTTGTGAAGATTCTAACTACATCTATAAGAAACTTGAGGTTACTCATTTTGGGAATACAAAAGTTTTAGAAACTAGAAGATCTATGATTAGAGTTGAATATCATTGATTTTCATTTCCTTATCGATATCTAGTATGTAAGGTGGAACATAGATTTATGACTATTTTCATAATTTTAGAATCTATGGGAGAGAAAGGTCTTGATGATGAATCTCTTGTAGATAATATTAATGATATTATGCCTAATGAGGTGGAATCTAAGAGAACATCTGTTTATGAGAATAGGAAAGTATCTCAAATCACTCTTGATGATCTTTTTGGAACAATTCTTTAACACTAGACAAGAATGAAAAGATATGATGATATTAATAAGAAGAATAATGAAAATGGAAGTATTGCCTTTACTACTACTAAATCCAAGACTTTTGAAAGGGTTACATAATCCAAGTTAAAAAAGTTACTGTTTTCTCAGAATCAATTGAAAGTGAACATTCTGAGCATGAGCTAGATAATCTTTCCCAAAGGATGATCATGATATTTTTTAAGAAATACTTTCAGTATAGATATAATAAGAAAGAAAGAAAAGACTAGAAAGACTCAGAAGTTACTTGATATAAATGCAAAAGAGAAAGGCATATAAAGCCAGATTGTCCTATGATTAAGAAGAAGGATAGAAAGGAAATGAATTCTGAAAGAAATAGAAAGAAACACTACAAAGATAAAGCTAATAATTTTATTAAATCCAATGACACCTAGAGTTCCAATGGTGGTGACTCTTTAGATGAATCCTCAGAGTACGAATCCTCTAGTCAGAAGAATCTTGGTCTACTAGCCAGAATACCCATTCAAAATCATTGTCTAATGAAAAAGGTACACAATGAGGAATCCATAATTAATGTATCTTTTAATACAAACTATACTAATGATAAATATTATGAGTCTCCAGATAAAGAATCTTCTTCTGATGAAGATAATAATTTACCTTCTTATGAAGAGGTTTCTAGGTTATCTAAACATCTTGAGAATAAACATTCTAAACTCCAGAAAAAGCATGATAAGGAATAACATAGAATTTATTTTTTAACCAAAGAAGTATTATATATTTCTAAATATATTTATAAGAAAACTTTTTATTTTTAAATTATATCCAAAAACCTTGAGGAATTTAATTCTAAGAAGGATAATCTTTCTAAGGATCCTAAAAAGGTAATTTCTAAGAAATATATTTTAGGGGATAAATCTAGTTCTGAAACTAGTATTTTTGAAGATAAGAATTTGGTTATTAAACTAATGTCAGAAATATTTTCCTTAAGGAAATTTCTGTCAAATTTTACCTCTGTTACGGAAAATTTTGACAAGATGTATTCCCAAATTCATCCTTCAAGGAATTGTTCTGGATTTGGTTATACCTACTCTAAACCAATTTTTAGTAATAACTATTTTCCCCCAAAGTGCTCCATTTTTTACTAAATGTAAGTGTGGTGGGAACTGGGTGAAAAATTATTCTTTAAACAAAACCCAATTTTTAGGTTTTCATAAATCTTATTTTTCTAAGAAAATGTGGATTCCAAAAATTTTTCTTTCTAAAATTTCCATATACAATAAAATTTGGATTCCGAAAGTCTAACACTCTTATTTTTAGGAAAAAAAAAGAAAGTACCAAAAACAATACATGGTACATGGACAGTGGATGTTCCCAACATATGAGTGGTAACAAAAAATTCTTTGAAAAGATTATAAAGACTAAAGGAGGAAAAGTAACTTTCAGAGATAATGATCTAGGAGAAATTGTTGGTATAGGTAACATTGTTCTTCTTGGAAAAAATTTAATTTAAAATGTTTTATTTATTAAGGGTTTTAAGAACAACCTAATTAACACAATTCAATTATATGATGAAGGCCAACTTGAGAGTTTTAGGAATGATAAGTGATTAGTACACAATTACAAGGAAGAGTTTATACTTTCTGCCCATAGGTAAGAGAATGTATACACAATAAACTTATAAGACCTTAGGAGCCAAGATCTAACTTGCCTTAGTGAAATGGAAGATCAATCTTGGTTATGGAATAGAAGGTTATGAAACTTTAACCTTAGGAACCTATGCAAATTCTCAAACAAAAGACTTTTTAAGGATCTACCATAGATTAGATTTGATTCTTCAAAATTTTGTGATCCCTGTCAATATGGAAAGCAACATAAGTAATGTTTTAAATCAACTGGTGAAGTCTGAACTTTTGATGCATTACAGTTAGTTCATATGGACCTTTTTGGACCAACACCAACTAGAAGCATTGGAGGCAAATATTATGTATTTGTCTCACTTTATGATTATACTAGATATACGTGGGTCTCTTTTCTAACAAAGAAGTTTGAAACTTTTTCTTATTTCATGATTTTTATAGCCCAAGTTAAAAATGAGAAAAAACATCCATTGATAAATTTTCATAGTGATCATGGAGGAGAATTTCAAAATTGAGATTTTGAAACTTTTTGTATTAAGAAAGGAATTACTCGTAAATTCTCAGCTCCAAGAACTCCTCAAAAGTATGGTTTTATTGAATGAAGAAATTATATTCTTCAAGAGATAACTAGAACCATGTTGAGTGAATATTCTATAGATAAATAGTTTTTGGCTAAAGCTGTAAGTACTTCTTGCTATACTATAAATCGAGCTTTTATTAGGCCTTTTCTTAAAAAAAACCCTTATGAATTGTGGAATGGAAGAAAACCTAGACTTTCCTACTTCAAGGTATTTGGTTGCAAAGTATTCATTCTGAATACAAAAGATAATTTACATAAATTCGAACCCAAATTTGATGAAGGAATTTTCCTAGGCCACTCCATAACTTCTAAGGCTTATAGAGTTTTTAATAAAAATACTTGTAATGTTGACGAAGTAGTGCATGTTAAATTTGGTGAAACTGATCCTTTTTTTTTAAACAACCTCAACCTATATCTTCGGATGTATTTTCAAAAACTGATTATAAACCCTTAATAGAAGATCCTCTGAATAAGGAAAATGTTCAAGAAAATATTTTTGAAGCATTTACCCTAGGATATTTCCTACCATATATTGATGAAAATGTATTAAAAAACCCAAATCAGTTGTTTCTTATGAATAATATTAGTGATAGTATCATTGGTGATGTAAATCAGCCTGTAAAGACTAGAAGTTCCTTAAGAAATGAAGTAGAACATCAAGAATTTCATTCCAAATTAGAACTGAAAATCATTGATGCAGATTTAGGTGATGATTATTGGATTAAATCCATGAATGATGAGCTAAATGAATTCGAAAGGAACAAAGCTTGGACCTTGTTTGAAATACCTAAGGAAACTTTTGTTATTGGAGTTAAATGTGTCTTCAAAAATAAGTGTGATGAAAATGGAATCAATGTGAGAAATAAAGCTAGATTAGTTCCTAAAGGCTATAATCAAAAAGAAGGAATATACTATGAAGAAACCTATGCTTCAGTAGATAAACATGAATATATTCATATTTTACTTTACTTTGCATCATTCTTTAATTTCAAAATTTTTCAAATAGGTGTAAAATTTTCTTTCCTTAACGGATATGTTCAAGAGGAAGTTTATGTTGAAAAACATCCTGATTTTGAAGACACAAAACATCCGGAACATGTTTTCAAACATACCAAAGATTTATATGGACTTAAACAAGAACCAAGATCCTGGTATAATAGACTTATATTATTTTTGTTGCAAAACATCTATGTTAAGGGAACTGCTGATCCAACCCTTTTTATAAAGAATGATAATATTTTTTTTATTTTTCAAATTTATCTTGGTGAAATTATATTTGGTTTAACTCAACAATCATTAACTAATTCTTTTGTGAATCTAATGAAATCTGAGTTTGAAATGAGTATGATGGGTGAGTTAACATTTTTCCTAGCTTTTTAAATTTCTCAAAAACCAGAAGGAACTTAAATATCTCAACATATGTATATTAAATATCTTCTTAAAAAGTATGGATATGAAAACATGAAAAGTATATGTAATTCAATCGGTACCTCAATTTCCCTTGATCAAGATGAAGCTATGAAACCATTAGATCAAACATCATTTAGAGGTATTATAGGAAGATTATTATACTTGACATCCAGTCATCTAGACTTAATGTTTTCAGTGTGCTTATGTGCAAGATATCAATCCAATCCTAAAGAATCTCATTTAAAAGCAGTGAATTTTTTTTCAATTTAATGAGAACTATAGATTTAGGACTCTTTTATACTTCTGGAAATGATTTTGTTTTAAAAAGTTTTTCTGATTGTGATTTTGGTGGATGTAGAATGGATAGGAAAATTACATCTGAAACTTTTCATTTATTTTGAGATTCATTAGTTTCTTAGTCATAAAAAAAGCAACAACCAGTAGCACTTCCACTGATGAAGCTGAATATGTAGCAGCTGGAAGCTGTTGTGCTCAAGTGTTGTGGATGCAACACACACTTACAGACTATGACATGAGTTTTACCAAAACACAGATATTGTGTGATAACACTAGTGCCATTTACCTAAGAAAAAATCCTGCAAATCACTCTCGTTCAAAATACATAGATATTAGGCACCACTTTCTTAGGGATCACACACAAAAATGAGATATCATTCTTCAGTTTATTAGAATGCAAGATCACCTTGCTGATATTTTCACAAAATATTTACCATCCAATATATTTTAATATATTAAAAAAAGTTAGGAATGATAACCATAAGGTAATATTCCATATTAACATTCTATTGAATCATATCTCCTTACATTAAGAAACTCCTTTTCAAAGGGGGGGGTATATTTGTTTTGGTAATAAATATTTTTTGTAATAAAATTTTGGTAATCAATATTTTTCATAATAAAAATTTTGGTAATAAAAATTTTTCAAAATCAAGATTTTTCATAATCAAAATTTTTCTTAATCAAAATTTTGTTAATCAAATTTTTCGTAATCAAAATTTTTTGTAATAAAAATTTTTCATAATAATTTTTTTTTAAATTTTCATTGGTAACCAAATTTTTTTTGTTTTAACCTAATTTTTTAGAACTCAAAATTATGGAACAAATTTTATGTTTACTTACTAAAATTTATAATTTAGAAATATTTTCGGTATTAAAAATGTTTCTTACTTAATAAAATTTTTCTGGAATCTAAAGTTCTTCAAGAAGAATTTTCCACATTACTGATAATTTTCCTAGAAATATAGAAGGTCTATTACATTTGATAAAATTTCATAAAAAAATTCTACATGTAGGTATTTTCATTTTTTAAGCAACTTTTTCTGATTCACTTTCTTTAAGTTCGAATTTTCATCTTAAAAATCTCAAAAGATCAAAATCTACAAAAATCAGTCTTCAGCTTTCATCTCAACAATCATATAAAATCGTTCTTGTCTCAACTATTGGATCAATCTAGGAATATGAATCGATGCTTAAACACCTATATAAAGGCTCTCCTAATAGTCGTCCTGCATCAGTTTTCAAGCCTAGCATGCCGAAGCTCTGCCTCTTTACTTAAGCGTCGTTCTGTATTTCTGATCTTCTCAAATCTAAATGTCATTGGAAGCATCCCCACAGAAGAAAATGTCATAAACTAAGGAAATTTATGAATGGAAAATATATAGAGAAAGGTTAGTCGATCAGAAGTTCTTTTCAAAGTATTATTATCTCATTTCAAAGTATATCAAGTTGAATGGCTGGGAAATCTTGTACGTAGCAAAACCGAAAGGACAGGATCTGGTTTATTTGGAGTTTCTTATCGAGTTCTATGAATCTGTATGTTTTTTTAATGAAGGTGGGATGATAAGTTATCATTCAAAAGTTATGGAAAAACTTATTCTCTTTCCTACAACAAGGAAACAAGTATCATTGGAATACCATATGAAGGAGAAGCCATTTTCTACACCCATAAACTACCTAATCAGGCATGGAGTTTTGATAAAAAAAATCTATAGAGTGCCTCATACTCAATGGAGTGAAAACTCTTAATATAAACCATCTCTCTACTAACATAATAATGTTATATTTAAGGGTTCATGGATTTCTTATTCCATGAAAAGGAGACAAGGACTCCTTAATGAAAATTGAAATCTATGTTTTGGATTTTATGGTCAACCTGAGAAAGATAAACTTTGTGGAGTATATCTTGATGATGATCAAAAATATAAAAAATGGGACCCTAAAATTTTAGATCATTATGGTTCTAGAAATCCTATCCAAGATCATTGTCTTACGCCTAGAATTGTTCAAAATTCCTTCTAATTCAATTCCGATATCTTTCAAAGTCATGTTGCATAGTGATGATACTTTGAGGAAGATGAAGGTCGGTTTCAATGACAAATCCAAAGAATTTTATGACTTGTCTGAAAGTGAAATCGAAGCCTTATCCAAAAATCCAGAAGTAGTTGAGACTTCCAAGAAGGGTGGAAAGAAGAGAAAGCTTATGGAACCAGAAGCTAAGGAAAAAACTCCTACATTTTAGGAAACCCAATAATCACCTCCAAAATCTAAGAAGAAAAATACCTATTTGGATGAAGTTGTTTCTAAGTTGAGAGAAGATAAGAAGAACAAGAAGTAAGGAGAGAATATCTTTGGCTTGGATCCTACTGAGGAAAAATCATTAAATATTAAGGCTGATGAGGAGTTTGAGAAGAAAGAAAAAGAGAATAAATAAAAGAAGAAAATGTCTGAAGCTGATATTATTCAATATCTTCTCAAGGATACTGAGAAATCTTCTGAGTAGATCCAGGTACCAGAATCGTTTTTACAAGAATCCCTTCCAGTGACTCCGGGAAAGAAAATGGTCATTTAGAAACCTGATAATGAAGAAGATATTGTATATGAAGATGAAGTGGAAGGATAAGAAGAGGAAGGAAGTGCTGATACAGATGATATGATAAGGCAAGTTGAAGAATATCATGAGAAGGAGAGTCCTGAGAAATTATCAATCCAGACTTCCCATGATAAATCTTCTAAACATTCTACTCTAGGAAAATTTGATGAAGGTCAGGAAGAAGTAAACAAACCATAAAAAGAAGAGATCAATAACCATGATTTTATTCAACTAGAGGAATTGGTGGTAGATGCTGAAAAGGAAAAGGCTAAGGAAGATAAGATAGTCCAATTATTAGATAGTGAAAATGAATCACCAAAGGTTGATGAGATCATTCCGAGAGCTAATAAAGGAAAGAAAGTGGTAGCTGATACACCTAAGAATGATGATGTGTCTTAGAAAGATGTTGGTGGATCATCTAAATGAAAGGTTGTTAAGGTAGATAGATAATCCTCACCATCAAGATAATTTGATTCAAAATCATCCTCTATGTGTCATGATTTTGTAGTTAAATTCCTAAAGAAATTAGTTGATACTATTCCTTTGTTTCCAACTATTGAATCAAGATTTCAGATGCTTCAGCATTCTTTTAATCAAAACTCAGATTCTATTTCTATGATAATGGAAAAAAATTTCAAGCTTGAGGAAAATTATAAATCCTTCTATATCATGTATGATGCACACAAGAGGTCGTGCAAGGAAATTACTAAGTGGTCTAAGAAGGCAATTGAAGAGTTGAGAATCTTTGATAAATTTAAATATAACGTGAAGTATGCTCTTGATACTATAGATATCAAGATAAAAGACCTTACTACAAGTTCTGATGAGAAGACCAGTCCTGAAAAAATATCTCAGAAGCAGGAAGTCAAGGATCTGAATGGGAAACTTAATTCAGTTGATTTGAATATAAAAAGGGAAATAGATCTCAGAATTGAGTTCGAAGAAAAACTCAATAAGCAACAAGAATTTTTGAAGACTCAGGAAGAAATTATTAAGGCTCAAGAAGAAAAGATCAATGTTTTTGAGAAGAAAAATGAAGATCAGGTTGAACTGATCAAACGTTTTGAAGAGGATCATAAGGATCTTAAAAAGTTGAAGGCCATTTTCAAGAAGCTTATACCGAAGGAAAAAGAAGGATGATTTTCTCCTTAACTCCGATCTTTTTTTGTATTACCTTTCTTGTACAATTTGTTTTCCAATCATAGTGAAAATTTTGGCTATTCTTCATGTGTTTTGTGTTATAGTACTAATATTTTTGGTACAATATTTTTTTCCATTATCTCAATTCCTTTTTGAAAATCAGAAAGGGGGAGAAGGGAATGATAAAAAAGAATACTAATTAAAGAAGATAATTCCCTAAGTAGGGGGGAGTCTATCTAAGGGTGAGTTTAATCAAAGAATATTTCCTTATGAAATAAAAAGAAAAATATATTTAAGAAAGTCAAGAATACAATCCTTAGGGATCTAAAAACCTAAGGGAGAGTTAGTCGTATTCACTATGATTCATAAGTATAGGGAGATAAGTTTTTCTTTTAAGGAAAATTCTAAGTCCTTATTTTTTTGTAAGGATGTTTGTGCTTTCAAAAAAGGGGTAGATTTTTGAGTCAATAAGGTTTTGTGATGACTTTTCTATTTCTCTATGTTTTGAAAATCACAAACACTTTATCTTAAGGAAAATTAAATTTCCCTAATGATGATTTTCATAAGGAAAATTTCCCGTCTCTAAGGAAATTTGTATCCTTAACTAAGTTTTCTTTGTTCATTTTATATTCTCTCTAAATCTAACTCATTTTATTACTAAAGAAAAAATTGGTTTCATATCTAAAATCATGGAATCCTATAAATTCTTGGATATAGATTATTCTTTTTTCAGAATCATAATTCTCTAAAATTTAGACTCCAAATTATTTGAAATTCAGTCTTCGAATTCTATGAAATTCAGACTCCAAATTCCCTATAATTAAGACTCCTAATTCCTCATAATTCAGACTTCGAATTCCTCAGAATTTAGACTCTGAATTCATTGGAATTTAGACTCCAAAATCTATAGAATTCAGATTCTGAATTATTTGTAAAATAAAATCCTAATTTCCATGCATTCTAGAATCTGAATGTTTATTTGGTTAGATACTGAATTCTAAGTTTTTCCTTAGACTCTGAGAAATATATTTGGTTAAGTAACTTCATTTTCCTTAAAATTGTTATAAAATGATGTCATACAATCAGTTTCTAACTATCCATTGTTTCAGTGACATGTGTATATGTCCCTACGAGATTCAAGGAAAAATATGTATGTTGGAGGAGTGATTCGACCATTGGAGAAGTGCCTATAAATAGGAGCTCATTTGAATGTGCTCATAACTATTCCATCACTCTAGATATTGCATGCTGCTAAAGTGATTTTTAGAGAAAGACTCTTATGCTTTGTGCGGTTTTGAACATCCTGTTTAGATTTTTTCATGCAACTCCGATTGTTGCTGAGTATAATCAAGGACTTCTGGGGATAGGAAGACAAACGTTTCAACTACCATAAAGTTTGAGGACTTCTGGGGACAGGAAGACAGAGCTACCGACTACCTTAAATATCGAGGGATTGTGGGGATAGAAAGACAGATTCCGATATTCCTATCAAGGGATTACCCTAGTATGGGTATGACAGACTTTATTGAAAGTATAAATCAAGGAACCTTTAACCAAGGTTTTTGGATACCCTACTCTTTGGGTTAAAAGATTTCATACTTGTTACTTGTTTTGTTTCAAGTTTATTTTCCCTGTATTTTGATCAAGGAAGAAAGTATAACCTTATTATACTTTCTTATAACTTTTATATGCTTTGATAAGTAAGATTATATAAGATTTACTATAGAATCTTTTCATTGTAAAATTTTCCTTAAGTTTGATTTCCAGAACCAAATTTTCAAAACCTAATAAGTTTGTTTAATAGAACTAAAAGTAGTCTAGTGAATTTACCTTGTGTAACTTTGTTAAACATAGTTTTCTTTAAGGTTAAAAATGAAAGTTTTTAAACATACAATTCACCCACCACTTGTAATTGAGAATCTATATAATTATTTCAATCCTATATTGAACTCCCTACCAAAAGATTTCAAATTTGTACCTAGACCCACTGGTCCTAGCGGTGCGCCTGAATAAGAACTGCAAGACTAATATATATATATATATAGACAAATCTATTAATAAAAAAACTACATGAAATATTTGTTTTTGTGGTTAAAAACCTATTATTTAAATACATTTCATTTTAATTAATAAAATGAATTCATGTTAATTTATTTTATTCTATATCATTTAAATTTAAATGTTGATAATGAGATTGAAATGTTGTCAAGACCTACCGAAGGCATAAAATTATAATCAAAGTATTGATTTTTTTTACGTTTTATGTAATAGAATAGATATATAAATATAATGTATTTTTTTATTAAATAAATTTTATTTTTTCATCATTACACAAATAAATAGTGAAATTTATTAATGTTTAATTTTTATGCACTTTTTCATCACAAATAATATAATTGTTTTTTAAATAAAGATCAATATTTTTAGGAATAATATATATATATATATATATGTAAGTATATATCAACTATTTGACGTTAAATATATATATTATAACTCATAATATGTTAACAAAAAAGTAACACTCATTAATTTATGTTCATTCCCCCCAAAATCATTATTATTTTTAATTATGTTTTCATATATTAAATATTTTATATATAATATATGTACATATATAAATCTACTTAGAAAAAAATTAACCCACTAACTACTTCACACCCCCAACCCCTCATTAATTTTTTTTACAAATTACACATAATATATATAGATTCACATATATAAATATATTTAGAAAAAAATAACATATCCACCCATTGTAAAATGTTAATAAAAAAAGGAAAAAAACTTTTTTACAAAAAAATATCTTCAAATTTTAAAAAATACATTTAAAAAGGATTAGATAATTTTTTTTTAAAAAAAATCGTTTAAAAATGAATGTTAAAAAATGTTTTAAACAAATGTTAAAAAACTGTTTAAAAAAACCTTTAAAAAATAATGTTTGAAACAAATGCTTTAAAAACTACTACAAAATAGGCCTTTAACAATGATAAAAATGGCCTTTATCAGTGCTAGAGAATTGTTGACTATTGAAGTGAGATTAAAATCCCTGGTCTTTTATCAATGCTATAAAATCACTGATAAAGGTGTCCTTTATTAGCACTTATAAAGGGGAATACTGCATATTGCTATAATAGCAAACTATAACACCTATGAAGTGTGATTCAATGACACACCGCAACACCAAAAACACCATGAAATCAAAAAAAATCAAGTATGAATATAGAATTTAAATTAATTAAAATTTATAACACAAATACAAGAAAATAAGCACTGTATTATACACATTTCAAACATTGGTTTAAACAATTACAAAAGTACAAATTATTGCATACATTCAAAAACAACAGTCTTCCTTTTCCTTTTGATCTTAACCCCTGATCGAGAAAAAAAAATCACCCATATAAGAAAACAATTTTTATGTTAGTAATAATATAGAGAAATAAATTAATATAAAGTGCTAATTTTAAACTAAACTTTGATTCATACAAGGAACATTGTCTATTTGATTGAGTCACGGTTGATTATTTCACGTCACACCATTTATTGTTGATATTAAAGAATTAGCTATGTGAAAATTGACTAAATAAATATAAGATAAAAATTATAAGGAAATTAATTAAGTAATAGTAGATAGGATGAGAAAATAATCTAGTATCATTTTCTCGGTTTTGGCGATGTGATGTGCGTTTTAAACTAAAATGACACATATATATTTAAAAGACACACTTGGAGTCATACTAGTCATACTGTGCATCAGATTAAGGTGTGGATGATTCTTACATGTCTCAAATGATTTATGAATAATTTTCCTAAAGTATCAAAAAAAAACTGAATGTGTTTTATCTATTTTGAGCAGGTCGCTTATCTTTTTTACTAAAATCTCATTTTAAACTGGATACACACACTTTGACTTATATTGGTCACATCATGTGTCAATTTTATTTTATACCAATACTTAAAAATCAAAAATCAATTATTATTTATTTTTCTAAATTATAAATACAATATAATCACATTTTCTTGGTTTTTAGAGAGTGAAACTTTCTGAATTAAAATGTGAATTTTAAACTGATAACGAACACATTGAGTCATACCAAACACATCGTGTATTAGATTGAGGTGAGTATGATTCTTAAATGTCAAAAAATGACTTATGGAATGTTTTACTAAAGTATCAAAACAATCCGAATGTAGTTTCTGAGTTTTGAGTAGGTCAATTTTCCTTTTTACTAAAATTGATGTAAATTTAAAATAAAAAGATGCATTTGGAGTCATATCAGTGACACTATGTGTCAGATTGAGGTTCAAATAATTGATAAACATCTAAAATGGATTATGGATCATTTTCATAAACTATCAAAACAATCTGAATGTGTTTACTCAGTTTTGATTATGTCACTTGTATTTTTTACTAAAATTTCATTTTAAAATAGAAACATGCACTTTGACTCATACTGATCATATTGTGTATTATTTTGAAATGAGAATGATTCTAAAAAATCAAAAATTAATTTTTATTAAATTTTATAAATTATCAAGAAAATTTGAGTGTGTTTTCTCAGTTTTGATTAGGTAAAAATATTTTGAACTAAATTGTCGATTTTAAATTGATAACGAACACATTGAGTCATACCAGGAACATTATGTATCAAATTTAGGTAAAAATAATTCCTAAACATAAATAATGACTTATGGATCATTTTCCTAAAGTATCAAAGCAATCCAAATCTATTTTATTGGTTTTTAGAACATCAGTTGTCATTTTTACTAAAATTGATGTCAATTTTAAATAAAAAGATGCACTTGGAGTCATATCGGTCGCAATTTGTTTCAGATTTATATGAGGCTGATTCCCATACATCATAAAGGACTTATGGATAGTCTCAATAAAGTATCAAAACAATTTGAATGTTTTTTATTGGTTTTTAGTAGGTCAATTGTTTTTACAAAAATTGATGTCAAACTTATATAAAAAGACGCAAATAGAGTCATACCAGTCACACCGTGTATCATATTGAGGTTAGGTTTATTAATACACATCAAAAATGACATATGGATAGTTTTAATAAAGTATCAAAACAATATGAATTACTTTTATCAGTTTTGAGTAGGTCACTTGTCATTTTTACTAAATTTCGTGTCAATTTTAAATAAAAAGGTGCATTTAGAGTCATACTGGCCACACCGTAAGTTGTCATTTTTACTAAAATTGTTGTCAATTTAAAATTAAAATATGTACTTGGAGTCATACCAGTCACACCTTTCAACATATTGAGGTTCATCTAATTCCTAAATGTATATAATGACATATGGATCGTTTTTCTAATGTATCAAAACAATTTCAATGTTTTTTATCAGTTCTGACTAGGTCAGTTGTAATTTTTACTAAAATTGATGTCAATTTTAAATAAAAAGACACACTTGGTGTCATATCGGTCACACTATGAATTGGATTGAGGTTTGTATAATTCATAAACATCAAAAATGACTTATGGGTTATTTTAATAATGTATTAAAACAATCCAAATCCGTTTTCTTAGTTTTTAGTAGGTCAATTTTCATTTTTACTAAAATTGATGTCAATTTAAAATAAAAAGACACACTTTGAGTCATACCAGTTACACCGTGAATCAGATTGACATGTTACTGATTCTTACACATAGAAAATTACTTATGTATCATTATCCTAATTTATAAAATCAATCATAATTCATTTTTTTAATTTTGATTTGGTCAATTGTCATTTTTACTAATATTGATGTCAATTTTAAATAAAAAGACGCATTAAGAGTCATACCGGTCACATCGTGTGTCGTATTGAGGTAAAGATGATTACAACACATCAAAAATGAATTATGGATTGTTTTTATAAAGTATCAAAAAAATCCAAATGTGTTTTCTTATTTTTCAGTAGGTCGCTTGTTTTTTTACTAAAATGTTATTTTAAACTGGAAACACGAACTTTGACCCATACCGATCACATCGTATATCAGTATGATGTGAGACGAATTCTTACAAGCCACAAATTACTTATGAATCTATTTAATAAATTATTAATAAAATATGATCACATTTAATTTTTTTTCATTGAGTAATATTTTTTGAACTAAACTGTCGATTTAAACTAATAACGGACACATTGAGTCCTAGTGATCACACCATGTGTCGAATTGAGGTGTGACTGATTCCTACATGTACCAAATGACTTATGGATCATTTAACTAAAGTATCAAAATAATAAGAATATTTTTTCTCATTTTTTAGTATTTTAGTTGTCAATTTTACTAAAATTAATGTCATTTTTAAATAAAAAGAAGCACTTGAAGTCATACTTGTCACACCGTGTATTATATTAAGGTGTGGTTGATTCCTAAACATCTCAAAATATAAAAGATATCCATATTTTACGGTAAATATATTTCCATTGTGTTTATATGTCTAACTTCCCACACTACATATTGACCCGATGTTCTTACGTGAAAAAACATTCTCATTGTTGAATGTCAGGATAGAATAGGAAGATCATGTGCTCGTTATATCATAAGAAGTCACCAAAATGGGAACATAAGCTTCCTCCACTCTTCTATATTTCCATAATGAGAAAGGGGTTTCAGTTATGAACATATAATCAACATGAAGTGTCTATAGTTTGACAAATAAAGGCAACAAAAATGGAAAATGTAGTTACATTGGGAGAAAGAATCATTTCATCTCTTTTGTGGATTGTTGAAGATAGTTGAAAAAAATATGCCTTCTCAAAAGATCTATGAAAAAAACTAAATAAGTGTAATATACAAATTATAATAAAATTAACATACAAATAGTAGATAAAATAATGACAAAATTAATTAAATAAGTAGTATTAATTCACAATTTCCTGGTGGTTGTATGCATTTTTGACTCATTTCATTATTTTCATTACCTCAGTTGCAAACTCGAAGTCCAATCCCTCACGAGGATGAGCAGCTTCAAAAAAACCACCCCAACTCAAAAAATCCACCTATACAAGAAAAAAATTATTATATGAGTAACACTAAAAACAAATAAATTAAACATAAATATGAAACAATACAGTAATTCTATGGATAATGATTTGATTGTGAAAAAATTGTTTACCATAGGGATATACTGACAGTAAAGAAATAATGATGATAAAAAATGAAAATAGATCTCTCAAAATAATCAATAAATAAGTGAATAGGATGAGGAGAAGATAAGATTCATTGTATTTAATATTTTAATCATCTGAGAGAAAGTAAAGATATCCTACTAGGTTAATAAAATATACTTTTTTTACAATAAATAAATAAATAAACTTAAGATATCCATTATTAAAGTTGAAAGTTAAATATAATTATAATAATGGAAAATCAACATTTTATTGTTTCAAATAATTTCAATATTCTTTAAAAAAATGGGTAATTGAATTTATGAAAAGAATTACTCCACTATGGTATGTGTTATCCTCTGAATTCATCCAAAAATGAAAGTTATATACAATTTTTCATAGTCATCATCTCATCTTGCAAATAGTTATCATTCCATTTTACTGTTTGGAACTCATCCTTTATCTATTATGGATATTCCCCTATGTCTCTTGAAATAATCAAAGTAGTAGTCATCCATAAGACGACTTCTGCTCACAGTGGTACAAGCTATATAAAAATGACGGGGGATGAGTCCCAAGAAAAAATTGGAACAATAACTATTTGGGGGATAAAACTGATGAGGATGATAGTTTTACTCCATTTTATTCTATAAAAGGGGTAATGCCTCCCATTTGTGGGAATTACATGGATGGTAATCAGAGATTCCTAATAGTGGAACCAAAATGAAATGTTAAAGAATGATCCATTTTTAATGGATTGAAGTAAAACATACTTAGTGTTTATTATATGTGTGATGAAATAAATAAATTAATTTTTAAGAAGTATTAATGAGTGGGATATAATTTCAAATACAGCTATATTTTTATCAATTTCACGAAATACAAGAATAACAGGAATATATGAATATAATTTCATTGGTTATTGGAAAGTTTCAGTGGAAACTCGAAGATGTAAGAATCTATAAAAAATCTCATTTTTCCCAAGTAGATCCTAAATCATTTGGAGAGTCTGACAAGGATGATTATTGGATCAAATATATACATGAGGATCTTGATAAAAATAAGAAAAACATGGCATGGGAAATTTTTCCAAGGTTGGAAGACATAAATATTATCAGAACCAAGTGGGTGTTGAGAAATAAACTCGTTTACTATATAAATGTGGCTCAAAATAAATAATGGATAGTGTGCAAGGGGAAATTCGAGATCAAAGGAATTTATATTTATAATAAGTTCACTCCCATAGCCCGATTGGAAACTATTTGATTTATTTTTGGCTATTTAAGTGCAAATATCATTAAAATTATACCAAATGGAATTCAAATCTATATTCCTCAATAGAGCTCTTAAGGGGGGACTATACATTGAGAAACCATTTGGGTTTATTACGGATGAAAATGAGAGAAAGGTGTGCCAGTTAAATAATTCTTTATATAAGATAAGTAAATCACTAAGGACCTAGTATTTATGATTTGATCAACACCTAATAAAGTTTTTTTATTGAGGTAGAGTTGATAACACCCTCTACATCAAGAACGAGAATAATCAAAGGCTGCTGGTACTCATATATATCGAAGATATAATACTTGAGGACTGGACAAAGCATAATGCAATTTTTTTGTGGATCATATGAGGTACAATGTAGAGATGTCTATGAATGGTGAAACATTTTCCTTGGTTTATAGGAGCATTAATGAAATCAAAGCACATTAATTTCTTAATAAAAATATGAAAAAGAGGTTCCTAAGTGATTTGCAATGGAATATTCCAAACCAATGACAACACTGACTGATATTTGGATGATTTTTTCAAAAGTTGATGACTGCAAAGAGGTGGATGTCATGGAATATAGGTTTTAAGAGCCTATTATTCCTAACAAAAACATGAACCAACATTGTTTTTGATATATTTCAAGTTGCATAATAACAATGTTGTCCCAAGGAGGGCCACATGCTATCGGGGAAGGCGATACTTAAATATATATATATATAAATGAATTTTTAGATTTTTTATTATAGGATAGTGCAACTAGACTTGTTGGGATGCATGAATGTGTGATGAGAAAGTTCAGTGGATAACTGAGGGAAATTAAAGAAACAAAAAACTTGGATTTCATTTGAGCATTTGTTTCGTTCCACCCTTGAATCGCTTGAGCCATGGATTCGATTCTTGGAATAGTTAAAGCGTTTATTCTATCATAGATTCAAGCTTGGATTCAACAATGAGGTGCGTCAGTAGAAAGTCACTTCTGTGGAGAGCTTCAGGTATTGCGAACTGGTTCATGATGGTTAGCGTTCTTAAAATATATCAAGAAACTTTTATCAGTGCTTCAAAAAATGCAATGATAAAGATACATTTTATCAGTGCTAAGTTAATAAGCGTTAATAAAACTAATATTTATCAGTGCTAAAAAGTACTGATAAATACTTATAATACCTTTTTTTTAAATAATAATTTTTTAAAAAGTATAATTATTCTATATAATTATAATCCTTATAATAAAACTTTTTATAAAATAATAATTTTATAATTCTTTGAATATATAATTATTTATTGATAATCATATAAATACTTTTTTTAAAAATAATATTTATATCATTATATATATTAATATAATTATATATATATAGAAAATATAATCATTATTTAAATAAATTTATTATAATTTTATAATTATTTATTTATATTTATATAAATACTTTTTAATCAAATATTATTTATTCATTTATAATTATAAATGTATAAAAATAGTAAATATACAGTTATAAATATATTTATTTATAAATATATTTATATAAATGTATTTTTCACATTATTAATGAATATTTAATCTTAAGTGCTTGCATGTTAAAAATGAGTGAAATTGATTAATTGAAAATGAGTACTGTATTGAAAATTTTAGATAATTTTGATTAATATAAAATATTAAAAAAATGGATATATTGAAATAAATATGAATACATATTGAAAATATTAATACATAGTAAATAATATATATATATAATAAATAATATAAACTGATTAAATTCCCAAAAAAAATATTTGTGTGTGTGCGTATATATATAAAAAATCATTAATTATGTATATGTAAAATCAATATAATACATTTTATCTATGTTAAATTTAAAAATAAAACAACACTAAATTATTTCCATTACCCGATACAATTAGTCAATATTTTTAATTCATATTAATTGTTAATTATAAATCATTATTCACTAAATACATTATTATTTAATGTAAACCATAAATATATTGTATTATATAAATCATATTTATATACATATATATATATATATATATATATTTAATATATAATATTTATTAACATTTTCAATATTTATTTAATTAATAAAATGTTTAATATATTTCTCAATTTACTTATTTTTATTTTTTATTTTACATATATCTATATATTTAATATATACTATTTATAATTTATATATATTATAATCAATTTATTTATTTATATCAATAATAATTTAATTAATTAAAATTTTAATATTTTTTTATTAAAATAAATTTAGTTATTATTATTTTAATTTAGTTTATTTTATTCAGACTTTTATTAGTGAAAAAGAAATGCTAATAATAGATTCCTTTATGGGATCAAAAAATAAATCGCAGATAGAGGGTGTCCATTATCAATGCTAAAAATAAAGCTCTGATAAAGGACACTCTGTATCAGTGCTAAAATAAATGCATTAATAAAGGTTTCCGTTTATCAGCGCTAACAAAATGCGCTGATAAAGGGTGCCTTTTATTAACGCAAGAAAAAAACACTGATAAAAGGGACCCCCATTTTTTCAACTTGAAAATAATATATATAGATTCACATATATAAATATAGTTATAAAATAATAACATATCCACCTACTGTAAAATGTTAATCAAAAAATAAAAGAAACATTTTTACAAAAAATTTTTGAAACATTTAAAAAAATATATAGAAATAAATGTGCTGAAAAAAATAATATTTCTTTAAAAAGTTTTTAAAAAATAATTTAGAAAACATTTAAAAAAATTTAAAAATAAATGTAGAAAAAAAGTTTTAATGAAATGTTAAAAAACAATTTAAAAAAAAGGTTTACGTAACAACGTTTTAAACAAACATTTTAAACCCACCCATTGCTCTACATCTCTCCAAATACTCATTAATTTTTTTTACAACTTGGACATAATATATACATATATATATTAACATATATAAATCTATTTAGAAAAAAATAACAAATCCAACAACTGTAAAATTTTAATAAAAAATAAAATAAACATTTTTACAAAAAAAATTATTAAATGTTTAAAATAAATACATTTAAAAAACATGCCTTAAAAAGGATTTTTTTTAAAAAAAAATTAAAAAAATTTAATTTTTTTTTCAATTGAATGTTTAAAATTAAATTTTAATAATTTTTTTTAATAAAATGTTAAAAAATGGTTTACAAAACATTTAAATATAATCATTTTAAGCAAACATTTAAAAAAACTTGTAAAAAATGTATGAATAAAAACATTTTAAACTAATGCTTGATTTTTTAAAAAAATAATTTAATTTTAAATTACATTAAAATTTTAAAAAAAAAATTTTAACTTGTTGTATATTTTGTTTTGAAAATAATAAAATCCCACCATGGCCTGAATTGAAAGATCACATCCTGGCCCGAAAAATATAGGCTCAGACCAGCACTTTTGCCAAGCCCGAAGCCGGGGTTGGACCGCCTCATGGGGTTGTTCGGGTCGGCTCATTCTGGCCCAAATAGTGATCTATGGCCTAATTTTTTGGAGGGTCGTGCCTATCCAAAATTACAATCTTAAAAATATGCAATATGGAAAATGTTAAATTTATTTCATTTTAAAATTTTTAAAATGATATTCATGATAGTTAAAAATGAATTTTTTGAATTTTAAAAATACATATATGGATTCCCAAAAAATGTTGAGATAATGATGAAATATTAGGTAAAAAATATAAATTTCATTTTTTATATTTTTAAAAATATTTTATTAAAAAACAAGCCATTTTTTTATTATAATACATTTATTTAAAATCCAATTAACCAAAAAAATTCCCACTAAGTATAATCATATGAGGATAAAATTAATATGATATTGGACATAAATAATATTAAAATTCAATATATTTGTTATCACAGTTGAGAGATATATATATTTTATAACGAGTTTGGGAAAAGAAACATTTTAGCTTGAGTAACATCAAAATCATAACCCATGAAGGAGATATAGAATGAAACCTTTTTTCAATACCATAAAATAAAAAAAATCGTGATATAATATAAAAATACTTATTTTGTACTCCATATAAGTTTAAATTGGTTCCTAACAAGAATTATGTATCAATAAATATAATTTAGACCTTGAAATAATTCCACGTAATATAATATCTGAGTTAAGAATAATTTGATAACAAGATTATAAGGAAGTACTATAAAAACAAAAAAAAATCAATGAGTAAATAGAATAAAAATTATTTATTAGGTATAATAAATCATTATTGGAATAATATATTTCAATAAGAATGTTTGTAACTCAATAGAAGAAAATTGATATAGCACAAAACCTAATGATTCTAGAATCATTATTACCAAAATACCTTGATGGATGTTTTTTAATATGAAAAATTAAAAAACATGAACAATGGTAGGATAATTATAGAATATATTAAAGGTTATTTAGATGAAAAATTCATAAGTAATCATTTTTTATAATAATATATATGTTTCAAGGGGTTAAACTTTGAGAAAAAACCGTCACTGTAGTCATGATTCACTATGAGAATGCACATAAAAACATAAAGAATAAAATAATTTTTTTAGATACATCCATTGGATGTATATTAATCAATAATTCATTTAATAAGGATGAATTATTATATTATTATACTTAATTATTATATAGTTTTCTATTATATTTTTTATTTTTCATGAAAAATAAATCAACGTCTACTTATTTTTGTAATATTAGTGATTGAAGATGTTATATTAATAATAAGTTGAAAAAATGAAAATGTAATTCTACAAAAATAAAATAGTAATTTTTTATATATACCTATTAATAATATTAATATTTAAGTTTCAATAGTCATTTAAAAAATAGTTTTATAGATTAGTTCATTTAACTAGGTTAACCGACCTGAATAAGAACATGTTATAACTTGATGGGTGAGTATGGTTATAAAAGTGAATAATAGTAATAGAATAATAATAATATTGTTCCTATTTTTAAATTTTATGAGTAATATTTTATCCATGTTGTATAAAGAATGAAAATCAAGATAAAAAAATGAAAAAAGTTACTTCATAGTGGTGGTAGTCCACCCAACACACAATTTAAGTTTTTCAATTACGGACTACTGATATTGAATATCGATGGGTTATACATTATATATTAAAAATAATAATTATATTATATATTCCAAATTTATTATTTTATTCCATCCTTTAAACCAGTAAAGAGAGTCAGTGGTGAAAAATGGAGGATGCCACTTCATGGAGGCGGTAGTCCGCAAAACACACGAGTGATAGTCTTTTGATTTTCTAAGTGCACGGGAAGGAATAAAAATGGTTGTTCAATTTATATAATTAATTTTAAGTTTAATAATTATATATTTTTCATTATATTACTTTGTTTAGCGTATGTTTGGTAAGGATATATAATGATAAAAATGTAATGAGTATGTTATACTTATGTTAATTCCTTGAACTTCATTTTGATGAACTTATTAGAATTTAATGGCATGGTCGAATTTGTAGTGAACAAGGGATTTATGATATTCAATTTGATTTTAGGAGAATAAAATTGGTTTGTGGTTCAAGGATATTTTTTATGGGATTATGGAGTATTTAAATGGTAGATATAATCAACATTTATAAGTCATGACAATGAAACATTTGTATACACCCATTATTTTTTAATAAAGGATTTAAACTATTTATGTGTAAAAGGATAAAAACTGATAAATAATGTTTTTAGGGTGGGATAATGTTGTTAAATCCACTACATATCAGTATAACACATGTTTTAAACATGTTTTAATCAACTTACCATGGTTTTTTTACATTTTAAATTTTTTTACATTACTAACTAATTTTCAATAAGTAATATATTTTATCAAAAAATATAACAAAATACCTCTAAATTTTTTTAATATGATATATATATTTATATATCCAAAATTTATTCCATTTTAGTTCTAATATAAGGGAATAATATCTTTTAATTTAAACCATTTATTATATAGAAAAAATATTTTTCTGAAAAAATGTTGTTTTCAGCATTAAGTATTCTTAATCTTATAAATAATTTATTTCAAACTGAATGAGTGATAATATATTTATACATATGTTTAAAACTTATATTAGGGTCATCTTTTCTGAATGTGTTAATTTATTTTTTTATAAAAAAACTACATAATATTGATAAGAAATTTCATTGGAAATAAATTTTTTACCATTATCATGGTCATTAAATTTAATATTAATAATCATACATTTATACCAAAACTGAATTTAAACATATTTAAAAATATTAATAAGTTGACATCAAATATGAAAGACAATCTTTATATACTTTTTCTATATGTTTTTATAAAAAAAATATAAATAAGTTATTAATTTGTTTAGAGTAAAATATTATTTATATGGCTATAACGATAGGAATAGGTTTGATAAATTCAACATAGCATTTTTTAAATTGATTTAATTTAATTTTTAATTACATATATTTATATTTAAAACATTTAAAAAAATTTAATTTTTGAATCATAAAAATGTCATGAAAGAAATTATAATAACAAATCAATAATTTTATCAATATTAAACAAGAAAATTGTAATTTTAGATATATCTCAAAAATTCACCCTATGCTAATTTTGGTACGTGGAATTAAAAAATAAAGCATAATTTATCAAATTTAAAGACCAAATTTGTTATATATAAATTTTAAATGGAAATTCAACATATTTATTGAGAGAGTTATTTTATTGAAAAAATTCTTTTTAAAAAATCAAGACATAGTAATCATATTCTATATGCATTTTTTAATTGATTAAAATAATTTTTTTAATAATGGGTTTTATTATTCTTAATTTTTATTACTAATAATATGAAACAATTTTTTATAGTTTGACTTTGGGTGCTACAAATCTATTAAATTTAGCATTAATTTATGTCATCCAATTTCTAAATTCATTAAATTTCACCATTTTAAATAAATTAAAAACATAGTTTATTATTTTTTAATCACTACTGAATACAGATGTCGGTGTTTTTAACATATTTTTCATTTGGAATATTAATTATAATAAGAAATATACCTTACTCTGTTAGGATACATTATGTTACTTATCTTCCACAAAACAACATTTAACTTTCATAATGTAATATACAAAATATGCATACACCATGATCATACATTATCCAAAATATACATTTCTAAAATCTCCAAGAAATTAAACAATAATAAAACATATATAATTCAATAAATTTAAACTATCTTTTACCTTAAAATGACATTAACTAATAGGTCATGAAATGACACAGTGTCCAATATATTCAACAATCCCAATAATAATATAAACATCACTAAATATGTCATGGATCACTTTTTCATTAATTATATAAACAACTGTGATACTATCAATACCATTTAATTCACCTCTCAAAAAACCAATGATCTGTTTTTTCCATCATCATAAATAATATATTAATCCTAGGAGTTATACATCCCTCAATAATATGATCTTATCTATTTATCCCCAAAATACATCCATGTTAGAAAAAACACATTTCAAGGTTATTAAAACCATTTAATTTAAGTTTCAAAAAATTTAATGAAAAATTAACATAGATAAATCCTTACATGATTCACATAGTACAAAAAAAAATTGAACGTACATTTATTTGATTTATAAACAACACTCATTAATTAAAATTTTTACAAGTATAGAGATCTGTTTTATATGAAGATATTAACCCCACTACCTTAGGTAAGACTAGGAAAAAACATTTTTTTATTATCACAAGAATATAATACAATTATTGAAAATTTAAGTATTCTTCCTTTTTTCCTTTATAATATATAATATATCCCTTGGTTAGTATCATTTTCATGGCGTTATTTCAACCAAAATTTAAAACCAAAAAGGTTATTATAATATCAAAAATATGAATATGATAACATTATTCAAAATATGACTTCCCCTATAACACATTTTTTAACATATGGTGCTTTCTGTTTGTCCTATGACTAATTTTGTTAAATACTTAGTTATATATGGGGATTATATTATTATGTTCTCAAACCTATTTAATTATCATCATACTAAAATATTTCATTATGGTTCATTTGAGGGATTTTTAATTTACTAAAGCATATCACCTAGGACTGTCAGACGAGCTATGTAGTTAAATCCCTTTTCATGCACCAGGTGACGATGGATTTAATAACCAATACAACCTATTCAAGGATAATACAACTTGGAACGTATTTTTTAGAGCTGTTATCAACTTGTAGTATCTATACATGGATTTGATTACAAAGAAAAGAAAAATGTCTTTACATTAAACAATTATGATGTTTTCTAATAATTAGAATCATCATGTAGACATATCCATGTGTTTTCACCAGAGTTATATTATCATAATAATAAATAAAAATAATAATTGACACAAATAACTAAACACTCATTTTATGTCAACCAAGATCCCTTTAATACACACTCCCAGATCTTGTGGAAAAAAATTATATTAACAAATTTAATTTAATACCAAGAGAGATGATCTAAAATAAACATGAACAAAGATAAATTTAGTATTAAATATGACTATAATCTCAAAGAAATTATACAACCATTTATTTCAGTGTCCATGAGGAAATTTTACATAGGAAATATATTTTGAAAAACATTTGATCATTTATCCACAATTGAACCACATCAAACTCTCTTATTTACATTATACAATTACACTCATCTTCATAACCTAGGGAAATGGTTAGATATGAAAGGGGATAACTAAGATGCATCACAAGGGTAAACATATTTAATAAAAAAAATATCATAAATTAAAATAAGGTGGTTGTATGTGTATAAGAAAAATACATAAGAAAATTTTAATAAAAAATCATAGATCATAAATAGTTTCATAATTAAAATTAATGAATCAAAATAGTGTGGAAACACTAGTGAAAAATTGATCCATGGTATAATAACACCAGGATATGTTAAAAATGTGAAAAAATTAGTATTCGAAACATTACATTCATGAGACTCAACATAAATGCACATGTTTATGAGCATAAAAAATCAACTCACAAATACTAATATCATGATAAATAAACTTTTAACCCATGAATTGGATAGTGATATAGAACCACACCATTCATTATATGTAAAAATTAGTTCCAAATGAATCCAAACATTCATCATATCATAAAGAACCCAAGTTCATAAAATTACATTTCATTCATCAAACTATAAAGAAATCATGGATGGAAATTGTGATTCCTTCCATTTTCAAATGGATTTCAAGTAATGATATTACCAATTATTCTATAAATAATTATAGCATGATATACCCAAGGAAAATAAATTGGTATCAAAATATATTTAGTGAAAAACTAGGAATATACTCTTAAATAAAACTAATAGAGAATATGGTATGTACTATATATAGATAAAGGGTATATGGTTATGTCCTTAATAACCCAAATCAAATGATTCACGGTATATAAGTTAAACCCGTTAAATTTTATAAAGGAATTGTAGGGTTCTAATAGAGGAAAATAATTAGATGAAAATTCATATTTATACATAAAGGAATAATAGATTATAAAAAGGTAGTGATGGATCATTCTTATAAAAGACATGGAAATTTTATAATCCATCCATATAATGAATGTGGATGGTATCATTTATAAAACACCCTCAATCATTAATAAGATATTTCAATGGACAACAACATCGATGAAAAAAAAAGTATGAGTTTTATATTTTTTTAGAAATATGATATATTCTTGATATTTAAAATTAAATTTGAAGAAATTTATTATAATACTTGATTAAAAATAATTTCATTTCAAAATAAAGAAAATGTAGGGGGAAAGTTTCATTTAAAATTACAATGTTGTTAGAAGTATATGTTCACCTAAAAAAATAAAATAGAATCGTTCGGTTGAAAATGAACTATACAGAAACTGTTAAATTGTTTCTTTATTAAAATATATTCCAATAAATTCAATGTAGTTTAGAAGGAAGTTTTTCATGTTATAAAATAATCATATGTTTAACCTCAAAATATTCAGTCGATTATAAAATATGAAAATAATTTGTTATAATATATATATATTTGAAAAATACTTTTGTTGAAAACTATATCTCTTTTATAGATTAAAAAACATTAATTTTAAATAAAGGGACTGAGAAAAAAATCTCACTATGAGTAAATATAGGGGAATAAAATGATTATAAAGTTAAAGATAATGAATATAATAATTCCTTATATGGGTAATCACTTTTAAGAGATCACGATTTTAAAATGATATTGGTAAAAGCACCATATGGCTCTAGTAACATTTAAATAAATTACATTGAAGAAAAACGAGCTTTGAATATGAACATCATATACCATTAATGAGAAATAATGATCATATAATTTAATAAATTTTTAGTATATACCCTATATAAATCATATTTTTCTATTATAAGAATAATTTCTCAGGAAATAGTAATTTAGACCAAGAAACCATTTTAAGTAATATAATAAATAAGGTAAGAATAATTTGATATTGAATTTATAAGAAATAATTATAGAACCCCATAAAATGAGGAACGAAAACAAAACATATTTATTTGGTATAATAAACCATTAATTTAATTATAGAGTTTTATAAAAATGTTTATAACTCAATAGAAGAAAATTCTATTAGCACAATCCCTTATAATGTTAGAACAATTTTAATCAAATCCCATAAAATAATAATGTTTCAAATGATACATTAAATAAAAATTATAATGATTTTATTAGGAAAAAAATATTAATGGGATAGTAGATACACCATTCTAATGAAAAAATGGTGTATAATAACAAATATGTCTCAAGGTGTGAAAATTTGAGACAAGAATCCCTTATCATGATCCATATTCATTTTGTACATTCACCTAACATCTTCAATAATATAATTATGTTTATTAGATACCTTAATAGAAAAAATATCTATCTATAATTAACTTAATAAGGACTATTTATCATCATATATAATTTACTAAATCTATATTTTTTTCATAGGTTTGTTATTATTTTTTTGAAAATTGAATCTCTTTCATTTTTTTATAGTTTTAGTGACCAGGTATTATATTTTAATAATTTCAATACATAATATAACCTTTCAAAAATTATTAATCAATTATTATTTTACTACTAAAATATAATAACATTTGTATTTATGTTCTTATTTTCATCTATGATAATGTTTAATAAGGTAGTTCATGTAGGTAGTTGAACTGACAAAAATAAGAACATCGCATAACTTGATGACGGGGTTTGGTCAAGGAAGAGGAAAATGTTATTATAAAATAATAATAATGATATTAGTTCTATTATTCTATATTTTAAATTCATTCATTAATTGTTTTGGATAGTGATTTTAAAATAAGATGATAAGAAAAAAACAACTCTTTGTAGAGGTGGTAGCCCACACAATGCACGATTAACATGTTCATTTCCCAAAAAATGATATAGAATGAAGGTGGATTATAATTTTTCTATTAAAAATATTAATTATCATCTATATTTTATAGTGAATCCTCAATTCCATCCATATATTGAGATAATAAAGTTGGTGGTGAGGAATAGAAAATGTTAGTTCGTGTAGGTGGTAGCACACACAACACAAAATCAATATTATTCTTTTTTTCATAGTGGATGAAAAGTAATAAATAAGATTTTTTATATTAATATAATAACACATAATTATACTAATGAAACTAAATTCATCATATTACCTTGGTTAATATGGTTAATAAGAGGATTTTTAAGAAGATATGGAAAAGGGTATGTAATACTTATGTCACGACCTTACACATCATCTTGATGAACACCTTATAATTAAATAAATTTGTTAAATTATAGTGGAAATGGTATTTATAAAATGAAATGTACTTATAAGAGTTTAATATTTTATTGGTTTCATGGATATTTCACTAGTAAGGTGGAATATTCATAGGTTTTAAATGATCCCCATTTATAAGTGAAGAATAGGGTACTTATATGAACTCCCATTTTTTTCAATAATGGAATGAAACTATTCAAGGGTAAAAGGATCCATATGTGATAAAGAAGGGAGTGGGGATGGTATAAGGCCAATAAAGAATATAACTATAATTTTAATCCATGTTTATACTATTTTCATGTCATTTATACTTCAGTTTTTTCATTTTACCATTTTTTTACCTATGTAACATGTTATTAACTAAGGAATATATGTTTTACTAAGAAAACATAGCTACTATTAAAAAATTTCATTGTGGTGTGTAACATCCATGTTAATGTGAGACACAAAAATGATAAATGATACTAAACCTATCAAAAAGGTTAAATTTTATTTTATATATCCTATATATTTAGAACTATATCGTTAAGAATGATGGGTCAATTGTAGTGTTAGGATGTGTGACATCCTATGAAGATTCCAAGGGTTTGTGTGTGTGAGGAAAAAGAACTCTGAAAGAGAATTTGATGGAATATGGGGGAAATCATTAATGTGATATGTGACCCAAGTGTGTTATATCATGTGGTGTGTTGTGAAGGAAACCAAGGTATTACAGGAGACCCATGGGGTTAGATGAGAAGGTTCATGGACATGGATGGTTCGATCATAAAAAAATAGAATAATTAAGCTTGGTTAAATATATTATTTCATTTCCTTAACATGATATGGTATAAGATATATAGAAAATAGGATAGTTAAGACTTAGGTATGGGAAATGTGTTACTACCTAGACAACACATTATAGTGGACTTATATGTTACCCCGATGTAAAAATTTATAATATTATTTTTTGATAATAAAATTTATTTTGATTCACATAGGTTGATTTACATGATATTGGTATACTAATTTTTGGTATTTTTACTATCTTCATGGATAATTTTTTGGAACATATGATCTCATTCCACATTCTTATTTTTTACATTATCTAGATCCTATATAATTATATACATGTTGAAATTATGCTTTTTTTCTTTTAGTGAATTATTTATGGCATTTTTTTTTGAGTGAAAGAATTATATGATTGAGTGTATATATTTTTTGTGACAAATGATATTACCAAAGGATTTTATTGGGATATGGATAGTGGTTTTTGGGATATGAATTTTTTTTTGTATCCTCTAAGGTTGATCTTTGAAAAAAATCCATGCGTGTTCCTATGATATGATATCATCCTTCTTGGGTTACCTGTTGTATTTATTTATGGTTTGATCTAATATTTCAAGAAATAAGACATTGTAAACATATTTTAATTATAGTTTTACCACCTTCTTTATAAGAGTATGTGGAAGATAATTCTCCAATGGTTGTTCTAGAAGCTTAAGATCTTGAACTGATCTGGACAGGACTCTTATGAAAAGTACCTATTCAAGGAGGAGAACCCTTTAATGGTGGGTTGAAGATGGTTTTATATGATTCTAAATTCCATCTTTAGAATCCCTAATCCTTATAGATCATTGGATGCACCTATTATGTAGATAAAAAGATTCTTGTCATTGATAGGATCATCGATCTTATAGATACCTTGGAGGATCGATAGGTAAATATTGAAACCATTATGCTACAAGGAATATATGGGATGTAGTGAAACATTATTGGTCAGTTTAGTATATATGAGGTGATGACATGGGAAACCTTCAAGGAACTCTTATATTAGGATTCCTTCTTTATTAATATTATTATAGATCATGATCAGGATTCCATAAATCTCTAGTGGGGGATAATTTCCAGGTCTTCCAATTCAGTGTGTTTTATAGAGTTGGTTCACTTTTCTCAAACTCTATCTTGTAACCTAGAAAAGAAAGCTAGTATATTTGAGATCAAACTTCATCCAGAGTTGAAAAACCATTTCATAAACATTTATTTGATTACCCATTCTATAGTGATTCATAATTATATGATTATAGAGAAGATAATCAAGGAAAAAAGAGTAATAAAAATTCATTCAACTTCAAGTGGGTCAATATATTCCATTTCCAAAGAGGTTCCAATTAGTTATTTTTGGGAATGAAAAAAAGATGATATAATAGTTCAACATCATGGTAGTAAGAGTGGGACTTGAACATTTTAAAATATATTTCTTTTTAGTGGATATTGAAAGAATTATCCTTGTAGTGGATCAGATGGTGACACCATCACCATTTCTTCCTATGGTAGACCAGTTCTTAGACACATTTCCATAGGATTTCTTAAGGTTTCCTCCACAAAGTGGATTTGAGATTCGGATCGATATCATATCTGGTGCACACCCTATATTGATTATTCAATGTCTCATACAACCTACAGAACTAAGTATGATCAAGGTAGAGGATGTAGATATTGAACATAAAGGCTTTATCAGACTCGGATTTTTCCCTTATATTGCTCTCGTGTTTTTCTCTATAAAGGATGTTGTTAGTATTTAAAATTGTGTGTACTAGTGGAAGAGGAATCATTTAACTATGAAAAGAGGTACTTCTTTCCAATGATTAAATATTTTTTTGATCAATTAAAGTGGTCCTAGTGGTTTTTGGATTATTTATCTATGTTCATTAATTGACTAACTTAGTGTTCAGAGAGAATGAAATACCAAAGATAGAGTTTAGAAGAAGATATGTTTTTATGCATGTCATGTTATTCCTTTGAGTCAAAAAAATATCTTACAATGATCATGGACTTCATGAACAAGCTCATTCAATAATTCATGGACTTCTTCTTTTTCATTTTCATTGATGACATCTTGATTTATTCGATGAAATTGTAATTGCATGCCAGAAACCTTGATATTATATTGAGTATGTTTCAAGAATACCACCATTATTCCATGTTATCAAACATCCAATATTTAATATTGGAGGTGTACTTTATTGGGAACATGGTTTATCATAAATGAATATTTTTTTCTTCTATAGAATGTATATACAGTTATGTCTTGGGAATATCCAAGGAACATTCTCTATATTCAAAGATTTCATGGATTGGTCTGGTACTACAAGAGGTTCATACAATAATTATCTCGCATAGAAGTTAAAATTAATGATCCTAAAAATAATTGGGTCAATTTAGATAGGTTTTTTCACTATAAAGAGGTTTTCTTAGAGTTTAAGTTGAATTTGGTGTCTACTTTTATTTTGATTCTTCCTAGTCCAAGAGTTTTTTATACAGTGTATAATGTCACATTTTTTATTAGATGGGGAGCTATTTCAATGTAGGGTGATAATGTAGATTTTTACAGGTCTTACTAGTAGTGACCCCAATAGCAAAATTACCCTACTTATGACTTAGAGTTTGTGTTTTTGGTTTGTGAAATTATGTTTTGGTGACAGTATCTATTCATATATATAGTTATAATATACATTGAACACAATAGTCTGTTGTAAATTTCTTCATAAGGGGATCTGATGCATCATCAGGGAATTTGGTAGAATAATTATAGACATTTGGAATTATGGATTAAACTCCAATAAAGGAAATATAATTATGGATAGTTTTATTAGGATGATTTAATAAGTAGCAGAGAGAATATTAGAAGAAGGATGGAATCTCATAGATTTTCTAGGAGACATTCAGGTGGGTGTAATAGAGGATCCGGGATAATGGATTTTTCACTCTTGGAGATTGTGCCCACATTGGTGGAATGAGTAAAGGCAAATTATGGGATTGATACAAATACTATCATGATGAAAGAGAGTTTGGTGAAAACTGGTTATTTTTACATGTTGCATCATAGAGGGATGTGGTGTGCTTCTTGTTCATATTAGAGTGATGGTTCCATCATCCATGTGGTATTGGTTGATGAAAGCTACTTACAAATCAGAGTGGGGAGTGAATTGATGATCATCAATATTGTATCATTATTTAAAATAGTGTTTCAAGTGGACCTTCATGAAAATAGACATTTTAGGATTTTTCTTTCATTTTTTGACTTGTTAGAGGATCAAGGATGAGAAATAGAGACCCTATGGGTTGTTCTATAACATTATAGTGCCTATCTAGATGTGGGTTTAGGTGACTATGGACATCAGTACATGGTATCCCTAGTCCCTAATAGGCTGAGATAAAAAATTTATTATATAAGACCATATAAAAAATTTTGCTCACTTCTTGTTAATATTAAATATTAATAGAGAGGATAATCTTAACAAGCCCTATGTTTGGGTGACTGTGTAAATTCACTGAGTGACATCAAGAGTGGAATCAAAAAGATAATCATAGTTCACATCAATTTTTTGTATTGTGGTGTAGAATTAAGTATGGACTCAATTAAAGTGGAGTACAACATTCAATCCTCACACTGATGGTCAAGAATAGAGAAAAATCCAAACATTAAAGGATGTGAATCATGATTGTGTTATGGATTTTAGAGGTTCTTAAGAAGTGAAGTGGTTTTATATAGATTTATTTAACATTAACATCTTTCTATCTCTGATTCATATTTATCTATTTAAGGCTTTCTATTGATGTTCATTTCATTCACATCTATGTTGGAAGGAGTTTGGTGATTCTTTTGTTATTGGGATAAGTATTTTATATGAGACCACAAAGCATGTGTTGTTGAACTAAAATCAGATAGTTATGGATCAATGTTTTAATAATTTAGATGCTAACTGGATGAGATGACCCTTGGAGTTCACTATGGTTGACATGTTTTTCTTTTTGGTGTCCCCCTAGTCGAGGAATTTTAATTTGAGGAAACAAATGAATGTGGAACCATATTATGTTGGGTTATTCATGAACATCGAATGCATCAGGATGGTGGAATATCAGTTGGATTTTACTCTATGGAAACAAGGTATTGATAACATCTTATTTATGTATTTCTAGTAAAGTTATGATCTTGAAACTTGTTATGTGAATGACTATGAGAATTTTGAGCTAGAGATGGAAGAATATTTTGTATTGAGACCACTTCAGAATGTTGATCGAAGTGAAATGTTTTTATGAGGGAACAATTTACCCCATTTTAAGATTATATAGAATCATGTAAGTATCAAAGAGTAATTGTGGGATTGTAATATCAATATTTGGGCTTAGTGTCATAATTTTTTTGAGTAATAATCCTAGTTATGCTTCTCAAGAAAGAGAAGACTTTATAAAGCAGATTGTATTATCCTTATTTTTATTTAGGTTAGAAACAATTTGATTTCAGTATTCAATGTTGTGTCTTTAAAAAATGAGTTTATTTTGATGTGTTCTATGGGGTTCTAGTTTGTTTTGTTGTATTTTTGATTTAGTTTTGAAGTTTCATGTTTTGATCATTGTTTTCCAAACCATGATGTTCCTCTGATAAATAATGAATCTTGTGGAAGAAGCACCTAGTGTGGAACCTGGTTCCGACTTATAACTTATTTGACCATCGAACCACACTTGAAAAACTATGAAAATTTTTCTAGTGGATAAAATCACGGTTGGTTCGTGGTTTGACAACCAATGTGCCTAAAATATGAAGGTTCCCAAGAGAGGCATCATGTATTGGATGGATCACATTTAGTTTGTCAAACTAAGAAACTGACTCATGTGAGCATAATTTAATTACCAAAAATCAATTTTAATGTCTATTTACCACTCATTTCCACAAAATATTTCTCCTACATAAATACATATATAAAATTAAATCTCTATATCACTTTTCTAGTGATTTCCTTCCCTTATAAACTTGAATCTATTGGATCCAATGGTGTTGATGATCAGTAATTTATCTATGTGATATTAAAATCTATGTTTTTCCATGTTTATTTATGATATACCAATTTTACTTTAAAAAATCATCAGTCTTGAATAAAATTAATATATCTATGTATTCATATTCAATCTAACATGGTATTTTTCAATTATTGGTAGAATCACCTCCCTGATCAAGAGTTTTAGCATATGCTCATCGTTTGGACCTAGACTTGTGTCGGAAGTAAATAATCTCAGTTATGTGTGATATTTTCCTAACTTTTGGGTGAATATTCGCCTTACCCATTATCCCAGTTTCCAATTCATGGTGTTTTTGTATGGTCATAGGTTATGGTGTGCAATAATTAGTCTAAAAAAACCCTTATCATAAGAACATTATTTTACCTAAGGTAGGTTGTCCTTAATATTTGTAAATATTTATAAGAGTTCGTAGGATTATTATTTGGAATGAATATGTCGCCCCATGAGACATATGTCTATTTTTTAAAGGATTGTGGTGTTTGTTTCTATATCCCTTTAGACTTAATTTTGATGTTTGATCTCATGCGGTGTGGCCTTGTGTAACCTATGAGATATATTCTCAATGTTATCTCACTTGTGGATTTTTGTATCTATGAATATTGCTTGATATGTCATTACATTGATCTTACATCCTATATTAATGGTTGGAATTACCTAACCGCTACAAGCTGTCCATGTGAACTATCCCCCATTGAAGGATGTTTCAGTCATCATTCATCATCTACATGGGGTATCCTTTCTAACAGGATGTTTCAAACATGTTTGGTGGTATATCCCATCAAGTATATATTCATTAAAGATGGTTGGTTGTCATTATATCTAGTATGTATCCAACGTAAGTAAATTCATTCTCTAAGGACTCAATAGATATATTGTGATTTTGTGATATTCTCATTGATTAACTTAATTCTATTTAATTTAATTTAATAAATATTTATATCATATATAAATATATTACAGATCATTTGTGTTATCAAAATAGGATTCATACAAACACCCAACTCAGGAATCTCGATTCACCTATAGATTTAATGGTCGAGGATTCATTGAAGGGAAAATGGCATGTGGTGGTAAGATGAGCAGGGACATTGGGAGGTGATGTTGTTATTTGATTGACATTATACAACGTGTCTGCTGATATTTTTAGTTACATTTTCTAATTTTTTATTGTGTGACTAACATGCCATTGTATTATTTCATGGTTTCATATTTTATGTACATGATGCTACTCTGATGATATATTTATTCATTATTTGTTTATAAATTTAATACATATTTAATTATGTAATCTGATGTTTACCTAATACAGAGGGTATAAACTACCCATGATGTCCCTCTTAGCCATAACCACGTGTCGACAACCTCATTTATACTGGGAAGCCTGTGTTATTTCTTATGTAACTCTATCCCTGACTGATTTATTTGGATAATGGTATTATAAAAGGGAAGTCCATTCCTATTTTTTATATTCTATGGAATCTTGAATAGATTTAGGGCGAATCTTTGTAGTGAAAGTTAGATATTTAGAATATGTTTCCAGTTTTGTTAGATTTATATTCATAGAGAAACTTCTCAAGGAGAAGTTTTCAATTGGGGAGAATATAATGATGTCAGTTTTATTAAAGGGTGTTATAAGTCAATTTCATCCTGAAATATTTCTTCCATAAATAAAGAGTTTATTAGGCTGTGTTAAAAGTGTTTTTGGGTTTTCTATGAGTGGTTTAGTTTCATTTTAGAAGGTTCTCAGTTTGAGAATGGTTTTCTCATTCCAAACTAATCATCCAGGAAACTGTTATACTTATGGTATAAGCACCTAATATGGATCAATTTAAAGGAAAAAATATTATCAAACTATGTGAACTCACCCAAAAAAACATGAAACTTTTCCTATTTTCCAAAATGATCAATGGTTCATGGTAAAAAAAAATTTTGACCAAACTATATAGATTTTCTAGGAGAGGTAGTATGCCTTACACAATTGATGTATGGTTTGTCAAACTAGGTGAACTAACCACATATTTCTGATTTAATTATATAAAAATTACATTTAATAGACATTAATAACAATTATTGATTTATTCTTCTTCTTATATGAATCCCTCTAGAATATTGAGACTCTATAGGCCTTCCCTTGATATTTCTATCCCTTCCAAACATGAATATGTAGGATCTAGGGGATTTAATAATCAAGAATTAATGTATGTAAAAAAACCCTCAATTATTCATGTTTCTATTAGATATACATCTTTTATATTAAAAAATAATATATACATCATTATTTTAATAGAAACATTGATTCTGATTCCATTTGATAAGGGATTTGTTGGTTGTTGATGGAACGGACACTGAGGTCTCATGTTTTGGTATTTTTACATCATTTGGATGAAGAACATTATTAGTTGCAGGTCATCTCAGATATGTGTTATTTATAATTCATTTTATATATGGGCTCTACTTACCCTTTATCCTAATTTCTATATTGTGGTGATTTTGGATGGTTTTAGTTCTTCATGTGGTTATTTTGGTCTTAAATATCAACCATTTCCATCATAACATCATTGTACCTAAGGTAAGTTGTCTCGATCATCAGTTCATGTTTATACTGGATTTTAAAATTATTTTTTACTGTGAATATGAATCCCCATGAGACCTATGATTGATGTAAAATCATATTTTTATGTGCATGTGTAACCTATGAGGCCTATTCCAAATATTCAAATGCATGTGGTGTGTGGATGTGTATCCCATGAGTCCTATTATAAAGTTTTGATGAAAGTTGGTTTTCTATAGTTATAATCAATCTTATTATACTGTGATATTGATCTATCATATTTTATCTACATGTTTAATGATATATATTCTTTAGTTTTAGCCATATAGATTATCCCTTTGTGAGGGATGTGTTAGACATCGATTGGAATATTCATGGGATATACCTTCCAGTGGGATTTGAAATAAATATTTATATGGCTATACCATAAAGGGGGGATTTGGTCAAACAAGGATGGTTGTCATTCCCTTCATAAGGGAGCCAAATATTGTAGTGTCGGTCTAAAAGGACCCAACACATATTTTGTTCTTGTGAGGTACATTAATTTATTATCTTCATTCTATTTACATTCATGGAATATATTTTTATATCTTATATAGTTATATTAAGGACTAAAGGTGGTTTCTTACTAGGGTTTGTACTCACACGCTACATAGAAATATTGGAACCTGTATAAATTTTTTGAACATGGATTTGGTAAAGGGAAAGGGTCATGTTATGATGTTTACGTGATATTGAGTGAATATACTATCCCAAATATACCTCTTCTCCCTCACCGCTAGTAGAAAAACATCTGTGTACAGTGAGGGGTGCATGAGGTCATGATGCATTCCATATATGACCTAATTATTTGTGTTGAGGTGTTACAAAATTGTATTAGAGATAATACAAATCCAATAGTGAAGAGGACCTAGTTGTTTTATAGGTGTGGGGTCCAAAATGATTGAATTGTCCTTTAAAAGGTTAGGTCATGTGACACCCATTGATAAGTGAGACATAAAAAGTGTAAATGTTACAACCTATATCAATAAGAATAACCTTTAATTTAAATAGCATGTTCAATTATAACTCCATAGTTAAGTTTACATGTCATGGAGGAGTGTTATGATGAGTGAATTCATACGAATTTCCTAAGGTGTGTGTGATTGAGAAAACATTTCACTAAAAGGACATGTGTTGGCTTGTGGGGAGATTAATTAGTATGAAAAGTGACCCTAGTGAATAATAGTATGTTGTGTGTTAGGAAGGAAACCAGTATTTTAAAAGAGACCCATGGGGTTAGATGAATAAGTTAACTACCCAAATATGTTGGGTAATTACATGAAGAACATAAATTTATACTCTATTTAACCTAATTAAATTTTAAAAATGATAATTTTTTTATCTTAAAAAATTTAATAAAATGAAATTTAGTTTTGTTCAAAAAATTATTTTTTATCATTAAGTGTCATTAATTTTATATACTAATTATTAAAACTGGAATGAGATTGATTATATATATAGTTGGGTTTAAAAAAAATATTATCTTCATTATTTGAGAAGTGAATAATTTATTTTAATAGATGAAAATTACACAATATTACTAAAACAATTCATTAAAAATATCATTTTACCCATTATCATGGATATTATAATTCATATAAGTAATCAAACTTTTAATCCAAAAAATTAAATTGAACTTTCTATACATTATCAACAAGTGGATCAAAACTATGAAATCCAATTTGTTTTATTTAATTTTTACATGTTATGATAACTGATATTTATTATAAGGTAATAAAATATCTTCATTGAGTAAAATATTACTTAATATTCTAACATGTTAAATAATGGTTTGATTCTATAAGATAAAAATCATGTTAAAATTCTACTAATGAGTCTGGGGAAGCATGTAGGATGATGGGAGATCCTATATCATATCATCTTTAAATGGAAAACTTTGGTTATGGTGATTTCCTTTATCAGATGACAATTCATTATTCCTTGACACAAAATGTGTACGAGTATCAGTTATAAGACCCTATAGTAGAGATATTATGATATCAGGTTTTTTATAATGATCATTATAATGGATGGATAATGTAAAATAACCATTATATATTGTTTCAATGGAATCTATTTTTCCTAGTGGTGATCAAAGAGGTAGTACCTAGTGAGTTTCATAACTCCTCATTAGATTTGTAACATATTATTTCAGTGGTGTATCATTATTTGAGGAGTAAATTTTAGTGAAAGGGGGATTAAGTGATTGATGGAGGATTTAATGTCATACTATTTGGACTTCCATAGGGTGAATATTGATAATCATTTTCCAGCATAATTATTTTATCCATTAGAGGTTCTTCGATACAAATGGTAGGATATATCGATAGATTTTATTATATTTTTTCCATGTTCTCAATGAGTATGTTATTCCATTTTGTTTATTCTAAATTAATTCATAATGCATGATCATTTAATTTTGATTATGGTTTAAATTTTGGTGGATTCTTTAGTGTGGCTAAATACAGAATTGTTTTTAGGGAATCATGGGATTCTAATAATTATAATCTCTTATCGAGATCCTCATTTAACCTATAGTTCATAGAAGAGTATATTGTATTCTATTTTATATTATCTTTCCCCTGTTAATTATTTTCTTCATTTGATGGATGGTGAAATTAAATAGATGAAAGAGAAATAATACGACATGTTATGTGTATAAATTATTTATTTATTGGATGAATTAGTGTTATATTTTCCTTTAATTGAATTTTCTAATAATACTTTCTATCATACAACCATTGGTATGTATCTATTATTATAATTTAATGGGGAACATTAAAGATCATTTTTGTTATAGACTAAGGTTGGTGAGTCAGTGATTCTTAGGAAATATTTGTTTCATATCATGATTAATGGGGTTCATGTTAAACATAAGTGAATAAACAATTCTTGGGATTACTATAAGTAATATACTAATCAGAGGAGTAGATAATTAATGTTTTCGATCAGTGATCATGTCTTTCTAAAATATTCACACATTCATGGATAAAAGATGTTCATTATAGGGAGTATGATTTACCCTAAATTAATCATACCTAAAAATGTGTTGGTTCATGTTAGAGACATTTCATACAGATTATAAAATTATTCATAAATAGGTTACATTCATGATATTATTCATATGATGTAGCTCTGATGATATTTTCATAATGATTATCATTTCACGTTTTTAGTTAATATGAATATTTAAGATGATTAATCATTTATACAGTAGCCCATGGATATTTAGGACTATCAAGAGAATTTTTTATTTCAGAACATATTTTCTTTGGTTTTCATTTATCAAGAAATGGTTTTTGAGAGGATTGGTTATGGTAATGTCAGTAAAGAATACTTGATTTGTATCTTGACATGTATTTAATTTCTTTTTTGTGATTATATTGTAGAATATTTGTTGATTTTATTGATGTTTTTTACTTTGAAGATATATTTATATTTGGTGGTTGTGAGATTCAAATTTAAGAGGAATTTCTTGGGACTGTTTTTTATATTTCATTATTCTGATTATAGGATTAGTATTGAATTGGGAGGATGAGTTTTTTTCATATGTATCAAATATGGAATCTATAATTCTATATGGTATTTTTAATTTTTATCCATTTTGAGATATTGTGAGAAATCATCGAGGTGGATAGATAAAAAAATATGAGAAAGAAGATTTTTTGGAGGGAATTTCCATGGGGGATATACCTATGCCATGGTGAATCTTGAGGGACTTCATGGTAATGTTTTTTTCATGGAATATTGGATTTATTTCTATATTTTAATTTCTTATTTTGTAATGGTTCTATTATTGATGAAAATTCCTTGGTGGGTTGTCATTGTCTTTATGGTAATAATTTTTGTACATATGGTCCATTATTTATATATTTGTGAGCCATGTGGATTATTGAAATGGATATTTTTGGTGTCTTGGTACATCATATATTGTTCAAGGGAAAATTATTTCATGGTGGATTTATATAGGTTTTATGGAAATGGGGAAGGTGGTTGGTGTTATGCCAAGATGTTATGATGTTTGTGGTTTTTTTCCAGAAAGAAGGTCAAAAATATCATGCTCATAGTTGTTATGCTAAGGAAGTGGTAAACCGTGTTTTGAAAAGGGTGATATGGTTAGTGATTAAAGGGGTGATGAAATCATTTTGAATTTTTCAATCATCTTATCCTCTAATAATCCATTTAACTAATGAGGATCATTTTCATGTAACCAAAATTATAATGATTGATCTAAATCATTTCCCTTAAAATAAAAAATATCTTATGATCCACATTTCAATACATTTATTTATTTTTACATCTATTATATATGAATTCTCATTAGGACATAGATAATTTCTTAATTTATTTTTTTTAGTAAACATATAAGATTTTAATGGGGGATGATATGTCCTATGTTGTTTAGGGTTTCTCCTCAAATATTTATTGTCTTTTATCATCTTTTTCTTCTCATTCATTTTATAAGATTGTTGAATCATAAAATTAGATTGGGACTTTATAATATCAATCATATATTTTACATTAAATGCCAACGAGATTGTACCCAAGTGGTACAAGCTTCTGCTTGCCATCCAAAAGACCCGGGATCAAATCTGGGCAAGGTTGAATTTCTGGGGGTACTGTAGCAGTACTGTAGCGGCAGCGACACTATAGCAGCGGAGGTACTATTGCAGGGTACTGTAGCAGCGCAGGTACTGTAGCAGTACTGTTTACCGTGGGGTCCTTTGGGCCCAAATTTTGGCTTTCAAGCCTTGTATTCAGGCCACTTGGCCTTGGGAATTCGAGCTATGTAATGGGTCTCCCTCTACCCACAATAAAGAGGTATTTTCTTTAAATAATAAATAAAGGCTTCAGCCCCAACCTTTTTAAAAAAATATTTTTTTTTACGTTAAAATTTGAATTATAATTCCTTTTCCCCCCTTAGGGAAAGATTTGAACATAAATAATGAAAATAATAACTAGATTGAGAAATTATAGTTGGTACATAATATGGGAATGTTTAACATTCTTCATTATTTAAGAGATAGGGAGAGATAAATTGGATATAGACTAAGGTTTACGAATCAAAGATTAGGAATGAAAGTTTTTTCCTAGTTTAGAATATGTGAGATGAAAATAAATTTGAAAGGATGTATCCTAATAAAAATGGGTGAGCTTGTTATGTTTTGATAATGGGAACAAATCATATAGTATTCCTTGTTTGTGATTCAATTAATATACATTCACTATGAATTTCATTGGGTTAGAAATATCTTAATCATCAACCATAACAAAAGTAAAAACCTTAGTAAGATTGAACGAACATCCAATCAACATTTAATATTTACTAGGTAATTCATAATGTTTAAATTTAATTAAATTTATTAATGAAATTAATATGGGGGGCGTTTTGGACATGGAATATATTTTAATTTTCCTCATAGTGTATGGGATTCTCATAGGAAACAAGTCAAATATCATCTACCTCATTCTATTTTATTAATAACAACTCACATTATATTTCCCAAAAAAATTTGGGTACTAATAAATTTAACATTTTTTTATATCTAAACTATTAAATAATAATAAATAAATAAATAGATATTTTATATTTATAAATACCATAGATTATCTCAAAGATTATAAATATGAAAAATGTACTTCTCGTAATTTTTAAAAAAAATCCTTTCATGGAATCTTAATATTCCATTCATGAACTCTATTATCTATACTACATTATTATTTGCTAATGATATTAGTTTATGGTGATGACTAGTAAATATTTAATGCAAAATCCAATCTTTATTCACATGAGTCTATATTATTAAATTACAATTTTAATTCCTCAAATCACTCACCATGGAATATGGAGTTCTAAACCAATAGAGGATCTTTTTTATTTTAGAAACTTAGTCATATTATGTGAATAATTAATCCTTATGGTTATGACCTATATCCACCTAAAATAAGTCATGTACTAAAATAATTTTTGTGTATCCACTATAAATAAATAATATTCCTGTGATGACCCGCATTGTCACAAGTTCTGAAAATCATTGGAATTTTGAACCTTTTTGTTACTAATATTTTCTAAGGTTAAATGGTTATTTTTATTATAATATGAACTCATATAATTTCTCTGACTCCTCTATTTTTCCCAGAATAGGGTTTTTACCATGAATGGAGTTTGGTGGAAATTTGTGATGCTTAAATTTTCATGAAATATTTAATATTTTAATTAATTAAATATTTATTCATTATCACATGTTCTTTCAGTGATATATTTTAAATGGAGATTTATATTGATATTCATTCATTATGGTTGAGTCCAAGTTGTGTGGTTTTTCTTAGGTGAGGCATAACCACATGTTGAGTGCTAGGTCCAATCCTAGGCCCCGTTATCTTTTAATTTACATTTCCTTATTTCTTCCCTATTTACTTTTATTAATTTTTTTACTTTGGATTCTAAGTTACTCCCCCATGGTATTCACTATTCCATGTGTATGAGATAAGAATGTGAGAGGGGGGAGTGAATGAGGGGGGGGGGGGGTTGTCATGAATCTCAAGAGGAGTTAGATCATCATGTGGTAGTTTTAAACCCTAGATCGGACTGAATATTTGGTAGTTTGGGCCTATAGGTAAAATATTTTTATGTTATTCATTGTAAATCTCCATTTTTTTATGTTTTTAAGTCCTTTTATGGGTTTTGGGGGACCCCTAGGGGGCCAATTAGTGGCTCTGGGGGAGAAATATGTGGTTTCAGGGTGATTTGAGGGATTTCCATTCAATGAAACACATGTAAAACATGTTGTTCATAGAAAAAATGCCATTTGTTTTTAATATTAGGTAAGTATGATGACTTCCAAATATATTCTATTTAATTTGGGGTACAAACCATGTAGTGGGTTTGGGGGTGTGGGTGAGTAATTGGTTAGACACCCCGTATAGGGTTAATTGGTCATGTAGGTTACACAAAATGTCTCCATATGGGGTGTATGTCGTGTAAAAATACATTAATTAGTGTATTATATGTTCAAATATATGGTAATTTACTTTTTGTGGGCCTATATATCGTGTACAAGCAATACACGACATGTAATCAGCTATTCTACATGTCGAATGGGGATGAGGTGGATGAGATGGTACCCATGTGGGGGAACATGCCATGTACCTAGAGGTAAATTCCATGTTATTTGGGAAATTTCCCATTAATTAATATATGGAACATGTATATGGAGTACATCTGTGGGTATACACCATGTACCTGATGTACACATCTTTTAATTTTTCCCTCCTTTCCCAATTTTTCTAGTATCTCTACCTAATGGTAGAACTAGAAATGTTAGTTGTATATTATAATTTTTTTTCATGTAGATAATGATGGTTGAGTCCTTTCGATCTCTAGAGGCTGTCAATATGGTGGTTTCAAGAATCATGTTTTTGTAAGAATATTCTATTAAGGTTTTGTTTTTGAATACTCTCTAGGTTTGGGATTTGAGCTGTGAGGCCTGGGTGAGGGTTGTGAGTTTAGTGATTGGCCTACATAGAGTATTCCATGGAGATATTTTTGAGGTTATTTTGATAGCTTATAAATGCTTTGATCATATTTTATGTTCATGAAGATATTGGGGTTTCTCTATTTTTTTTGGAATATTTTCCTTAGGTTATAGTAGTTGAGGTATAGCCCATGGGTTTTAGGACAATAGTTTTGGGAGACTTTAGGCTGGGTTGACATCATGGGATGAATTTTACAACTTGGTTATATTGCGATGTTGAGATGATTATGAGGGACTCTTAATGATTCCATTATGTTAATGTTTGTACCCATGGATGTATTGTTTCCTGGTAGGACTGGTTCATGTTTTATTGCATTGTATTCTTCTAAAGGTTTAACATTTTCCAAGGATCCCTTGTAAAGGATCCAAATTTTAGGTTATCATGAGGACCCTTGAGAATTACCTTGTTGGGGGGATTATGGTTTTTTATTAACTTAAAGAAATACTCATAGGGTTTCCTTATCATTTTATTGTATATATACCATTTGTGTATCTATGTATGGGTGTGGTCCAAGAACATGGTTACCATAGGGGAGTCCTTAGTTAAACATCACATTAGGCTATGACCCTTTGGTAGGTGGTAGCCCTTAATTTTGGTTTTACCTTGAGGTGATTGTTGAGATACGATAGTGGATATTTTTTAAATAGCGTATTATAGGGTTCTAATAGAGGCCCCAGGCCTTTTTTGTCAAGAGTTGATCGGTGAAACTAGTTGATCATCTTAGATCATGTGATAAAGGTTGTATCTTCCCGTGTTCGATTATCTATTGGAAATGTTTCTTGAGTAATTTTTTTCTTAGTACATTGGTTTGAGGTAGATACCCTTGAGATATCTTGGATCAGGTGTTGGCCCTGAATTCTAATATTATTCTCTCATCCATCTTTTGGACGTTGTTGGATGGGTTTAGGGAGGTAATGGTTGATCTGGATAAGTGAAACCCCTATCTGAATTAGTGTGACACCCTGAATAGAGTTTCTTCTAGATTTTGAGGTGTTGAGGCACTCATTTTTTGGGTATTGTATATCATGGATGGTATTGTGATCTAATAGAAATGGATATTGGTTTATCCTTGTTTTCTATATGGATGATACCTTTGTTGGATCCATTTCTAGTGCACTATTCATTCTTCAAGACCTTTGGGTCTAATGGGTTATCTAGTAGTGTCGACCTAGATGTCCATTTCACTAACTTAGATCATGTTATTAGAGACCTATATCTATGTAGATTTTATTTTTCATGTGGGAACCTATGGTTACACCCAGGGGTTTTGTATTTATTCCATTGTGTTTAGATGTATTGGACCCCCTTTATAGATCTAGTGGATGCACCAATTGTAGTGTGTCCTGGAGAGCCATGTATTATAGATCCACCGGAATTGTTTAGTGTGGTAGTAGGTTTTAATATTTTGTTAGGATAGAACCCAAATTGGTTGTTTTACTTATTTTTTCCCATTGTCTACATTTTTTCTTTTTCTGTAGTTATTGCTAGTTTTTTACTAGGATAGAAAAATCATGTGTGCTTGAAATTATCATGAATATAGATTTATAGGTTCACTATTGGGGGTGGCCTACTGAAATATATTTATAAACAACCTATAAATTCACATTTTTATCTATGAATACCTGATTCATGTTTTGAATTTTGATTATATGTTTCATAATGGATGGGGTCAAGGCTATGTGGTTTCTGATCGAGAAGAACTGATAGTGTGGTGAATCAGAATTAGGATGGTGCATCTTGAGAATTATGGACACCACATATATGGATTATATCAGTTTTGATATTATTTTATATTTTATTCAATTTTATTTGTTTATTTTATGTATGTGGTTGACCTAGAGGGTGTCTAGTTGTTGTATGTTTTTTCATGCTTCTGAGTCTATATGACTATGTGAAGAATTTATTTTATTATAAAATGCTTTTGCTTCATTTATTTATTTTGTGTAAACTGATTTTTATCCTTGTGAATGTGTTTGGTTTTTTTTCACTATTATTTTACTCTAACTAGAATTTATAGCCTCCCCCTATGTCTTTTAGTCCCTCACCACTGGACAGCAACCTATGGAGTTTGGGGAGTTGCCTTTGAGACCTTGTGGAAATACAAGTTGAGTGATGTGTCAGGTGAACCTGGGTTTCTTTGTTAAAAGATCATATCAGATGTGTTTCATTGGATGATTTTGAGATCGGGTAGATATATTTTTTAGGAATGTATCATAACATGTGATGGATATCGAACTTGTTCTTCATAAACACCTTTACCTATAGGAAGTCCATGTTTCTAGGCATGGGATTTCTGTTCTTTAAATATCTTTTTATTGTTGTGTGATTTCACTTACTATGATTCACTTTGGTTTTTGGATTTATTTTTTATCATGGATTTTACCTCTTGGAACATGGGAAAGATTGTACTATTCATTCATCATTATAGGAATTTAGGATTCACATTACATATTCATTTTTATGTGAGGTTTTTTTGACTATGTAGGATCAATTATCTAAATTTTTAGTAACTATTTATATGTTGGTTCCTCATTTAAATACATGGTTTCATTCTACAGAACTGAACCACATGTATATATTTTATTCTAATGACAATTCATGTGGATTGTGTAGTGAGTGATTCTTGGGCGGTGGAAATGCATTCCCTTCATCAAGGGATACATGTTGACCCTTATTGTTTAGTGATGGGATATGGGATCCCTGTTGGTGGATAGATGAGAAAATCATGCCTAAGGGATCTATGGATTCATATACAGTTACCTTGATGTGGTGGTTCCCATGAATTCATTGTTTTCTGTTTATCAAGAGGGATATTTTCATGAAACATGTTATCTACTAGGTCCTATATTTGGGAATTTGTTCCTGCTATCACTCATGTATTTGGTAGGAAAGTTTTTTCTACCTTTGTGGGGTCTCTAAGGCCAAAATTCTTTAGGATATGTTTAGGAATGACAATTCATTATGGATGAGAATTGGCAAACTAAGAGTGCTCTATATCTCATGGCTATAATGATAGGTAAATTTTTATTGTTTTCTTGGCCAGACTCACTTTTTATGATGCCTTAGGTAGAATATTACAATGGTGGTTAGATGATTTTGGATTTTTATTGAGACCTATGTGGAGGGTGGTCATGTGTTTGATCATTACATGATGGATATGCCTCATTTTTTTAAAGTGGATTTTCAAGGGTGATTTGGTTTTTTATAACTGACCTATATGAAGAGAAAAGTTAGTTGTATTATGAACATTACCCAAGTTTCTCTAAGAGTATTCCAACATAGAAATTAGCTTTTTTTTATCTAAGATATGAGTAAGGAAATACTTATATTGGAAATTTTTCTATAGTCCATTAAAGGTATTGATCCTCACTTAAGTGGTTTTTTGAGTATAGAAGTTTTTTTAATAGTGGGTGGGGAATGATCAACTTTTTTTGTTGGTGCTCATGTGTGAGCGGGTTGTCCATGTCTATACACTGTGTTTTATTATGGACATAGTTTTATATATGTGGTTTTTTATTTAGGTAGTGGGTAAAGATAAGGATACTCATGTTGTGGGGAGAATCATATTAGTCGATGTTGAATCTCTCTCATATTGGGATATATTTTTGGATGTTGTAAGACTAGTTATGGTATGGTCAAGAAACAATCGGTTTCACCAATGTTTTGGTGATATCATGGCTCTTGGTTGTCCAAAAAGTCTTATTGGGGGAAATAAACACTTGTGGTGTGTAGTTTGTGATATCCCTTGTCATCATGGGTTATTAAAATTAGAAGAAATTTAGACGCTTTTTTACCCATGAGTATTTAGGGTAAAATTGTAATATTTTCTATAAGATGATTTTGGATAATATTTATGATAACTTTTTTGGTCCAAATTAGGGTGTTTTCCCTAGGATAAGAGTTTGGTGGAAATTCTAGCCATTCTAATTTTGGAATAATATTTAATATTTAAATAATTAAATATTAATATATTTACACATTTTCTTTTGATGATATCATTCAAAAGGATCATCAAATTGATATTCTACTTTCATGTTGGAGTCTCAAACATGGGGTTTTTCCTAGGTGAGGAATGACCATGTTTCAGATTCTAGGGATAGACCCGAGCCCCATTTTATTTTACTTTTAATTTTTTATCATTTTTTCCCATTTTCCTCTGGTCTTTTCCTTGTTTCCCAAATATCTTCTCATATACACCCCAATGGGATTCCCTTTTCCATATGGAAGATAGATGATAGTTTTAGGGATATGGAGATGGAGAGAGAGGGTGTATTAAGATGTGCCACCGTGGATCTCGTGATGATCCAGATCGTTATGTGACAACTCTATATCACAGATCGGACCAAATCTTTGGTGGTTCATACTAGGAGATAGGCCTGTTATATTTTTTTCATTTCAAATACCCATTATTGAGTAATATTAGGTGTTATATACTTTTATCTATTATTGGGGACCCCTAGGGGTTTATCTATGGCATTAGGGGATAAATATGGAGTTTCAAGGCGATTCAGGGGATTCCCATTCAGGAAACCCATATACAAGGTTAGTTCTTTAGAGATAATACACTTTGTGTTATTCCTATTCAAGGAAGATTATACTTTGGTACTATAAGACATATACTTGGGGGTATATGACATGTAATGGGTTTTGGGGGTGTGTCAGAGTACTCATCCAGACACCCTATATGGGGGTTCTTGGAACTATAGGGTACACAACTTGTCCCCATGTAGTATGCACACCATGTAGGTTTATATGACTAGGGGGATTACTTGTCCAAATAAATGACCAGGTACCCTATGCTGGGATACACACTATATATAGGTTGTACAAACCATGTACTCTGGTGTTATACAGACAAAGTCGGGCTAAGGTGCATAGGAGGGTACCCATACCAAGGTACACACCATTTCCTCAGAGGCACACACTGTATACTTCGTAAAATTACACATTGAGTGGCCTATAGAATATGGGATTGGATTAATTCTAGAGGTACACATCAAGTACCCAGAGTATACATTGTGTACTTTAGAAATGTACACACTGAGTGGCCTATGGAACATGGCCATGAAGGACTTCTAGAGGTACACGTCATGTACCAACAATACGCATCTTGAACATTTTTCCCTCCATGGAAAGTTTTTCCTATTTTTTATACTGGTGTCATAATTGTACTTGTGAGTTTTCCATTTTGAGAAATTTTCCACATTGATTTTTATGTAATAATGCTTTCAGTTTTTAGATTTTTCTGGATGGTTTTTGTATGGTTGATCATTTTTTGGAAGATTTATTTGATGATTGGTTTTAGAATCCTCTTGGGGTTCGGGTTGTGAGCTATGTAACCCGAGTAAGTGTTGTGATCTTAGTTACCAGTCTGGGTTGAGTGTTCCATGGTGATCTGTTTGAGGATATTTGGATATATTTTGAAATTTTGAATCTTATTTTATCTCTAACGAGATCTGGTTTTGTCCCTTTATGTCAGGACTATTTTCTCATCAATAGACTATTTGAGTTTTAGAGCATGGGTTTGAGGACTAGTGATGTCGGTGCCTTTGGAAAGGGAGGTCACCATGTAATGGAAATTACAGCTGGGTGCCATGAGCTATATAGATGAGTCTGAGGTAATCTTGAGGATTACCTTGTAGAAATGTTTGTACATGTGGATGGGTTGTTTTATGGGAAGGCTGGATGATGTTTTCTTACGTGGGATTCTCCAGGAGGTCTAACTTTTGCCATGGTTCCCTTATTTAGGGTCCTTCTTTGAGGTGGTTATGAGGACCATTTTGGATTCCCATGTTTATGGGGTTTTTCTTTTGGGTGAGATTGTGGAACCCCTCATATGTTGTTCCACTTATGCTATGGAAAATGGGCCATTTGTTTATCTATGGAATGGTGTGTCTTGAGATTTTCGTTAAAGCTAGGTAGTCTCTAGTTGGACATCACATTATGTTTTGTACTTGGGGACTATGGGATCCCCAAGAATATTTCTAGACATAAGGTTCATTTTTGAGAGCCTACGTTGACTATTTCTTGGATAATATAATCTAATATTCAGAGATAGGACCCTTGCATTGTTGTCCAAGAGATGATCTGCACTGTTAGTTTACCTGCTCGGAGAGTGGGATTGAGGTTGAATTGTCTAATGTTTTGTTTTTTATGTTGGTCATGTTGTTTCAAGATGAATATTCTTAGGACTTTAATTTTAGGGTGATACCCTTGAGATATCTTAGATCAAGCATTGTCTGTGAGTTTATATTTAGTTATCTTCTCAGCTTCTGGGATCTTGTTAGATCGACTTAGGGAGCTAATATGAAATTTGGATGAGTAAAACCCCCATCTAGTTTACTATGATACCTTGAATTGGGTGGCATCAGGCTCATGAGGTTTTAAGGAATTCATAAATTAGGGATTTTTTAATATATATTCTTTCATACTATCAAAGAAATGAAAGCTGTTTGATCCTGGTTCTATATATGGAGCCCAACTTTTTTGGGTCCATTTATGGTTCCTGATTAATTCTGTAGGACCTTCAGGAATAATAAGTTATCTAGTTTTTTTCATATATGTTTTAATTTCTAGTCCAAATTGTACTATTGGAGTCCTAGATCCTAGTGGATGCACTTTTTCATAACGAATTATATGGTTATGCCCCGAGGTTCATCATTTTTTCCTTTGCATTTAGACCACTTTGAGATCATTTGTATATCTAGAGGATGTTCTAATTTTCATGTGGTTGGGTGATCCATGTGTTGTAAATCCTCTAGAATGAGATAGATCAGGAATAGATTTACCTCAAGTTTCATTCTAGAAACCAAAACTCCATGTTTTCCTTGTTTTTGTTTTGTCCCATTTTTATGAAGTTGTTGTTTTATTCAAATAGTTTCTTTCTTTTGACTAAGTAATTCATATCACAGGTTTAAACACTTTTTATGATAGTAATTTTATAGGTTCACAATTTGGGTGTCCTATCAAGATTTATTTATCACCCCCTATATGTGCACCTTTATGTGCATGTAGAATTGATGTTTATATTTAGGTTGGAGAAAATGTTTCATTGTGGATGGGGCTGAGGCCCAAGGTTTCTTGATCAATAAAGATGCTCACGTGGAGTATTTGGATAAGGATGGTGCATATCAAACATCATGGATATTTTTTATATGGTTTGACATGGTGTTTGTTAGAAGATCATGTTGTATATATGTTTATTTTTTTGTATATTTGTTTTGTACAGGGGTGACCATGTGTTGTATGTTTCGAGGGATTTTGAGTTTGTATGATTGTTCACCATATATCATTTATTATATCATGCTTATGTTATAGTTATTTATGTTTCATAGGCTAAAAATTATCCATTTTTATGAATTTTATTATGTTATGATGTTATTTTACTTTTACTGGTGGGTATAGTCACCCAACTATATCTTTTAGACCCTGTCCACTGATCGGTAGCCTCCGACATTCCGATAGGTGAACTTGTGGCCTTATTGAAATCAAAATCTGATCATGTTCCATTTATCATGAGGTAGTATTTTTTTATTCCCCATTACATCAATTCATCGACAATCATATATTTCAAAAATGATTAACGGTTATAGGGGAATCAAATTTCTTTTAGTAATTGTTCAAAATATTTTTCTAGTAGGAAAATATTGATAGAAGTCATATATATTTTTTATAAGTGGGGTCAAAAATAATATTGGATATTTTTTATAGTCCAATATGTCCACCATCATGTATTGAATGATATAATTCTAGTAGATAATAATTTTCAACTTATTCAACATATCACCAAATAATATTTTTTTAAAGAATACTTCAATGTGTATTGTGTAATATAAATACTTGATGGAATGGAATTTAAAATTTTCATTCTTTTATTTTTAATAAATTTTAAGAAAAGTTATCATAATAAAATAATTTTACATTGAAATATACCATCATAATTTATGATTGAGATATGAAAATTTTTTCATAATGAATTTAAAATCAAAATTTATTGAATGACTAGAATTTGATATTTAAATTAATGTGGTTAGCAGTAATATTTTTGTTTCTAGGTATATTCCAAATCAAAATGTTAAAATATTAAATTATTTGAATCCATCTAGTTACCATCTATCTAAAAATTATTTTTATATGTAATAATTTTAATTTTTAGTTATTTAATTTTATATAACTTTAGAATTTAAAATATAGGGCTTAAATTATTCTAAATCAAAAACCATTTCAAAGAATTAAATTTTTTTGATAGTATTGTGAGATTGGGTTTCATGAAATGTTTTTATGAATAACAAATGAAATATGGATTACTAGATTTTTTATAACCAAGGATGGTCCTAATAGACCTATCATACATATCAATAATTTAATGTTTTATAATTTTTATTTATCGATCATTGGATATCTAATGCATCGTTATAAGATATGTAAAAATAATTAAGGATAATCCTTAGAGTATTTTGATTATTGATAAATGTAATTTTTTAAACATTATTGGGGGTTTTATTTGATTGTGGTCGGTATGAGTGTTTTTTAGTTCAATGTTGGATATATTATTATCATTATCAAAAATTATTGACATGTATTATCAAAGTAGCTATTTGATTGGGATTAAAAATCATGATGAACTATTGATATAAACTAACATCTTTTTGAAAGGATTAGATTTCCCAAACTCACATTTGTTCAGGAAGAGAGTGGACCACATAAATTATAAAATGATCTACTTTAAAACAATCATGAGAGATTAATTTTTATAAAATTCACAAAAGTAACCATGATGTGATATTTTTAAAATTTATAATTATTTTATAATAAAGATATTTTTTTGACCAATGAGAGTTATTTATATAAAGAATCAAATAATGCATCAAAAATGGTACAATTATCTATCAAATTCTTTATACAAAGCTTCATAAATATCAAGAAATTAATGTTCATACAAAATTATAATGAAATATGAGCACTGTAATAACAAAAATGAATTATTTTATATAGTATATTTTATTGGGGAATATAAATATTTTGATTGATAATATTTTGGTGAAAATATAAATCATATATGGAGACATTATATCCATCAATAAATAAAAAATATCAATTTTATGTTAACCTCTCTAATATTAATTCTTATATGGAAATTATAGGGTGATCATTTATTTTTTGGATTACAATTTTCTATAATTATGGTAAAAAACCCATTTTCACAAAATGTTGAATTTATTATTATTTTAGAGATTGTTGGACTACAAACATACAAAATTTATGCCCCCTTTAGAATATTAAAATACTACTTCTAGTTAGAATTGAATTAAACCAACAAGATATTTAATATAATCCTTGACCTAGATCCAGAAAATCTGAATAAGAAAACTCCCTAAACCCATAAGTTACTTCCACACCTAAAATGTAAAACATATCACCAGAATGTCTGAATCAAAAAATAAACCATGAAATATCATCTTTCTAAATTTTTAAGTCCTTATACACTATCAAGTGTGCTGATCTTCCATCCACTAATTTTGTTTCCATATATTTCCGGAAAATAGTTTTTCTGGTATAGAAAAAAATGTGCACATGAATAAAAAAATAGGTACAGAATAAGAAAATTATAAGGGATGGAAATATTTTTCCTTCATGAGGTAAATGATGAAAAATATTTATTGTGTAGAATATTCTTTGTTATAGGGGAACCAATTTTCCTAAAAACTAGTGAGATAGAATAGAACAACTCCAGTAGTGCCTATAGAAGAAAGTACATTCTAGGTCATTCATGGTCAATCCTGGATAACCCCTCAAGAATAATTATTGTTCTTTATATCATATATTTCCATCATTTTGAAACCAATATTCTATATTACAGTCAAAAATTAATCATTTGTTCCACCTTGAGTATATGATTTTGAATTATCAAAAATAGATTACATAAACCATTTAATGAAAATATAGAACTTAAACTCTTAAAAAACTATCCTTTATGCATAATGAACTCCCACCGAATATGAAAATCATAAAAAGATGATAAAAATATTCTATAAGTACCTTATAAGTGTATGTATAGAATATGTTCCACCAAATCAGGATTTGAACACTTCAATTAGGTCTCAATCCATCCATAGTCTTTAATTTACTTTAATAAAACAATATTATGGTCTCTATCTACCTCAATAATATTTACATTAAGAACAACCAGATTCATCTTCCGATAACAATTTGATCCCACATAATGGGTATGTATTCTAAAAAAATAATCTCACAAAAGTGATAATACCACATGTTGTGGGAATCAAATTTATCCACCTACTATCTGGAACCAAATGCTTAACCTAGAACCAATAATTTAGAATGAAAAAACTCTATAAAATAATTGTTTCTTTTGGAAGAAAAACACATAACAGTTCAACTTGATGGAAAAAATATATTTGTAACCACAATTCCATTATATTATGGTATTTAAAAGACCTGACACCATATCAATCACACTAATCTAACATGCATTTATTTTGGTTTCCCTATTTATTTATACATGATCTTATAAAAATGAAAAAATATGAAATAAAGAGTATATGAGAAATGAAAAGTAACATGAATCACACAATAAAGTTAGGTCATTCATACATAGACTAACTCCATGGGAGAATTATTTATTTTTTTACTATGATAAAAAATAATTATTTTAGAAAATAAAATGTAACAAGTAAAACTAACCCCATCACACTATTTTTTGTAGGTTTTAGATGGCGAAACTAGTGCCACTACCATTGATAGTTTGTGGAATATCATAATTTTAACCATTTGTATTTGATGAATGTAAACACTTACAAAATGATATTTTCTAGGTAATTCGACTTTAATGTAAACTCAAAATAGGTGTATTCTCTTTATTCTTTGAGTATCAAGACCTTTCCAAGTTCTATATCATATAATTAAGAGGCTATATATGATTTAATCATTGTGATATGAATTATTACATTTCTAAATATATTACTTAGATGAGTTTGTGGTATTTATATAGGGGATTCTTTTAATTAGTGGCCATCTATAAACTACAAAAGGTTGTGTCACTAATGTAATAGACTGTGACTTACTATAAATAGTGGGTCAGGTTCATATGTAATTTTAGCATTAGATATTCCCTAATAGTAAAATATTCTCATTATCTACCCTTTGGAGTTTTTTATATCTAAACCATAAAATTATCTTATTCTATGCATGTTCTATTACATTATTCGTGTGATTATTCTTTCATGTTCAAAATTATTGTTAAAAGTTATTATCTGGGGAAATATTCGGAACATGAACCCTATAATGGAATATCATTGTGTCAGGTGGGGTTTGAGTTCTTACATGTTCCATTAGATTATCTCATCAATTTTTCTTAGAGAATCAATCAATTTTATGGAGACGTTTTTCATTTTATCTGTATAAGAAACTAATGGTTTTTAAGAGTTTCCTTATTCTAAATTACAATATCTTGACCCAATATTGTGTTCAATATAATTGATTGATCAATTAAATTCCCCTAAAAAATATTTATTTCTCTATTTTAGGGAATACATGATTAATAATACCCACTCACTATTTAAACAATATAAGATAATAGTATCCTTAATTTTTTTTGTAATTCATCCCTTTACTACATTTAGTATGAGTCCATTTAGAAATATTTTATGATTGATAATTTGTATGTATGAATCTATAGAGGAATATAATAATTGAAAAGTGGGACCTAAATATATTGTATGTCATCTATGATCTGTCCTAATGCCTTTTTTTACTCTAGAACTATAATGAGTTTTAGATTCGAAATTATGATTGAGTATAATTTCAATAATTATATATTAATAGTAATTATTAAATGGGAATTGGTATTTCAATATTTTTGGAAGATTTATTGATTCTATGGATGAATTTATGTATAAAATATCCATTTTAAGACCATAATTTGGGCTTCTCGTAATATTGATTTCATTATTTTCTCTATTATATAGTTTCAAAAACAAGATATTAGAGGTTATATGAAAATTAATGGAATCTAGAAACATATATATCTCTTTATGGGTTAAGGGAATATGTTTTAAATCTAATTCCTCCCTTACAAAATTGTTAATAGGGGTGTATATCTCATAAAAACACTCATTAATATATGATAGGCAACTCAGTTTATGTTTGATAAAAAAATTCAATTTAATTTCATACAATATTATTATAGAATACATTACAATACATTTAAGTGTATAACCTCTCATGTAAAATGTTGAACATGAATAAATGGTCACCAAATTCTATATTTTAGATTCAAGAATGAACATAATCATAGGTTCTAATAAACATGGGGTAATTCTTTCCAAGGATTAAAGGATATTAGATAGAAGGTTACCAGCTTCTATAAATATTATATATAAATAATATTGGAAAATTAAACCATTACCTCAACTAAATCATCCCTGATTTTTTCAATTAGGACTAGAAATTCCACTATTATAATTTTTTAAATAGAATTACATGTTAATATATAAACAGGGTAATGAAATTAATTGAGGCCTATATGCTTGTGATTACCTCAAAAATAAATCAATATCACTATTTAACAAGGAACTATGTCATTAAACATTAATAGAAATGATTGTTTCCAGTAAAATATTTCAATAGTTTTGAGTTATCTTTTATCATTAAACAATAAATTATAAATATTATTTTTCTATGTAATATTTTATATATAATACAATTAAATAACATTTAATTCCATTTATATATTTTTTGGAATTAACTATTAATTCTGAATGGTTTTTTTTCTTTGGGATGAAATGGAGGAATTGTATTTTACTTGTTGTTATAATGGAATGAACTAATGAATTTTCCATTATAAATTCTTCAAGGTTTTCTTACCCTTTTAAAAATTCAATAATTAAGGTTATTTTAATGGGATAAATAACAGTAATGAAAAATTATTACATGATAAATTTAAAATGGAAATTACATTACCATTGGGCTTGTGTAATGGTTGAGAATGATGTTTGGAATTAATATTATTCTATTTTTGACTCTAATAGGATGAAAGGTAGACAATTTAATTTCCAATGTTCTTTATGATAAACTGAGTGAATGATTCATTTTTTCATAGTTACTATACAAAATTTATTCGAATATGGGTTTTTTCATAGATTATGATTATCATTTTTAATTCCCATTTAACCTCCAAATCAATAGTTTTTGTTGGTCGAAGTGGATACTCAAGAGGGGGTGAATTGAGTTCCAATTAAAATTTATGTTAAAATATTGTATATTTAAAATCCCACAATTTATATAACAAGTTAAACTGTAGTGAATTTATACAGATTGTAGATGTTCACTTAGCTTCTCAAGGATTTATTAGGTCTCAGATAATTTAACCACAAGATTAAACTAACATTTCAAACTAACCTACTGATTTACAATAAGTATAAACACTTTCTAATTTAACTATCAAAGTAGCTTTAAAATAGTTTTGTATTTCAAAGTAATAGTTGCAGAATATAAAAGATATATGTAGTATACTTTAAACATAAACTAAAGATGAACATAAGATATAACAAGAGGTTTAGTCTCAAGTTGAGACATAGTCCTCTCAAATTTATATAAATTTGATCCACGGCCTGGATCGGGGTTAACAACAGTTTACAAAACTGTCCAGGCCACGCAGGGACCTCTACCACAGTTCTTCGTGGGAAACAAAACAAAGACCAGGCCACACAAGGGCCTCTTCCACAGTTGACGTGGGTAAACAAGAGTTAAGAGTTTTGGAGTGAGGATTTTGATATCCTCCAGTTCAGTGCAGGAGATAGTGTGTGTGTAAGATATATAGAGTACACCACACTACTCAAAAGTAAATAAACAAATCACTTAGAGAGAATAGATAAGAGTATAGAAAGATCTAGTGATTATCAATGCAGCTCTGGACTCCTTGGATTCATCAGGATTGCTTCTAAGTCCTTCTCTGGTTTTTCAGTTGAAAAACAGAGGGTCGTAGTTCAGCTTGTGTTTTACAGGAGTGAAAATGATCTCTTGATTCATCGAGTGTTCTTCTGTGGTGTTGGATTTCACTCATGAGAACTCTTTGAATGTCTGGAAATCTATTTCTTGCTCGGGATTGTTCTTCCTATTCAGCACAGTGCTCTTGGGTGTATATAAGTTCTTCTTGTTGTATCGTCACTCTTGCACACGTGTACTGCATGTCAATATTCCTTATATTCCATGAGTTCTGATAGTAGGAATGATTCCCTTTTCATAGGTACGAGATATGATTTCCTAACATGCCAAAAAATATCATTAAATAACATTAATTGCATTAAAAACATCAAATATGACTGTTAGCATTATTTAAATCATATTGAAAAAAAGTTAAGAAATGGTGTCATGGTGATTATGTTAACGGTGAATTCTTTCATGGTATAGTCTTCACGGTATGTGGTTCATGGTATGTGCTTCACGGTATGTGGTCACGGTATGTGCTTCACGGTGTCTCCATGTCACAGTGTGTAGCTCACGGTGTCTGGGTCACGGTGTGTCTGTCACGGTGTCTGGGTCAAGGTGTGTTTGTCACGGTGTCTGGGTCACGGTGTTTCCTTCACGGTGTCTGGGTCATGGTTTGTCCTTCACGGTGTCTGGGTCACGGTGTGTCATTCACGGTGTCTGGGTTCACGGTGTGTCTATACTTAAACAAATATCTGTATTTATACTTAAATAGTAATATGTAGAATATGGATTAAGCATAATCATAAGAGAGTAAGATAAGTTGAAACATAAATATAAAATCTTGATAATATAAGTGAGATTTTTGATCATGCATAAGACTTGTAAATACTAAAGAGAGTAATTAACATCAATAAGATTTGCTATCATTAAAACGTGATGTGTAGTTATTATTGAGATTGAAGAGCATTAGCAATATGTGCAATTAATATTGAGATTAATTTACAGTAATAGGATTTGTGATCATTAAAACATGATTAATACATGAGGATTCCAACAATCTCCCCCTTTTTGATCATCACAAATCATATATAGTCAAAATATAAATGAAATGTAACATTTAAGAAACTAGAATATTAGAATAGAAAAAAAAATTAGAGAATAAGAGATTCGAAAATAACATATCTCATTATAGTACTGATACTTGTATTTTTTCTCCCCCTTTTGGGATTATCAAAAAGTAGAGAGAAATGAAGGGAAACACTGCATTTGACATTGAAAAGGTTTAGAATAAAATATACAGGAGATATAAAAACATTAAACAACAAATGACATCCCATCAAAAAAGAAATCAGTCCCTGGACACTTCAGGGATCCACCTTTTCCTTGCCTTTATCAGCAGCAGGAGCTGGTGCCGATGTAGAAGAAGGCATAGATGTGGTAGACAAAGAGGGTAACAGTAGACCTTTAAAAACAGATGGAGCCAAAGTAGGAGCAGTAGAAGATCTAGGCTGCGGTTGGTCAGGAATGACTGGCCGGATCTGAGAAAGAGCGTGGCAGACTGACATGGAAATTGAGGCTAAGGCAGGTAGACCAGGTGTAAGGGGTAAAGCAGCTGGAGGAACTATAGCAGTACTCTACACATGAAGATATTGCTTCAAAAGATTTATGAAATCAGTAATTATTTCACCACCATATTTCATAGCTTTTTCAAAATCGTCCTTATTCTCTATGAATTTGTCCAACAATTTGGTGAACTCTGTAAGCTTCTGAACTTGAGGTTTAAAATTTTGAGTTACCGGAGGGATTTTCAGGATTTCCAAAAGATATCTATTGTGATCTTTCATATCACTTTTGGAGAAAATCCGGGTGATATATAAATCTATTTTCTTGGTGATCTCCTGTTGAGCATCATTGGCTATCATAGAATGAATTCTAACCAAATCCAATGCTCGATCATTGTTCTTAACCACTTCTGACAAAGAAGACAGATCCAAGCCACTGAAGGCATTCTGAAGTTCTTCCATGATTATGGATCTTAGCAGAGAATCATCCAAAAGAGGAACAAAAGGTTGATCAGAAGTAGGAGAAGATTTTACACCTTCGGTTAGAACATTGAGTTGTTTCAAAACTTTTTGCAGGCATCCAGTGTACTCATCTATGACCTTATTCAAATTTTCCACAAGCTCCCTCATGCGTTCCAGCATTTTTGTGTGTCTTTTTTCAATCTTCTCATCAAAGTACAGTAGATATGGGTGCACTTGAGACACAATATCTATAGAAGGGGTAAAATCAGATGGCTTAGGAGAAGCAGCAATAGGTGCAGAGGCAGAAACAGAAACAGGCTCTGATCTCAAAGACAACTCATTATGCAAGTTTTCTACCATACTTTTCAGGTTTGCAACATCAGCACTCAGTAGCTTATTTTCTACTCTGACTACATGAATTTCTCGGATCATCCTTGGTTGAATATTCAATATAATATATTCCAAGAGAATTGATGCATCTTCTTGACACAGTTGAGTTACTGGATGAGGTTGAGTGGATAATATTTTCTCAACTCCAGCTAACAGAGTCTCTCCAAAAACTTTTAGATCATCATTAGTCACAAAGGAGTGTTGCTTGGGTAAGAGTGCAGGTGAAGGTAGTGGAGAAGGTTCTGGTTTCGGTTCAGAGTCATCTTCAGACTCAGATTCTGATTCAGATTGAGAATGGGGCTCTGGTTTTGGTTCTGGTTCTGGATGAGCTACACACTTCAGTTGAAACACGGAAGATAGATCCATTCTAGTTGTAGTCACTTGATCTGACTCATTCACATCATAAAAGCTTCGGAAAACATATCGGTTGTACACAGAGTATGATACAGTAGGTTGAGATGGTTCAACAGATCTAGCTTCTATAATCTCAAGGTTTTGAGGTTCCTCCCCCTCAAATTGTGCTTCCATTTCAGAGACTATAGGCTCAGCAACATGTTCAAGATCCATAGGATCATATCTAATCTCTTAATCAAACTCTTACCATGCCAGCTGAAAGGCAATTTCCATCCTCTCTTCAATAGAGGGAATTATCTCAGGAACCGATTGTTCCACTGGTTGTGTTTCCAGATTGACTTCTTTCTCAACAGGGAGATCCTCTTCAACAGGATCTATCTCTATGGTTGCTTGCTACTCTAAATCAGGAAAAACCAATTTTCTTGCAGTCGTAGGATGTGTTTCTGGATTGATATCCTCACTAGAAGTAAAAGCTTCCTCTTCTCTCAACCAACATCAACTTCCTCTCCTTGAGGTATTCCAGCAGGGACAACAGCAGGGACAATAGTCCTTTCTTTTTCAACAGGAGCTGTTTCCATTGGAGGTATTCAAGCTTCTTCTCTAGGTGATACTTCAGCTGTCACTTCCTATTTTTCTTCTTCTTCTGAATACTCAGCCACTTCATCTGGTTCCAAACCAGGATCAGCTAGATTCTTAGGTCTTCTTGGATAATCAACAAGATTAAACTTCTTATACAATTAATCATTATCCTCAACCCACTGCATCTTCCAGGGGTTCCAGCTAATCTTCATCCTTCTGATGATAGTCTTGGATACCCAGAAATCAAAGTCCTCTAACTTTTCTTCATTCGGTCCAACCATCCCTTTAGCAACTACCATGGCTGAAATCATCCTTGAGTAAAACAAGGAGGTGTATTTGGAAGTGACTTTAATCGTCTCACAGATATGTTTAATAACATACTTTCATAGGTTGATCTTATGGCCATTCTTCAACAGGTGAATCAGGAACACATCCTAATACTTCATTACAGCAAAATCCCCTTTTCTCGGACTGATCAAATTCTGAACAAAATTGAATAGAAGTCTAGTTTCTCCATCTAACTCTATAGAAATATCCCTTCGCTTGGTTCCATTACCCGTTATAATTTCCAAGGAATTTTCCAGATCGAAGATATCGGATGATGGAGGAGGGTCTCTCTGGTAGTCATCACTCACTCCTTTATGAGGAATCTGTAGCCATGCAACCCACATCCTCGAAGAGAAAGAACACTTATGACCATTGATCCAGCTAGTCACCATAATGTTTTCTCCAAAATCAAAGGAAAACTTCACATATTGATAGAATTGAGATACCAGCCTCGGGTAAATCGGTATATTTTGTCCAGAGAGCCATTCAAGCCATCCTTGTTCTCTTAAAACATTCAAAACTAACGACTTGTTAGACAGCATCCACTCAGGGAAAATTTCTTTTTCAGGTACAAAAGTATGACTTACCAAGTTTGGGTTTATAGGTCCTTCGGGAGCTATCCTCGGTATTCTCTTATGTTTCTCAGAGCGGCGCTTCTCAGACGAGGGTGAAGACGGACGCTTCATCCTAGGAATCCACAGACGGTTTAGGAGAGAGAGGAGAAGGTTTTCAAGAGTGAGAAGATTCAGGAGAGAGTTCGAGTAAGGAATCTAATGAAACCCTTAATTTTTGTCATTTGGGAATGTCAAACATCATAAAAACAAAAACGCGGGAAATCAAATTGCGGTGACAGAAAAATTACCGCGATACGTGTTAAAAAAAGAGTATAAATAATCTTCACGGTGAGACCGTGAGTAGGCATTACGGTGTGATAAAAACTAGTCATCACGGTGAGACAGTTGGTGGTCATCACAGTGATAAAGTGACCATTCTGTACAGTCATGGTGAGATAGTCAGTTAATAGACCATGAACACAAGGTCTTAACGGTGAGATCGTATGCATGAAATAGTAACTGTAAAACAGTGAGCATGAAACTGTAAAGTAAAATATAGTAAATTATTAAACATTAAGATCAGTAAGATATCTATTTATGATTAATCATACCAAGATCATGTATGTTTTACTCTAATCATTCATAATTTAATGGTTTAGTGAATATATCAGCAAGTTGATATTCAGTACCAATGAATTCCAAAGTGATATCAACTTTTGATAATGATCCCTCAAAAGGTGATGTCTTGCATCAATATGTTTTTTCCTAGAATGAGAAAAAGGATTCTTAGAAATATTAATATCACTTGTGTTATCACAATTTATTGGGACATGTCTGAATTGATATCCATAGTCTAGTAATGTGTGTTTCATCCAAAAAATTTGCACACAACAACTTCCAACAGATATGTATTCAGCTTCTGCAGTAGATAATGCAACAGAGTTTTGTTTCATACTACACCATGATAATAGTGAATTGCCTAAAAGGTGACATGTTCCAGAGGTTCTTTTTCTATCTAACTTACATCCAGAAAAATCAGCATCAGAATAACTAACTAGTTGAAATCATTGTCCTTTGGGATAGAACAGTCCTAAATTGGGAGTATGCTTGAAGTATTTTAAAATTATCTTTACTGCATTTAAATGTGAATCTTTAGGGTTTTCTTGAAAATGAGCACACATACACACTCTAAACATAATATGAGGACGAATAGCAGTCAGGTAGAGTAGACTTCCAATCATTCCTCTATAAGTGGTTTGATCAACAGATTTACCATCTTCATAAAGATCCAACTTACAAGTGGTACTCATGGGAGAGTCACAACTTTTTGTGCTATCCAATCCAAAACGTTTTAAAAGATCTCTAGTATATTAAATTTTAGTTAAAATAATTCCATCATCATTTTGAAAGATTTGAAATCCAAGAAAGAATTTTAGTTCACCCATTAATCTCATTTCAAATTCATTTTTCATTATTTTAGAAAAATCAGTACATAGGGAATTTCTTGAAGATCCAAAAATAATATCATCTACATAAATTTCTACATATAAAACATCTTTAGAAATTTGTTTTATAAAAAGAGTATGATCAGCTATACCTTTTGAAAAACCTTTAGAAATTAGAAAAGTAATTAATCTATCATACCAAGCTCTTGGATCTTACTTTAAACCATATAAAGCTTTTTATAATATAAAAATATGATTTGGAAAATGAGGGTTTGAAAATCCATGTGGTTGTTCAGCAAAAACATCCTCAGCAATATATCCATTTAAGAATGCACTCTTAACATCCATTTGATATAGTTTTGAAATTTAGATGTGCAACATAAGCATGTAAAATCATAATGGCTTCTAATCTGGCTACCGGAGAAAAAGTCTCCTCATAGTCAATTCCTTCCTCTTGCCTATAGCCTTGTGCAACTAGCCTATCTTTGTTTCTAACTATGTTTCCAGATTCATCTACTATATTTCTAAACACCCATTTAGTGCCTACGGTGAAAGTGTCCTTAGGTATTTAAACAAGCTTCAAGACTTTATTTCATTCAAACTGATTGAGTTATTCGTGCATAAAAATTACCCAAAATTCATCATTAATTGAATCATCAATGTTTTTAGGTTCAAGTTGTGACAAGAAGGCTTGATGTTCAACCTGATTTCTAAGAGAATCTCTATTCTGTGTCCCCCTATCCAGATTTCCTACAACAGCATCTAAAGGATGATTCTTTAGAATTCTAGTTGATCTAGTAATGGTAGGACTAGAAATTTCTGGCTCTTCTCTAGGTTTGGGTTCCTTAGAATTATATTCTAGAATAAGTCTAGAACTGGTTGTATTTATAGCAAGTTCTTTACATTTTTTATTAAGGTCCAGAACACTCAAATATTCTTCAAGATTTTCAAGAGAGGTTTTATGCTCATGTGGATCAGTTTCATCAAACTTGATGTGAACAGATTCTTCCACACACTTGGTTCTTTTATTGAAAACTATATAGGCTTTGCTGGTTAAAGAATATCCTAAAAATATTCCTTCATCACTCTTAGAACCAATCTTATCCAGATTATCCTTTGTATTAAGAATAAAGACTTTGCAACCAAAGACTCTAAAGTAATTGACTTTAGTTTTTCTATTTTTTCAAATTTCATAAGGATTCTTCTTAAGAATAGGTCTAATTAAGACTCTATTAATAATATAACAATCTGTGTTCATAGCTTTAGCCCAAAAGTAAATAGGAAGGTCATACTCATTAAGCATGGTTCTAGCTATTTCTTGAAGGGTTATATTTCTTCTTTCTACTACACCATTCTGCTGAGGTGTCATAGGAGCAGAAAAGTTTTGAATATAGCCATTGTGTGAGCAATAGGATTCAGATTCTTGATTTTCAAACTCATGGCCATGATCACTTTTTAGAGTTTAAATCTTGAGTACACTATGATTTTCTACAGACTTGGAGTATTTAAGAAAATGAGAAAAAGCTTCACTTTTGTGAGCTAAGAAGTATACCCAAGTATATCTTGAAAAGTCATCTACTAGGACATAGACATAGTGCTTCCCATTTAAGCTAGAAACTCTAAATGGTCCAAATAGATCCATGTGAACTAACTCAAGAGGTTGAGAAGTTGAGACATCTTTTTGTGGTTTAAAAGATATTTTGTGTTGCTTTCCCTTTTGAAAGGGATTACAAACATTGTCATTTGGAAACTCATGTTTGGGTAAGTCTTAACTAAGTTCATCCTAGTTAGTTTCCTAAATGAGTGTATATTTCAGTGTCTTAATCTTCTATGCCATAACCAGGACTCTTTATGAAAGTTATTTAAATAGGTAACATTTTTCTTGGCTAAGGAATTTAAATCAACAGCATAAACATTTTCATTTCTTAAAGTAGAAAATATGAAAACATTTTTAGAGTTAAAAACATTACAGGAATCATTTTCAAAATTGACATTAAAACCATCATCACACAATTGTGAAATACTTAACAGATTATATTTCAGTCCATCAACAAATAAAACATCGGAAATTAAAACTGAATCAGTGTTACCAATTTGGCCTAGGCCGATGATCTTTCCTTTAGAATTATCACCAAAAGTAACATAGCCTCCATCAACCTTTATTAAACTCTCGAAGCATGAGTAATCTCTAGACATATTTCTTGAACATCCACTGTCCAAGTACCATACCTCCTTGTCGGAACTCTTTAGTCATGTTTCCTACAAAAGAGATTTAGATAGGAAATGATTTTGGTACCCAGATCGTCTTGGGTCCAGAAAGGTTAGTAATCAAATATTTAGGTACCCATATTTGTTATATGGGTCTCATATAATTTACAAAATCAATAGATTTTGAAAGATAAACATTATTTTATCTATAACCATATGAATAACTGGTTGAAGCATAGGGATTTCCAGAACTTGAACGAGCAGTATTCTGTCCAGATTTAGGAATAAATCTATTCTTAATTAGCTGTCTTTGTCCAGGTTTGTAGCCAATTCCATTAGTGTATTTTGGTGCGTTGTTCTTTCCTAGAATTTGAGTTAGTTTATCCTTTCCATTTGTGAACTTCTCTAAGTCTTTTCTAAGTTTCTCATTAGACATTTTCAGTTCAGTGTTCTCTTTTAACAGTTGAGCATTTTTCTCTTTTTCAATAGTAAGTTCAGTTTTAACAGCTGTAGTGAGAGCATGTTGTTTCTTCAATGATTTGTATTTATCCTTAAGTTCATTGCATGTCTCTTCCAGCATATTACAATATTCAGATAATTCAGCTTTAGTCATGTTTTCAGAATCCGAATCAGATTCTGCATCATCTCCAGAATAATAAGAATTTAAAACAGGTGTATCTAAAGTTACCTCAGATGTGTTGGTCATGAAACACATGTTGGAACGATTTCTTTCAGAATCAGTAGCTTCTGATTCACTTGTGTTGTCTTCAGAAGCACTCTAGGTAGCCTTCATAGCTTTCTTATACTTACTGTCATTGTAATCATATTTCTTCTTGACTTTTAGCTTTGGGAAGTCTTCTTTAATGTGTCCTTTTCTTTTTCACTCGTAGAAAACAACTTCGTCACTTTTATCCGGCTTTTTCTAGTCCTTCTTCCAATGTCCCTTATTTTCATACATACCCCTGTAATTTGTTTTTCAAAAAATTGCTTCTTCCTATAAAATTTCTTAAACCTTCTGGCTATATGAGCCATTTCAGCCTCACTGTTAGAGTCTGATCTTTCACTTGTTGAACTGTCAGTTTTTATTTGAGATTTTTCTTTGTCCTTGTTCTTTTAAGAAGTAGTCTTGAAAGACACTAAATTACTTTTTGGTTCATCCTCTTCCTCTTTATTCACCTCGAGTTCTTCCTCATACATAATAATCTTACCAATGAGTTCTTTGACAGGTAGAGCAGCAATGTCACATGACTCTCTAATTGAAATAGATGTTCCTCTCCATCGGTCTGGTAGACACCTCAATATCCTCAAAATTTGTTCCTTTGCTGAAACAGCCTTTCAAAGTGAATTCATTGTATTGAATATCTCATTGAATCTTAGATACATATCAGAAATAGTTTCATCAATCTTCATTTTAAAATTATCATATTTAATAGTATAAGTATTTAAACTAATTTCTTTAACATTATTTGTTCCTTTGTGAGAAACCCCTAAAGTATCCCAAATTTCAAAAGCAGTTTTACAGGCAGAAATTCTGTTAAATTCCACATCTCCTAGAGAACAGTACAAAGCATTCATGGCTTTACAATTATTATTATAAGCAGTCTTTTTAGGTTCATCCCAAGTTGTTTTTTCTGTTTCTGGAATTTTATATTGAGATTGTATAGTAGTCCAAATATCAAAACCATGCTTTCTAAATGAATTTTAATTTTTAGTTTCCACTGGGCATAGTTTGTTCCATTGAAGAAAGGTGGCATGTTAGTAGCAGCACCCTCTAGTCTATTATCCATAACTAGCTTTTAAAAAGAAAATTAAAAGAGATAAATATTTAGAACTAACAGAAATTTAAGCTATTTAAAGATGCAACTAAAATCAAAGTTGAAAAATAGAGTATTTCAAAAATCATTTAACAAAAACATTACCTCTGATACAAAATGTTGGTCGAAGTGGATACTCTAGAGGGGGTGAATTGAGTTCCAATTAAAATTTTTGTTAAAATATTGTCTATTTAAAATCCCCCAATTTATATAACAAGTTAAACTCTAGTGAATTTATACATATTGTCGATGTTCACTTAGCTTCTCAAAGATTGATTAGGTCTCAGTTAATTTAACCACAAGATTAAACTAACTTTTGAAACTAACCTACTGATTTACGATAAGTATAAACACTTTCTAATTTAACTATCAATGTAGCTTTAAAATAGTTTTTTATTTCATAGTAATAGCAGCGGAATATAAAAGATATATGTAGTATACTTTAAACATAAACTAAAGATGCACAAAAAATATAACAAGAGGTTCAGTCTCAATCCGAGACTTAGTCCTCTCAAATTTATATAAATTTGATCCACACTTAGGATCGGGGTTAACAACAGTTTACAAAACTGTCCAGGCCACGTAGGGACCTCTACCATAGTTCTTCATGTGAAACAAAACAAATACCATTCCACACAAGGACCTCTGCCACTGTTGACGTGGGTAAAAAAGAGTTAGGAGTTTTGGAGTGAGTATTTTGATATCCTCCAGTTCAGTGCAGGGGAAAGTGTGTGTGTAAGATATACAGAGTACACCACACTTCTCTAAAGTAAATAAAAAAATCACTTAGAGAGAATATATAAGAGTTTATAAAGCTCTAGTGATTATCAATGCAGCTCTGGACTCGTTGGATTCAGCAGGAATGCTTCTGAGTCCTTCTCTAGTTTTTCTGTTGAAAAATAGAGTGTCGTAGTTCAGCTTGTGTTCTACAGGAGTGAAAATGATCTCTTGATTTTTCATGTGTTCTTCAGTGGTGTTGGATTGCACTCATGAGAGTTCTTTGAATGTCTGTAAATCTCTTTCATTCTCAGGATTTTTCTTCTTGTTCAGCACAGTGCTCTCGGGTGTATATAAGTTCTTCTTGTTGTATTGTCACTCTTCTGCACGTGTACTGAATCTCAATTTTCCTTATATTCCATGAGTTCTGGTAGTAGGAATGATTCCCTTTTCATAGGTACGAGATACAGTTTCTTGACATGCCAACAACTATCATTAAATAACATTAATTGCAATAAAAACATCAAATATTACAGTTAGCATTATTTAAATAATATTGACAAACAGATAAGAAACGGTGTCATAGTGATTATGTAAACGGTGTCTTCTTCACAATATAGTCTTCACGGTATGTGTTTCATGGTATGTGCTTCACAGTATGTGGTCACGGTATGTTCTTCACGGTGTCTCCATGTCACGGTGTATAGCTCACAGTGTCTGGGTCATGGTGTGTCTGTCACGGTGTCTGGGTCACGGTGTGTCCGTCATGGTGTCTGGGTCACAGTGTTTCCTTTACAGTGTCTGGGTCACGGTGTGTCCTTCACAGTGTCTAGGTCACGGTGTGTCCTTCATGGTGCCTGGGTCATGGTGTGTCTATACTTAGACAAATATCTGTATTTATACTTAAACAGTAATATGCAGAATTTGGATTAAGCTTAATCATTAGAGAGTAAGAGAAGTTGAAACATAAATATAAAAGCGTGATAATATAAGTGAGATTTTTGATCATGCATAAGACTTGTAATTATTATAGAGAGTAATTAGCATCAATAAGATTTTATATCATTAAAACATGATGTGTAGTTATTATTGAGATTGAAGAGAATTATCAAGATGTGAAATTATGATTGACATTAATTAAAAGTAATAGGATTTGTGATCATTAAAACATGATTAATACATAAGAAGTCCAACAATATCCCCCTTTTTCATGATCACAAATTAATGAAAGATTTGGACAAAGTATGAAGTTACAAACTTCTAGTTCTATGCACTTGCTTGAATCTGGAAAGTGATTCTGAAAAACAGGTTCCGGAAATATGGATCCGGAAATTGAAACTTAACCAAAGTTTACAAAGTGAGATTCTACCTTAAAGTATATAGAATCTAAATGAATCATAGTACATGTGTAAGGAAATATAATAAGATTATACTTTCCTTAAAATACAAATAGCAGCGGAAAAACAAGTAGTAAAACTACAAGTAACAAGATATAAGTATTTTAACCCAAAGAGAAGGGTATCCAACAACCTTGGATAAAGGTCCTTAATTTATACTTTCAAGAAAGTCTGTCTTACCCACACTAGGGTAAGCCCTCAATACAAAGATCAGAGTCTCTGTCTTGCTATCCCCGCAAGTCCTCAACTTTAATGTAGTTGGAACCTCTGTCTTTCTCAGCAAGGAAGCCCTCGAACATCAAGGTAGTTGGAACCTCTATCTTCCTATCCAGGGAAGCCCTCAAATGTAATCACCAACAATCAGAGTCGCACTAAGCAATCTGAACGAGCAGTTTAGTACACACAAGGCATGAAAAGCTTCTCTCTCTAAAAATCAGCTTATTAGCATGTGGTCTCTAGATTGATCAACTTCTTGTTATGAGCTCTTTCAAATGAGCTCCTATTTATAGGCTCGGTTGGAATGGCCGACTCCCTCCTCCAATGGTCATATTTTCCTTAAAATTCAGAGGGACATGTACCTGTGTCACTCAACCAACGGTTAGTTAGAAACAGAATGGACGACATCATTTTATAACAAAACATGTGTAACTGAAGGCACGACATTGTTCTTTAACATATCAGAGTGTAAGTAAAAAGTTCGGAATGTAAGCAAATAAAAGTTCAGAGTCTAACCAAAATGGAATTCGGAGTCTATAATATAAATATATTTGGATTCTATTTTATAGAAATTCAGAACCTGAATTCTGTAGAAATCCAGAGTCTGGATTTCTAAGGAAATTCGGAGTCTGGTTTCACCAAATTTCAGAATCCGAACTTACATAGTTCGGAGTCGAACTTGTAGAAGTTTGGAGTCAAAATTATAAAAGTTCGGAGTAGAACTTATAAAAGTTTGGAGTAGAACTTATAAAAGTTTGGAGTCGAACTTATAAAAGTTTAGAGTCGAACTAATAAAAGTTTGGAGTTGAACTTATAAAATTTCGGAGTCGAACTTATAAAAGTTCGGAGTCTAGAATTCGGAGTTGAACTTTGTTAGAGTTCATATCCAGAATTCGGAGTGGAAATTCATTACGGTTCACATCCAGAATTCAGATCCTAAAACATAATGCTTCATATCTATGCATTATATGATTCTGAGGTTTTTGATATGAATCTGATTTTTACAGTTAAGAAAAATATTGATATGTATAAGGAAATCTAGGTTAGGGTAAATTTCTTTAAGGAAAGAAATTTTCCTTATAGAAGTAAAATATAGATTTGCTTAAGTATAAGGTGTTTGTGATTTTCAAAACAAGAAGGAATGGAAAAGTCATAAGGAAAACCTTACTGACTCAACAATGATAACTTCTTTCCAAGATTAACTATCAAAGTGAATTTAGTAGATTTTGAATTTATACAGTTAAAATAGAGAAAAATAAATTAAACAGTTCAACGGATATAAAACAAGTGGTTTAGTATCAGGATGAGACCTAATCCACTCCACTTGGTGATCACCTACCACCAATCAGTTTACATAAATAAACTTGATCCACACCTTGGATTGGGGTTAGAAATAGTACATAGGGCTATCTAGGTCACACAGTGACCACTTCCATTGTTCTTCAATGGTAAAAACAACCAGGACACACAAGGACCTCTTCCACACCTATCTATGGGTACTCACAAGTGTAAAATATGTTTGAGAAAGGATATCTTGTATCCTTCAGTTTAGTGTAAAAGATAGAGTGTGTTTTTATATAGATACACACACTTATTGAAAAGTAATAAAATTATACACAACCAAGTAGAAATGATAATATAAGGTTAGAAGTTCTATGAGTGTTAGTCTTTGCAGCTCTAGACTTATAGGATGAAGCAGATGCAGAAATCAAGTCCTTTTTTGGTAAACGGAGTCACAAGACAGAAATATTGGCCTGTGTTCTTCATGATATTTGACAGTGTGAAGATGTCCTCGATTCTGGGACTCAAGTATGCTTCATGTATTCTTCATCAGTGTCGAGTTTCATGTGATAATAATTTCTTCAAAAATGCTCTAAGTGTGTTCTTCGCTGTCGTGCTCATGCCCGCTTGTTTCTCTTTCATGAATATATTGTTTCTAGGACACACTAATTATTTTATCTTTGAGTGCATGTGTTGGAGCCGACAGGTTTCATGGATTCTACAACTCGTACCTCATACTATCAGGTGAAATGTCTACAAAGAAACATTAATTATGTCAGTGCATTTAAAATCGTCAAATTTGACCGTTGGAGATTAAATCGAAAATAACAAAACAGATTAAGAAATGGTGTCACAGTATGTCATGGAAGTGGTTTTTCCTTCACATGGTGTCTGGATTAGTCACGGTGTCTTGTGTTCATGATGTCTGGTTCATGGTGTCGGCTTGTTCACGGTGTCTTCTTCTTCACGGCGTCTCATGGTTACAATGTCTGGATGTCATGGTGTCTGCTTGTTCACAGTGTCTCATGGTTACAGTGTCTGGATGTACTTTACTAGAAAAACATAACCGGTGGTAGAATAACAGTGTCTCAAACTTTTCTAAATAACTTTATTCATACTTATGCAATGATGATCATAGAATTGATTATACTTAATCATTTTTCAAAGAAATTATTATAAAAGTAAATCAAAGATAGTATACATTAATGAAACTGAATGTATAACTATTTAGATCCTGAATGGATCTTCTTAAAGAATAAGTATACTAAACAATGATACACTTAATTTGAGATAATTTACACAGGATTAACAAGGTTGAATAGGATTTGTGATCATTAAAAAATTATTAATACATGAGGAGTCCAACAATATTCCCAATTTTGATGATCACAAATCATGTGTATTTAAAGTGTATATGAGTTCCAACTACAGATTCCCAAAGTGTATATAACATATATAAATGTCTCTAATGTGCATATAACATCTTAGAGAGTTCTCCCCCTTTTGGGATTATCAAAAATAGTGAATAAGAAGAGATAAGAAAGGGTCATAAGGAATTAGATAAAAAGAGGGGAAAACAAAGAGTAAAAAAATGTAACAAGATTCCTATAAAAAGAGATTAATCACTGTTCTTCTTCACTATCTAGTCTTCTATTTTCCCTTAGCAGAAGAATCAGAAGAGGAAGACATAGAAGTAGAGGTTGTGGTAGAATAAGGGAGTGAGCTGGTTTACGGAGAAGGTAAAGGAAGACCTTCAAAGATAGAAAGGTATAAAGCAGTAGTAATTGAAGACTGAGGCAATTTTTGATCAATAATTACAGGCCTGATCTGACTCAAAGCCTGGGAGACAGATAGAGAAGTGGAGGATAGGGTAGAGGTGAAGGTAGGAAAACCAGATCTCAGAGGTGAAGCCGTAGGAGAAACTATGGAAGTAATCTGTACATGAAGACAGGGCCTCATAAGCTTGATAAAATCCGCAATGATCTCTCCACTTTACTACATGTATTTCTCAAAGTCATCATTTTTCTCCATAAACTTGTCCAAAAAATGAGGAACTCAATGAGATTTTGGACTCTGGTCTTGAAGGCTTGAGTAACAGGAGGAATCCTCAAATTTTCCTCAAGATACTTGAAATGATTTGTCATATCAGTCTTTGAGAAGATTCAGTTGAAATAGAAATCCAATTTCTTTGCAATTTCTTATTGGGCATCATTAGAAATATTAGAATGTATTTCAACCAAATCAAGAACTCTTTAACTATTCTTGATAACCTCGGATAGAGAATATTTATTGAAACCATTAAGCACTGCCTGAAGCTCTTCTTTGACCAATATTCTAAACCGATCACTATCTAAGGATGGTTGAGATGATTGACCAGAGGATTTAGAATCATTTACATCTGAGGTAAGCGATTATAGTTGATTGAGAAATTTTTTAAGGCACCCCTTATACTCATTAGTTAGATTGTTAAGACCAAAAATATGCTCCCGCATATCTTTCACAATCTGTCTGTTTCTTTCAACGACCTTTTCATCTAAGGAAGCTAAATGAGGTTGAATCAGAGAAGAAATATCCTGTGGGGTTTGAGCAACAACAGTCTCAACAAGATGAGAAGAAGGCTCTGATATCAAATTCATCACATTCTTCATGTATTCAATCATACCTATTAGATTTTTCACTTCATCACTAAGTATTCTATTTTCAACTCTGACTTCCTGAATCTCATGATGCATTTTTTGGTTGAATCTCCCAAATGATTTTTTCCAACAATAGTGAGGCATTTATCTCACTTAAATTTGTTACGGGATATGGTTGGGTATTCAAGAGTTTTTTAACTCCATCCAAAAGGGTTTCTCCAAACTCTTTCAGATCTTCTTTACTCACCAAGGTTGGTTATTCTGGTGAAGGTTCATGGATAGAGACTGAGATGGTTTCAGGTTCATTTTCAGAAGAAATATTAGACACATATTTTAATTGTAACATTGTAGACAGATAAATACTTTTTACTGAGACTTCCTGAGAGTTAGTCACATCATAACAACTAGGGAACTTATATCAAGAGTCTACAAGGCTTGGATCAATCGGGTTTGGTACTTCAATAGATTCCGTATTTGGGGGTTGCTCCCAATCAACAGTTGCATCGTTCTCAGGACTGAGAGGATTAGGTTATTGATCTATTTCCACGAATTCATCTCTTTCTTCCTTAATCATTTCCTATTTAGCCAACTAAATAGATAGCTCCATCCTTTATTTAGTTGAAGGAATGACTTCAGGAACAGATTTTTCCACTGGGAGTTCCTCAAGGTCAGCTTCTTTCATAATAGGTAATTCTTCTTTTATACGTTCTTCCATAGAATTATTTTCAGTTTCTTTGGTAACAGATTCTGGTTCAACTTCAGGTTGATCTTCCAGATTAGAAACATCTTTAGGAGCAGGGACTTCTTTGTCAAGTACTATATGAGGAACATGAGTATTTTCTTCCTTATCAGAAATAGATTCCCTGAGAGGTACAGCAACCTCTTATTATTATTCTTCAGAATAGTCAACAACTTCATCTAGTTCCAAACCAGGATTAGAAATATCCTTTGGTCTTGATGGATGTTTCACTGGATTAATCTTTTCATAGATCCTATCATTGTCTTCTACCCATGCCTTTTTCAAGGATTCCAACTGATTTTCATCTTCTTGATAATGACTTTTGAAAGGCAGAACTCAAAATCCTTGATATCTTCTTCATTAGGTTCAACCATACCTTTGGCATGAAGCATGTCTTTGATAAGTCAAGAATAGAATAGGGAGGTTGACTTGGATGTGGTCTTGATCAATTCACACATATGGTGTATTACATACTTACAAAGGTTGATCTTGTTCCCATTTTTCATAAGATGAATAAAAAACTAATCCAGATATTTTAGTATAGCAAAATCACCTTTTCTAGGGATAATCAAGTTCTGAATAAACTTAAACAGAAGTATAGATTCTCCATCCAGTTCAGCAGTGATGGGTCTTCTCTTGGATCCATTTCATGTTAAACTTTTCAAAGAATCATCCAAAAAAATAATTCACTGGAAGGTGGAGGTCCTCTCTGATAGTCCTCATAGATGCCTTCCTGAGGTATCCCAAGGCATGAATCCCAAAACCGTGAAGATAATGTGCATTTCTGGCCATTTATCTAGCTTCTTATAGCATATACATCATCGGAATCAAAAGAGAACTAAACATACTGATAAAATTGGGCCACTAGATTAGAATAGATTGGTCTATCTTCCTTTGAAAACCATTCTAACCAGCCTTTCTCTTTTAGAACATTCAAAACCAGAGACTTACATGAAAGAAGCCACTTAGGGCATATCACTTTCTCAGGTACTACTGTTCGGTTCACCAGATTTGGATTTAGATGACCCTCAGGTGCTAACTTAGGCGCAATCTTCTACTTCTTTGAACTATGTTTCTATGGAGTTGACGAAGAAGGACGTTTCTTCCTAGGAATTCACCGAAGGTTCAAGAGAGAGAAAGTTTGAAGGGTTAAATAAGGGTTATAGTTTGAGAGAATAGAAGGGTGCTCAAGTGAAGAACAAGTGACACTTCCTTTATTTTATCATTTAGGAATACCAATCGTCACAAAAACAAAAGCAAAGGAAAGTAAAAAAGGGGAATGAATAATTACCGTGATACGGTTTTTAATTTGTAAATAAAACCCATAAAGAATCTTTACGGTGAGACCATATCAGGTCTTTACAGTGAGACAGTGACTGAATCATTATGGTGAAACAATGACTAATAGATAATAATCACAGAATATTAACTGTGAGACCGTAAACATGAAACAGTAATATATAAAATAGTAAGACATTTACATAAGATTTTTCATTCATATTTTATGTATGATGTAGTCTATTCATTCAAAATTTAATGGTTTGGTGAATATATCAGCAAGCTGATATTCAGTACCAATGAATTCAAAAGTGATATCACCTTTTTCATAATGATCACTCAAAAAGTGATGTCTTACATCAATATGCTTTGTCCTAGAGTCTGAAACAGGATTTTTCAAGATGTTAATAGCACTTTTGTTGTCACAATTTATAGGTACATTCCTTAATTGATATCCATAATCTAGTAAAGTGTATTTCATCCACAAAATTTGTGCACAAAAACTGCCAGTATCTATGTACTCAGCTTTTACAGTAGATACTACAAAAGAAATTTCTTACTACACCATGATACTAGTGACTTGCCTAAAAAGTGACATGTTCCTGTGGTGATTTCTCTATCTAACTTACAGCCTCCGAATTCAGCATCAGAATAACTAACTAACTCAAAAGATTGTTCTCTAGGATAGAACAGTCCTAGATTGGGTGTATGCTTGAGGTATTTAAAAATTCTCTTTACAACATTTAAATGATATTCCTTAGGATTTTCATGAAAATGATCACACGTACACACACTAAACATAATTTCAGGTCGACTAGCAGTTAAGTAGAGTAAACCTCCAATAATTCCTCTATAAGTGGTTTGATCAACAGATTTTATATCTTTATCAAGATCCAACTTACAAGTGGTACTCATTGGAGTGTCACTAATTTTAGTGTTATCAAATCCAAATTGTTTTAGAAGATATCTAGTGTATTTATTTGATTTAAAATAATACCATCATTATTTTTAAAGATTTGAAATCCAAGAAAGTATTTTAGCTCACCCATTAAACTCATTTCAAATTCATTTTGCGTTATTTTAGAAAAATCAACACATAAAGAATTTATTGAAGATCTAAAAATAATGTCATATACATAGATTTGAAAAACTAAAACATCGTTAGAAATTCGTTTTATAAAAACGGTAGGATCAAATATTCCTTTTGTAAAACATTTGGAAATAAGAAATGTACTCAACCTATCATACCAGGCTCTTGGAGCTTGTTTTAAACCATATAAAGCTTTTGAAAATTTAAAAATATGATTTGGAAAATGAGGTTTTGTAAAACTAGGGGACTTCTCAACAAAGACATCCTCATCTATATACCCATTTAGGAATTCACTTTTAACATCCATTTGATATAGTTTCAATTCAGATATGCAGCATAAGCAACCAGAATTCTGATGGATTAAAATCCGGCTACTAGTGAAAAGGTCTCCTCATATCAATTCCCTATTCTTTACTATAGCCTTGTGCAACCAATCTAGCCTTGTTTCTAAATATATTACCAGTTTCATATACTTTATTTCTAAACACACATTTAGTGCCTATTGTGAATGTGTCCTTGGGTATTTCAAAAAAAAATCAAACTTTGTTCCTTTCAAAATGATTAAGTTCTTCTTCCATAGCCATCACCCAAAATTCATCACTGATAGCATCATTAATGTTTTTAGTTTCATGTTGTGACAAGAAGAATTGATGTTCAACCTGATTTCTAAGAAAAGCTCTAGTTTGAGTTCCTTTGTCTAAGTATCCTACAAAAACATCTAAAGGGTGATTCTTAAGAGTTATAAAAACTCTAGAAAAGGAATGAATGGTGATTTTAGGTTCATCACCAGGTTCAGGTTCATTTTGACCTGATTCTATGGAATTTTAAGAACTGGATGTTTTCATAGCTTCTTTCACAGACTAGTTTGAGGATTTTGAATTAATGTTCAGATTTAATACATCATCCTACAGGTTCTCTAGAATATTTTTAGGCTCATGTGGGCATGTTTCATCAAATTTGACATGGACAGATTCTTCCACACATTAAGTTTTTTATTGAACACACTATAGGCTTTACTAGACATAGAATATCCTAAAAAGATACCTTCATCACTCTTGGATCAAATTTTTCAAGATTGTCCTTATTATTGAGGATATAGACATTGCAACCAAAAACTTTGAAGTAGTTAACCATTGGTTTTCGATTATTCTATAACTCATAAGATTCCTTTTAAGAATAGGTCTGATCAACACTCTATTGATTATGTATCATGCTGTATTGATAGCCTCAGCCCAAAAAAAATAGGTAGGTCATATTCACTGAGCATTGTTCTAGAAATCTCTTGCGGGGTTCTATTTATTATTTCGACAACTCCATCTTGTTGAGGTGTTCTAGGGGAATAAAAATTATGACTATAGCCATTTTGTGAGCAAAAGGATTCAAACTCTTGATTTTCAAAATCACGAACATGATTAATTCTTAAGGATTTAATTCTAATTCCACTAAGATTATTTACAGACCTAGTATATTTAGTAAAATAAGAGTAGGTTTCACTTTTGTGAGCCAGAAAGAAGGTCCAAGTATATCTAGAAAAGTCATCTATCAGAACATAAACATAGTGCTTCCCATTTTAACTAGAAACTCTAGATGGTCCAAAACAAATCCATGTGAACCAGTTCAAGAGGTTGAGATGTTGACACTTCCTTCTTTGGTTTGAAGGAAATTTTTTGTTGTTTTCCCTATTGACAAGGATTTCACACTTTTTCATTTGGAAACTCAAGTTTGGGTGGGTCTTTGACTAAGCTTTTTCTTGTTAGCTTTCTAAGGGAGTGAATATTATAGTGTCTTAGTCTCCTATGCCAAATCTAAGACTATTTATGAAATACAATTATGCATGAAGCATTTTGAGAAACTAAAGAATCTAAGTTAATAGAATAAAAAAATTTATTTCTTAATGAAGAGAACACTAATTCATAAATAGAATTAAAGACATTGCAAGAATAATTTTCAAATATAACATTAAATCCATCATCACATAATTGTGATATAGTAAGAAAATTATATTTTAAACCATCAAAAAACTGTACTTTGGAAATTAAAACTGAGTTAGAGTTACCGATTTGGCCAAGGACAGTGATTTTTCCTATGGTATTATCACCAAATATGACATGTCCTCTATCTATTTTAATTAGGTTCTTGAAGCATGATTAGTATCTTGTCATGTGTCTTGAACATCCACTATCCAAGTACCATAAACGTTTATAGGAACTCTTTAAGAAGATCTCCAACAAAATGATCAAGAAAAAATAGATTTTGGTACCCATACTTGTTTGGGTCCAGTAACATTAGTGATAAGTGCTTTATGAACCCATATCTGCCTCATAGGTTTCCTATAAGTTTTATGTAATGTATTTGAAAAATAAACTCTATTTGGCCTAGAAAAACTTGAAATAGTAGAAAGTGTATCATAAATTGAACTAGTTGATTTGTCTCCAGAACTGGGAGTAAAACTATATTTCCTAGTTATAGAAACAAAATTTGTTCTTCTAAGGTTTTTGTTCCACGTTGATAACCAATACTAGTGTTGTATTTAAGGGAAATATGTTTACCTAGGATTTGAGTAAGAGTATTTTTCCCATTGGTAAACTTTTCAAGATCCTTTTTCAATTTCTCATTAGATATTTTTAAATCATTGTTCTCTTTGAGTATTTGAGCATTTTTCTCTTTTTCAGTTGTGAGTTTAGATTTAACAATCATAGTAAGAGCATGTTGTTTCTTCAAATATTTATATTTATCTTTTATTTCATTGCATGTTTCTTTAAGAATTTTACAGTATTCAAAACTTTCTTCATTAGACATATTTTTAGAGTCACACTCATCTCCAGAATAGTATGAATTATGTAAAGAGAAGTTCAGTGTTACCTCAGATGTGTTTGTCATAAAACACATATTGGCTTTGTTTTCCTGTTCATCATGTGATGTTTCTGAGTCGTTTGAACTATCCTTAGAAGCACTCCAGGTTGCTTTCATTTCCTCTTTTTATTTTCTATCCTTGTCCTCATATCTCTTTTTTTACTTGAGATTTGGAAAGTGATCCTTGATATGTCTTTTTCACATACATTCATAGCAGAAAATTTCATCATTCTTGTCACTTCTTTTCCAATCCTTCTTCCAGCTTCCGTTTTGGTCATATTTTCCCTTGAAGTTAGGATTTTTGAAAAAGTTATTCTTCTTTTAAAATATTTTAAATCTTATGGATAATTGAGCTATCTCCTCATCACTATCAGGTGATGATTGTTCACTACTGGAACATTCTATAGAATCCTGCAATTTTCCTTTGTCTTTGTGTTTAGAAGTGGTGGTCTTAAATGCAACAGATTTTATTTTTGGTTCATCCTCCTCTTCCTTATTAACATTCAGCTCTTCTTCATACATCATCAGTTTCCCAATGAGTTCTTTTACATGTAGTTTTCTGATAAAAAATGAATATATAAAAGAGATAGAGGTTCCTCTCCATCTTTCAGGTATACATTTGATAATTCTCATGATCTGTTCCTTGGCAGCGACTTCTCCTCCAAGAGAAATAATTTTGTTTACAATCTCATTGAACCTAAGATACATGTTATAGATAGGCTCATCAGGTTTCAATTTAAAGTTATCATATTTAATAGTATAAGTATTAAGAATCATTTCATTCACACTAGAAGTTCCTTCATGTGAAACAGAAAAAGTATCCCAAATTTCATGGGAAGTTTTACAAGCAGAAATTATACTAAATTATTCATATCCTAAAGTGAAATATAAAGCATTCATGGATTTGCAATTGTTATTTCAGGTAGTTTTGTAAGGTTCATCCCATGTGATTGTATTAGTAGCAGGAATATTATATTCATCTATAATGGAAGGCATGATTTCAAAACCCATACTTTCTAAATGCATTTTCATTTTGATTTTCCATTGAGGATAGTTGGTTGCATTTAATAATGGTGGTATGTTGGTTGAAAAACCATCTAATCTATTATCCATAATAACGAAATACTTTAAAAGAGCTAGAAATTTAGAATTAATAGAAATTTACAGATATTTAAAGTACAACTAGAATCACATTTGAATAAGGTTAAATAGAGTCCTAATAAACAACATCTGATACCAAATGTTTGTTGGAGTAGATTACTCAAGAGGGGAGGGGTGAATTGAATGTCTATAAAAATTTGTGGTTAAAAGTATTCTTAAAATTTTTCACAAATAAAGTAAAATACAACCTATTTAATCAAGGTTATACTATTATGAACATTTGACTATTTAAATAACTTCTTAGAATATTGATTAATTCTCAGTAATTTTAATTTCAGGTATTAATATTACTTTTGAAGCTATTCTACCAAGGCAATACAATGATAATTTCTTTCCAAGATTAAATATCAAAGTGAATTTAGTGTATTCTGAATTCAAATAGTTAAAATAGAGAAAACTAAATTAAATAGCACAGTGGATATAAAACAAGTGGTTCAGTATCAAGACGAGACCTAATCCACTCCACTTGGTGATCACCTACCACCAAGAAGTTTATATAAATAAACTTGATCCACACCCTAGATCGGGGTTAACAACAGTACATAGGACTGTCCAGGTCACACAGGGACCTCTTCCATAGTTCTTAGTGGGTACAAATGTAATGTCCCTATTCCGGAAGCCACCCAGAGGCGCCCCATACCTGGTTGGTCACATGGTCTCAAAGGCATTTCCCCAAACGCCAGAGGCTGCCGACTAGCAGCGAGGGCCTTGGGTGTAATGGTGGGGAAGCTATACCCTCATTGGCATAGTACACAGTGGAATTAATCAAAGCATACAATAGCGGAAGCAGTAAATATCCATCAAAAATAAACAGTAGAAGACTAAAACAAGAAAAAACTAGAGCACATATGTATATATGAAATGATGCATGATACATATATCGAGGAAAACAGAAAAACGGGTCACAATGCTGGAAATACAAACATTACCAAAACAAGTAAAAATGAAAAGATAAACATTTCCTCAGCATTGCAAGCCTAATCTTAGTCTCATGCTCTCCTGCTCCAAAGAAATCAAGTACTGGAAGTCGAAGGGCGCTTTCCCTTGCCTATACCTGCAACAAAATAGTCTATTTGGGCCTAAAATCATGGCCCAAACAGGGTGTGAGACTAAATCCTAGTAGAAACCCACCCGAAGATCTCAGCCTCACAGTCAATGAGTATATGGCAGGTAATAGTACAATAAGCATTAAACAACAACACTAAATAGTAAGCAGTAAACAGGATGATATAAAATAGTGATCAATCCACAAATCAAGAAGCAGCAGTTAAGTAAATAGCTAACCAGAACAGGAACCCCTCTGGTCCTATCCATGAAGTACCGACAACCCTCTGGGAAGTGAACTCAGCATAACCCCATTGGTTTGGTCATACGAAATTATAAGACTCTCTGGGGAAGCTCGCTCGGTTAATTCCCCTTATAGTCTAGGTTAGTCAGGGACTCTCTGAGGAAGATCACGCGGTCCAACCCTCTTATAGCCCCAAGGTCTAGAAACTCTCTGAGGAAGCTCACTCGGTCAATCCTGCTATACTCTCAAGTCTATCATAGACTCTCTGAGGAAGCTTACTTGGTCAATTTCGCCTCTATCCTGGAATGGTTTAATGAAATTCAAACAAGTAAAGACTCTCTGAGGAAGCTCACTCGGTTTATCCCCTGTAGTCTATAATGTCCAAGACTCTCTGCGAAAGCTCAGTTGGTCTATCCCTTATAGTCTATAGCACCAGGTTCTCATTGTCCCATGAAATTCAGTGCATAATAATGCTATAAGGCTTCAGTACACCTACAGAGCTACTTGGCTAACTAGTCTATATCATAACAAGCATGTCAAGAACATCATTGCCAACCTACGATCACAAGGCATGGAAAACAGGTATAACGGCCAAAGGCTAACAAATCCCGAAGGTCGTAAACAGAACAAGGCATGGGAAAAACATCCATGTATAGAAATTATCCTCAAACATGATCAAATTACCTCTACCCAAGCACACAAGCAAGGCAGGAAAACAACAGGGGCAAAACAGTAAACACACAATACCCCGTTCACAGGTATTGGTGGAAATTTTCACATAAAAATCAAAGACATCGAAAGGTAAGTCACAAACCACCTACCTTGATTCTATGAGATCAATATACTTGAATCACGAGGCTTCATTCTCCTTAGAACATCATAGATCTACAAAAACACACAAAACATTCATCCCACTATATCTTGAGGAAGAGGGAAAATCATGGAATGAAACTCAAGAAGAAGGAATAGCTCACCGCTGCGGTTCCAATGCAATGAATGGCGGTCGATTCAGAAAACAGACAGCAGATCGGAGTCTTGGAGGATGTTCGCAGTCGTACGGGGTGCTCTCGATCAATGAACCTAGAGAAGAAGACGATTTTGTCGATTAGACGCGACCCCAGTCCGTTTAATGAAAAAAAGAAAGTACATGCCGTGTACTTCTGGAGTACACAGTGTGTACTAGTATTTTTTTACTCCACTTTATGTGGCCTCCACATCGCCCTTACCCACCGTGTGTGTGGCCCAGAAACGACCAGCACACGGTCTTGTGCGACATCAAAGTACACGGTGTGTACTTATAAAGTACACGACGTGTACTTTGAAAATTTCCAGATTTTCCTCTTTTCTCAAAAATGACCAGAAAAGGAAAAACATACCTGAAATGGAGATCCAGGTTCTTACAAACTTCCCCCCTTAAATAAATTCATCCTTGAATTTCCCTAGTGAGGAATAAAAGTAGAATTCTCGAACAGCTCTGGCCACTGCGATCATTCATCGGCCTCCCTCTCCTAGGTCTCATCCTGCACTTGCTTGTGCTGCCATACCACCCATACTAGAGGAACATACCAGCCATGGAGAACCTTTGTACTGCGATCGACAATCTGGATTGGATGTTCCTCAAATGACGCATTCGCTTCGAGCTAAACCTCTTCGGGTTGAAAGACATGAGACGAGTCTGAAAAGTAACACCAGAGCTGAGAAATGTGGAAGACATCATGCATTGACCAGTACCTCTGAGGTAACTGCAACTGATAGGAAACCGGCCCAACTCTCTCCAACACCTCAATAGCCAAACGTACCATGGTGAAATCTTAACCTATCTCTGAATCCTCTTGTGTCCCAACCTCGGTGCGACACGCAGGAAAACATGATCCCTGACCTCGAACTCCAGAGGTCATCTCTACTGATCAGCATAAGACTTCTGTCAAGACTGTAATGTAGCTATTCTCTATCGAATCAACTCTATCTGCTCTGAGGTATCCTGAAGAAGACAAGGTCCCAGAAAAGATACCTCTCCTGCCTCCATCCAGCAGAAATTTGATCGACATGGCCTACCGTACAAAGCCTCGTAAGGTTCAATCTGAATAGTCACCTGAAAACTGTTGTTATAGGAAAACTCCACAAGAGGAATATTCTTCTACCAAGAACCTCCAAAGTCTAGAATACAATCTCAGAGCATATCCTCAAGCACCTGGATCGTACGCTCGGACTGGCCATCTATTTGGGGATGGTATTCTATACTCTAAAGTACCTATGTACCCAAAGCCTTCTGAAGCCCCTGCCAAAACAGAGAAGTAAAGCGTGCATCCCTTTCTGAAATAATGGAGTGTGGAACTCCATGCAGACGTACAGTGTCTCGGATGTAAAACCTCCCCAGATCATCATCCCCGAAGGTCTTATTGATCGGAAATAAGTGAGAAACCTTCGTAAGCCATTTGAAGACAACCCAAACAGAATCACTCCCTCAAGGTGACCTCGGTAACTCGGTCACGAAATCCATTGCGACATCGTTCCACTTCCACTCAGGAATGGGTAACTGCTGAAAAATCCATGCCGGTCACTGATGCTCTGCTTTCACATACTGACAAGTGGAACACCTCATGATGAACCCAGCCACATCTCTCTTCATACCTGGCCACCAGTACTGGCGGTGTAGATCACGATTCATCTTGGTGACACCAGGATGAACTGCCAAAACTAAAGAATGAAAATCCCACATCAGTTCCTCGCGTATGTCTAATGGCACCCAAACGCATCCCTGTAAACTCATGATCTCATCCTAACCCATTGTCTATCTAGGAAGATGTTCCTCTCCTGACACACTCTCCCGTAGGACTAGGCCTTCTGAGTCTGATAGTTTCCTCATCCATACCCGATCAAGAAGGGTAGAGGTAACAAGTACAGAAGATAGAAATGTCTTCCCCTGTTTGTCATGAACCTCAAAATGCATCTCAAAGAACAAATCCATAAGCTGCCACTCACTACTGGCCTCCTGAACTACCTGAATCTGAGTTCTCCTGCTCAACGCATCACCCACTACGTTGCCCTTTCCCGGCTTATAGGCAAGCTCAATGTCGAAGGACTAAAGATACTCGACCCACCTGCGCTGTCTCAGATTCAGATCATGCTGAGTGAAGATGTACTTCAGACTCTTTTGGTTGGTGAAATCCATAAAGTGCTCTCCCATAAGGTAATGTCTCCAACAGCGTAAGGCATGAACAACAGCTTCCAACTCCAGATCGTGTGTCGGGTAGTTCCTTTCGTGTGGCCTCAATTTCTAAGACTCGTACTCAATGACTCCATCTCCCTGTATAAGCACAGCTCCCAGGAAAACTCCGCAACTTAAAGACATACTTCGGCTGCTCCCAGGAAACTACAACTCTCACTTTCTATGGGTATACTGATACTCCTGTCTCTGAGATAACGTGAACCATGAAGTGAATCTGATCCATCCAAAAGTGGAATTTCGAGATCTTAGCATATAACTAATTCTCTCTCAGTGTACTGAAAATGATATCAAGATGGGTAGCATGGTCGTGTCGAGTGTGAGAGTACACCAAGATGTCATCCATAAAACCACTATGAAGGAATCCAAGTATGGATGGAACACTCGGTTCATCAGTTCCATAAAAGCTGCTGGTGCATTCGTGAGACCGAATGGCGTGACCGTATACTCGTACAGACCATACCTGCTCATGAAATCTATAGGAGGTATATCATATGGTCTAACGCACAACTGATGATTAAATGACCTCAAATCGATCTTAGAGAACACCCGGGATCCTCGAAGCTGATCAAAGAGGTCATTGATCCTTGGAAAAGTATATCGGTTCTTGACCATCAATTGGTTCAACATCCGATAATCCACGTAAAGCCTAATGGTGTCGTCTGCCTTCTTCGCAAACAAGACAGGCGAACCCCAAAGAGAAGTACTAGGTTGGATGAAACCCTTTGTCTGCAACTCCTCCAACCGCATCTTGATATCCTACAACTCAGGTGTATCCATCCTATAAAGAGGAATGGACATCGGTGCCACTCTTGGCACGAGCTCAATCAAGAAGTCTACCTCACGCTCTGGAGGAAAAACTGAAAAGTCCTCTGGAAATACATCCCTGAAACGATCCACCACTGGAGGAAAGTCTAACTGCGAAGTCCCCTGGTCATCCAGATAAAGAATGGAAATCTAGGCTATAACTCCTCCTATACCATGATGCTCTAGTCCATATTTACCCACCTGGACATCCCACTCGCCTCTATGAAGAAAAGACCCACCCTCTAGTGATACAAAACTCACCCTGTGGTGATAGAAATCAATAACTTCCTGGAAGGGAACTAACTAGTCCATAATGAGAATGACATCATAGCCATTCATCTCTAGGACATAGAGGTCCCATAAGAATTGACACCCTACAACCTCAAGAGGGCACTCTCTGCACTGACGTATGCTAGTTTTCCTCATTCCCAATGGTGTGTCAAGAGTCAACTTGTCAGCAGATGAAAAGATACAGATCCCAAGGCTTTCCACAACAACAACATAGATAAAGCTATGTGAAGCACCAATATCGAAAAGAGATAAAGATAAAACTGAGGCTACTAAGATCGTACCTCAAAATGTGGAAGGTCTGGGATCCTGCTCATGATAGGTCTGATCCACAATGAATGTTTGGCCTAAACCGTGGCCATGCGCCCCTGGCTGACCACTCTGAGATGATCCACTCTGTTGTCACTGGTAACCTGGTGACCGACCACCACGGCCTCGACCTCCACCTTGGCCCGAACGTCTGGAAGAACTCCAATTCCTAGACTAGTGAGAAACTGGTGATACATTCCATAAACACGGGGTCATAGGAGAACTCCTACCACCAGCTATAGGTGAGATGATCTGACAAAAACGCTGAAGATATCCCATATTGTCGCAAGATTGGCACTCCATCAGGTCTCTCTGGTAATGAGGCCTAGTATGCCCACTTCTACCACACTGGTATCATACAATCTGGCTTCCCAAAGATACATCCTGCATACTCTAATCTCATCGAGTAGACTCTTGGCGGTGCTTCCTGCTATCAGCAGGAGGAACACCGACTCTAGATGTTTAACCGCCCTGGCCCACTGCTCTAGAATCCCTCAGATTCCGCTCAGTGATCAGCGCCTGGTTAACTATAGATGATATCGAATTCAACCTGAAGATATTCACCTGGTAATGGATCTCCTGCCTAAGACCATCCTCAAACTTACTAGCAAGGAACAACTCATCACCTGCTGGAATCGGCGTGAAGCGCAGTAGCTCGGTAACGCGAGACGAGTACTCCATAATAGAAAGAGTACCCTGCTCCAGACTCATAAAATCCCAGGCTCGATCGGCCCTCAAGGTCTCTAAGTAGAATTAATCATATAAGATGCACTGAAACTCATCCCAAGTCATACTCTACAGGTGCCCTGACTATGAGATCACCTCCCACCACCACTTGGCGGTGTCTTGAAACATATAATTAGAAAACTTTACCCTTTTCTCTAGAAGTATCTAAAGATGCTTCAAGATCGCCAGCGTGGCTTCTATCCACGACTCTACAGCCCGAGATCCTCCCTCCCCTGAGAAAGTAGGAGGATACTGCTGCTGTAAAACCCGCGTCAACTCAACCATCGACGGGGCAGGAGGTGACGCTCCCTGGATGGTCTTCATCATCCTCAGGAAGTCCTCCCTAAACTGTGCATCGACGCCCACAACGGGTATAACTACTAGTTCCAAGGCCGGCACAGCAGGAGGATCTGCAGGAGGTCCCTGATCGGCCATATCTAGTGTTTGATCACCATCTGACAGCTGACGTACAACCGGAGGATGTCTCAGTGGATTAACTCTAAAAGATCAAAGCACACCTTAGATCTGGATGATCAAGGACTGAGAACACAGGAGTACAAGATGGGAATAAGAGAAATAAACATTCAAGTTTTACCAAACAAGACTACACGGAATGTATAAAAACTACACGGTGCGTTCCATAAATCCATACACATGGGCATGTACTTCCGCCACAGCTGGTCCTGTAACACCCCACACACACACTGTGTGTTTTCCCCACACACTGTGTGTACTTGAACTCTATTATCTTTCTTGAGTCTCCTCACACGGCTATCCCACACTGTTATCTTAATCCTAGACTACACATCATGTTAGAGAAGCACACGGTATGTACTAGACAAGGTTCTGATGACCCATGTTGTTAGTTACATGGCCGGCTACACGGCTGACCCTTACACGGCATGTTCCGAATAAACACGGCGTGTATAGGAGAAGATATCACCGACCCTTGTTGTTCGTGACACGGCCAGGTACATAGAACAAGGCTACATGGCGTGTTCGTATCAAACATGGCGTTTACTACATGAGCTTCCCCGACCCGTGTTGTTAGTGACACGACCGGGTACATGGTTCACTACTACACGACTTGTATACATGAAGAACACAGTGTGTATTCTGGGTTTTTTGGGGTAGTAGCTCAGAAACTACACCAAAGCCTAGAAAACACTGAAAACAAGCATGGAGGTGCCAAATTCTGATCCGTGAGGGCCCATACATCCCACGAATCAAAGTTTGGCATCTTATATAAGTCATATACATGAGAAACAAGTCAATGATCCACCAAGTTCCGATTCAGGTGGGCCCATAACCCACAGTTTAGAGGATTGAAACCTCCCACTGATACCACTTTGTAACATCCCAGTTCCGGAATCCACCCAGAGGCGCCCCGTACCTGGTTAGTCACATGGCCTCAAACACATTTCCCCAAACATCAGAGGCTGCCGACTAACAGTGAGGGCCTTGGGTTTGATGGTGGGGAAATTTTTCCCTCATTGGCAGAGTACACAATGGAAGTAAACAAAGCATACAATAGCAGAAGCAGTAAATATCCATAAAAAATAAACAGTGGAAGACTAAAAGAAGAAACAACTAAAGAACATATGTATATATGAAATGATGCATGATACATATATCTAGGAAAATAGAAAAATAGGTCACAATGCTGTAAATACAAACAGTACCAAAACAAGTACAAAAGAAAAGATAAATAGCTCCACATCATCGCAAGTCTAAGCTTGGTCCAATGCTCTCCTTCTCCAAAGCAATCAAGTACCAAAAGTCGAAGGGAACATTCCCTTGTCTATACCTGCAACAACATAGTCTGTTTAAGCACCAAATCATGGCCCAAACAGGGTGTGAGACTAAATCCCAGTAGGCAACCACCCGAAGATCTGTGCCTCACAGTCAGTGTGTATATGGCAGGTAATAGTAGAGTAAGCAGTAAACAACAACAGTAAATAGTATGCAGTAAAGAGGATGATATACAACTATGATCAATCCACAAATCAACAAGATGTAGTGAAGTAAATAGCTAACCACAATAGGAACCCCTCTAGTCATATCCAAGAAGTTCCAACAATCCTCTGGGTAGTGCACTCAACCTAACCCCTCTGTTTTTTGTCATAAGAAATTATTAGACTCTCTCGGGAAGCTCGCTCAGTCAATTCCCCTTATAGTCTAGGGTAGTCTGGGACTCTCTGAGAGAGATCATGCGGTATAACCCTCTTATATCCCCAAGGTCTAGAAACTCTCTAAGTAATCTCACTCGGTCGATCCTCCTATAGTCTCAGGTCTATCACAGACTCTCTAAGGAAGATCGCTCAGTCAATTCCTCCTCTATCCTGGAATGGTTTAAAGAAATTCAAACAAGTAAAGACTCTCTGAGGAAGCTCACTTGGTCTACCCTCCTGAGGTCTATAATATCCAAGACTCTCTGGGAAGATCACTCGGTCTATCCCCTGTAGTCTATACTATCAAAGACTCTCAAGGAAAGCTCACTCGGTCTATCACTTATAGTCTATAGCACCAGGTTCTCACGGTACTCTACCAGTCAGGGCATAATAATTCTATAAGGCTAAAGTACACCCACATAGCTACTTGGCTAACCAGTCTATAGCATAACAAGCTTGTCAAGAGCATCATTTCCATCCTACGATCGCAATGCATGGAAAACAGGTATAACGGCCAAAGGCTAACAAAACCCGAAGTTCGTAAACAGAACAAGGCATGGGAAAAACATCCAAGCATAGAAATTATCCTCATACACGATCAAATTACCTCTACACAAGAACACAATCAAGGCAGGAAAACAACAGGGGTGAAACGGTAAACATGCAATACCCCGTTCACAGGTATTGGTGGAAATTTGCACATAAAACTCAATGACTTCAAATGGTAAGGCACAAAGAACCTACCTTGATGTTAGTAGATCAATATACTTGAACCAAGAGGCTTGATAATCCTTAAAACATCGTATATCTACGAAAATGCACAAAACTTTCAACCCATGATATGTTGAGGAAGAGGGAAAATCATGGAATGAAACTCAAGAAGAAGGAAGATCTCACCGCTACATTTCTAACATAATTGACGGTGGTTGATTCCGCAAATAGACGAATGCTCAAGGGCTCGAAGGATGTTTGCGGCCGTACGGGATGCTCTTGGTTGAATAACATAGAGAAGAAGACGATTATGTCGATTAGACGGGACCCCGGTCCGTTTAATGAAAAAATGAAAGTACACTGTGTGTACTTCTGGATTACACGACATGTACTAGGCTTTTCTGTACTCCGCTTTATGTGGCCTCCACATCGCCCCTACACATCGAGTGTGTGGCCCAGACATGGCCAGCACACGGCCTTGATTGGAATCGAAGTACATGGAGTGTACTTATAAAGTACATAACGTGTAATTTGAAACATTCTATATTTTCCTCTTTTCTCAAAAAAGACCAGAACAGAAAAAACATAGCTGAAATGAAGATCCAAGTTCTTACAACAAACAACCGGGACACACAGGGACCTCTTCCACACTTATCTATTGGTATACACAAGTGTAAAAGATGTTTGAGAAAGGATATCTTGTATCCTTCAGTTTAGTGCAGGAGACAGAGTGTGTTGTTATACAGATACACACACTGCTTGAAAACTAATAAAATAATACACAATAGAGAAGAAATGATAAGATAAGTTTAGAAGTGAACTGAATGTTAGTATTTGCATCTCTGGACTTATGGGATGAAGTAGATGCATGAATCAAGTCCTCGTATCGTAAACAGAGAGTCACAGAATAGAAATATTGGCATGTATCCTTCGTGATGATCGATAGTGCGAAGATTTCCTCAATTTTTGGATTCAAGTATGCTTCGTGTGTTCTTCAGCAGTGTCGAGTTTCATGTGATAATACTTTACTAAAAAATACTCTAAATGTGTTCTTCATTGTCGTGCTCACACCTGCTTGTTTCTCTTTCATGTGTATATTGTTTCTGGGCCGCACTACTTCTTTTATCTTAGAGTGCATGTGTTGGTGCCGAAATGTTACATGGATTCTACACCTTATACCTCATAATGTCAGGTGACATGTCTATAATGAAACATTAATAATGTCATTGCATTTAAAATATTCAAATATGACCGTTAGATATTAAATTGAAAACGATAAAATAGTTTAAGAAACGGTGTCACAGTATGTCATGGAAACAGTGTTTCCTTCACACGGTGCCTCGATTAGTCACTGTGTCTTGTGGTCATGGTGTCTGGTTCACAGTGTATGCTTGTTCACGGTGTCTTCTTGTTCATGATGTTTCATGGTTATGGTGTCTGGATGTCACAGTGTCTGATTGTTCACGGTGTCACATGGTTACGGTGTTTGGATGTAATTTTCCAGAAAAACATATCTGGTGGAAGACTCACAGTGTCTCAGACTTAGCCAATTAACTGTATTCATACTTAAGCAATGATGATCATAGAATGGATTAGACTTAATCATTGGTCAAATAAATTATTATAAAAGTAAATCAAAGATAGTAAACAGTAATTAAACTGAATGTATAACAATTAAGATCTTGAATGGCTCTACTTAAAGCATAAGGATACTAAACGATGATACACATAATTTGAGATAATTTACATAGGATTAACAAGGTTGAATATGATTTTTGATCACTAAAAAATTATTAATACATGAGGAGTCTAACACATTCACTTCAGTTGGTTATTTAGTATGAAATTTTTATGTATCTATAGCTTATTACTCATTATATACCATGTAGTATCACATGATTTATCTATAATATGACCTCTATATAATAAATATTTGAGGGTTCTTTTCATCTCTAATATCCCACACATAAATTTATTAGATATTTATTGGGTCTAGGAGATAAGTATGTAGAAAATATATTATATGGTATATATACCTTTCATGACATTCCAACAATAGTGAATTTATAAATTGTATAATGTCAGTAATTTCCATTTTAATATATTCAATTATATATGTTTAAAAATGAATTTTTAGAAAAATAATTACAAATAATCCAATGAATTTATGGACAAAATAGAGTGGTATTATATCCAATTTTTAAATTTAATATTGGGAGAAAGGTATTTCAAAATGTTTGATTTATTTATTTAAATACCCTTATAGATTAATGCTAGAGTATAAAACAATTAACATATTTCGTGTAAGGAAAGAATATTCTCCAAAAAATCCTATGAAAATGAAACATAATGTATTTAAATCTCTATATTAATTTTAAATCATCTTATAAGTTCGAATAATAAATACCAATTGGTTGGTAATCCATATATGGGGAAACTAGTTCTTATAATATTTTTACTATGGATTGTCCATATCTAGATAAAGGAAAGGATATATGAGTTTCCAAGAATATTTTTAATTATATCTAGACGTCCTCATAACTTGATATTGGATATTCTTGGTCTCTAGTTGAATCAAATTGGATGTATTATTGAGGAGGATATTAGGAATTTACACTATTCATGGTGTCTAGTTTATCTTACATCTTGTATTAACGGGTGGAATGACCTGGCTTCTACAGGTTTACCCATGTGAAATATCCCCCAATGAGGGACGTGTCACTCATCATTTTTCATGTACATTGGGTATCCCTTCTTATGGGAAGTTTTAGACATGTTTGGTGGGATATCCCATCAAAGATAGATGTGTCAAACATGGATGTTTTTCATTCATTCTAGTATACATCAAAAGTAAGTAGAGTTGGTCTCTAAAGACTCGATAGTTATGTTGTGATTCTGTAATATTGTCTTTAATTATATTAATTATGTTTAATTTCATGGAATGAACTTGTATATCATATATAAATATATTACAGATAATTAGTGTTATCATAATAGGTTTCGTACTGACACCCTACTCAAGAATCTTGGTGCACGTATAGATTTTATAAATAAGGATTTATTGAAGGGAAAAGGACATGTGGTGGTAATATGAGAGGGAATATTAAGAGGGTGATGGAATGGTTTGATTGACAAAATACTGGGTGCCTCATGATATTTTTAGCTACATTTTATCATTTTTTTAGTGTGACTGACGTGACATTTTGTTATTTCATGGTTTTATATTTTATGTACATGAAGCTACTCTGATGACTTATTTATTCATTATTTTTTTAAAAAAAATTATGGATTTAATTATGTAATTTGATTTTACCTAATACCGAGGGCATAGTCTACCCATTATGACCCACATGGAAATAACCACTTGTCAACAACCTCTTTTTTATGGGAAGGTGTGCATGATTTTGTTATGGAACTCTATCTTAGACCCCCTGATTCGGGTCATGGTATTATAAAAGGGAAGCCTATTCCTATAATTTATATTCCATGGAATCATGGATAGTTTTAGGATGAATATTTATAGTGGAAGATAGATAATAAAGATCAGTCTATAGTGATGTTTGATTCATATGAATAGAGACACTTCTCATGGAGAACAAGTCCCTAATGGGTGGGGGAATATAATGATATCAGTTTTATTTAGGGGTGGTATAAATTAATTTAATACTTAAGTATTTTTTTTCCACGAATAAAGGATTTATTTGGATGATTTAAAAGTTTTTCTAGTTTGTATATGAGTGTTTTAGTGGCCTTTTTGAAGGTTCACACTTTGGGAACAATTTTCTAAATCCAAGATAATTATCTAAGAAACTGTTATGCTAATGGTAGAAAAACCTGAGATGGATGAATGGTAAGGAACAAAGATTATCAAAATATTTGGCCTCACCCAACAAACCATGTAACTTTTCATATTTTCCAAAATCATCAATGGTGAATGGTATGAAAAATGGTTTAAAAAAACTGTGCGGTTTTCCCTGGAGAGGTAGCATGCATCACATAATTGATGTATGGTTTTTGAAAACTTATAAACTAACCATATCTTCCTGATTTAATTATACAAAAATTAAGTTTTAATGGACATTAATAACATTTATTCACTCATTATTCATCCTATATGAATCACTATAGAATCTTGAGACTCCATAGGCCTTCACTGTGATTTTCATCCCTTCTAAACATGAATATAGAGGATCCAAGGGTTTTTGATGATCTATAATTATGGTATGTGACCAAAATTCTTCAATTATTTATTTTTATCATAGATTTAACTCTTTTATATTAAAAAAAAATAAAAAATCATTATTTTAATAGACACATTGATTCTGATTCCATCTAACAAGGGATTTTTTGGTTTTTGATAGAATCAACACCCAAATATTTGGTTTTGGAATGTTGTGCATAATTTGGGAATTGAACATTGTTTTTTGTGGGTCATATATGGTATGAATAATTTATAATTCATTTTATGTCTGTATTCTCTTTACCCTTCATCCTAATTTCAATGTTGTGGTGGTTTTAGATGGTTTTCGGTCTTCGTGCAGTTTTTTTGGTCTTAGACACTAACCATTTCCATCAAAACATTATTGTACCTATGGTAAGTGGTCCCTATCATTAGTGCATGTTTGTAGTATATTTTGAGAAATATATTTTGGTGTGAATATTTATCCGCATGAGACCTATGATTTATGATCAGTCATAGTTTTTTTCACATGTGTAACTCGTGAGGCTTATTCCTGATGCTTGATTGCATGTGGTTTGTGTGTGTGTGTGTATCCTATGAGACCAATGATAATTTTTTGATGAAATAGGATTTATATAGTTATGAATCATTCTTAATATAATTCTAAATTTATATTTCATCATTTATCTATATGTGGCATTTGATATCTTCTTCAGATTGGGACATGTGAATTATACCCTTGCGAGGGTTGTGTCATACATCAGTTAGAATATAAAGGGAATATGACTTCTAATGGGATTTGAAAAACATATTTTGTTGTCCATACCATCAATGGGGGATTTTTCAAACTTTAATGGTTGTCTTTCCCATCGGAAGAAAGTCAAATTAGGTGGTGTCGGTCTAAAAGGACCCAACACATATGTTGTTCTTGTCTAATTCATTCATTTCTTATCTGTATTCTGTTTACTTTCATGGAATACATTTTTACATCTTATAAAGTTTTTTAATAACTCATGGTTTTATCCTTCTGGGTTTAGTGCTCACATAATACATAATCATGTTGGTATGCATGTAGATTTTTTGACCATGGATATGGTAATTGGAAAGGTCCCAATATCGGGAAGTTGGGTAGGATCACTAGAAGGTTGTTATAATGGAAGGATCAAAATTGGTATTTATTCCCAATTCTGTTTTGTTTTTTCATTTTTTTTATTTTTTTGAGTATGTGCCTAATGTTCTATATTATTATTGCATGGATTGTTTCTTTATGTTTATGCACCTACTCGAATGATTTATTTACTCTGTATTCGTTTACACATTCATCATCACTTTAATTATGTATTATCATATTTACCAAATTCGGAGTGAATAATTTATCCTTAATGTCCCTCTTCTCCCTCACAATTAGTTAAAAAACTTATGTGTACATTGAAGGCTACATGGGGTCATGAAACAATCCATCAATAACATAATGATTTGGGTCGAGGTGTTACGAAATCTTATCAGAGCTTATACATATCCAATAGTGTAAAGGCCCTTGCTAGTTTTTAGGTGTGGGGTCCAAAAGGATTGAATTTTCCTTTAAAAGGACATGGGGGTGTAATAACTATTGATAAGTGAGACATAAAAAGTGTAAATGTTACTACCTATGTAAATAATGTGCACCGTTATTTTTAGGAGTATGTCTGATTATAACTCCATAGTTAAGCATGCATGGCCCAGAGGAGTATTTGGATGAGTGAATTCATAAGAATTTTCTAGGGTGTGTTTTAGTGAGAAAAAATCACATTCAAAGTACATGTGTTGCCCTATGGGGAGAGTCATTAGTCTAATAAGTCACCCTATAGAATAATTGTCAGTTGTTTGTTAGGATGGAAACCAAGGTATTAAAAGAGACCCATGGGGTCAGATTAATAAGTTAATTAACAAAATAGGTTGGGTCATTACATGAAGATCATAAATTTATCCTCTATTTAACATAATTAAATTTCTAAAAAATATATTTTTTTATATTGAAAATTTTAATATAGTGAAAATCGGTTCTGTTTAAAAAATGATTTTTTTATCATCAAGTGTTGTCAATTTTATATACTAATTATCACCAATTGAATTATAGTGATTATATTTATACATAGGTTAAAAATAATATTATTTTTATTATTTTATAAGAAAATAATTTACTTGAATAGATGAAGATTACACAATATTAATTAATAAATTCCTTAAAAATAAAATTTTTACCATTATCATGGTTATTATCATTAATATTATAAATCATACTTTTATTACCAAGAATTAAATTTAACTCTCTATACATTTTGAATAAAGGATCTAAAATATGAAATCCATTTTGTATTATTTAATTTTTACATGTTATGAAAATTGATATTTATTATAAGGGAATAAAACATTTTCATTGAGTAATGTATTATATAATATTATGAAAAATTAAATAGTGGTTTGATTCTATAAGATAAAAATCATGTAGATATTCTACTAATGAGTCTAGGGATGCATGGAGGATTATGGTAAAGCCTATATCATATCACCTATAGGTGGAAAAATCTAGTCATGGAGGTTTCCTTAATCAGATGATAGTGAATTATTCCTTTACATATAATGTGTATGAGTCTCCCTTAGAATACCCTATGGTAGATCTATTACCCTATCATGTTTCCTATAATGATTCTTCTAAAGGATGGATGGTGGAAAATCACCATTATATAATGTTTTAAGGGAAGCTATTTATACTAGTGGTGATATGAGAGGTGGTACCTAGTGAGTTTCATAACTCCCCATTAGATTTTTAACCAATTATTTTTGTGATGTATCATTCTTTGAGGAGTATATTTTAGTGCATGGTAATGAATTTCTTGATAAAGGATTTCATGTCATGGTATTTGTTCTAACATAGAGTGAATAATGAAAATATTTTTCCAACATGTTTTTTATCCATTATTGGTTCCCTCATAAAAATGTAAGGATATATCAATAGATTTTGTTACATTTTTTCCATGTTCTTAGTGAGTATGTGATTCTATTTGGCTGATTCTACACTAGTTCATAATGTACGATCATTTCATATTGATTAGTGGTTTAATTTTGGAGGATATTTTAGTGTTTGTAAATAATGAAATGGTTCTAGGGAATCACAAGGTTCTACCAATTATCATCTCTTATTGAAATCTTCATTTCACCTCTAGGTCATGGAAGATTCTATAGCATTATTTTATATATAGTTTTCCCCTAGAAATTATTTTCATCATTTTACATATGGTAAAACTATGTAGATGAACAATAAATAATAATACCTATTGTGTACATAAATTCTTTATTTTTGGATTAGTTGGTGTTATATTTTCCATTAATTGAGTATTATAATAAAACTTTCTATCATAATTCCATTGGTATGTCTCTATTAATAGAATTAAATGGGAAACCATAATGATCATTCTTATCTAAGACTATGTTTTGGGATCCATTTATTTATGGGAAATGTTTGGTGCATATCCAGATTAATGGTGTTCATGTTAAACATTAGTGAATAAAATATTCTTGGGATAACTATAAGTAATATACTTATTAGAGGAGTATATAATTAATGTTTTGGATTAGTGATGATGTATTTAAGAAATATTAAAACTATCATGGATAAAAGATATTTAATATAAGGAGTATGATTTCCCCTCAATTAATAATACCTAAAAAATTGTTGGTGTATGTGTGAGACATGTCATATAGATTATAACATTATCCATATATAGGTTAAATTCATTATATTTTTCATGTGGTCTAGCTCTGATGATTTCTTCATGTTGATTATCATTTAATATTTTGGGTAATTTTGATATTTATGATGATTTATCATTTATATATTATCCTGTGGAGATTCAGGATCAGCAAAATAAGTTTATGTGTTGGAACTTATTTCCTTTAGTTTTAATTTATCTAGAAATGTGATTTGGGAGGAGTATTTATAGGAATGTTAGTCATGAATACTTGATTAGTATTCTAATATGTATTTAACTTTTTTTATTCTATGGTTGAATTTCTATTCATTTGAATGATGTTTTTACCTTTTGAGATAAATTTTGATTTGGTGGTTTTGAGATTCCAATTTATGAGGAATTTATTCTGATTTATTTGTTATAATTTTTTGTTCTCATTTTACGATTTTTATTTAATTAGAAGGATGAGTGTTTCTTAATATATATCAAATATTAATTCTATGATTATCTATGGTCTTTTTCATTTTTATCCTTTTTCGAGTTTTTTTAGAAATTATAGAGGTGTATGGATGGAAAAATATGAGAAAGAAGAGTTTTTTTGTGGAAACATGCATAGGAGATATCCCTATGCCATGTTGAATCTTAATTCATATTATGGTATAGTTTTAGTCATGGAATGTTGGGTCTTTTTCTATGTTTTAGTGTCTTGTTTTTTAATTCTTATTTTATTAAATGAAATACCATGGTGTGGCATCAATTTCTTGGTGGTAACTGTTTTTGTAGTTATGGTCCTTTAGTTATATCTTTTTGATCCATGTTTATGGTTGAAATGGTTTTTTTTTGTGTCTTGATGCATTATATCCTGTCCAAGGGAACAATATTCCTTTATGGAGTCATATAGGTTGTATGGAAACGAAGAAGGTGGTTGGTTCTATGAAAATATTCTCTGATATTTGTGGTTTGAGTCTAGGAAGAAGGTCTAAAATATCATGATTATAGTCATTATTCCAATGAAGTAGTCAACTATGTTTTCAAAAGGGTGAAATGGTTGGTGATAAAAGAGGTGATGAAGCCATTTTAAATTCATCATTCATTTTAGCCTCTAATAATCCATTGAACCAATGAGGATCATTATCATATAACCATAATTCTAATGATTTATCTAATGAATTTCCCTTCACATGAAAAATATATTGTGATCCAACATTTCATTCCCTTTCTTTATTTGAACTTCTATTATGTATGACTTCTAATTAGGAAATGGATGATTTCATGATTCATTTATTATAGTATACAGGTAATATTTTAATGGGGGGTAATATGTCCTGTTTTATTCAAGGTTTCTCATAGAATATTTTTTGGTGTCGATCATCACTTTATTCTGATTCATTTTCTATGATTGTTGAATCATAAATTGATATTGGGAATTTAAAATTATAGATTTTATTTTATGTTAAATATTGAAATATCATTCCATTGTTCTCCCTTAGGTAAAGAGTTATAAGAAAAATAATGAACATAATAAATTGATTGAGAAATTATAGTTTGGTATATGATATGGGAATCTTTTTCATTCTTCATTATTTAAGAGAGAAAAAAAATTAGAGATAGATTAAGGGTTGAGAATCATATATTAGGAATTATTTTTTTCCTAGTTTAGAATATTTGAGACTAAAATATATTTTCAAGGATGTATCCTAATGCAAATAGGTGGTATTTTTATATTTTTATAATGTGTATAAATGGTATAATATTACTTGGTTGTGCTGTAGTTAATGTCCATTCACCATGAATTTCATCGAGGCCTAATTTTCTTAATCTTGAACAATAAAAAAATAGAAAAAATTGGTATAATTAAATAAACATCCCATAATCATTGAATAATAACTAGGTAATTTGTATAGCTTAAATTTAATTAAAATACTCAATGAAATTAATAAGGTGGAAGTTTTGGATATGAAATATATCTGATTTTTCCTCATAGTGTATGGGTTTCTCATAGGAAACAAGTCAAAGATCCTATAACTCATTCAAATTGATTAGTAACAACTTACATACTGTTTCCCAAAAAAAATTGGGTTCCCTAAAATTTAAATTTTTTTATATATCAGTTGTTAAATAAAAATTAATAAATAAATAAATAACTATTTTATATTAAAAAATCCCAATGACTTTCTCTGAGGATTCTAAATAAGAAAAAATTTCTTCTCATAACTTTTAAAACAATCATTTCATGTCATCTTAATATTCCATTCATGCACTATTTTGTCTCTCATACATTATTATTTTCCAAATATATTAGTTTATGTTGATGACCAATAAATATTTTATGCATAATCTAATCTTTATTCACATGGGTCTCTACTGTTAAATTATAACAATCATTATGAAAATCATCTACCATGGAATATGGGGTTCCAATCCTTTGAAGGATTTTTTATTTTAGGAACCCAGTAATAGTATGTTAATAATTCATCCTTTTGGGTTTAACCTATATCCACCTAAAAGAATTCATGTACTAGAAGATTATTTGTATATCCACTATAAAGAAAGAATATTCCTATGACATACAGTGTCGTCACGAGTTCTGAAAATCATTGGAAATTTGAGGCATTTTATTCATAGGATTTTCTAGGGGATAATATTAATTTCTCTTATAACATAATCCTAGATAATTTATCTGACCCCTCTATCATTCCCAAAATAGGGTTTTTACCATAGTAAAGGAGTTTTGTGGAAATTAGAGCCTTTAAAATTTTTATGAAATATTTAGTAATATAATTAATTAAAAATTAATTTATTATCAATGTTCATTCAGTGATATATTTGAAATGGATAATCATACAAAGATTTATTATTTGTGGTTGATTAAATAATGGGTGGTTTTTTCTAGCTGAGGCCTAACCTCATGTTGAGTGCTAGGGCCTGTCCAAGTCCTTGTTATATATTTTTTTCTTTTCCTTCATTTTATTTTCCCCTATTTCCTTTTTTGTTACCCCCTTTTTCAAATTTTGAATCTCACTGAATCCACCAAGGAATCTTCTCTTATATTTTTTTGTGAGATAAAAGTGATATGGAGGGAGATAAGGATGGGGCGGGAGGTGTCATCATGGTACTCAGGAGGAGAAAGATCGTCGTGTGGTAGGTCTAGACCCTGAATCAGATTAGGGCTTCAGAAGTCAATGACCAGAGGTAGGATAATTTTATGTTATTCATTTTGAATCCCCATTAATATTTTTTTATGTTTTTAAATCTATTTAAGGGTTTCAAAGGACCTCTATGGGGTTTATTAGTGGCTTTGGGGAGAAATCTATGGTTTTGAGGTGATTCGGGGGATTCCTATTTAGTGAAACGCATGTACAAGGTATGTTTTTTAGAGAAAATAGACTATTTGTTTTTTCTATTAGGGTAATGTTTTCAAATAAATTACATGTAATTTGGGTACACACAATGTAGTGGGTTTGGGGGTGTGGGTGAGTAAATTTCTAGACACCCCATTTGGGGGTAATTGGTTATGTAGGGTACACAACTAGTCCACATGTGGGGTGTATGTCATGTAGGAATACATGCCTTGGTAGAGTACATGTCCAAATAGATGGGTAGGTACCTGGTGGGGGGATACATATCATGTATAGGTAGTATAAGAAATGTACATGAGCGCTCTACATGCCTAGTTTGGATAAGGTGCAAGGGTTGGTAGCCATATGGCAGAACATGAATGTACCTAGAGGGGTAAGAGTGAAATCCAAGGAGCATAATCCAAGGAATTCCACAATAAGGAACCTACCAAGTCCAAGGTGATCGACCAAGGTAAAATAGGGATAGGTAAGGAGAGGGCTCTATGAGCTATCACCAGGGCACCTACTAGTCAAACATGGATTTAAGGAGTGTATCCAAGTTACCTTGTAATAATGTAAAAGTACCATGTGGTAGTATACCAGACATCCAAGGAATAAGAAAAAACCAGATTCTAGGTGGGTTTCAACCTAAACAAACCACATCCTTGAATCAGAATGGGGTTCCCAATACCCAAGGTACTCTCCTCTCAGAATCCAAGATGAGATCGAGTCAGTCGATTCCTATTTGATATTGTAATCATGTAATTATTCATTAGGTTCAAGCCCGGTCTTCCATTAATGTGGACAGGCCAAGTAGTGTTGCAACCATTTAATCAAGTTTCAATTAACCATTTAGGAAAATTCAATTATAAAGCTTCACTCTGCTACCTTCCATCAATATGGAAGGGCTACTACAGACATGTATCCTTTATTCAATCTCATTTAATAAGGTCAAGTTATATACTTGGTATATTTTCCATTTCACATTTCACATTTAATAATAAATTTGAATCACTTACCTTAGGGGGGTCAATTGGTGAGGTTACATGATACTTTCCATTATTAAATTGTCATTAAAAACAATCCATTTATTATAGAAAGGCTTACCTTTATAAATTTTAAGTTATGTCACACCCAAACGGTGGCTCAAACATGTTGAAACACTAAAACCCAAATATTTCATAACCTTCTACATGGAGATGATTTAGTTGCGGGTTTAACTGCTAACAACAAATCACATATTTGGAAAGAGCATAACCATACGATTCTAACAAGTGTAATCATGTCTTGTAAATTTAAGAAATGACTTCCGATGGAATCGGTGGGCCCGACACGAATATTCCAAAATCAAAACACTTTACAGATTAGTTATAGGACACCCAAATTTGGATTGTATGACTCTCCCCCTCTAGTATTATCCCTTGATTTACCTCGAATTAGAGTAGATCTAAGAAAAGGTGAAAAATTCTCACATGACGATATCTAGGTCGAGAGTAAGAGAGAAGAATAATGACTGAAGAAGACTCGAGAACTTACTATTGTGCATCCAAAATGATGAATGAAAACTCAATCATATGTCAAATGAAGGAGATCACATAATCCCTAGATTTGGCCTTCAAAAAGCTCCAAATTGAGAGGAAAAGGAATAAAACCCTCTGGTTCTTGGATTAGGGAGGAAGAGGGGAGTAAATAGATAATTAAGGACATTTTGGACATTTTACCCATAATTTTTAGCTTGCGCGTGGTTTTTCTGCATGGTTTGTCAAACTGTGTTCAAACCATGTGAGATGGTTCTGCCTGAAATAACATCCTCCACACAGATTTATGAAATAGTGTGCAAGCCATGCACGTGTACTAGAAAAAGTGTCATTCGCATGGTTAAGCCACCCAACTGTGTGCCAATTGTGTGAGGTGTCTCTTTTAGAAAAACCAAAATCTACACAGTTAGGAAAATCATGCGCTAACCATGTACAAACCATGCGACTTGGCACGTTTTCCCAAAAAGAGGTGTTCTGAGCACCAAACAAGCCTCAGACACCCTAATAATATTTTATAACCCATTAGGAATCTGTATTAGGTCCAAAGTAAAGATTTAAACTGAAAATTAAAGGTTCCATACTTGAGTAAAAATCTGGGTACTTATAGTATTCCCCCATTAAAAGAATGTGGCCCCCTGAGTTCTCCTTCCAAGGGTAAGGAAACACTGTCTGAGAACAGTTATGGCCACTGATCACGCACATTAGCTTCCTACTCCCAAGTCTCATCTTGTACACAACCGTGCTACCATAGAACTCATACAAGATGGAAAAACCAACCTTGGAGTGACTTCGTGCTTCTGTCAATGATGTGTACTAGATATTCCTCAAAGTAATCGCTGACACTTAACTCAACTTCCTTCGGATCAAAAGTATGAGATGGGTCGACATGATATTAGAGAAGTTGTGAGGCATGAAATACATCGTGCATGGAATGATAACTCTAAGGTAGTATCATCCGATAGAAAAATGACCTGACTCTCTCTAGAATTTCAAACAGACCAATGTAACGAGGTGACGACTTTCCCTACTTTTGTAACCATCTATGCCCAAGCCTATGTGATACCCCAAGGAGAACATGATCCCTAACCTTTAACTCTAGAGTTCTTTGATGATGATCGACATAAGATTTCTGTCTAGACCGAGTAGTAGCCATACGCTTCCTGAATAGATGAACATGTTATGAAGTCTCCTGAATGAGATGAGGACCTGGTAGGGATGCCTCACATTCCTCTAGCCAACACAAGGGTGAACGACATGGCCTACCATATACGGACTCAAAAGGATCCATCTGATTCATCTCATGAAAACTATTTTTATAGGAGAACTCAATGAGAGGAATATTCTTTTCCCAAGAACTAAATAAATCAAGAACACATGCTCGGTATAATGCCCCAATCCTGCTCTTCCAGAATCCATGCTGAAAAATATGTTGTGTAATTTTTTTTCTTATAAAATAAACTAAACAATTACACAACATATTACACTAACAAAGACCATTTACCGTTCTAGGTTCTGGAGGATTGTACAAAACCTTACATTTATCAGATTTTAATAAAAATAAAACAACTACCTACTATGCTTCCATGCGCAATAACATCAAATATGTCGAAGCCCGATTTAGAACTTCTATGATTTCTGTGGAAAACATTTAAAAACAAAGGGTGAGCATTAAATTTCCAAGTATAGAGTTTTGAAAACCATTGATAAATTCTATTAAAAATATCCCTTAGATAATACATTCAAAAAATAAATTTTTAAAACAACTTTTACAAAATACAATAATTCTATTAAAAATAATCCTACTTTGAAAACGCTTTTAAACCAATATAGTGATTCGGTTGAAAATATTAAGAAATATCTTAAAAACAAAACAACTGAGGCAACTTGAAACTTTGAAGGCTATCTTGGTCCTACCCACTTGATGGATGGATTCAATTTCCAATTCCCTATCATACTTATATAGTTCAAGTACCGGTTTTTTTTATAACAATCATTTTTAATCTTTCTTTACATATATATACATTTTCACAGGAGTTTTAGTTTTAATTAAATATAATCATACATGAATTAAACATGTTCAATTTTATTTATATATAATTATATAAATACTAGTCTTAATTGAAAATTACATGTTTGACTTGGTATGACCAAATATTAGGATATATAAACTTTTCTTATCCCCATGGAAGATTAATCATCATTCATGTTATTAAAATTTCAAAGTCATATTTGTTAAATTTCTTTTATGCACGAAAAAATGACATGAAAGTATAATCTAATAACAATAGAGAACATATAATTTTTTCTTCTCAAAATTAAACATTATCAATAGATAATTATGAATCATGCACAAAATCATAAATGTAACATTTCTTTTCAAAATAAAATAATCCTTTCATGGATATATATTTATATGCACTTATGTTTTAAGGAACATAAAGTTAAGAAGTATATATATATATTAATGTATAAATGTCATGATAACAAAATCATTGTTGTATGACCATAACCTAGATTTTTATATGACATTTATATGACATGAAATTAATTACGATATTCTTAACTTATATCACAAATTATTTTAAAATAGTTATTAACATGAATATTATACAAGTAAATAAATATGTGTCTCGTAATAATAGAATAAATTCATGTTCGAATAAATCTTCGATAAATAGAATCATCCCATATCAATACTAACATGAAAACACAAAATTTGATAGATATATAGATATATCACTCTCATGTAATTAAAATGATTCAATGATAATAATAATTTTTGAATACAAAACTAAATAATAATAAAAACTTTTGCAGAATTAATTTTTCCCTTGCATCAAATTTGTCTTGCACATAGATAAATAAATAATCTCACTAATTGAAGAATTAAGGAACATAGTTTGGAAACAAGGAATAGAAATATATTCATTATAAAAAAAGAAAATTAAAATCATAATTTTGAAATAAATAAACTATCTCTTATTAATAATTTTGAAATTGATAAATTTGAAAATAAAATAAAATTATCCATTAAATCATATTTCATAAACATAGAAAATAAATTATTTTAAATAAAATGATCCATTACAAATATAAAATTGAATTGAAAGTGTAAAGAATGTATCCGAAAATAAATAACCCCTTACCTTATTTATAAACCAGAGATAGTTTCCACAATGGTTGATGTTGAAAAATACTAAAGTAGGGTTACTCACAGCTTCGTGAGAAACTCACAAGGCAACTTATTCTATTTATAGTCTCAATCCTTATAGTGTAAAAATAATTTTAAATTAATTGATGATATTTTTCATTTAAAGCATTGGATTCTTCTAATTGATTAAAATATTGGTTTTCAATAGATAATAAAAATCAGCATATCCCGATTGAGAATATAATAAATAATATATGTATATATACTTCATTTCCACTGAAAAATAAATCAAACAACCACATTATTTAATCAGATAATATATTATATTCAGGATGATTAATTCTTCTTGGTGAACCATCGATTTGCATCCACAAAAATTCAGTCAAATTCAAGTAGTAATAGGGACTGATAACCAAACAACACCTTCAGACAAAAATTAAAATAAAATTTATTAAAGACATATTGAATGAAGTCGATGAAAAAATTGACAAAAATTCAATACAAGATATGGACAAAAAATGTTCAGTGGATGAAATTGAAAAAATAGGTAACATAGAAGATCTCAAATAAGATTCAGATAGAAGATAAAAAAATAATGAACCTATTGGAAGATTAAATAATAGATAGACGTCCATTTTGGAGAAGAAAATGAACGAAAACGTTGATTATGTATTTAATATATTGAAAACAAAATCCAGAAACAAGATACAAAAATACATTAATGAAACCTATTTATAGTTATGGATGGTGCGAGATAGTTCTCCAAATCGCAAGTCATTTTCAAAAAAATCCCAACCACATGACTCATCCGACTCGAACTCATATCCAGATTGTGATTCCAACTAATCTTCCTCATCGACAGCCAGGCGACACCACACCAGCAGCCAAACTCGACTTCAACAAGCTCAAATTTGGTCGACCTCTATAGATCTCTTGGTTGAGATCACCCTCCCTATTTGTGACCAATGTTCGACCCGGCCTCACTATTTCCATTTCACGAAACCCTTAGGACCCGATTTCCCCTTATTATCAGTCTATTCTGTTTTGTTTCTTTTATATTCCATTATTTCCATTTTATTCTTGATTTTCTATTCTTATTTTTATCCATTTAATTATAAATTTAATGATCATATTAAATTTCATTAATAATTTCATATAAATAAAGTTGTAATAGTTCATTTAGTACATTAATATCACTAATATCATTAATTAAATAAAATTGTATGTATATAAATATTAACATAATGAATCATAAATAGTAATATATATGTATATTTAATAATTTCCAAATAAATTGATCTTAAATAATTTCATATGTTTATTTAAAAACTTATATTGAGTTAAATATTTAAAAACAATGATTTCTCAAATACATCATTCTAATTTAATTTATTTTATAAAAAATTATTACATAACATTCTAAACATAATTTATAATCATAATACCAATTCATAAATATATACTATACTAAGAATAATATTATGTTTCTTTTAAACAAAATACGTTATTGTTAATATTAACTTTGATTATCTTTATTTATTAAAATAATATATCTAGAAATATCATGTCAAGATATAAAATTTCATAAAAGTTTGATTAATTTATATTATTTTCATATGTCGTCATGCATTTAAAAAGTGACATTTTAAAAAATAGTACAAATCTAAGTAATAAAATTTTATTTTGATTAAATGAAATCACATAGTTTTATATAATTATTTTTTTAATATATAATTAATTTATTAATTACTTAAAATATCTGGGATGTTACACTTTGAGCATATCCTCTAGAACTTGTTCCATCCGTTCTGATTTTTCATATGTCCAAGGGAAAAAATCTATGCTTAGAAGAACCACATAGCTTTTTGCAAACCTTGAAAGATTTGTGAAATGAAACAAGAATCCCTATATGAAACGACAGTATGTAGAACCCCATGTAGTCGTATGATCTCATAGAAACAAATTCTTCCCAGATCATCTACTATGAAAGTCTCCCATATAGGAATGAAGTGGGATGATTTCATTATTTGGTCAATGAATACCTAGATAACATCACTACCACTCGATGACTGAGGTAAAACAACTACGAAATCCATAGAAAAATCTCCCCATGTCCATTTCAGGATTGGAAGCGGCTATAACAAGCCTACAGGTCTCTGGTGCTCTGCCTTCACCTGATGACAGGTGGAACACCTAGTAATGAAGCCTGCAATCTAACGTTTCATTCCAGGGCACTAATACTAGCATCACATATCTCGATACATATTTCAGATGCCTAGATGAACTTCCCACTGAGAAGAATGGGACTCCATCAACTCTTCTCTCGCATCTATAGGAATATAGATACGTCTATGTAGACACAGGATGTCATCTCTATCCACAGTCCAATATGGAGGTGGGTTATCTCCTGATATACTCTCACAGAGAACCAAACCTTCATGATTTAAAAATTGCATATTATTCATCTTCTGAAGGAGGGAAGAGATAAATATTAAGTATGAGAGGTAATACTTCTCGTGACTATCATGAAACTCCAGATGAAGTTCAGAAAAGAGGGCTATTAACTTCAATTCAACACTGGCTTCCTGCACGACCGACATTTGAGTATTCTGACTCAGTTCATCTGCAACCACATTTCCCTTTCTAGGCGTATAGGCAAGCATAAAATAAAATTATTGTAGATATTAGACCCACCTTTCCTGTCCGAGGTTCAATTCACTCTGAGAAAAGATATACTTGGGACTCTTGTGGTCGGTGTACACCACAATGCACTCACCCAATAGATAATGTCTCCAACAACATATGGCATGGAAAACTGCTGCTATCTCAAGGTCATGCGTTGGGTAATTTCTCTCATGAGGCCTCAAATCCTGAGATCCGTACATAATGAATTAGTCTTCATGCATCAGCACTACTTCTAGTCCAATGCTTTATGCATCAAAAAAGACGATATAACCATTTCCAGGTCCTGGAAGAATTAGAATTGGTGCCGATACAAGACTCCCTTTCAATTCTGGAAATGCTTTCTCGCATGTTTCTGACCATATAAACATAACACCTTTCTTTGTAAGTCTGTTAAGAGGTAAAGAAAGACATGATATTTCCTATATTAAATACCTGTAATATCCAAAAAACCCCAAGAAACTCCTAATATCAAACACGTTCTTGGGCTGCTCCCAGGAAACTACAACACTTACCTTTTTAGGGTCAACAGATACTCATGATTATGAAATAATATGACCCAAGAAGTGGACCTTGTTTATCCAAAAGTGGCACTTTTAAAGCTTGTAATAAAGTTTATGCTCTCTCAGTGTACTCATAATGATCTCAAGATATTTGTCATGTTCTCTATGAGGGAGAGAATACACCAAGATGTTGTCCACAAAGACCATGACAAAAGAGTCCAAATAGGGGTAGAAAACCCTACTCGTCAAATCCTTGAAAAAAGTATGACCATTTTTAAGACCGAACAATATAACAAGATACTTATACAAACCATACCTGCTATGGAATGTTGTACAAGTTTTTTCTAACGGTATGACTCGCACATGATGATAACCTGATCTTAGGTCAACTTTTGAGAAAACCTTCACTCCTCATATCTGGTAGAAGAGATCATCTTTTTGAGGAAGTGGATACTGATTACTGACCGCATGTCGGTTAAACCTTTTATAATCCACACATAAATGGAGATTTTCATCTGCCTTCTTAGAAAAAAGCATGGGTGAACCTTAAGAGGATGTACTGGGCCATATAAAGCCTTTGGTCTCTAGGTCCTATATCTGTCGCTTGAGCTTCTGAAGCTTAGTAAGATCCATCCTGTATGGAGGAATGGACATTGGATATGATCCTATAACAAGCTAAATTGTAAACTATACCTATCTCTTAGGAGGTAATCTAGAAAATTCATTGGGAAATGCTTCCCTAAAATGATCAACTACTGGAAGGAAATCAGTTTAAATAAAACCCTGATCCTCCATGAAAAGATTTAAAATCTTGGTGGTCACTCCAACTAGCCCATGATTCTTTGGTCTATCTTTCCCAGACTAGACATCCCACTCACCTTTGAACAGATAACTGCTACCTTCTAGTGATGTAAAAGAGACCCTACAACGATAGAATTCTAAAAGGGTGTTATAGTGAACCAAACAATCCATAATGAGAATGAAATTGAATCTCGTCATCTTGAGAATAATGAGATTAAATAATAAAGGGTAACTACCTACCTCAAGGGGACAGTCCCTGCACTGGTGTATTCCCTCCGTTTGTATTCCCAATGGTGTATCGAGGATCATTACATCATAGCGATACTATATCTCTAGTCCGAGACTTTCCATGATAGATACCAAAATGAAAGAGTTTAAAGTAACTATATCAAAAAAAGAAGAGACAACAGTGGAGGCTACTAGAATAATACCTTGTACTATAGATGGTCCCTCTGTCTGATCCTTAGGTATCAGATGTAAAGCATGAAACCGACATGATCCACTACCCTATGAAACATATGGACTACCACGACCATGATTGATCTTTCAATGCTGCTGGTGATCAGGGGTTGAACTACCACAACAAAAACCTCCTACTTGGCCAGACCAGCTGGTGCTATTCCAACTCCATTCCTGATGTGGCGAAAAAGAACTAGCTCTTGAAAGGGGAGTTGATATTGACCCTTTTCCACTTGAAGTTGGTGGAATGGTCATGCAGAAATGCTAAAGATGACCCATAAAGTCACAATACCAACCCTCCACAAGGTCTCTGTCACATTGGGGCTTCTTATACCCCAGTATTCCATACTTATGACACACCACATAGCTATCAAACTGGATACTCTGGCTGCCACTACCTTAACGAGAAACCTCGTGGGAATATTTCCTGCCACCGAAAAAAATACTATCCTGACACAACACTGATCCTTTAAACCCTATACTCGTGTTGTCCCTCATGTTACACTCATAGATAAGGTCTTGATAAACTATTACAGAAAAGGTAGGTAGGTGAATGACATTCAATTGAGTTTGGATAGCATATGAGAGCCCATCCTCAAAACATCTAGCATGCAAAATCTCATCACTGGATATAAGTGGTACAAAGAGTTTTAAATCAGTGAAGAGTGTTGAATATTCCATAACTAACATAGAACCCTTCTTAAGATTCATGAACTCTATGTCTCTGTTAGATCTCAGTGCCTGAGGAAAGAACTAATCATATAAGTTAGTCTAGAAATCAACCCATAACATTCCCTGATGATGACCGGATTGGGTAACCACATCCCACCAATGCTTGGCCGAATCCCGAAGCATGTATGTAGAAAGCTTGACTATCTTCTATGGAGGTGTTTCCAGATGCTCAAAGATAGACAACATGACCTCAATCCAAGACTCAACAGTTAGAGAACCACCATCCCATAAAAAAGTAGGAGGATGCTACTGTTGGAACTCATGGGTTAGGCCAACCATCATAAGTGAAAACCATGGAGCACCAATCATAGACTGCATCAGACATATAAAACTATCATGGACATGGTCATCAATGCCCATATCAGGTACAGAAGGAAGTGCCTCAAGTGGCACTCCTAGAGGTAAGACTGGCATCTCAGGGCCCACCATGTATGGGGCATGATCGTCACCACCTTCTTGGCGAATGACGCGAGGACGTCATGGAGGCATTGGTATAAAAATTCTAAAAAAGATTATAATTAAAGAGATAACATCACTAGTGAATGCTAAAGGTACGAAAACTCACTAACCAAGGTATACTACCCAAACTACCCACTTAGGCGACCAGGTATCAGTAAGTTATCAAGTATAATTTTCATGTCATTTTGCAGTAAATTTTTAGGTTCACTTCTTTCCCTTTCATTGACATGACAAGGCAGGGTAAGGATGTGCAACCAATTAATTTTAGATTTTAGGATTAACTTTATTATGGATATCCATTTTTGATAAATCAGTGCCCATAAACCTATCACCAGTAACAATGCCCATTTATTTCAAGTATAATAGATCAACTCGATAAATTAGTCATCCCAACCAATGAAGGAACATACACCTCATGAATTGAGATAGGTAATCAGTCAATCACAACCAAAGTAATAAAAGTATAAAAAACTATCACAACATCACTCAATAATCTCAATCATATCAAACTGTACAAGGTAGTGAAATTCACCTATATGGCATGGAAATATGCATGACATGTGAATTCTAAGTGCCTATAATGACGCAAGTAACAATTTTCCATACCATCATATCACCGGTCCAAGGATGAAAGAAAATCCTCAACCATAGTAATAATCAACCACACCACATAACATGTGCGTCACCCAATGGTGAAATAATATCAACGGTATAGGAAAAAGTAGAATAACAATTATAATTTAGGAAACTTGGATTTTACCCTGAACATGGGTTCCCGATGCCAAAGAATGGCTTATGACCAAGTCCCAACCATTCATATTCTCCAATCTATTATCCTCAAATAGTATGGCAAGAAAAGAAACCAAATCTGATACCACTTTGTAACGTCCCAGACCTGAATTCCACTTAACAGGTGCCCCGAGCTCGGTGGGCCACATGACCTCAAGCACATCTCCCCAAACGCTAGAGGCTTCTGACTAGCAGTGAGGGCCTAGGGTGTGTCCATGGGGAGACTATGACCTCATTAACAGAGTGTATCACAACAGAATGGATATAAATGGATAGTAATCAGAGGATGAAATATATATATATATAAATAAATAGCAGAATAAAATTGATTCAATAGATAAACAACAACAACAATAAAGGTATAAACTGGATCAATAATGATGTAATCTCATGATACTAGAAAATTGGAAAACATAGATACAAGACAATATACATAACATGTTCAATAAAGTGAAAGAAAATAATGACTGCTCCAAGTATCCCATGATCCAACTCGGTCATCTTCTATCAAGCTCCATCTTATCAGCACACAATCAAGTGTTCAAAGCTGCATGCTTCCATTTTTCAACACCTGTAGTCATGTAATATACTTCGGGTACCAAACAACGCCTGGATAGGGTTTGAGATAAATCTCAGTGGTCCACCACCAATGGTGTCTATAACCTCTAGCCCTTGTAATGGAATACAGTAGTGTACATGCATACATATATAAATTAATGAAAGCAGTACAATATAACTAAATTCCCAAGTTCTTGCTTCAGCCCTCCACTAGTGTCTGAATATGTAACTAGTTCATTAATTATGTAATTACCATTTAATGTTAAAAGGTCACGTGAGTCATAGCCAACACTGACATCATCTCATGATAGTATAAGTAGTGAAGGTCCGAAGACTTAACAAGGCAAACTAAAAAATGATACCTGATGAGGGATTTCCAGGGTAATTACCAAGTCAATGTAGATCTCATGGAATTCTAACTTAGTAATATCTAAGTCTACCTAAGGGGTAAAAGTGTAATATAAGGAGCGTAATCCAAGGAATTCCACAATAAGGCACCTACCGAGTCCATGGTGATCGACCAAGGTAAAATGGGGTTGAGCAAGGATAGGGCCCTATGAGATTTCACCATTACACCTACTAGTGAATGTTGGATCCAAGGAGTGTATCTGAGGGATTCTTTAATAATGTAAAAATACCCTATGGTCGTATACCAAGAATCCAAGGAATAGACAAGAACCAGAGTCTAGGACGGTTTTAACCTAAGAAAACCACATCCTTGAATCAGAATGGGGTTCCCGAGACCCAAGGTACTCTCCTCTTATAATCCATGGAGAGATCGAGTCATTTTATTTCTATTTGATATTGTAATCATGTAATCATTTATTAGTTTCAAGCCTTGTCTTCCATTAGTGTTGATAGGCCAAGTAGCATTGCAACCATTTAATCAAGTCTTAATTAACCATTAAGGAATATTCAATTATATAGGTTCACTCTACTACCTTCCATTAATATGGATAGGGTGATATGGACATGTAACCTTTATTCAATCTCATTCAATAAGGTCAAGTTATATACTTGGTATATTTTCCACTTCACATTTCACATTTAATAATCAATTTGAATCACTTACCTTAGGTAGGTCAAGTGGAGAGCTTACATGATACATTCCATTATGAAATTCTCATTAAAAAATTCCATTTATTATGGAAGGGATCGCCTTTAGGAAGGTCTAGTGAAGTCACACCTGAACATTGGATCAAATGTGCCAAAACACTAAAACCCAAATATGGTATAACCTTCGACATGAGGTAGATTAAGTTGTGGGTGTAACCTCTAACAGCTAATCACATATTTGGAAAAAGAATAACCATACGATTATAACAATTATAATCATGACATGTAAATTTAAGAAATGACTTTTGATGAAATCGGTGGTCCCAACACGAGTATTCCAAAATCAATGAACTTTAGGGATGAGTTATTGGACACCCACATTAGGCTTGTATGACTCTCCTCCTCTGGTATCAGCCCTTGATTTTCCTTGGATCAGAGTATATCTAAAAAAAATTAAAGACTCTCACATGACTATAACTAGTTCTAGAGAAGGAGATAATAATAACAGATAAAGAGGACTCAATTACATACCGTTGCGCATCCGACATGATGAATGGAAGATCGATCAGATAACGGACGAAAGAGATATCTTTATCCCGAGCTTTGGCCTTAAAAAAGATCCAAATTGAGAGGAAACGATCTTAATCCCACTGGTTCTTGGATTAGGGAGAAATATGGGAGTAAATAGATCATTAATGGAGTCTTGGACATCTTACATAAAAATTTTATCCTACAGGCGGTCTGTTAAACCGTGTGAAAACCACGCAAAATGGTTCTTCCCGAAATAAACTCCTCCACACGATTTGATCAAAAAATGAACAAGCCATGAATGGGTACCTAAAAAAAGGGTTATTCTCATGGTTAGGCCTCATGTATCTACACTAGCCATGATAGGTGGTTCTATCCGAAAAACACAATCTGCACAGTTAAGAAAATCGTGCACTAATCATTCATGAACTGTGCGACTTGGCTTGTTTCCCCAAAAAAAGGTAAAAAATCCCCAGAAACCCTTAGAACCTTTTCTAACTCTATTAAGAATCTATATCAGGTCCAAAGTAAATATTTGGACAAAAAATTAAAGGATCCATACCTGACTGAAAAACTAGTTTCTTACACCCTACTTACCAATAGAGTGAGAGACATCATGAAACAACACTTGTGTTGGTGAGTGATCCACCATGGAAACACTCTAATCAGTGAATGTGGTGCGTAAATCCCCCATATAGTATCACTGGTGCGAGACGCCATGATCAACACCCGATGTAAGGGAGTGTGATGTTTCTTTTCTCAACAAAACCCTTACCATCGTTCCACATCCTATGTAAAGGCATGGTCATATTTATAATAAACATCCATGAGTAAATACCTCTCATGCTTTACATTTATCAATCCCATATAAATGAATCATCACATTTACAATATAATAAGTAATTCTATACCTATTGTTAATTTCATTATCCAAGTTCATTTACATTAAATCCTTACAATTCATGTAAGTATTTACAAAACATATTCAAAAGGCAAGGTCTTCCCACCCTTATGAATCATTTCATTCAAACTATTTAACAAAACTAAAACATGGATGAAAACCCATGATGAAAATACATTCCATTTAATTAAAAAAAACATGGAAATTCACTTATCAGGGCTCAAGAGTAGTTAGAATGTACCATGGGAAAAAAGGGTAAATGCCTACATGGGAATTCCATTTTTATAAATAATTACAATCTCATAAGAGGATCTTAGTTCATTTTTCAATTATAGTGGAGCATCAAAGCCATTAAATTCATGTGAAAGGCTAAGCACATAGAATGTTCCTTGGTTCTTTAAACATTTAATCAAAGGAAGGAAACACCATTTAAGGTCATCAAAGAGGCCATCCAATAAACATGAATTATATCAATCAATGACATAAATTCATAAAGAAACACCAATTGAAGAATCCAAGAAACCATAAATGAGTAATCATTACTTTTTATCTTAGAAGAAAATTGACCTCCATCAAGGGGTTTTATTATAAAAACATGACATTGTTCATCAATAATTAATTTAGTACAAATAATCATCAAATGTAATCATTAAAACTTAATTCACTAAAAAGAAAATTTTATGAAAGATAAAAAACTTTGAAATTCAATTATAAATTCCATCATGGAACTTAGAAGGTGCTCGTATTACCTAGAAAATTACATATAATGGGAAATTCCATTTAAAGCCTTATAAGAATGATTAGAAAATGTTTTGAGGATATAAAAATTTATTTATCAAGGAGAAATTCAAGTAGACACACCCAAGGGGTGTCCATAAATTATACCCACCACTTTAAATAATCAAATAATCTTCAATAGGAGTGTTTTATAGTGAAATGATCAATTTGATATGAAAAATTCAATTTAAAGGCAACTCCTGACAAAGGCCATCATGTGGCGCAATGGAACCATTTATAAATTGATGGAAACTTTATGAAAAATCCATAGATCTCCTACCTCATACTTAGGACATGTCACTCATCCAATATCAAGATATGATTCAATCAGGATTTGAAGAAATTGATGAAATGAACATTTGTTCAGAAAATAGGGATAATGAGGTTGCACCTAGATAACTCTTTCGAGTGGAGATCAACCAAAGAATGATCAAAATAGAATTTAGATATTTCTATTGTAAAAACATAGAGACCTGTGACACGTGAATCTATTTAGGGATGGAGGAGAAACCATGAATCCTTGGTTATTCATAGAGGAGAGCTCAAGGCACCATAGGGGAGATCTCACATGGCTAGAGAGGATGAAAGAGGAAATAAAGTTTAATAAAATCTTCATTTAGGGAAAAGAATAATTTTACCCTCAAAACTAGGCCAGACGATTTGGCCAAATCGTGTTCCAATTGTGGATTGAATAGTGTTTAGGTACAACCCAATTTCCACTAACAGTGCGACTAGACATATGGTTTAGGTAAACCATGAACAACCCATGTGGGGCACTTCATCTCCCCTAAAATAGGCCACACATTTTTCTATTACGGGCTACACAGTTTCAGAAAAACCTTTCTCTTTATGATGGCCACCCACAGATTTTATTTCTAGGGTTTTATGCTCCCAAAACTCAATGAAGAACCCATGATACCCCTGATATAACACCCCAAGCTTCCACGGTACACTTTTCTTTGAATAATACCGTAGCGTGTGTTGTACGCAACTTCGAGTTCAAAAACACACCACAACCAATTAAACTAGCCATTATGAATATTAATACCTAATTTTTGAAATTCTATAAATTTTATCTTTCAAAATGGACTTCATTTTTGGATTTGGAATATCGAAATTATCTTAGGGTTAGTTTTTGGTATTTTTCTGAAAAATTTCAATTTTTGATAAATAGTGAAAACACTGAGTTATAGTTTAAAACCAAATTTTTATTTAAATAATTATTTATTTTATTTAAATTTAATTAAAATCAAAAGAGATACATAATAACTATATAAGTTCAATGTAATTCATTGGAGTTATTTTAGAATAATTTTAAATATATAAAAATTTTGTGGAACTTTTCATTGTCTTTTACCCACCTCTAAGATGAATTTGGAAATTCACATTAAACTTAATTTTACTGCTTCTGTGAGTGGAATTTCGAAAATCCGAGAGACGCGATTAATATCAAGGAATAAAATTTGGTTCAATGAGATAAAAATAATTTTTGGTGAATAGTAACTTTTTACTTTTATTTACCACGGTTAAAAGTAAATAGGGTAATTAAAGGGAAAATGATGTTAATATTACCCTAACTCATGTCCTAATTATATTGGATAAGTTTATCTCGACCAAAAACAACCTTAGGAATAAAATATTATCATTTAGGTCCACTTGGATTAGATTAGGACATTTATTATTATTTAATTCAAAGAAGAGTTAAAAGAGTTAAAATAAAAGTTTAATTACTAAAACATTTTTAATAAAGGTTTATACATAAGATAAATTAGATTTTAAATATATATTATAAATCTAAAAATATTTACTACATAATTATATTTTATTTATAATTTTTATACATTAAATTATTTAATTTACTTATGACACAATGGTGATGCAGTAATTACCGAATTAATTAAATATTAAAATAATTGATATTATAAATATCCAAATAAATGTAATTTGAGACTTTTTATGAATTAAATTAATTTTCTAGGATAATATGACATGTTGGGATTTATTTAATTAACATTTTTCTAAGTAATCAGGCTTTTATAATTTTTAAAAAATCAAATTCCTAATAGTGTTAAAATTGACATAAAAGAGTTTTTAAAACGAATATTATATTATTAATTGATATTCTATTCTTAAAAATCTATGGTTCAGCCAAAAGACTTTTATCATGATATTTGTATCATTAATGTACCACTTGTGGGGTCTCTTGAAAGTTTATAGTAAGTTTATTAACCATATAATATAAAAATACAAAGAGACATGGTAAATGTCAAACTAATTACCTAAGAGTTAAAACTAAAAAATATGGTTACTAATGTGACCCAACCCTTTCTAAAACATATTGGATGAGTTGTTTTCGACCTATCCCCACCTTAAACTTTAAATAATCCACTTTTGAGCCATAAGAACCCAAATATGGATTTATTAAAAAATAATATTTCTAGCTTTTCCAAAGGAGCCCCTCACCCTTCTTATAAAAGGGCACTCCCCCTTCTCACTAATTCACACCTTCAAAGAAATTTGGGTCGGACAAACTCTATCCAAATATCCTCCCAACTTCCCTAGCTTCAACCTAGAGGCCTTAGTTTGATCATAAATCCAACCTAAGGATCCCTTTTGATCAAATGAAAAGGATGAACCCGAAGAAGAGGTAATATTTTCACCACCCTCTTTCAAGTTCCTTTCTTCTTCAACTTCTTCTTTATTTGTTATTTCCATTCTAAAATAATAAATCCAGTATTTTATATATACTATGATGTTATTATAAATATGGTACAACCATATTCAGTATTCTATCCATCTTTTCAATGACATGTCACTATACGTGCGTACGTATGGCTTACCGTCTCCACGCCGTGGTGTAATTGTTATTCAAAACTTTATTATTTGAATGGGTATGATAATGATGTGTAATTGATGTAAATAATAAATATAACATGATAATTATTCTGTATATATGATTTACCATCCAATTATATATTATTTTGATATCAAAATAATGATATTGTCGCTCTTGCATACATACGGACTACCGTCTCCACGAACGTGATGAGATTCATTCTCCATCATATCCATTATAGTATAATTCTTATTTTATGATTTAAAATAATTTTTAAGGACTTAATATAATTCTTTATATGAATAAGATACAACCTATCCATAATAATCATGGATTATGTAACAAAATATATAAAAGAAAACTAGTAAGTTAACACCTGAAACGACGATAATAATAAGATATTATTAACAAAGCAATGTTAACAGATAATATATGATTTCATATTAATGTATATGATTCTTTTATAATTTAATAAAAACAATTTCTCCATTATACAAGAGTTTAAACTACCCTCAAACAAGGAAAAGTACAAGGTAAGGGTTTATTTCACAATCTCTTCATTATCCGAGGTTGTTTATACGCAATTATCTACTAGAAAATCTTTATCATCCACGTCCATGTTTCTTAAAAATGCATTTCAAATCATTCTTAATATTTTTATAGACTATGGGTTAAAGTCATTTATACCCTTGTTTGACTTTTTTTAAGAAGTTTATAAAGGAATATTTCCGTCGTTTTCCAAACAAGGTCCTTTTTAACCTTTTTGACACAATTAAGGTAAGAATGTATTTTTTTAACTTATACGGCGGGTGCGGCTACTTTCTTCCATTGTAAAATCTTTGAATCTTTCCATACAAGCTTATAAGAATATTTTAAAATTAAATGTTTTCTTTTATAATTATGTGACTTTTAAATGATTTAAAAAAAGATATTTCTTTAAAATAGTTTTGATTTCATCTATGTCATCATCCTTTGATGGATTTTAAGATTATTTGAAGTTGATTTATTATGATACAAAACTTCCATATTGTATTGAAGGTTTTTTGATATGTTTGACAGTGGATTTGTTATTTTTGTACCATTCATGGTTTATGGAGAAAGTTTTGACATTTCTTATGCTAGTTTTAATACGAATGTTTATGTTATGTTTAAACCTGATCATATGAGGAATGCATTGGACTTAATAAGTGACGGGTGGAGCCCGCTATAGCTCCTCGATGTGAAGACGATTTGTTGTTGTAGTTTTTCACTTTATTATGTAATGTAAACTTTATGAATGTATCTAGTGTTTCCAAGGCTACTTAACTAATCTGTCGTTCGAGACTTGATCCTTTCTGATCATGCCAATGTTATGTAATAATGCACCGACTCTGGGTAACTGGGGTCGAGGTGTTATAGTTGGTATCAGAGGAAGTTTAGTACAAACCTTGGAAGCTAGATTTATATAAACTCTAATTAGATCCCATAGACCTAAGATGAAATTTGAGGATTATTGTAGAAGAACTTCCTAGAATTTTGGTATTGTAGAGATTTTGTGAGTTATCTGAGCAATACATCCCAGTATGGATACGAGTAGGTAGAGGCGGCTCTAGCACAGATATACCTAGGGGTAAAACCCGAAAACCCCGCTTTTAGCTAGACTCGAAAGGGAACTGGTGCACGACAATGGGCATTGCTGCACTCTTGGTTACGACACTCCCAGGGGATATGCTTAGGATAATTCTCATTTTCTTTACAAACCATTATGAAGGGTTTTTGAGTACATACTTCTTCAAAGAAAACATTTTTATGATTTTGGATTATATCGATAAACTGTTCAATTTATGTTAAGTGTTTTACAAGTATGGAATTATGTATTTTGATTCATAAACTGATCTAGTTTATTCCATTATTTAGAAATGGCACCTAGTAGAATGAATGGAAACCGTATCAATGAACGCACTCCATATAGGGTTTTCCGTCCTGCTCAAGATAATTATTGTGGAGCTGGTGATGCAATTGGTGCTGATCAACTAATCACTATACTGGGAAAACTCACTCAGGTTATGAATAATAACCTTACACGTATGGAGCACCCTGATCCGCAGCATGGAGGATCAATGTTAGATCGCTTCATGAGGAAACAACCACAAACATTCAATGGGATTATAAATCCCTTAGTAGCTAAGCAATGGATAAATTCCTTAGAGAAAATATTCCATGCCTTAAGGAGTAGTGAAAGGGAAAACTTTATCATGGTAGTTTACTGCCTCACTGGAGATACTGACCAATGGTGGTCATTGATTCAAAACACAAATGAAGATGATGAAATATCAAATATGCAATCGAGGGAGTTCAAAGATCTTTTATTAGAAAAATAATTTCCTCGTGGCCATCGAGCAGATATGGAAAGGAAATTTCTGAGTCTGAGACAAATGGAGGATGAGAATGTCGCAAAGTATGAGGCTAACTTTACAAGGTTAGAAAGGTATACTTCAGATTATATACGTAACCCAAGAAGTAAGATTGATCATTTCTTTTATGGGTTAAAACCATTTCTCTATCAAGAATTAGTCTCAAAAACCTTCTCGTCCAACAATGATATTGTCTCATGTGCTATCAAGACAGAAAATGAATTCTCTAAGTCTTACGACTTTAAATCAAATAAAGAGAAGAAGAGATATGTTGATCACACTGGAAATGAAACTAAGGGGAAGAAGGGAAAAGTTGAATATCCATCCTGTAGTAAATGTGGGAAGAAATACCCCATTACTTGCTTGAATGGAATGAGAGTCTGTTAAAAGTGTGGTGAAAAAGGCCACCAAGCTCGTGATTGCAAGGGGAAGAAGGAAGCTACCGATGTCCAATGATACAATTACAGAGAGATGGGAAATTATTCAAATGAATGTCCTATGCCTTAGGGAAAATTACCTCAGAAAAGTACAAGGGATTAAGGCCAAGGTTATTATATCACTACTACTGAGGTAGAAGCTCCGAAAGACGTGGTGGAAAGTAATTTAATAGTTTCCTCAAGTTTAGTAAATACATTATTTGACTCTCAATCATCGCATTGTTTCATATGATACTAGTTTTCTATGAAAATTAGATATTTCCAATTTTATTTAACAAGGGATTTATCAGTAAAAACCCCTAAGGAAAGTATCATTACTACAAAATTTTGTCATTCAGTACCCATTAAGGCATATAAATGTTCTTTATCTGCTGATCTCATCGTCATACCGATGATTGAATTTGATATAATCCTTAGTATAGATTGGCTTTTAGAAAACAATGCGAAGATTTATTGGAAGAAGAAAGAGGTTATGATTTTTGATGATGATGATAAGGAAAACCTTATCTTTAGAGCAGAATCATCACCACCTAATTCTTATCTAGATCCACCCCCAGTAGCTCAACTAAATTAAATTATCAGGGAGGAAGAGAATAAAATAAATGTGGGTGAGGAATATAATTTTTAAATAGAGGATGTACCTATTGTGAAAGAATATTTATATGTGTTTCTGGAATATTTACATGGACATCCTCTAGAATGAGAAATTGAGTTTTCCATTGATTTTATTCCGGGTTCAAGGCCCATATCAAAGACCCCTTATAGAATGGATACTATGGAATTAGTGGAACTAAAGAAACAACTAGAGGAATTGAGTAATAAGGGATTTATTCTCCATAGTGTTTCTCCATGGGGATCCCCTGTCCTTTTTTTAAGAAGAAAGATGGATCTATGAGATTATGTATCAACTACAGGGAAATCGATGCTATAATAGTAAGTAACAAGTATCCCCTACCTCGCATTGATGATTTATTCGACCAACTTCATGGAGATAAATACTTTTCAAATATTGACCTTCGATCTGGATACCATCAGTTGTGTGTGAAGAAGGAATACATTCCGAAGACAGCATTTCGAACAAGGTACGGGCATTACGAGTTTACAGTAATACCTTTTGGATTGACTAATGCACCCTCTAGATTCATGGATAGAATGAATAGAGTTTTCAAGAAATATCTCGATGATTTTGTGGCGGTATTTATTGATGATATCTTGGTATACTCCAAAATCTATGAAGATCATTAAATTCACTTGTGCATTATCCTGAAAAGTATTAGAAGACATGAATTATATGGTATGTTTAGCAACTGTGAATTCTGGCTTCAAGAGATTTCTTTTCTTGGCCATATTGTCTCCAAATATGGAATCTCTGTTGATCCTTCTAAGAAAATAGCAATCTAATAATGGACAGCTCCTATGAGTATAACTGAGGTACGCAGTTTTATTGGTTTGGATGGTTATTATCGACGTTTCGTCCAGAATTTTTCCTGATTAGCTAACCCATTAACGAAGCTCACACATAAAGGGGGTAAATTTGTTTGGAAAAAAGAGTGTAAATAATGTTTTGAATAACTTAAGAGAAGATTAGTCAATGCTCCTATATTTACTCTACCATCGGGGAATGATGGGTTTGTTATTTATAGTGATGCATCGAAGAAAGGACTTGGTTGTGTCCTTATACAGAATTATAGAGTTATTCCCTATGCATCACGATAGGTGAAAATTCATGAGAAAAACTATCCTACTCATGATATTGAGTTAGCTTCTATAATATTTTCTTTGAAGATATGGATACATTATCTCTATGGTGAAAATGTGAGATTTATACGGATTAAAAGAGTTTGAAGTATATTTTCTCAAATAAAGAACTCAACATGAGGAAAAGGTGATGACTTGAACTACTCAAGGATTATGGTTGCATGATACACTACCACCCAAGGAAGTCAAATAATGTGGCAGATGCTTTGATTAGAAAGGATCATGGAGTTTTGAATAATATGAGAGTTGAAAAGGATCATATATACATGGATCTAGTAAATATGGATATAGGAATAACCATGGAAGGTGAAACATCAATACTTTTTCAAATGGTTTCCAAACCATCTTTAATATAAAGGATAAAGAGTTCTCAGACCGGTGATGAAGATTTTTAAAAGAATATTAAAGCTGTGAATGATGGGAGATTGAGTGACTTCGTGTACAAAGATATAATTTTGATGTTTGGGAAGAGGCTTTGTGTTCCCAATATACCTCATCTAAAAAGATAATTTTTGGATGATTCTCATAGTTCCAATTTATCTATACACCCTAGGACAACCAAAATGTATAGTGATTTGAAGGAACATTTTTGGTGGGACCACGTGAAGAGGGATATTGCTGATTTTGTGTCAAGATGTATGGTTTGTCAACAAGTGAAAGCTGGAAGGCAATAGCCTAGAGGAGTATTGCAACTTCTTCCCATACCTGAGTGGAAATGGGATAATATCACATTGGAATTTTTCATGGGACTACCAAAGACTCCAAGAAGGAACGATGCAATATGGGTCATTGTTGATCGTCTTACCAAGTCAGCACATTTTCTTGATATAAGGGAGGATTTACCACTTGAATGTCTAGCAAGACTATATATTAATGAAGTTGTGAGACTTCATGGACTACCCCTATCAATTGTTTCAGATCATGATCCTCGTTTTACATCAAGATTCTGGAAAAGTATTTAGAAAGCCCTGGATACTGAACTTCGTTTGAGCACTTCTTACCACCCTCAAACAGATGGACAATCAGAACGAACTATTCAAACCTTAGAAGACATGTTGAGATCCTGATCACATGACTTTCAGGGTATGTGGGATCAATATTTACCTCTGGTAGAATTTTCCTATAACAATAGCTTCCATTCAAGTATTTGGATGGCACCATATGAAGCATTATACGGAAAGAGATGTCGCACACCAACCTGTTGGGGTGATGTTGGTGAAAGAAAACTAGTAGAAACAGAACTTATTGAGGAAACGATGGAAAAGGTGAAGGTAATCCAAAACCACATCAACGTAGCTCAAAATAGGCAGAAGAGCTATGCCAACAACTGAATGAATGATTTGGAATTTCAGGTAGGAGATCATGTTTTCTTGAAGGTATTTCCATGGAAGGGAGTTATAAGTTTCGGTAAGAAGGGTAAATTGAGTCCCAGGTACATCGGACCTTTCGAAATTCTAGAACGAATTGGGGTTGTAGCTTACTGTTTGGAAATGTCACCAAGTATCTCTTAAGTTCACAATGTTTTCCACGTATCACTGTTCAGAAAATACATGTCTGACCCAATGCATGTACTCACCTATGAGGAACTAGAACTGGAACCTGATTTGTCTTATTGCGAAGAGCCCATCAGGATTCTTGACATGAGAGAACAACTATTGAGAAACCAGACGACTCGTCTGGTAAAAGTTCTATGGAGAAACCATAAGATGGAAGAGGCAATGTGAGAACCCGAGGAACTTATGATGAAGAACCACCGCAGTCTTTTTATGAAGTAATATTCTAGAAATTTCGAGGACGAAATTATTTGAAGGAGGGGGTAATGTACCACCCCAAGCATCCACGGTACGCTTCACTTTAAATAATACAGTAGCATGTGTTGTACGCAACTTCGAGTTCTAACACACACCACAACCAATAAAACTAGCTGTTATGAATAGTAATACCTACTTTTTGAAATTATATAAATTTTATCTTCCAAAATGGACTTCATTTTTGGATTTGGAATATCAAAATTAGCTTAGGGTGAATTTTGGGTATTTTTTTGAAAACTTTCAATTTTTGATTAATAGTGAAAATCATTAAGTTATAGTTTAAAACCGAATTTTTATTTAAATAATTAATTATTTTATTTATATTTAATTAAGGTCAAAATATATTCATAATACCTATATATTTTCAATGTAATTCATTGGATTTAGTTTAGAATAATTTTAGATATACAAAAAAAATTTGGAACTTTTCACCGTCTTTTACCCACCTCCTAGAAGAATTTGGAAATTCAAATAAAACATAAGTTTACTGCTTCTATGACTGTAATTTAGAAAATAATAGTTATGGTTAATATCAAGGAGTAAAATGTGGTTCAATGAGAAAAAAATAATTTTTGGTGAATAGTAACTTTTTGCTTTTATTTACCACGATTAAAATTAAATAGGATAATTAAGGGTAAAAATGATATTAATATTACCGTAAAACATGTCCTAATTCTATTGGAAAAGTTTATATCGACCAAAAACAACCTTAAGAATAAAATATTATCATTGAGGTCCACTTGGATTAGATTAGGACATTTTTTATTATTTAATTCAAAGAAGAGTTAAAAAAGTTAAAATCAAATTTTAATTACTAAAACATTTTTAATATAGGGTTAAAAATAAGTTAAATTAGATTTTAAATATTCATTATAATGATAAAAATATTTCCTACATAATTTTATTTTATTTATAATTTCTAGACATTAAATAATTTTATTTATTTATGACACAATGGTGATGCAGTAATTACCAAATTAATGAAATATTAATATAAGTGATATTATAAATATCCAAATAAATGTAATTTGAGACTTTTTATGAATTACACTAATTTTATAGGATAATATGACATGTTATTATTTATTTAATTAACGTTTTTTGAAGTATTCATGCTATAATGATTTTCACAAAAATCAAATTCCAAATTGTGTCAAAATTGACATAAAAGAGTTTTTAAAATGAATATTATATTATTAATTGATATTCTATTCCTAAAAATCTATGGTTCGGCCAAAGGACTTTTATCATGATATTTTTATCATTAATAGACCACTTGGGGGTCTCTTGGAAGTTTATAGTAAGTTTATTAACCATATATTATAAAAATACAAAGAGACATGGTAAATGTCAAACTAATTAACTAAGAGTTAAAACTAAAAGATAAGGTTAATAATGTGACCCAAACCTGTCTAAAACCTATTGTTTGAGTTTTTTTACACCTATTACCACCTTAAACTTTAAATAATTCACTTTGGAGCCATTATAAACCGAATATGTATTTAATATAAAATAATATTTCTAGCTTTTCCAAAGGATCCCCTCACCCCTCTTATAAAAGGGAAATCCCCCTTCTCACTAATTCACACCTTCAAATCCATTTGGCTCCGCCTAACTCTGCCCAAATATCCTCCCAACTTCCATAAATTCAACCTATAGGCCTTAGTTGGATTATAAATCCAACTTAAGGATCCCTTTTGATCAAATCAAAAGGAAGAACCCGAAGAAGAGGTAATATTTTCACCACCCTCTTTCAGGTTCCTTTCTTCTTCAACTTATTTTTTCTTTGTTATTTACATTATAAAATAATAACTCCAGTATCTTCTATATACTATGATGTTATTATAAATCTAGTAGAACCATATTCTGTATTCTATCCATCTTTTGAATGAAATGTCACCATACGTGCGTACGTACGGCTTACCGTCTCCACGTCGTGGTGTAATTGTTATTCAAAACATTATTATTTGGATGGGAATGATATTGATGTGTAATTGATGTAAATAATAAATATAACATGATAATTATTCTTTATATATGATATACCATCCAATTATATATTATTTTAATATCAAAAGAATGATATTGTCGCTCGTGAGTACGTACGGACTACCATCTCCACGAACGCGATGCGATTCATTCTCCATCGCATCCATTCAAATAAAATTCTCATTTGATGATTACAAATAATGTTTAAGGAATTGATATAATTATTTATATGAATAAGATACAACCTATCCATAACAATCAAGTATTATGTAACAAAACATAGAAAAGAAAATGAGTAAGTTAACACCCGAAATGACGATAATAATAAGATATTATTAACAAAACAATATTAAAAGATAATATATGATATCATATTAATGTATATGATTATTGTATAATTTAATAAATACTATTTCACCATTATACAAGAGGTTAAACTACCATAAATCAATTAAATGTACAAGGTAAGGTTTTATTTCACAATCTCTTCATTATCTGAGGTTGTTTATATGTAATTATCTACTGGGACCTCTTTATCATCCACATCCATGTTTCTTAAAAATGTATTTCAAATAATTCTTACTATTTTATAGACTATGGGTTAAAGTCCTTTATACCCTTTTTTACTTTTTATAAGAAGTTTACAAAGTAATCTTTCCGTCGTTTTCCAAACAAGGACCTTTTTAACCTCTTCGATAGAATTAAGGTAAGAATGTCTTTTTTTAACTTATACGGTGGGTGCGGCTATTTTCCGACGTTATAAAATATTTGAAGCTTCCCTTAAAATATTATAAGAATATTTTCAAAGTAAATGTTTTCTTTTATAATTATGTGACTTTTAACTGATTTAAAAAAGAGATATTTCTCTCAAATAGTTTGATTTCATCTATGTCATCATCCTTTGATGGATTTTAAGCTTATTTTAAGTTGATTTATTATGATACAAAACTTCCATATTGTATTGAAGGTTTTGTGATATTTTTGACTGTGGATGTGTTATTTTTATACCATTCATGGTTTATGGAGAAGTTTTTTACATTTCTTATGCTAGTTTTAATACGAATGTTTATGTTATGTTTAAGCCTTATCATATGAGGAATGCATTGAACTTAATAAGTGATGGGTGGAGCCCGCTATAGCTCCTCGATGCATCGGTAGGTCTCATGAGACAAACTAGTGTCTTCGCACAAGGCCTTGACAAAATCTTATTTGTAGTCTTGGCACAAGGCCTTGACTATGTGGTTTTGATAGTCTGGCATTATGCATTCCATCATTATGAAAGTGGTTATTGATATTGCATGTGATTATTCAACTAGTAGAATATCCATGTGAATAAGTAAATGGAATTATTTAATTTTATCTTTTGCATATTATGCTTAAGTTCAAATTTAGAAGGATTTTTTTAGTTATACATTGCCTTAAATGTTTATGTTTATTTATGAAAGTTTCTGCTATATTGTTATCCTTATTGCACATCTGAGCTCACCCCTTTCAATGTTTTATTTTTCCCAGGATGTGAAGAAGTATTTTATGAATGAACCACAGGGATAGTATGAGGTGATATGAAGACAATATGTTGTTGTAGTTTTTTTCTTTATTATGTAATGTAAACTTTATGAATATATCTAGTGTTTCCAAGGCTACTAAACTAATCGGTCTTTCGAGACTTGATCCTTTGTGATCATACCAATGTTATATAATAATGCACCGACTCTGGGTAACTGGGGTAATGGTATTACACCTGAGTCCTTTACCCAAGTCTAAAATCAACAAATTGAAGTGTTCCAACTCATGGAATCACGTTTCAAATCCTAGTTTTAAAAATTACCCATATAGAAAATGCTAAAATTAAAATTTCATTAGAATTTCATCTTGGTTAAAAAACACGAGACATTAAAATTAATGATCTATATTTAAGTGGAAATTAAGCTAAAAAATTTATGTTAAAAACCCATGAATTCCATTCAATAACCATCTAAGAATTCACATTGCAATACACTTGTGGAACCAAATAAAAAAATTAAACAATGTACCAAATAACGGGGGGTCATTACAACTATGTTTTATATGCTAATTACATAAATTTATTCCAAACCCCCATATAATTCCTTCATAAATGGTATGTTTAATGTTTTATTTATAGGAAAATTAATTCTACTTACCTAGCCTCAACCTTTGTGAAAAATGAGCTACAAGATTTATATATGCCAATCATTCATCATCGTACACATGAAGCCTCACACTTGGTAAACCATTCATTGTATGACTATAATTATATTAAAATTTTCTCATACATTATATAATTATGTTGAACAATTTTTTAGTTCCAAAAAATAATAACCTGGAAATATTTTCCATCATGATCAAAATAATTTTTAAATTAATGTGAAAATGAAGATATTTTTTGTATTTTGTGTTTATTTCATGTATAGTCATAGTGGAAAGGTCAATTTCATAACATTATATAGTGGGACCACCACAAAAGAAACATACCCCTAATTTTAGTCAATCCTATTGAAAATAACTCTATTTTCACAATAGTCAAACCAATAGTAAATTCATTATCATGTTTGTTTTAGGTGAAGTGTTGTTTGGATAAATACACGAGATTCATTGAGGGGACACATAATGAAATTTTATATTTTTAAAATCATATACATTCTTATATTGTTTAGAGATTTAGTTATTTTATTACGATTTCATCAAAATTTTGATAATCTTTAACTAATCATTTTATTTCCTTTCTATTGAAATTGAATTCAATGTTCCACATCCCACTCCTATATACACTACCTCCCCATGGATATTTTAGAAAAACTGATGACATTTAGAAATAACACATGTATCATATTGGGCATCAAAATTAAATCCATCATAATGACTTTTCCACTAAGATTTCAACACATCACATTATTGGATCTTCTAGTAATGTGTTGTTTTAGACCACCAATACATGTACCCACTATATTTCTAGATCAAAATATTCCTTTACAAATGATTTATCATAAAATGGTGATATAAAGGGTTAAAATATTGCTCGATAGAATATTCATGATAATAACATCTTTAATTCATATAGCGTATAATATTATCCAATGATAGTGAAAAATTAGAACAAATATCCTGATCTAGATTTCATTTATTTTTCAATAATCCTTAAATCCTAAACATCTAACACAAACAGGATGGATTCTATGATGGGATATCTTCCATATAGATAAATTATGAAATTAATGGATGTGGGTTAATACAGTCATAAAATGTTTCTCTATGTGGAATATGTAAGTAAATACAGTCAAACTATATAATTTAGTATTGAACTCACAACACATAAACTAAAAACATTTTGATCTCAATACATATATGATTAGTTATTATTGAATTAAGACCTAATAAATTCATCTTATTCATAAATTGTTCAATATTATTACTTATGGTATGTAAAAAATTGTGAGAACCCTAATTCGCAATAACATTCATGAAGTGTTCCTCCCTAAAGTTCCTATTTTTGAAATGTATTTCTTATCAATAAAGATTATTTCCTTGAATATAATAATGTTTACATATGTGTTTTTAGTGGTTAAGTTGATTCTGAAGCTACTTTAATAATAATTATAAAATATATTGGTAGTGTTTGATGAATATATTATTAACATAGATTCAATAAAACATGAATTGTGACGATTGTTGCCTAGATATTCATGAAAAATACAATTGTTGATGACAAATAAATCACTATCTGCTGTTTTTTATCAAGCCTAGATGCAATTATGTGTGCCTAATAAATCCATAGAAAACTCTAAGGTGATTTTATGTTAAATATATTTTTTGTGTAATGTTAAATCTCTTTTTATAAAAAATGTGTAATGTTAAATGTTCATTTAAATTATCGACATTAAGGTAATATAAAATACCAATAGAAATATAAAGATCACCTGTAATAATTTTTTTTAAGCATAAATTTAATATGGATTGGTTTAAATGTATTTAGGAGATCCAGAATCTATGTATAGGTAGGTGGATATATTTATAACTACCGAAATGGTAATAGTTGAGCTATGTAAATCTGACGTTGAAAAACTTGATGAGGGAAAAGGTACATTCCTCCCATTTATTAGCCATTTATGAGTTTTAGTAGATATGTCGTGTTCAAAAACATATCACCTGATTTTAATTCTAGATATCCAATATATACATATCTGTAATGATTTTTTTTTATTTGTAAATTTGAAACCTATTTAATAAATTATAATTAGAAATTAATGATTCTAATGATATTCTTATAAAAATTATGTATCCTGATTTATATAAATGGTTAATTATCATAGATGATTATAATAAAATAATAAAAATAGTAGTGATTCATTGAGATATAATATAATCCAAATGAGTTGACGAATATATATTTTGATTATACACACACTGAATAGATATTGATCATACAACTTGGAGTAGTGAAATGAACACTCCAACATATTGTTGTGTATTATGAAGTAGTGTATTAGTTTTCATGGTAATATTATAATTCATATTTGAGTAATGGTGATTTGAAACAATGCATGGAGTTTTATGTGGTGTATCTATTGAGACAATAATGTGTATGGTTCAAAATGGAAAGGAACACGATGTAGTATGTTCATGGAAGCTGTTATAATAAGCCCTTGACATTGAACACTGAAATGATTAATGATAATTGTAATAATGCATAGAGATAAGGATTTAAAAATTTCCTATAGATATGAATCCTAAAATTAATAAGGATTTAAATGAATACTTTTTAGCATGATTTATAAAATAAAATGATTAATGATAATTGTAATAATGCATAGAGATAATTATCAGAGTCTTCGGGATATATTATATGAATCATAATATTTTTTTTTTTAAATTATCATATTTTTAGGAAAATTAAATTTTAGGAAATCATGGATAAAAGATTCATGTTTTATCATTAATAAATTTTAGTGGATTAAAATAACAATTTGTTTAATGTGAATAAATATCGATGTTGTAATTCTTAAGATTCTGAAAAATTTATACAGAAAATTATAGTATTTTTATGAGAAAAATTGACGGATAATAACCCAAAAATTTGTAGAGATAAACTAATTATTGAATTATGAAGATAAGATAAAATGAGGTCCTGATATATTTTCTTCTATTCATCTAATGAATCACGACACTTAGAAATTAATTTTTCCATTGTGATTTCAAATCATAGTGATATTGAGTATAGAATAATTCCAACATGTAATAAAGAGTCTTGATTAGATCATAGTAGATACACAATTTCTAGTAGGTGTGTGTAAGACTCTTGAGTAATTCTATTATAATCATAGAGACCTGTTTGTGTGAGATAACTTGAATCCAATGAAACTCTAGATCACATAGTAGGAGGAAATGTATGAACTATCTTAGGATATTATATGGTTAAATATTAACTCAGGTATTGGGATGATACCCTCCTGAACCATCTATGTTAGTTATAATTCACTTGTAGTTATATAAAATTAATATGATAAAACATTTGTGTAAATGAATATGTCAAGCATGACAAGGATTTGGTTTTATAGGAGGTGAAGAACCTTGTAAAAAACCTATATGTTGTTGTTCCTATCCATTACTTCATTAAATACTAAGGTGAGGAAAAAAATCACTAAGGATATCTATATATCTTAACAAAGGAAGTGGTTAAGGAACAATATTTTTATAAAATATAACCTCTGTAAAAAGTCACACTGGATTCAAAACCACCCCTATCTATCTATATGTTTTACTAGCCTCTAAAAGTGTTATTAGAACAAATCAATGATTTACATTGACTGGATCTAAATTTTTTCCAGAAGATTTTAAAAGAATAATTTTAAGTGTGGATTTGTAGATAATTTATAAGATCCTTAGATGAGGAATTTATTCCCCATACCGATTGAAGTTGAAATAATGTTTATAGCCAAGGCTGAAAAATGGCAAGAATAAATAATCAAATTGATTGAAAAAAATTAAAATATTATAAGGATAAACCACTACATGAATATGATCAATTTCAATTAGTTTTCAACTATTAAATCTATTTTAAATGATCATTTCAAAAAATATGGCTCAAGATTTAAAATATATGGAGAGGATCAGTCTATAAAAACTTTTGATCTCATCTAGTTTCAATTTAAAATAAATTTTAATAATTATCCTAATGATGTGGTTTTACGTATAGATTATTTTTCAAATTAATATCATGTTGAAAAGTACATATAGAAAATGATTGATCCAAAATGGAAGATAAATTATGAAGAAAATTCATGTATTTTAATTATATCACATATCATGTGATTGGTAAAGAAGAATATTTTTCACTATAAAATTTAATTAAATAAAAATATCAAATGTATAGAAATGATAAATAAGTAGCACAAATATTTTTTAAATAGTATATCAATGTATTTGAAATGTTATATAAAATATCCAATACTATAAAGGATGAACATTTTGAGTATAAATAATGGATAATTAAATATATTTATAGCTAACTATAAGAAAAAAGATTGATACATAAATAGTAAATTTAAATTATGAAGAACAGATGAGATTTTATGTTTAGATCATTTGAGAATAAATATGTTCCCTTAACATGTAGCGTATCAAACATGATGTGATATTGAGAAATCAAAAATACACAGAAGCACAAATATACCAATTTATTATAATGAATGATTATTTCATATGAACTCATAATGAGAGTCATATTCCACAAGGAACTCATAAAAGATAAAAAATTAAACTAAGATCATTTGTAGATGTATCAATATCAAGACCTTTGAAAAGGTATCCAACTATCCTCATAAGTTGGGTGCCACTATTTCCATTTTAAATTCTATTCTAGGTTCCATAATGAAATAAATACAAATCTAGTAGAATAAAAAAGCTATGAATTCTACCAATACATAAAATGGAGATAAGAGAATATCTAAGATGTTTTCATCCAAAAAAACATCAAAGGAAGGGAAATCAATCCCCAAACCTCCAAGAGTCCAAATATTCCCAAACTATATACATAGAAAAATGAGATAGTCTTATTGGATTTTTTTGGTGTTGTATAAGTTAATACCTAATTCTATTGAATGTGGGAAATTTTTAATTCTAAATATATTTTAGAAATACATAATTTTAATAGAGTGGAGTTAATGTAAATAAAATATATTTTGTTCAAAAACCTAATTCAATGAAATAAAAAAATCCCACCATGAAATTATTTAAGGGATAAATGAATTATATATGTTTTTAAACAAATATGGTAAATTTTATAGAGATTTTTTAATGAAAAATACACACAAAAAAATATTTTATTGAGATATTAGAATAAAATTTTCACTCTTATTCTAATTCAATCAAATAAGTGTACAATGGGGGGTGTTCGATGATGTGTTTTTTAAGAGAAAGGCGTATTAAATTATCTTGAACAAAAAAATTACTAAATAATTTTTTGAGTTTAGTGAAGAGTATATATTTAATGATAAGGTGTCAATATGAGTTATTGTAAGATAAAAATATACTAATCGTACAATTATAAGTAATCACAAAGTGATTGGATATGTTTCATTAATATCTTGTTAATAAAAATTCAATCAACCTTGATTTTTGATTATTATTGCACCCATCTTTAGGAAAAATACAAATAGATATTTGTGATGAAACACTCTATAACATACTGGATTGATGTGGGAAGGCCTCAGTGCTGTTTGTGAAATACTTATAAAACTCTAAGGTGATTTTGTGTTAATTTTCACCTTTTTAATGGTAACTCTATATTTATGTAGCTTGATTGTATTTAAAAATATATTTAAATTACATGTGTAAATTTGATTATTCATTTTTATATATACTCAATTTTCATATTTAATAAACAAAATTGTATGTAATGTTAATGATGAATTGGTAAATGGTGATGATGAAATCCATTAGGAATGTAAATTCAATGGTTTATCTTACTAATAATCTGATTGAGAAAAAATAATCTATATAAAGGAAAATACTAAAATATAGAGCTTCTAAAAGATATATTCAAACTATATTAAGGTAATTTGTGACATTCATAGGCATGATAAATCTTAGCTTCAATTCATAAAAATGAAATTTTAGACCTAGAATAGTTTAGCTATGTAATGGTGAAAATTAAAAATTAGTGATTTTTAAAGGAGCATGCTAGTACCATAAATGTTTTTATGTGGAGAACATACTATGTAAATGTTAGATTCAATTTATTTAATGAATATTTGGGATATCCAAGACATAAATAAGGGTAATATATTGTTGAGATTCTAGAATATGAAAGGTGATGGATAAATGGGGATTTGTTACCGAAAAATATTATGATATTCTTTATTGATTTTGGAATCATAATTTATTTTAATTAATCAAGATCCAAGCTTCTAAGAATAAAAAAAATAAATCAATAGGTCATAATTTTATATTAATCAGCATCCATCTATGAATAATATATACAACTTTGATGCGATCCTCATTAAAGGGATGTAGATCACTCTCCATGAAACATTTAAAGGAATAACCCATTGTAATGTAGTTTATTATCAATGATCATTTTATCAAATTTATTATGATTATAATTTAGCTATGTTAAATGGGGATTCAAGATATGTTGTGAAATTTATTATGGTTTCACAAATGAGAGAATTATGAGTACAAATCAAAACAGAATGATCATGTCTTAGCTCATTCATGGTGACCAATTTAAGATTTACTTGATGCTAAAATCTCAATAATGGGAGTGGTACACTGTAGTATTTTCCCTTGTGTCACATATTAATCTAGAATATGATTAAGAGTTTTATTAAATAGGAATATTGAAATAGATGTGGTACGGTTTGAAATTTTTACTGGACTTACAAGTCTATAAATTTTAGAATATTTAATTAAATATTTATTCTTCCAAACTTATATTGTTGAATGAGTAGTGGTAATTACAATAATAAATAAATATATTCATTCGAGTATTCAATAGAAATTATATAAAGAAAATTTCAACTGTAATTTTTCTTGACGAACTAGATTTCCATGTGAATTTAGAGGGTGAAAATCAAATACAAAATATTCATGTTGTATCCAGAATATTTATAAATGCACTAAAAGAAGAAAAAATGTTCATGTAAAGAACTCTCAAGACATTAATCATGATAATATTAAATTATGAGAGATAAATTATACATATTTCAAGAAAACATTTGATGTTTGTCAGAGAAGATGAACCTGATTTTTTCAGGAGGGTTCTTATGAATTGATGATGGATGAGAAGAGGGAGAGAGAGAGACTGGTCTTGTTCTTGTTTTTCATATTCTGCATCAGTATATTCAAAAGGTATAAGATAGACTATGATTCTAAATTTAAATAAAACAAAATTGAGAATAAGGAAAATGAGCATGATGGTTATTTAATAATTTTTAATTAGTTGAATACCTAGAAAAATGTTTATGGAGGACCCTTCAAAACTCTATTCTTGTCAAAGAGACATAGTTGTGTGAGAAAGAATGAATATGGTGTTATGTTGGATGACATGGTGGAATAACATTTAATAATAGTTTGAGGCTATCTACTGTTGTGATATTCACATATGGATTTGGATGATAATATGACAACCCTTATTTTAAACTTATGAAACACTTATAATCACATAAAATTATTGTGTTAATAAAATCATTTTCTATGAAAAAGTTGAACATGAAAAAGAGAATATATTTTAAGAGGATAAAAAATGTAAATACATTGGTTCCATCTATTATTTTCCATTCATACATCAAATAAAAATCTGAGGGTCACATAGGCACTATGTGGATACATTCTTCTTAACTGAGACTGTGGTTCAAGAGTAAAGTGTGGATAATTTAATGAATAAAATTAATCATAATATAGAGTGGAAAAAGATTCACCCCACCCCATATTATGGGTGGTTAGGGGTCTACTATGATCTACACTCCCTGTATCCATCATTTGGGATATTGTTGCAAATTAAAAAATCTATAAAAATGCTTATCATCTTTATGATAATTCATACTAAAGAAGAAGATCAAACTTTTTCTATAAATTACCTTTTGATTAATGGGAATATATTTTCCCTTGAATTATGGAGCAAATATTAAAGTGAAAAGGATGAAATATTTTTTTACATAATACAATAAAGGTGAATTAAGATGATTTTTATCCAATGTAAAAGGAATATTAATACAGAAAATTAGGGTACAAGATTATGCTTGAGGAATTAATTTTATTTACTTTTATAGTTTATAGAGTTGTTACTTAGTGGTTAGTTTAATTGAATAAGGGATAAATACATATTAACTAGGGTATGTAATTTTATAATGACAATACAATTTATTATGGAATGTGGATAAACTGTAGAGTCTAGTATTAGTTAAAATATACAAGTGGGTTATGCCACAACATCAAAGGAGGAATCTATATTTGATCTCCAATCAATTCCCTATCTTATATGGTTTGGTGTTTCACACCTGAGGGGATAAAAATTTACAAAAAAAAATCTATCAATAAAATTAGGGTTCTATAATAATAAATAAATATAATTTTCATAGATTTATTTCCTATGGACATTGATTATTCTTATAGCATAAGGGATCCCTTCCAATTTTATATTTATTCCATAAAATACACACACTAAGAATATATTACGAAATTCTAGAGATTTTTTTTAGGAATGGAATTGTATAACTTATTTCTAGGGTGGTATAATCATGTTCTATATAAAAAATAATTTTACTCATGAATTTTATGTGTCATAATGGTTTTCATGAAAATTTATATGCCTATAATTTCTGAATCTAATAATTTTAGTGGATCTATGGTGAGGGACATTAAATTGTCACTCTCTATCTATTGATGATGGATGTCTGTGAGGATACACATTCTCAAATGTCTCTTTTTCAATTAGTATTTCCTCTATCATCATTATTGTGTACACTAATACATAGATTAAGTCCTATATGAATTCCTTGTTGAGTGAAAATTTCATTTGAACATGAAATCCACCTCTTGGAAAAAAAATATAAGGAAAATACCCAACTATCTAAACACATAATGTATATGACTATTATATCAAGTGGAATATATTCAAATAATATGATTTACTATGTGAGACACTCTTTCTATTTAAGGAGAGACAAAAAATTATGGCCTAGTTTAGAGGTTCAAGAAACATACCAGGTTAATGATTCTAAACACATGAACCTTCTTGATAACTAAGATAAAGCCTATATTGGAAGAATTTTGTAAGAATATAGAAAAATAAAACGATTCATTCAATTGATATTTCCATATTTGAGATTATAAATGGGAATCTAGATATGACAAATAGTTATATCATTATAACATAGTCTCAACATATTAGAAGGTGGAGGTCCCTGTTATGTAGGAAGAATATACAACTACAAAAGTACTCATGAGATATAATATGAGTGATCAATTATATGTTTGACCACAAATCATGTATCCTATTTTGGAATGAATCTGATTATACTACTATAAAATGTCATGATGCACCAGTTAATGGTGTTCTTATTAAGAATAACCATATTGTGGTAGATCCAATAACTAATGTTCTAATTCAGTAAGTGACATTGGTGGATATAACATTCTCCTTGATCTAACACACCCTAAAGTATATGTATGTTCTATATTATAGTGTAAACACTATCATCAATACTACTATAGAAAATATGATCCTGAGACAGATATCATGACACAATGTCAATGCTCTGATTATCCGAACTCTATAAAGAGAGATAAGTGGTAAGGTAAATATATGTTACCAAACAATCAATGGAATTTGGGGTAGTGTGATTGATTATATGATTCCCCATTAAAATGTCTAAAGAATTATAATTATTTATTATCACTTGTGTTTTGGTCAATGGATCTATTCAGTGAAATTGATTTTGTAGGGTTTTCTATATATATTAAAAAGGGAATATAAGTGTCGTTTTAATAGGGGATGATGAATTTTTACTCTATGCTTAAATTTCTATCATGATTTTTTGTCACGACCCCTCCCCACAAGGTGTATCCCTCCTGGGCTGGCAATGTGAGAAGGGAGATAGTGCCCCCCCCCCCAAGTCCCACCTCCAGTAGGCCCTGAGTTGGTGACTAGCACCAATGGTATGGTAAACACACAAATGAGAGGCATTACCCTCTAAGAGAACACAAGCAGAAGAAAGGGATAATACAAACACCAACCAACACCAAGTCATACATCAATATAAAATAAATTCCAAGTACAAATATGTAATGTAATGCAAAAACTACACTATGCAAAAATTTGTATTTAGCGGTGGTTTAAACTATCTCTAAATCATTGTACGTCGGTTTTGAAAAACCGTTGCTAAATCGTATGTCATGAAATAATTAGCGGTGGTTTTTTAAAACCATCTTAGAATGATTTAGCAGCGGTTTAAACCGTCGCTAAATTGTTATTAATTTTTTTAATTTTTTTCATAATTTATTTATTTGTTTGTTTATTTATTTATTTATTACTACCATGTTCATGCCCATATCTATGCACATGTCCATGCAATATATAGAAATTTTGTGGTGGGTGAGATTTCAACCCCTTACCTCTTGCTTATTTCCAAAGACTTTACCACTCCAGCAGACTCTTCATGTGGTCAATAAATCGAATTTAATATAGTTATATATACTTATATATATTGGAAAAAAAATAATGAATTACAAATAAATACACACTAAATAATTATTAATCATTAATGAATAATGAATAATGAATAATTAATAATTAATAATTAGAAGTTAATAAGTAATTATTAGTATTTAACAATTACTAATTACAAAATACTAATTAATAAAAAGGATATAAATGAATAATAAATAAAGAAATATTTAATATGGAAATAAATGGTAAATAAAAAATAATAAATAAAAAATAGTAAATAGTAAATAGTAAATAATAAATAGTAAATAGTAAATAGTAAATAGTAACTTGTAAATAATAAATACTAAATACTAAATACTAAATAATATATAATATGTAATATGTAATATATAATATATAATATATAATATATAATAAATAGTTTATAATATGTAATATATAATAAATAATTTATAATATTTAATATATAATACATAATATATAAAATGTAATATATAATACATGGTATATAATATATAATATATAATATATAATATATAATACATAATATTTAGTATTTAATATATAGTATATAATATATAATATATAATATATAATATATAATATATAATATATAACATATAATATATAAGTAATGTATAAATAATAAATTAATTAAAAAATAATTTAATATATTATAAATAAATAAAAAATTAAAAATAAATTAATAAATAATAGATAACTAAATAAATAATAAATCAATAAATAATAATTAATAATTAATAAATAATGAATGATAAATAATGAATAATAATTAATAATTAATAATTAATTAATAATAATTAATTAATAATTAATAATAACTAATAATTACTAATTGATCATTAAGAATCAATAATTCATAATTAATAATAAATATTTAAAAATGTATAAATAATTAATAATTTATTAATAATTTTTCATAAATAAATAATAAATCATAAATAATTAATGAATATTAAATAAATAAATAAATAAATAATGAATAATAAATTAATAATAAATTAATATTTACTAAATTAAAAATAAATTAATAAACTAAAAATAATAAATAATAAATGACAAAGAATAAAGAATAAAGAATAAATAAAAAAATAATAAATAAATTAATACATAAATAAATAATTAGATAAATAAATAATAAATTAATAATTAATAATTAATAATTAATAATTAATAATTAATAATAACCAATAATTAATAATTAATAATTGAAAATTAATAATTAATAACTCTTATTTAAAAATTAATATTTAATATTTAATAATTAATAATTAATATTTAGTATTTAATATTTAAAATTTATTATTTGTTATTTAATAAATAATAAATAAATAAACAATTAATAATTAATTAATAGATAATTAATAAATAATGATTAAATAATAAATAATATATAATAAATAAAGAATAAATGAATAATAAACTAATAATAGATAAATAATAAATAATTATTTAATTAATGAAAAATAAATTAATAATTAATGTGGACATAATAAATAAATAATAATAAAATAAATAAAGAAAGAAATTTATCAATAAATAAATTGATAAATAAATAAATAAATAAATAATAATAGATAAATAAATAATAATTAATCAATAAATTAATAAATATTAAGTAGATAAATAACAAATAATTAATTAATTAATTAATTAATTAATTAATTGAATAAATCATAAAACATTAAGAACCTCTAAAAACCCTAAAAACACTAAAATGACCTTAAAATATGATCCAAGACTCCTTTTGTTGCACCAAAATCAGTCAAATCAAAGATCACGAAATGAGATTTGGTATGATATGTGGTACAAGCTGAACGAACACCTGGATTGAAAGTTATAATTGTTTGAATTTTAAAAAATCAGAGTCTGCAACTAAAACCTCTATTTCAGAGGCTTTATGGTCCTTTATAGTATAATAAAAAGGGGTAAAATAATCAAAGTTGGTACTAGACCTAAACGACATAGAGCTCATCATAGGCTTTTATTTTGTATTTGGTAGATCCCAAACAGAAACTCGGATTAAAAGGTATGACCATTTGAAGTTTGAGTTTGATTTTTGACTTTTTAAATTTGAATATATTTTTTTCCTTTCATTATAACATAATTTAAATCTCACTTGGTTTTAGCTTATTTGATAAGTTTCTATTTGAATGGTTGTGGAGATTAAATGGGCTCTCGAATCGAAAGTTATGGTAATTTGATGCGGAAGTCTTTTATTCAAATTATTGAAGATTTGTTTTCAGTATATAAATATTATTAACTAATAATTATAAATATTCATTAATTGGAACATTTTAAATAATTAAAATTATAAATAATAAACTATATTTTGTTTTTAAATAATAAATAAATACTAATAAATAATAAATAAATAATTTTTTAAAATTTTTTCCCTCAATTTCATGGCGTTTTTGAAAAAAACCGCCGTTAGAAAAAGTGTACATTTTTTTGGAAGAAATTTTAAAACATTTATAAAAACATTTTAAAAATATTTAGTGGTGGTGTTTTCACTGTGGTTTTCAAAAATGCTGTTAAAATATTATTTTCTTGTAGTTCCACTACAACTGAAATGGAAAAGTGAAAGTACCAAAAGTAAGTAAAAATGGCAATAACCACGATTCCCTACCAACTCCTGCAACCCCAAGAAAGTAGTAACTAGCCTGATCTCCAACCTCCACCAAGTGACCTGAAAAAAAGATTAGATATACGTAGGGTGTGTATAATAGTATACTCTGTAGGATCCTCCATGGAGCCTCTCATGCAAAAGTGTAAAAAGCATGCTAAAGCACAGTGAACTACAAGTGAAACTAAATCATTATCTAAATAGGTATACTATGTTCCCAGTCTCACCATGGATAATCTCACCAAGTATCGTATAAAAGACTATAAAATATAATAAAGAATATTAAGGGTACACCGCTACTACTTCCCCACTAGTTTTCTACTTTTTCCCAACATCACACGTCCTAAGAATCTCTCTCCAAAAAGGCTTTCCCAAAGACACCTGGGTGAAGCACCACAACATGAACCTCATGCAACAGAACCACTACACCCACATAACAAAAGTAACTAGGTAGTTTTTGGGAGCCACTAAAACACGCATAACATGTATCATACGTCGGGTATTAAACCTCAATCCATCATAGCCCACACACCGAGTAAGGTTCCTCAAGCCATCATAGCCTATACACATTACACCTATAGTAGTCCATAGGAAACTATATCCAGAATATATTTTTTTGAATAACCACAAGCCATTACAGCCATCTACACACATATATGGTGAAAACTAGCCACTTTTCCTACTAGCACTAGTAACTACCAAGAGAAGAGAGCGAGGCCAAAGGGGGTAGTAAACCATCCATCCTCCCTCCGTAATGTTGGGGAAAACTCCCTAGGGATCAGAATCCCCGAAGTGTCAGTTTCCCTAACTGATGGGGTAGATTAGCATATAGAAACATAAAAATTATAAAATATACAGTAGCTCACAACCACACTATGGGAATAACCTAGTCTTAGACTCAACTAAAGCTAATGGCTCTCAGATTCCGGACTTCCACTACTAAGACTAAGTATCCTATAAACACACAACCATTTAAATAGATTTATTATATTACTTCATTCACCTCTTATCAGCTACACATTACGTTAATTAGTTCCTTAATCATTAATTAACAATTATCAATTCCATATTACATTTCATTATCATCCCACCAAAATTCAATCCCCATGGGTTAACTTCATTTATTCAATCATTTATTAATAGCATTATTACTTTCCCATATTACCATGAATTATTGAAAAACAATCAAAGCTACCAAACACAAGGGGGCGCACTACGGTGAGTAGTTGAACTACCTGTCAAGTCTTTTCCACCTATAGCAGGAATGTAGACCCATCCTCCCTCGAGAAGCTAAACATGTAAAGCACATGTCATACCCTGTGCATCATCACCTCTTTTTGGAAGGAGGGTAGAAAAACCATTTTCCTTGAGCAGTGGAGAAAGTAAATAAGATAAACAACCAATAAGATTCAAAAAGCATCCAACATTCAAATCCAACCCGTTTCATACCTTCTGGTGTCCTCCCCAACACCCACATGCATAAACTGATGCATCTCGCCACTCTAGGCATCAACTACTGCCACAATGAATGGTCCTCTCTACCCCCACATCCCACAATATCCATCCAAGCTCATAGCACATCACAGGTAGTAGGAAAATAACAATGAAACTGTGCCCTTGGACCTAAACAAGGCATTCTGCCTTCACACACAATGAGTTCTCAAAGCTCCAAGCATAAGGATCATGGCCTTTACAAGCAAGAGGGTAACTCATAACCCTACGATGTATTATCTTTTATTAAGAAACCAGTTCTTTAATCTGTCTTGAATTAACCAATTCATTATTAGTTGTAGGTTACAACTATGGGCAAACTAAATGGTAAGCTATCACAAATTAACTAAATAGTTAATTGACATGCCTTTAATTCAATATCAATAAGCATCAACATGCCTCTTCCTCATAAATTAATTCAATTTAACATGCTTACAGTAACAAAAAACAAATTGATTTCCATGCCTCTTTTATTATCGAAAAATAATTAGAATTAATACCAGTTTAGGTTCTTTTCCAATTTCCCTCAAGAACAACATGTTAAACAAGGCATGTATAGATATCACACTATCTATAAAAACAAGAGGCAATAAAATAGGATCGATAACAATTTATTTGTCTGGTTAAAATATTTATTATGTTAATTCCATTGCGATCCAGTGGGATAAAACATGCTAACTCTATAGTTTCATGTAAAAGAATAGAGAATCCATGAATCCCGAACCTCAAAAGGATTCTGATGCTCTTTTCACAAGAACAATCCAACAAAATAGATCATGATCACCTCTCTTAGAGGATTGCATCCACCCGAGGATGTAGAGACACCACCACACCATCCAACACCCAAGAAAATTCCATTACGAACATGGAGAAAACATTTCGTAATGGGAAAAGGAGAAACATAAGGTGAGGAACCCAGAAGAACGATGGTAGATCATACCATATATCGAATACTGATCGATACTGCTTGGTAGTTACAAAACAGGGGGTTTGTATGTAGTATGAAGAAACTCCAGGGAAGACACAATCCAAGGCTACAACACTATGCACGAATCCTACATGACGAAAGGAAAGGATTGAGCGTCTCGCACTAGGGAACAAGGAGGAAGAACATGAGAGGAATATATCTCATCCCTTTAGAAGATTTAAAAGAGCATAATTTTAAGATATTTTGGATTTTTTGTTAAAAGAGGATCACATTACACCACACGATTTGTCCAAGTAATGACATTCTGAGTCTTAGGAAAATTAATATAGGAATTATGGGATTTGAATCATCCATAAATCACATAAAAAAGGCTTTTAATGCATTTTTCGTCAAATAAAATGTTAAACGGATGAAATTGGAAAGTCTAGAAAAAATCTAGAAATTTGAAAAAGGAAACGAAATAGTTCTGGAAACACTATTCATGACACCGTTAATTGTCTCACCATTATAAAAACACTATAGACCTACCATTCTAGATACACTATAAATCTACTATTCTAAAAACACTATAGACCTACAATTAGATGTCTCACTATTATGGAAACACTATAGACCTACCATTTTGTAAACATTGTTGACCTACCGTTAGATGTCTCACCGTTCTGGAAACACTATCGACCTACCATTCTGGAAACACTATAGACCAACCATTATATGTCTAACCATTTTTTGAAACACTGCAGAACTATTATTCTGGAAACACTTTATACCAACCGTTCTGGAAACACTGTTGAACTACCATTCTTGAAACACTATTCACAACACTGGAAATTTGGAAAAGTGTTGGGGATGAGTCACCTTGACCACCAAGAACACCTCAAACACCAGATTTCAGCATGGAAATGGATGATATTGGTCTTGGACATTACATCATATACCTATCAAAACATTATCGTCCTCAATAATCAAAAACCAACCCCTATAGGAAACAAAAAAAGGGGTCTGAGCAACCAATCTTCAAGATACCTATCAAGGATCTCATCTCCAGAGGAGTTGAACTACCTCAAAAAAGAAACATGTGAAACCACACGAAAACCACAACCAACATATAAACAATCTCCCAGGGGAGGTACCTCTGAAAAGAGGTCAATCCACGACATGAAACAAAATAAATCCATCTCATAACAAGAAAACGTCTAAAATCAAAAAACAAACATAGTTAAAAGAAAAGAGTTAAACATCAAACAGCTCGGGGTACTGAGCGCGTATCTGGGACTAATGTTCCTAGGTACTCTCCTCCACATCACTATGCCTCCAGAAGACACAAAACAAAGGAAATATAATTCCCCCAAAACACCTTCTCCTTGCTGTCCTGGATCTCCACAGGCCACTCCTCAAAGGTCACATCATTGTCAACATCGATCTCGCCCCATTCGATGACATGAGAGTCCTCATGAAGATAACAGCGGAGCTGTGACACATGAAAAACATCATGTATCCAGCTAATCTGCAGGGGAAGTGCTACTCGATACGCCATGACTCCAACATGAGCCAACACCTCGAAAGGTCCAAAAAACCAAGGAGAAAGCTTTCTCCCATGACCAAAATTTTTCTACCCATGATGGGGAGTCACCTTCAGAAACACGTTGTTACACTTTCCATATTAATACTTTAAACCCCAAGAGTAGGGTATCCAACAACCTTGGATAAAGGTCCCTTGATTTATACTTTCAAGAATGTCTATCTTACCCACACCAGGGTAAGACCTCAATAGCAATATCGAAATCTGTCTTGCTATCCACACAATCCCTTGAACTTTAAGGTAGTTGGCAGCTCTATCTTCCTATCCAAGGAAGTCCCCCAACTTTGAGTTAGTCGACACCTCTATCTTCCTATCCCTGGAAGCCCTTGATTGTACATAGCAATAATCAGAGTCGCACAAAGCAAGCTGAACAAGATGTTCAATATGCACAAATCATGTGATTATGTCTCTAGAAATCACTTCAACATCATAAAATCTCTAAAGTGATCAACATTAACAAATCATTCAAATGATCTCCTATTTATAAGAACTTCTTTAATGGTCATATCCCTCCTCCAATGGTTATATTTTTCCTTGAATCTCAGAGGGACCTGTACAGGTGTCACTCAAACAACAGTTAGTTAGAAACATATTGTGTGACATCGTTTTATAACTATAACAAGAGTAAGAAAAATTTGGTTTCTTAACCAAATCCATTTTTCATATTGTAGGAAAAAATAAAGTTCTGAGTCTAAGAAAATGAACATTCAGAATCTATATTACATGGATATTCAGATTCTGTTTTTCAATGAATTCGGAATCAGAATTCTATAGACTTCCAAGTCTGAATTCCAATGAATTCGGAGTCTGAATTCTAAGGAGTTCGGGGTCTAAATTCTGAGGAATTAGAAGTATAAATTCTAGGGAATTAGGAGTCTGAATTCTGAAGAATCCAGATTCTGAATTATGAGGAATTTGAAGTCTGATTTCTAATGAATTTGGAGTCTGAATTCTGAGGAATTTGGAGTCTGAATTCTGAGGAATTTGGAGTCTGAATTCTAAGGAATTCAGAGTTTGAATTCTGAGAATTTGGATTCTGTATTTAAGATATTTTAGAGTCTGAATTTTTGAGAATTTAGAGTCTGAATTTCAGAGAATTCGGAGTCTGAATTTTAAAGAATTAGGAGGCTGAATTTCTGATAATTGGGAGACTGAATTTCATAGATTTCGGAGTCGGAATTTCAGAGAATTCAGAGTTCGAATTTCAGAGAATTCGGAGTCTGAATTTCAGAGAATGTGGAGTCTAAATTCAAATCCTAATAATATAATACTCTATATCTAAGTATTTATAGGATTCCGAGGTTTTAGATATGAAACCAAATTTTATACATAGAAATAAAATGAGTTAGATTTAGATAAATTATAACATGAACAATGAAAACAAGGGTAAAGAGAAAATTTCCTTAGGGAAGGAAAATTTTTCTTGTTAAGGTAAATCATTGAGGAAATAAAATTTACTTTGGCATAGAGTGTTTGTGATTTTCAAACATATAGGAATGGAAAATTCATAAGGAAACCTTATTGACTCCAAAATCTCCCCCTTTTTGGAAAGCTCAAACATCCTTACAAAAAATAATATAAGGACTTATAATTTTTATGAACATGAAAATAAAAACTTATCTCCCTTTACTTATGGATCGTAGTGAATACGAATAACTCCCCGTTAGACATTGAATTCCCTAAGGATCATATTATTTATTTCTTGAATGAGATTTTACAATTTATTACATACTAAAATCTTCATTGATAAGAACTTTCCCTTATACGAACTCCCCATTACATAGGGAAATATCTTCTTTAATTTGTATTCTTTTTATAATTCCTTTCTCCCCTTTTTTTATTTTCAAGAAGGAATAAAGTGAATGGAAAAAAATTGGTACCTGAAATATTAGTACTAAACAACTAAAAATCTATGAAGAACAACCAAAATTCCATTATGATTGAAAGAATTTGTTCAAGGAAGAAATACAAAAAAAATATGAATTGGGAAAAAAATATCATTATTTCTCCTTCGGAATTATCTTCTTGAAAATGGTTTTCAGATTCTTGAGCTCCTTGTGATCTTCTACCAAACACTTCAGCAGCTAATCCTAATACTCACTTTTTTTCTCTAAGGCTTTTATCTTTTCTTCCTGAGCCTTAAGACTGTCTACCTGAGCCTTCAAGACTTCTTCTTACTTAACAATATCTTCTTCAAATTCTATTGTGAGATCCCTCTCCCTCTTCCAATTCATAACCACTGAATTAAGATTACCATTCAGATCCTTAACTTCCTACTTCTGAGTAGTCTGTTCTAGAGTTATATTCTCTTCAAATCTCTTAGTAAGGTCCTTGATCTCTGGATCTTCAGTGTCAAATGCATCCTTGACATTATAATGAAATTCATCAAAGGCTCTCAGATATTCTATTATATTCCTTGACCATATTGTAATCTTCTTTCATGATCTATTATAAGCCTCATAACCAATGAGAAAAGATTTTAAATCTATCTATAGTCTAATACATTTATCCATAATCATGGAAACTAAATCTGATTTTTGATTTATCGTATGCTGAAGCATCTGGAATCCTGATTCAATTCTTGTAAATATAGGAATACTTCCAACCATATTTTTCAAATATTTAACAACAAAATCATGTCCTAGAGAGGAAAGTTCTAAATCTGAGTGTTTGGTTAGTGAGTATTATTTTTCTATCTCATCATATTTTCTCTTTTATGAATCAAAAACTTCATTCTTTTTCACCACAGATTTACTAGGTGTATCTACTACCACATGTTTCCCTTATCAGCTCTCTGAATTATGTCTTGTGCTTCGGTTGATTCATGCTCTCTATTTGATAACTGAACAGTCTTATATTCTAAAACTCATTCTTTCTCAGTATCAACCAATTGATCTTCCAGATAAACTAAATCATGATTTCTACTTTCTTCATCAGATGGTTTGTTTACTTCTTCTTGACCCTTCTCATCTTTTCCTGGTGTAGAAAGTTTTGAAGACTCGGCTTCAGAAGTTCATATTGAAATCTTCTCAGAAGGACTTTCCTTCTCATGATAATCTTCTAATTTCCTTATATTTTCTTCACTGTCACCACTACCTTCTTCTTCTACTTCTTCTTCCACTTCTTCCTCTTCAACTATTTCTTCTTCTTTTTGTGGTTCTAGAATCACCACCTTCTTTCCCAGAGTCTCTGGGAGTGATTCTTTCAAAAAGGATTCTAGTTACTAAAGTTGTTCAGAAGCATTCTATGCATCCTTGAGAAGAAGTTGTAATATCTCAGCCTCAAACATCTTCTTCCTTTGCTTATTTTCTTTTTCTTACTTCTCGTGATTTTCAACAGCCATCAACTTCAAGGATTTTTCCTTAGCAGGGTCCAAACCAAAACTAGGCTCCCCATAGTTCTTATTTTTCTTGTCTTCTCTCCACTTAGCCACTACTTCCTCCGGGTAGGTATTTTGATTCTTTGGATATAGAGGTGCAGATTTGGTTTCCTTAGCCAGAGGAGTTTCTTCTTTCTCTTCTGGTTATTTTTCCTTCCTCTTCCTTCCAACCTTCTTGGAAGTCTCTGCTACTTCCAGTTTCCTTGAAAGAGCTTCAATTTCTACTTCAGAGAAGTCATAGAAATATCCAGATTGACTATTAAATCCAACCTTCATCCTCCTTAGAGTATCATCAATCAGAAGCATTAATTTGAAATTCCTTATCTTAGAAATAAAAGGAATTTTTATATACTCAAGACAAATAACTATAATTTTTGAGAGTATGGTCGGATACATGATTATTTGAAACTTAAAATTTACATTCTAGATGTTCTGAATCACAAACAAGATATACTTGAACAAGTTTATCTTCATGAGGTTCATCAAGAAATAAAAAATGTAGATAACACTCTTTTTCAGAGTATCCTTATCTCCTTTCCTCGGAATAACAAAACCTTGAACCCAATATTCAAGAATATGAAGGTTTGTAGATAGATGAAAAATCTTCGGAGTCTTCACTTCTTTCAAGCCAAGACAAGCAAGAGCCTTCTCCTTATCAAAAGATCCTGATACATCAGTTAATTTGTGAGTATAGAATTCTGCTTCTCCTTCATAAGTAATTCTTATCAGACTTGTTGCCTTGCTGTAAGAAAGACAATAAGTCTTTCCATAGCTCTTAAAAGAGAACTTTCCCCTTCCTCCTTCTTTAAGAAAACATACTGACTCATAAAATTCAATAAACATTTTCAGATAATCCGGATCCTACGCCTTTAGTTTCAATATACATACACTCTCACAACCATTCAACTTAATATTCTTTGAAATGATAGAATCATACTTAGCATAGAATTTCGGATCGACCAACCTTTCTCTGTAAATCTACCATTCACATATTTCCTTAAAAGTAGACATTTCTTTCTGAGGATAGGCTTCAGTAGAAATTCAGAATTAAGAAAAAAAATGGAAGATTCGAAACGACCATAAGTACAAGGGCAGAGCTTCAACACGCCAAATCTTGGAAATCGATGTGGGACAAACATCGAGGGTTTCTTATACAAGTGTTTGAGGAGATGGTTCAACTTCCTTGACTGATCCAACAGTTTAAAATCTTTTTGATCAGATTTTGTGGTTGATGATAGCCAAATAAGGATTTTTGTAGGTTCTGATCTTTTGAGGTTTTTTTAAAAACTATTTTAGATTTAAGGAAAATAATGAATCCAAAAACAAATTCTAAAACAAGAAAAAATACCAACATGTAGAAAGATGATTAGGAAAATTAAGAAAGGAAACATACCTTCCAAATTTCTAGGAAAATTATTCATAATGAGGAAAATTCATCTTGTAGATCTTTAGATTCCGATTTTTGATTATGAAAATTTTGACTACGAAAAAATTTTGAATACAAAATTTTTACTATGAAAAAATTTTCACTACAAAAAACTTAACTACGAAAATTTTGACTATGAAAAAATTGATTATGACAAATTTGACTATGAAAAATTTGACTACAAAAAATATTGACTATGAAAATTTGACTACGATAAATTTGACAACGAAAAATTTAACTCTGAAAATTTTGATTACGGAAATTTTATCTATGAAAATTTTGACTAAGAAAAATTTTAACTATGAAAATTTTTATTTCAAAAATTTTAACTATGAAAATTTTGATTACAAAAATTCTAACTACGAAAATTTTGACTACAAAAAGTTTGATTAGAAAAAGTTTGATTTTTAACAAACAAGAAAATGTACTCCCCCTATGAAAATGAGTTTCCTACTATAAGGATATAGGTTTAAAGAGGAAGTTAACAAGGAATATTAACTTATGGTTATCATTCCTAACTTTTTTTTAATGTATTAAAATCTATCGGAGGGTACAGATTTTGTGAAAATGTCAGCAAGTTGATCTTGCGTTCCGATAAACTAAAAACTGATATCACCTTTAAGTGTGTGATCCCTAAGAAAGTGATGCCTAATGTCTATGTGTTTTTCATGAGAGTGATATGCACAGTTTTTACTTAGGGAAATGGAACTAATATTATCACAAAATATTTGTGTTTTAATAAAACTCATGCCATAGTCTATGAGTGTGTGTTGCATCCACAATACTTGAGCACAACAACCTCCAGCTGCTACATATTTAGCTTCAGCAGTTGAAAGTGCTACTGAGTGTTGTATTTTTCATGACCAAGAATACTTAGATATAGAGTATTCGGTTTTCAAAATCCAAATTTAGACTCTGAATTCTATAAAATTCAGACTCTGAATTTTCTGAAATTCAGACTCTGAGTTATCTAAAATTCAAACTCCAAATTCTTTGAAATTCAGACTCCGAATTCTATGAAATTTAGACTCTGAATTCTCTAAAATTCACACTCTGAATTCTCCTAAATTCCGACTCATAATTCTCAGAATTCCGACTCCGAATTCTCAAAATTCAGATTCTGAATTCCTCAGAATTCTGACTCCGAATTCCTCAAAATTCCGAATCCGAATTTCTCAGAATTTGGACTCCGAATTACTCAGAATTCAGACTCCGAACTCCTCCGAATTCAGACTCCGAATTCATTGGAATTCAGACTCCGAATTCTAGAGAATTCTGATTCCAAACTCCTTGAATATTGTATCTTAATATCTATGTAATATAGACTCCTAATGTTCATTTTCTTAGACTCCAAAATTTATTTTTTCTTACACTCCAAAAAATGGACTTGGTTAAGCAACCAAATTTTGCTTAATCTTTTTATAGTTATAAAATGATGATGTGTAATCTGTTTCTAACTAACCATTGTTTGAGTGACACATGTACAGGTCCCTCTGAGATTCATGTAAAAATATAACCATTGGAGGAGGTAGTTGACCGTTAAAGAAGTCCATATAAATAGGAGCTCATTTGAACGAGCTCGTTTGTTGATCACTCTAGATATTGTATGATGTTGAATTGATTTATAGGGACAGAGACTCTCATGATTTGTCTGTGCTGAACATCTTGTTCATCTTGCTTCGTACGACTCCAATTGTTGTTGTGTACAATCGAGGGCTTCAGGGGATAGGAAGACAAAGGTGACGACTACCTTAAAGTTCGAGGATTTCTTTGGATAGGAAGATATAGGTGCCGGCTATCTTGAAGTTCGAGGGCTTGTGCAGATAGCAAGACATATTACAATATTCTTATTGAGGTCTTACCCTGGTGTGGGTAAGATATAATTTCTTAAAATTATAAATCCAGGGACCTTTATCCAAGGTTGTTGGATACCCTACTCTTTGGGTTAAAAGATTTCATACTTGTTACTTGTTTTATTTCAAGTTTATCTTCCGCTTCATTTTTATTAATAAGGAAATTTTAACTACCCTATACATTATTATATTTGTATACTATGATAAGTAAGATTCTATATGATTTAAGGTAGAATCTTTTCCATGTAAACTTTTCTTAAGTTTCATTTCCGGAATCATATTTTTGGAACCTAGAAAGTGTGTAGAACTAAGAGGTATTATGAATTTACCTTATTTAACCCTGTTAAACATAGTTTTCCTTAAGGTTGAAAATGAAAGTTTTTAAACATACAATTCACCCCCCTCTTGTATATTGATAATCTACACCATTATTTCGATCCTATATAGATGATCCCCAAAATCAATCTCTAAAGGTCTCCTCCTTTGGTCGGCATATGATTTTTGATGATCCTGCGCTGCATGCATCCTCTCACGAATCACCTAAACCATCTCTGTCGTATTTTGAACTAGTTCTAGTATGAGAATTGTTGACTCTCCAACCCCAGTCCAGCATAATAGAGAATGGAAAGGTCATCCATTATAGGATTCAAATGGCGCCATATTGATGGTGGAGTGAAAACTATTTTTGTAAGAGAACTCCAATAATGGTAAGTGCCTCATCCACATACCTCCAAGATCCAGGACACAAGAGCACAACATTTCTTCAAGAGTCTAGATGGTCGGCTCTGTCTGACCATCCATCTGTGGATGAAAAGTAATGCTAAGGCATAGCTGAGAACCAAAATCATGTTGGGGACCTATCCACACCCTAGAGGTAAAACAAGGATCTCTATTGTAAATGATCGTCCTCGGGACTCCATGAAGTCTCACCACCTCCTCCAGATACTGCGTCGAGAAAACTTCCACTGAGCTCAACTCCATGATTGCTATGAAGTGGGATGATTTTTTAAAACGATCCACTACCACCCATATAGTTTCATGGCCTCCCTGGGCTTGAGGTAAACCAGTAACAAAGTCCATTGAGTTGTCCTCCCACTTCCACTAAGGAACATATAATGGATGGAGCAAACCAACAGGGACATAGTGCTTGAACTTCACCTTCTGGAAGACCAAACATCGTGAAACAAACCCCAAAACTGCACGCTTCAGCCCAGGCCACCAAAACTTACTCCTCAAGGCTCAGTACATCTTTGTCACACCAGGATGCACCGCTAAAGGTGAACTATGGATCTCTCTGAGAACTATCTCACACATTGAAAAAGGAACGAAAAGACTTCCAGGATACACCACTCATTATTGTTCATCTTCAAACCAACCATAAGGGGCCTCGACGCAAAAAAAATCGGTCTCTATATAACTCCACCTCTAGATCCCCTAACTGGGACTCTTCCACTTGCAACACCAAAGGTAACTGCATCGTCATCTAAAAAATACAACCTCTACCCCCAAATTCTCTCATATTGAGATGTAAGGATGAAAGTTATTCTATCACTCTCCAGGAATCACTAGATTCATACACTATATCACTACGTGACTTCCTAATTAGGGAATCCGCTACAAAATTCCCCTTTCCATGTGTATGCAAGATTTCAAAGTCATATTACTGTAAGAACTCTATCCACCGATGTTGTCATAAGTTCAAGTCCTGCTGGGAGAAAACATACCTTAGGATCTTATGATCGGTGAAAACCAAAAAGTGCTCTCCAATGAGGTAATTTTTCCACAACTTCATATAAAACACCATGGCCATAAACTCAATATCATTGAAGGCATAGTTACATTCATGGGGACGCAACTATTGAGACCCATAAGAAACGACTGATCTCTAATACATCGGAACACAACCTAACTCGATATGTGAAACATCATAGAAAACATAAAATCGAACTCCCTCTGCTAGTAGGCAAGGAACTTGAGAAGTTACCAACTTCTCCTTTAGAAACTGAAAAGGTTCTTGACACTGATCAGTCCACACGGATGTCTGATCCTTGCTGGTCAATGCTGTTAGAGGAGTCGTAACCTAAGAAAAATTGGCTACAAACCTCCTGTAGTAGACTATGAGACCAATGAAACTTCACACCTCTACCACCATCTTGGGGGTTTTCCAAGACACAACTACTTCTATCTTCGACGGATTCCCAACTACTCCCTGATGGTATACAACATTCCCTAAGAAACGGACATCTCGATCCTAAAACTTGCACTTTGACAACTTCCCAAACAGTCGTTGTTGATGAAGAACTCCCAAAATAGCATGCATATTCTCTGCATGATCCTCCTAAGACACGGATTTCACAATGATTTCGTTGATGAAAACCACCACAAAATTATCCAGGAACTCACAAAACACATCATTCATCAATCCCATGAACATAGCTGGAGCATTCGTCACATTGAACGACATTGCAATGAACTTGTAATTCCCCTTAAGAAAATAGAAAAAAGTCTTTAGGATATATTCATCTTTCAGAAGAATTTGATGATATCTTTATTGTAAGTTGATATTAGAGAACTAACTTTCACCCTTCATTTGATCAAATAAATCATCAATATGTGGAATAGTATAGTGATTCTTCACTGTCACTTTGTTTATATGACGATAATCGATACACAACTGAAAACTGTTGTCAACCTTCTTCAACAAAAAACTGGTGCACCCCATGGTCACAAACTCAGCCAAAAAAAATTACATTGTAATAGACTATCAAGCTGTATATGCAAATCTCGTAACTCAGAAGGGCCCATACTATATAGAGACACAGAGATAGGAGACGCTCATGGCTGTAGATCGATCCCAAACTCGATCTCCCATTGAGGGGGTAATGCTACAACCTCTTCTGGAAAGACATCAGGGTACTCTTCTACAATCCTAGGAAACACCTACTACCGAACCTTAAAATAACTCAACGTCATCTCATACATTAAGGATTACAAGGACGAAACACTCCTCTGATGCATCTGAGGGTCTCGCTCACCAAAAAACAATGCTAGTTGTCTATGAGCATTGAAGAACACCACCTACCTCTAGATGAAATCCGTGATATCATTCTCTTAATACAACAAAATCCATGCCAAGGATGACATCATATGGTTTTATTTGTAAACATAAAAAATCTTCCCAAGGGCGGTGCTACCCCATCACTAGCTCACAGTCTCTATATACTTCAAACAAGTCAGCTCGACCTCTAACTGGCGTAGTCAATGCCAAGGGAACTGAAAGCCTCTCTACCTCAAGTCCAAAATCATGGACAATGGTAGGTTATATGAAGGAGTGAGTCACTCTTTAATCAAACAAGGCATACACCCAAGTAGAAAACAAGAAAAGGGTACCTAGAACGGTGTATACTAGGCCTGGAACTGGCAATGCCAAAGCATGAATATGACCACAACCTCCTCCATAGCCTCTCTAACCCTGATGAAAACAACCACCACAGCCGCACTCTGCTCTATGAGGATGAAGAGAATCATGGGGCTATCCTATACCTTCCTCATATTCTCTCTTGTGATCCAAAGATGGTGAAACCTGTTTCTATTGCCTCGATAGGAACTTCCTCAATGGAGGAACCTGGAGAAGAACACCTCATTCACGATGAACCCTCTAAAAGGTAGAGCACTCTCCCTACTGATGACCTCGGCGTCCATAAGAAAAACAAGCACCTGATCCCTTATCATAGGCCTGAGAGTTGTCGTCCTTGAAAAAAATTGATGCTGAAAGATGGGACCTACCCCTGGAAAAACAGAAACTCTTCTTCCCTAAAAACAGGGAACCCCGGACCACATATCTTCTTCATGGGGAATCCTAATGACTCCCATCTCATAATGATCTAGTTCTAGCTAATTTCCTCTTGATGGCCTCTTCCATCGTCATCACCTCAAGATATGTCTTTAGCATAAACAGGGTGACATGGTGCTGGATCTCTAGATGCAAAGTCTCCTCAAAATGCCTCACCCTAACCTCCTATTCTAGAAATAGGTCATAAGAATATCATAAAAGGTTCCTGAAACAGATTCCAAACTCTCGCACACTAGCGATCCCCTATCGAAGGGTAAGTAGTTCCAGGTGACTGGACACCTTCACGGTCGAAGAAAGAAAATTGACTCTGAACTTGTCTCAGAACTCCTCCCATGAGATCATAAACTCTTCGTGGTCCCCGAGGGATAAGAACCACCACTACCTCTTTTCCCCACACAACATCATCACAACCAAATACACCCAGTTCTACTTCCTATCATGGATCAAACTGAAGGATATCTCAACCTCCTCAAACCAGTCTTCCACAACTGCATCTAAAATGGATCCCTCATACTACTTTAGATTTTGGTGCTGAAACTCTCGGAGTTTCCTCCTCCAAGTGTCATCATCGACCTCTACCCTGCGACAATCTGTAGGTGTAGCCTACTGGACATCTTCTTCACAAACCTGATAAGGACGTCAACCTAGATCCATACCTACATATAAAAAATAGTTAGAGCTCCTAAACCTGGAATATGGAAGAATAAACATTAATTAATTAATTATTTTATTCTATTCATTTTAGGTTAACCTATCCCAAGTTATACCCATTAAAACACAGGAAAAAAGAAAAATGATTCATGATCCTTTCCTAGTTCTCTACCCTGAAACTAGTAAAACTTTGTTTAGTAGTATCTTTAAACATAATGGTCTATGAATCAGATCATAGGGGGCACTAAATTCCTACATCTCAGCTGATATCCATTGTTTACATCACATGCTAAACTTGACTGACATCATTACCCTACCAACCCATGAAACCTCACCTGTGCCAAACACAAAACTCCATCCTATTCCTTAACCTTCCTTTGATACCAATTTTTAACCACCCCCTCCCCACAAGGGGTACCCCTCCTGGGATGGAAATGTGAGAAGGGAGATAGTGACCCCCGAGTCCCACCTTCCGTAGGCCCCAGGTTGGCGACTTGTACTGAGGGTTATAGTAAACACACGAATGGGAGGCATTACCCTCTAAGATAACACATGTGGAAGAGAGAGATAAGACATACAACAACCAAAACCAAGTTAGATTGAAATATAAAATAAATCAAAAGTACACATATGTAATGTCATGCAAAAAAACTACAACTGAAATGGAAAACTGTATGTACCAAAAGAAAGTAAAAATGGAAGTGACCACAAAGCCTGAACAGCTCCTGCAACCCCAAGCTAGTAGTAACCAGCCTGATCTCCAACCTGATTCAAGTTACCTAAAAAATAGTTTAGATATACGTATGTTGAGTATAAAATTATACCCATAAGGATCCTCCCTCGAGCCTCTTGTGAAAAATTAAAGAAAGCATGCTAAAGCACAGTGGACAGCAAGTGAAACTAACTCATCATCTAAACAGGTATACTAAGTTCCCAGCCTCACCATTGCTACTCTCAACAATTATCGCATATAATAGTATATAATATAATAAATAATATCAATCTTACTCAGATACTACTTCCCTAGTGGTTTTTCGCTTTGCTCCAACGTCACATGTCCTAAGAATCTCTATCCAAAAAGGCTTTCCCGCAGACACCTAGGTGAAGCACCACAACATGCACCTCATGTAACACAACCACTACGTCAACATAACCAAAGTAACTAGGTAGTTTACAGTATCCACCATATCTCGCATAACGTGTATCATACGTTAGGTATTAAACCTCAATCCATTGGAGCCCATATACGGATTACGGTTCCTCAAGCCATCATAGCCTATACAAATTACACCTATAGTAGTACATATGAAACTATATCTAGAATATGTGTGTGTGAATAACCATAATCCGTTACAACCCTCTACACACATATATGGGGAAAACTAACCATTGTTCCTACCAGCACAAGTAACTACTAAGAGAAGAGAGTGGGGCCAAAGGGGGTAGTCATCCATCCATCCTCCCACCAGAATGTTGGGGAAAATCCCACAGGGCTCAGAATCCCGGGGGTGTCAGTTTCCCTAACTGATGGGGTGTAGTAGCATATAGAAACATAAAAAGTACAGAATATAAAATAGCTCACAACCAAACTATGGGCATAACCTAGTCTTAGAATTAACTGCATCTAACATCTCTTGGACTCCTGACTTCCACTACCAAGACTAGGTATCCTATAATCACACAACCATTTAAAGAGATTTATTATATTACTTCATTCCATTTTTCTCAGTTACACTTTAAGTTAATTAGTTACTTAAACATTAATTAATCATTATCAATTCCACATTACATTTCATTAGCATCCCACCAAAGTTCAAATCCCATGGGTTAACATCATTTATCTAATCATTTATTAATAGAATTATTACTTTCCCAAATTCCCAAGCATTCTAGAAAAACATTCTATGCTACCAAACACAAGGGGGATCAACATGGTGAGTAGATAAACTACACATAAATTCTTTTCCACCTATAGTAGGAATGTATACTTGTCCTCCCTTGAGAATCTAAACATGGAAATCATGTGGCATACCCCATGAGTCTACTTCTCTTTTTGAAAGGAGGGTGGCAAAAGAAGCTTCCTTGAATAGTGGAGAAAGTAAAGAAGATAAACAACCAATAAGATTCACCAAGAATAAAAAATTCATATACAACCCGTTTCATCACCTCTAGGGTCCTCCTCGACACCCACATACATAAATTGATGCATCTCACCACTCTAGGTGTCATTTTCTACCACAACAAATGGGACTCCCTACCCCCACATCTCACAACATCCATCCAGGATCATAACACATCACAAGTAGCAGGAAAATAACAAATAAAGTTGGATCTTGGCACTAAACAATGAATTCTTCCTTCACACTCAACAATCTCTCATAGCTCCAGGCATAAGGATCTTGGAATTTATAAGAAATAGGCTAACTGAGAACCCTACGAGGCATTATCTTTTATCAAGCAACCAGTTCTTTTATCTATCTTGAATTGACCAGTTCATTATTAGTTGTAGGTTCCAACTATGGGTACCCTAAATAGAAAGCTATCAAAAATTAACTAAATAGTTAATTGACATGCCTTTAATTCAATATCAACAAGCATCAACATGCCTCTATCTCATCAATTAATTCAATTTAACATGTTTACTGCAACAACAACCAAATTTATTTAAATGCCAATTTTATCTTTGAAAAATAATTATAATTAATCCCATTTTATTTTCTTTACAAATTTCAATCAAGAACAACATGCTAAACAAGGAAATAATAGATATTACACTATCTAGAAAAAGAAGAGCCAATAACATACGATCGATACCAATTTATTTATCTGGTTAAAATATTTGTTATGTCAATTCCATTGTGATCCAGTGGGATAAAACATACTAACTCTACAGTTGCACATAAAGTAATAGAGAAGCCACGAATCCCCTACCTAAAAATGTTTTCGATGCTCTTTGCATGAGAACAGTCCAACAAAATTGATCACGATTACCTCTCCTGGAGGACTTCATCCACCCGAGGATGGAGAGACACCACCACACCAGCCAACACCCAAGAAAAGTCCATTATCAACACGGGTATAGGATTATGTAATATGGAAAGGTGAAATAGAAGTTGGGGAACCTAGATGATTAATGATAGATCATAACTTATATCGAAGTTTGATCGATACTTCTTGGTAGCACCAAAACAGGTAGTGCTCATGCAGCAGAAAGAAACTTCAGGGAATACAAGATCCAAGGCCACAAAACTATGTATGTCTCCTATAATAAGTAAGGAAAGGTTGGAGCATCCCACACCAAGTAATAAAAATTAAGAACAAGGGAGGAATATATCTCTTCCCTTTGGAAGATTTAACGGAGTAACAATTTAAGATATGCTAGATTTTTCATTAAAATATGATCACATTAAACCACACAGTTTGAAAAAGTAAAGGCATCTAGAGTTTTAGGAAAATTAATATAGGAGTTATGGGATTTGAATTGGCCTAAAATCCCTTAAAATAGTGATTTTAATGCATTTTTTGTCAAAGAAAAAGTTAAATGGGCGAAACTGGGAAATCTAGAAAAAATATGGAAATTTGATAAAGGAAACAATAGAGTTCTAGAAACACTGTTCTTGACACCGCTATCTATCTCACCCTTCTGGAAACACTGTAAACCTACCGTTTTGGAAACAATGTAGATCTACCATTCTGGAAACATTGTAGACCTACCGTTAGATGTCTCACTATTCTAGAAACACTAGAGACCTACCGTTCTAGAAACGTTGTAGACCTTCCATTCTGGAAACATTGTAGACCTACCATTTTGGAAACCCTATTCCTAATACTCAAAATTTGGAAAAGTGTTGGGGATGAGTCATGTTGACCTCCCAGAACACCTCAAACTCCATATTTCATCAAGGGAATGGACCAGATAAGTCCGAGCTATTACATTTTTTAATTACAGTAACTATAAAAACAATCAGCTATGAATATGAGGGATATAAGAGATGTAGCTAAAATTTAGTGTAATGACCCAAAATTTCACTATATATTTTTCTTAGATAAAAATTATATTAAAATCTAGTTCCAAATTAAATGGAAAAATAACATGAAAATTTGTTTTATTTTATTTATAGAAAAATTTAACTATCCAAACCAAGCCATAACAATTTCATTTTGTAATAAGAATAACCTAATTATGATATATATATATAGTTCATTTTTTTATATTTACTTAGATTTTTTGTGCATGAAAATATATTTTACTAAAAAATATATTTTCATGAATTTTATTTTTATTAAATAAAAATAATTATATTATTACTAAATAATAATGTTAATAAAATGAAGAATTTTTCAATTAATGCTAGTTTTAAAATATTTCAATAGAAAGTACAAAAAATAATAACTAGTTTTATAAAAATAAATTTTCCATTTTTTTCATTTTATTTTTTCATTTTAATTATAGAATACATCCATAAATTTTATAATGTTATTATTAATAATTCATAATCATGTCTCGATTCATCGTCACTATAATATCTTTTGAAAAATAATTCATTTTTTCAAAAATATTTATTTTCATCTTAATCATGAAAAAGATCATTTTCACAAAAACATTTCCTTTTATGACATTATTAGTATATAAGTATGAAAAATAAATTTATGAAACCCATTTCAAGAAAAAATTAAAATTTTATAATAGTAATTATAAATTTATTAATATTGATTTTACTTTTGAAACATATGATTTACATTTTATAACTTATTTTACACTATTATCTTAATATATTTTTAATAATATAAGACCAAAGGAAGGGGAGAAAAAATGAGATCTCTTAGCGTCGGCTCTAAAGTTCCCCTCCAAAACCCTAATCCGCTAAAACGGAAGAGGATTAACGCTTCTCCCTCTCAATCCCCTTGTCATGGAGTTCTCGGATCTTATCTAGGAACTTCAAAGGAAATAGTGAATCTAAATAAAGAAGAACCACCACAAGCAACAATTTTGATGGTAAATGGTATCTCTTTCCTTGAAGCCTTGATAGGTTCTGATCATGAAAAGCCGACGTTGATGAATTCAACAAGGATCAAGAAACTGGATGACGTAAGTTTTTGCGTTGAAGCATATCCAGTCGCGACACAATAGAGGGCTCAAATCTGTAAGTTCTCGATCATGGGTCGTGTCGCGTATCTTAAAGTTTATAAAACCTAGTCTTTCTCTGACTTAAATCATAGAATTTCTTTATGTTGGGGTTTTTCAAACTGTAAATTGGTACAACTTGGTTAAGGATATTTCCATATCATTTTCTCCTCACAATCTGATCTTGTTAGTGTCTGGAATACTGGCAATCTTAATCTGAATCAAGGACTTCTTCTCCTTGCAGAGTGAGACTTTTCATTCAATCCCAATCACCATAGGAATAACTCCGCACAAGTTTGGGTTAGATTTTACAATATCAATTGTTTTTTTTTTGGCACCCGCAAATTATAAATGATCTCTCTGTTTTCATTGGTACACCATTGAAAGTTGATCAAATAACAATTAATCGGGACCTAGGTCTGTATACTAGGGTGATGATTGAAGTTAATTTGGAAAAAAACCCCTCAATCGATGACCTTCACTACTAATGAATAAAAAATGGTGGTGAACCTAGAGTATGAAAGGCTTCCCCCTTTTTTGTGAATTGTGTAAAATTGTTGGGCACACAATTCACAATTGTAGGAAAGTTCATAAAAAACCTCCCTAACCAAACTATACTGGCTAGACAGAAGATAAAAAACATAGGTTGGAGAAGGAAACTGTCTCTGATAAACCAGAAACATCACAGAAAAGGGAAGAAAATGGGTTGTCAAGACCAACCCCTTTAGACTATTAGAACGTGAAAAAGGAAAGGCATGGGCTGAACTGGATGAGGAACAAGAAACTGAAACTGTTGAGTAGGATATTAGAAAAGATATTGAAGAGGATGTCCTAGGTATTATCTCACAACCACAATCTGATTTGGATCTAGTAGGTCCTTCTTCAGAGGGTTAAGATCCTTTGATCCCTCTTCTGAATGAATAAAACACGGATTCATCTGATCAGTTTAATAAGACTCAGGAACCCTCAAAAACCTATAATATAGAGCATTATCCTCCCTCTGATAACCAAACCTCCTCCCCTAAAAACACAAGCATATATGCTCTTCCCCCCTCTGAAAATAGGACAATTTTAGGTAGGTGGAACAGGATTATAGGGCTGCCCTTATTTCCTCCCCGAGCAGCAAGGATAGGACGCAGGAAGGCAGGGTGTTCCTCCAAGAACAGACTGGGAAGATGTCCTCTTCAAGTTGTCTGGTCTCCCGGGAAGTGAAACCTAATGCCTTGAAGGATTTCAAAGGGCACTGAGCAGCCTCTCCTTCAAACAAACAATCTACCTCAGACACTTACATCCAAGGTGAAAAGATAAAAATGTTTCAGGCAATACAGATGCCTGTAAGAACCATTTGGCCCCTCAAAATTTGCAAGTTACATAGAGTAGTACTCCAAGGGATTCTTCCTCTGGAATCTCAACAAGTTCAAAGACCGTGGGATCCAAAAAGAAAGGGGACATCCCCTCCAAAATAAGATCCAAATGAATTTGTTATACAGGAATTTTCAGGGGATTGCCAACCCTACAACCTTTAATGTTTTAAAAAGGTTTATTAATACTCACTGCCCTAAACTTTTTTCTATTGCTAAACCGAAAGTCAATTATGCCTATATATTCAATCATTCATCCCCCTTTGGATACTCTTTCCTAGGGGTGTGTAGTAATGGTATATCTACTGAGTCATTATGGTTATTTTCTCACTCTTCTATGCAGAATGTTAACGTTTATAATAGCTCGAATGAAACTATTACCTGTGATTATATTTTTGAGCATGATCATGTTTATACTACTTTTTTATTCTTGTAATAGATAACAATATAGGAGATCTATTTGGAACGATCTCACCCAACTTAGTAATACTATCCATAATCCTTGGTTTATAGTTGGGGACTTTAATGCTATTTTAGCTCCTAGTGAGAAAGTACGCCCTCCACATGACTCCTTCTCCACTAGGGATTTCAAAGCATTCATGGAGCTCAATAATATTACATAGGTTAATCTAATGGGTGATAAATTCACCTGGTTTAGAAAACATTACAATAGGATGGTGGCTAGTAAACTGGACAGGGCCTTCACTAATGACCAAGCCCTAGATAAATGGGACAACATTTCTAGTATCACTCTTATAAATATTGCTTCTGATCATCATCCCATCTTAATTATCTTTTCTCATAACACTAAAAAACCTAGGTCCTCTTTCAGATATAACACTGCTTGGTCCTCGGACCCAGAATGTTTGAATATCATCAAAAACTCTTGGATAATATGCATAGTCAGAAGGATGTGTTTTCCTACCCAGTGAAATTGAAAATGCTTAAGCAAGTTCTCAAAATATGGTTCAATTCTATAAAATTAAATTGACAATAATATCACCCTTCTAGAACAAGAACTTTCTCAAATTCAAAAGGCTAGTACCTTCTCTAACTTTGCTCAATACGCCCAACATGAGAGCTTCATTTCTACTAAACTTTTCACCATGCTCTACTTTAAGGACAACCTTAAAAGGAAAATCATTAAATCCAAATGTATTAATGATTGGGATAGGAATACTAAATTCTAAAATTCCATTCATAGAGTTAGAAAATCTTATAGGCCTCTTTCCTATCTTATAGATGGGGATCAGATTCTTGACAGTGAAGAAAGAATTGCCAAACATGTGATATCTTATTTTCAGAATATCTTCATTGGAACTATGATAGATAAAGATCTTATGTCTGATGTCATTCCAATGTTGGTTACTGAGAAAGAAAACTCTTTGCTTAATAGTATCCCTCTTGAACATGAAATTTAAGACATAATATTTAGCCTAAACATTGATGGTGCTCCTGGGACGGATGGTTTTAATAATGGTTTCTATCAAAAACACTGGGATGTGATTCAGGAGGATGTCTGTAGCATGGTGAAAACATTATTTTCCAGAGGAATTCTCCCTCATGGATTAAATTCTCAATTCCTATTCCTCATCCCTAAATCTAAGAATGCGGATGAACTTCACCTCTTCAGGACCATAACTCTCATAAACTCTCTCTTCAAGATTATCACCAAATTAATTGAAAATAAAATTTCTTCTATTTGCAATTGAATTGTCTCCTGGAACCAATTTGGATTTATAAAAGGAAGATATATTCAAGACTATATTCCTCTTGCCTCTGGATCCACAAATCTCTTAAATAGGAAAAATCGAGGAGGGAATTTTTCCATTAAACTTGACATTGCAAAGGATTTTGATACCATTGATTTGAATTTCATATATAAAGTTCTTATGCAGTTCGGCTTCAATGATAACTTCATAAACATAATTAAAACCTTGTTTCATTCAGCCCACATTTCCATACTCATTAATGGCTCCCCTAAAGGTTATTTTAAATGTTCCAAGGGAGTAAGACAAGGTGACCCTCTCTCGGATATTCTTTTCTCCATTGTTGAAGACTATCTATGTAGACTTCTTATGCAATCTATAGGAAAAGGTAACATTAAATATATCTCTACCTCTAGAAACTTGAATGCCCCCTCGCACCTTCTTTATGCCGATGACATTATTCTTTTTATTAAGGGGGACAAAATAAATGTGAATAACCTTAAGTCCATCCTTCTTCACTACCAAGAAGTGTCTGGTCAACACATCAACTGGCACAAATCTTACATTTACTTTGGAAAAGTCTTACCCCCTGTAGGAAACTCAATATCACCAATACCTTAGGTGTTAAGAAGATCACATTTCCCTTCACTTATCTTGGTGTTCCCATCTTTTGGGGTAGACCCAAAGCAGCTTACTTCTCCCCATGATTGATCAAATGCATCGACACCTTTCTTCTTGGAAGGGTAAGAACCTCTCGATGGATGGGAGAATTTGTCTTGTTAAATCCACTATTGTCTCCAAGTTGGTTTACTCTATGATGATTTACAAATGGCCTAAGAGCCTCCTAAAGATCATTGATGTGGCTATTAAGAACTGTGTTTGGACTGGGATTACTCTAGAGAGAAAACTGGTTGCTGTCCCCTGGACCACTTGCTGCAAACCGATTGATAAAGGGAGTATTGGTATTAAAAACCATTCCAATTTTAATGAATCTATTCAATCCTAGCTCACGTGGAACCTCATTCATAATAAATCTCTTTCCACGTATTTTCATAGGGAGTGTTTCCTTCACAAACTTATAAATAATCATTCTCACTTTCTCACGTCTTCTATTTGGCCTACCATTAAAAACACCTTCACATCCATTATGAAAAATTCCAGATGGATGGATAGTAAAAATTCAAACACAAATTTTTGGTTGGATAAATAGACTGGAGCTCCCCTAATATCCTTAATTCCCAATAAACAGCCTCCTCTCCACACCAATGACACCATAAAGAAATTCATGCATTCTCAAAATCCATGTTTACCTGAGGATATCAAACACATTGTTGACAGTTACCCCTTCACTAATACAGATGATTTTTTATTTGGGAATCCGCTCACAATGGGGTGTTTGAATCTCAAAATTACTACAAACACTTGTTCAACAATGAAGAAAACAACTTAGACTGGTTAAAAACTTAAATAAATCCTGTATTAAACCCTGGAGAGTCACACTTGTTTGGCATATCGCCCATGGTAGAATCACCACGGATACCTGCTTACAAGATTTTGGGATTAATCTTTGTTCTAAATGTCGTATGTGTATCCATCATCGAGAATATATTAATCACCTATTTCATTCTTGTGATATGAAAATGGATCTATGGAATTATATTTTGGACATTTTTGAGTGTAAATGGTTGTTTTTTAGTTCTATAACCTCGCAGATACAACGGTGTATGGACCAACCTAACTCCCAACAGATCAAGAATACTTTTGTTGCAGTTTTTGTGGAGCTCCTTCATGTGATCTGGTATGGAAGAAACGATCTTATTTTCTATAACAACTCATTCAAGCTTAATGCAGGTAAATTTGAAAATTATCATCGCTATACGGGAGGCAGCTTCGATTCAAAAAGATAATTTCAACAACTCGGTTCATGACCTTGGGATTCTTAGGCGTATTGGAGTTGAGGGAAATTACCCTCGACCTAGATATACCATTGAAGTCTTTTGGTAGCTCCCGCCCCCTGGTTGGATTAAAATAAATGTGCATGGTGCCTTTAAAGGAAACCCTGGCCCAGCGGGTTGTGGATCAATCTACAGAAATCACCTAGACTAGATGCTCGACTGCTTCTATAGATCCTGCAGTTTTGCTTCCTCATTGGAAGCCAAGATGATGAGCATTATCCATGTTATCCCGTTCACCAAACATCCCAATAGGAAAAATATATAAATTGAAAGTGACTCCACCACTATTGTCCAATCCATCTGGAATGGTACCATTCATCTTGCTTGGAAGCTCACAATGCGTTGGATGGACTACCTAAACTCGCTCTTAGATATCAACTTCATTTTCACTCATACGTATCATGAAGCAAATAGGATCGCTGATGGACTTGCAAATATGGGGGTTTCACATGATATGCTTTGGAGGGACGATATTCCACTTGAGTTACTCACGCTTTATGTAAGGGATGTGAACAAAATTCCTTATTTCAGAGTTGTGTAACCATTTCTTTCCTTCAATAAATTTTATGTTGTGGTCTTTGACCAGAACACCACCATCAAAAAAATATTTTTAATAAATTATAAGTTATTTTTTAAAAAAAAATAATTTTTATCACTTTTATAATGAAAATATAATAAAATAGATTCAAAATTTTTAATTATAAATCCACTATTATTTGATAATTTCAATTTTAATTTTAGGCATAAAAGATGAATTAATTAAATAAAAATGAGATACCATGGAAAATGAAAAAAAAAGTAAATAAGTGTTAATCGATGGGTTAAAAGGGATAAAATATTAAAAATGTGGATATAACATAGTTTTTGATGTTTATATTGACCAAAACATATCTCCAGTCCATTATTATCCGTTTTACTGTCTTCTAGACATGTGAAACATGTTCTCTCTTTATGTTAAGATGAAATATTTACAATAATACCATTCCCACAACTTATAAAAGGGGAATCTCACCAACCCTTCAAGAACATTTCAAAATTTTTGTTTCCTCTTGATTAATTTTCATATTATCTTCCCCTTAATTCATATTCCACATTCAGAAGCATATGGACCAAATATTTTGGCTCATGTCCTCAATTTGTAAGGTATTCAATAAGGGATGCTCAAAGTTCTCTACTTAAGTACATACTTTACCTAACATTTTCTATTTGATATCATTCCTTTTAAATTATTGAATTAAAATAGTATATGAAGAATTCATTATTTAAATTATACTTAATGTATTTATATTTTTAGAATAACCAATAACCACCTTCCCCTTTTTATGTTATGAAAAATAATCACATCATTTCAGCATTTGGGAAGACTACCGCCTCAATAAAGTATCATATATTATTTTTATAAAATATATATCTTATTTATTAATGTATATTCAAATATGATTCAAACCCATAAAAATATATATATTATATAATTATTATTCAATAATATTGATATTTTTTCCAAGGAAACTACTTCATAACCATACTCATTTAATGTATCGGATTTTTGGTTTATTATTTTTAAATATTATACGGAATTATTACAAGACCAATCACGGAGACATCACATCATTCCGACGACTAGTGATCCTGGAATAGTGGTTTGAACTTTTTAAGTTAAGTGAGTCGGTGTATGTGCGCAGTTATGGAAGTTTCTGAACAAATGCCCGGATTAAAAATCTGAGGGCACTGTTGCTTCCGGAATAATGACTTTACCTAAGAATTGGTCTAACCTCTACCGACACGGGTCAAGGGAAAAAGTAAATTTTTGTACATTTTTAGTAAAATAAAGTAAAATAATAAAAAACAATTCGCAAAAGCATATTTTATTTTATTTGGAAACATTCACTGCAGCACAAAGACGAGGTAGTTGTTTCGATAATTAATGTATTACCATAATCAATCTGAAACAGAAGCGCTGGCTCATTAATGCTGCTACGTAACGATAGGGACTCAATGTAATGGAATTCTGAAACATGTTCCCTCCTTTTAATGGATTAATCGAACATTTCTCATTTTAAGAAGGTGGAGATAAGCTCTACAGAATCATTGAATATTTGGAGAAAACTCTCGGTGACCAATGATGACGAATCAAAGCTATGAATCGCTGCACCAAAAAAGTCGAAGGATCTCAGCGACGATGGTATCACGACCCCTTCATCAGCGATCGATTCCTTCTCTAGGTAGGGGTTGTTATTTCGACTCTTCTTTCCCCGTTTTTGAATTTAACGATGAATGCTAATCAACCACGAACAGGTTTGTCTGCGGATCGTGCATTCTTGCGGGAGGGTGTTATTTTTCATTTCTTTCGGGGTTTGATTTAGGATTTTTTAATTTTTATAATTATTATATTATCATTTTGATTCACCTTGTTTAGTCCTATTAATGGGAGTAGATCAACATCATGATGAATGACGACATATGTTCATTCCTCATTTTGGTGTGTTGGATTTTTCTTCCTCTTTTCTTCGTGTTCTTCACGGGGTGATGAAAAACGAATCACTGCGCATCCATTTTGCGATGAAATGATCCCAAATTGGAGATCTGACATTGTGGAGACCTAACAGAGGTGTGACGGTGATGGCGTCAGATGAATCGACACGGTTCAGGAATAATAATTCTTTGACCGTTCTTCACGTGGATGATCAAAACATGTTTTTAGGGCTGATTAGAGGCCTAGAATAGATGGAATCAACTTTGTGATGTCAGGGCGACCTCAACCATTGAGTTTCATGGCGATCAGATGGCCGAATCAAAGAACGAGGCATCATGGGAGGCGCGATGGTGGAGGTTCGCGATTATGGAAATTTCTAGAATACAAGGCGTGCATCCCGAAGAGCACAGCATGTGGGAATGGCCCAGTGGAGTTTAGGGTTCCACAATGCACAAAGAGATGACACGATGTGTTCTTCGATGAACATGGTGTTTGGGTCCTTACGGGGACTCGACGTGTATCTCGGGTGATACACGAACACGGGATAGATTACACGACTGTGTACTCTACCACATGACCAGACCAGGTCAGCTACACAGGTTACCCCGTGTACCTATTACACGGGATGGTGCACACGGGATAAAGCTGTGTACGAGAACACGAGCACATACATGGATTCGACCCCAGTTATTCAAACATGGCGTGTGATCTATACTACATGTCGTGTACTAACATTTCTACACAACCAGCCTTGCGACACATGTCATTGTATACGGGCAGTACCTGGGGTCAGAAGACACGGCGTGTGACACTCCTACACACAGTGTACTTTTCAGAACATGGCTTGATCTTCTTGTCCACAGTGTCTTGGACATGTTTCGTTTGGTTATTGCCCCTTTTTCTCATTCCCTGGAAGGTCGGGTATCGTTTCCTTCTACAGGAGTATGATCCCTTTAGAAGGACTTCTCGAGATAGAGTCAGGTATCCCTCCGAGAGGCCCGGATCGAGATCCTCTATCCATTCATGACACTAGGTAGAGTCAGGTATTGACGTGACTATTCCCACAGGGCACCGATCCTCTACCTATAAGGTGAATCTGGATGAGTCTTGGTATCCTCCAAGGCCCTGGAAGTGATCCTCATCTTTGTATTGTGATATTTCCCCACTCAGGAGTGTGTTCTCCCGGAATTATTGTATCTATCTATCTTAACTTTTACCGACGAACAGTACTTCTCGGATGGACGTTGTCAAAGCTATCGGGATCATGGAGTGAGTTCTCCCAAACGATTGCTTCGTAGAATCTTCGAACTGGATCCCTAGTGTGGGTATGTGGTTGTGTGACTTTTCTCTAGACTATGGGTCTGGGTGTCGAGTATATCCGGATTGTGTTTCTCTGCTATATGTTCTGTAGACATATACTATGTATAGCTGACTGTACCTTTACTTCGTGTATTTTTTTGTGGTTTTCGGGGTCTCCAACTGAGTATTGTTATACTCACCCCTACACGGGATTTTCCCACACGTGTCATGTCTTGTGAAGATGAGTAGCATTTTGACAGAGTCCAGGGCGGACCAGAATAGAACCGAGCTTTCCAAGATCCCTACAGGACGATGTGTTCCCTCGGCTATGAGAAGTATTCCCAGTACCTCTTTGTGTTTACATGTTGGACTTTTCAGTTTTCAGACTCTTCTTTTTGGTGGGCTTGTATTCTTGCCTACTTTACTTTTAGTACTTTACTTTCCGTCGTACTCTGTTGGTTGTGTTTAGTTGTATGCATGCATTTTGTTCCTCAGTGGTTTTTACATTTCAGCATTTGTGAGCTTGGATATGTATGTGTGCGTACAAGTACTTAGGAAATGCCTCCCATGTTAGTAATATGCTTACTCCATGCTACTCACCAGCCCTCGGCCTATTACAGGCGGGTATGGGGAGTCGAGACAAGGGCCCCACTGGGACGGGTCATGACAGAGTGGCATAAGAGGTTGTCAGTTCTACCTTAGGACCAAGAGTCTGTGAGTTTGGGTTGGGCAAAAAGTGTTAAGTGTTTCGAGCTCATCTCTCAGGCCATAGACTCTAGTGTTGGTGCGGGTGGCCGACCTATCCATACACCAGGACTCTGATAACCTGAATTTCGACTCGGTACATGAAAACACTAGTTGTGGGGAAGTAAAAGAATGGTACATGCATCATATAGGAATGAGTTGTGTTTTCCATGTCCTTTTTGTCAGCTATCCAGATATACTCATTGACCATGGTACATCTTGTTTCCTTATAGGATTCCTCCAAGACGCATAACCGCTAGGATTCAATAGTGCAATCACGAGGATGACCCCCTCAGTGAAGAAGCTTCGATACAGGGACCAGATCCCCCAGTGTTTCCACCAGGTGGTGCACCTGCTATACCACCACCATTGGAGCAGCTCGTGGTACCTGCAGTACAAACCGATGAGGGGCGTAGGCTGAGCGCGCTCCATGAGTTCTAGAGATAGAGACCCCTCAGGTTTCGAGGTAAGCCTGACTCTCAGGAGGCTGAGGACTGGCTTGAGTCGGTGACCATAGTTTTTTGTCTAGTGAGGACACCAACGAACCAGATGGTGATCCTAGGAGCGATCCTTTTTTAGGGTTTGGCAGGAAGATGGTGGATTATGACCACACAGACTCACGACAAGGAGACTCTTTCATGGAAAAAGTTCGAATGACTCTTTAGGGAGGAGTTATCTCCGGTTACACTGAGAGAAGTGCGCATTCCGGAACTTCTTTAGCTATAATAGGGAAGTTTGACAGTAACTTACTATTCATAACGGTTTACCAATCTCGCCCGGTACTTGATGGATATGGTCAGGGATCAGTACTTCAGAGATCGTACCTTTGAGCGAGGTCTACGACGGGACATAAGAGATAGTGTCATGCCTCTATGCATCTCGAATTATACTGGAGTGCTCGAGCGGGCCTTGGTGATAGAGAGATTCTTGGCGGAGCAAAGACAACTAACAGTAGTCAGTAGCAGGCAGTCAGGTGCAGAGACCTCGACCGCATGGAGCCAACATTAGGCATAGGGATCAGGGCATGGGATATATCATAGGTGTACCTAGGATAGGGGATCGACAGTCCAGGGCTCTCAGGCTGGATCCAGTCAGCCTAAGGAGAAGCGATTCTATGCATGCGACGGTAGGGGACATCTCGCTATAGATTGTCTGACCCGTCATGCTACTGATAATGAGACGGTGGATGGACCACTGAGGAAGAGGTAGAGAATGGAGAAGATAGACCCGCCAGGCGGAGGATGTGGAAAAGGAGCAGGGAGAGCTGCAAGTGGTTGAGGACTCTTTGATTTACTTCCACCACCACCCCTAGGAGGTCCGCACTAGGCTCAAGGAGCTGGGGGATAGGGGCAGGGACAGCTGCATGCGGACGAGGCGTACGACCCAGGGACTCTAGGGATGATCTGGGGTATGATTTGTGTCTTCTATACCTTATCTTCCGTACTTATAGACACAGGTTTCATCCATTCCTTCCTCACCACATGTCTTGTGAAAAACCTTGAGATTCTGGTAGAGCTATTGACTCGATCCTTATGCTTGGATACACCTAATAGAGGAGACTCGATGATCACACACCTTTGCAGACAATGAGATCTTACCCTTGGAGGAGAGAGTTTCGGTTATAACCTCTTGTTGGTAGCGTCGAGGCCTTATGATGTAATTCTCGCTATGGATTGGTTATCTTCGGTCCATGCCCAGATTGACTACTTTAGACAAAGAGTACGGTGTGTCCGTAGTGATGGAATGAGGTTTTCATTTTTCGGAGAAAAGGAGACACATGCAGCACATAATGGGCTCATGCATTGGAGGGTGCATTCGATCACTCAAGAGTTGGCTAGCCTTTTCTCAGAGTAGTAGATGTTTTGAGCTCCCAATTCCAAGCAGTAGTTGTGGAGTAAGAGGGCGTCTTTCCCAAAGATGTTACTAGATTACCTCCCCACTGGGAAATAGTCTTCTACATTGATTTACACCCTGGGGCGACACTGATTTCCTCACCAAAATATCGGATGGCTCCTGTAGAGCTTCAAAAACTGAGGGTGAAGTTAGAGGATTTGTAGAGAAAGGGTTTCGTAAGACCCAGTGTTTCACCCTGGGCAGCCCCAGTTTTGTTTGCCAAAAAGGAAGACGATAGTTTGAGGTTGTGCATGGATTACTGGTTTCTGAACCAGGTGATGGTGAAGAAACATTATCCACTACCTAGGATTGAAGACCTCTTTGATCAGTTGAGAGGGGCACAATGGTTCTTGAAGGTTGAACTTCGATCAGGTTATCACCAGTTACGAGTACAGGACAAGGATATACCGAAGACGGCATTCATATGTCGCTACGGTCACTATGAGTACTTGGTGATACCTTTCGGTGTGAAAAACACCCCCATAGTTTTCATGGGACTTATGAACTGGATCTTCCATCCGTATTTAGACTGGTTCGTAGTTGTCTTCATTGACGATATCCTTGTGTACTCGGCGTCAGAGGAGGAGCACGCGAGACATCTACGGATGGTTCTAGACATACTCTGAGAGCACCATATTTATGGGAAGCTCTCTAAGTTCAAGTTCTGGATTCAGGAGGTCCACTTTATGGGACATTTTATCTTAGCAGATGGAGTAGTTGCGGACCCATCCAAGGTTGAGGCAGTGTTAGCATGGGAGCCACCTCGGAGCACGACAAGGGTACAGATCTTCCTTAGGTTGGCAGGATATTACAGGAGATTCATTCCTGATTTCTCATGGATATCAGCACAGATGACAGCCTTGACCAGGAAGGGTAAACCCTTCATGTTGACGGAGAATTTCCCGCAGGATTTCGAGCATTTGAGACAAATTTTGACGAGCGCCCCGATTTTGAGATTTCCGGAGGAGGGTGTCGATTACGTAGTTTTTTGCAACACGTCAGGGATCAGGCTTGGTTGTGTCCTAATTCAAAGGAAGGCAATGATTTCTTATGGTTCGTGCCAGCATAGGCCACATGAGCAGAACTATGAGACCAATGATCTTGAGTTGGCAGCGGTAGTCTTCGTGTTGAGGATGTGGCGACACCACCTTATGGGCGAGCAGTTTATCATCTACTCTGACCACAAGAGCCTCAAGTACATCTTCTCACAGAAGGTCGAGCTCACAGCTATTAAGTGAGGCGACAGAGCAGTTATCCACGTTGCAGTTATCCTTCGTGGACAGAGAGGATACAGCTTACCTACGGTCGATGGTTTTCACCCATCCATTTTTTCATCAGGTTATGGAGGCAAAACATGGGGATGTCGACTATGAGGATTTACCTGCTCAGTTGTCCATAAGACATGCTCCTGATAGATATTTGCAAGGTGGTGAGCACGTACTTCTTTTTAGAGGAAACACTATTGTACTAGTGGAATTTTGGGAAGAGGTCTTGAGGGAGTTTCATACATCCCCCTTGGAGGTACATCCTAGAGTGACGAATATGTACCAGGATCTCCGACAACAATTCTGGTGGTCAAGCATGAAGAAGGTAGTAGCAGAGTTCATTTTTCGATGCCTTACAAGCCAGCAAGTGAAGGCTGAGCACCAGGTTCGAGTGGGATTAACTCACTCCATGGAAGTTCCAGAGTATAAGTAGGATAGAATATTGATGTACATCATGACAGGCTTACCACATACGTCCAAGGGGAACGATTCCATCTGGGTGATCCTTGACCAAGTCACCAAGTCGTCCCACTTCCTAGATTTTAGGAAGGCGAGTTCTGTAGATATATTAGGACACCTCTAAATGCACGAGATAGTTCGACTACATGGCATACCTTGGAAAATATTCTCAGACTGAGACACCTTTTTTACATCCCGGTTGTGGAAGGGGTTTCATGATGCTTTTGGGACTCAGCTACGCTTGAGCACAACGTTCTATCCCCAGAAAGATGGTCAAACTGAGAGGACCATTCAGGTTCTGGAGGATATGTTGCACACATGTATCTTGGACTTTGGTTGCATTTGGTAGGACCACCTACCACTGGTGGAGTTTTTGTACAACAACAACTACCACTCCACCATTGGTAGGGCACCGTTTGAGGCTCTATATGGGAGACCCTGTCGGTCACCGCTTTGCTGGATCGACCTAGGAGAGTCAACACTCATGGGTCCTGAGTTGGTGCGAGCTACCACTGAGAAGGTGCAGACCATATGGGAATGGATGAAGACTGCACAAAGCCAGCATAAGTCTTATGATGATAGACGATGGAGACCTCTGGAGTTTGAGGAGGGAGACCACGTATTTCTTCAGGTCTCACAACGACGAGGATTACCGAGATTTAGTCAGGGCGACAAGCTATCTCCGAGATTCATCGAAACTTTCCAGATACTGCACATAGTTGGAGAGGTGGTATATCACCTAGTTCTACCGCCACAGTTGAACCGGGAACATGATGTATTCCACGTGTCGTAGTTGAGGAGGTATGTGCATGACTCATCGCATGTCATCGACTGGGGAGAGATGCACATCGAGGATGGAGCGACCTTTGCTGAGTACCAATTGGAGATCAAGGATCTCCAGGAGAGCATCCTTCGTGGGTGATCGATTACCCTAGTGTGTGTCCGGTGGTAGCACAAGAATCTTCAGGAGAGCACGTGGGAGTGGGAGGCTCAGATTCGTGCTCAGTACCCAGATATTTTTGAGTAGCCTTGTTTTGGATTTTCAGGGACGTAAAGCCCCAAGGTGGGGAGAATGTAATGTATTGGATTTTCTGTGTATTATTTTTAAATATAATATGGAATTATTGTGAGACCAATCATGGAGATGGCACAGCATTCCGAGGCCCAGTGAGCCTAGAATGGTAGTTTGAACTTTTTAAGTTAAGTGAGTCAGCGTATGTGTACAGATGTGGCAGTTTCCAAATGAATACCCAAATTAAAAATTTTAGGGCATCGTTGCGTCTGGAACGATGAATTTACCTAAGAATAGGTCTAACCTCGACCAGCGTGGGTCGAGGGAAAAAGTTAATTTTTGTAGGTTTTAGTAAAATAAAGTAAAATAAAACAAAATAATTCAAAAAAGTATATTTTATTTTATTTGGAAACATTCACTACAACACAATGATGGGGAAGTTGTTTTGATAATTATTCCCTTTCCATAATCATTCTGAAACAGCAATGTTGGCTCATTAATAACGCAGCGTAACGATAGCGACTCAGCATAATGGAATGTTGAAATGTGTTCCCTCCTTATACTAGATTAATCGAATGTTTCTCATTGGAAGAAGGTGGAGAGAAGCTCTAGAGAATCCTTGGAGTTTTGAAGAAAACTCTCGGTGATGAACAAAGACAAATCAAAGCTGTGAATCGTTGTGCCAATGATGTTGAAGGATATCGGCGACAACGACAGTGAGACCCCCTCGCCAGTGATCGATTCCTTCTCAAGGTAGGGGTTTTTATTTCGACTCTTATTTCCCTGTTTTTGGATTTAATGACAAGCGTGGATCAACCACAAACATGTTGATCTGCAGAGCGTGCGTTCTTGAAGGATAGTGTTATTTTCCATTTATTTCAGGATTTGATTCGGGAATTTTTAATTGGGACAATTGTTGGATTATTGTTTTGATTATCCTTGTTTAATCCTTCTAACGGGAGTAGATCAACATCGTGATAGATGACAGTGGAGGATCGTTCCTCATTTTGGTGTGTTGGTTTTTTCTTCCTCTTTTCTTCGTGTTCTTCATGGGGAGATGAAAAATTGATCGTTGCACATCCGTTTTGTGATGAAACAATCCCATATTGGATATCCCACATTGTGGAGACCTAGAGGAGGTGCGACGGAGGTTTTGGTAGATGGATCGACACAGTTCAGGAATAATCGTTCTTCAAATGTTCTTCACGTGGATGATCAAAACGCGTGTTTGGGGCCTATCGGAGGCCTGAAACTGACGAAATCAACTTTTTGATGTTGGGGTGACCTAAACCCTTGAGTTTCATGGTGATCGAATGACTAGATTGAAGAATGGGGTAGAATGGGAGGCGCGACGGTGGAGGTTCATGATTCTAGAAATTTCCAGAATACACAGTGTGTATCCCGACGAACAAGGTGTGTGGGACCGGACCAACAGCATCTAGGGTTCCATGATGTACAAAGAGATGACACAGATCATTCTTCAAAGAACACATCATGTGGGTCCTTGTGGGGACTCAGCGTGTATCCCGGGCAATTCACGGACATAAGATGGAGTACACGGTCGTGTACTCCACCACACAGCAAGATCAGGATGGCTGCACAGGTTACCCCATGTACCGTTTACATGGGATGGAACACACGAGATAAAGCCGTGTATGGGCACATGGCCACGTACATGGAGTCAACCCCAGTTATTATAACATGGAGTGTTATCTGTACTACACGTCATGTACTGACTTTTCTACACGAATATCCTTGTGACATGGGTCGTTGTACACAGGTAGTACCCGGGGTCAGAAGACACGGCGTGTGACCCTCCTACACACCGTGTACTTTATGGAACATGGCTATATCTTCTTGTCCATCGTGTCTAGGACATGTTTTGTTTGGATTAGTTCCCATTTTTCTAATTCCCCTGAGGGTCATGTATCATTTCCTTATACAATAGTATGATCCCTTCAGCAGGACTTCTCGAGATAGAGTCAGGTATCCCTCCGAGAGTCCTGGAGCAAGATCCTTTATCCATTATTGACCCTAGGTAGAGTCAGGTATCAACATGACTATTCCCAAATGGCACTGATCCTATACATAGCAGGTGAATTAAGATGAGTCGCGATATCCACCAAGGCCCTATCAGTGATCCTCATTTGTGTATCATGATCTTTCCCCACTCAGGAGTGTGTTCTCCCTGAATGAATGTATCTATCTCTCATAAGTTTTCCCGACGAACAGTACTTCTCGGAAGGACCTTATCAGAGCTACCAGACTCAGGGAGTGAGGTATCCCATATGATTTCTTCGTAGAATCTTCCAATAGAATCCCTTTCTTGGGTATGTGGTTTTGTGACTTGTCTCTAGACTATGAGTCTGGGTGTCGAGTATATCTAGTTTGTGGTTCTATACTATATGTTCTATAGAAATATACTATGTAGAGCTGACTGTACCTTTACTTAATGTATTGCTTTGTGGTTTTCAGGGTCTCTTGCTGAGTATTTTATACTCACCCCTGCATGGGATTTTCCCGCATGTGTCATGTCTTGTGCAGACGAGTAGCCTTTTGATAGAGTCCAGGGCGGACCGGGACAAGACTTAGCTTTCTAAGTTCCCTAAAGGTCGGGGTGTTCCTACGACTACGAGAAGTAGTCCTAGTACCTCTTTGTATTTATAGGTTGTACTTTGTAGTTTTCAGACTCTTATTTTTGGTGGGCTTGTATTCTGGCCTAGTTTACTTTCAGTACTTTACTTTCCATCATACTCTGTTGGTTGGATTTAGTTGTATGCATGAATTTTGTTCCTTAGTGGTTTTTACATTTCAACATTTAAGGGATTTTAGATGTGTGTGTGTGTAAAATTACATAGTCAATGCCTCCCATGTTAGTAATATGCCTACTCAGTGCTAGTCACTAGCCCCTGACCTATTGGAGTCAGGCTTGGTGAGTCGCGGCATGGGCCCCACTAGGATGGGTCGTGACAAATCATCCATTAATTAAGGTATGTTTATGTTTGGGTAAGTCTAATATCCTATTTAAAAGATGAAATAAAATAATTTAGTGGGGAATAAAATAAAATAGTAACTGATAATATATAATATAAATAAGTAAATAATGATATTAATTTTTTCTTGGGAAGGTAAGATTAATATTTTACTAGTTAATTAATATACCAACATAGGTTCTTTAGAACTCATTAAAACCTACTCACAATTGATTTTATATGTATGGATCAAAAAAAACACTCATAGAATGAAATTATAAAATTTTAAATCGAAAATTAATATACCTTGTATGATTTGGGAATTATTTACCTCCCGATAATAATGAAAAACAACATCATTACTATGAAACTAGTTCAATACAATCAAGACTACAAGCACCTAATATTAAAAATAGAAGAAAAATATACATATAGAAAATAATTCTAAATGAAGTTAATAAAATCATATATAAATGAATATGGTTCTAAAATAATTGATTTATGTAGTTATTTTTGTTATATATAAGATTAAATCACATTATTATAATCCATGAATTATGGTATCTGGTTTTTTATCTTATATTTATTCACTTCAAACATATTTCAAATTGTGAAACATGATATCCTTTATATGGTGTGAGTAATAACTAATGATTTTATTTTTCTATATTTATGTAATTATTGGGGTTTTTCATATGCATGGAAAATTTCATTTCTCACACACTCATAATTTACCAAAACAAATTCCCATTTATTAAACTAACCTAGTTTATTTTATTTCAACAACCTTTCTTTTACATGATTTTATTAATCAGTTTATTTTGAGAAGGTTCTCACCTATAACTCATAAACTAATAAATTTTATTTTATACTGAATTAATTAAAAAATACTTTTTTACTAATGTTTTTCATTTTTTATTTTTCATTAATGTTTGAAAACAATCTATTTTTAAATTTTTCTATGTGGACACATATTTCCATCATTTTTTTATTTTTTTTATGAAATAGGATATCTACAATTCTTAAATTTCTAAAATAAAATAATATCCTCCCTGATTTATAAAATATTTTATATACTTATTTTAAATTTCCATGATGTTCATTGTTTCCAAAGTTATATTTTAAGGATCCTAAATTTTTTGTCACATATATAAACATCATTTGATTTTTTTAAAATTTTATTGTGTATATTATTCAAATGATAAAACCCAACCATTATTCTCTAGATAGTTTTTGGAATGTTTTTTTCATCAATGGATTTATCTATCACAACTTATTCTTTCATAATCATCTACTGTGAATAGGCATAATATTTCTTCAAATCCTTTTCTATTGTTAATACATGACTTTTCAATTTCACTAATTAGAAGGGGTTCACCTACATGAAATACATCGATTGATTAGAGAATTTTTTTCAAAACTATAATTCCTTTATCTGTTGCTGTAAACACCATTTAATTAATTTTATAGTATCTATGTAGAATTTTATTTTTTATTATTAGATACCGATTTATAGTGAAAGGGTTTTTCATGTTTATAAATAGAATTATAAATGATTTTCTTATATGATTCTATATAAAAATGATATAAAAACCAATCTATTTTAATTTTTATTTATAATACGATGATGATTAATTTTATCTGAGACATATATTCAATGTATCAGTACTGTATGTAATGGTTCTCTAAGATAGAAGTCTAATGAATTGGGTAAAGAATTAATCTCTTATGATAGAATATTTATGGTACCATTTTAGTAATACATGTTTGTGTTTTATGATACCTTGGTGAAGACCCATGGTATTATAATTTTATGACTACTTAGAGATGAAATTTGGAGACACGCTTCTGAAATAAGATATTATGTTTTTGGAAAAATATTTTCATGATATTATCCTATGAAATATATTACCTTCTGCAAAAATATTCATGTGAAGATCCTTATATTATGATCCTCTTTTTATTAGGTATTATTTATCTATTATGTTTTCCTATAAAATGATTATGTTATCATACCCACATGATCATATTATTCTATCTTATGAAAATTTATTTTTTAAATTTATGCATATAGTTAATGAGTGTTTGAGACCACCACACACTAATGTTTCAATTTACCTAGGGTATGAAGTATAGTAATTCTAATGATATTTCTCAGAGAATTTCATGTGAGTGGAATTTATAAGAGATGTTGAGGGCTTTTTATAGAATAATAAGCTGAATATATTTTGAAAAAAATGTACACTAGTTGAAAAAGTAATGGGTTTTGTTATTTAATATTTTTCATAATTTATTAAATATCAAATATTAGGATATTGTGGGAATGTTTTTTATTAATTAGTTTTCTTTAGACATGTCATTATGAAACGACAATGCTCATGATCTATCATAGTAGTTATTAGATTAGGTTTATGACATCCTTTTTGGTTAGGATGTTAGTTGAGAATAATTTAATTGATAATAATTTATTGTTGATCCTAATTTCAAGGGTATGGATAACTATTTTAATTAGTTAATAATGAATATTTTAGTGATTTTTTGTACCATAAATTTTGTGAAACCCATTTCGAATTTCTAATTTATATTTTAATGTATATTATAACATATTTATGTTTTGGTAATTGTGAGATTGTTTTTTCCTCTTGGATATAAATCCCAGTACAGATATAGGAAAGTGGATATTGTTGTGGAACAAGTTCACCTATATGTAATCACCATAAAAAAGTTTTGTTCAGTAACTACTTAATCTTATCTAGCATGCATGATGAGTGGGCATAAGACTGAACACCTACATATACTCTTATGAGGGATATATATAGGTTAATAAAATTATATTTACAATCGATTATGATAAATTATTATGTTATGGATTTAAGTTAATATATTTGCGATAAAACAACCTAAATACTTATAGATTTGACTAAGAGTGATTTAGGTTGGACTAAAATACTATGTAATAATTTCAAAGAATAATACATTTTAAGTGTGAATTTTTCATGTAATTATACTAAAATTATTTTCTTATGGTGTTAACATTTAATAACTCTTGATTAACTTATTTTGGTTTTACTAATTAATGACTCCAAAATGAACTAACTTAACAATGTATGTCATGGGAAATTCATAGATTTTACCAATGAGAAATCTAACATGATAAGAGATAGAGTGAGAAATATTGTTATTATTCCAAATTAGATATCATGAATTATGATTAACAACATGAACTTATGAGAGTTTCTAAATACACCATATAAGGTAAGGACGTAGACTCCTGCAAATTATAGTGATGATGTTGATAATGGAAAACGGCCGAATTTCATTATTATCCAAAATATTGAAATAATTAACTAGCATAATGTCCTAAAAGTACATGGAGATATTTTATATCTGGAAAAATAGGTCTTATATCAACTAATTTCCTATGAAAAATGAAGATCTTAGTGGAAATGGTGAAATGAAATAATGTTCTTCTAGTAGTACCACTATTAGTTTAGTGAATTAAATGTTGAGATATTTGGAATTATCCTTGTAAATTCCCTAACCTAAGGTCTAAAAAGGATTACATACACCTAAAACATATATGAAATGGTAAAAAAATGCAACCATAATAATAGAACAGGGCTCTGAAAATGATGTGAAGTGAGGTAAATTGATCATCCACTCAAGAACTATGTGTTTTGGACCAACTCATTTATACTAATAATTCTTTCTAAGGATAAAAAAACATAACATCAATGAATATATGATGAATTATTAATAAAAAAATATATTAGTACAGTTATTATATCCCATTTATAAAACTCCTCTCTAATATATGTTTCTAGTAATGTTCTTCCAATAAAGTCTTTTTATTCTTCCTTTAGTAATATCTTATGTGATATTAGTTATGTATTTTGTATTGATCAGAGCATAACATAAAAATATATTCTATAATTTATATAGATATAAAATATATTTCATTTTAATGCATTTCTTAGGATTGTAAAGGATTACTGTCATTGGAAACTACATATATAATAATCATATCTCCAGAAAAATATTCGACATATTCAATAATAATCATCTCACATAGTAAAAATCATATAAATACGCAATATAAAACCATTATTCATATCATGGGGACCAAAATAAAAATAAAGGGTGTGCTCAGATTCTTAGTAAGAATAAATATATGAGATATCACTCAAAAATAATAAGTATGAATATGGGTATGAGAACATGATGATTACATAAGAATTTCATACCAAGTTAATTAAGTATTATTTATCATGATCCATTGAATAAGGATTTATTATAAAAAAATTAAAAATTCATAAGAGTGTAGGATAATCAATAATGAAACATGAGCCATGATAGCATAGCATAAACAAAAGGAATGTGAAAAAACACAATATTATAAAATTTCCAACATGTACAAAATAACATGAACACTATTTAACTTAAGGATATTAAATCAAGTCACCAAATAATATTATGTACATGGAAATAGGTCTTTTCATTGACTTAAGAACATGAAACCAATTCCACACATTAACTTTTAAAAATATATCTAGGTCCCCGTATAATGTTGTGAACATGAGATTAGGTTCACGCATAACATTGTTACATCATGAGTTATCCATCTTTAGCTAATGTGTTGGATGAAAACATTAACATCACCATAAAAATTATATATTCCATGGGATACTAGGAATATTCATTAATTCATTTTATTATAATATAAGGAAAGGAAACAGGTTTCATTCCATGATTTTATCATAGAATATCCCCTGGAAAAGAAACACGATTCATAAATATTTCATCAAAATATTGTTAACTTGTGGATGATAAATGGTTTTACTTGAATAATCTTTGAATATAATCATCATAATCCATCCATATAAACAATATTTATGGTATCTAAGATTATATCCCCAGTAAAGAATCACAATCATTAAATGATGATGAATTAAATGAAAAATATCTTTAAATGAACATTTGAACCATTTTGTGAGAAAATGAAGAAAATATCATTTTCCTTTTATAAACATAACCATAGGAACCTAGAAGGAAATATTAAAATAAAATAATGGCCATGACTATGGAAAAATCCATTCATGTCATATATTTTGAATGGAAACATTTCATTTAATATTTTATCAAAATAGACAAATGACTAGTTCGGAAAATGTATCATAAAAAAGATTAATTTCATACCATTATAAATAATATAAAAGTTAATAAATCTGACCCTCTAAAAATATTTAATGTAAGGGTAAAATCTTCCATAAATATATTTTTAAGGTCATGAACATGCAGGATTTTTTTTCAACAACAACAAAATAAGGTCAATATTTTATTAGAAAGGTTTTCTCGGTCATTTTATATACCGAATAGGAAAAAATGATAATAATAATAATAATTATAAGAATAAGAAAATTTTAATAAGTTTAATGGTTTTTAAAGGATAATATTCATAAAATTTCACTAAATTTAAATTTAGAATATACAATTCGTAAAATAAGTGATATCGTAAAATAAATTCTTAACACAATGGTAACTTTTCAATCATAACTCAAATGAAAGAATTAATATAAAACGAACCTTGAAATACAATTAATATAAAAATATTCGTGATATATTATATCCTATTGATAGTATAAACACCTTATACACATTAATAAGTTTATAACATCAAACATGTCTCAACAAAACGAAATTGAGATGAAAAACCCATATCCTAAGTAACATCATACTTCATACGCATTAAATTATCCTATATAAAAAGTTTACATTTATTATACATTTAATATAAAACCATATTCATATATAAAATAATATGTAACATTACTTTATAATTTATAATTATCATTTTATTAAAAATTATTCTTTAAAATGGATATTTGGTTAAAATATAGTCTAATTAACATACATGTTTCTATTTAGTGGTGTTTCATTGAATGATATGTTGATCATCAGGGACCACACATGTGTTAGGAATGAAATGGTTTGAAAAGAATTTACAAGTCTATCCTATTTTTATCTTATCAAGTCTGTGTCATGGTTAAATGAAATCATGTCTGGTTCAACATTTTTTTCGTTTGAAAGGTCACACATATGGTGGGGGGAATATTTTCTGATAGTTTGATTGGGTTTTTATTCTTATAAAATTATTCACATATTGTTTTACATTCATGCTTATCATTCATATAAAACCCCAATGGTTCCCAATTCTATAACTGGGTACATACCTTCATTCCAAAAGGCACATGATCAATTGGGTAGACCTAATGGAACATAGGAACTCGTATTGGTCAAGAGGATGAGAGTTTGAGATCATCACATCCTTAATGGGATGAATTTTTTCCTACTTCAGGACTCTCGTATATATTTATGACATGTTAGAGAATCTCTTCCCAATTCTGATGTGGGTCTAGTCACCCTAACAAAATGACCAATTTTTTAATCTCTTTAAGTACAAAGGAAATGTATATTAAGTATTCCATCAATATGTATCTAAGTTTCTTCATCCATTTCCCCTTAATGAGTAGTTGATTACATGTTGGATCCATACAATCGGTTGATTTGAAGTTTTATATCATCAAAGGTGGTGGTTAATATTTTGAGGATGGTATTGAACTGTTATGAGGCATCCTACGTATCATGTTTATGATAGGAAAAAAACCCACATTGTTTTGTTAAACCCATAGAGTTTAACATAATTTGGAAAGAAAATATTTGAGGGCACTTGTTACGGCCCTCCTTGCAAGGTGTAACCCTCCTGTGTCGGCAATGTGAGAAGGGAGATAATGACCCCTCGAGTCCCACCTCTAGTAGGCCCTAGGTTGGCGACTAGTACCAAGGGTATAGTAAACACAAAAATGAGAGTCATTGCCCTCTAATAGAACACATGTGAAAGAGAGAGATAAGACAGAAACCAACCAACTCCAACTTAGAGATAAATATAAAATAAATCCCAAGTAAACATATGTAATGTCATGCAAAAAACTACTATAACTGAAAGGGAAAACTACAAGTACCAACAGAAATTAAAAACAATAGAAACCACAAAGCTCGAATAGATCCTACAACCCTAAGCTAGTAGTAACCAACTTGATCTCAAAACTCCTCCAGGTGACCCAAAAAAAATTTATATATATGTAGGGTGAGTATAACAGGATCCTCAGTAGGATCCTCCTTAGAGCCTCTCGTGCAAAAGTAAAGAAAGCATGATAAAGCACAGTGAACAACAAGTGAAACTAACTCTTCACCTAAATAGGTATGCTAAGTTCCCAGACTCACCATGGATACTCTCACAAAGTATCACATAAAAGAGTATATAATATAATAAAGAATATCAAGGGTACCCTGTTACCACTTCCCCACTGGTTTTCCACTTTTCCCCAACATCACACATCCTAATACATCTCTCTCTAAAAAGGCTTTCCCGTAGACACCTGGGCATAGCACCACAACACACACCTCATGCAACAAAACCACCACGTACATGTAACTAAAGTAACTACGTAGTTTCTAGGATCCACCACAACTCGCATAACGTGTATCATACATCAGGTATTAAACCTCAAGCCACTATAACCTATACATCGAGTAAGGATCCTAAATCCATCATAGCCTATACACGTTACACCTATATTAGTCCATAGGAAACTATATCCAGAATATATGTGTGTGAATAACCACAAGCCATTACATCCCTCTACACACATATATGGGAAAAAATAACCATTGTGCCTACCATCACAAGTAACTATCAAGATAAAAGAGCGGGTCCAAAGGGGGTAGTCAGCCATCCATCCTCCCACTGAAATGTTGGGGAAAACACCCCCAGAACTCAGAATCCTCTGGGTGTCAGTTTCCCTAACTGATGGGGTGGAGTAGCGTATAGAACCACAAAAATTAAAGAATATACTATTGCTCACAACCACACTATGATCATAACCTAGTCTTAGACTCAAATACAGCTAACGTCTCTCGAAATCTCGAACGCCACTGCTAAGACTAGGTATCCTATAAGCACACAACCATTTAAAGAGATTTATAACGTTAATTCATTCCATTTTTATCAGTTTCACTTTACATTAATTAATTCTTTAAACATTAATTAACCATTAACAATTACACATTTTGTTTTATTATCATCACACCCAAAGTCCATTGTTACTTTAAATTGTAACCTCAGCATTGTGTCCCAGCAAGCTCCAACCCCATGGGTTAACATCATTTATTCAATCATTTATTAACAAAATTATTACTTTCCTATATTCCCAGGAATTCTAGAAACATTATAAGCTACTAAACACAAGGGGGATCAACACGGTGAGTAGATGAACTACCTATTGAGTCTTTTCCACCTACAGAAAAAGTGTAGACCCATCATCCATTGGGAATCTAAACACTCAAAGCATGTGTCATACCCCACGCATCATCACCCCTTTTGGAAGGAGGGTAAGAAAAAAAAGATGCATTGAGTAGTGGGGAAAGTAAATAATATAACAACCAATAAGATTCATCAAGCATCTGACATTCACATCAACCCATTCCATCATATTCAGTGTCCTCCCTAACACCCACATGCATAAACCGATGCATATTTCCACTCTAGGTATCAATTGCTGCCACAACCAATGGGCCTCTCTTCCCCCACATATCATAACATCCATACAGGCTCACATCCCAACACAAGTCGTAGGAAAAACAAACATCATATCAATTGGGCTCTTGGACTTTAAAAAAGCAAGAGGGTAACTCAGAACCCTACTCAACATTATTGTTTTATCAAACAACTAGTTCTTTAATCCATCTAAAATTAACCGATTTATTATTTTTAGGTTCTAATTATTGGTAAGTGAAACAAAAAGCTATCATAGATATCACAAACCAATTAAACATGCTTACTTGATCAATTTGATTAATATCAAATTACAACAAGAAGAACCAAATTCATTTACATGCCTCTTTATCATTGAAAGTTAAGTTATAATTAATCCTAGTTTACGTTCTATACCAATTTCCATCAAGAACAAAAAGATAAAAAAATAAAGCATAGATATCACACTATTTTGGAAAAAAACAGGGAATAACATACGATCAATATAAATTTATTTATCCGATTCAAATATTTATTATGTCAATTACATTATGATCCAGTGGGCTAAAACATGCTGACTCTATAGTTTCATGTAAATAAATTGAGAAGAAATAAATCCCCTACCTCAAAAGATTTTTGATGCTCTTTGAATGAGAATAGACCAACAAAACAGATCATGATCACCTCTATTGAAGGATTGAATCCACCTAAGGATGTAAAGACACCACCACACCGCCCAACACCCAAAAAAATTATTAGGAATGTGGATATATCATTCCATAACAGGGAATGGAGAAACAGAAGGAGATGAACCCAAAAGAATGATAATAGATGAAACCTTATATCGAAGATTGATTGATACTGTTTGGTTTCACCAAAACAAGGGTTCACTTGCAGCATGAAAAACTTCAAGGGGATCCAATCCATGTAGAAAGGTTTGATTGCATGAATCCTGTGGGAAGGAAGGAACGGATCGAGTGTATCACACCATAGAAAAAGAAGTTAGAAAAAGGTAGGAAGATATCTCGTCCCTTTATAATATTTAATAGATCATTGATTTAATATATTCTGGATTTTTCATTAAAAGAGGATCTCATTAAACCACACAGTTTGACCAAGTAAAGACATACTAAACCTTAGAAAAAATAAAATAGGAGTTATGGGATTTGAATTGACCTTAAATCCATTAAATCAAGTCTTTTAATGATTTTTTCGTCAAAGTAAACGTTAAATCGGGAAAACTGGAAAAATATGGAAATTTGACAAAGGAAAAGTGAAACAGTTTTAGAAACACTATTTATGAGAGACAGTTTCTATGACACCATTTCTGTGACACCGTTTCTGTGACACCATTTGTGTGACACCATTTTTGTGACACCATTTCTGGGACACTGTTTCTATGACACCGTTTTCGTGACACCCTTTCTGTGACATCATTTCTATGATACCATTTTAGTGACACCGTTTATGTGACACCGTTTCTATGAAACTGTTTTTGTGACACTATTTCTATGACACCGTTTCTCTGAGACTGTTTCTGTGACACCGTTCCTATGAAATTGTTTCTATAAAGATATTTTTGTGACACCTTTTCGTGAAACTATTTCATGAAACATTTTGGAATTTTGGAAATGGAAGTGACACAGTTTTTTGAAATAGTTTCATGAAACAATTTGGAATTTTGGAAAAGGAAGTGACACAGTTTCGTGAAACAGTTTCATGAAACAATTTATAATTTTGGCTATGTGTTGGGGATAAGTCACCTTGAACTCCTAGAACACCTCAAACACTATATTTTAGCAAATTAAGGGACCATAGAATCCAAAAACAACCCAAAAAAGTAAGGGATTCGAACAACCACCCATTGAGATACCACTCAAAGAGATGAAGACATAAACAACAAGATAAATACATCTCATAACCAAGAAAGGTATCCAATCACAAACAGAAATATTTACAAAAAAAGAGTTAAACATCAAACAAATCATGGTACTGAGCATATATCTACAACTTGAATTCCCAATTATGCTCCTCTATGCCACAATTTTTCCACAAGATACAAACCAAGGGGATAGAACACCCACACAACACCTTCTCCATGCGGTCATGGACCTCCAAATGCCTCTCCTCGAAGGTCCCATCATCATCAACATCGATCTCTCCCTAATTGATATTGTGAGATTCATCATGAAGATAATGAAAGAGTTGTTACACATGAAAAACATTGTGTATCTATCTCATCTGTGTGGGAAGTGCTACTCGATACACCATGGATCCAACATGAGACCACACCTCGAAAGGCCAATGAACTTGGGATAAAGATTACTCACATAACCAAACCTTCACTACCCACGAAGGTGAGTCCACATCAGAAACAAGTGATACCCAACATCAAAATTGAAAGGTATCCTCCTTTTATCGTCATATGATTTATAAAGATCTTGTGCTTCCTTCACCCACTCACAAATCACCTGAACCATCTTTGTCGTATTCTGCACTAGTTCTGGTCTGAGAATTATTGACTCTCCAACCCCAGTCCATCACAAAAGAGAATGGAAAGGTCGGCCAGACAAGGATTTAAACGGTGCCATACCGATGGTGTAGTAAAAACTATTGTTGTAATAGAACTCCACTAAGGGTAAGTGCCTAATCCATGAACCTCCAAAATCCTGGATACAAGATCACAACATTTCTTCAGAAGTCCGGATGGTCCTCTCTATCTGACCATCCTTCTACAGATGGAAAGTAGTGCTAAGGCATAGCTGAGCACCGAAATCATGTTGGAGACCTCTACACACCCTGGAAGTAAAATGAGGATCTTGATCAAAAATGATCGACCTTGGGACTCCATGAAGTCTCACCATCTCCTCTAGATACTTCCTCGATAAAAATCCACTGAGCTTGACTCCTTGATCGTTATAAAGTGGGATGATTTCTTCAAATGATCCACTACCAGCCATATAGAGTAATGTCCTCCCTGAACTTGAGGTAAACCAGTAAAAAATTCCATTGATATGTCCTCCCACTTCCACTGAGGAACATCTAACAGCTGGATAAAACCATCGGGGACATGGTGCTCAGCCTTCACCTTGTGGTAGACCAAATAACGAGGCACAAAATTCCAAATTGCACACTTCAGCCCGAGCCACCAAAACTGACTCCTCAAATCACGGTACATATTTTTCATGCCAGGATGTAACACTAAATGAGAACTATGGAACTCTCTGAGAACCATCCCACGCATTTTGAAAGGAACAAAAATTATTCCATGATACAACACTTGTTGTTGTTCATCCTCAGCCAAACCATTAGGGTCCTCACGACAAAAAACTTGGTCTCTCCAGAACTCCACCTTTAGATCTCCCAACTGGGACTCTTCCACCTTCTGCACTAGAGATGGTTGCACCATCATCTAAAAAAGAAAACCTCTTCTCCCAACTTCTCCCATATCGATATGTAATGTAGAAAGTTCTTCCATGACTCTCCAGGAATCACCCGATTCATGCACTACATCACTACATGACTTCCTACTCAGTGCATCAGCCAAAAAAATTCCATTTCCAGGTGTATATGATATTTTTATGTCGTATTCCTATAAGAACTCCATCCACTGATGCTGCTGAAATTTTAAGTCACACTGGAAGAAAACATACCTCTGGCTCTTATGATATCTGAAAACCTCAAAGCACTCACCAATGAGGTAATGTCTCCAAAAATTCAGAGAAAACACCACGACTTCCAAATCAATTTCATGGGTGGCATAGTTATGTTCATGGGGACGCAACTACCGAGACCCATAAGAAACAACTGATCTATGCTGCATCAGAACACAGCCTAACCCCAGATGTGAAGCATCGCATAAAACATCAAACTGAACTCCCTCTACTAGAAGACAAAGAACTAAAGTACTTACCAAATTCATTTTCATATACTTGAAAGCTTCCTAACACTGATCAGTCCACATGAACACCTGATCTTTCCTGGTCAATGTTGTTAGAGGAGTCGCAACCTGAGAGAAATAGGCTACGAACCTCCTGTAGTATCCAGCAAGACCAAGGAAACTTCACACCTCTGCCACTTTCTTAGGGGGGTTCCCAAGAAATATCTACTTCTATCATTGATGGATCCATAACTACTCCCTATTGGGACACAACAAGCCCCCTGAAACGAACTTATCGGGCCCAAAACTCACACTTTGGAAACGTCCCAAATAGCTGTTGTTGACAATGAACTCCCAAAATGGTGTGCAGATGCTATGCATGCTCCTCCTCAGATATGGATTACACAAGGATGACTTTGATTAAAACCCCAATGAACATATTCAGGAACTTGTGGAACACAGTGTTCATCAATCCCATGAACATAGCTGGAGCATTCGTCATGCCGAATGACATTACAATGAACTCGTAATTCCCATGATGAAAATGGAAATCAGTCTTCTGGATATCCTCATCCTTCACACACATCTGATGATATCATGACCTCAAGTAAATCTTTAAGAGCCAACTTTCACCCTTCTGTTGATTGAATAAATCATCAATCTGTGGAAGAGGATAGTGGTCCTTCACTGTCACTTTGTTTAAGTGACGATAATCAATACACAATTGAAAAATACCATCAGCCTTCTTCGTGAACAAAACGGATACATCCCATGGTGACACACTCGGCCAAACAAAACCAAACTGTAATAGACCATGAAGTTGTATATGTATCTCTCGTAACTTAGAAGGGGCCATATAATATGGAGACATAGAGATAGAAGACACTCCTATCTGTAGCTCGATCCCAAACGTGATCCCTCATCGAGGGTGTAATTCTACAACCCCTTCTGGGAAGACATCAGGGTACTCTTCTATGACCCTGGAAAATACCAACTGATGAACCTCTAAAGAACACAACATCAGCTCATCCATCAAGGATGATAAGGATAGAACACTCCTCTAACCCATCTGATGGTCTCTCTCACCAACAAACACCGTTGGATCTCCATCACCATCGAAGAACACCACCTACCTCTTAATGCAATCCACGATATCCTGCACCAAATACAACCAATACTTCCATGTATGGAATTATATGGTTGTATCCATAAACATAAGAAATGTACCCAAGAACGGTGTTTCCCCAACACTAGATCACAGTTTCTATATACTTCAAACAAGTCATCTCGACCTCCAACTAGCGTAGTCAATGCCAAGGGAACTGGAAGCCTCTCTACCTAAAGTCCCAAAGCATGGAAAACAACAAGTGATATGAAGGAGTGTGTCTCTCCTAAATCAAAGAAGGCATACCCCCAAGTAGAAAACAAGAAAAGGGTACCTCAAACGACGTCTGGATCACCTGGCGCTGGAAACGCTAAAGTATGAAGCTGACCACGACCTTCTCAACAGACTCTCTAACCCTGATAACAACCACCACCATGGCTGAAATCTTCTCTCTGAAGATGGGGAGCATCCTAGGGCTATCCCTTACCTGCCCCATCTGATATCTGTTGATCCAAAGATGGTGCAATATCCTCCTGCTACCTCAGCTGGAACTTCCTCAATAGAGGAACCTAGAGGGGAACGCCTGGTGCACGATGACCGATCTGAAAGGTCAAGCACTCTCACTTTTAATGACCTCATACTCTATAAGAAAAACAACCACTTGATATCTTGGAATAGGCCTGAGAGCTGTTGCCCCCAGAGAAATGAGATGCTGAGGGATGAGACCTACCCCCAACCAAATGAAAACTCTTCTTCCCTAAAAACTAGGAACCTTGGAAGACATATCTGCTTCGTGAGGAATCATGAAAAATACCCTCCCATGGAGATCCAGTTCTGGCCAATGTCCTCTCGATGACCTATTCCCTCTCCATCACCTCAAGATATGTCTTCAGCATAAACGGGGTGAACTGGTACTAAATCTCTGGATGCAAAGCCTCCTCAAAATGACTTTCCCTTGACTCATCATATGAAAATGGGTGCAAAGCATATCATAAAAGGTTCTTGAAATAGAACCAAAACCCTCTCACATTGGAGGTCCCCTGTCAAAGGGTAAGAAGCTCCTTGTGGCTGAACACCTTCACGATCGAAGAAAGAAACTCAACTCTGAACTTTCCTCGAAACTCCTCCCAAGAGATCGCCAAATACTCGTGATCCCCAAGGAACAATAAACACTACTTCATCATTTATCCACACCGAATCATCACAAAAAAAGTTACCAAGTGCTCCTTCCAATCATAGATCAAACTAAAGGTTATCTCAAACTTCTCCAACTAGTATTCTATGGCAGCATCTGAAATGGAGACCTCATACTTTTATAGAATCTGGAGTTGAAACTCTCGGAGTTTCTTCCTCAAATTGTCTTCTTCATCTACCTCTACCCTACGACGATCTCCTGGTGCATCCTACTAGACATCTTCTGTGCGAACCTGATAAGGACGTTGAGCTGGAGCCATACCTGAAAATTAACAAATAGTCAGATCTCCTAAAAGTATAATATGAAAGAATCAATATTAATTAATTATTTTTTTTATTTTATTCATTTTAGTTTAACCTATCTCAAGGTATATCCATTCAAAAACAAGAACGAATAATAATGATGAATGATCCTTTCCTAGGTCTCTACCCTGGAACTAGTATCAACTCATTTAGTAGCAACTGTAAACTTAAAGGTCCGTGTATCATATCACAGAGGGTCCTAAACGCCAATGTCTCAGTTGGTCTCCAGTGTTTACATCACTTTATAAAATTATCGGACACTGTTTCCATACCAACCCATGAAACCTCACTTATTCCTAACAACAAACTTTATTCTATCCCTCAAACAGACCTCTAATACCACTCTGTCACACCCCTCTTCACAAGGTGTAACCCTCCTAGGCCGGAAAAGTGAGAAGGTAGATACTGAACCCCGATTCCCGACTCCAAAAGGCCCCGGGTTGAAACTAGAACTGAGGTTATAGTAAACACACAAATGGAAGGCATTAGCCTCTTAGAGAACACATACGAAAGAGAGAGATAAGACATGCACAAGACAAATCCAACTCAGACTCTAATATAAAATAAATCCCATGTACACCTATTTAATTCATGCAAAAACTACTACAATTGAAAGAGAAAACTAGAAGTACCAAAAGAAAGTAAAAACAACAGCAACCACGAAGCTTGGATAGATCCTACAAACCCAAGCTAGTAGTAACCAGCATGATCTCCAACCTTCTCCATGTGACCTGAAAAAAAGTTTATATATACATAGGGTGATTATAATAGTATACTCAGTAGGATCCTCCTTGGATCCTCTCGTGCAAAAGTAAAGAAAGAATATTAAAGAAAAGTGAATAACAAGTGAAACAAAATCATCACCTAAAAAGGTATACTAAGTTCCCAGACTCACCATGGCTACTATCACCAAGTATCACATACAAGAGTATATAATATAATAAATAATATCAAGGGTACACTTCTACCACTTCCCCATTGATTTTCTGCTTTGCCACAATGTCGCACGTCCGAAGCCATCTCTCTCTAAAAAGTCTTGTTCGCAGATACCTGGGTGTAGCACCACAACATGCACCTCGTGCAACAAAACCAGCACATCCATGTAACCAAAGTAACCAAGTAATTTTTGGGATCCACCATAGCTCACATAACATGTATCATACGTCGAGTATTATACCTCAAGCCATTATAACCCATACAATGAGTAAGGATCGTCAAGCCATCACAACCTATAGACTTTACACCTATAGTAGTCCATGTGAAACTATATGTAGAATATGTGTGTGTGAATAACCACAAGACATTATATCCCTCTACAAACATATATGGAGAAAACTAACCATTTTGCCTACAAGCACAAGTAACTACCAAGAGAAGAGAGCGGGGCCAAAGGGGGTAGTCAGCCATCCATCATCCCATCAGAATGATTGGGAAAACACCCCCAGGGTTCAGAATCCCTGGGGTGTCAGTTTCCCTAACATACGGGGTGGAGTAGCTCATAGAAACACAAAAAGTACAGAATATACTATATCTCACAACCACACTATTGGCATAACTTAGTCTTAGACTCAACTGTAGGTAACGACTCTCAGACTCCGGACCACCACTGCTAAGACTAGGTATCCTATAAGCACACAACCATTTAAAGAGATTTATTAAATTACTTCAATACATTTTTTATCAGTTTCACTTTATGTTAATTAATTATTTAATCATTAATTAACCATCAACAATTACACATTATGTTTTATTAACATCACACCCAAAGTCCACTGTTCCTTTAAATTGAAACCTCAGCATTGTGTCCCAGAAAGATCCAACCCCATGGGTTAACATCATTTATTCAATTATTTGTTAATAGAATTATTACATTCCTATATTCCCAATAATTCTAGAAAAAATTATAAGCTACAAAACACAAGGGGGCTCAACACGGTGAGAAGATGAACTACCCATTGAGTCTTTGACACCTATAGCAAGAGCATAGACCCATCCTCCCTCAGGAAGATAAACATTGAAAGCACGTGGAATAACCTACGCGTATTCACCCCTTTTGGAGGGAGGGTAAGAAAAACAAGTTACCTTGAGTAGTGGGGAAAGTAAATAATATAACAGCCAACAAGATTCATCATGCATCCAACATTCACATCCAACAAGTTACATCATATTCAATGTCCTCCCCGACACCCACATGTATAAACTAATGCATCTCACCACTATAGGTGTCAACTGCTTCCACAACCAATGGGTCTCCCTACCCCCACATATCGCAATAGCCATCCAGTCTCACATCACAACACAAGAAACAGGAAAAAAAAACATCATATCAACTGGGCTCTTGGCCCTTAAACAAGAAAGAGGGTAACTCAGAACCCTACCATGCATTATCATTTTATCAAATAGCTGGTTCTTCAATCCATATGGAATTAATTGATTTATTATTTGTAGGTTCCAACTATGGGTAACATAAACATCAAGATATCATAGCTATCACAAATTAATTAAACATTCTGACTGCATCAATTTGATTAACATAAAATTACAACAAGAAGAGCCAGATTCATTTACATGCCTCTTTATCTTTGAAAATTAATTTAAATTTAATCCTATTTTATATTCTTTACCAATTTCCATAAATAATTAAAAGATAAAAAAATAGATCATATATATCATACTATTTAGAAAAACAAGAGGCAATAACATATGTTCGAAAAAAAATTATTTCTCCAGTTAAAATATTTATTATGTCTATTCTATTGTGATCCAGTGGTATAAAACATTCTAAATCTACAGTTGCATATAAAATAATAGAGTAGAAATTAACCCCTACCTCAAATGGTTTCTGATGCTCTTTGAATGAGAACAGACCAACAAAACATATCACGATCACCTCTTTTAGAGGATTGCATCTACCTAAGGATGCAGAGACACCACCACACCAACCAAAACCCAATAAAAGTCCATAAAAAACATGGAAATGGCATGCAATAATAGGGAAATGAGAAAAAAAGGATATGAACCCAAAAGAAAAAATATAGATCATATGTTATATCGAAGATGGATTGATACTGTTTGGTTGCACCAAAATAGGGGGTGCACATGCAGTAAGAAGAACTTCAAGGGGAACCAATCCAAGTAGGAAAGTTTGATCGCACGACTCCTATGGGAAGGAAATAAAGTTTTGATCATCTCATACCAAATAACAACAAGGTAGAAAAGGAGAGGAAGATATCTCATCCCTTTATAAGATTTAATGGAGCAGCAGTTTCAGATACGATGGATTTTCCATTAAAAGGGGATCACATTAAACCACACAGTTTGACCATGTAAAGGCATGAGAAACCTTAGGAAAATAAATATGGTAGTTATGGGCTTTGAATCGGCCTTAAATCCCTTAAAATAAGTCTTTTAATGAATTTTTTGTCAAAGAAAATGTTAAATCGGTGAAACTAGAAATATCTGAAAATTTGACAAAGGAAAAGTGAAACAGTTCTGGAAACACTTTTCATGAGAGAATGTTTTTGTGACATAGTTTCTGTGACACCATTTATGTAACACCATTATTTTGACACTGTTTCGGTGACACCGTTTCTATGACACCATTTCTGTGACACAATTTTTGTGACACCGTTTATGTGACACCATTTCTCTAAAACAATTTCAATGACCCCATTTCTGTGACACCATTTCTATGAAACCATTTCTATGAAACTATTTATGTGACACTATTTTTGTGATACTATTTATGTGACATTGTTTCTCTGACACCGTTTTTGTGACACCATTTCCGTGACACCATTTTTGTGACACAGTTTCTGTGTAACCGTTTCTGTGAAACCATTTCTATGACACCATTTCTATGACATTGTTTCATGAAAAAATTTCATGAAACAATTTCATGAAACAGTTTGAAATTTTGTAAAATGAAGTGACATAGTTTCATGAAACCGTTTCATGAAATAGTTCGGAATTATGGAAAAGTAAGTGACACAGTTTCATGAAACAATTTGTAATTTTTGATCAGTGTTGTTGATAGGTCACGTTGACCTCCTAGAACACATTAAACACCTTATTTTAGAAAATTAAGGGACCAGTGAGGTCCGGGCCTTTACGGAACTTAGGAACCAGGTATTTGAACTCAACCCTTTAGGATGTTTCCTATGTATCCTTGTTATAGTAGGAATCATAGTCATTATAGTTCGATCATGCCCTTGGGAATTTCTCTAAGGTGGATTCCCTTATATGGGGGTAGTCATATTATTCCACTAGTGGGGATTACACACTAAGTTTTCCCAAGATGGTAGGGATTCATTATGCGAATGGTGTGACCCTTGAAACTCCCTAAGCCGATCTGATCCATGATCAGTGTGATAAACAAAGGATATGAATTAATCAGTCTCATTATATATGGATGAGGGAATTATGTACTAGGACATGGATTCAAATGTTTAATATGGATCTCATGCCTAGGGAGGCATCTTACATATCCTGGGTATGGTAGGAATCCTATTTTTGATGACTTTCAGTCCTCTAATGGATTGGGTAGAATGATCAGCCCATGGTAATGATTGGGTCCCAATGGCTGAAATGTTTGAGGCATTAGGGGACCTACACTGAAGTGGATTCCCTTTTGATATTGGGACTTATGAAGTCATACTATATATCTTCGATATTGATGGAATCTTATTTCTCATAATTTTGTGGATCATATCTTTCACACTAAGGTTTCCATTATATGTGTTTGGGATGGAGCTCTAGCATTAGGAAAGTGTCCTACGTATCCTGGTTATGGAAAGAATCATATTTTTCGTAGTTTAGTTGATTTCTCAATCCAGTGATGGATGAGTAAAAATGATCATCCCTTGAGAGATATTGGGTCTTGATTGTTGGAATGTCATATACAAGAGGGGGATTACACCAAAGTGGATACCCATTCGAGCTTGGAATATAGAAATTCATCCTAAGTATCCTAGTTATCACATGAATTAGAGTTATCATAGTTTAGTGGAATATGGATTGTAGATTGAGTATGTCCTTATTGGTGTAGTCATATAATTCCACTAGTCAGGGCTTACACTATGAGGTTTTCCATATAAGGAAGCAGTTATATCATGCCATTGATTAGGGTTTACACACTGAGGATTCCATTATATGGAGGCAGTCATATAATGCTATTGATAGGGGAATACACACAGAGTATTCCCTAATATAGGGGTAGTCGTACCATGACATTGATGATGGATCTCACACTGAGGCTACCCTAATATGAAAACTAGATAAGGTTATCATGTTCTAGGATGCTTTCTTGACAAGGTCTCATTGGTCGACTGACCTACTTGAATGTCTGTCTGACATGAACCGCTTGTTTACCTAACATATCATAGGATATATGGACATGTCTATTTGTATCTCATACATTTACGAAGGTAATATCATGATCTAGTTGAATCATTTAAAGGATACCCCATGATCTGAATGGAATGTCTGAATTCCATCACAAGATCATGGAATACTTTTCTAAAGGACATTACAAGACCTGGATGACTTACCTTGGAGGCCATAAAATGATCTTGGATGACATGTTTTAAGGCTATATCTTGACATGGATTTCATTTCTATATGACATTGATCAATCTAGATGAATTTCCATTATTGCAACATGAAACCTTCCTGCCATGCTTAGAAGGTGTCATGTGATTTGGATGGAAATCCTGGAGGACATAATGAGTCCTAGATGAAACATAATAGTTTCATCACATAATTTGGATGAAATTTTTGATAAAATTTCAAGATCTGTATGGAAATCCCAGAGGGATTCACAAGCCTTGGGTGGCATGACCTAGGGGAATTGTGTGACATGATTGAAATGAATAGAGGAAATCGTATAGTCCAAATGGAATTTGAAGGGGATGTAGCATGACTTGGGATACATGTTCTAGTATTGTGGCATGATCTGGATGAGTCATGTGAAGAACATGAAGATCAAAAAATCTATCATCACATTAGACTGACTTATTTTTTCATTATTCCAACTTTTTATTTCATATGTGCTCTATATTTTTATAGTATTATCTTTTTTAGGTTTCACATTATCCAGAAGATATCTAGGATCACCTTATCATTACCCAACAGACACATGAGAATCCATTCCCATGATATATCAAATGATCACATGATGTGAATATGCATGTTACATGATCCCCTAGTCTATTCCGTAAATTTTAGTTATTGTAAGACCTTTTAGATCACATGACAAGACACTCAGAGAAGTATGCTCCATATGTGATCGGTCAAGGATGGAAAGATGCACCAGCGTGTCATTCGTTTTTTGTGATGAGTGGAGAGGGGATTTATATGCCTCACCACCCCAGTTATATAAAGACTTGTTTAGTACATATATTATATATTCGGGATGGAGTTAGTTGAGGGATTTGGGGTTACACGTTTCATGAGATATTTCTACGATTCATCTGAATTGTGCCGCATGATTTTCATTGACTACGAGACTTTCCCATCAATGCATCATTTATTATATTTTATCCTATAAAAGGGATCTTTACAAACCATGCAGAAATTACATGGGGATTTTAAAAGGACAGAAGGACATGTATATGTGAATTCACAGGATGATGATGTCTATTGAAAGGCCTTCACATGATATGAGATGAATATTCTAAGGCCTTCTGTGAGAAAAAGGTGAATTTTTAGGGTGCCTCCATTAGATCCATATGACATGCAAATGGGTCTCATGGGACCATGTTGTCATGTCAAGGGGGGAATATCATGATTATTGGTGATCATCTAGAGAATATGAACCAATTTATGTGAAGGACCACATATCTCATTCTATACGATTATTTTGTCATTTCTCGTTTTATTTCCTTGTTTATTTTACAAGCGTTGGGAATTTCATGAATTTTTACCTATTTTTTTGAATAAAATAAATCTTCCCATACATGATAAATTACATTACCAGTAAAGGATCCTATGGTTATTTGTGATTATTTTCAGGGGAATCCCTTCTATTTTCCTTATGAAGTCGAAAGGGGAGTACATGGCCAACCAAAAATGAATGAAACCCTTCGTATGATGAGGGTTACATGCTAGATGGATCTTTTTCAATAAGGTATACATATCCTCCAAGACTTAATGACTTCTTTATGAATTCATGGGTGTGTTTAAATAATATTAATGACTTGAAAAGTCTTTTTTATCTTCCCATTTTATTTCCTTGTTTGTTTTAAAAGGGTTAGGGATCTCACAATGTTGTGCGAGTGTTATCAAATAAAATGACTCTCTTCATATGAGATGTATTATGTGGCCAATAAAGGGTCATGTGGTGATGTGTGATCATTTTTATGGGAAACCATTCTATTTTCTTTAGATATTTTAGTGGCAATGTAGAGTCAAATGGACATGTATGAGACCCTTTATATGGTGAAGGTGACATGATAGTAGGATCTTGTTCGACAAGGTAAAAATATCTATAGGGATTCCATAAAAGTTGTGAAATTCATTGACACATCACATGAAGATCAAAGACCTCATAAGGAATCCATATTCTTCACATTTTTACCTTTTATTTTATCAGGGTTTTGAATGGTTTTTCAGGCTCCCACCATTTGAAAATTCATGTGTATTGGAGGAACTCATCTAGTATCCTCCATAAATTTAGTGATTGTATTGGAAATATTTGAAAGAACAAGGAGGTTGTAAAATGGTAATTGAGAGATCTCAAGTAGGCCATGCACTGTTCATGACCCATTTGTATGACCACATGAAGGTCATATGATCTTGTGTTCTTTGCTGATTTTTGTGATCCATGACTGTTAGCCATCTTCTCTTACATTGCTTTAAGGGAAAAATAATACCCATGTTTTAGTTGTTTATTACCTTATAGATTTTCTTATGCTCATATAGAGGGTGTCAAAAAATTTCCCCACTTAGGAGTGAAATTTGTGGTGATGAGGGCTCAGTTATGGAGAATGTGAATTCCCTCCTGAGACTTTTAGGGTGCTTCTAGTTAGTGTATTAAGAGAAATTTGGTCTTCTGTGTGACCTTTTGTATTCTGTATAATTCCCTATAAATAGGGGAATATAGGGGGGCTTATTCACCAACAACTCAAATAGTCATATATCTAGTGCTATGAATTTTTTGTGTGACCCATTCACAGGACCTTATATAATACCGATCACATAACCTATATTCATGAACATTATTTTGATATATTATTTTCCCAATAATTTTTTGAATAAATCATGGAAAAAACTCACCAATTTCTTGAGATTTAGAATAATTCCTTGGAAGCATAGTTTTCATGAAATTTCCACAATATCTGATGGTTCAGTCACATGATCATTTGACTACTATGAGAATCCTACGACCATGTCATGGTTACAAGATCATGTGTCTCATGACAAGTCATGTGGTTGAGAGATCTTATATTGTTTTATAAGGACTATGATCTCCTCATAGGTTGGTTCGTGAGACCTTTATCAGTTTATGTGATTGAAACCCCCTATTGTTTCAAGTGATTTTCATGATTGTTTCCTAAGTTATGAATTTATTTTGAGGATATTTTAACTTTTATCACATATTCTTATTGCTTTTATGAAGATGTATTCTAGATCTCATCATATTTCTTACACCATGGCTAACCAAAAGGGACATGATTTCTAGGAACCATAACATTGAACCTTGATATCTTGTGCACTCTAACAATGAGGTTCTGAAAATTATTCTCACATCCGAACTTCAGGAAAATACTTAATCATCCAGCTTCTTATGTATGAATTTGGCCTCCTAGATGATGTTGTCATCCCATCTCCTAACTAAAACCTACTATCTTGTTGGGTTTCAGCATCCATTTATTTTATTCAAATGATTTTTTTGACCTCACCTTTTTTTATAATCTCAATTAAGTTTTAATGTGATTTGATAATCCCAAATAATGTTTATCTATATACTAATTATTTCAATCTATGTAATCCTACTACTGAGTTGATAAAAATATCAAAATGATCTTTGGAATATGTTATTCAATTATTATCTATGTTTATACTTGCTTTGAAATAACTCTATCTCAATCTGGATGTGTTTTTCATAAGTCAGATAAGTGTTAAGTACACCGGTATACACATACCTACTGATACACACAAATTTACAGATCTATTGTTATATCAAGAGCTACTGAAATGAAGATCACTGATATAGAAAATGGTCACCGATAGAATGCATAGACATACACTTAGTCACTGGTATAGAGCAGAGCTACCGATATATGCAAGTCTACCGGTATGAATGTCATTGAAACATCAAGTCACTGATACATCAGAGTCACGGATACATCAGAGCCATCGTTAGAGTAAGTCTACTGGTATGTGTAAGTCTACTGATATAAAGCTCACCGACACAGAGCTGCTGATACAAAGTCTACCGATATAGACAGAATCATCGATATAAGTAGCTACTGGTTCAAGCAAGTTACCGATAGACCAACGCTACCGATAGAAGGAGTTACCGATAGAAGCTCCCTGGTACACAAATATTTACTGATACAAGGAGCTACCGCTAGAGAGACAAACAAATATCTATACAAGTCGACCATTACAAGCACTATGCTGCTTAAACTTTTATTCTTTATTTAAATTATACTAACGGTCATATTTTCTCAATTTAATGCAACTAACATTAATTAATGTGGGTTGTTGGTATGTCAGGGAACCGTACCTCGTACCTATAAAAAGTAATCATTCCTATTTCCGGAGATCAAGGGATAAAAGGATTTCGAGCTACTGGAGAAAAATTGAGCATGTGTGCGAATATACAAAAGAGAAGGAGATCTTACACGCGTACATGTAGAGAATAACACTTGAAGAACTAGAAGAACACTCATACACATAAAGAACAGTAGTTCAAAGAAGTAGTTCAAGTACTATAACGAATACTCTCACATTTGAGCTGAACACCTACACCGAAAGTGAAGGAAGAGAACCACGACACTCTGTTTTCTTGATAAAAAACCAGAGAAGGATTCAAAGCTTCATTTGCATCAATCCAAGGAGTCTAGAGCTGCACTTCAAATCACTAGAGCATTCTAAACTCATATCTATTCTCTCTCAGTGATTCTTTCATTAACTTTTTGAGCAGTGTGTGTACTTTGTATATTTCATACACACACTGACTCTTGTGATAAACTAGAGGATTTAAAAAATCCTCACAGAAAACTTCTATAACTTTCTTGTATACCACTGTGGATAGATTTTGAGGTCAAGTGTGACCTGGATAGCCTATGTGCTATTGTTTTTTCTTTCCCATGAAGAATTGTGGTAGAGGTCTTAGGACCTGGACAGTCTTTGTACTGTTGTTTACCCTGATCCAGGGTGTGGATCAAAATTTATATAAATTGTTTGAGAGGACTATGTCTTGGCTTGAGATTGAACCTCTTTGTTATATCTGTTGTGCATCTTATATTTAATTTAAATTGTTCTCTATTCTGCTGCTAAGTACTTTTAAATATAAATTTATTTTAATGTAACTCTGATAGTTAAACTAGGAAGTGTTTTTGTTTATTGTAAAGCATTAGGTTAGCTTGAAAAGTTAGTCAATATTCATATTTGATTAACTAATAATTAATCAATCTCTTGAGAACCTAACTAACCCTTTACTGTAATATAAATTCACTACAGTTTAACATAGTTTTTAATTTGGGGGGATTTTAATTGAAATATTTTTTAACAGAAATTTTTAATTGGAACTCAATTCACCCCCTATTGAGTGTCCACTCCGACCAATATTTGGTATCAGAGGATTGTTGTTTATCAAAGTTTTCGAAACACTCTGTTTTTCAACTGTGATTTTAGTTGTATCTTAAAGATATTAAATTTCTGTTAGTTCTAAATTTTATCTCTTTAAATATATTTGATAAAATCTAACTATGGACAATAGATTAGAAGGTGTTGCTCCCAACAGGCCACCTTTCTTTAATGGTACAAATTATTCCCAGTGGACGCTTAAAATGAAAATTCATTTGGAAAGTATGGGATTTGATATCTGGACTGCTATAGAAACACAATATAAGATTCCAGAAACTGATAGAACTACTTGGGATGAACCTACTAAAACAGCTTACAATAATAATTGTAAAGTAATGAATGCCATGTATTGTGCTTTAGGATATGAAGAATTTAATCACATATCTTCTTGTAAAACTACTTTTGAAATTTGGGACACCTTGGATATTTCTCATGAGGGAACAACCAGTGTCAAAGAAATGAGACTAAACAGATATACTATTAAATATGATAATTTTAAAATGAAGTCTGATGAACCTATTTTTGACATGTATCTCAGGTTCAATGAGATTGTCAACACTATGAGATCACTTGGAAAAGTTATTCCTGTAAAGGAGAAAATCATGGGAATACTAAGATGTCTTCCCAAAAGATGGAGAGGCACATCAGTTCCAATAAGAGAATCATGTGACATAAGTTCACTGCCTGTTAAGGAATTAATTAGTAATCTTATGATGTATGAAGAAAAACTTAAAATGAATAATGAGGAATATGATGAACCAAAATGGAAGTCAGTGGCTTTTAAATATACTCCCTCAAGGAGAAAGGATAAGGAGAAAGTTTGCATACCTACTGAAAGCTCAAAAAGTGAAAGTTCATATTCTGACAGTGATGCTAAAATGGCTCAGATAGCCAGAAGGTTTAAGAATTTCTATAGGAAGAATAAATTTTTCAGAAAATAAAATTACAAAGGAAAATATGAAAACAAAGTTAATTGGAAGAAGGATTGGAAAAATTCTGATAAAAGTGATGAAATATTCTGCTATGAATGCAAAAGGAAAGGGCATGTAAAAGCAGAATGTCCAAAGTTAAAATTCAAGAAGAAATATGACTATAAGGAAAACAAATACAAGAAAGATATGAAAGAAACTTGGAGTGCTTTAGAAGATAGTTCAAGTGATTGTGATTCTACTCAGGATGAAAAATCTCAAAAATCTAACATTTGTTTTATGACAAACACATCTGAGGTAATGTTGGATACTCCTGCTTTAAATTCATATTATTCTAGAGTTGATTCTGATTCTGAATCTGAAAATATGTCTATTGAAGAGTTTTTTGAATATTTTAATAGGATGGAAGAAACCTTTAATGAGATTAAGGACATGTAAAAGAGCATGAAGAGACAGCATGCTTTGACCAGCTCTGTTAAATCTTCACTTGATATAGAAAATGAAAAGAATGCTCAATTACTTAAAAAAATACTGAACTGAAATTTTCTAATGAGCAGTTAAGGAATGACTTAGAGAAATTCACAAATGGAAAGGATACTCTAACTCAAATGTTAGGTAAACAAGTGGCACCAAAATATACCACTAGAATAGGCTACCATCCTGGACAGAGACAGTTTACTAAAACTAGATTTATTCCTAAATATGGACAGAATGCTACTAGTTCTAGTTCTGGAAGTTCATATACTTTAATTAGTTACTCACATAGTTATAGATATAATAGAATTTATATTTCAAAATATATTGATTCTGTAAATTATATGAGACCCATAAGACAAATCTGGGTACCAAAAGCTTTTCTTGCTAACCTGTCTGGACCCAAGAAAATCTGGTTACCAAAATCATTTTCTGTTTAAACCTGTTTTGTAGGAAACTTTCTTGAAGAGTTCCCATAAGAAGATATGGTACTTGGAAAGTGGATTTTCAAGTCATATGAATGGGGATTACTCATGCTTCAAGAGATTAATCAAATTTTATGGAGGCCATGTCACCTTTGGTGATAATTCTAAAGGAAAGATCGTCGGCCTAGGCCAGATTGGTAACATTGATTCAGTTTTAATTTCTAAAGTATTATTTGTTGATGGACTTAAATATAATTTGTTAAGTATTTCTCAGTTGTGTGATGATGGTTTCAATGTTAAATTTGAAAATGATTCTTTTAATTTTTTTAATTCTAAAAATATTTTAGTATTTTCTGCTTTGAGAAATGAAAATGTTTATGTAGTTGATTATAATTCCTTAGCTAAACAAAACATTACTTGCTTAAATTCTTTTCATAAAGAGTCCTGGATGTGGCACATAAGATTAGGACATTGCAACATTCATTCACATAGGAAGTTAACTAGGAATAACTTAGTTAGAGACCTACCCAAACTTTAATTCCCAAATGAAAAAGTTTGTAATCTTTGTAAAAAGGGAAAGAAACATAAAGTTTCTTTTAAATCAAATAAAGAAGTTTCAACTTCTCAACCTCTCAAGTTGGTTCACATGGACTTTTTTGGACCTTCTAGAGTTTCTAGCTTAAATGGGAAGTACTATGTCTATGTCTTGGTAGATTATTATTCTAGGTACACTTGGGTATACTTCTTAGATCACAAAAGTGAAGCTTGTTCTTTCTTTATTAAATACTCCAAGTCTGTAGAAAACCTTAGTGGACTTAATATTAATACCCTGATAAGTGACCATGGTCATGAGTTTGAAAATCATGATTTTGAATCTTATTGCTCACACAATGGCTATAGTCACAATTTCTCTACCCCTGGGACACCTTAGCCGAATGGTGTGGTAGAAAAAAGAAATAGAACCCATCAAGAAATTCCAAGAACTATGATCAATGAGTATGACCTACCAATTTTCTTTTGGGATGAAGCTGTAAATACATCTTGATATATTATTAATAGAGTCTTTATTGGACATGTTCTCAAGAAGACCCCTTATGAGTTGTGGAATCTTAGGAAACCTAAAGTTAATAACTTCAATGTTTTTGTCTGCAAGGTCTTTATTCTTAATACTAGGGATAATCTTGATAAGTTTGCTTCCAAAAGTGATGAGGGAATATTTTTTGGTTATTCTTTAACTAGAAAAGACTATAGAGTTTTTAATAAAATAACCAACTATGTGGAAGAATCTATTCACATCAAATTTGATGAATATGTTCCACATGAACCCAAATTTTCCATTGAAAATCTGGAAGAAGATTTGTCTGCTCTGAACCTTAATGATAAAATCAATGAACCTGTTGTAAGGACATCCAGTTCTGGAGACTTTCTTGAACATGTTTCTGTAGAACCTGAATCTAGAGAAGAACCTGAAATTTCTAGTCCCACCTTTACTAGATCAACTAGGATTCTAAAGAATCATCCTTTAAATGTTGTTGTTGGTAATCTTGATAGAGGGACATAGACTAGAGCTTCTCTAAGAAACCTGGTTGAACATCAAGCCTTTATTTCATAGTTAGAACCTAAAAATATCACTCATCCAATCGATGATGAATTTTGGGTAATGGCTATGAAATAAGAACTAAATCAATTTGAAAGAAACAAAGTTTGGGAATTAGTTGACAGACCTAAGGACACTTTGACCATAGGCCCTAAATGGGTTTTTAGAAATAAAGTTGATAAATCTGGTAATATATTTAGGAACAAGGCTAGGTTAGTTGCACAAGGATATAATCAAGAGGAAGGAATAGACTACTAGGAAACCTTTTCACCTGTATCTATATTAGAGGCTATTAGGATTCTACTTGCCTATGTTGCTCATCTAAATTTCAAGTTATATCAAATGGATGTTAAAAGTGATTTTCTAAATGGTTTTATAATTGAAGATGTTTTTGTTGAACAACCACCTAGATTTACTGATCCTCATTTTCCAAATCAAGTTTTTAAGATCTCTAAAGCTTTATATGGTTTAAAAAAAGCTCCATGATCTTGGTATGATAGATTTAGTAGTTTTCTTATTTCAAAAGGTTTTTCTAAAGGGATCACTGATCCAACTCTCTTTATTAAAATAATTTCTAAAGATGTTTTAATAGTACAAATCTATGTTGATGATATTATTTTTGGATCTTCTAAAAATGTTTTGTGTACTGATTTTTCAAAGAGTAGGAAAAATGAATTTGAAATGAGTTTAATGGGAGAACTCAAATATTTTTGTGGATTTCAAGTCTTTCAAAAAGAAAATGGTATTATTTTAAATAAATGTAAATATACAAAGGATCTTTTAAAATGCTTTGGTTTGGATAGTATTAAGGAAAGTGATACACCTATGAGTACTATTTGTAAATTGGATGCAGATGAAACTGGGAAACCAATGGATCAAACAAATTACAGAGGTATGATTGGGAGTCTACTTTACCTTACTGCTAGTCAACTAGAAATTATGTTTAGTGTGTGTATGTGTGCAAGATTTCAAGCTAATCAAAAATAATCACACTTACTTGCTATTAAAAGAATTTTCAAATATCTTAAACATACTACTAAATTAGGATTGTTTTATCCAAAACTAAAATCATTCAATTTAATGAGTTATTCAGATGCTGACTTTGATGGTTGCAAGTTAGATAGAATGAGTACTTCTGGAACATTTCATTTTCTAGGTAAGTCCTTAGTATCATGGTTTAGTAAGAAGTAGATTTTTTTTGCATTGTCTACTACTGAAGTAGAGTATATAGCTGTTGGTAGTTGTTGTGCACAAATTCTTTGGATGAAACATAAATTATTGGACTATGGATATCAGTTTAGACATGTATCTATAAACTGTGATAACACTAGTGCGATTAATATCTCTAAGAATCATGTGTCTCACTCTAGGACCAAACACATTGATGTAAGGCACCATTTTTTGAGAGATCACTACCAAAAAGGTGATATTACTCTTGAATTTATAGGTACTGAACATCAATTAGCGGACATTTTTACCAAACCTTTAAGTTCAGATAGGTTAGGTTACATTAGACATGAGTTAGGAATATTTAACCTTGAGGAAGATAAACTACACCGTTAGAAACCTCACCGTTAGAAACCTCACTGTTAGAAACCTCGCCGTTAGAAACCTCACCGTTAGAAACCTCACCCTTAGAAACCACACCGTTATAAACCTCACCGTTAGAAACCTCACTGTTAGAAACCTCACCATTAGAAACCTCACCGTTAGAAATCTCACTGTTAGAAACCTCACCGTTAGAAACCTCACCATTGGAAAACTCACCGTTGGAGACCTCACTGTTAGGAACCTCACTGTTATACCTTACTAGTCTGAACCTCACCACTATACCTCACTGTTAGTGGACCTCACCGTTAGGAATTCTCACCGGTATATGTTACCGTTAAGATGCGTTGTTTTAAAATTCGTACCCTTATCCACCAGAATTTGTATCGTCTATATTTTTACCTATTCTATTGTATTTATTTATTTTGTGATTCCTAAATAATAAAACATTAGTCTTTATCCCATTTCGATCCACCTCAAACCCTTTACCCTTGAGCCTTAGCTCCCAAATCTCCGTATCTTCAAACCCTAAGCCTCGCGACTTTCAGAATGGAAAGAGTGAAGAGACCATCAGTTAGCAGAAAGGATGATGAGAAGATTGCAAAGAGACTCAAATGAGAGTCTAGTAGTGGTAGTGAAGTAACGAAGCCTACAAATCCACATCTTGTTCAAAGGTAGATAGTTGTTGAGAAAGAGTTGTGTGTGCAATGGCTGATGTCTAGTAAATACTTAAAACTATAGGTGATGGAAGATCAGAAATGGGTAGATTGTGTCTCTAATAACAATGTTCCTTACTATCCGAAGCTTTTAAAAGAATTTTATGAGTTTGTTCTCTTTAAGAAATCAGAAGATGAGCACTAGATGATTTCATTTGTTAATAGAAAAGAAATAAATTTTTCATCTGTTGAGTGGGCCGAGTGCCTGAAAGTACCATATGAAGGAGTTTTTGGGTATTCATCAAAGAAAATACCTCCTACCAGTGAAATATTTGACTATGACATTTCTTTAGAGTAGCTCACTTGTAGTGTCAAGTAGATAAAGGTGGCGGCTGTAGAAATGCATGGAGAGAACCGGTTGTTGTTCAAGTTTATTCAGCATGTTCTAAGTCCAAGGAGAGGGGAATTTGAAAATCTGAAATACCATGATATTTATTTGTTGCATTTGTTGAGGCATGGTGTGAAGGTGAATTTTTGTAGGATGTTAATGACTCAAATAGAGGATATGACTAGACCCGAATCAAAAACCAATGATTTATTCTTTGCCAAATTGATCTCGGTTATGATCAAAGTGAAGGGAGTAGCTGAGTCTCAGGATGAGACAGTTGTGGTAAGAAAAAACATTTGTATCACAAGAACAGCGTGTAAGTATATAAAGATCAATTAGAATCTGTGGAAAGGAGAATGGGTTAGTGATGATGAGAAGCTTTATGATAAGTTCAATCCTATGGATCATCCTTCTAGGCCTAAGGATGTGAAGGATCCAGGTGTAAGACCTGATGAAGAAGAACCTGAGTACATTGATGATACTGATGATGAGGATACTTCTGTAGCTGATGGAATGGATCTGGACTTGCCCCCAAGTCCTGCTACGGAAATTATATCATCTGGAAAGGTAACAGTGTTGGGAGTGAGCTATAAAGAAACACTGGTTGATTAGGAAGACCAGCCAACTCCTGAGAATTAAGAAGAAATAGGATCTGAATCTGAAGAAACTACTTTTTCCTGCATGAGTCTCAGTCCACTAATTGGGAACTCCTTAATGATTACTGAGGAATTTGTTAAAGTGAATAGACCTGCACATATTCCTGAGGAACCTCATGATATTGAATTAAAAATGGTTGTGGAAAATTTTTCTGAGGAAGACCAAGCTGATGAGGGTGCTATTGCTTTACAGGAGCATGCATGAATTGAGGGGGAGCTTTCTACCAGTCTAGGTACTGTGTCAGTAGATGTTGGTATTGAATATTGGGAAGAAGACCCAGGTTTTCTGGTTTGTGGGTTGGACTACCCTGATTCTGAAGATGAGACACCCATAACCAGACCACAGGTTAACTATGATATTTCTTCTGAGTTTTTACTTAAGTATGTGGTAAGGAAAGTCGATCTGGATCAGTTAAAATATGATCTTAAGACATCTTTTGTAGAAGAGATAAGAAGAATGAATGGATCCTTAGTATCATCAATTCAATCTGTTATGAATGATTTTGTGGCTACTATTGTGTCTGAGAGAGAACCTATTATTGTGCCTTCAAATCTGGTCACCAGGGATGACCTTGAATCTTTAAAGACCAAAGTGAAAGAGTCCTTGAAGGCATATCTTGCTGATTTAAAGAGCTATTTTTCTGAGGAGCTGAGTAACTTGGAAAAAAAAATTAACTCTCTCTTTTTTGTTGTGTGTCCACCTCTATGGTAGAGATGATGGATGAAATCAAGGCTTGTCAGAATCAAGTATCTATCTTGGTAGAAGTTGTTGAATTTCTAAAGAAATTAGATATATCTTTATAATCTTATATGAGTTCTAAATCTCAAGAAGACAAAGACTTAGCTTATTTCAAAAGTGTTGTGATCCAGATTGTATTAGTCTTTTAGGGATTTAAGACCTCCATGGAACAGCATGTCAACACCCAGGATTCTCTTGTGAAAAATATTATCAGTGGGTTGACTAAAAGTTTCAAGGAAACTGTAACCTTATCTTTTGGTTCTCTTGCTTCCATACCTTCAATAGAACTGGATCAGATTCGAGCTTTGATGGAAGAGGAGCTTGGTTCAGCTTCAACCAGTAGCTCTGTGGACTCATCTGCCATGACCAAATTGGTGACTACCACTAGGGATATCATGAATATTGTTCAAGATTATATGAGAGAAGCTTCTTCTTCTCAGAAGGAAGTGAAAGACATGGTAGATTATTATTTACAACGGGTTTACACCAAGCATCAATTAAACAATCACTTCAAACTATTGTTAGAAAATTTGAAACTGCCCCCAGTAACTCAAGACTTCAGGGAGCATGTAAGAAAGCTCAGGGAACTGACTCCAGCCTTGGAAAAATTTATGGAAAACAAGGATGATTTAATTTCTGTTATGGGGAGAGGGGGAGGAATCATTATGGATTTCAGAAATCTCTTGTTTCCCTTCTTGCATGTTGATTCTCGGCCAGTGATTGTACCTCCAGCTTTCCCTGCATCTGCCTCTACTACTTCTCCTGCTCAGATGACTTCAGCCCAAGCCATCTGAAGCCTTACTCCAATGATCACTCAGAGAGCTACTTAGTATAGGCTAGGAACAATTTCAGTAGCTCAGCCACCTCTGATCATTTCTGGTGTTCCTAAGCCTCCAACTGCATCCACACAGTCTAATTCTACCTCGGATCCCAAAGGAAAATCCCAAGTAGACATCCAGGAGGTGGATTTACTAAAGGCTAAGTCATTTGATAGGAATCACTTTTATTATTTTTGTTTCATTTTTGTATTTATATGTATCTTTTTTCACCATGCAATACAAATGATCTTATTCTTTTTTTTCACTTATGTTACTGTTCTCTTTGTTTGTTTCCTAATTTTTTCTAATCACAAAGGGGGACAAATATGAGAAAAATGAGCAGCTAGAACTATGAGTCTTATGAGAAATATAATTCTACCTATGATACATTTAAAATTTCAAATATTACATTTGAAAGTATCATTACTCACACTGATTATTTGTTTTATAATACCTCTAATACATTTGTTTCATATGTCTCGTACTTTGTTTTTATTATTATCTTTGATACCATTTCATTTAATACTATATCCTCTGATACATTACTGATTATTTTGGAATTATGAATTCATAAGTTGTGATTATCAAAAAGGGGGATATTGTTGACCTCCCCTATTTTGATGATCTCAATTATTTTTTAATATACTTTTATAATCCCAAATAATGTTTACCTATATACTAATTCTTTCATTCTATGGCATCCTACTACTGAGTTGATAAAAATATCAAAATGATCTTTGGAATATGTTATTCAATGATAATCTATGTTTATACTTGCTTTGAAAATAACTATAACTCAATCTAGATGTGTTTTTCATAAGTCAGATAAGTGTTAAGTCCACCGGTATACACATAGCTACTAATACAGACAAATAGACAGATCTACTGTTATATCAAGAGATACTAATATGAAGATCACTGATACAGACAAAGGTCACCAATAAAATTCATAGATAGACACTTAGTCACTGGTACAGGAAAAAGATACTGGTATATGCAAGTCTACCGGTATACATTTCACTAATACATCAAGTCACTGATACATCGGAGTCACCGATAGATCAGAGACACCATTAGAGTAAGTCTACCGGTATGTGTAAGTCTATCGATATAATGCTCACCGACACAGAGCTGCTGATACAAAGTCTACCAATATAGACAGAATCATCGATATAAGTAGCTACTAGTTCAAGCAAGTTACCGATAGACCAACGCTACTGATAGAAGGAGTTAACGATAGAAGCTCACTGGTACACAAAGAGTTACTAATAAAAGGATCTACCGCTACAGAGACAAACAGCTACCGATACAAGTCGATCGTTATAAGCACTCTTCTGCTTAAATTGTTATGCTTTATTTAAATTATACTAATGGTCATACTTTCTCAATTTAATGAAACTACCATTAATTAATGTGGGTTGTTGGTATGTCAGGGAACCGTACCTCGTACCTGTAAAAAGTAATCATTCCCATTGTCGTAGATCAAGGGATAAAAGGATATAGAGCTATTGGAGAAAAAGTGTGTGTGTGTGTGTGTGTGAATATACAAAATAGAAGGAGGTATTACACGCGTACATGTAGAGAAGAACACTCGAAGAACTAGAAGAACACTCATACACATCAAGAACAGTAGTCTAAAGAAGAAGTTCGAGTACTATAACGAATACTCTCACATTCAAGATGAACACCTACACTGAAAGGGAAGGAAGAGAACCATGACACTCTGTTTTCTTGACAAAAACCCAGAGAAGGATTCAAAGCTTCATTTTCATCAATCCAAGGAGTCCAGAGCTGCACTTCAAATTACTAGAGCATTCTAAAATCATATCTATTCTCTCTCAATGATTCTTTCATTTAATTTTTGAGCAGTGTGTGTACTCTGTATATTTCATACACACACTGAATCCTGTGCTAAACTAAAGGATTTCAAAAATCCTCACACAAAACTTTTATAACTCCCTTGTATCCCACTGTGGATAGTGGTTGTGGTCAAGTGTGACCTGGATAGCATGTGTGCTATTGTTTTTTTTTCACAAAGAATTGTGGTAGAGGTCTTAGGACCTGGACAGTCTTTCTACTGTTGTTTACCCAGATCCAGGGTGTGGATCAAAATTTATATAAATTATTTGAGAGGTCTAAGTCTCGGATTGAGGCTAAACCTCTTGGTTATATCTGTTGTGCATCTTATATTTAGTTTAAATTTTTTTCTATTCCTCTTCTAAGTACTTTGAAATATAAATTTATTTTAAAGTAACTCTGAAAGTTAAACTAGCAAGTGTTTGTGTTTATTGTAATGCATTACGTTATCTTCAAAAGTTGATCAATATTTAGATTTGATTAACTGAGAATTAATCAATCTCTTGAGAACCTAACTGACCCTTTACTGTAATAAAAATTCAGTACAGTTTAACTTAGTTTTTAATTTGGGGGGATTTTAATATAAATCTTTTTAACAGAAATTTTTAATTGGAACTCAGTTCACCCCCCTCTTGAGTGTCCACTCTTACCAACATATTTGTTTCTAAGGATGGAAATATTGTAATATTATGGTACTAGGGATTGTCAAATATGATGGAAAACTTGCCTCTAGGTCTAGATGGAACCGACTCTACCCATTATCCCATTTATCAAAGCTATTCAAGCATATTTGTCTCTTATTTAGACAACCTAGATGATAGATGAAATTCAAAATTGGATTTAACTCCTGGTGGAATCTTTTCTGATTAATGGTCATGGCCATTCTGGGTTAGGAAGATATCCTTTTAATTTTCCAACTAGTTACATATTATACATATTTATATAGCATTATGGGATTCCTAGTTTATCATTTATCATCATTATGATCTTCTCAAACAATTGGTTAGTCATTTTTTTCCTTAGTACCAATTTATCTTATTACTAAGTAGGAATCATACTCTAGGATATCAATTGATTAGGTGGGATATCCTATTGGTGAAATGTATGAATATTTTTTTCCTGCAACAGATGTCTTGGTGACCCCGCACGAAATCAAGTTTCATGAGGCAAATTCTCAATATTATGAAGGAAAAATTAGGAAAGAACATAACTATAAACACTCTCATATCTTTTATAGACTGGATAAACATTTTTTGTTACCTTAATGGGGCTCAAATAACTTCAATACACCCTCACCAATTCACTTCCCGTCACATTTGTGAGAGATTCAATTCATACTGGTATATCTTGGAAGCTAGAGAACAAATCAGTGGGGCTATTGGGTAAGGCTGTAGATATTCCTAAGCCTTAGGATGATAGGTTTCATGGACATATTCCTGAATGGGTGGATTTTCCCAGATGGGAATGTGTGGTCAGGAATTCGAGTAAGCACGTTGGTGATGGGAGAAAAAATAGAAGAGGGATGACCTCTCAATCTAATTATAATGAATCTGATAGCATTTAATAGTTCAAGGTCCATATTATATTGGGTAACATACCTTATAGGATTAGTGGTCCTTTCCTATTTTTATTTTCCTCGATAAGGGAGAATTTTGAACTACTATGTAAAAAAAACACAACCGGGATCCCTAGTACCTTATTCAGCCCTTGGTTTCTAGATATTTTTACAATTGAGTGTATTACACTTTTCTTTGATGGGGATGTTGATATACAGTTCAATCTGATTACTTGGAATTCAATCCTTATATTATGATGACCTAGCCATTTTGTGATAATGGTGGAGAAAATCTTGATGAATGGTCATTCAAGACCTCACATGAAAACAGGGATCTTACGACCAAGATGGAAAATTGATCTATTATGAGTTGTATACCCCTTACTAGTTCTCCATCCAGTTCAGATTCAACTAGTGGGTTTCTCATCTTCCCTCGTCTAGCGTGTGGGGAGAGATTAATTTTGGGATTATTTGAAAGTTCTGTATGATATTGGCATATGATAACACCAATCATAAGATTATACTTCTACCTTTTTGGCACCCTGAATTCCATGATTATGATTATTCCAAGGATTTGATAGAAGCCTACCTAGGTGGTGTTCTAAATGGACTGGTCTCTCAATTGGATAAACCATTTTCCTCAATGACCCCCATGTTGGAAGTATCAATGTAGTTGCTTCAAGATTCATGGGATACTTTATGGAAGCATTATCATGGTGGTGATAGAAATACCATTAGGGTGGAAGAATTTTTGAGGAATCTAGTACTTTAATGTGAGAAAAAAATGATACATCTTTTAAGGGAAGAGTACATTGGTTTTTTTCTTTTATTTCCTCCTCGTCAGCTTAGCCAATTGTTCCCCCTTTTGGAATACCTACTTTAGAATCTATAGAGTCTCAGAAATGGTGCAATATAATATGGAATTATATTTACACTATGATTTGTTGAGATTCATCTGGGAATGTTTCATGACCATGAAGAATATCTTTGTTGGCTACTTCATGACATGGGGGTGGGTGGATTTGATTATCAAACATTATATGATTTTTTTTGAAAAATCAGCCTAAAGTGAAAAGGGTTGGCTATCAGTGAGAGGGGATTGCATGGCATTGATGAAAGACTCCCCTAGCCGAATAGATAAAGGAAGCTACCGAGGCATTTGAATAGATCCATCAGTTCATTTATGAGATACATGCCCAAATGGATGTCATGACCATATAGATATAGAGATACGAGGAGGTTATAGATTTATGAATGTGTGGTCATTCAGAAGAATCATACTTATTGGAAAATACGTAGAAAAGAGTTTATGAGTTTTCTACTCTTGTTGACACCGTTCTCCCTCAGGAAGAAAAGGAAGAAGCGGTGTGGGAAGCACTTCAGCACATAATCAATGCTTCTCATCAGACACTTAGAAACTTGGATAGGTGAGCTAATGAAATCGTATTATTTTTTTTATTATTTAAGTGTATTTTGTTTTTATTGAATCTTCATAGAGGCTCTGAAAAGTGTATATCCCTCTTACATTCCATCCATGAACTGATATACCACACATTATATATCATTTTACAGTTTTCATGCAATCAATACGTTCCTTATATGTTGATGATATGATGTTTTTTGAGTCATCGACGATACCCACACATCACATATTATCCTGTGAATGTGGATGCATGGATTCAAATATTTAAATCATGATAGATTTTTTTCAAGAAATGCTCTTGAATTCCCACCAATAAGAGATTTCTCACTGATGTATCTGATACAACAATCAAGAGATTACCTAATTCAAAAAGGGATAGTATGGGTAAAATATATGTCCTAGATGGATAATTATCTACCATTGGATAAATTTAGCAGACCAAGTGATCATAACTTGATTTTTACTGAGGCCATATTGCAGGCCCTACAATATTTAAATATATTTATTTATATTTTCCAGATTTTGACATAAAAATTATATTAGGGATAGGTTATCAGGCAGGGATGCAACTATTTCTCATGCCACCCTCTTGTGGTTTTTCAATCTGATAGGTTTTTTTACTTCCATTTTTGTAGACTAAATCATTTTTGTGTTGTGGTTTATGGAATTCTAGATCAGAGCATCTATCACAGTTAGTTTAGGTAATTTTATCCTAGAACTTATATTGTTGTATTTTAGTTCCCTTTATCTCAGACCTTCTATCATTAGTAATATACCATTTTTGAAGTATAAGTCTCCATACAGTTTAATGTTATGTGGTGAGGATGTCTACCATGCAGTTTAGCATCATGAAGTATGGATGTATATATGTTGTGTAGTTTAATATCTTACTTCAAGGGAATAAAATATAGTTTAGTTTGAAGTCTTTCATCTAGGAATTCACTGGTGATTATATACTATAGTCCAAACATGTCAGGGATGACTCAAAACACTTTTACATGTTAAGTTACACTGAGGTATTTTCAAAGATCCAAAGGATTGGTATTCCTTTCCTAGAAGGAGGATACACCGGTAGTTGGTAGTTCAAGGCCCTTATGTATTGGTATAATTTTCAAATAGAGATCTCCTTAGTCTTTTACAATGTACATGGATGATTTATGGGGCAAATTGGTTAAATAATAAATACTAGGGATTCTAGGTATACCTTGATGGTTGGTAGATGTGTGATGTAAGTCATAACTAAAATTTTTATTCAAAGAATATGGAATGAGGAAGACATGTCGAGGATGACCCATAACAACATGAGGTGACGAGTTCCACCACGGTGTTACTACGGCTCACAAGGATCGAAGTTCCTCACCAGAAAGAAGGGGATACCTCTTTTTGGTGGGTCAAAGCCATTATACATTGATATTATGGTCAAAAGAGGAGTCCCAACTCATTTAAAATTGTCATGAATGATTAGTGAAGACTAAAAAATCTAGATAATGAAGTTGGGTATGGAGATATAGATATCATGGATGGGTTCTGAAACCCCAAATAAGTTTTTCTCTTTAATTGTGAAGCTCAGGACCTACTCCATGTGATTTCAATTCAAGAGGCTTGGTTGATCATAGTGGTTTAGGAATGCATCAACACCTTCCTACTTTCAAAAAGTATAAAAAACATGGGGACAAAACATTTAGGTTGTTGAAAATATTTTAATCGTATAGTTATGGGGACTGTAAATCATGTTCCAATGTGATCATTTCATGATGATTCTATGGGATAATGATGTTGGGAATGCAATGAAACACCCCGAGGTGCTGAGTTATACCACAATAATTTCCGGGCTCACAAGGATCTGGAATACCTTTTTGAAAATTTTCACATTTGGTTGAAGACTATAGGAACATATGGAGAAGACATAAGAATACATGCATAGTCAAATAAAGGGTCTCCTAAATATGATTATTTTCCCAGGGGATATAGAAGGTCTACGATGATCCAAGGAACTCAAATCGTGAAGAGTGGTTCATAAAATATGTATGATTCAAGAATGGTTCAAGTATCCTAAAAGTTGTTTCTCTACATAGTGAATATGTTATCGTGGTGAGGAAATGTGATAGACCTTTAGTAAAACTTTTTCTTAGACCAGGGGTCTAGTGACCGTGACTCGAATTATACTATTTCCACAAAGTGGACCCTATGTGTTTTATGTCCCATTTATTCACAAAATAATTTTTTACTAAACTCTAGAGATGAATAGTTTAGTGAGATAATACATGACTTTTTATCAAGATTTCCTTTGTGGGTTTTCAACATGAAAAGTTTTGTGCCTCTTTCTATAGAAGTTTTTGATCTTGCGATTTGGACAATCGATGCTAGATTTTAAGGTTTTACAGCTTTGAAAAAATTGTAGGTAGTTTGAGGTGGTGATATATATGGACATAATATGAGTAAAATGTTAAAAAAGATCATAATTAGGATACCAAATTCCAAGAGTACTCCAACATCCTTCTGATAGGGATATGAATTTTTTTTAAATCATGGATCGAGGTTCTAGGTTCGTGAGTAATGATATAGGATGATCATGTTGGGGATGGACCAAAATACCATCGTGTGATAAGTTCCACCACATTGACATTAAGATCCCATGGATCATAAATCCATTCTTACAAAGCCAAGATATATCTAGTAGGTAGGTTTGAGCCCTTATGCATTGATATCATGGTCACATAAAGAGTTCTATTTTCATTTGTAAGGGCCATTAAATGTTTGCAGACAATTGAGGTGATCAAGATATGAAGTGTGATTTATGTGTCGATGGGACAAAAAGATAAAAGAAGAACCATGTACTCTTGTTGACCGAGGTCACACTCTTATGGTAGTTTGATAATGAGTGATAATGGGTGATGCCCTGAACCTTTTGACATCATGTAGTGGGGAAGTGTTCCTCCTATGGTCTAAATCTTATGTGAATAGGACATATTTACATATAGTTCAATTTCATGCATTAGGGAAATATTAACTAACATGAAAATATGTAAGATATATCCTCTGGGACACTTTCTATTGGTCAAGGGAATTTTAATGTTGGTAACATCTTTTATCCATGAAAAAGATTATTGGTGGGTATCCATAGGCCGAAGACTTTCTTACGTTGATCTATAATGTGCATAAGAAATATTTATTTAGATCTAACTTTTGATTAAGAAAAATTATATTGAATTACTCAGCCCTCTTCTAAAATAGGTATATTCTTATTCTGTTGTGAAATTTGTTTTCATGTGGGTAGAAATTTCATTGAATAGTTCTAGACCATATTCTGTTTGGGGTTCATTTTTATTGTTTTATTTGTTGAGGATGAACCCCAGATTTTGGGTCTAGGTGTTCCTACGCATCATGTGAAATCATCAATCAATCTATACGTAGTTCTTTTATGATAGTCCCCTGCGCAGGTCTGGCACGTATATAGAGACGGTGGGAGTTTTTTATTTTATAGTAGTTGGACCCATGAATTAGAGATACTGGCGTCAATACATATCATGTGATGGAAGGAATCATGAAACATGTAGTTTTTGAATAGGAAACATTCTATATAGGTTAGATCAATATGCAATGGGGGTCATTGATCCCATTTATTATTGTTTTCGGGCCTAGTATCGGAGATATTGGTTTCACTACATATCATGTGATGACATGAATCATGCCACACATAGTTATTATGAAGCGATGCAGTTTAACATCATGTTGCAAGGATGTATGCTCCACAAAATGAAAATGTAATATCATGGATACACCCAATACTTTATATATAAACATAACTTAATATCCTATAATAATAGGAATCAAGTCATATGTAGTTCTTAAATTAGACATCCCTGCATAGGTCTTATCCATATGAAGGTAGTGGGTGTTTTTATGTTTATTTATTGTGGATGGGCCTAGGATTGGATATCTTGGAATCACTACATTTCCTATTTTGATATTAATAAAATATTATGTGGTTCTATAATGGTGGTGTGGTTAGAGACCCAATAGTTTTCCTCAAGAGTGAGGTCTACTATAATGCACAATTTTCTATCATGCAATGGCCATCAACAATGTAGTTTAATTTCATACAGTGAGGACTCATGGTGTTCCATTTATGGCATTTCATTTAGGACCATGTTAACCCTATTGTGAGATGATATGTCCCAATTTTTTGGGGAATCCATTACTAAAATTACTAAGCCCACATGATCCTTGATCGATGTGAGAAATAATGAATGGTAAGGTTTTTATCACCACATAGAGAAAACTAGAAAAATGATAGGGGATTTTATATCGTGTGGTGGATTGGCCAAGATATGAGATCAAGGAATCCCAGTAGATATCACTATAATTAGAATAAATATGTATGTAATTCTAGAAACTAGTGAAGTTTTGTGTCATGTAGTAAGGACATTAGTCATGTAGTCTAATGTATTAGGGTAAGGAAAAGGTTGAAATGTCGTAAAAGAAGGGGAATAATGTGTTTGGGCCCAAAAATGAAGGTATGGTCATCACTACATAGTTGGTTATGGAAGGTGTCAGTCTACGCATAGTTGTTGGCAACCGTGAAGTTTAGTGTCATGTGTTGGGGACATCATCCATGCAGTTTAACATCCTATGGTAAGGATGAGGGTCATTCAATGTGAGAAACAAATGTTGGGGATATATGTTGTCTTACATCATGCAGTAAGGATGAGATATATGGTTCAGTTTAACACATTTCCACTTGGACCTAAGACATAATGATTTTTACTGTACTGTTGTTAAGAATAGTTTTGTATAGTATAATGTCATGTGTTCAAGACATGTTTTTTACAGTTTAATTTCATGTTTTTTTGGATGAGTTATATATACTTTAACACCTTTTGGTCCATAAAAGTTCTGTATAGTTTAACATCTTGTGGTTAGGACATGTTTTGTACAGTTTGACATCATATGATTAGGATAAGGCCTTTATAGTTTAATTTCATATGCTCAAGATGTATAATAATTATTAATGGAAAGTATTTAATTTATTTCTTGAGAAACAATGAATTTGTGGGGAGATTATGTGTTCCCTATCATCATGGTTTGTGATTGATATCGATTTTCAAAGACTATATGCATGAAATAATGACCTTCCCAATTTGGGTTACACCTTCAGAGGATTCATTCCTATTATCGTTCGGATTCTAATAGACAATAATAGTTCTCCTTACATGAATGAATGTAGGGGAACATTTTTATTAAAGGCTTGAGGGATCTAATTCTGGTGGACTTCGAGTTTGTGCAGTGTATACATCATGCTCTCATTGAGTCATGTGAATTTATCCAACCACTTGTGTGATTGATCATCATCTAATATTTATCTGCAAATTGCTATTCAGATTGAGGGAATATGGAATTCTATAGGTAATACTATATCTGTTCCATGTAACATTGAATACATAGTTTCTTATGACATGTGTGGTATGATGGGCCCATAAATAATGGAGGATATTTTCCATCTTGGACTACTTGTCCTTATTCACCATCATATGGAGTATATTCGATAGAGTATTATTAAATGACTCTATATATCCATTTTACACTTAATAAATGTGGGATTAATTGTTGGAATTGATTTTGTACTCTTAGTACAAATTATTCAACTCTATAGAATAGAAGTTTTTGATGATGTCTATCAATATCATTTTAGGGACTCTGAACCTAGTGATGATATGTGACATAAGTAATATGATGATATTCATCATCCCAAATTCCATGAGGGGAATTTCCTCATTCCATTTGGAAAAGTAGTCAGTGGAAGTAAGGATATTATTAAACTTCTTAGTAGTAGCTCAGGTATATGGCCCCACAATATCCATTCCCAACATAGTAAAAAACCATGAATACATAGCTATATGTAGCAATTCTGAGGGTTTATATATGAATTTTTCTTGAATCATTCATGAATATAATTTCTTAGTGAATTCCATATAGTCTTGTATCATGGTTTTCTCATGGAAACCCATCCTCTTGATTTGGTGGGAGATCTTGGTCCTAGAATTATGAGCACCGTAGGAGCCTATATAGACATATTCCATGATAGAAGGAATCTGTATTTATTCTATGCATCCGAGGAGAATTATATGTAATCATCACTTTTGAAGGGATTTATGCTCATTTGGACCATATCATAGTGTAAATTTTGATGCTTAGTGATGAATATGTTCCCTTATGACTTGTTCAACCAAGAGGATCCCATTTTGTAGATAATCAATGATGGGATCCATCTATCTAGGGGTGGATATCAGTTCATCGTGCTCTAGGGTAGTGTTAACCTGATTGATTTCTTCCATGTCACAGATAATGAATGATGTGACCATTATTATATGTGTGATGTATAAGATCATTTCATCTTGTTCTGGTTCATCTATGACTATCATTGCATTATCTAATGTGTTGACACAATAATTCTGTGATCAGAGGATATGAGGAAACATTGGATAAAAAGAGAAATCTTCCATTAGTCCCCTAACATAGCCAGTGAGAGGGGCCAAATCAACCTTTTTCTTGGAATATTCAATATTTATATACTTTATCACTTTATTTGAATCCATTTTTATGTTTAGGTAGGCTATTTTCTATTTTAGGGATAGTTCCAAGATAATGACGAGGGCTTTGTATTCAGCCTCATTCTTCATCCAACCTTCATAAAGTGAGAAAGAGTATGGAAAATTTTCTTTTCCTGGAAAAAAAAATACAATCTATATGAAAACATACTTGATTATAAGGTCTTGTAGTATTCTTCTAGTATGAATTTGGGGGGCACTGTCAAAATACATCTCCCATGTTCTGGGAGTTTAATTGGAATAGAAAAACTCTTCATCTGAAACCTCAATGTATACTGGTGTACTTTCTTATGTGGCATGTCCCATGATGAAATCAAGATGGTCCTACCCTTTCACGGACTTCTATGACATGAACTTGATGTAATAATATTATATAATTACTTTCCATCAAGAAAATCAACTAGTTTTCATTGTACGACGAAGGATGCAATTGGGCAGATCAGTACAAGAGACTAGGTAGACTTCGTGGTGTTGCAAGTAATACCTCATCTTTTTCACTGAAAAGATGAGTGTGAGGAATTTATTCATGACATCAGAGTATTAGTTCTGAGTTCCTAGAATAATTTGAATGTGGTAGTAGAGATTTTCTCATTACCTATATAATTTTTTATGCGAGGAGAAACCAAGTGATCTCTCCACGGTGTCAACATTTATAAGGAGTAGCTTTCCTTCTACTGGCAGCATTAAGACTAGTGTGTGAAAAAGACACTACCTTAGAATCTTGAAGGAATCTTGGTGGCCCTCATCCCATTTATAGGAAATCCACTTCTTCATTGGCTTTGTGAAATTGGGAGAATTTCCATCCAATTTTCCTAAGAAACACTAAATGTATGAGAGATTTCTATGAAGTCCCCTCTTATCTTTGATATTCTGACGGGGTGACATTTCAAAGATTACACTGGTCTTTTTAGGGTCAAAATAAATGCCATGGTGGCATACCACAATGAAAATAAGCATCCCTGATGTTACCCTGAAATTGAATTCCATTAGATTCATATTCAGAGTGTGCTATCAAAAATTGTTAAAGATTCATTAAAGACCCACGAAGTGACTGCCTCATTGTTGAGATTTGACCACTAGGTCGTCGACATAAAATTTGACTATTTTTTACCAATAAGGGATTAAATATATGATTTATGGTGCATTGATAAGTAGAACCAATGTTCTTTATTCCATATGTAATGACCTTAAAACAAAATAGACCATGTAGTTCTCTAAAGGCAATGGATTCCTCATCTTTAGGGTATACCATTATATGATTTTTCTCTAAATACCCATCTATGGTGGAAAGGTCTTGGAAACCAGTATTTTCATCAATCAATAATTAATTCAAGGATATGGGGTGTTGTAATTTGTAAAGTATCAATTAAGTTTTCTAAAATCAAAGCAGACCCTAATCCTCACATTATTTTTCCTAAAGGTGATGATGTTGGAAATTCATATTGGGTATTTCAATTATCAGAAAAAATTGGATTTGATCGATTTTTCAACTTCCACATATACATTAGTATCATGAGAGGGGTTCATTCTCCTAGATACCTAATTGAAACCTTGATGGTCATCAGGTAATCCAAGATTGTGTGTATCCACTTCTAGATTTAGTCCAGTGATTTCTATATAATTCCATGAAAACTCATATCAGTGTTTCCTTATAAATGAAATATACATCTCCTGCTCCTCGAGAGGCATGACAAAACTAATTAGTAAAGGACACGAGTATTATTATATTCTTAGATTTACCTTATTGATATCATCAATGGTGGTGGAGACGCCTTCCTCAAATGCAGAAGGGGTGTACCTGTTCTCATCCTATTCTTCTTCCACCTATGAGTCTGTGGAGGAATTTTCAGATGATGTCAGAAATATGAGTGTATATCTGTCACTATTGGGATGATTGAGCTCATGAGAAAAGATATTTTCATCACCTAATACATGATTCATTGAATTGGTATTCTATATATTATTATCTTTTACATTTCAAATGGGTAAAAAGGGTCTTAGACATTTTTTATCAAGTAACTACTACAACTGGGTTTATGGGTAGAACATAATCACTATGTAGCATGCTCCAGGGATTTGCAGGAGAGGTCCCCAAGACTTCGGGGGCTACAACATGTATATTTTCATCCACCATTGGTTTTTTATTCCCACTTATAGAAACCTTCCTCAGCCTATGTGGATTTTTAAATCATGAAGATGGGATTGTCACCGTGTATTATTCTAAACTTTTCATTAATGGGGTATTTCAAACACTGGTGGAATTTTGACAGTACCTCTACATGGATGGGAAATGAAGGGATTCTGATCAGGAAAATATATACAGTTTCTTGCTAGATAACCATGACCTCAACAACATATGTGGGGTCACCAAAATGATTTTTGAGCTTAATATTCCCAATAAGTCTGTTCACATAATCATAAAAATATTGAATGGTAATATTTTTTAGAGATAAGTCCCATTTTTTATATCCAAAACATAGAATGGTTCGAATCAAGTTAAGGTTGATCCAAGAACAATTTTCAATTAGATCCCTTAAAATGTCGACATTTTCAAGTCTTCTTAAAACATATAGATTCATGATGTGACCCTGGATGACCTCTTCTTGATCTTTCTCTGAGAACAATATGGTGAAATTTCATTATAATGGAATAATATCCAATCAATAAACCTCATATGCATAAACATGTTTCTTGAAATCCTATGGGATTTGGAGGGATTCAACGAGTCCCACCCTGTGTTCTTTTGAAAGATGGAGTGCATCCAGGATTGAGATCTTGCCTCGGAAAACCACAAATTATTTCTAAATATCATACCTTTTTTCCACATTACAGTACTTTCCAAGGTGGGATTTCTCTTTATTATTTTTCAAATGACCTAAGTAATTTTAGGTGGATGGTTTTGGAAGTTCTACAGAGGTTAGGGGGTATCTTCTTCCAGTGGTGCAGGTCATGATGGCAGTCCCCATTATTTGGGTTGATCAAACAATCACACCCCTCATAGGAAGTCATTTACGACAACATGGCATGGATGACTACTGGAGGGTTTTGGGAGGCTTCCAAATCTATTTTGTGATTTATTGAGTGTTTACCCATGGTTCTCATCTGCATATATGTTCCCTATGGGTATGTTATAGAAATATAGGTTTTGAAATCATCCATGATGACCCCTATATCCCCAGATCCTTCCTTTATTGCCTTCGACTCCTTGTTTATGTATGGGGAACTCATAATCAATGATATATTCATCATTAGTGAGGGGGTACACCAAGTTTATCCCCATATAATATATGTATATGATATCTTAATCTATTGAGGGTTCTCTTTGGTGGGGAGGTTCCCATGATTTAGATGTTGCATGGAATATATATAAAAGAGTACAAGCCTTTGTCAAAGTTGAATGTGATTATTCCTCTTCTATCTCTTCATATTTCTAATGTTTAGATCCACCTTCAACAATCATATTTGATGTGACCTCCCAAGGTGAAATAATTGTTATGGGTCTGCCAATTTGTTCTCTCAGGGTGTCACAAGCTCAATCATCTATTTTTTGAGTTATTCAATTGTTCAATATCTATCCTTGATATGCAAGAAAATTTTTCCAATTATCTTCTTCATATGAATGGGAAACATTTATTCATGTCACCTAAGTTATGGAGTTATCCAACATCACATATCCTAAATCAAAAATACTTCTAAGGATGTCTATAAAGATGAAGCACTCCTGGATTTTTTGACTCAGTATCCAATGAAAAGGGAAGTTGTTGGGATGATCGATGAGGTTTTCTTCATTGAAATTATAGGGTTATGGTAGCTTGAGAAGGTTTTGGTCCATAGAGGTAAGGAAGTAACAAAGTAATTTCTCATTTTAGAAGGATTATGAATTATCGATCAATTCTGAAATGCTCATTTGACCATGATCTCTTTTTTTCCTTTGGATGTGGGAGATTATTTTTGTTGATTCCCCTTGATAGGAGGCACTAGTCAATTTGGGACACTCCTTGGTGCTTGATTGGGTGTTGCTACTGGTTTGAGGGCAACATTGGAAATATGTTCCTTGCTAAGACTTTTCCCCTATGCTAAGAGAATGATTTGAGATTTTGCTACAGTCTGCTGAATAGTGTATTCCAAATGTTTTATCATTTCTATAAACTCACATAATCCTCTTGGATATGTCATTGGGATTAGAGTATTCAATATCTTATCACAAATATTTTTCGCATAAAGCTCTAAAAATTACTCCTATAAGAGAGAGATGTTGAGTGAATAGGTTAAAAATTTCCATCTTTATATGTTGTTAGACACACTATCAATTTACAATTTTTTTATGTTAATTTGGTTGAAATTTTTAATCTTCCTCAATGTCGAGATGAACTATGAATTGAATTGATGATGAATGTCTTTCCATCTGAAAAAAAAAATCTTTATTGTAGACTACTGCACCAAACATAACGTAGACCAATAAGAGACTATATAAAACACCTCATCTTGGTCACATCCTGTTGGTCTCAAAGGACCATCATGGTACCACATCAGGACACGAAGTATGTGAGGCGCAGTTCAAGGTATCTTACACCATTGAAAGTGGAGAAGGTAGGATTTCTAAAATTAGGTGGGGGTAAAGTGTCATCCACTCATTGAAAATATGTATTTTTTCCGGATGAACAAGGTTGTGTCTCCCTTACATGTCTTCAAGTCAAGTATAAAGGGACTCGATGGGGTTGAGTAGTTCCAGAGGTATCTCTACCTGAGCCACCTCCCATATATGGGGAGCGGGAGGGGTTTGATGAGGTGGCCAAATTTTCATTTCCCACTGATTCCTATTTCATGCTAAGACTAAATTATCTCTCAGAGAAGGAGATGTTGTCACTAAAAAATTGGAATGTCACAATAATTTTTGAAATCTTCATTTATGTAGACCGACTTCCTAGATTTGGAGATAATATGATTCTCAGATTACACTCTTTCAAGAGGATCGGCTCTGTGATGGAGAATATTTTTCTCTTCTTAAAGATGATACCTGGTAGGAATGTTTCTCCTGAGTAGCTTCTCAATGAGTTGTCTGAGATTTTTTATCTTGTTCTCTTATTGTGCCAATTGCTCCTCCATTTAAGGAATTTCAAATATTTTGGGAGAGTGGTATGTGGAAACTTATTTCCCTTTTTCGTTATCAGTGTTCCACCATTGAGGTGGAATTTTAATATTCATAGGTTCCATGTTTTGGATTCTCTACTGGTTCCAAGCATGTGCAGCCTCAGTGGGTGAATCCAGATCATCCACTCAATGTATATTTTCTGTATTTCATCCCATTTCATTTTAGTCTTGATCCACATTATCAATTGTGTAGACAGTGAAGAAATTCATATATGTGTATTGGGAAATGGTATTTTTCCCATTTCTCTCAATGCAATAGGATGACTCTTCACTTCTTTCATTAGGGGTGTTTCTCAAACACTTGGACATATTGGGACTTTTTTTCTTATGTCCCCAATGGGGTATGATTTCCTTTTTCATAATCTCCTCTCATCTCAAACTATGATTAGTGTCCTTGAGGGAATTTTAGTTGTAATTTTTGAATGGGGCCCAAATAAAAGAGATTTTTCTAGTGGTGGGAGGAATGGATGGGATATCGACCATTGATATTTTTCTCCCAAAATAAAGAGGGCCAATTTCTTATATAGTGATCATGATGATTAAAATGCCCCCACCCTATGGGATGGGTAATTTGTATATCCACTATTAGAATTGTTTTATCTTATTATTGATGATATAATGACTCCACACTAGGATTTTATGATTCTAGGGATGGATATTGAGATATAAACTCCTCCATCCCAGTGGGTTGGAGATGATCTAGAACCAATGTTGATTTCCCCAAGACCATCTCTAGGGATGCTGAACTTGGGGATGGTGATTGAGATAAAAAAAACCCCCCAATCTATTGGGATGGTGTTTTTTTAATCAACCAACGACATATCATGGATCCTATTAGGGATTGATAATCCAAGGGGTGTAGGCAGTGGTTTATATTTATCGAACATGGGGGGTGGGGGGTTTTTCACTCCTAGATGGATGCTATTGAAGCTGCTATTATGACCTATTTGATATGGTGCAGTTATGCTTGAGAATAATCTCGTTGTAATGGAAGCCCATGGAAGGATCCGTTTTTAATGAGAAGTTATTGGTTTGATCACATATTTGACTTATGTGTCTAAAATTAATTCTTATTGTTTTGAGGGGCCTATTTCAAAGACCTTTTGCATATCTTTTTCCTATGTTCATGACGTCTTGGAACTGTTGAAGCGAGGGTGTTCTGTTATACTGAAAAAATGATCATGCATTACCTAGTCCCCTAATTTCTCCAGAGGATATGATATTACATGACGTTTTGTCTAGGGAGTTATACTATTCTATGGGTGTGGTGAAGTGAAAAATCTATAATTTCCCCATCCTTGAATAAGGATGCATGACGTGGACTGGGAGATCAAGTGTCAAAGAGTTGTTATTCAATGAAATAATGTTTATTATATATTTGTGAACTTATTTTCTATTTTGGATCCAAGTAAATGGAGAGAGAAGATAGGTCTACCTAAAAACAGTCACTCTTGATGGTCTAAAGGTGACCCTCATATCCTGGTAATGCAGGAATCTTGCATTTAGTTGTTTATGAGTAGCCCACCTAATTTGGCATGTATAAGGCATTCCATCCTTCTCTGGATCTTCAGGGATGTAATATTCAGATGTTTTGTGGGGCTAAAACATGGTGGGGAGGTTGTTTATAGATAAATCTCTCCATATATCAATGTATTCTTTCACCTCATCATACTTATGCATGTCCATATAGTTAGGTAATAGAAGGTTCTTCTCAAGGTATTCTACTGGTCAGAGTAGAGTGTTGCTGAAATTTGATGTGGAACTATATATGGTTGACCCTAATGTTTTGAGAAACTCTTTATACAAAGGTTTGTGAGTTTTGAGAAACTATCTATATAGAGGATTCTAGGAAAGGGGGGATTTCCTTATCTGTGGGAGATATCACCATGGAGAGGTTGACTTGGTGGAAGTCCTGACTATAGTCCCTACGATCCATCTCTACCCTGCCATAAAGAGGAATATCACTTTAATGATCACCTTTTTCATCATTTTATTAGTCTAAGGAACCTTTGGGGGTTGAGAGTGTGTCTCGAACAATGTTAAGAACACTAGTATTGAGAATATTAGAAATATGAGCCACATTATATGTCATGGTCAAAATATGCCAACCTTCCTTTTGGAATTTTTTAGGCATATGAGCCTACTGTATGGTGGATTCCAAAATATATTGATAACAATTTGGTGTTCCAAGAATATGAGCCTGTAGCAGATATGATGTTTGAATATTCCAATGCACTTAATCATTATTTGATGTAATATGATATTGTTGTGAGGAATGTGCTGCTCTCACTTGGGGAGCCTTGGTTAGAATGGGGATATGATCCTAATCCTAAGCCTTTGGAGTATGAAACTGGTCTTTTTTTATAAGAATATGAGAATATCCCGAGGCATATACTATTATCACACGATAATCCCCAGCAGGAATAGGAATAGGAATATAATCCTAGTCCAATTGTTCATTCCCTATCAGATTATGCTGAAAGACCTCCAAATTGGGAGAATGGATTTGAGCCTCCTCCTCAATGTCATAATAATGATTTTGGTATAGTAATTATTTAGAATAAGTGGTTATATGATCTTGTCATTCATTATCTACCAAAATATGCTAGGTAGATTCACGGATAGGAATATGAGCATGTACCGAGCCATGTTCCACTCTCACATGGTGCAGCTAAGTTAGAACATGGATATGATCCTGATCCTAAGTTTTTGGAGTATGTAACTGGTCTTTATCATCAAGAATATGATCATCTCCCAAGGCATGTTATGCTCTCACATTGTGAGCCCTGGCAGAACAGTGATATGATCCTGATCCTGGGCCTTTGTAATATGCCTCTAGTCCTTTTCAACATGAATGTTCCTTTGTACAAAGGAATAAATGACTCTCACTTGGTAAACCATGAATGGAATGATAATATGGTCCTAGTTTGGTGCCTAATACTTTACCGTAATATGACAATAATCCTCCTAGATGGGAGAAATAATATGCTCTTAGTAAAGAGAAACCACTTGTTCATACTGATCAGATTGTTTTTCTACCCTGCTTCTAGGGATAGCAATATGTGACATTCCCTGTATATTTACCCGTTCCATAATATGTTGGGGGAGTTCTTCAGATTTTACTAAGATGTAATGAAACTTTAACAAAGTGTGTGTATCATCACATTTTTTATCTCCACTATATACTAGAAGATATATTTAATTGACATATGGATATGAGACAACATCTATCCTACTTGTTCCATTGGAACATGCTGATCGCATTCATGAATGGGGGTAGGAATATGTGCCTCCCCCATTCTTGCTGCATGAATATACCCACATACTTCTTCTGAGTGACCGGGGATATGATAATGCTCACTGGTTACCACCAGAATATTCTAGTAAACATAATCATTAGTAGTGGTGATGTGAGGTGAATCATGATTATCCATAGTTTTCTTCACTCTATGTGTCTTCCTTACTTCCTGTACATGGGTATCAGAGGTGGGAGAATTTTGGGTGATAGCCTCAGTAGGAAAATGAAGGGTACATGTGGGATGGCACAGGCGATGGAGGTTTACATGAACCCACCTTGGCATCCCATTAATAATAATGTATTCTTAGTTGAATCATTGGTCCACCTTCATTAGATACTGAAGGTGGTGATTTTTGAACTCTGGGGATATGATCTCAAAGAGGGTTTTAGTGGATATGAGTACCACTATATTTACTAAATATTTCTTTGGAAGATGCAGAATCGTCAGTTTCAGTACATATATACCCTCATGGGAAGACTCAAGGGGTGGGATTGTACCATTTTGATGGTATTTCCAAACAATTTCAATCACTACCCTTTGTTGAAGGTGTTAGGTGTGTGAGGTCATTCTGAACCCTGTATGGGTTTCTATTTTAGCTAATTTTCCAAAACGGTTTCTAGATGAAGATATGATATTGGATCATGTTTTATTTTTTAGAGTAGTATCTGCATTCACAAAGACAATAAGAAACATGGTAACTGATAAGTGAATCAATGTAGGCATGATATATGCTGAATTATATATGCATGATTAACACTATTGTCCTTTCTTATTCCTAATACTTCAATTATGAACATGTGGACTTGTCAAAATGAGGATGGACTTATTTTATGTGAACCTCTTCTTCATATGAGAGATTCAGGTCTAGATCACAAGTTTTTTGTGTGTGTAATATATGAAATAATAATGGCCTAGAGACGCGATAAACCGATCATTCCGTTGTTTGAGATATTCATGTATGGTTCACTATTTGAGTTTCATCAAATTATATGTTGATCATCAGGGACCAACCAAGTGATAGGAAGTAAATGGTTTGACATGAACTACCTAGTCTATCCTTTTTTATCTTATTAAGGATATTTCATGGTGAAATGATTTCATGTCAGGTTCACCATTTTTGTTTCATCATAAATGTAACATATATAGAGGAAACACGATTGTCTGATGGATTGATCATGGGGATTTCATGTTTTTAAAATCATTAACATCAGGTTTTCCACTCATTATTATATTTCAAAAATAATTTCAATGGTTCCCACATATATAAATGGTTACATTCGTGCATTACAATGGCTGGTGGTCAATTGGGGTTTCAGATCCAATGATACCTAGGAACTCTCATTAGTCAAGAGGATGGGAGGTCAAGCTCATCACACCCTTTTTGGGGGGAACTGTTTTCTACTCCAGGAATGTCCTATAGATTTAAGATATTTTCAATAATCCCTTCCTAATCTTAATATTGGACCAGTTACCCTAGTAAAAGATCATTTTTTTAATATATCTAGAGGAATGGTAAATTAATGAGTCCATAAATATGTATATGAGGTTATTGATCCATTCCCCTTTAATTATTAGCTTCTTATATGTTGAATCCATAAAAATGGTCTCTCTAGAGTTTTCTGTCATCTAATGAGGTGATTATTATTTGAAGGAAGGGATTGAGCCATTATGAGGTTTTTAAAGCATACTATTTATGAAAAGAATCATACCCCCATAATTTATTAAACCTGTGTAGTTTAGATTCATATAGAAAGGACATATATGATGTCCCTTAGGCACTTAATATTTGAGCTTGATCCACAAGGATTCATCTTATGTATCCTAGTTATAGTAGGAATTAGATTCATCATAGTTCGATCACTCCCTTGGGACTTTCCCTGACGCATATGCCCTTATATGGGGGGAATACATACCACACCATTGATCAAGGATTACACACTGACATTTCACTAGATTTCAGAGATTATTTATGTTATTGATATGACCATTACAACTCCCTATACCCACATGATCCATGCTTGGTGTGGGAAACAAGAAATAGAAATTAATCAGTCTCAGTGCATATGGATGTTGGAATTATGTACTAGGTCATCCCTCCAGGTGATTAATATGGATCTCAGACTATAGAGAGGAATCCTACATATATTGGATATGGTATTAATTAGAGTTATTATAGTTCAATTGATTTATTAGTCCTCTTATAGATGTGGTTTAATGATCATCCCATGGGAATTATTGGGTCCTAATGGTTGAAATGTTAGAGACATCAGTGGACTTACACCAATTTGGATTCCAATTTGAGATCAGGCATTAGGAAGGTGTCTTACGTGTCTTGGGTATTGTAGGAATCTGAGTTCTCATAGTTTACTATATTAGGTCTTACACATTGAGGTTTCCCTTATATGTTTTTGGGATGGTGATCGAGGCTTAGGAAGGTGTCCTATGTATCCTAGTTATGGCTTGATTCATTGTTCTCATAGTTTAGTTGAATTATCAGTCTGCTAATGGATGAGAGAGAATGATCATCTCATGGGGGATATTGGGTTCAAATTGTTGGAATATCATAGATAGGAGGTAACATTCACCAGAGTGGATTTCGATTTGATCTTTATCCATATAAAGTTGTTATATATATTTTGGTTATCATAGAAATCAGAGTTCTTTTAGTTTAGTGGATTGGGGATTACGCACCAATGTTTTTATTATTGGGGATATCATATCATGACATTGGTCGGGGATTACAAACTAAGGTTTTCCTTATATGGAGGCATTCATATCATGCCATTTATCAGAGATGATACACTGAGGCTGCCCTTATATGCAGGCAGTCATATCATGCCACTGATCAAGGATTACACTCTGAATCATCCCTAATATAAAGGCAATCATATCAAGCCATTGTTCAGGGAATAAATGCTGAGGATACCCTAATATAGACAGTGGATAATGTTATCATGTACTAGGATGCCCATTTTACCAAGAATTGTTGTCTGCCTGACCTAATTAATTGTCTTCCTAACATGAACTTCTTATCTTCTTGACATTTCAGAGGATATATGTACATGTTTGGTTGTATTAAAGACATGTCCAAAAACAATCACATGTTCTATTTGACTCATCCAAAGGATGAAACATAATCTAAAAGGAATGTCTATAGGCCATCACATGATAAAGGACGTCTTGTTTGAATTACATCAAAAGATCTGGATGACATATCCTGGATTCCATCGCATGATCTCGACTAACCTGTCTGGAGGGCATCACATGATTTGGCTGACATGTCTGGGGGATGTCGCCCGATATGGATGACTTAACCTGGTGTCCTCACACAACTTGTCTGGCATCCTTGGAGGGTGTCACGTGATATAGCTGGTAAGATCAAAGGACTTCTTGAGAAATAGTTGACACATACACGTCTCATCAAATAATTTTGGAAACTTGTTTGAGGACATTGAAAGATCATGATTGTGATCCCCGAGGGCTTCATGGGACTCGGATGTCATGCCCAGGGGGGATGTCCTGTGACGTGCATAAGATGTATAGAGGAAATAACATGATCCAAATTTCACATCAAGGGTACTTCCCATTACATGGTGCACACGTCATAGTGATGTCGAATAATCTGGATGAGTCATGAAAAGCTATTTAAGATCAAAGAATCTATTGTCACATTAGTATCACACATTTTAGTCTTTATTAAACCTTTTTTCAAATGTGTTTTTTATTTTTCTAGTTTTATATTGTTTAGGTTCCACATGATCCAATGGATATGTGGGATCTCTTTAACATTACCTAGTTGACACACTAGAATTCTTTCACAGTATCTATCATGTGATCACGTTAAGTGCCTATGCAAGCTGCGTGATTCCTTAGGTCATTCCCTAGATTTTATCTAGTAGAATACCTTTTCAATCACATGACTGGAAACTCCAATAATTCATATCCATATTTGATCTTTCATGGATTCTGGGATACATCGGGGTAATGTTCCTTTTTTTTACCAAGGAGGAGGGATTTATAGGCCTCTTCACCCTAGTTATGCACCACGTTATGACATGTTTATCTCAAAGTTTTTGGATGGAGTCTATGGATGTATTTGGTATTACGTACTTCACGATATCCTATAATATCTCATCCAGGGGGTGTCCCATGATTTTCAATAACCGCAATACCATCTCATCAGCATCCCATTTATTGGATTTTGGAGATTCAAAGGGGTACTTCCTAACCATGTGGGCATGACAAGGGACTATTTCATTGTCAGACCAACATGTATAGTGTCATTCGATAAATCATCATGCCAATTGAAAATATTTCCTATGACCTAAGATGACTTGTATGTGTCTTTTCATGAGACAAAGGTGGATTTTCAGGGGGAAACATCAAGATCAGACAGACATGCAAAGGGGTCTCACGAGACCATGCTTCCTTGTCGAGGGGGCCTTGTGTGATCATTGATGATATACTAGTGTATATAACCCCATTAACGTGAATTAAATAATATCTCATTCTGAAATAATCTTCCATTACTTCCCATTTTATTTCATTTTTTATTTCACAAGGACTGGGAATGTCATGAATTTGTATGGGTATTATCGAAGAGAATCACTCTCCCCATCCATGATGCATCACCTGTATAGTAAATTTTCTTGTAGATATGTGTGATTATTGATATGGAAATCCCTTTTGTTTTCCTTATGGATTCAAAGATCAAGCACAATACTGACTAGACATTTCTGAAATCCTTTTTATGATGTGGGAGATATTCTAGTGGGCTCTTACGCGATAAGGTAGACATATTTTCAAGGCCATTGCGGTGTATTGAAGGCTACATGGGTACAAAAAAAGAAGACCAATGACCACAAAAGGATTAAATATCTTACCCATTTATTTATTTATTAATGGATGGGGATCTTCTAAAGTTGTGTGAGTGTCATCGAGGATAATCACTCTCTTTATCTACGATACGTCGTGTGACCAAAAAGGGTCCTTTGGTGATGTTTGAGAATTGTCATGAAAAACCCTTATATTTTTCTATAGAGAAAGTAATGGAAACACAGAGATGAATAGAAATGTCTGAGACCCTTCATATAATGAAGGTGACATGCCAGCGGGCTCTTGAATGACAAGGTAGGCATTTTTCCAGGTCCTCTGTGGTGTTTTGTAAACCACATGCATGCACTGCATGAAGATCCACCACTACATAAGGAAATTGTCTTATGTAAATTATTAGCATTAATTTTACAAGTGTTTTGGAAGGTTTTTTAGGTTCCCTCTAACTGAAAGTACACATGATTGATAAGAACTCATCTTCCTAGATCTATATAATAAATTAGTTTATTGGACTCCTTTTCAAGAATATGGAGGTTGTCAAATGGGGTCTTCAAGATCTATAAAAGGTTATGAATTGTGTGTGAACCACTATCATAAAATTTAGATGGTCAAGCGATCACATGTTCTGTTGAGGATAATTCGATCTAAAATGTTTCCCACCTTCTCTTCCTTTTAATTTCGGATAAAATAATAACCATGATTTGCGTATTTAATCCCATGTATATTTTACAACTCTCATTTGACAGGAACCAACAGATGGTTCTAGTACATTCATATTATTCATGGTCTCATCATATATAAAATCTTAATTGAGATATAAATATCATATTTATTCATAAGAAACATTTTCATAACAATTCAGATAAATTAGTGATGAAAAATTAATTACATAAGATTATAGAGACGGTAGACCATACATACGTAGAAGTCATGTTTTCACTTTTTGATGGATGAAACCAAATAAAGGTAAAGTATAATTAAAATTTCTAGAAAAATTATTAAATCATAAATATCATATATATTCATTAAATATATATCTATTACAATGTATATAGAACAAAAATTGTAAAATAGACTACATTGCTTCATGGAGGTGGTGGTCCAAACGTAATCATGAAAGATGTCATTATTTTACAAAAAAACTAGAATGTATGAATGTATATAAGATAATATAATTCAATAAGAATAATTAATTAATAAATATCATATGTTAACAATGAATCAAACATAATTAGAAACCAGGATATTTGGTGATGGAAATTGAATCATATCGCTATGGGGACGCAGTAGTCCCCACCTACGCCCTAGTTATAACTTCATATTAAATTTGTTTTAAAAGTATATGGATGCATGTTATTCAATAAAAATAATAAATTCTTAGTATATGTAATATATTGAAGATGTTTTATTGGAATGGTTAGGATAGAATTGAAAGATGAAAAAGAAGATATAAAATCAAATAGTTTAGTTAAAAGGGTTACTTCTTCTTGGAGAGACCTCCTTTGGATTTATTCTTAAGGAACCTAGGGATTGTATTTTTAAATTTACAGCACCTCTATAATGTATATATGTAATTTAATAAGTCATATTTTAAGGGGTTTTAAATCTATGTGGATCAAGATGTGTGTGGAAGAGAGGAGAGGAAATGTTCTTATATAAGATGGGAGAGTGGATCCCTTGAAATACATTAACTATTAAATTAATATAAATAAATTTTTTGTATTCACATGGATCAATGTTGATAAATTTTAATTCTAGGAATACTATAAGTTGAAATACCATCATAAAAATATAGAAATTTTTAGGTGGTGTTTTAACCCAAATCTCTTAGTTTCAACCTCATATTGACACTTTTGATGATAACAGAGATAACAAAGTATTTTACACTTTAGGGGTAAAAAGAGTTACTATAAAAGGAAAATTGACCCATGAGTGGAACATTTATGCAATTCTTGACCATATCCCATGAAAATTAGAAAAAATATATGATTTTTTTAATTTTAAATCATTTTGTAAAAATTTATTTAACATAAATACCATTAATGTCTTTTCCATGACTATTCCAAAAATTTACTTTAAAAAATATGAAAAATAAAATGTATTTATATTATAGATATTTAACACCTAACTAATAAATTTTATTCATCAACAAAATTCATGGAACACCATAACTTACCTGAAAAATGAATCACTTTGTATGTGTTAAAAATCATTTAATTTATTTTTCTACTATTTGAATAAGCACTCTTACGGTGTTGTGTAAGCATTGAAAATAATTATTGCATCACTAAATATTTAAAATAAATTCCCATGATAATGAAAATTAATTATTATTTAAAATAATAATTTAGAATAGAAGATAAACTTATTTTATCCCTATAAAAAATTATTGTTTTTAAAACAATGAGGTTGACATTTAGGTTTTATTTATCAGTTAAAACAATATTAAGGTCATTATTAAAGAAATGGAATCATTTTTCCATTTAATTGAATATTGGATATGGATGGATGAAAAAATAAATATAGTATAAATAAAGTCGGGTTTATATATATTTTTAAAGCCTTATCACATTATTTATAACCATAATTGACTTAGTTTACTATACCAATGTGAATGTATTTACTACGATTACAATCAATAATGAAAAATAAGGGAGTTGAAATATTTTCCAATTTTTTACAATCCTATTACAAAAATGGAATCCACATTATCAAATTCAATCTATATATCTGACAGGAATTAATTTTAAAACAAACTCATGAAACATGATGAAAAATTATTTTCTAGATAATGAATATTTAATTATAAAAATGATTTTATACCAAAATTGTGCATAATGTAGACTATAATGACATTAATATGAGTATTTTTAATCAAAGGTAACAAATAAACTTTTATATAAAATTCAAAAAAAAAATTAAATACATGAATAGAAAATATAGTTTTCCATAAAATCTATATTTTTCACTATACAATAAAAACTTATTATTTCAAAAAAATACCAAAATTAAATCATAATAAAAATTTTATGTGATGATTTCAAAGTTTATGACATTTTTATAAAAATTAATTTCAATATTTACTCACAAAAAGTAATAGAAAAACATTTTATGAAGAAAATTTTTTGATGCCTAACATGACTTAATTGCAAATTGAGTGCTTATTTACTATGAATTAAGAAGTATATTTTTATTCAGTCTAACCATTAGATATATATTTCATAATTTGGTTAATAATATTTATACCCTCAAATTCAACATATATTTTATAATGGTCATATTCATATAATAATATTTCTATAGTATATCCCAATTTTCTTAATTCCTGATATTGTATGTTAATAATGATATCATGCCTATTATTCTTCTAAAATAAATTTTTTTGGGGTGATACATTTGACCCCCAAACCAACATTGTTAAGTAAAATTCACCCTTGAAATTTTAATCTCTTTAATCTAGGTTTCAATATTTGAAAATATTGTTCCTTAAAACTGACATCATACCAAGGGATAATAATGATTCTATAGAAAAGGGGTAGTAGGAAATATAATGGTAATTATATAACATATATTCAGGTCCCCAAATATGGATAAAATTAACATGAAGTTAAAATATGGACATAAAGGATATGAAGGGTTTCCTGGGAATTATATCGAGTGATATAGAACATGATCAAGAGAATGTTATTGAATATAAGAAAATAAATTAATAAAGGATAAAGAAGACCTCCAATCCATAAGAAATAAAGGTAATAGAATATTATTATTATTTGAAATTTATTTTCATAGATTTTTGGGATTCATTTAATATCATTATAGAGAAAGTGGTAAAATATACTTACTTTAATTTACTCTGTTTCATAAACCCAACATTATCCATTGGTTTTTATTTAATAAATTTCCACATATATCTCATCTCTTATTCTAGGAAATGAATATTAAAGATAAATTATTCATACCCAAATCATATAAAATAATTTTTAATGTATCATAAGATCTAGAAAAGAGTGGAAGTTATTATTTCTTTCTCTATATATTTACCAAAACTAAAATGGTAAGTGAATGTTATCTAATATAAATAAATCTGCATACATAAATTTCAAAAATATCTATAATAACACCCACCGTTAAAAATAAATCATTCCATAAATAATTAATCTTAATACTCTTTAAAATAGTTTAGACCAAAATTAAAACCTAAAGAGTTGAATGATTTGATCACATACTCTTCGATCATAAAAATTATCTCTAATTAAAATCAATCATTCATAAAGTAATATTGTAAAATTTTATATACCCTATTCATATACTCCCAAATACATGTTAATTATTTCCAAAATTATATCAGATCACCATAATTCCAAAATAAAATCATGTATAATTCCTATAAAATTTACTCCACAGAAACTATGAAATATACATTATAAATATCAATAATATATTTATCCCATCTAAAAATTATTATCTCATCATTAGGAACATATTAAGTGTTTTATATACCTTAATCATGTGTCTTCCAAAAATATCACATTACAAATAAATCACTTTTCTAGGTTGTCATTCCCATTCATAATATGATTTCAAATCCATTAAAGTAGAAAAATACTTAGAAAATTAGTTAATATCATATCCTAAATATCATTGATTAACCACTTCTATTATATAATTTTCAAATATCAATACATAAACACTTCAAACATTTAGTTCTAATGATTAACATAATATAGGAACTTTCATCATCTAAGAGTTAGAACTTATAGTAGGGCATCAACATGGATCATTCCCATGTTCCCCACACATAATACATTGAAATATGAATAGAATCACATGATAAACTTATTTTTTATCCCTCAAGCTATTATTTTTTTCCTCGGAAATTACATGGTTTATCCCCATATTTTACACACACAAAAACATCTTCTTATTCTTTGAGATATTTACCATGGTATTTCATCCCAAAAACAAGATGTGTAGGAAGATTAATTTTCTTCCCTCCATGGTCTTAAGCAATTTGACTCTCATGAAACTCTATTTTACTCTTGTTTAGTGTGTTTGGAAGCTCACCCATTTTTATTTTATTTGTATTATAATGTGATAGGAATTTATGAATAACCATAAGGTTTCAAATTCTATCTCTCATTTAATTCAGTTTTTCATGAGGAAATTATTTCCATTTTCCACCACATTTAGTGTTAAAATGATTCCTCCTAGTTCTAGTAATTGAATAAAACCAAAAAGCATAGTGTGAGGAATAATTATCATAGGATTTAATCATTTAAACATAAAAAACATTTCATTTTATGTATTAATTAGTACACATTCATTTCAATCAATGAATCCTTAGGTTAAACTTAGGCTATCTGTGGTCATTATATGTTCATATACTTCATAATGTTTCATGATGAAAATTCTAATTAACTAAAGAATATATACCAATAGTGTCTAGTTGGGTGTATAGTCTTAGGTACACTCATCATGAACTAATTAATATCTAGTTAATACCCAATATGCTACTTTTAGAATTATTACCCATATGTGTATTTGTTCCCTAGATTCATCAATTTTATAGTATCTAGATGGTAATTTATTTTCTAGGAAAACAATATAATCCCTACTTTACCAATTCTTTGGGATGTTATTATATTCTTAAACTTATCCCTAGGGTTTTCACTAATGTTCTATAATCCAAATCTATACAAATAACTAAACTCTACACTAATACCAACTGAGTTTATATAATAATAAAATTATAAAATATTACATCATTTTAGTTGAATATTCAATACAGTTCATAATAATAAATTTCCACGAATGGTAAATGTTTAGTGTATTTAGAAATAAGATATATAATCAAGTAATTTATTTAATGATCTTAAACATCTCCTATAGAGTACACTTCTTGAACATACCCAACCTAAAACATTTCTTCACAACCTGGGGAAAGGAAACGTATAAATGGGTGAGCTCATATTCTCAGTAAGGGTAATTGTAGGATATTTCAATCAATGGTCATAATTAAGAATACAAGTAATAAAATATGATCTGAACATTTTAAATTCATACCAAATAGATTAAATATCATTAATCATTATTCATGGAATAAGTCTTTGTAATGAAAAAATATAAAATTGATACAAGTTTGGAATCATAAATAATTAAACATGATCCATGATAGAGTATCATATACATATGAATGTGTAAAAAATATACACTAATAAAAAATGTGAGCATGTACCATAGTAACATGTTCACTCTTTATGATAACGACATGATATCAAATGCCCTAATAAAATTTTCTACATAAAACCAGGTCCACACATAAACTTATGAATATAGAATTTTTTCCACACATTAATGTATATACATAAAACCTAATGTATAGATAATTATGTGAAAATTTAATTAGGTTAACTAAAAACATAGTTATCTCATGAAATATCCATTTAATGAACTAACCCATGATACCCTCTATATGGATATCTAAACTAATTCTCTACTGACCTGATGGGATTTCCCGATCCCCACTAGTTAGAGACTAGCAACCAGGAATTTAACTACAACCATTTGAAATTATTCTACCCAACATATTATATAAAAATAACATATATATACACAAATTCATGATGAATAAATTATATAGAAATATTAAATTATCAAATAATAAAGAAGGGAAATGATACAATTAAAAAAAATATTAAAACTCCATTTTACATGCCCACAAAAAAGGAAATCCAAGAAAAGAAACAACTACTCCATGTTATTTGTGGGAATCAACCCCCATATCACCACAATCTAACCATTTAAATATGACATAAACCTCATCACCACACTGTGGAACTTTTTCATATTTGGTATGAAAATACAATACAGAGTATCTGCATTCCGAAGGGAATTTTTGGGGTGTGAGATAAAGAGGACTAGTATAACCCCACCTATTTTTTCCATATTAGACCTCTATAAAAAATCCAAATCCTCTGAATTTTTTAGAAAACAAGAGATAATATAATTTAATATCTATTTATATAAATGTTTGGTAATCAATACCCCCTTTTCCATAGTTCCAAAAAATTCCATATAAAATAGTATCTAAACATATTTCAGAAAACCAGTTTTTCCTTTTAAGGTATATATAATTCCATATCAAAAAAATATATTCAAATAAAAAATAAAAAGGATAAACATGGACATGCATAACAAATTTATGTCTAGCTAGATCACTCGTACCACAATCAATGACTTGTGTGCATTACGAGTCCCTTGAACTCATGAATCCTATCTAGGGAATAAAGTAAAAAATAGATAGTGAAGCCCCCTAAAGTGTCAAAAAGTCCTGAAACCCTTAAATATATTGTCCACTAATAGAGTAACACCCCAAAATGAAAACCACAAATCAATACCAATGTATAAGACCAAATACTACATCTTCGATCTAAGTACCCAATGCTCCCATGTGCCTCTTATTTCAAATCAATTCCAATGGTTTTTACATTTCACAATAAATTAATGAAAACATTTGTTCATCAAAAACATTATTATAAACCCCATTTTGAAATAAATTTCAAAACTCATTGAAAATAAATAATATTCAACCAAACTATGGTAAAACCATATTTTCCCTAAAACAATTTTTACACACACAATTTAATAAATCAAGAAAATTCATTTATAAAACCACAATCAATATAAATTTCATCCATCATAGTATAGATATAGAACCACATTGCACTAGAAATGGTTTCACACCAAACATGATGGGATATAAACCAAAAGGGAAGGTTTTTTGAAAAATTAAGAGAGACCCTATAAACAATTATTACATTTCAGAATCAAATTCCATAACCAAAAGGGGTAAGAGAGGTTATACCAACATATTCCATGATAATGTGATGCACCTCACTAGAAACTACATAATAATAATACCCATATAGATATAACATGAAATATATTGAATGGAAATCAAATAATCTTCAAATGATCACAAAAACCAAAAACCATAGTCTAACACCTCTTACAAACTAAGTGAAATGAACCCAAAAACAAGGAAACAAATGTACTTAAGGAGAGATAATCCACCAATCATGCCAGAAATAAAGAACATAATGGAGGAAATCACAATTTCAAAACCCATAAAAATTTTCTAGTATAGACATAGTGTTTTATAATGGGGGGAATAAAATGAATAAGATAAGATACATGCATGGAACCTAATAAACCTTGAGAGGTTGAATACATTCACGTTGTGAATCATAGGTTGTTGACCTAAATCTCTTAGTCCGTATGTACACCACAAAAGGCTTTCCTGAGTTAATAATATGCTAATTATGAACTCACATCATGAATCAAATTCATTTATTAAATTTTTTTCATGTAATTAATTCAAATCATGACATCATCTTAGTAATAAGTTAATTTCATGAACCTATTTCATGAAATGAACTTTCTCTACAGCTATTTCCAAGGACATATCCTTTAGAAAATAACTTGAATTATCATTTTATGAACTCTTAACCCAAGAAAATCACTCTTAATCAATAAAATATATTTCACCATAAAAAATGTTAATATTCTCCCAAATATAGGAATTTCCATCCAAGTAAAGTCACGCAGAAGATGGGTGCTTTGGAAACAAGTTATCCCACTACTCCCGCATTGAGGATTCATGCCCTTATGCCTCAATAAAATATGATCAGTGCCACTAAAAAACATTAACCAATGTAATAAACTTCCCATAAAAAACATTCATCTAAGAATCATTAATATCCATTGGTTTCCCTACAACTGAAACATCTAGATCCAACTAAATCTCTTCCTAACTACGAACATGGGAAAGGTCAGTGTGGTAGTTCCAAAATTGAGATTTGTTTATAAAATCATTTATTCCTATCAACTAAGTGAGTAACATTAAATAATAAGAAACCTAACCAAGATTCTTAGTGACCTAAAATTTTCCAAAATATCTTAGAGAATTATTTTACTATTTATCAATATGACTTTAACCTAATTGAGTAGAAACATTCAAGAAAACCTTGTCCCAATAGGAAACTCCAAAATTTAAGGTTGTAAATCTGCATATGATTGATTCTAATTATGTGATTTTTTTTAAAAACAACATAAATACTAAATTTTCACCAATATCCCCATGAATGAGTCTTGGTCCCATAAAAGAGGCCTCACCCTCCTCTAGCCAATAAAGAGGTGACCTAAAGAGGCAAAAAAAAAATTCTCAAAGGGTTCCAATCTAATCAATGAATAGTAACTATTATTATAATAAAACATGATTACCCATCGATGGATCTCTCATAATCCACCAAAATCCAAAACAAAGAAATACAACATATCCTCTAGGATCTGAATAGAATGAAATGTCTGAATGTTTATCTAGGGATGGTAAATTATACTCAATATAACTTAAAACCATATCACCTCTTTTATACTTGTCTAGAATATGGAAGTAAACCTCAGATCCCTTCCTGAGATAATGATAGAGTGAACCCCATATAGCCTCATGGTATCTTAAACATATAACATAACCAGATCATCAACCTTAATAGTGTCTCTGATTTGAATGAAATGTTATTATTTTTTCAAATGATCAATTACCACCCTGTTAGAATAGTTTCCTCATAGAATACATGGTAATCCAAAAATAATCACAATGGACACATTGCCCCATTTTTGAATTTGAACTAGAAGAGACTAGAGAACACTAAAACGCTTCAGTTGATATGCAATAATCTACTAGAAAGTGTAATAGTGGGACACATAATTAGAAATATTTATCTTCATACCCTGCCACTAGAAACACCATCTCATTTAATATTACATATTTATAGCCCCAGGTTTAATGTAACATGAATAAAAATGGAAATCATACAAAAATGAATTCATCATAGTTAATTGGATTTCAATAAAATCCTCGAAGATGATGATACAATAAGAACAGAGAGACCAACCATATATTCCCTACTCACAATAAAAGGTTTCCATAAATCCTATAAAATCATCATTCTTATACTAATCCTTTATAATAGAGTAATGGAGAGATGATTATAGATGAATGATAATCATACCGAAACCTGAATAATCCTCATGTAAATCTTGATCAAAATATGATAAATATCCTGTAAGGTTTTACTCCTCCTTCGATTCTATAAAACCCTGTGGTGGAACATTCATACAAAGAGTCTTTGAATTAGATTCCCCTTACCCCTGGTGTAGGTGATGTAAATTTATAACATCTAGAGGTACTCCATTCATAAACACCTCCATAGATTCAATACCATCAGACTATAAATATTACTAAGACTCTTATGATCAAAAATTAAAACAATCCTTGACCAATAAACATAATGATACCATCATTTAAGCATATGTATAACTATGATGAGCTCTAATTGATGGGTGGGGTAATTCTTATCAAGTGGTTGAATCCAAAGAGAGCTATAGGACACAACATTACCACCTTTTATATTTACAAAACCCAAACCAACACATGAATCCTAGAAGCATACCACATATCCCTTACCAAGATCATGTTATATTAGAATAAGAGATAATTTCTAAATCTATGTTAACATATAGAATGAAGTTTAACAATTATAATCCCATAATAACATCACCACTTTATTAGTAAGAGTAGACATTAGTGATGAAAACATAAAGAAATCCTTAACAAATGGCTGATAATATCTTACCAGAATGAGGAATCTCTATATCTCAATGAAATTTTGTGGATCCCCCATGAAATAAAACCTCACATTTTCAGCATTTCCTGCTTGTCTATATTCATAAATATCATTTCCTTAGAACTTCAAATCTTCTATCTAGAAATCATTGGAGGAGACTCCTTAGGACTTCCAATACCAAATTTAGATGGTGCTCATGACCACCCTCAGATATATAATTTACCATGATATCATCCATAAGAACAATGGTTATTGTATGTATATACTTATGTAATATATGATTCATCAATTCCAATAAAATTTCATGAGGGATAGTCAGGAAAAAAAAATTGAATCAGATGATATTCATAATGCCCCTACCTAGACCTAAAATCAGTCTTCGAAATACCAGCCCCAAATCCTGAGTTGATGTTAACTTGGATGAAGATATATTTCTGAAAACCAATTCACACCCCTTACCTAATCATAAATTTCATCATTATGATTAAAGGGTTGTTAAACTAAATATTCAACCGATTAAACTTTTGATATTCCATGAAAAAATGGCGTGAACCATCATTCTTCTTTAAAAATAGCATATTGTCTTCCCAAGGTGAAAAAAAGGGTGAAAAAAATCATTATTATGTCATCCACTTGGATCTTAAGATATTTCAGTTTCATAGGTTCCATATTATTAGAGGGTATATAAATTGGTTATGTAACTAACACCGGATCAATCGAGAAATATATATACCTCTTCGGAGGATGATAAGAAATATCATCCGGGAAGACATTAGGGGAGACCGTAACAACCAAGGGAAGATCTATAAAAGAATAAATATCATCATGATAAAATGTATAATCTGGAAAAAAAACTCCCGGTATTTGGGATGTAAGGTGGTACACAACCAGACCTCATATCCCACTGTCCCTAAAACACCCAAGAGATCTTATCAGTGGTAGATAAAAAAACATGTCGATGATAAAAATCAATATAGAATAATAATAAAATTACACCTCTATACTGATAATTATGTTTAATAGATCACATCAATAATCAATAATTCTTGTACTAAATCCCCATCCACTATCGATAGAAAACAATATGGACATCAACACCCATTCTCCTTCTTCTTCCCAAGAGGTGTTTCCATCTCCTAAAAAATGAAATGAGAACCATTTGAAGTATTATAATATCAAAAATAAAGGAATATATAAATGAGGTTAACAAATTTATATCAAACAATGAAGTTTATATAGAATATTCAATGGGGATAGTACCTCCGACTATTGTATTACACCCATAAACCTCTTCTATAAACTCATCTACTACGTGAATGTACTTCAATCATAATGTCTATGTATAGATACTTGTACACATTGAAGAATCATACTAAAATATAGTGGCCTTTGGAACTAAATATCCCTGAACATAACAAGGAATATACATATCTATGATGAACCTATACATATTTCCTCATCATCCATAAGAATTGAAAGTCCTTACAGGTGTAGGGAAAGAATATATGGCGTTCCCTACCTTTACACACTGATAGAAAGTCAGGAGTACACTGCTTGATTTTTCTGATGGTGTAGAGGGTGAAACTACTGAGAACCACTTTTACCACCCGGTATATTATACTTTTAATTTATCATATTCCCCAACACACCATAAAAAATCCACTGGGTGAATGAGATGAACTATAGAATCTGTTCTTTCACATCATATCCATTTAATCCATCATAGAACCATCAATTATGTTAGAATATGTGGTAAAATTTATAATATATATCTATAATCATATATCTAATTTTAAACATTATTTGAATTTTTATTCTCTTAGCTAATCAATAAGCACTACCTCTAGAAAAAAGTTAACTAGCTTTGAAAAATAGTTGGTGTATTCTAACACTGAATACTCTCTCTGCTACAAAGAGAGGAGCTTTAAGGACTGTTATATAAATAGATACTCTAGAAAGAACTTATAAATTAATATGGTCCTAAAACCCATCAAATATAAACCCACATGTTGATTTTATAATACAATAAAATCCCACCACCATTTATTATGACACTCAATCCTTAACATTGGACAAATCATCAGGATAATAAGGTTTGTCTCAAGGAATATGAATACCTAATCAATATTCTTAATCCATTACTCCATATTTTGAGGTTATTTCATTCCCTTAAAGGGCATGGGGATTATTACATGGGGACTCTATTGATCAATCCCCATATACTCCTCTTCCTATATATGCCTTGAAAATTAGGTTAATAACACACGGTACATTATGGTCTATGGAACAATCTACATGTACGATAGCCTCTAAAAGATTATAATCTAAAGGAGGATTACCATGAGGTTAATATCTCACTAGAACCTCTTGTGGAACTCATGGAAGATGTCTTATAGAAGTGTTTCTACACACTATAGATGTGAAAAATGAATAGATAATGGGAAAATATCAGTTTAATCCATAAAAAATTAGAGTATAAGATAACAATCTAAAACCTCAACATAACATACACACATCCCAATATCCCATGAAAACATGAGGATCATTAGGACTAGATCTTTCAACACTATCACTACAACCTACCTAAAAAGTCACAAAAATCATATCTACTATATACCAGAAATCAAAAAATAAGGACACTTAAGGAAATACAACCATTGTAAACAATTTTAAATAAAAGAAGTATGATACCATCTAAACTAATACCTAGACTAATTCTCCCCAAACCCAAAGGGTTTTCCCAATCCCCATGGGCTAGTTAGTATCAATCGAGTATCAAATAACAACCCGAGGAAATGATTACACCTAAAAATAAATAGATACATGGAATAAATATAAATAAGAAAACAAGAATATATATATAATGGATATGTTATATAATCATATAATAAAAAACATTGATGATGTGACTCAAAATAAACAAGATAAAAATCCAAGCTAAATTCAAACAACCAAAAATGACAAACAAAATAGGTAACAACAACTCCATGTGATATATGAGAAATGCACCCCCATATCAACACTAGTTACCAATAACTAGATGAAATATAATGTACCTCAATAAAAAGACTTTCCCTTCCCTACAATAAAATAAAATAAGATGTCTACACATTCCTGATGTGTAATGTTCTATCGTTTCTCAAAGGCATGAACCATTTTTAGGGTTTAAATTCATTTTTAACTATTAATGGTTCTTAATGGATTCTGGGATGTCTCAAGTGTTTTACGGCTCAGTTGGAGCCACAATAATAATATTTGAAGAGGCAGACTCCGCCTCATTATTTTTAGATACCATGCCGCCCAACCCGCATGAAAAATCTAGCAGTGCATTTGTAGAGAGTGGGGGCTAGAGGCAGAACAGTTTGTATGAAATCATGCAACCCCAGGTGCACAGCCATGTCAGTTTACATACCCCAGTGATATTATAATTTCTCATGGTTTTCACATGGTTAAAAAAACCATGTGCCTTTCTGTACAGGGAGCCCCTTTGAAGAAGAACCTGGCACATGGTTAGCGCACATTTTAGCCAATCATGCAGCCAAACCACGTGTCCCATCCTGTGTGGATGATTTCCTAAAACTAACCCTGAATTGTTTTTAAATTAAATCCCAATTTTTTCCTCCTCGTTTCTAAAGACAACATGAGATCCTACCTCTCCTATGAGAAATTATCCTCCTCCTCCGTTTTATGTTGATACGCCTCCATCCAGAATCTAGTTATCTTTACATATACTCCATTAGGAAGCTAGAGGTACTTTATTAGATCCTCTCCCTTCTATTTTAAGTTTCTTTTCCTCACTATGGAGCTATCTTGGTGAAATATCATTTTCCACATTTTCATTTTATTTGATTATTTATCTAATATCTTCCATTATATTTGGAAACAAAGGTCGATGTTGGATGAGGGAAGCACTATTGGGCTAAGGTATGTGGTCTAGGTACTTACCCTTTGTTTCATTCGATATTATAACATGCACTATATTACCATGATCTAGACCTTTCATGAGATATCTCATAATTTCGATTTTAATTAAATAGAAAGCCTTACCCTTATAAATGCGACTAGATCAGATCACCTTGATTTACTACACCACAATGGTTGTTCTCCACCTTAGAGACCTAATTGTCCCGTTTTTATAATTTTCTTAACACCACTTAAGAGGTTATTCATATTGTAAATGCCATGAATTGATAAAATGTTTGGTTTTGGGTGATGAACCATGTGTTTGGCCCTCATATACCATCCCATAAATGAAATCGTAGGACTATGTTAATTGGTAAAGTGATTATATTTTACCCTGAAGTCATAATTGATTTTTCTAATTAAATTCCTTTATTCAAATGAAAACTATGATAAAAATTCTTAATAAAATGATTTCATCTTAGTGTCGAGGGTGATATAAGGGGTTCGGTCATAAGGACCCCTTGGACGGGCTCAGCAATCCCTAGTTAATTTTTTTTAATTCCTTGTAGAAATTTCAAGGGAGACACTAACCATGAATGGGATATCCTCAATAAAATTTATTCATTTTTAGATCCAGATAAGTGACACTTCTTGCATAGGGTAGACCCCATAGACAGGCTTGATAAGACGATGGTTGTACCATGTCCCAAGAAAGACTTACACTCATATGTGCGAAACTAGGTATGGACTCAAAGGTTAGCTCATGTTGATATCACACCATGCCTAGAGTGACACATGGGATCTCATTCTTGGTTTATGTTGGATGGACTCCTTGGAATTTGATATATAATGATCCCCTAGAGAGATACACGGAATTATTTATGAATTTCTATGGATGGGCTCAGGGTGACTCTATATAATTTTCATTAAGATTATTAATTTAATTAAAAAGTATGTGGATGTTAAAAAAAAGAAATGAACCATTGGTTCTGGAAATCATTGGACATTTCCACCAAGAAAAATCAAAAGCTTGGGTATAGTCCATCTTCTTACACATTATTTAACTCATTTTAACTTCTCATGATTCATTGTTTTAGACTCACCAGCTTACACTAAAGTAGGTAGAATTGGATGTGTGTTCGTTTGGAGCCTAGTCTAGTTTTTTTATTTACTTTCTTATATATTTCATTTATTTAGTATTAATGGGACACTGTTCATTTTATATTGTAGAAAATGGATTGATCTAGACACCGTTAGTGGTGGCCTACTGAGATTGTGTCTCATACCATGCTTGGGTTGCTTTCTCACCCAACCACACTTCATGAATGAAGTTATATATAATGGGAACCATCCATTTGTAGTTTCTTGATTAATATTTATGGGATGGAGTTTGGGTGAAGAGAACTAGGCCTATGATCGGGATTCTAGTTGTAGTTGTATTTGGTCTTTTTTGTATATTTTGTAATCATGTGGTATAATCTTATATCCTATGTCACCCATGTATATTTTTTATAGTATATCGCATTTCATTATCATAGTTTTTTGTATTTTTATTATTTAGATTCTGCTTATTACTTACTTTTCTTGCATGTTTTATTATTATTGTTCTGCTGCTATCTGCTTGTTGTTTTTTCTTCCGATACGGTGGGTTATTAGTCTGGTCATATAGTGTCTTATTCTTCTAATATTATATATATATATATATATATTATTACACTCCACTCTAATAAATTATGTCATATTCTCCCCATTGGAACACCATAGTCCCTTGCTGCTAGTAGGCAGGCTCTAGCATTCGGGGAGGCGTGTTTGAGTTCTTGTGGCCACCATCTCGGGTCAACTTTAAGTGGAATCCCGGATGGGATGCTAAAAAGTGGTATCTGAGATTCCTTTCATTTTTTCTTACTATTTTGGATTTATATAACATACCAAGATATTGAAATTTGGTAATGAGACTATTCTTAAGAGTAGCTAACCCACGTACATGGGAAACCTAAATTACATAGGATGGATAAATGTTGTTATTTCTTTCATTTTTATAGTTTCCCGGATTTAACCATTGGGTGGAACACTTGTTTTGTGTTGTTATTAATGTTAATATTACTAATAATGGTGTTTTTTTCCTAGACCAGTGATATGAGGGAATATAAAATTCATTCACCATACTAGGAACCCTAGGATTAAAATTACATGTATATGCCATGCCATGTTTACTTTCTATGTGCATTTCCTATATTTCATGTGTTTGTTATAGTGCACTAATTATTGTAACTAGAAATTTTCTGATATTACCTTATAGTATTGAGAAAACACAATTGTTACTTAAAGTGTCCTCCTTAACCTAACAACATTTTCAAAAATTGTTAAAGTAGATACCTTATGTAGCCAATTTCGGCCATTGGGCCATGGAAAATTAGTCGCATGGGCTAGAATGTGTTGAGGTTTGGATTAAGTGGAAGTCACTTTTCAATTTATAACATATATGGGACCTTATAAATATGAAATATAGATCTTTCTCATTCAAATAATTTGAGGGAATTTAAATTCATAAATAAATTAAAATAAATTCAACCTCTAAGATGAAATTGTACCTTATATCTATGATATGAGACCTTGAACCTGACCCGACCATAATAGTGGGAAGTAAGCCTTGTCTCCTTTGATCCTTATGTGAATCATTGTTATCACCTAGAACTAACTTCAGTATTAGGCAGATGTGTATGTTTCTTTATTAGGATTTCCTTATACCTTCCCAATATTTATCGCATTCCCAATCAGTTATAAATCCTATTTGAGGTGTGTGCTTGGAAATTGTAGAGTTATTCCACCATGAAAACTTCTTATTTTACTTATGGAGTTTGGCTATAAGAATACTCCCAAGGTAGTGGACCCTGATCCACCTATGACACCTCATATATTTCCACCTAATGAACCTCCTACATATCTTCCTCTTTCCAAAAAATCTTAGTTACGAGACAACTTCTTCAGCTTTATGAAATCAATAAAGGGTTCTCCCCAACATTCCACTATTATGGAAGAGTTGACCAAGGAGTTCCACCAGCTAAATCCTCCCACCTTGTGAGGGGATGGATGAACTCGGTCTTCTGAGTCATGGATCGATCCCATTCTAATGATCTTTGAGATTAACGAGAAACATCCACAAACGAGGGTCAATATCACAACCTATATACTGCATGACTCCTCCAAACATTGGTGGGATGATCTGAATTAGGTTGTTCAACTCTAATATATGGCTAGGTGGATATCCAGAGATCCTTCTTTAACTACTTATTTTCATCAACCTTGAATAAAGATCGTGATCAAGATTTTATGAACCTTCATCATGGTGACATGTTGGTGATGGAATACTCAGCATGCTTCACTAAATTGCAGTGTTTCACATCAACATTTCCTAATGATGAGCCGAATATTGTGAGGTGATTCGAGGATGGGATTTCATATTCCATCCAATAACATGTAAATATATTAAAACTAATAACCATTTAATAGATAGTGAACCATGACCTCATTGCAAATAAGAACCTCAGGAAATCAAGTGACATGAAATAGCGAAGTTCAGATTCTAGGAAATGTAATGGTTTATCCAGAATAAAGAGGTGATGTTTTGAGATTACATGTGTGGGTAGTACTATCCAAGAGTAATTCACCAATAGATATGTGGTGTGTCACTAGTATGGCAGGTTGGGACATTAAAATACCTAGTTTACAAGGAACCTGATCGATTTTTAGGCTTATGAAAGAATGGTTCTTCTCCATTATTTCTGATGATCCTTTCCCCCAGTTCCAAGTGATCGAGGTTATGTGCCATATCCAATCGTAGCTACAGTATCAGTGGAACCAAATCAAGAAGGAAGATAATATTCTACTGAAAAAATAGGATGATCATGTGGTCACAACCAAGGAATCCATTCTTCAAAGTTTCAATGTCAGTAGATTGGACCTACTCCGGATACCCAAGAAGCATCCCAAGGCCGCATTTCAGTCCATATCTATGCTGTGAAACCTATTCCCTAGGAGTATAGTCCAGGTCCATCTATGTTTATGGTACTATTCTGGTGGCATCCACATTAGTATTTTCTTTGTTTGATACAGGTGCATCACACTATTTTAAATATTTTTCAACTATGGGAAGTTTATGACTATTAATAGAATAACATAGTGGTGTTATGACTATTGAAACATTGTTAGGATTTTTAGAAAAGGTTATATTCGGATACAAGGAGTGCCCCTTGAAATAGGTGGGTACCATTTTCTGTGGAGTTTTTTCATTCTCAAGATAACTGTCTATGATGTAATTCTTAGTATGGAGAAGCTTAAGCCTTATCAAGCCCAAGGGGATTACTATCGCCACTGATATTTGTTCATGTGACCCAAGGGAATAATTTATATTCATAAGAAAGAATTAGATATCCAGTCAATTAGAGTAGGACCTAAGCATATTGGGCTATGAGGGGTGACTACCTAGACATCCGGTCACTTTATGAGATATCAAAGAATGTAGTTTTTGGAATTAAATCCTTTGGTGGATGGTTTAAGGTATGTAACCCCTAATGATTTCTCTAAACTACCTCTAGATAGGGAGGTTGAGTTCACTATTGAGATAGTGTCAGGTGCAGTACCTATGTCCATTCATTCATTTAAGATGGCACCTGCACAGCTTTAGGAACTAAAGAAGTAGCTTGAAGATATAGTGGCTAAGATTTTTATCTGACCCATCACATCTCCTTGGGATTCAAAATCCTATTTCCAATATGTTAGATGGTACCCTTAGACTAGATGTGGATTACTGCCGATTGAACTAGGTCATGGGGAAGAACCAATATCCACTGCCTCATATAGATGGCCTCTTCGACCATCTCCCAGGAGAATCATTTTTCTCTAATATTAATTTGGGGTTAGGATACCATTAGGTTCATGTGATGCCATTAGAAATACCACTTACAATGTTCTAGATAAATTTTTTCTTATACAAGTATCTGTTCAACCATTCAATTTGATGAATGCCTCACCAACCTTCATGGATATGTTGAATTGGGTTTCTCACCCATGCCCTGAATCATTTTTGGTAGTCTTCATAGATGATGTCTTAGTGTGTTATCATACCAGAACTAACCTATCCAATAATCTTAAGATCATTTTAAATAAACTAATAGAGAACTGTCTACATGTGAAGATCAGTAAATACCACTTTTGGATTAGAAAGGTTCAATTCTTGGGTCATATCATATGTGAATAAGATGTACCTATTGACCAAGAGAAGTTGAGTGATGTTGTTTCCTAGGAGTAACATGAGAGTGTGATTTACATACACAGATTCTTAGAAATGGATGGCTATTATAGGAAATTCATCCAGTAATTATCATGCCTTGAAGTGAATCTTATGATCTTGACTAAAAAGGGTGTGAAATTCGACTGCAATGAAGTCTGTGAGACATGTTTTTAGGAGTTAAATGGAATTCTCACTTCAGCACTCATCCTGATTCTGCTAGAGTTGGGTAGATTTTATATGTTATACTATGATTATTTAGGTATCGTGATGGGGGAAGTTTTGATATAGGTTGATTGGTTTGTATAATATGAGTCTCACTAACTAAGGCCTCATGTGTAGAATTAAACTACACATGACCTCAACATAGCATCTATGGTTCATGATTTACGCTTTTAGAGGAACTACTTATTGGTTGAATGGTTTTTTGTGTACATGGATCATAAAATTATCAAATACATCTCAACTCAATGAGACTTGAATCTGAGGTGGAACTTGCAATACTTGGATTTTTAGGTTTATTACACTCTTAGAAAGGAGAATTTTGTAGCTGATTTCTTGATCTAAAAGACTGCATCACAAGCCATCAAGGAGGATAGTAATGTGTGGAATATGGTGGCTATGTTTTATGAGTTTCACTTGGAGGTTCAGAAAAAACATGGGCAACCAGTTCCAGGATCTCTAGCAATGAAATATTTCCTTAAATAGTGGGTTCAGATATAGAAATTTTATGTTTCCAAGGGATACATTATGAGGGAGAGTTTCATAGGAGAGAACCCACATCCTATTTGGTTTGTTTATAGAAATGAGAACTTACTCTTCCATTGGTCTGTTTGGGTTCCTTTAGATATACGAAAAGAGTTGATGTGGGAATATGATACCTCTATTTGGGTAGTTCACCCTGATCTTGCAAAGATATACTAAGACATCCATCATTAGTATTAGTGTCCAGGTATGAAGAGGAAAATATAATGTTTTAAAACTCAGTTCTCTACCTATCACCAGGTGAAGGTAGAGAACTAGAATCCTACTGGACTTATACAACCTCTATCTATTCCTATGTGTAAATTGAATTATATAATAATGGATTTTGTGATGTGATGGGTGAGATCCCCTCATTGGAGCGATGCAGAATGGTTGATCATTGACCAGCAAACCAAGGTCTCACTCTTCCTACCAATCCAAGAGACCTTCTTAATTTATGATAATTTGAGGCTCTATATTCCGGATATAGTGTGGCTTCATGGTGCTCCCCATTCAATATTCTTAGACTGAGACACCTGGTTTACATCACGACTGTTTCAAGGGTTCCAAAAGGCACTAGGTTCATAGGTTATATTGAGTATGACATATCACCCTTAGGATAATGGTTAGACTGAGTAGAAGTTTCTAGTGTTAGAGGATATGATTTCATACCATATCCTTGATTTTGGAGGTTCATATAAAAACTTATTATTCGGTTGAGTTTTCCAATAAAAAAATTTTTTGGAAATGATTCAGATGGATCCATACGAGGCCTTTTATATTAGGCCATTCCATTAAACACTATTCTGACTAGAGGAAGGTGACACAGATCTACTTGGTCCTCATCTTGTTAAGGAGACATCAGACAAAGTACTACCGATTCAGAGGCGTATGACTATAGCTCAGTCTACGCATATGTCTAATATCGATCATCACTATCGAACTATAGAGTTTGAGGCAGGACATTGGGTATTTCTATGTGTATCACCCAGATTGGGTCATAGATGAATTTAGATATAGGGAGAGTTATCACATCAATATGTCAGGCCTTTCTAGATAGTGGAAAGATTTTGGATGGTATCATATAAGGTGGAGTCACCTCAAATGTACCATTCTATGAAAGACACATTCCATATATCACAGCTTCGACGATATCATGATGAGGACTATCATTCATTTTACGCTGATGATATTGAGATGGAGGTAGATTTATCCTTCAAGGAGAATCTGATACATATCGTTGATCAGAGCATGAAGGATCCCCAAGGCAGATCAGTTCCTTTGGTCCATGTGATTTGGAAGCATAAACTAGTGAAGGATGATACTTAAGGAATGAGGCTAATTTACATGCATAGTGGCGGAAACCTTTCTCAGTTAACATATTACCACTTAAAAAAGGGAAACTTGGGGATGAGTTTTCTAAAGAGAGGATGTTGTAACATCCAAAATTTTCTCAAAGGAATAGAGTATTTATTTTTGTTTAAATTATTTTATATGGCCCTAATAATGATCCCTAATAGATTCAATGACTTCTATAGTGTTTTTTATGCTTTTTTGAAGCTTGAAGCCTAAAATTTGAATAGGTAGACCGGGATACACAGTTATTAGAAATCGTGTTTCCCATCCCGCATAGTATCTTTAATCGTGGAGTGGTAGACAATGGGGTGTTATGGGGCACATGGTTTTTCCTAAACTGCATGACCCAAGGTGAATGAAAATGAGGGATTTTATACCACATTGAAAATGATATTTTTCATAGATTTCAATATTTAGACAAACCATGCATTTATCCATGTCTGGTTTCCCTTTGATGCAAAACCTGGAACACTGTTGGTGCACAGTATGACCAACCTTATGGACAAGATGTATAACCCTACCTATGTATATGATTTAAAAAAATGTCCACTAATATGTTTTTAAATAAAACCCCTATTTACCTCCTCATTCCTCTATCAAATGTGAGCCCCTCCATCTACCTTGAAGAATTATCCTCCTCCTCCAACTAGGTAAGTTGATGACTCCTCCATTTGGCATATGATTTTCTCATCATCAAATTCATCAGAAATCTATGGGTAATCTCTTCAATATTATCCCTTATATTTCACATTATTATTCCTATTTTATATTCTATATTGGTGAAAGATCATTTTCCCCATTTTCAGCTCATTTGATGATTTCTTCGATATATTCCATTCTAGCTAAAATCAATGGCCAATGTTGGACGTGGGAAGCACTATGAAGATAAGGTAAGTGGTCAAGGTTTTTTCCCCTTGTTTTGTTTCATATTATAACTTGCGCAATTATTATTTGAGCCGAACCATTCCAATGACGACTCATATTTTTTATTTTAATTAAATGGAAAGACTTACCATGCCAAATGGGACCTGATCTAGTGGAAAGTCAACCCCTTGGGTTGATTGCCTTTATTTATGCCACCCCAATTTGTGTGGTCTACATTATAGGCCTAATTTTACCTTTTTCATAAATTTCCATACACCCCTTGATGGGTTATGCCTATTGTAAATGCCCTGAATTGATAATTTTTTTGGTTAGGGTGATGAACCATGAGTTGGGACCTTATATCCAATTCCACAAATGAAATGGTAGGAATAAGTGAATTGGTCAGGTTCTTATACATTAACATTGTTCTAAAAATGAATTTACTAATTGAATGTCTTGACCAACTTTCCTACTATGATATAAATGCTTTCATCCTAGCACTGGGGGTTATACAAGGGGTTCTGACTTAAGGACCCCTTGGATGAGCTCATCGTTCAATAGTTAATTTTTTTAATGCATTGTAAACACATTGGGGGTGTCACTATCTATGCCTGGGATAGTCTCGCTGAGAATTATTCCTTTTTACCTCTAGTCAAGTGAAACTATTTCCCTAGGAGAGACTCCATGGAAGGGCTTCATGGAATTTTGGTTGTACCATGAAATGAGAGATACTTTGACCCCTACGTGTGATACCAAGTATGGAGTTTGAGGTTAGTTCATGTTGATATCACACCATGACTTGAGTGACACTTGGTATCTCATTAGTGGGTCACCTTGGATTGAATTACTAGCATATAATTTATATCATCCTTTTGAGAGATACATAGAATTCATTTAGAACAACTATGGATGGGATCATGGTGACTCTCTATATTTTCAGAAAGAAGTTAAATTGAATTAAAAAGTAAGTAGATGTTTTTAAAGGAGAAACAAACCATTGGTTTTAGAAATGAAGATACGTGTCCTCCAATCCAAATCAAAATATTAGGGGCATTCCATATTATAACACATTATTTCACTCATTTTACCTTCATAGGAATCCTTAGATCAGACTCACCTACTTAGGACGAAGCAGCTAGAATTGGACGGATATCTTGTTAGAACCAAGTTCTCTTAGTTTATTTACTTATTTCAATCTTCCATTTATTTATTATTAATGGAACAATGTTCACTATATATTGCATGAGTTAGATTGATCTATACATCGTTGGTGGTGGCCTATAGATATTTTCTCTCACAACTTTCTTAGGACACCTTTGGTACCCAAGAATAATTCATGACATTACGTTTAGATAAAGGGAAGAGACTAGCTTTGGAGGCTTGATTAATAGTTCTAGGACGGAGTTCAGGGGAAGAGGACTGGGCTAATGCTTATGATGATAGTGGTAGATATTTTCTTCCTTTTTGTATATTTTTTTTGCATTTGGTATATGATTTTATCCCATGTGACCAGTGTATACTAATGTATAGTACATGACATGTCATCATCATCATTGGTATCTATTTATTATTTAGTTTCTGATTTCTATTTACTTAACTATATTATTTTATTATTATTTTTCCACTTTTATCTTTATGTTGTTACTTCTTCCTCTATGGAAGGTTACTCATCTGGTCATATAGAATTTTCTTATACTATTATATATATATATATATATATATATATTATTGAGTTCCACTCTAATAAATTAGTGAATAGTCTCCCCACTGGCACACCTTCATCCCTCACTGCTAGTCAGCATCCTAAGAAATTCGGGGAGGTGTGCTTGAGGTCTTTTGGCCACCTTATCGGGTCACCTTTAAGTGGAATTTGGGGTTGGATTGTACATGATTGGATGCGAAGGGTTTCACCTAAATAGGTTTAGTTGGATTCCACATATATCATGTATCTGTATAAAAATACCAGTATTCTAAATTTAATCAAAAATAATACTTCTTAGTAGTAAATAAGTTCCAAAATAAAATCATGGTAAACAATTTCCTCCTCATCCACATTCCAAGATATTCTGGGTAAAAAAAATTGAATCATATTTCAAATAACTAGTTTTATCTATCAATAAATGTATCATTTTATATCAAACCAAGCACATCAATGACAACAAATGAAGGATAAACACACTAATTGATAACATAATTCAGCCTATCTAGACCACTCAGGCCACAAAAGATGACTACTGATCACTAGAAGATCCTAGAACTCATGTATCAAATATATATAATAGAGGAACACCCTAGAAAGTGACCCCAACAAGTGTTAAACAAGTTATGAATACAACGAATATGTGGAATAAAAATACAGGGATACCCCATAAAGAGAACCCTCAATCAATACCAATGGATGTGACCCAGTACCCTACCATTGACTGAAGTCCCCAAGGATCCCATGTATGGAATATTTTAAATTAATTCCAAAGTATTTCACATTTCACAATAATTACCAACTAACTTCTATTTCATCAAAAAAATTAGACAAAAAACAATTTCACAAATATTTGAAAATACCTTTTCTTTTACCAAAATGATAGGATAACCCATAATTTCTCAAAAAAAACATTTTTACATGCACAAATCATTCAATAATACCAATTAATTTATAAAATAATTTATAAAACTAATAAAAATTCATGTTTCATCCAATATACGATAGAGACAGAACCACCTACCTCAAACTCAGGACACACACCAGAAATAACAGTATCTAAACCATAAGGAAAGGGAGATATAAAAGTGAATGGATTCCTGGTCAGTGATTATATCATTATAGTATCAAATCCCATAATCAAAGGTGACAGTTCCCATGTTATACCAACACATACCTCAAGAATGTTTCACACCACACCACAACCTACATAATAACCGACCCCTAGAAGATGATCACATGAAATATCTAGATGGAATAGATGAATCATGATTACATGATCAAAACCCCCAAAAATTATAGACCAATTCCACTACCACATCATGAGAAACAAAACCAACCCCAAGGAAAAAACACACTTTCGAAAAGAAAAGTAACAAATCATGATGAATACCAAGCACCAAATTGAGGAACTCAAAAGAGAGGAAATGACCAAAAATATTTTAGGGGATACCCAGGGTTTGTGAAAATGGGAGGGAACCACATAAGTGGAGATACATGCATTCAATGAGATAAAACCATATGGGATGAATACATTCACATCACAAATCATTTATTCATGATGTGAATCTCCTAGGATGGATATACACTGAAAATGAATTTCCTTTGTTTATAAAAAATAGTTGAATAACTCACTTCATGAATGAATTTTATGGATTAAATAATTTTCACATAATAATTTCAACTCATTTAATCATATAAAAAACATTTTCAAATCGTAATCCACATTGATAGTGTGAACATTTTTTTATGGATATCACCTTGGATGGATTATTTAAAAAAACCCAAGATTATATCGAACACACTATAAACCCATGAAACAAACTCATAAACATTATAAGATACATTATGTTTAACCAGTATGTTACAATCTATATTTACCCAATTCATTGAAGGGATGTTTAATTTAGGTATCACTCATCAGAAAAAACATAAATAATAAAAGTTTTGAAATAATATAAAAGCAATCATTATTTCATCATTTCATAATTCAAGGAAATTAAATGCGTTTCATTCCATTATTTGATCATATAATAAATTTTGGAAAAGAAAACAGTACCATAAATATTTCATCATAAGATAGTTAACCCATAGAAAAGAAATGGGTTTCACAGAATCATACATGATTCATAATAACCAAAATTCATATAGAGAACAAAATTTGATGGTATCATAATATCAAATCCATTGTGAAGCATACCAGCCTATAAGGTATGATGACATTGATTAAAATACCTTTGAAATCTTATTCAAACCATTGATTGAATCTATTTGGAAAATATTATTTACTTTGATAAAATTATAACTAAAAATTTCATGAATAATGAAAAAATCATTTTCTTTGAGAATAACCATGGAAAATATTAATTTAATATTAAATGAAATTAATGGTCATGGAATTGAGAAAATATGTTCATTCCATATATTCTAATAGAAAAAATTCTTGTCACACATTTTCAAAAAATTGAAATCATTTTTTAAAAAACATTTTTTTAAAATGTTTTCTTTTAAAACATTTTAAATAAGTTGTAATGTATTGAAAAAGAAATTTTTATATCATTTTAACTATAGTTCAAATTTTTTAAAAACAAATTTAATTCCCTTGGACATGGAAGAAAAATTTTATCGATAAAAAATATATAAAGTCAAATTTTCTTCAAAACTATTGTATTGTTCATTTAAAGTACCAAATAGAGTAAAATAGTACTAATATAGAAAAATTATAAGAATTAATAGAGTAGAATAATATATATGCGGTGTAAAGGGCATGATTTATATAATTTTCATTAGTAAGAATTTATAATAGGAAATCCCAAAAAGAAGTGAGATTGTACCACAAACCCTTGTCACTTTGGTAACATATTAATCATAACACCCATTATTTATATAACATAAGAAAAAATATTAAATGAAATAAATTTAAATAAATTAATGATATATCATGTCAATGGTCTAGTATATACACCTAAAAATCCAAAATAGGTTCAGATCATCAAACGCATCTCAATGAAAAAGTATTGAGATTAAGAAACCTGACATAAAGTCCCATATTGCTTCATTAATTTTTATATATCCTAAATAATAATTATATATTTTTTATAAATATATTCCAAAAAATAATCATACATAAAATACTATTTAACATTATTTTATAAATTCTAATTAACCTTTTTATTAACAGTTCTTCATTTAAATGGGCATTCAAGTGAACACTTGTACTTTTCCATCTTTGTTTCAGTTCATTAGTCTTGGTACATGCACCATGGTAATGGTTACATCTTATTTATAATAATTATCCCTAAATAAGTTTAAAATTTATTCATTCTAAAATATTATATATACATTCGTATAAATTAGTGATGAAAAAAAATTCATCACTTCAATGATATTGTAATGTGTACGTATGCACATGTGATGTTTTCACTTTATAATGTTTTTAATAAAGGAAATGTAAATTAAAATTCAAAATTTTAGAATCATTATTAAATAATAAATATCTTATAAAATGATGTGAATGTGATGATTTTGGGACTATAGGAATGATGATTTGGGAGCAAGACCTCTTCCAACCTTACGTGGTAGTTCGTAATAATTCTCCTTTAATATTTTAGTTTCCTGGTAAAGGAATGGGTTCTTTTCATCCATATTGGTCATGGTCCTTTAATTATGTCATGTTAAAACCAATTGAAGGAAATAATGAGATTTTAAATTACATAGATCCTACTGATCTGAATAAAGTCTCTCATCCAATTAGCAATGGAATCTATTTTGTGGATGCACTTCATGGTTTAGATAAATTTAAGTATGAAATATGAAAACCTTAAGTTGTTATAAAATACGTTTATGGTGGTTATTCAGTGGTGGCCAACCCATAGAATCTTCATTAAAGGAATGACGTGTGTAGTTTTTCAATTCTTGGGTGAGTCATTTATACAAATGTAGATAAACCCTAGTCTAATGAAGATCTCAAATATTTTATATAGAAATGTTGGAGAAAAAAACTCAAAATTGATTCTGCTAAAAAAGGGATTTCTTCATATTATTCTTAGTTATGATGAGGAGATTAGTTTTTTTATGGAAAATTGGAAATATTCAACTTAAACATGGAGTTTATAAAATCTTTGATTATGAAAAAAACATCAGTTCTTTCAATTAGAGGCACTCTTCATCTCAGATCTTTGTTAGGATACATGGCCCAAGTTTGGTATTTTGGCATCCAAAAATTATAAATGGACCTGAATCATGAATCATAATTCCCATTAAACTAGACTAGTTTACCTTGAATGGATACTTGTACTATTATTCCAGGATCCTTGTTGATTCAAACTTATACTCAAAGATTCCATACATCATTACCATAATTACCAATTATCACCAACTTGAATTCAAGGTTGAGTATGAGTAAATTCCACCTTACTACTAGATATAAAAAATTTAGGGGCACTCAATCTCTAATTGTAGGGTGGTATATAAATAAGTTAAATCTACTATTGAATATATAGACTAGAAGTAAGTGAATAATAAAAAAGTTATATACATTTTCTTGGATATTGGAGATCCATCAATGAAAATGGGATCTGAAAAATGGGCTATGAAAAATGGGTGAAAGTCCAACAATATCTATTCCTTGATTGTAAAAATTATCTTTGGAACTCATGGGATAAACTTTTTAATGAATAAGAAAACGTGAAAAAAATATATTATCATATAGATATAAACATAGGTTCTAAACCTTGTAATGATGTTAGTGATGATCCCCTAAAGTGAAATGAAGAATTCTATTTTTCCATGAACATTGTACAATAAATCAAAATCCTGGTAAGCTTTTTTAATATTCAGTTGAAATTAAAAATGACAACAATGATGTTTATGATCATCTATATCCTAGTAAAAATTAAGTATATAATCCCACTCCTCCACTATTGTAAAATATTATGCCTCTATTTCTGAAGACATTCATAATTTTGATAAACCCAGTGACCCTTACCCTGATGAAAGTATGGTGACTGTCTCAGAGATCCTTTTGAAAGGCAATTATCCTTGTGCCACATTAATTATGAAAAAAGAAACTACATTAATACAGACTACATGTAACCTAGATAATTTATACTCTATAAATGAACTTATCATGGATTATGAAAACACTCTATCTTCTCAAGATTCAAGGAAAAAATCATGTGTCCCTAAGATGGATGATGATCATAAATAAAATTTTTAATCCCCTATTTCTAATAGTGAAAAATATAGTTAAAATTGGTAGATACACTAAAAATAATTAATTAGGAGGAGAGAATAAAGTGGGTTACAACATGAAAACATATACAAATGAAAATTTTATTCTAGAACTGTCAATGAGTAGAAAATAATGACATATTCAACTCCATACACTGATTTATCAAAACTCATTTAAAAAAATCGATTTGAAATCTTTGATTGAAAAAATTATTATTCACTTGGATTTTCTAGTCTGTAAAGAAGACGTTATCACTTAATTAGTGGAATTAGAATATTTTCACTTGTTAATCCTCTATGGGGTTTTAGTCACCCATTTCTTGATTTTGTCACCAATTTCAGTATAGAGGAAAAAATGATCATTTGAAATTTAGTACGTCCTAAGAAACTTACGTATTGATCTTCCATTTACACAAAAAATAGGCATAATGATATATTATGGTCATGGAAAAGTCATGGTAAAATCAATTCCAGAATGCAGGACCATTGGATTGTTCTTATTGATTTTAATTCTATTTTTTATTCCCAAGAATAAATGGTTTAGTGTAATCCACCATATCCTATAGAGGATTTAAATCCTTCACTAAGGTTAATAACCTGAAAAAATTCTAGTTAGTTGGGGACAAGTACACCTAGTATAGAAATAATGTCAAGAAAATTATAGAAAGATAGACTAAGCAATCTCTAATGAGAAAGATATTGACATGTGAGATACTATTTTAATAATAAACCATACAAAGATAGACTCAACACACCATCTAATTATATTTAGTCATATCACCAAAGACATCACCCCCCCCCCCCCAATTTCCATTCAAGTTAAATAAGGCACGGTCCTCCCACCCTGAGAGTAGTAATCTTGTTCATGATATCTAGAATTATTCCCATTATGGGAAATAATCTTTTTTATGTTTAATTAATATATATATATTGAAATAAAATGTCAAGGGATAGTGTAGGGATACCTCTAACATAAATGAAAAATGAATTTCCTTTATTAAGGCCACCCTTATTCACATAAAGGGTAAATCCACTCATTGAAATTTCATCTTGGACCTCCATCACGAGCTCAAAATCACTATAAAGATGAACTCCCTTCCATACATGAAAGAAATAGTTTGGAAGGACACCTTAAAGGTTATGTTTCTCAAGGAAGGGGATAGGAACTCCAACTTTTACAACAGCCTTTAAATATATATAAAATATTGGAGACCACTCACTTTTATAAAAAATGGTTTAAATGTTCTTGATAATGAATAATGTATTGCAGAATATAGTGTCTCTTACTTTTACAATCATATCAGTGGGACCAATCGGAATAAATAATTAGATTATGATATAATTCCTACTATAATTATAATAAAGTATAACATATATCCTACTAACATCCATTTGGATATTGATATCAAATATGTAGTTTTTATTATAAATTCGGATTTTTCATAGGGTCTTGTTGGATTTACCAACTCATTTTCCCATAATTTTTTGGAATGTATACTACTAAATATGTGTAGGTTGGTTAGAGTATTTTTTCCAATGGAACCCTGTCGCATGGTATTTATTCCAAATTTCTCACTCTGATTCTCAAAGTTGATAATTATTCTGATATCCATATCTTCACACACATTTCTCATATCAAAAACATGTACAAAATCATTGTTGAGATATGTCCAAATTGAATTGACAGAATTTCTAATATATTTTTCTCCTGAAACCAGTTTGGATTTGTTAATGATCAAACCATTAATGAATAAATTAAAAAAGCCTCTAAATGTTTCAAAAATATTAAGAAAATGAATAATGTTCTCTCAAGATTTATATTAGAAATTCCTTTGACTCTATGGATTGGATATTTATTTATAACAACCTTCACAACATTGGCATTAATTTTAATTTTATTAATTGGGTTATATCTTTATTTGGTTCTTCTCACAATTTTTTTCCCATTAATGAATCCTACAAGTTTTGCATTAATTTTTCAAGGGGGTTAGAAAATGATATCCCCTTTCTTCCATCCTTTTCCCCATTGCTGAAGATTACTTCAATAGGCTCCTTACTCATATGGACAATCAAGGTTTTCATGCCCCCCTCCCTAAATTATGTACCCCTCCTAGGCCGAAAATGTGAGAAGGGAGATAGTGACCCCCCCCCCCCTGAGTCCTGTCTCCAGTAGGCCCCGGGTTGGCGACTAGCACTGAGGGTATAGTAAACACACAAATGGGAGGCATTACCCTCTAATAGAACACAAGCGGAAGATAGAGATAAGACAGACACCAACAAAATACAACTCAGAATACAATATAAAAGAAAACCCAAGTACACATATGTAATGTCATGCAAGAACAACTATAAATGAAAGGGAAAACTGCATGTACTAAATGAAAGTAAAAAACAACAGCAACCACAAAGCCCGAACAACTCCTGCAACCCCAAGCTAGTAGTAACCAGCCTAATCTCCAACCTTCTCTAGGTGACCTAAAAAATAGTTTATATATACGTTGGGTGAGTATAACAATATAATCAGAAGGATCCTCCCTGTAGCCTCTCATGAAAAAGTAAATGAAACATGCTAAAGCATAGTGAACAACAAGTGAAACAAACTCAACATCTAAACATTTATACTAAGTTCCCATCCTCACCATGTATATTCTCAAAAAGTATCTCATACAATATTATATAATATAATAAAGGATATTAAGGTTACCCCACTACTACTTCCCCACTGGTTTGAAAATTTTCCCCAACATCGCACGTCCTAATAATCTCTCTCAAAAAATGCTTGCCCGCAGACACCTGGGCGAAGCACCACAACATGCCCCTCATGCAACACAAACACTATGTCTATGTAACCAAAGTAACCAAGTAGTTTCCAGGAGCCACCATAGCTCACATAACATTTATCATACGTCAGGAAGTATACCAAAAGCCATTACAACCCATACATTGAGTAAGGATCCTCAAGCCATCACAACCTATACACGTTACACCTATAGTAGTCCATATGAAAATATATCCAAAATATATATGTATGAATAACAACAAGCCATTATAGACCTCAACACACATATATGGGGAAAACTAATCAGTGTGCCTACCAGCATAAGTAACTACCATGAGAAGAGAGCGGGGCCAAAGGGGGTAGCCAACCATACATCCTCCCACTGAAGTGTTGGGGAAAACACCCCCATGGATCAGAATCCCTAGGGTTCTAGTTTCCCTAACTGATGGGGTAGAGTAGAGTATAGAAACACAAAAATTATAGAATATAATTTAACTCACAACCACACTATGGGCATAACCTAGTCTTAGACTCAAATACCGCTAATCTCTCTCGGACTCCTAGCCACCACTGCTAAGACTAGCTATCCTATAAGCACAAAAACATTTTAAGAGATTTATTACATTAATTAATTACTTTTTATCAGTTTCACTTTACATTAATTAATTATTTAAACATTAATTAACCATTAAAAATTCCACATTATATTTCATTAGCATCACACCAAAGTTTCATTCCCTCTAGGCATAACCAACCCAAGTCCACAGCTTCTCAGAAATATTACCTCAGCATTGCATCCTAGAAAGCTCAAATACCATGGGTTAACATCATTTATTCAATCATTTATTAATAGTATTATTACTTTCCCATATTTCTAGTAATTCTAGAAAAACATTCTAATCTACTAAACACAAGGGGGCTCAACCCGATGAGTAGATGATCTACCCTTCAAGTATTTTTCATCTATAGAAGGAGCATAGACCCATCCTACCTTGAGAATCTAAACATAGAAAGCAAGTGAAAAACCCTACGCATCTTCACCCCTTTTGGAAGGAGGGTAATCAAGACCTACTTCCTTGAGATGTGGTAAAATCAAATTAGATAAACAACCAACAAGATTCAACAAACATCCAATCATTCACATCCAACCCATTTCATCATCTTCAGGGTCCTCCCCGACACCATCATGCATACACCGATGCATCTCACCACTCTAGGCATCAACTGCTGCCACAAAAAATGTGCCTTCCTACCCCCACATATCACAACATCCATCCAAGATCACATCACTACACAAGAAGCAGGAAAAAACATTGTATCAACTGGATTCTTGGCCCTTAAACAAGGCATCCAACCTACATACATAATGAGAACTCATGGATCCAAAGCACATTAAACTTGGCCTTATAAGTAAGAGGGTAACTTAGAACCCTACTAGACATTATCTTTTGTTAAACAACCAGTTCATTAATCCATCTTAAATTCAAAGATTAATCAATAGTAGGTTACAACTATGGGCATCCTAAACAGCATGCTATCATAGCTACCAAAAATTATTTAAACAATTAATTTGACAGGCCTTTAAACCAAAAGCACCAACATTCCTCAGGTTTAACAACCAACTGATTTAAATATATACATCAGCATCAATTTTATTAACATCAAATTATAACAACAAATGAATTCATTTATATGCATATTTATCTTTATCCATTTAATTATCAATTAATTTTAGCTTTACGTTATTTACCAATTTCATTAAGAAAAACATGATAATAAGAAATGAATAGATATCACACTATCTAGAAAATCAATAGGAAAACCATTATCACGGTGCAAATCAATAATATGTGATCAAACCAATTCATTTAATCTGGTTAAAATATTTAATTAGGTCAATTCAATTTCGATACAAAGGGATAAATCATTATAACTAAAATATTGCACGTAAATAATTAGACAAGCAACTAATATTCTACCTCAAAAGGTTTTTGACATTCTTTGCTCGAGAAAGGATCAAAATAATGGATCACAATCATCTTCCCCACAAAAAATGCATCCACCCAATGATTTTGTAGTACAGCCGCATCAACAACAACCAAAATAAACTCCCTTAAACTACGAATATAAAACTCTATAGCATTGCAAGGAGAAAGAAGAGAAAAAGGATCGAATAAAACCAAAGAACGAAGGTAGATATTACCTCAGATTAAATAAAAATCGAAGAAAGTTATTGGGGAACCGATCCAGGATGAAGGAATCCCCAAATGTTGAAGAGGGAGGTGTTCGGGTCATCTGGATCAGAGAGAGGGTGCGCTCAAGCCGCAGGGTTTGAAAAACCTATGTGGCTGGGTGGCTTTAAAATACCCAGTGATGGGGAAGTACACAGTGTGTACCTCCCCATAACATCATTTACCACCTCAAGACTGACTTATGACAAAAAAAAACATCACCTCGATGCTCTATTTTATTTTTATGAAACCTGAATAGTACATGTCGTATCCCCCTTGGTCACGTCGTGTATCCACCTGTTTCCAGCTTCTCATGACCAAACTCCTCCAAAATTTCTATGAGCCTTCTCCAAGCACCTTGGTCTTTGAAAAAATGCAAAGGGTCGATCCACGTATATCCAGGATCTTACATCAGACACCTCTCAAAACATTCTCATCCTCGAGAATCCAAAACCAACCTAAAGAGGAAACAAAAAAGGGGGTTGTCTGAACAACCACCCAATGAGATACCTCTCAAGGATTTAACCACCACAAAAGCTCAACCACATAAAAAGAACAACGTGACACCTCGTGATAAACACAAACATCTCCTAAATGCTCTCTTGGTGGAGATACCTCTCAAAGAGAGAAAGCCACAATAAGATACTAAATAAATCCATCTCATAGACAGGAAAGGTATACAACCACAAAACAAACATCGTTACATGGAAAGAGCTAACAATCAAATAGCTCGAGGTACTAGGAATGTATTTGCAACTCACATTCCCATGTACTCTCTTCCACACCACTGTGACTCCATAAGACATGAACCAAGGTAATAGAATGCCCACACAACACCTTCTTCTTGTGGTCCTGGATCTCCACAGGACACTCCTCCAAGGTCACATCAATGTCAAAGCCGATCTCTCCCCAATCGATGAGGTTAAAGTCATCATGAAGATAATGATGGATTTGCGACACATGATAAACATCATGTATCCAGCTCATATATTGGGGAAGTGCTACTTGATATGCCATTGTTGACGCTCCTTTTTCATCATAGAGTCTAAATGAAATGAAAAGGGAAATACCTCAAACAAAGAGGATTCATACTTTTAATAAACATCAAAAAAAGAGAAAGGTATGAACAAGGAGAACATTGCCCATAGGCCGCGCAAGTTCCAGCATGGTTGCGCAAGTATACTTGCACGCCGCCCAAATGGTCGCATAGGTGACTTTCACGCCCTCTTTGGAAATCGGCCAGGGTCTTCTCCAGCCTATAAATACCCCCGGTGGGTGCCCCATTTGACAGGATTTTTTTCCAAAATTCAGATACAGAGCTCTGGACGCCCAAGTCTCTTCTTCAAGTTTTCCAAACACTTCTAAGGTAATTCTTTACCTAGAATAGAAGGTCTAAACAAGAGGAATAATGTCTAAGTGTTATAATTCACTAACACTTGCACGCCTAAGTGTTTTACCCTTAAAAGAAATGGACACACTTGCGCACCTCCTTACCTACTCATTGAAACTTGTGCGCCACTCTTTTGGAAGTACCTGGGGATAATTCTAAATGCTTTGGTCAAGGATTTCCCATGTATTACTTTTCTGGTCAAGGATCTCCCAAGAATATATGTGTCACACAAGTATACTTGCGCGGCCAAGACTTGCGCACCCATGCAGTACTTGCGCGCCCTTCTATTTTTGGGTGCCCTTCCTGCCCATTTCACCTGTCTTATGCCATTCCACCTTTCCTATTCAAGATTCAGTCTTCAAGACACTCTTCAAAACCATTTATGGCATGTTTTCTTGATTGACTTCCTTTTCTGAAAGGAATTATGTGGAACATCTCTCAAAACCTAGTGATTTACACATCTTTATGTCACTAAAGTTATAGATTTCATTCATTAAACCTCATCCTCTAAGATGATAGAACCCTATTCATGGGATCCTTTCAAGAGTAATCCCCAATCATAATTTCCCTTAACTTGGGCCTCCTTTTTAGGAGTAAGCCCCAGTCTAAGTTCTCTTAATTGGGCATCCTCTTTAAAAGTAAGCCCCATGTCCCCTAATTTGGGAATCCTCCTCAGGAGTAATCCCCAACCATAATTCCTTTAACCTGGGATTCCTTTTCACGAATAAACCCCAGTTTCAAATCTACAAATTTGGGAATCCTCATTAGTAGTAAGCCCCAAATCCCTTAATTTTAAAATTCTCTTAACCTGGGCCTCCTCTTCAAGAGTAAGCCCCAGTTTTCAAATCCCTTTAACCTGGGCCTCCTCTTTAGGAGTAAGCCCCAGTCTTAAATTTCTCTTAACTAGTCTTAATTTACTTTTGATTTGGACTTCCTTCTCAGGAGTAAAACCCAATCATAAGTCCCCTCATAACTTGGGCATCTTCCTTAGGAGTAATCCCCAATATTAGAGTATTAAAATCTCTATAAATTACATATGCCTTTATGGACTCTGTTCCTGGATTTCTTCCCTGAACTAAATCTTAATCTTCATCTGTTTGGGCAGTCATACATACATAAGCCCAACATCATTTCTTATGATTTCATCTTTCATGGCACAATTGTCCAGTTTTACCAATACCTCTTGTTTCTCACACTGAGCATGACTCACGTGATCTTAGAGTGTAAAAGTAATTATGACATCTTTCTTTGAGCCATCAATCATAAACATCATACTCCCTTACTCAAACTACGTGGGTTCTGATTCCTTTTATAAACAAAGGATACGTAGGTAGCCCATCTGTGGGTACGATCCCAACTCTGAAATAATCCATGTCCTTCTGAATGACAATAAACTTCAAGTGCCCCACTGAGTGGCTTTAAAACCAGTATGGTCATCATAATGACCAAGATACTTTTATGTATTGAAGGATACCATTGACTAAGAATCTCTAAAAAATACATATGATCCTCTATTGATGAAGAAACTCGAATACATATAAATATTCTCTAAATTTCCAACATATCAATAATTTATTTTCATATCTAAAGGAAATATAATTTTATACATGGTAATTTAATAAATGATTCACAAACATAACTTAAATCTATAAAGAGAATCCCGGAGTAGACAATAATTCCCCTAAAAAGGTGTGATGAGTCCGACCTCCCATCCTCTCGACCAATGCAAATTCCTAAGCCTCATCGGTCCACAACTAATGAGCACCTACTTTTGGAAAGTAGGTCCAAATGGATATGGAATCATTGGATGTTTCTGGTTCTACGAAAAAACCCGTTAGAAACCGATTGGAATGTTTGAACCTTAAATCAATGAGGTTATCCCCAATTCCAGAGGAAACAAAAAATGGTGAACCCGATATGAATCCTTAACCAAGTTAAAATGATGCTTTGCTTATTTGTTAGGACCCTATTTAAACTCAATGAGAGGTCCAACAAGGCAATCAATAACATATTTTCTCATCCAAAATATGTAGTGGCCGGACTTATCTTGATTATGTCTGTTATATCAAACAGACACTCTTTTCCAATATCTTATGCATTTCCAAAATGGATTCTCTTAAGTTCACACCTGTGAATACATCTGCTGTGAAAACTTCTACTACAAATTCCACCACTGCTACTCCTACTTGATCATCATCCACTATGAGGATGACATCACCTACTCAGCGTCTTCAACGATAGGTATCAAATGCACTGGTTAAGGAGTACCGTCAACACGGTACCATTCCAACTCTGGAGGCTTCCAGACAAGCCCTCCAACTGAAAAACTCACACCGGTCATTCGGAAAATGACGACCAGTGATTAAGAAGAAGCTGGTGCCAACCACCGTCTCCAACCGTTTCGGGTCGTTATCCTCGGAATGCAATCACCAGCCCCTCCCATATTCTGGAGAGGTGAATGAGCAGGCCCGTCAGTGCCTTAATTCAAGGAGACAGGGGTCCTTCCTGAGGGCTCCCATCAACAATCACCGCTAGACTCGTGTGGCAGTGCACCCTCGACATGATGAGGGTATCAAATCCAGGTATTCGGCTCAGGTTCCTCGAACCCGAGCAGGAAAGAGGAACGGCCAGAGGCGACAACCGGTTAACAGTGAGCAGGTTCTTATCTCTGACGTTTCTGGAGAATTCCACCAACCTAACTTGGTGGCAACCAATGGCTGGCACACACACCCATCCGTTTTAATTCCGTTGTCCAGTAGACTCATCCGGTAGCATCACGCCAATCCTGCCAGGAAATTCCGGTGGAGTACTATAGACAGGAACATACACCTGTTTATAAATCATCAGCTAGTCAATAGGATCGTCTTACTACATATGATGGAGCTCTTCAACCACGTTTGGCGAAGTGAAATCAGCAGGCACATACACCTGCTAGTATTGATCAAGCTTACCAACAGTCTCATTTGGTATCACTCAGAGAAGTCAGTCGGAAAGCTTCGGCGACAAACAGGAGGCAGACTCAACTCTCTGCCCCCACACTTGAGTACTATCGAGATTCATTGATAGGGAAAGGAGGACAAGAGAAGGAACACACACCTACTCCAAGCATGGAATGGATGTATATCCTCGTTCCAACAGCTGAAGTCACCAAGCACATTCTATCAATGGTGAAAGAGCAGAAGCAAATCCCTGGTCATATTCTGGATGCCTTCCAAGATATTATAACAGCTTCAGCATCATCACACGGAAAGAAATGAAAATCTATACCCACCAGTGGAGTGACACATCAACAGATCACTCCGGAGCAGATACATACCTCTGTTCCAGTCCAAGAGGGTTGTGGGGCGTACTACCCCATATCATACGGACAACCAAGTCATGCACATACACATGGTTTGAGCGGAGATAATCAGCCTAACCTTATCATTTCTCCTGAGCAGGCACACACACCTGCCAAATTGATTAAGAAGGCGTCTAAGAAGAAGACTCGCCCAGCACAGTCAAGAAATCAAGGGCCAATTTGTAACAAGGCCTTACTCAATGCTGGAGTTCTTGATGCACTCAGAAAAATATCTGTTGCAACTCAAGATTCTGCTCTCTTAGTTCCCAATAGTGGGAACATTAATTCTGAAGGTCTGCACTAGACACTTCCTCATGAAGGCTTGCTTCGTGACAATTTGGTCGATCTCAAAGTTTCATCTTCAGATGAGAGCCACAAGAACCCTCTGTGTGGTTAGAAGATCAAGGAGAAAAATGTTTCATATTTTTCTATAACCCACCATGGTGTTCCTCACCATGATGATGAATTTAGCTGCGAAAGCCCTCTCCGTAGTAGTAACTCACATTTTCTGGAAAATTCTTCAGAAGACAATGCAGTGACGAGAAATCCCTCTTATCTTGAGGCACTTGCAAAAGTAAATCCAGTCATGTCTGATGCTTTACCATCAGCAGGTGAAATAATTTCTCAATCAGAAGATAGCCCAGGGTGTAGGTCATTCTCCGAACCACCCCTGGGTCATTTATCTTCTAGTTTGATCAGTGGATTCTCTACCACTCTTGTTGAATCCGATGAAGCAACAAGAAAGAACCAGCTCCGGTCTAAACAGGTAGAAAAATCTTCATTAAATGATAAAAAGGAAATGTTGAACATGAGAAAACAACTGGTGAAAGGTGAAGTTCCAGTCATGTTTTGGCCTTTGAATGACTCTCAGTATGACATTCAAGAGATGTTGACGGAAGATGGAATTCATGATATTCATCTCAACATATAGAAAACTCTTTGTCAGTTGAAAAAGAAAGTATTATCTTATGATGAATATGAAAATCATGTTAAGATAATAGAAGGGTTACAACATCAGATTGATTTGGCATCTCTATCAGTCTCTCGATATCTGAAGGTTGAAAAGCAGTATAGAGCCCTTCAAGGTTCATGCCTTGGCGTATTAAGAAGATTGTGCCAGTTAATTGCCAATTCCCCATCTGGTATTCATGTCAGAGGATGGGGTGTTCATGGAGCACTACATTTCACTGTGCTCTCTAGTTAGAAAAGCCCGCTGAAAAAGGTCTCATGAAATTTTATTGCTCGTGGCCGGCCACAGTCAATGGGTTTTGTTTTAATCAAAAGATTTCCCAAGAAGAGGCCTCAACTAGTTCTTCTCAAAATCAAGAATACGGAGAACAATTTGTTGAATTACTCCTGCATCAAGAAAATGATAATATTGAATAGGCCTCTTTTTTTAGAAAGCACATCACCAATTGACAGAAGTGTCAGAATTCATCCAATGGTCTTTTGAGCCAGGTGATAAAAGTGGATGCAGGTTGATGCATCCAGCTAATTTCTGGACTAAGGTCCGCAAGATCCAGAGAGATTTCAAAAAATTCTCAGATATTGTATGTCAAGAACCACCCCAGCCTTCCAAATTGGGGTCTCTTTTAACCCAACCCTCAGAATCAACAAATAGGATTCGAGGAGTTGAGAAAAGACAGCAAGAATAGCCCCAGTCCACTAGACTGGGGACTTTTTCAAATCATCAATCCCCTCCTCAGCGAAAGTCGGTCTTCTCTTGATTGGGGAAGAAGCCACTAGAGGAACGAAGAGCCAAATTATCAAGAGATTCTCTCCAAATTACAGTTCACCAAGAAGTTCCTGAGGGATCAAATCAATAAAATGCAATGTCTCATCAGTGCATGGCAGAAAACAATATCACAGAAATGCAGATAGAAGGGATGTGATGCATTATGCATCAATTAATTTCATTAGTGTCATTGTTGCTGATCCTCCAGAACATGAGGCTCACTCTGGGGACTCAGATGAAGAGGTTCCTACTCAAGAAGTTGTACGCACAGACACAAATGAAGAAGGTGTGCGTACACGAAGTCAAAGGTTTACCCAAAATCTGGGTGTTCCTTTAAATAACCCACTTCCCCCTCTCCGAAAGGGATCCAACAAAGGGAGGGGAAAGAATCAGGTTACATATCCTTACTCTAGAGAAGGCCAATCGCTCTCACTAGAGAAAATATTTTCACAACAAGAGGAAGAAATGAAGGAGTTAAGGAAGGTGAATGCAGAACTACTTCAGATTAGTCTTCCTCCTAAGCGTGCTGGAGTCAGTCGGACAAGGATGTTTTTTGTAGTTACTGAGATGGATCAAGAATAACCTCCTCTATCAGTACACCCTCATAGGTCTAATCCTACAGGTCAAGTGAAACAACAATCGGTGGTGCTACCATCAGTTGCAGTACCAGCCACCATACCTGTCTAGACTCCAATTATTTCACCTACCCAAGTCCAAGTTCAACTGGATGTTTCTTAAAAGTTAATAACTACCATTGAGTCATTAACAGCTCGGTTAGAGACCATGGAAGGGAAGCATGCATAGGTTCAGCCAGAAAATAGAGCTTACCTTGAATGGGTAGATTCAATCCCTCCCCCATCAAGTTTTGGGAACCATGTATTCCCTATTTTCAATGCATCAGGTGATCCTGAAGAGAATTTGATGCATTATGTGTCTTTTTGTGATCCTATGATGGGAACTCCGGAACAGCAAGAAGCAGTGAAACTCAGATTCTTCGTGCGAACCTTGCAAGGACCAGCTATTGTCTGGTACACAAGCTTGCAATCTCGATCAATTACCGGGTGGGAGGATCTTTGTCAACAATTTCTTCTTCAATTCAGTTCAACATTTCCAAAGACAACAGTTTTTGATATTAAAAAATGTAAAAAAAGGGAGAATGAAAGGGTTTCAGATTTCATTGCTCGCTGGAAGGGATTAACATATTCGCTAATCTTAGCACTCCCTCAATAGGAATTGTTTCCAATCTGTGTGGCAAATTTACGTGATGAGTTGCGCACACCGCTGATCCCTATGAAATACACAGGAGGGTTTTGAGACCTTACTTCAATCACTTAACTGATTGAATATTCTCTTATAAAGACTAAGGATAAAGCTCTTATAATTCCATCAGCTCCAGGAAGGAGAATGGGGAAAGCAGAAACTGCTATAGTTATGCTTAAACAAGTACCTATACCTGCTTCTACTTCAAAACCTTCATCTTCTCGAAGGGATCCACCTCTTGAGCACCAACAACAGAGGTTGTTTCGTCAAGATGATCAAAGAGATCAAAGATGAAAGCATTTTGAGGATTTGACAAGAAAATTTTAATCTTTCCGAAATGAACAAGTTCCTGGTTATTTCATTTAGGCTTTGGAAAATAATTTGGTTCAATTACCAAGGCCCAAGAGGCTAAACAAGGAAGGAGATGAAGACCATCCCAACTATTTCCCGTTTCATCAAATGTTGGGTCATCCCATTCAGGAGTGTTTTGTTTTTAAGGACCTCCTAAAAAAATGGTCGGTTTGGGACAAGTCAAACTAAAAGGTTCTTTAGCTCAGGTAGCATGTGTTACTGCTACAGTTCCAGAGGAGGAAGGAGAGTGGCAAGAAGTTAAGAACAAAAATGCACAAAAATATGATGATTGGATGGTCAGAAAGACAATCAACCAAACTCATGCTATTTTGCGAACACAATTGAAGAAACCAATTGTGACTTCTGCTATGAATGCCACAGCAAAACCCTCTTCATCAGAGGGAAAACCCTCAAAGAAACGACACAATTTCAAGAAAGAGGAACAATCAGAAGAAGATGAGTATGTGTCAAAGCCTAAGTTGTCTTTGACTTTGGCAGATTTTATGCCATCTACTTCAAAGCAACGGGCACCGCCCCACCAAATGGCATAGGCTAAAAAGGCTAATCAGTCAGAGTCTTCATTGGATAAAGAGTTGATCTTCGGTTCTGTTAATATGATTCAATTAATTGATCTGTATTCCAGTCACAGTTTCGATTTTGAAGAGCCTGAGTTCCCTATATCAGATAGAGGAATCAGAGAAAGTTTCAGAGGCTCAGGATACAGGGGAAGACGTGGATCTTTCAGAGGCAACTATTCCAATTCTACCCCTGCTAGAACTGTGTATGTGGAAGAAACTCGTGGTAGAGCCCTTCAATGAGCTCAACAAGAACAAGAAAGTTCTTCCACACAAGGTAGACTCAGTCCTGGCACAATTATGCTGCAAGATCGGTTGAAGGTTCCATGTTATTCCTCTCAGCAAGTAAATAGACCTCATCGGTCTAGTCTTCCAAATCCAAGAGTATTACCAACTCCTATCCCAGTACAAGATGCATCAAATTCCAAAGCATCAACTTCCAAGGTACCGGCTAAACCACATGTTCCTGTTGGGAAACGCAGACCTTTGGATCAAAAGTATGATGTATCGAAACACCTGGCCCAAGTACCGGCCATGTTATCAATTCTGGATGCTTTGAATCTGTCAAAGGATCTTCGAGAGGCACTCATCGAGGCTTTGTCAAGTCCTCAAGAGTTTGAAACTGAAATTACTGCAGCTGAAGTCTACCATGTAGAGAATAATCCTGCCTAATGCCATGCAGTAATATCTTTTACTGATGAAGATGAAGATGATGTCGTGCATGGACATATTAGACCTGTGTACATATCTGGAAAGTTCAATGGCGTAGACATCGGAAGAGCTTTCATTGATAATAGTTCAGGAGTCAACCTCATGCCTATTCGTACACTTCATCGATTGGGCCTCACGGAATCTGATTTATCTCCTTCAACTATGATGTTACAAGGATATGATAAAAATGAACAAGAACCACTGGGCGAGATTACACTCATAACTCAGTTTGGAGATCTTGTATCCAATTCAAATTTCATGGTTGTTGATCAAGACTCATCCTTCAACATCTTGCTTGGAAGACCCTGGCTACATCAAAATGCCGCTATCCATTTATCATACCATCAATGTCTCAAATATTTTTTCAATGGCCAAGTTGGGACATTGTATGGTGATAAGGCCCCATTCAAGACATGTGAATCTCAATACATTGAGGTGGAATTCTACCACATGAATAAAAAGGAGGAATCCACAAAAAAGGAGATTACCAAAGTTAATGCTCCGTATGGTTTGGAAAAGATTCCAGTAAACCCATTAGCACATGTGAGTATAGATTATGTGTTGCCTATCAGTCAAATTGACATGATAGACCCAAATCAAAATACTCTTATGGAAACTTCCATAATGTCAATCACGGAAATCAAGCCAGACAACATGGGAGAAAGTGGTGATCCACCAAGCAATGATGAAAGCTCAAATGGAGATGTCTTCATTTCATCTTCTGAAATCTAGCAAGTCTATACTTCATCAACCAGGCCATAAGAAGTTATAGAAATGTTAGTGGTTAATGATGATGTCGATTCTCAATCCATCATCTCCTCTTTATTACCTAAAGAAGACCCTTCATCATCAATTGGGTTGGAAATGGAATCTTCTTCTTCAAGATGTAAAACTTTTAACGTCACTTTTGATCATGAAAATTATGCTTCATCATCTACTATGAAAGTAGAAACAGAGGAAATAAAACATGTTGAAGAAGAAGAATAAGATCTCAGGGATGCTTCTCCAGCATTTGAAGAGGGTATCTCTACTACCGTGGATGAACTCAGAGAAATAAATCTGGGTACAAAAGAAGATCCACGCCCCACTTTAATTAGTGTGGCTATGAATCTTGAAGAGTAAGAGATGTATATTTCCTTTTTAAAGAAAAATCGAGATATATTTTCTGGGAACTATACAGAGATTCCAGGGCTTGATCCTGATGTTTCCACTCATCGTTTGGGTTTCCCAGAAGAACATCGAGGATTCAAACAAGTTGCTAGAAGAACACACCCAACCTATGCTTCCAAAATTGAGGTTGAAGTGGATAAGATTATCAAATATAACTTTGTCAGAGAATTTGAATATCCCAAGTGGTTGGCTAATATTGTCCCAGTGAAAAAAAAAGAATGGGAAAATTAGAGTTTGCATTGATTTTAGGGATCTTAATTGGCATTGTCCTAAGGATGATTTTCCAGTTCCGATTACAGAACTATTAATTGATGCAATAGCTGGATATGAAGCACTCTCCTTCATGGATGGATATTCCGGATATAATCAAATCCAAATGGCTCTATAAGATGAGGAATATACAGCCTTTAGAGCCCCTCAAGGTGTGTTTTCCTATCAGGTAATGCCCTTCGGCCTAAAGAATGCAGGCGCAACATATTAGCGTGCCATTTCGTATCTTCAAACCCTTTTTAGGGAAGTTCGTTGAATGTTATGTGGACGATTTGGTGGTCAAATCCAGGTAACGTTCTAATCACTTGTCTGATTTTGAATTCATATTCCACAAACTTCGGCAACATAATTTGAAGATGAACCCATTAAAATGTGCCTTTGGGGTAACCTCGGGAAAATTTATCGGCTTTGTTGTACGCCATCGTGGTATCAAAGTCGAACCGGAGAAGACAAATTCAATCCTTGGTATGTCACCTCCTCAAAATTTGAAATAATTGAGAGGAATTCAAGTACACTTAGCCTATATTCGGCGTTTCATCGCCAATTTGGTAGGAAAAAGTTTACCCTTCACTAAATTGATGAAAAAGGGAGTCACTTACCAGTGGACTAAAGAATGTCAAGAATCATTCGATATTCTCAAGAAGTATCTCTTGAGTCCACCTGTATTAATGCCACCTGTTGAAGGAATACCACTTATCCTCTATGTGATAGCTCTAGAGCGATCATTGGGTGCCTTTCTTGCTCAGAAGAATGATGATGGGAATGAAAATAGTCTCTACTATCTCAGTCGGACTATGATTGAAGTAGAAACCTGATATTCAAATATTGAGAAGTGCTGCCTAGAATTAATATTTGTAGTGCAGAAGTTGGGACACTACCTGAAACATCATAAGGTACAATTGGTATCTCGCAATAACCCGCTCAAATTCATCCTTAGTCATCCAATGCTTACAGAACATCTGGTAAGGTGGGCAGTTATCTTGCAGTAATTTGATATTCAATATGTGTCTCAAAAGGTAATAAAAATCCAAGATCTAGCTTATTTCCTTGCTGAACAACCTTCAGTGGAAGACACATCTTCAAATATTGAACTCCCTGATGAGGAAGTGTTCTCTATTCAAGAAAGTCTTCAAACATGGGAAATGTATTTTGATGGTGCTTCCAGAAGTCCAACAGGGAGGAAAATGGAAGATCCTAAGTTCAACAAAGTTGGGTTAGGAGTTGTACTCATTTACTCGGAAAAGGCATTGCTACCTTATTCCTTCTCATTATTGGGTGGCGGTACAAATAATGAAGCAGAATACCAAGCTCTCATCGTAGGCTTAGAGTTGGTGCTTCAAGCACAAGTGAATCACTTAAAGGTGAAAGGTGATTCAGACCTGGTAATCAAACAAGTCAATGGGGATTATGCCATCAGAAAAGAAGAACTAATACTTTTGTATGATTATGTTAGAGAGTTAATGGCGGAATTCCCTTCGAAACCTACATTTTCTTATGTCCCAATATCACAAAATGCCCAAGCTGATGCACTGGCTAATATAGCCACAGCCCTGGAAGATCCAAATCGGGACGAGACAACCATCAGTATTGCCCACTGTCATACAATTTCACCTTATGTTCAAATCAGAACAGAGGAAATTAATGATATTAGTCCCATCTTTGAACCATATGGTCATACTACAGGATAGATGATACCTATCAGGGAATACCTTCAAAATGGAATACTTCTACCTGATAGAGCTAGGAAAGAACAAATCTGGCAACGTGTGCTCAATTTTAATCTTTATGATAGCTCAGATTACCTAGAGAAAATTCTCTATAAGCGTGGTTTTGATAGAGTTCTCTTCAGATGCATTGATGGTGAAGAGACAATGGTTGTCATGAAACAAGTGCATGCAGGAGTCTGTGGTGCCCACCAGCCTGGACATAGACTATCTGATCAGATTCGAAGGCTTGGATACTTCTGGACTTCAATGATACAAGATTGAGTTGATTTCACAAAGATGTTTCATTCATGCCAAGTACATGCCAACTTCATTAATCAACCTCCAGAGTTTCTTAATATAGCTAAATACTCGTGGCCATTTGCCACATGGGGAATGGATGTGGTGGAACCTTACCCTTCAGCTACGGCCAAGCATTTTAAGTATATTCTAACTACTACTGACTTCTTTTCCAAATGGTAAGAGGCAATACCTCTCAAAGAAGTTAGTTCTAAAAGCATTGTTAGCTTCATCATGTCTAACATCATTACCATATTTGGTGTCCCTCATACCATATTGACGGACAATGGCACCAACTTCTATTCGTCCGAGGTGAAGAAGTTGTATCAATAATACAACATCAAATCCAATCATTCATCTCGGTATCATGCAGCGGCCAATGGCCAGATAGAAGCCTTCAACAAGACTCTTTCAAACATATTGCAAAAGATTGTGGATAAAGATAAGAAGTCATGGCTTGAGAAACTCTTTAATGCTTTATGGGCTTATCGGGCCACCACCCGCACTACAACGCGGTCAACTCCATATTCATTGGTATATGGAACGGAAGCAGTCTTGCCTATTGAAGTTCAACTACCCTCACTCAGAGTTGCTATTTGTGATCAGTCATCTACAGATGAACAATCTCAAAAGCGATTGGATGAATTGGAACTGTTAGATGAGAAAATATTGTGCACACTGCACCACTTGGAAGTTTATCAGAATCGAATATCACGAGCTTTAAACAAAAAATTTCATCTTCATTCATTCATTTAGGGAGAACTGGTATTGTTTCTCAGAACTCCAATGATACCAGGAAAGAAACCTCCCAAGATTGAACCAAAATGGGAAGGACCTTATTCAATACATAAGGTATAATCCAATGGAGCATATTCACTAATCTTAATGGATAGAGAACTCATCACTACTCCAACCAATGCCAGATTTCTGAAGAAGTATTTTGTATAAACACAAAATACATTATTGCGGACCATACATATGACCTTAAACTATTTGTATTACTTTCGTCCCACACGACGTTAAACTGTGACGTCCTAACTACATGACGCTAAACTGTATAGAAGTCTCTTATGTCCAGCAAGATGTTAAACTGCACCATCTACAGTCCATACATATGACCTTAAACTATTTGTATTACTTTCCTCTCACATGACGTTAAACTATAAAGTCCTAACTACATGACGCTAAATTGTAAAAAAGTCTCTTATGTTCAGCAAGACGTTAAACTGCACCATCTGTGGTCCATACATATGACCTTAAACTATTTGTATTAATTTCGTCCAACATGACGTTAAACTGTGAAAAAGTACCTAATACGTCCAACATGACGTTAAACTATGTCCTCTTTTGTCCTTACTGTATGACATTAAACTGCACAGTCCCCCTTTTTGTCCAAACATGACATTAAACTGTATTGTCCCCATCGTCCTAAGTACATGACGCTAAACTGTACAGAAATCCCTTAATACATCCTACATGAAATTAAACTGTATTTTTTCCCTACTACATTGTTGGGAAAAAATCCCTCAAGGTATCATTGAAGCATTTTTGAGGTGATTGTGTTTGTTGAAAAAGTGGACATCTGAGTAGTGATTGTTGACAAAGCAAAACAATGACATACAAATTTGTTGACAAAGAGGATTTCATGGTGGAATGTAGAGTTCAAGAGCTGAGGTCAACGATCCATGTTTGATTCAAGAATGTCGATAAAAGTAATGGATGATCTGGAGGCGGTACAAAAGAACAGATACAAGGTGGCGCCGTTTTCCAGTGTTTGCCAAATTTTAGGGCCTGAAAATTGGCTAATGAAGAAAAGTGTTTTTGGAAAAGGGACTTGCGCGCCGAGGACTTGGAGAATATGAAACTTGCGCACCATATGTTTTTCAATATTAGAAGATCAAAATATGGGAAAGGAAGTAGGTTCGCGCAAGTTTGGGAGTTGGTCGCGCGAGTATCCAAAAGGACATAAGACTTGCGCGCCGAAACTGGGTCGCGCAGGTGAATTGCGCGCCGGCGCGCAGGGTGGTCAGATTGCCTATAAATACTGGACCAACCCTCCTCATTCTTTACCGGAGTTCAACTCTTTGAGAAATCATAGCTCCCGTCGCGCAGGTGTGGTGGTCGCGCAGGTGGTGTGTGTGGTCGCGCAGGTGAAGTTGCGCGCCAGTGGTTGAAGTTGTGCGCCGGTGTTAGAAGTTGCGCGTCGGTTGGCAGTTGCGCGCCAATATTGGTTTGGGCGTAAAAGGAAGAGAGTCGCGGAAGTTTGGAGTTGAGGAAGCTTGATTCGTGCAAGTGTTTGAGGAGGACTTGCACGCCCGTTGTGACTTGCGCGCCGATACTTGCGCGCCGAGATTGACTTGCGCGCCAAGTAAGGTTTTGTTCCAGCGGTGCTTCTCGGACTGAGTGGAAGCTGGTACGTTTCCCGATACCTTCAGTGCAAAGAGATATTCATCTCCGAGTGAAAGTTTTACTTCAACAGAGCATCTACACACAGAGGAAGATGCATTCATTCATGCAAATGAAGAGACCTACAGGTCTATAAACTGTGAGTGGATTCCTTCCAAGAGCAGTGAGCTTAGGAAGAGGAAGAAGGTGATCCTCTCCACCAGCAGTGAGCCAGAGAGAGAGAAACAGGGAGTGACCCTTGGGAAAGCAGTGAGATAACCCTAAACCTTGTATAGGTAGTGAGCCTGGGCATAGAAGTGATCTAGCCCGAACTTTGTATCCACATATAGTGAAGAATAGTGGAATTTGGTACGACCAGCAACTTGTCGGTGTATGCTCCTTGGATGTAGCCCAGTGAGGGTGAACCAAGTAAAAATCTCTGTGTATACCTGTTTTCTTCCCTGAATTGCATTCAAAGCATCATCATTAGATAATGAAGTAAAGAAGTGATCATTGTTTACACACAAGATCAAACAAAGTGACCCTTGTAATAAAGAGGTCAAGATCCAGTGGGGTAGGAAGAACTTTGAAAAAGAATATCCATACCCTGATTCACCCCCCCCCCCCCCCTCTCAGGGTATATAGGCCCCTATTGGTCCTAACAATTGGTATCAGAGGGAAGGTTGATTTTATCAGATTTGTTTGCTCCAACTTGGTATAGTAGATCTGTGTGTTTAAAGAATTTGTCTGCTCTTATCTCGGTGAGCCATGGAAAAGGGAAAAACATCCAAGAAGAAGCAGAAGTTAGGTGGTATTCCTCAGTGTGGAAGTATGTATGGAAAAAGTTTGATTCAATTAAAATAATCCAACAGTTTACTAAAGGAAGGTCTGGATGAATCTAACAGGGAAAAGATTGATTCACTCAATCATGATGTTGTAATGAGTGAAGTACATGAGCATCAGAGTGATGCTGAAACAGAAGAAGAAATTGAAGGAAGAATAGATATGCGAGCTGAGTTGGAGGCTGCTCTTGAGGAGATAGATGTTTGGAGAGCAAAAAAAAGAAATCCAACAAAGTTGTTCACGATGCCAAACTCTATATACAGCAGCAGGAAGAAGAGAAGTCTGAGTTGATGGAAGAAATTGAGAAACTCAAGTTATCAACACGAGAGAACTCAGAATCGGTTAGTGAGTATAAGATTAATATTGAAGAACAGAAAAGGGAGATTGATGGCTTGAATAGAAAAGTGAAAGATCAAGTCAAGTGCATCGAAGAACCTGATATTCCAATTGACGTTGGAAACACCGAAGAAGTCAAATCTAAAGATATTCAGATCAAAGTATTGGAGATTGAGGTCAACAAGCTAAGAGGCTTAAATCAAAGGCTTATTGAAATAGTTACTGACCTAACAGAGAAGAATGATTCTCATGCCAATGAACTACAAAAGATGGCTAAAATGAAAGGAAAACAAAAGGCTGATGATTATGAAGAGAATCAAAAGTCAGATGAAGTACAAAATCTGAAAGCTAGAAATGATGATCTAGCAGCACAGTTGTCTGAAGAAGTTCAGAAGAATCGAAGCCTACAACAAGAGAATGAATCTGTCTCTAAATCTGTTTCTGAGGAAAAATTAAAAGTAGTGAAGCAAAGTTCAATGGTGGAAAAGCTCACACAGGAACTAGAAGATGAGGTGAGTAGCGAGAAGCTTCTCAAGAAAGAACTAGATGTCCAACTTGAATCAAGGGAGATGAAGATTAAAAAGTTGGAAGAGGATCTAGAATCAGTAAAAAAGAATGTGGAGAAATCCAATGCTAAAGGAATTCCAAAAATGAAGGATGCCTTACACTTGTTATTTGATCAATCTTCGACAAGTGATGATAAAATGAAGAATAGGTATGCTATTTCTGAAGAGAAACAACAGAATATTTTCTCAGATCAAAGACCAAAAAGTTTCGGAAAAGCTGGTATTGGATTCGATGAATCCCCTCCTGTGCATGACCGAAAGAGATCCGTGAACAGTTCTAGAAATGGAAAAGATCCCGCAGGTGCTGGAGATAGGCCTAAAAGAAGAATTACAAAAAGAAGTGATGACATGTGTTATTTCTGCAGGATTCATGGCCACACATCAAGCTTCTGTTTAGAGGCTCATGAATACATATCAGGCTGTGAAAATAGAAACTTTGATGAATCCCAGAATAAGAAGAAGCATTCGGAGAAATCAGAGAGTAGAGTCTCTCAAAGGAAAGCATTTATAAAATGATATTACTGTGGAAGAATGGGACACATCATGAGTATGTGTTAGGAAGCTCAGGAGATCGATGCCAGAAGAAGAAAACAAGCTGCATCAACATCTCGGCAGAGAAGTGATGAAATGAGGTATGCCTTTAATAGAAAATGTTTCATATGTTCTGATCATGGGCATTTGGCCAGACAGTGCAGCAAGAAGAAAGCGGGGAAGGAAAAAAGACCCGAGAAAGAGATTACCAACTCCAGTGGTACATAATGAGAAATTACACACTGGGAGACAATGTGGTAAGGTGAAAAATAGGCTTAGAGTCTCAGGGGAATCACATGGAGCTGAACGAAAGGTGTATCAGTCACCTCCTCTATCGTACTCACAACCACTCTCAAGGAGAGAATGTGAACAAACCTGGAAGATTAAGGGGAGATCTACTCCAGCTGTGATAAAGAAGAATGAACGTTCAATGGAGGACTCACCGCCAGCGAAAAAGAGTGTGGTGAGTCAGACATCTGATAAAAGAAAAATTAATAAAGAATGTGTTGAAAAATTTGCATGTCTTGTTCCATAGAGAAAAGTGGAGGAAGGTGCAAGATCCTTGCAATGGTGGAAGAAGCAGGGGAAGATGGCAAGTAGAGAGGTTCCTACCCAGAGAAGGAATCAAGGGAAATGGAATTTCGGTGGAACATCAAAGACAGAAATGTGTAATAGTGGGTTTAAACCCCAAATGGTGAAAAAGGCTCCGAATATGGGTAAAGAATGCTTAGTCATTTGGCCAGAGCAGTTGAAGTTGGCAAGGCAACTAGAAGAATCAAGGAAAGAGTGTGATGTTCTGCAAGAAAGAATCAAAGGGTTGACCCATCAGGATCAACCACAATCCTCATCTTGAGGATTCAGGAAGAGAAACCCCCTCTCCCTATGTCTATAAATGTTTTTAAATGATGATTCATATGTTTCAGGTATTAGGGAGATACGATCCATGGGGTAGTGGAATCTAAGGATGTGAAGTGGAGAAGTGATATGCTCTTGAGTTCCAATTGATTCAATTCAGGTAGCAAAATTGAAAATGAAAGGGAGAAACTGAGCATAATTAGAAGTGATTTTGTTATTAGCTTTATCTCTTGTTTCCTACACCGAGTTCCAACTCAGTAGGCTTAGAGATTTGTTTAATGGCTCAATTATGAGTGCTAGATTGGCATAAATCATACAGGTGGAAGATGAGAATAAATAATGCAGGAGAGGAATGACGTTTATGGGTCTAAACAGTGGGTAAAACCCTAGGAAGTGTTGCATAACATAGGGGGAGCATTCAATAACAAAATCAGATGCCAGATCCATCAAGGAAATAATTGGATGACCCAGCTCAGGTGTTGTCTATCGAGAGAATACATACTATGGGAGAAGCAGCAATGATCAAGCATTTCATGCTTATTTATTTTGATCTAACATTGTGGTATCAGCTGACTGTTTTCAAGATACCAAGAAGCTGCGAGAAGTAGTTGAAAGGAATGATTCAACTGATCAATGAAATAGTGAGAAATTTCCTGATAAATGTGATGAGGAGGAAAGCATTAAAGGGGAGCAAAAGTGATTGATGCCGATTCAGAAAAGAACCAGACATGGGAGATTGTTTCGAGGCCAGCAGACAAGAATGTCATCGGGACTAAATGGGTTTATCACAACAAGATGAATGAAGATGACACAGTGATTCAGAACAAAGCACGACTAGTGTGCAAGGGATACTCCCATATATAGGGAATAGATGTTGACGAGACATTTGCACTGGTTTCAAGGCTGGAGACAATCTGATTATTTTTGGCTGTAGTAGTGCAAAGAAAGTTCAAAGTGTTCCAGATGGATGTCAAATCATCATTCTTGAGTGGTGTTCTGGAAGAGGAGGTGTATATTGAGCAGCCATATGGTTTTCTAATTCCTGATGTTGAGAACAAAGTTTGCAGGCTGAAAAAGGCGTTGTACGGGCTGAAACAAGCACCAAGGTCATGGTACTCAAGGCTTGATCAATACTTGAAGAAGCTTGGTTTCTAGTGTGGAGGAGTTGATTACAAACCCTATTTCAGCAATGAAAGTAATCAAAGGATGATGAGGCTGGTCAAGGAAGAAGACATAATATTTGGAAGATCAGATAAAGCATAGTGGAGACAATCTTCTGAATTCAGGAAACATGAGTTCGAAATGTCTATGATTAGTGAGCTGATGTTTTTTCATGGTTTATAGGTTACACAAGGCAGGAATGACACATTCATTTCTCAATCCAAATATGCCAAGGATGTTTCGAAATGAGATTTGGAATTGAAGATTCCAAGGAGAAGAAGTCTCTGGTTTCTACCCGGATTAAATCATCAAAAGATGACAGTGGCAAGGCAGTTAATATCACATAATACAGGCAAATAATTGGAAGACTGTTGTACTTGACCGCAACAAGGCCTGATATTGTTTTCGCCACATGCCAAGCAACGAGATATAAGATTAATCCCAAAGAAATCCACATGATTATGGTGAAAAGAATACTTCGGTATATCGGGGCACAATGGACTTCGGCTTGACATATACTGATAAATCTCAGACAGAGTTATTGGGATATACTGATGCAGATTGGGCCGGTTCAGCGGATGATAGGAAATCAATGTCAGGAGATGCATTCTATCTTGGTGGATTGTGTATTTCTTGGCTTAGCAAGAAGCAAGATTTCATTTCATTGAGCACCGCAGAAGCTGAGTATATTGCGGCCACTCAAGCGTGCACACAGTTATTATGGATGAAGTAGCAGCTTGAAGATATGGGAGTTGAGGACAAAGCACATTGAGATCATGTATCATTTCATCAAGGAAAAGGTTGAGCATGGCATCGTGAAGTTGGAGTATGTGCCTATAGAATTACAGGTTGCAGATATTCTGACAAAGACCTTATCCAAGGAAGCTTTTGAGAGGCATTGACTGGCTCTGGGAGTTCAGTCGATTTCCTGCACTTGAAATAGTGTGGATGTGAAACCCCCCTCTCCCCGAGGTATGATGTGTTTTTCCCTAATATGCTGATATGTGTTCTCTACTATGTTACAGACTACAAAGGATGATGTGTCCTTTGGGTTTGTTGAGAAAGGGGGAGAAAATAGTGATTGTTCAAGGGGGAGACATTGTGGAGATTTGATAAATCATGAATGATATGGGGAGAAGCTGACAGGTGGAGCAGCCAGATAGGGGGAGTTGAAGCTAGTTGAACGTGCTTAGCCAGAGCTTAGCTTGAACAACATAGGAAATATGGCTAAAGAGGTGTTGAAGCTATGATCAGAAAGGGGGAGCGTATTAAATCTGACGATGCTAGAAGTGATCGATCAAAGAATAGATATCACGATAGCTGAGGATCGTGATAAAAGCATAAGAGTGGTGTTGGACAGTGGTAAGAATATTTCCAAACCAAAAATTGGTCTTCCAACAAGCCCATCAACAATTGGTATCAGTTTAGTACAAATTGGTATCAGTTTGGTGTCAACAGTGGATGTTAGAGATAAAGTGATTCATTGATGAACTTTTCATTTACTCTTGTTTCTCACACCGAGCATTGCTCATGTGGGCTTAGAGTATGTGTTGAGTAAATCCTTGATCGCTATCAGAATCGCAATGAGGCGAATGGAGGATGAAGAATCAACGACGTATATTTGTTTTGGAAGAGTTGTCAACAAACCCAAAGGGGGAGATTGTTGGGAAAAAATCCCTCAAGGTATCATTGAAGCATTTTTTAGGTGATTGTGTTTGTTGACAAAGTGGACATCTGAGTAGTGATTGTTGACAAAGAAAAACAATGACATACAAATTTGTTGACAAAGAGGATTTCATGGTGGAATGTCGAGTTCAAGAGATGAGGTCAACGATCCATGTTTGATTCAAGAACGTCGATAAAAGGAATGGATGATCTGGAGGCGGTACAAAAGAACAGATACAAGGTGGCGCCGTTTTCCAGTGTTTTCCAAATTTTAGGGCCTGAAAATCGGCAAATGAAGAAAAGTGTTTTTGGCAAAGGGACTTCCTTTCCGAGGACTTGGAGAATATGAAACTTGCGCGCCATATGTTTTTCAATATCAGAAGATCAAAATATGGCAAAGTAAGTAGGTTCGCGCAAGTTTGGGATTTGGTCGCGCGAGTGTCCAAAAGGACAGAAGACTTGCGCGCCAAAACTGGTTCGCGCAGGTGACTTGCGCACCGGCGCGCAGGACGGTCAGATTGCCTATAAATACTGGACCAACCCTCCTCATTATTTACCAGAGTTCAACTCTTTGAGAAATCAGAGCTCCCGTAGCACAGGTTTGGTGGTCGCGCAGGTGGTGTGTGTGGTCGCGCAGGTGAAGTTGCGCGCCAGTGGTTGAAGTTGTGCGCCGATGTTAGAAGTTGCGCGCCGGTTGGCAGTTGCGTGCCAATATTGGTTTGGGCGTAAAAGGAAGAGAGTCGCGCAATTTTGTAGTTGAGGAAGCTTGAGTTGCGCAAGTGTTTGAGGAGGACTTGCGCGCCCGTTGTGACTTGCGCGCCGATACTTGCGCGCCGAGATTGACTTGCGCGCCAAGTAAGGTTTTGTTCCAGCGGTGCTTCTCGGACTGAGTGGAAGCTGGTACGTTTCCTGATACCTTCGGTGCAAATAGATATTCATCTACGAGTGAAAGTTGTACTTCAACAGAGCATCTACACACAGAGGAAGATGCATTCATTCATGAAAATGAAGAGACCTACAGGTCTATAAACTGTGAGTGGATTCCTTCCAAGAGCAGTGAGCTTAGGAAGAGGAAAGAGGTGATCCTCTCCACCAGCAGTGAGCCAGAGAGAGAGAAACAGGGAGTGACCCTTGGGAAAGCAGTGAACTGACCCTAAACCTTGTATAGGTAGTGAGCCTGGGCATAGAAGTGATCTAGCCCGAACTTTGTATCCACATCTAGTGAAGAATAGTGGAATTTGGTACGACTGACAACTTGTCGGCGTATGCTCCTTGGACGTAGCCCAGTGAGGGTGAACCAAGTAAAAATCTTTGTGTCTACCTGTTTTCTTCCTGAATTGCATTCAAAGCATCATCATTAGATAATGAAGTAAAGAAGTGATCATTGTTTACACACTAGAGCAAACAAAGTGACCCTTGTAATAAAGAGGTCAAGATCCAGTGGGGTAGGAAGAACTTTGAAAAAGAATATCCATACCCTGATTCACCCCCCCCCCCTCTCAGGGTATATAGGCCCCTATTGGTTCTAACATACATGACACTAAACTGTGCAGCACCAATAGTCCTAACTACAAGACTTTAAAATGCATATATCCTTCATATGTCCTACATGACATTAAACTTTACATCGTTAATGTTGTTGCTACCTCTTGTTTCTCACACCGAGTATGACTCACGTGAGCTTAGAAAAAACTTCAACCATAACACCCTCTCTGGGCCGGTAACCATGCATAAGTCCCAACACCATTTTTTAGGTCGTTGTCCCCAAGAACAGCTTGATCACTAATTCATTCTTTAATTTAATTACGTGGACTTTGATCCTTGCCTTCTAGGCTGGGTACATAGGCAACCTCCCGAGATTCAAGCCCAAAACCAATCTCTTCACATCAGTTCACCTCCATCTCGTATGATGTTGATTTGTGAAACCGCCCCAGAATCAATATCTTTACATTGGTTCAACATTGTCCTTGCTATATGACGTTAAACTATACAGTATTTTTTTTGTCCGGTATGACAATAAACTACAACATTCTTTGATACCCTCACCTGAGAGGAAATCATTATTTACATTGGTCTCCAATCATTTTTTATTCCAAAGACTACGTGCATACATGGCAATGCCCGAACCTTTTATTTTGGGTCAAACCATCATTGCACTAAATTCCCCTTTCACCCTTCACTTGTATGAACCAAATCTGTACAGAGGGTATTTCTAGAACTACATGGGATTTAATCCCATCCTTATGGGATACGCAGGAATTTTCGAGTGTCCCTTGAATCCATCCCCAAGTCTTTGGGCCTAACCCCAAATTCCACTTTTAGTCCCTTGGCTGAAAAGTCCCCATGAAAACACACATTTTGTATTTCTTATAATGGTCCGAGCTCTATGACCCTAAACTAAGATCTCCCATACTCTAGTCCCACACGACATTAAACAGTATTTCAAGAACTACGTATGGCTTGATTCCCAACCTTATGGGATACGTAGTGAAGTCTAATATTTCAATTCAAGACCCAGCCACAACGTGATTATGGTTAGCATTAATCTATGTATCTTTACATACATTGAACAATACCCATTTTTATGTGTCATAATCCTAACGTTAAATATTTTTAGATCTTAATAACCCTTTTTCCTGACTTCTAATCACAAAATGTCCAAATTCTGAGAATTCTTTTTCCTGACCATGCAGCACGTGCCCTTAGGCGGCCTTGCATAAACAGTCTACATAACAGACCTGTCAGCCAAAAGATACTATTATTTGACTATGCATCCAATTCCCTTAGGCGGCCCTGCATAATTCAACCCCCTAATGGGTTTGTTAAATAATGGTAACTTCATTATTTGGATGAAAACCTCCTTTTGTCCATAGTTGTCTTAACGAAGATATGTAGAGATCCACAAAAATAGCCATTCTTTACATATTTGTCTCATACTCTTTTTCATGATCTGAAAATATTCAAGTCTATGGTTTATATTTTCCCTTCCCTACATTTGGTTCAGACCTTCGTAGGAGTGACATTCATCCAGTTCTTAAACAATCTTGTTTGGAAATATATTCTCCATATTCAAGTACCTCTCTCCATACAGAAAAATCTATGCTTTGGAAAATTTGAATCCTCATAAACATCCACTGGCTTTTTAGTAGTAGAAAAGTAAATTTCTGAGAGTTATTTTGCCTGACTATGTAGCACGTGCCCTTAGGCGGTCTTGCATAATTAGTCTACATAACGGACCTATCAGCCAAAAGATATTATTATTTGACTATGCAGCCAATGCCCTTAGGTATCCCTACATAATTCAACCCCCTAACGGGTTTGTTAAATAATGGTAACTTCATTCTTGGGAACTACTTCTTATAATTCCTTTTAGCACTTTTTCGTATCATTACTCAGATTGAAAATTTCTTAAGTCGTAGTTTACATGTTTTCCTTGAAACTTGAGTGTGGTAAAATGTTTTCAGAGAAGTTGTCAAGGAATTGAGTCAATTTTAACCCATTTGGTCAAAGCTATTTCGACCTTAAACATTAGCCTTTTATGTCCGAAATTCATGACTTTAATCTTCCAATAACCACAAAGACCCCTGGTTTCTCTTTTTTCCTCAGAGTCAAATCCTCTTTTCACTCCAGATCCAACTCTGAGGGAGGACTTTTGTTGACGCTCCTTTTTCGTCACAGAGTCTAAACTAAATGAAAAGGTAAATACCTCAAACAAAGAAGATTCATCCTTTGAATAAACATCAAAAAAAGCGAAAGGGATGAACATGGAGAACATTGCCCATAGGTCGCGAAAGATCCAGCATGGTTGCACAAGTATACTTGTGCGCCGCCCAAATAGTCACGCAGGTGACTTGCGCGCCCTCTTTGAAAATTGCCTACAGTCTTCTCCAGCCTATAAATACCCCCGATGGGCCCCCCATTTGAGATTATTTTTTTCTAGAATTCAGATACAGATCTCTGAATGCCCAAGTCTCTTCTTCAAGTCTTCCGAACACTTCTAAGGTAATTCTTTACCTAGAATGGAAGGTCTAAACAAGAGGAATAAAGTCTAAGTGTTAGAATTCACTAACACTTGTGCGCCTAAGTGTTTTACCCTTAAGGGAAATGGACACACTTGCGCACCTCCTTACCTATCATTGAAACTTGCGCACCACTCTTCTGGAAGTACCTCGGGATAATTCTATAGTCTTTGGTCAAGGATCGCCCAAGTATTACTTTACTGGTCAAGGATCTCCCAAGTATATATGTGTCGCACAAGTATACTTGCACGAACAAGACTTGCGCGCCCATGCTGTACTTGCGCGACCCCCCAGGACTTGCGCACCCTTCTATTTTTGGGTGCCCTTCCTGTCCATTTCACCTCTCTTATGCCATTCCACCTTTCCTACTCAAGATTCAGTCTTCAAGACACTCTTCAAAGCCATTTATGGCATGTTTTCTTCATTGAATTCCTTATCTGAAAGGAATTCCATAGAACATATCTCAAAACCTAGTGATTTACACATCTTTATGTCACTAAAGTTAGATATTTCATTCATTCAACCTCATCATTTAAGATGAGAGAACCCTATTCATGGGCCTCCTTTTCAGGAGTAAGCCATAGTCATAATTTTCCTTAACCTGGGCCTCCTTTTCAAGGGTAATCCCCAGTCCAAGTTCTCTTAATTGGGCATCCTCTTCAGGAGTAATCCCCAAGTCCCCTAATTTGGGCATCCTCCTTAGGAGTAAGCCCCAACCATAATTCCTTTGACCTAGGCTTCCTTTTCAGGAATAAACCCCAGTTTCAAATCTACAAATGTGGGCATCCTCTTTAGGAGGAAGCCCCAAATCCCTTAATTTTAAAATTCTCTTAACCTAGGCCTCCTCTTCAAGAGTAAGCCCCAGTTTTCAAATCCCATTAACCTGGGCCTCCTCCTTAGGAGTAAGCCCCAGTCTGAAATTTCTCTTAACCAGTCTTAATTTAATTTTGATTTGGACTTCCTTATTAGGAGTAAAACCCAATCATAAGTCCCCTGTTAACTTGGGAATCTTCTTTATGAGTAAGCCCCAATATTAGAGTATTCAAATTTCCATAAAGTACATATACCTTTATGGACCCTGTTCCTGGATTTCTTCCCTGAAGTAAATCTTAATCTTCATCTGTTTGGGCAATCATACATACATAATCCCCACATCATTTCTTATGATAGCATCTTTCATGGAACAATTGTCTGGTTTTTCCAATACCTCTTGTTTCTCACACTGAACATGGCTCACGTGAGCTTAGAGTGTACAAGTAATTATGACATCATTCTTTGAGCCATCAATCATAAACATAATACTCCCTTACTCGAACTACGTGGGTTCTGATTCCTTTTATAAACAAAGGATACGTAGGTAGCCCATGTGTGGGTACGATCCCAACTCTGAAATAATCCAGGTCCTTCTGAATGAAAATAAACTTCAAGTACCCCACTGAGTGGCTTTAAAACTAGTATGGTCATCATAATGACCAAGAGACTTTTATGTATTGAAGGATACCATTGACTAAGAATCTCTAAAAAATACAGATGATTCTCTATCGATGAAGAACCTCGAATACATATAAAATATTCTCTAAATTTCCTACATATCAATCATTGATTGTTAGATCTAAAGGAAATCTCATTTTATACTTGGTAATTTAATAAAGGATTCACAAACATAACTTAAATATATAAAGAGAGTCTCGGAGTAGACTATAATTCCCCTCAAAAAGGTGTGATGAGTCCGACCTCCCATCCTCTCGACCAATGAAAATTCCTAAGCCTCATCGATCCACAACTAATGAGCACCTACCTTTGTAAAGTAGGTCCAAATAGATATGGAATCATTGGATGTTTTTGGTTCTACGAACAAACCCGTTAGAAACCGATTGGAATTTTTGAACCTTAAATCAACGAGGTCAACCCCAATTTAGAGAAAACAACCATGAATCCAACATGAGTCAACACATCAAAAGGCCCCACAGACAAGGGAGAAAGATTAATCCCATTTCCAAACCTTCACTGCCCACTATGGGGAGTCACTTTCAAAAACATGTGATACCCAAAATCAAACTCTAAAGGTCATCTCCTTTGATCTGCATATGAATTCTGATGATCTTGCGCTGCCTCCATCCTCCCATGAATCATCTGAACCATATATGTTGTATTCTGAACTAGTTCTGCTTTGATAATTGCTAACTCTATGACCCTAGTCCAGCACAACAGATAAAGGAAAGTTCGGCCATACAAGGATTCAAACAGTACCATATTGATGGTGGAGTGAAAACTATTTTTGTAAGAGAAATCCACCAAGGGTAAATATGCCATCGACAAACCTCCAAAATCTTGGACACAAGAGAAAAACATTTCTTAAATAATTTGGATGGTCTGATATGTCTGGTATTCTGTTTGTGGATGAGAATAAGTGCTATGGAATAGCTGAGAACCAAAATAATGTTGGAGACCTCTAGACACCCTAGAGGTAAAATGAAGATCTCATTCAGAAATGATCATCATCGGTACTTTGTGGAGTCCCACCACCTCCTCCATATAATGCATCGACAAAACCTCTACTAAACTCATTTCCTTGATTGTTATAAAGTTGGGAGATTTCTTCAAATGATCCACTACCACCCATATAGAATCATGGACTCCCTGAGCTAGAGGTAAACTAGTAACAAAGTCCATTGAGATGTCCTCCCACTTCCACTGAGGAAAATCTAATGGCTGGAGAAAACCACCAGGGACACAGTGCTTGACCTTCACCTTCGGGAAGACCAAACATTTAGACATAAAATTTTCAACTTCACACTTTAGACCAGGACACCAAATATGACTCCTCAAGGCTTGGTACATCTTTTCCATGCCATGGTGAACTACTAAAGGCGAACTATATAACCCTTTAAGAATTATCTCACACATCGCCAAAGGAATGAATAGCCTTCCCTGATACAAAACTCAGGTTTGTTCATCCTTAGACCAACCATCAGGGGCCTCACCACAAACAACTTGGTCTCTCTAGACCTCTACCTCTAGATCCCCCAACTAAGACTCTTCCACCCGATGAAACAGAGATGACCACACCGTCATCAGAAAAAGGAAACATATGCCCCCAACTTCTCTCATATTGAGGTGTAATGCTGAATGTTTTTTCATCACTCTCCAGGAATCACAAAATTCACATACCGCGTCACTACATGACTTCCTTCTTAGCGCATTAGCTACAACATTCCCCTTTCCAGGTGTACACGATATTTCAAATTCGTATTCCTATAATAACTCCATCCCCCGACGCTGCCGCAAGTTCAAGTCACATTGGGAGAAAACATACCTCAAGCTCTTATGATTGTTGAAAACCATAAATATCTCTCCTAAGAGGTAATTTCTCCACAACATCATAGAAAAAATCACTGCCTCTAACTCAATATCATGGGTGGAATAGTTACGTTCATGGGGATGCAACTACCGAGACCCATAAGAAACAACTAATCTCTACTTCATCAAAACACAGCCTAACCCCAGATGCAAACCATCACAAAAAACATTAAAATGAACTCCCTCTACTAGCAGACAAAGAACTGTAGAACTGATCAGCTTCTCCTTCAAATACTCGAAAGTTGTCTGACAGTGATCATTCAACACAAACGCCTAATCCTTCTTATTCAATTCTATGATAGGAGTCACAACCAAAGAGAAATAGTCTATGAACCTCTGGTAGTATCCTGTGAGAACAAGGAAACTTCACACATCTGTAACTGTCTTGAGGGTTTCACAATACACAACTACTTCTATATTCAATAGATCCACAGCTACTTCCTACTGGGACACCACATGCCCCAAGAAAAAGACTTCTCGAGCCCAAAACTCAAACTTTTAAAACTTCCCAAAAATCTTCTATTGATGAATAACTCCCAAAATAGCATGCAGATTCTCTGCATGCTCCTCCTCAGATGTGGATTACACAAGGATGTCTTCAATGAAAACCACAACGAACTTATCCAGGAACTTCGGGAACACAGCGTTCATCAATACCATTAACACAGTTGGAGCATTTTTCATGTCGAATGATATTACAATGAACTCGTAATGCCCATGACGACTACAGAAAGTAGTCTTCGGGATATCCCCATCCTTCACATGCATCTGATGATATCATGATCGCAATTGAATCTTCGAGAACCAAATTGAACCCTTCCATTGATCGAATAAATAATCAATCCATTTAAGAGGATAGAGATTCTTCACTTTCACTTTGTTTAAGTGATGATAATCGATAAACAACTGCAAACTACCGTCATCCTTCTTCACGAACAAAACCAGTGCACCCCATAGTGACACACTCGGCTAAACAAAACCACACTGTAACAAACCATCAAGCTATGTACATAGCTCTCGTAACTCAGAAGGGGCCCTCCAATATGGAGACATAGAGATATGAGACACTCCTGGATATATCTCTATCCCAAACTTGATCTATTGTCGAGGTGGAAATGCTACAACATCTTCTATAAAGACATCAGTGTACTCTTCTATGACCCTGGGAAACGCCAACTGCTGAACCTCTGAAGAACTCAGCATCTGCTCAGCCATCAAGGATGATAAATATGGAACACACCTATAACCCATCTGAGGGTCTCGCTCGCCAAAAAACACCGCCAGCTCTCCATCAGCATCGAAGAACACCAAATGCCTCCTAAAGAAATCCATGATGTCCTACACCAAATAAAACCAATCCATGAAAAGGATGATATCGTATGGTTGTATCCATAAACATAGGAAATCTCCACAAGAGTAGTTCTAGCCCATCACTAGCTCACAGTATCTACATACTTCAAACAAGTCAGCTCGACCTCCAACTAGTGTAGTCAAAGTTAAGGGAACTGGAACCATCTCTACCACAAGTCCCAAAGAATGGAAAGGGGAAGGTGATATGAAGGAGTGAATCACTCCGAAATCAAACAAGGAACACAACCAAGTATAAAACAAGAAAAGGGTACCTCTAATGATGTTCATATAGCCTTGCACTCAAAACACTAAAGCATGAAGCTGACCATGACCTCTTCCACAGCCTCTCTGACCCTAATGATGACCACCACCATGGCCAAACTCTTCTCTCTAAGTACAATAAGTATCATAGGGCTGTCCTCTGCCTGCCCTATCTTCTCTATGCTGATCCAAATTTGGTGCAACCTTCTATTGATGCCTCGGCTGGAAGTGCCTCAATAGATGAACATGGAGCAGAAAACCTGGTGCACTATGACCACTCTAACAGTTCGAGCACTCTAATTGCTAATGAGCTCAAACTCCAAAAGAAAAACTATAACTTGATCCCTTGGCATAGGCTCTAGAGCCACCGCCCTCAGAGAAACAAGATGTTGTGGGATGTGACCTACCCCCGGCAAAACAGAAACTCTTCTTCCCTAAAAACCAAGAACACCAAACCACAGATCTGCTTCTTGAGGAATCCAAATGACTCCCCTACACGATGATCTAGTTATGTATAATATCATCTCGATGATCTCTGCCTTCACCAGTAGCTCAAGATATATATTCAGAAAAAATGTGGTGACCTGACACTGGATCTCTGGATGGAAAGCCTCCTCAAAATGCCTTTCCCTAGCCTCCTCATCTAGAAACAGGTCCGAAGCAAATCGTAAAATGTTCTTGAAACAGATTCCAAAATCTCACACACTAGAGATCACCTTTCGAAGGGTTAGTAGCTCCTAGTGACTAGACTCCTTCGCAGTCGAAGAAAGAAACTCGACTCTGAACTTGTCTCGAAACTCCTCCCACGTGATCACCAACTTTTCACAATACCTAAGGAATAAGAACCAGCATTTTCTCGCTTCCCCACACAACATTGTCACAACCAAATACACCAAATGATCCTTTCGATAATGGATCAAACTAAAGGACATATCAACCTATTCTAACCAGTCTTCTATGACTACATCGGAAATGGATCCCTTATACTTCGGTAGACTCTGGCACTAAAACTCTTGGAGTTTCCTCCTCCAAGTGTAGTCATCGTAAACCTCTATCCTACAAAGATCGGATGGCATAGCCTTCTAGGTATCTTCTGTGAAAACCTGATGAGGACATCAACCTGGAGCCATACATGCAAAATAAAGAATAGTTCAAGATCCAAAACCTAGAATATGGGAGGCTCGACATTAATTAATTAATTTTTTTATTTTATTCATTTTAAGTTAACCTATACTAAGGTCTACCCATTCAAACACAGGAAAAAAAAGAATGATGCATTATACTTTCCTAGGTCTCTACCCTAAAATGTGTATAACCTCGTTTAGTAGCCACTGTAAACTTAAAGGTCCATGAATCAGACCATAGGGGGCCCTAAACACCTATGTCTCAACCGGTCTCTAGTGTTTACATCACTTGATAGACTTAACTGACACCGTTTCCCTACCAACCCATGCAACCTCACCTGTACCTAACACCTAAATCCATCCTATCCCTCAACCTGACATCTGACACCACTTTTTCATGACCCCCTCCCCACAAGGTGTACCCCTCCTGGGACAGAAATGTGAAAAGGGAGATAGGGACCCCAAGTCCAGCCTCCAGTAGGCCCCGAGTTGGAGACTAGTACCGAGGGTATAGTAAACACACAAATGGGAGGCACTACCCTCTAAGAGAACACATGCAGAAGAGATAGATAAGATAGACACCAACCAACTCCAACTCAGACTGCAGTATAAAATAAAACCCAAGTACAAATTTGTAATTTCATGCAAGAACTAGTATAACTGAAAGGTAAAACTACAGGTACCAAAATAAAGTAAAAAAAGCAATGATCAGGAAGTCCGAACAGCTCCTACAACCCCAAGCTAGTAGTAACCATCCTGGTCTTCAACTTTATCTAAGTGACATGAAAAATAGTTTATATATACGTTGGGTGAGTATAAGAGTATACTCAGTAGGATCCTCCCCAGATCCTCTCATGAAAAAGTAAAGAAATCATGCTAAAGCATAGTGAAAGAAAGTGAAACTAACTTTTCATCTAAATTGGTATAATAATTTCTTAGAATCACCATGGATACTCTCACAATGTATCTCATACAATATTATATAATATAATAAAAAATATCATTGGTACCCCACTACTACTTCCCCACTGGTTTTCCGCTTTTCCACAACATCAGACATCCTAAGCATCGCTCTCTAAAAAGTCCTTCCCGTAGACACCTAGGAAAAGAACTTAAACATGCACCTCATGCAACAAAACCACTACTTCCACATAACCAAAGTAACCAAGAAGTTTTTGGGATCCACCACAGCTCGCATAACGTGTATCATACTTTGAACATTATACAAAAATCCATTATAGCCCATACTCTGAGTAAGGATCCTTAAGCCATCACAGCCTATAAACGTTACACCTATAGTATTCAATAGAAATATATATCCATAATATATGTGTGTGAATAACCACAAGCCATTACAACCCTCTACACACATATATGGGGAAATCTAACCATTGTGCCTAACAGCACAAGTAACTACCAAGAGAAAAGATTGGGGAAAAAGGGGGTAGTCATCTAACCATCCTCCCACCATAATGTTGGGAAAAATACCCCATAGGGATAAAAATACCTAGGGTGTTAGTTTCCATAACTGACGGGGTGGACTAGTGTATAGAAACACAAAAATTATAGAACATACTATAGATCACAACCACACTATGGGCATAACCTAGTCTTAGACTCAAATGTAGATAACATCTCTTGGACTCCCGACTGCCAATGATAAGACTATGTATCCTATAAGAACACAACCTTTTTAAAAGATTTGTTACATTACTTCATTCCATTTTTATCAGTTTCACTTTACATTAATTAATTCTTTAAACATTAATTAACTATTAACAATTCCACATTATATTTCATTAGCATCACACCAATGTTTCATGCCCTCTAGGCATAACCAACCCAAGTCCACAACTTCTTAGAAATATTACCTCAGCATTGCATCCTAGAAATCCCCAACCCCATAGGTTAAAATAATTTTTTCAATCATTTATTAATAGCATTATTACTTTCCCATGTTCCCGGGCATCCTAGAAAAACATTCTAAACTACTAAACACAAGGGGGATCAACTCGGGGAGTAGATGAACTACCCGTTAAGTATTTTCCACTTATAGAAGGAGCGTAGACCCATCCTCCCTAGAGAATATAAACACAGAAAGCATGTGGCATACCCCACACATCCTCACACCTTTTTAAAGGAGGGAAAGCAAGACCATATGCCTCGGGTAGTGGGGAAAGTAAAGAATATAAACAACCAATTAGATTTAGAAAACATCAAATCATTCACATCCAACTAGTTTCATCATCTTTAGTGTCCTCACCGACACCCTCATGCATAAAACGATGCATCTCGCCACTCTAGGTGTCAACTGCTGCCACAACCAATGGGCCTTCTTTCCCCCACATGTCACAACAGCCATCTAGGATCACATGACAACAAAAGAAGTAGGAAATAAACATAATATCAACTAGGCTCTTGGCCCCTAAATAAAGAATCTAACCTTCATAAATAATGAGAACTCATGGATCTATAACACAAGGCAATCGGCCTTACAAGCTAGAGGGTAACTCATAACCCTACCAAACATTATCTTTTATCAAACAACTGATTCATTAATCTATCTTGAATTAATAGATTAAAGATTAGTAGGTTATAAATTTGGTAATCCTAAACATCAAGCTATATTAGCTAGAAAAAATTAATTAAACTATTATTTTGACATGCCATTAAACAATAGGCACCAACATGCCTCGGTTTTAACAACCAACTGAATTAAACATGCACATCATAATCAATTTTATTAACATAAAACTACAACAACAACTGAATTAATTTACATGTATATTTATATTTATCCAATTAATTATAAATTAATTATTACCATACATTCTTTACTAATTTCATCAAGAACAAAATTCTAACAAGAAAAGCAGAGATATCACACTATCTAAAAAATAGAGAGGCAAACTGTTATCATGGTGAAAAGAACAAACATGCGAGAAAACTAATTCTTTTAATCTGGTTCAAATATTTAATTAGGTCAATTCCATTCTGATCCAAAGGGATAAATCATGTTAAGTATACTATTTCATGTAAATAATTAGAGAAGCAATGAATATCCTACCTCAAAATGTTTCTGACATTCTTCACTTGGGAACAGATCAAATAAATGGAACACGATCGTCTTCCCTGAAATAACTGCATCCACTCGAGGATGTCGTGGCACAACTACATCAAAAAAAACCAAAAGAAACTCCCTTATAACCATAGAGATAAAACTCCATATCATGTAAAGGAAAAATGGGAGAAGAAGGATATAATAAAACCAAATAACGGTGGTATATCTTAACTCTGATTGAAGATAGATCGAAGAAAGGTAGCGGCGAACCGATCCAAGACGAAGGAATCCCCGAACATTAAAGAGGGTGGCATTCGAGTTGATTGGAGTAAAGAGAGGGTTCTCTCAAGAAATAGGTTTTGAAAACCCCGAGTGTCTAGGTGTCTTTAAAATACCCAGGGGGAGTACACGATGTGTACCTCTCCGTCACGTCGTGTACTGCCTCGAGGCCGACTTACACAGAAAAACATGTTGCCTTGGTGCTCTATTTTATTTTTCTAAATCCCGAATGGTAAGCATCATTTCCCCCTTAATAAAATCATGTATCTCCCCTATTCCAAGATTTTCGTGACCGAACTTCTCTAGACTAACTCTGAGTCTTCTCCGAGCACATTGGTCTTCGAAAACATGCAAAGGATTGATCCACGTAGATCTGGGCCCTTACAAAGGTTAACTCAAATTCATTCGTACTTCTAGAAGATTTATTCTCCCATATCAACTACATTAGATATATGATATCATACTCATAAATAAAGGGGAAAAATGAATATTTATAATCTCATGGAGGACCTTTCACACTATGAATATATTTCATGAATATCCATCAATTTGATCAAATCTCTTATATACATTTGGAAGGGGATCCCACCTTCGGTAAAAATATTCATTTTGATGGATTGTTGTATTAAAGGGTTTATTCTCATTTCCTACCTTGGTGTTCTAGTTTTTTTAGGATCCATGAAGGGATTTATTTCTATGTAATTGCTAATAAAATTAAGAACCAACTCTCATCATGGAATGGGATTTCCCTCTCGATGGATGCTAGTACATGCCTTGTAAAATATATCATCATCTCAAAACTAATCTAATACATTATGATTTATAAACACATTATTTATATTCTATATACCCTTATTGTTTTCAATAATAATATTTTTAGTGGAAGAATTCTGGAAAGGAAACTGGTCACTATTCCTTGGACGAACTGTTGTAAACCCCATGTTAAAAGTGGATTGAGAGTCAATAAAATCAATATTTTTAATGATGATCTCTAGGACCACATCACATGGAACCTCAAAGAAATTTAATTGGTGTCCCTTATATTTTATAGGTCTATATTCCTTGGTAAATTGAGAAGGGGAAGCATGAAGTACCCAGATTCTACTATATAGTCAAACATCATTTTGTCTTTTCTCTAGAATCATGTCACATTATGGATGTATTTTAAGAAGGGAATCCTATATCGATTTTTTTCTAGAGAAATGTAAAGTTAAACCTATCATTTATCTCTTTTATATTCATTAAAATATGTGTAATCTTCAATTATCCATCAATTAGTTTATAAACAAACCCAATTCGACCCTATCATGGGATGTCGCTATCCTACTCAAGATATATTTTTTCACTCCTGATGCTGACATGGTGGTATAGGAACCTACTCAGAAATCCATATTAGAATCCAAAATATATTATCATTTAATTTTTACTAATTAAAACCAAGACTATTACTATATTAATAAAATTTAAAAGACTTAGATCTAACCATCTCATCTGACCCTCATCTATTGTCTTAGACAAAACACATTTCCCACTATATTTTTTTTACAAAAATTTAGTGTTTATAGTTATTATAAGATAGTACCTGGTAATAAAAATAAGAAATATGTGAAAAATGGTTTTCATTATTATTCTACAACTACTGATTTTTGGAAATAAGTTTCTGATCTATTTGAAGTTCAATTTCTAACTGTTTCAACTCTTTCCTCCTAGTTTCAGCCTGAATGGCCCGAAGGCCTTCATTTATATTGATTTTTTGATAACCCCACTTTCAAGGGATGAGGGGGAACCCTTAAAAGGCCCGCAGACTCAGAGATTACATGGCCCGAAGGCTTAGGAGATTACATGACCCGAAGGTCTTAAGGGATTCAACTAGACTATCTACAAGGAACTGCCCCTCCCCAGCATCTGCATCCTGATAGTAGCTCTTCACATTTGCATGACCATCTGGCTAGGCTTCCTGTGCAAGAAAAGGCTGGTACCAATGAAATAACCATACCCTCTCATTCTGACAATCCATTTGGCTCTGCTTTGGTGACTACACCTACTCTAAATCCTCTTCTGGGGCTGCTCCTTTTTTGTAGTGTGTCTGGGGCCTGCATTCATGTGTCCTGAAGGCCTTGGGGTGGCCCTAAGAACTTAAGGTGGCCTGAAGGCCTTGAGAATCAACTGGCTCGAAGGCCTTGGGTGGCCCGAAAGCCTTGCAGGACCTGAGGACCAAACTAGTGGCCCGAAGGCCCAGATGGATGAATAGTTCCGGCTGCTACAATACCGAACAGAACCTGTTACAGTGTCGAATAGTGCCTGCTATAGTGTCTACTACAGTATTTCTATATTTTTTGCTACAATACTACTACAGTACCCCAGAAATATGGATTGAAAATATTTATAGAGCCTAAAGAGGTAATACGGGGCCTTCAGTCTATGGTACCATTTTTCATGACCATAATAGATGGGAACTTGGCTGCTTCTATCACATATATGGAATGTCATCCTACCTAGATGATGAAATTTTTATAATCATAAAAGTGGTGTCTTTTGTGATGAATAAATTCTATAATAATATCTGTATTGAAAGTGACTCCACCCCCATTTTTCAAGCTATTCAAAATGGTTCAATCCACCTTTCCTAATAACTCAAGGCTCGATGATTGGACTATTTCATTTTCTATTCCTAATAAATATATATTATCATGAATTTTTAATAGGAAGAAAATTATAAGGTGAATGTAATTTCTCATAATTTATTCAAAAACGGTATTACATGGATGGATGATATTTATTCTACACTTATTATTATTTTCGAGAAATATTGTAATATTATTCTCTCTTTCAGACTCATGTAAAAATATTTTTTTTATCAATAATGCATCAATGGTCATAATGGATAATGAATCACCATATTTTAAAAAATAAATTTCATATTTATTCATTAAATGTATACATATTTAAATCCATATATAGATAAAATGAAAAAATCAATCACATCGCTTCATTGAGGTGGTAGTACACAAGCTCACACAAGTGATTTTTTCATTTTCCAACGGAAGAGAAGATAAGAAGGTATATAAGATCATATAAATAAAGAATACTAATTATAACCTAAATATATATATAAATTCAACTTCATAATAATAACCCCCATGAATTATGGTGATGTTAAATGAATCATATCTCTATATCGAGGTGGTATCCCACACATATGCACGAACGACGCCTCCATTAACCATTTGATGGAAAATGAAGTAGATAAATTTTATTACATTAATATTATAAAATATTATTATATTTCATATAATTATGTGGTTATATTTCAATGGTTAGGCAATAATTTGATGTTGTAAAAGAAGATGTAAAATGAAAGAGATTTGTTTAAAAGATTATAACATCTTTGAAATATTTTATTTGAATATATTCAATGATATCCCAGGGATGGTCTTTTATAAATATGATAATCTCTAGAATATAGATAATGATGTTAATAAGATGTATTTTTCATGTTTTTTCTGATCTAAGTTTCTCATGATGTGTTAGGAAGAGAGCATATGTTGTGTCTTTACAAAACAGATGAGAGGGGGACACTTATAATTTCTTAAAACATTAAATTAATATAAATTATTTTTAGTATTGAAGTTAAACAAAAAAATTATATTTATAATATATGATGTATTATAGGTTAATATTATTATAAAATAATATTAAGATAATTTTATGTGATGTTTTAACCCTTATCTCACATTTTTAAACCACGTTAGCACTGTTTATGATTACCAAGACATTAATGTCTTTTACTATTTAAGGGTAATGAGAATTACTATGAAATTAAAATTGTTCCATAAGTGGAACATGGTTGATTTTCTCTACCATATCTCAATAAATTATCCTAAGATAAACTTTTTATGATTTTTAAATCATTTATAATAATATAAATATAAATAAAATATCACTAATGTCAATTATTGGGACATTCATATAATTGAAGTTAAAAAATTTCTAGACTATAACTCATTTAAAATATAAAAATTTAACACATCACTAGTATATTATATTTATCCAAAAAAAATTATGAAACTCCATAAATCACCAAAAACAGTTTTTCATTTTATATTTTTATAATCATGTACTTGATATTTATAATCCTAAGAAAAGCATTGTATCTTAATTTCATAACCATTTAAGTTAATTATTTCATCCATAAAAATATAAAATAAATTACCATGAAAAAATAATATTCAATATGATTTAAATTAATCTTTTATAACTTAATTAAGCATAAATTATCCACATCCTAAAATAGAATATCTTTTAAAGTAAAGGGAGTGGCATTTTAGAGCTAATCTTTACCAAAAATAATATTAAGGTCATTATAATAGAAAAATTGCACCAAATTTACATATCATAAAATATTTAATGATGATAAATGATATAAACTCATAAAATAGAAGTATGTAAGGTTTTATATCAATGATTAAAGCCTTATCTCATTAATTTTAACCATAATAACATGATTTACTCATACCAGGAGGATAAATATTTACAATGGATACTATTCATAATGGCTAAAAATAAATTTGATCTATTTATGAAATTTCAGACATGATAATTCCAAATATGGAATCAATTTTATGAAATGAATTACCTATATGTGGTTGTAATAACCATTAAATTAATCCCTCAAAATGTATCTAGAAATATTTTTCCTGAAAAAGGCATTTTTAAGTATAAAAATGTTTTTATTTGAAGATTATTCATAATGTAGATTAAAATTCTATTAATTGATTATGTTAAATCAAAATAGAATTATGAAATTTTAAAATCAATTCATAAAAAATTTTAACTTCGTAAATACTTGAATAGAGAAGATATATTTCTATAAAATTGATATATTTTTCATATTCTATGAAAAATTAATAATTTTAAAAGGTTTCAGAATTCCATTATAATAAAATTTTGGTTTGATGATTTGGAAAATTATATCCTATATTTAAAATAAAATTTATTATTTTGTTAGAAATTTATTTTAAGATTCACCCACAAAAAATAAATAAAACCATATTTATGACCAAAATTTATTTTTTAAATATAAAATTAATTCACTAAAAATTCAGTTATTATTTTATAACCATTAATAATAATTGTTTTTATTGATTATGACAATTTTAAATTTATTTCATAATTTTCCCACTCATATTCAGGTCTTCTAATTCAACTAAAAGTTTATAATAGTAATATTTAGATAATATTATTTCTATAGTATTAATCATTTCTATTAATGTTTAACCCCAATATATTAGGGTATTTTAAATAAATTATTAAAGTTAAAAAGATCAATATTAATTATATTCCTATTATAAGGGAAAATACTAGTTCACTAGTTATACCCGTGATAGTGAGAATGAAAGCTCGTATTAAATTAAATATAGATACATATATTTCTTATGGACACCCTAAAATATATATTTCTAGAATAATTAAAATTGTGATGAAAAAAATTCTAAGAAAAATTTAAAAAAATCACTATGCATTTTTCTTACCCAAATATTATATTAATAAATTATTCAACATGAAACATAGAACTAAATTGAAATATGATATATTTAATTTATTTTAAAATATTACAGTTAAAATCAAGATAATGAATTATGAAATTAAAATATGAATAACTGTGTTCCGAAATGGAAACACATACAAATATATATATATATATAATGGTAATTTTATACTTATTTATATATTTCATTTTTTCTTGAAAATATATTTTACTAAATGTTTCCTTATTATAGTCTATGCATTTTATTAATATAGAATGTATATTATGGTTAAATTTTCATGTTAATAAAATATAATATTTATTGATTAATTCTAGTTTTATCAATGTTTTATAGAAAATACGAATAATAATAGCAAGTATTTAAAAAGTTATCTTCTTGTAAATACTATTTTTCATTATATTTAATCATTATATTTAGCACTTAATGTCCTAAATTTTTTATTGTGAATTCAATGATATGGAAATAATATATGGATTCATCATGAAAATATTACCTTTGATGATTTTTAGTTGTATTTTCCAAAATATTTGTTTTTTGGTTAATAGTAAAATATAATGTTATTACAAAAACAATTAATTTTAAGAAATTATAATTATATAAGATTGGAATTGAAATTTTGAGAATCCCTTTTATATAATTTTTTATATGATACAATATAATTTAATAATATAGAGTTTATTTTAAAAACATATTTTTTTAAATTTAGAACATAAGTTACATCGTTCATTAGTTTTTTAAATATATTATAGATTCATTATTTTAAAATTAATATTAATAACTAATATATTGAAACTATAATAAAATGGATATTAAATTGGTAATGATATTTTTTATATTATATAACATGTACCATTTTATCTTTTTGGGTAAAATTAATTTACAATTGTAAAAAATAGTTTCCACGTGTAAAGAGAAAAAGGGTATAAATGGTTAATAAAAATGGAAAAATTCTTAACATGTTAGAAAAATTATTCTAATTACATTTTTTTGGTTTATATATCTACCAAATAATACCTTCAGTACATTATTTTACACTTTATAATCATATTGACATGTGAAACATTTGCACTATACATATTAAGATGAAATATTTACAAGTATCTCAATTTCACTACTTATAAAAGGGGCCTCTCACCAAACTTTCAAGATGACTATTTTTGGATTAATTTTAAATTTATAACCACATTCCTCCCCCTATATTCCTATATTACTTGCTTATGTTTCTAAGTACAATATTTTATCTTATGTCCTCTATTTCTAAAGATCTATCTTAGGATTGATCAAATTTATTAACGTAAATACTAAATTTTATAAAATTATTTATTTTATATAGTTGCCTTTAAAATATATATTTTTAATAATAATATAGGATGAAATAAGTATTTATATTATACTATTTTTATATATTTTTAAGTAACCATTAACCACCTCTCTTGTTTTTTATAAATAAAGACAAAATTTTCATTTGTGTGTTGTGCGGACTACCACCTCCAAGAACTAATGTGTCTAATTAGTCATCTATTTCCACTCTAATTTATTATAATATATTAAAATATAATTAAAAACCATTAAAATAACTAAATTCAATCATTATTATTTTGGGGCAATGATATTGTACAATAATTAATCACTTTCATAATAATAATCATCCTTATTTGTTGTATGTTCATGATTGGGGATGTCTAACCACCCACTTGAATGATAATAAAGAATAATATCATGTATTACTCTAAGAACATAAGTATTGATAATATTTTATATAAATATGTAATATATTATTTTATATTGGTTTAGTAATGGTAACATTAATATTAACCTCATTCATTAAAATACCAATTGTCATTCATTAAAAACCAACAAAACATTCATTTCATCAATTTCATATTTAAAGTCCATAACAAAAAATTAAATTGAAATACAATATAACATTATATATAATTATAAATCATCAGTTATTATTCCATTTATTTTTTTGGTAATGATGAAATTTGGGAGATAAATGGAGAACAACTCCAATATTAAGAAACTACTTAAAAACAATCAAGATTACTCAAAACCAATATTGAAAATATGGGATAAATATTAAGTAGTAATAATTATAAATAATTATTAAAAAAAATTAAAATATGAATAATGTTATGAAATATGTAATTATGATATTTATTTTTGTTATACAATAGATTAATGTTCTTTTATATAAGTTAGAAATTGAAATATGGGGTTCGTTGACACAAATTTAAATTAATTGTCCCTATTTCATATTGTTCATGAGTATATCATTATATATTATAATTATAACCTTGTGAATTTATTTCTACCATAATTTTGTAATTCATTGTGTTTTACTTTTCCCCTAAAAATTTCATTTCTATTTGACTCAAATATTACCTGAGGTATTCCTCGCAAGTAAAACAAACCCCATATCTTCTATTCAGTTTGGAACATGTCTTTTCATTTTCTATTTTCATTGCATCATTTTGTACATTTTTTAACATATAAATTAATAAATAATTATTTTTTTCTATATATTTCAATAAAAAAAATTAAAAATGTATTTACATTTTTGGTGTTGGCTGTTATCAGAAAATTGTAAAAAAAAATATCTTCGATTAATTTTTTTGTATGAGCACATATTTCTACTATATTTTCTTTATATATATAAAATACCCTCAAATAATTATTTATTAATTCAAGAAATTAAAATACTCTATATTTTATGAAATATTTATTTTTTAAAAGTATATTTTTTTAAAGGTCGATGATATTATTTATTTCTAATGTTAGTTACCAAATTATCATAAAAATTGTTTTCCATATACTTTGATATAATTTTCAATATTTTATGCATGATTGAGGATATTAAAAATTGATTCCATCCACCAGATTTCCACCACACATATTATGAAATGTTCCATTCTATTTGAATATTGTTTCATCATTACTTCTCTATTATCTAACAATCCACTACGAATGGGTATAAAATTTCATCACATAATTTTACATTGTTAATAACATGTTTTTAATTTCATTAATTTCATGATTTTTACCAATCTTCACATATCGATTAATTGGAGAAATTATTTACTAAGATACTTACCCATTATCAATATGGGAAAAAACATTTACTTTATTGAATGTTATTTACCTTGAATGTTATTTTGTATCATTTGATACCCATTTCAATACCACTATTTTATCATATTTATTAATGGAAATTTGAATGTGTTTTTTAATATGATTCCTTTTGAAATGGATATAAAATGCATTATTTTATATGGGTTCCAAATGATATTAATATTATTTATTTAATATGACACACATATATAATGTATATGAAAATTATTTAAGGGAATTACAAGATATTTCTACAATGTATTGGGTAAATAATTAACCTATATATGTGAAATTATTATTCTTCCATGGAAAAATTCCTAGTTAATATTTTATGATTACTCCAAAATATACTTTTTTAACACTATAGTGAATAATTTTTTTGATATATTTATGAGGTCATGTATTATGTTTTAATCACAATATTTTGATGCCATGATCCTAGGATATCTATTTTTTATGATTAATGATTAAATTTAGGATTATTAGATTATAGTATTTGTTTTATTGGGTATTATTTCTCTATTATGTGTTCGTGTTTCATTATTATTCTGTCATATCCATATATTCATCTTATCCTCACTTATAACCTTTGATTGTTTTTTCTTATGCATACCTATATTGAGTGTTTGACCTCACCACTTTATTATGTTAAAATTTCCCCAGTTTATGAAGAAATGTCAAAATATGATATTTTTATATGAGTATCTTATGTGGTGAATTACTTGGAGATGTTTTATAATATTTTTAGATTAATATATTATATATATTTTTTGAGAAGAAGGTCCATTAGTTGAAAAATAAATTGTGTTTTTGGTTTATTGTTCGCTATTCACTAAAAATATAAACCTAAAAGACTGTTGGTATATTTTTTAATAAAATAATTTCATTTAGTCCCGAATTTATGAGAAATCATATTAGGGGAATCTCAAGGATAAAAATGATTTTTAATATATATTTAGTTAATATTAACTTGTTTATAGTAAAAAACTAATAGGAATATATCCCTACAAAAATGACTTGAATTCTAAATAAAATAATTAAATGATTTAAAGAACTCATCAAACTAAATTTTCCCAAGTTGATAATATATATAAGAAATTTCACCATTTTAATTATTAAATTGATATTCCATTATATATATAATCCCTCTAGATTTTTTTTTCAAAAAAAATAACTAATATTAATTTAAGGAATTAGTCTCAACAAATATATACATTGAGTCATTTATTTTTAAATTTATAAAGAGGTTTATTTATCAGGTTTTTCCTTGGAAAACACTAAAATAACTAAGAGCATAATATCCTAGGTATTCAAATCCATTTCAACATTGGGGATATATTTATTGGTATATCTAATATTATATTACTTTACTTGAAGTGGGAGATTGTGATAAGTCTTCCAATGAGATATATGTCTTAACCATGCATTAGAGAAGAATATGAAATTAAAGCATCACTATACCTTAGTGGAGTCCATTTTGAATATGTTGTAATTTCCCATAGTTGTATTGATTATATGGGTAAAGGAAATTCATATTTAATCTCTCTTTTACTATACATAAGGGTAGCATAGTGGTCATGTCATAAGGTTTTTTTCTATCTATATGTTTTCCCCAAATGGGTATTAGTGAACCATATAATCCTTTTCCTCTTACAATGATGATATGATTAGATTTTAATTATATATAGTTTTCTCTGAGTTTTTTTACCTTATATGTGTATTGTATAGACTTTTTGGATTATGTAATCACTATAAAAAGTAGTATCCTATTCAGTTTGGTGAATGGATGTTTTTATAACTGAAGAATTTGATGGTATTAAATAAGTATTGGGAAAAAATAAATTCTCATGAATGGTTTGGGGACCTTAAGATTTAATCTAACATTAATTTTCCACACAATGTGAAGTAATCAATGGGATAAAAAATAAATACTAATGAATTTAAAGAGATAATCTAAGTTTAAGCGCTTAAATTCCATACAATAGTAGAGAACTATGACTCTGTTTATTCTTTTCTTCAAAGGGAGGAACATACGGTAAGAAAAATTAAACCTATCATAACAATTTTAAAATATAATATATTATAATTACATATTTATACTCTTTCAAATGAAATTATAAATTTTTTCTCAAACATTTTCATTATCTAATAGGTATAGTGAGCATACTTCAGATTTGGGTAAGGTGAAATATCAATGCTCGATTTCCTTATATCCATCTCTATTTATGTAATAAATTTTATCCAATCCACAAAAATGTATAATATTCACATTTTGAAACCTAAACATTGATCAAAACACCCCTATAATTTTTTCTACATGCCATATTTTTTTCTCTCTCATACGGTTTTTGTTTTCAATAAGCTTGGACTAGGTTGATATTTTTAGTAGAAGACCATAAATATAAAACCAAAAGGGTTCTTCATAGATTAATGCCTTAGATGATTGATAATTATTTTTTCATATATTATATGTTAATAGATATAAGAAAAATGGAACACTATAATTTATGATATAAATAATTATACAAAATATGTTCTTGTGGTTTATGCTTGTAAAAAATGAAACCAAGTCTTGGAAATCATTTATGGACTTTGATCTTTCACAAAAGTGGAACATGAAGTTTATGTTTATAAAGTATTTCTCAAGGTATCTTATAATTATTTTTATTAATACATGAAAAAAATTATAGATGGGATGGTCATTAAACTATCAAGTGATAAATCTTACATGATTTTATTGAGTATAAAATCAATGATAATGTCAAATATTGAAGGGTGAAGTGGGTGAAATGAACCCTAGAATTAATAGAATCCAAATTTTATTACATTTATAGACTACTAAAATGGTTCTTGAATATTTAATGGTTTAAAAATACATTATATAAATTTCATACCTCATTTTATTCTTATAACTTATGTTATTCATATGTTACTAATGGTGGGATTAGTATCCAATTCCTCAACTAATTTTAAAACTACAAGTTTGAATTTTCTTGGTTTTTAGTCTTGGATAATTTTCACAATTTTCATTATCATTGAATTTGTTTTCATGAAAAATATAGAATTTTAGTTTAAAGTCTTATATCTCAAAAATAATATTTTCACATCTAATGAACATAGAACATAGATCAACATTGTGGTTATTAGTTTAATTTTTAGATCATGAAGAGAAAATATGATTTAAACTTCACGGTCATATATGTTGGATATACATGATTCTTCAGAATTTATAGTCATGGAGAGTTTAATATTAATGAAATTATAGTGATAATTACTATTTTTACTAGATGATATTGATAAATTGATCCAAAAAACTATGTTATAGAATTATTATAGATTCTTGATGTGAACTAAATTTCAAAATTATTTTATAATAAACTTAAGGTAAAAGGGTGTTAAATATGATGGAAATTAATGTTCATATTTAATGAATATCATGGATTAGCTAAGTCTGGAATTGAGACTTCTTAATATTTTATTATCAAATTTTAATTGATATACAAGAAAAATTGATAACGGAGGTCAAATGACGGGCATGCCATTATACCAATAAACACATATAATATGAATAATCATTTACCATGTTCATAACATAAGTTATATTTTAATTTTATAAAGGAAATATATAATTATAGAATCATTTCATCAAGATGATTATATAATATTAGATGAGGATTGGGTGATCATATAAACTTACACCATTACATTATTAAAGGGGGCATTATAAAAATATGAATTTATTTTTATTATGAATGAATTATTTATACTAATTAAAATATCAAAAACATGGTAGAGGATTTATTTAATTAGAAACATCTAAGAATGTTTATGGAGTATTATATATCTATAAACTATTGAATTTGGTAGGTTATTTTATAAATAACAGCATGGTACACATATACATATTTAAGGAAAACTAATGTTAGGAGGGTAACATAAACATGACATGAGATGAAGTATAGTTGAAGAATATATATTATATCTTTTCAAACAATTAAATATTTTAGAGTCACTTTTTATATTATGAAGGTATAAATAAGGTTATAAATTTTTCTATGAACACATATAAATAAGAAACATGATAAAAACCAAATTCTTTGTCATATAATATTACATGTAAAAGAAGAATGGAAATATCCAATAAGGTTTAAAGGATAATATTATATCATATGTGAATGGTAATTTAATTTGAGAGTAATATTAGCACCCATTATTATTATTGTATGAAACCCCCAAATTTAATGTTGTTGGATAATTTGGTGTAAGATTTTTTAGACCTGATGTGAATTTATGAAAAGTAAAACATTTTATTATCAGAAATAAATGGTTTGGAGAGGTGAATTATAATTTTAAATAATAAAATTGATATGCATATCTTTATATATAATGTTGAAACTGGGATAAATAGACATAAAATTCTATAGAGGTTATTTCACTAGGAAAAATTATAACAGCTAGACGCTATGGATAGAATGGTATAAACCCAACTAGAATTAGAGAGAGTGCAATTCCTAGATGAAATATGGGATGAAATATTGAAGGGTTAATCTTTAGAAAATGTGAATCATGAGACGCAACATGAATCTAAGAATAAAAAAATACCATGGTGGAATGAGGAGGATGTAAAAAAGAGAATTATAGTTGGGTCAAATCTAATAGCTTTTAGTGTTTTTATGTAATATGTTGAAATATTAATCAAGCTATACATAGTTCTATAAAATGTTGACTCACAACAGTGTAAGATGATTAAAACCATTTTTTTGAATAAACCAAGGTCATATTTTCATAGGAAATCTGGAATGAATGTTCTAGGGATTTCATATCAAATCATCATATAACGATACACTTCCATGTGTTTGGTGAAACAAAAAAATGAATGAGATAAACATGCGTGTCTATATAACAAGACTCATGTGGTTGCATATTTTCAAAAAATAAATCAAAATTATAAATTGGTGAATGAATTTCCAATATGAGTAACTATATTATGAAAATGATGAAGGATAAATTTAATAAACCATAGATGATGGAGTACTAATGAAAATTCCAGTAATCTAGAATCATATTATAGATTAGGCTTATGTTTGAGATAGTCATACTTTAATTAGTTATAGTCACTTTAAAATTCATCATGAACATATTCAAAAATAGAGGATGATAAATCCAAATAAATTTTATGAATATTCAAAGGATCAAATACAAATCAATCTCACACATAAGAATAGAAGGTTCATGGACTTTATAGTCATTTAAATTTTTATGAAAATAAAATTTTATCATAAAATTAAAGGTTATATGAAAAGGACATTGTGTCATGTAGTTTAAGGAAAGGTGATAACAACCATGTTTCATGCAGTTTAATTCCATTAGATATGAACCATAAAATATTATGTAAATTAATGTGATATTTATTTCCTAACAAACCACATATTTCTAGAAGGATTAATGTTCTCTACATCTATGGAGTTTTGAAAAAAATCTCTATTAGAGTATGGATTCTATAAAATCTATTGATCTAATATTTTGGGGAACAATTTTAAAGGTCTCTTCCCTAGTATCATGTATTTTATTATGTATAACATTATGTATCCTTACAAAAATGAGAAAAGGAATATATTACTATTAAACTCTTGAGTCTCTAAATGTTGATGTAACTCTATGTTATGGAATTCCTAAAGATTCCTCTCATCAATAATTTCAGATTATTCTAACTAGAAATGTGATTGATCATTTTTTTCTAAGTACCGATAATAAGGCATCCAAATTCTTGGATATTGAATATTTATAGGTAAAACTTCTTCAAACTCATAAAAAAATATGGTTTTTACTAGGTGGGGTATATATAGTATAGTTTTAGACCCATAGAACATTTAGGATACATTTTTGACGCATATTATTATCATTATCTATAATATTATATATGATATTTGAAATGGCCGTGTTGAATGAATATATCGATCAATTTGTAGCTATATTATTGTAATAAAAACTCTTGTACTTGATGTCATGACACACTACAACCATGACTTCATCAGAGTAGGTAAGAGTTAGATTTTTACACTTGAACCCCCTAATCAATAGGCCATAGATTAGACAAAAGAACCATTATTATAATATATATCCTTTATAGAAGAAATTATCCTTCTAAAATGAAAACATCACAACACTATGAATAATATAATTAATTTTGAAATCCTAAAACCTGAATAATTTAAATCATTGATTGTAATAGAATACACCTAAAATCCAAAAGGTTAATAACTCGACAATTATCATCCCCCTGCTACCTTGATAAAGTTATATATAACCAACTATGTTAAAAATCTTGAATTCCTAGAGATAGGCTCACCCAACACCACCACAAAATCCATCCATGTGAATAAAAAATACAATATATAAATCATGGGTAATCATATTAACATACTTAGAATCTTAGTCCATTGAAATCCCTTGTGTCTACATGAATTATGATTATTAATGTTTTTTTATTGAATGGATAACAAAAAAATCACAACCAAGAATCCCCCAAACATGAAACATACTAAAAAAACATTATATAATATATTATCATACATTATGAATCATTTCACATCCACATTATATTCCATCATAAAACCACTAATATAAAAACCACTATTACAAACTAAATCCAATAAGATTTACACTAACAAGGAACTCGTAATAATGTATCCTCACCATGTAGTTGTCTTCAAAAATGTAACTCTCTATGATATCATCATTCATTGGATAGTTCATTTTCATTATATTGGTATTTTCAAAAGTTTTCATAGTGTACACCCTCAAAAACATTCTTATGTAATAACCTGTATTTGTTAGCCAACTTTCTCCCCTCAAGGACTCTCTCTATATTACTTGGTTTCTTTTCTCAAGTTCCCTCCTCTTACAAAAATTAAATCTTACCACATAACCTCGCCTATAAATAATTGGTTTCGATATCATCCACACTAATAGTACACCATCCTCATCATTGTTTTCGTATACCACAAACCATAACTAAATTAATAGTCATGACTATTATAGTTAAGAATTAGATTTCAACCCCCTCCATCCATTTTTTCAACCTCATTATAAAAAAACATACAAAGGATATTTAATAATTTAATCATACCTCAATAATATAATTCCTCGTATAAATATAAAAATATAAACCAAAACTTCTTTACGTAGTCAAAAAATAAAAAATGACCTCGTCTAACCAATCAAAAACATATACATTGCCACTACCCATTAACACTCCATTTAGTTACACTATAGAATCCTAATTTAGGTTCAAAAAATATTCAAGTTACATTATAATAATCACAAGTTCCCATATTGTTCATATCAAAAAATAAATTGGTTACAAAACACCAACTAGATATAGAACATCCCCTGCCAAATGTGGCACAACCACTTCAAAATAAAACCACCATTTTCGACTACTACAAGTAATTCCCTCCAACCCCATAATGTTTCATAACCCCATCCATGTATAGAAAATTCAAATAAATATTTCTTCCATTTTCCTCACATACCTTAGAAAAATTTAGACACAATATTTTAAAGTCTAGGATGATCCCAGTGGAAAATTATGTATGTTTTACCCTCTCTCCATATATTTATTTCTAAAGAAAATAAATTATTATATGCACGGTTTTCATCATGATAAAATAAAATACATTCTTTATATACCATTAAAACCATATTGATATCTATTTTGTATAGAAATGAAATTCCATATTTCATATGCATACTTGTGAATTTTCGACAAAAAATTCATCAATCAATAATTATATACCCCATTAATTATTATCAGTATCTATCCATTCATTTTATAACCATAAAATTATTTTCCAAAAAATATTTACATCTCATTTACATTATTTACTAATTATAATAATAATCTATCAATTTCAAAATCAATCTAAATTCAATTATTCTACAAGAATAATTATTCCAACTATAATAATTATATATAATGACATCAATTTAATTTTGATATATATTTATTCATTTTTTAAATAATGATTCATTTAACCAACAAATAAAATAATTATAATTATAAAAACATAATGAATATTGGATATATTATAATTTGATTCTCTTAAATTGATTCCATGATAAAGAAAACCAATTTATGCATGAATATTTCCACCAATCATCATTCAAAAAATAACATTATTTAAAAACCACACACCCATTAACTGTTAATTATTTTTACTTTATAGTGGGGATAATAAATATATTTTATATTAACATTTTCTTATATAATTAATGAATTATACCTTTAATTCCCTTTAATTCCCATTAATAATTCCTTACATTTCACCATATTTAACATTTAGATTCAACCAATTTAATTTATCTAACAAATCCACCTCTTCAAATCCTTAGCTCAAATTCCATTAAATTATTTTTCTCCTCTAAAATTTCCATATAATCATAAAAAATATCATGAATGAAATAATTTTTATTTTTTAATCCCATTTTCTTTATTTATATTTTATTTTTAATCAGATAAAATGTTGTTTGGTGGTGAAGGTTGGTCTTTGTAGAAGTAAATAAAATGTATTAATCGATATATATATTCTATCTACATCATTTATATGTTTTTAATGAATGATTCAAGAGGTGGTGTCAATATTTGAGTTAAATATTTTAATTTCCAACTTAGGGATGATAATGGATTTTTCCTTGGTTCTACATAATAATAATCTTTGTTGTTGATAACTATCATCCATTATAAAAATTTCAATTCATTTTTCTAAAGAATAATTATAAATTATTACATAAAAATTGATTTATATCTATCAAAACATCATATATGATTATTTGAGTTCAGTCTATGAAAAAATATAGTTTTATGTTAGCATCATCTATGTAAACATCATATGCATAATCATCAGCTATGTAAACATGATCCTCGACCATAAGCATGATACCTTTATTTATAAACCTCATGAAATAAATTTTTTCATCATGTGTACCTATCACCTGTATATGAATAAACATATTAAACATTTTAATGACACAGATTTCCCTAGGATTTTCCTTTCTAAAAAACTATTGTTTATGGTGTTTTGGGAGGCAACAATGGATCATTTCAAGAGTTTTCCAAATTTATAGTTTTTCAAGTTTTTCCATCGGTAAATCAGGGCGTTAGCATCAACATGTTAGTGAATCGAAATGGTAGTTCATCAGCATGTTAGTGCATCAGCATGTCAGTGCATTGGCATGTCAGTGCATCGATGAGCCAATGGAGTAAGTATCAGTGAGTCAAGGGCATTTTTTTAGGATAGTTGAGGGAGTCATTTTCGGAGATCCAGGGTGTCGGTAGGTCAGGGTGTCTGTAGGTCAGGGTGTCGGTAGGTCAAGGTGTTGGTAGGTCAAGGCATCGGTCGGTCAAGGCGTTGGTAGGTCGATGCATCAGTAGGTCATTTTTTCGGTAGCTAAACATTGGTATCTCATCGTCATTTGATTAGTGTCGGTAGCTTACCCATCAATGGCTCCACGTCAGTGACTCACCCATCAGCAACTCACCCATCGGTGACTCATTTGTAGTTTTCCCAATTTTTCCAATTTTTCTATTTTCCCCCTCTTACATCTTATTTGACGTAAAGCAATTTTAAATCCTTGATTGAGTTTTTTTAAGGAAATTTCAAAGGATATTAAGTATATCTTTAATATTTTATCATTTTGGTGGATTCGAGATACTCAAACTACATGATCATGTCCATGATCCAACATTAATGACTTTTTAAATCGTTCTTTCTTTAATGTAGGATATGGATCTTTAATGTTGGGATATTTCATTATTAGTATATTTTCATTACCTCTTGGTGATCCTAGAGACTTCCTCCCTATAAGATTCGTGATCCTGTGCTAGAGGACCTTCTAATCAGTTTTCTTGGATTTCACTACTGCTCGCGTGATCCCCTATTTTCAGTGCACGAAGGAACTTCGATCCTTTGATCATCCAAGTAGGGATTTCTTCTGCCTCTATTTAATTGTGCATCATGAAGGGTGGGTGTAATAATGATTCCTTATGAAGAACAGGTGAAAAAGTTTCTTCAAACAAAAAATAAATAATAATGGAATATGATCAAAAGATAATGGAGTCAATGAAATAACGGGTTGAGAGTGGTTTGATGTTTGATCACCTCTTTTATTTGTTATGTTTGATTATTTTCTGGTTGTTGTGACTATATTAGTTCTGAAAATCATGGTCGTTGGTGTCATTTTCTTTTTCATTGGTAGTGTCCCATTTGTTTTTTTTTTATGTTTGATAATCAGCCGTAACATGAAATTTGCTTAAACACGTACACTTGGTTAATTGAAACAGATTCCCCAGGATGAAAAACCTTGTTTGATCACCCCTATTTATCAAGTGTATTAAATAAAAATGTTTACCAAATAATAATATATATATATATATATACATCCTCTTGATAGGTGTGCCTGAGTGTTGTGTTCTGTTGGGTTTTGTGTGAGTTTTGTAGTGCTTCTGTTGGGAGCACAGTTATGGGTACATGGTGGGCAAGGGAGTTGGTTCTATGAGAAGGGAGTGGTATGGGTGTGTAGTGGGGATGTGGTTAAAATTATAGTTACTGTGGGATTTTTGTGTGGGGTGGTACAAGTGGTGTGTTGGTATCCCAGTTTGAGAGACTGATTGATTACAGAATGGATGGACTTGTAGGTAGGGAAACTGCCTTTGTCTGTGTTGTGGCCATCGAACGGTGTTGGGTAGTGGGATTGTGGTGTGGTTATGAACTTTTTATGTAGTGATACTGCATATGGGAATTTTTTAGTCAGTGGGGATGTAGGTCTGGATTGTGAGAGAAGCATTTTTCGGTATAACTTTGAAGAATGATAGTTGGCAGTAGTTGAACAGGGGCATGCAGTGGGACTGCAAATCTAGTCTTGTCTGTTGTTTTGATATGGTTGTGGCTGGTTGTTTCCCGGTAGTGCCGGAATAAAATAAAGTGAATAACTTAATTAATAAATGGAAAGTGGTTAAATGAAAAATGGGTTGGGTTATACTTGGGTCGTGGCTGTTATGCACTTGTGTATATAGGGGTAGCAGTAAATGTGGTTATGTGTGAGTTGGTTGTCTGTTGTGGGGACCCATAGGTTGGGTTGAGTGTTTTCTTACCTATATATATATATATAAATTTCAGTTCCTTGTTATTTATATACACACCCAACCCTTTTTTAGAACCATGTGCGGAATTCCCCCATCTCATGGGGGAGGGTGTCTTTTCCAATATCCCAGTTGGAGGATGGATGGATGGTTACTAACGTTCTTCCTCAAACCCTTTTCTGGGTTATTACTACTTGAGCATATCTGGGCTGGCTATAATGGGTTGAGGCTTACCATAGTCCCAGATCTTTCAGGCAGTTTTGTTGTGGATGAGAGGCCTAGGTGTTTGCGGTCCAGTATTGTATTCCCAAGTGTGGTCGTGATGAGGCCCATATATCTTTGTGCTAGAGTCGTGGTTGTTGTGTCCCAGGTGTTTGTGAGTGGTATTGTGTGTGGTTTGAGGCCCAGGTGTGTGAGGGAAAGTTGAGGTAGTGGGACTGTGTATGGGAAGAGTGGTAGAGTCAATACCTCAGCCGTTAGGGATGAGTAGCTAACCAGTGGGAAAGTGGTGCGGGGTACCAAGTTATTGATCTGCTCATACTACTATTTACTTGACTTGTGTTATTTGGTGAGTGTGTCTTGGTGTGACTGAGCTGGTTATTACTCTTTTGTAGGTTCTTTGAGGTTCTAATGTTTTCTCAAAGGGGCATTATTATTTTCCCCCACTTGTGCATGGGTGGATTTAGTTTTCCTACTGGGTATACATGTATACTCACCCTACTTTTGTATAATTGTTTTTAGGTTTCCAGGGGGACTTTGAGGACCATATTGGACTTTACTAGCTTGGGCATTAGGATAAGTTTTTGTTTCTGTTTAGTCTCTTTTCTTTTGGTACTTTACTTTGGAGTTTTTTTTGGTACCCTTTGTCATCTTTACTTTTGAACATGCATGTGGGAATGGATTTTGGATTTACTTTTACTTTTAGTATCTAGATTTTCTTGGTATTTACCATCTTATCACCTGATCTTGTTCTATAAAAGGGTAATTCCTTCCATATTATGTGATATTATATAACCTTGGTTCTAGAAACTGATCTGGGGCCTATTGAAGGTGGGACTCGGGGGGTCATTATCTCTCCTTCATCTTGAGGAAGGAAGGGTGTGGCACTTTGCTGCCCCTTACCTCATATTGAAGAAGGAGAGTTGTGAAAAAGTGGTATCAGAGGGAGGTTTGGGAGTTCAGTTATTGGATGGATTTTGGAGTTAGGAACTGTTATAATTGCATGCAATGGTAGGGAAATAGTGTTAGGTGACTTTGGTGCATGAAATAACCCAGGTAAGACTAGATAGGACACGAGATATTATAGCCCCTCGTGATCTGATGCAAGGACTATGGACCTACTGAATGACCAAGGGAGGCTACAATGATTGCAGGGTGGAGAACCTAGGAAAGTTATATTCATCATAATGACTTATATTCTTATTTGAATTGGGAGTATTGGGAAATTAAATAAAAATGAAGATTTAAAATGGATTTAAAATAAAATTTCCACACAACACACGCTTAGGAGTTCCTTGTTTACTATTTTACATATCTCTCTCGGGCATCGTCCATGTGTGGTATGAGAAGTTGAGGCCCAATGTATTTACCTGGTTGATCAGCAGAGGGCCGATCAAGAGGAGAAAGATGACCAGTGGTAGAAGACGCTTCATACCTTCCAGCGGCAGACTTTGGAAAAGTACGAGGGAAGCATCTCGAACATGGAGATGGAGAGTTGGCTCAAAGATCTGGTGATATCTTTTAGCTTGATCTAGGATCTAAAAAAGTACCATCTTCCTCTATCAGTGATCCAGATTATGGTAGAAACGCATCAGTGGTAGATGATTTAACTCAGGGAGAGGAAAGAGACTGACGTTACGTGGGCTGACTTTGAGAAGGAGTTTTGGGAGGAATTAATTTCTTCCATGATGAAGGCCGAGAATAGGCATGAGCTACTATCCCTCCATTAGAGGAGTATGTCCATAAAGTAATTGGGGATAAGGTTCAAGTATCTCATACACTTCGCATTAGATCTCTTTCTCGATGAGGTTTCCCGAGCGAGATGCTTGGAGGAGGCACTCCAACCTCGTCTTCAGTATGTCGTTACTCCCTTTACTCTACCAACATACATAGAGTTTCATAAGAAGGATTAGTTAGTGGAAAAGATAAAATCTATGGGAGGTGTGGCATGAGAGGGGAGCCAACCCAGTTCATCGAAGGGTAAGGCAATCAGAAGCAGGTCTCTGGCGTTAGAGCCTTCCAGGTTTTGGCCAGTGGAAGTAGGCCTCTGGAGTACCAGTTCCGATCTCCTGGTCCCCACTCTTTCTCCATGGGCCTAGGACCGAGGTTCTTTGTATGTGGAGGCTATGGAAATAATTAGAACTAGTGCCCAGTTTGAGCACCGTACTGTGGGGGTGGCAGGTTCAGCGCCCACCTCAGCAACAACAATTTTTGGTCAGGCCATTCCAGCAGTAGGGGTAGTGAGCTCCCGCTCCACCAAGGGTAGATGGTGTTGGGGGAGGATAACCTTAGGGTGCTCCTCAGGGACCTCCACTAGGGTGTGTTCGGGGAGGTGGTCAACAACAGAGGGGTAGAGGAGCTGGGCGTGGGTAGTTGCACACTACTGAGGTAGTAGTTCCAGTGGGTCCGGAGGTTGTTTGAGGTACGATTAGTCTGTTTAGAACTCTTGTGTGTGCTTTGTTTGATTCAGGAGATTCACACTCCTTTGCTTCACTCGGTATAGTCCCTACTCTGGGATTAGATGTAGAGGTACTTCCCATGCCCTTGGTGTTGAGTACGCTAGTTGAAGGTTAGACTAGTTTTTTTTATTGTTGCTGGGGATGTAGACTGATGTTGGGGCTGCATCAGTCCAGTGGGGATATTCTTCTACTATAGATGCAGTCGTATGATGTCATCCTAGAAATCGACTAATTGTTTTCTATGCAGGCTGTTATCAACTACTTCCAGAGGAGAGTTGTATTTTTAGGTATTGATGGCTAGCACGTAGATTTTGTTGGTGAGTAGAGTTTTCAGGTCGGCAATCAGTGTGCGGAGCCTCTCCTCATTATTATCCAGACTATCAATGGAACCAGATGACACAAAGATAGTGGAAGTTTTGGGGGTTGTCAGTGAGTTCCTTGATGTATTCCCTGAAGAGTTTGTAACTCTACCCCCTCGACGTGACGTTGAGTTCGGGATAGACTTGAAACTTAGTGGCCATCTAATTTCAATGGATCCCTATCAGATGACGCCTTCTGAGTTTCGGGAGTTGCGGATTCAGGTTGAAGACTAGATGAAGAAAGTTTTTATCTAACCAAGTGTGTCACCATGGGATTCTCTAGTCTTGTTCGCGAAGAAGGAAGATGGTGGACTAAGAATTTTCATAGACTACTAAAGACAGAATCATGTGACGGTCAAGAACAGTTACCCTCTCCCAAGGACAAGATATCTTTTCGACCAATTAAAGGGAGTAGGATGGTTCTCAAAGATCAATATGTGGTCTGGATATCACCATTTCAGTTTGAAGAAGGGTGAAATCCCAAAGACTTCTTTCAGATGAAGGTATGGGATCTTCGAGTTTGTGGTCATGCCCTTAGGTGTCACGAATGCACTAGTCATGTTGATGGGGATCATGAACTCTGTTTTCCATGAGTTATTTGACCAGTTCATTGTCGTGTAAATTGATGAAATCCTGATCTACTCAAGGTTATAGGAGGAGTACTCTGAGCATCTGAGGACTATCTTGGAGGTCCTCTGATACCACCAGCTCTATAGAAAGTTGTCCAAGTGAAAGTTCTTAACCTGAGAGGTAAAATTCCTTGGACACATAGTGTCCCAACATGGGATAGTAGTGGATCCATCAAATGATGAAGCAATTGTTTCTTGGGAAGAACCTAAGAACTTGGCAGAGGTTCGTAGCTTCCTGGGTCTGGAAGGCTAGTACTGGAGGTTCGTACCCAAATTCTCTCGAGTTGAATCTCCATTGAAAGAATTGACTAGAAAGGTCCTAGACTTCGTATGGAGTGATCAGTTTTGGGTAGACTTTATCTATCTGAAGGGGAAGCTGGTCAGTGTTCCAATGCTCAGGTTTCTAGAGGAGGGAGTGTTATTTGAGGTGTTATGTGATTCTTCCAATCTAGGATTGGGGTGTGTGATGATGTATTAGGGGGGTGTGATCTATTATAGGTCTAGGAAGTTATGTTATCACGAACGTAACTATGTCACTAATGACCTGGGGCTTTCAGCGGTCGTGTTCATGCAGATGTTTCGGCAACATTACCTCATTGGGGAGTGCTTTGTGGTCTTCATGGATCACAAGAGATTGAGGTATATCTTTTCACAGTTAGAAGTGAACTTGTAGCAGCGAAGGTGGATGGAGTTACTCCATATCTACGACATTGAGATCTCTTACACCTCGATAAAGGGGAATGTTGTGGCTGATGCATTGAGTAGGAAGTCGTGGAAGGAGGTATTTGGGAATCCACAGATGATTGGAAGGAAATGGAGGTGTTTGTTGCTTTGCGTCTATATGAAAGAGTGGATGCATGAGGGGGCTGTATTTTTCAGATAACAGTGCAGTATTTATTAATGAGGTAGGTGGAGGAGTCTCAGTGGGGAGAAATAGAGATTGAAGTGATGTGTGACCATATTTTCTAGGGTAATTCTCTAGGAGGATGGTCAAAGGATAGTTAGAATCAGATGTTGTTTTGTGGGAAGATGATTTTCTGAGTAACAATGCACGAGGTACTTCTTCATGAGTTCCATAGCTCACCCCAGGTTGTACACCCATGAGTTTCCATGATGTACCAAGGCTAAGAGAATAGTTTTGGTAGCTCGAGGTGAAGCGGGAAGTGGAAGAGTTTGTTCCAAGGTTCCTAGTGTGTCAGCAGGTGAAGGCTGAGAAACATGTTCCCGAAAATCTGTTGCAGCCCTTAGACGTTCTCAAGTGGAAGTGGGATGACATCTCGATGGATTTATTCATATTACTACCCAGGGATCATGGGGGATGTGATTCTATCCGGGTAGTGATGGATCGATTGGTGAAATTAGCTCACTTCCTAGAGATCAAGGAGTCATGCGTAGTGGATTCCCTAGCACAGAGGTACGTAGGCGAAGTGGTGTGGATGTATGGAGTTTCAAGATCCATCGTCTCAGATTGAGACACATGGGTTACCTCATGAGTCTAGAGGCAATTACAATATTCTTTTGCAGCCAGCTATGCCTCAACACCACTTTCCACCCTCAGATAGATGGGCATACTAAGAGGACCATCCAGACATTAGAGGACGTGTTGTGGGCGTGTTTCATAGACTTCGAAGGATTGTGGGTACAACACTTTCCTCTGGTAGAGTTTTCAAACAATAATTTCTATAACTCTACCATTGTAATGACACCATTCAAAGCCTTGTGTGGATGACCTTGTCATTTACCCATATGTCGGACATGGGTTTTGGAAACAAACCTTCTTGAACCATAGGTTCTTCAAAGCATGGCATAGAAGGTTCAGCTTGTGCGTGAGAGGATGAAGGTGGCTCAGGATCGAAAAAAGTCATATGCCGATTATAGGAGGAGGCCTTTGGAGTTTGAGGTTGTGAAACATGTTTTCTTGAAGGTTTCCCCTCGAATTGGGAAGTGAAGGGAAAAAATCTTTATTCCAGGTTAATTAGACCTTTTGAAGAGTTGAGATGAGTTGGTGAGGTGGCATATCAGCTAGAATTTACACCGCAGTTAGAGAGGATCCACAACGTCTTCCATGTATCTCAGCTCCGTCGGTATCTACATGATGACTCCCACATCCTTTACTGCGGAGAGTTGGATATTGAGGATGACGTGACATTCAGGGCGAGACCAGTAAGAATTGAGGATTGTGTGGATAAGGTGTTGCATGGAAATATCATTCCTTTGGTTCATGTGTGGTGGAGGCATGATGGTCTTGAGGAGAGTACTTAGGGGAGAGAATCACAGATGCATTCTCAGTACCCAGAGTGGTTCTGAGTTTTTTTTGGTGTTTTACTTTGTGATTCATTTTATGATGAAATGATTGACCGTGCTCATTATCAGATGAGTTGTTTCCCTATTCTCTGAATATGTGGGAAAAATTACTGACCGTGAGGATAGGGGGACCTGATACCTTATCAAGATGTATTAATGAGGATGTTATTAAACTCATGAGGGTGAGACAGTGCCGCCCAAAGTGGATAGTATCTTGACATGGAGGAAGGATATCCCTAATCAATTTGTCTGGGCTGTGTGACTTTAGTGTTTGCATGATTTTTTGGGCCAGTGGGGGCCTTAGTGTTTCCATAGTTTTCCAGGAGATAGATGACAAGGAGGTGTTCTTAGATGCTAGGGTTTTCACTCCAGCTTTCGAATAACACATGGTGGTTCTCTGATGTGGCTCTAATTTGATATAGTTTTCCACATCTATTTAATTAATTTTTAATGATTTAACTAATTAATTTTACACTTTTTAATAAATAAGTTTAATTTTATATATTTAAAATTTAATTTATTATTTAATACATTTTTACAATTAATTATGTATTTTTAGTCTTTAAAATAATCAATTTAATCTGACTAACTTATCAAATATGATTTTTTTCTTAATTAGTTTTGTTAATATTAATCTGTTTAACTTTTTAATAATATGATATTTATTTTAAATAATCAATTAAACATCTTATTTGAAAATTAATTAATTTAGTTTTTAAATTTATATTATATTTTTTAATTTAGGTCGATTTAAATAAATTAACATTTTCAATTCTTCTGTTAAACAATTCAATTAATATTAATAAATGTTAAGAAATTAATTTTTATCTTAATAAAATAATGTGTTTTTTATTTTTTGTCTTCTTCTTATTAAATAATTAATTAGTTTAGTATTTTAAATTTTTATTTCCTTAATGATTTAAGTTTATGTTGCAGATTAAATTTTAAGTCATCAGTGCCACCTTTTCTGATCGGTTTAATTTAGGCCGATTTAAATAAATTAACATTTTCAACTCTCTCATGTTTCAAGTAATCCTTCTTCCATTAAACTTTCACCTAGAGCTCGAAACTATGAGCTGAAATAGTCCCGCATTTCACTACTTCTTTCATTTAATGGTATTTCTAATAAGGACTGTCTTGCCTTTATTAGAGACTTCTATTATACTGTGTAGTAGTTACCTCTTCTAGGACTTAATAAAATTGAGCTAAGAATGATATTTTTCCCATCTGTCTTAAAGGGAATGATAGGAACTGGTTTTTGAGCCTAGATGAGAACATTTTTGAAAATCGGGATCAAGTGTACAACTCATTCATAATGAAATTTTATCCTCAAATATTAAAAGGATAACTAAGAACAAATAAAAATAGTTTTTATGAAGAGGATGGAGAAGCTTTTCATGAAGCTTGGGATAGATTTAGGTACTTTCTTAGGAATTTCCCCCATCATCAACTCTCATCCCACCTTCTCATGGATACCTTCTATGAAGGGTTATCCTCCTCTGGACAGAACCTATTTGATAATGCTTTTGGGGGTAATTACAATGACAAGACAAATGAAGAGTAGAGACAAATCCTTATCAATCTTGCACTGAACTCTCAAAATAAAAAATCAAGAAGAAAAGGAGTTAAAAGAAACCCAAACATGAGTTTAATGAATGAAACTCAATCTCAACTTACTGAAATCACAAATCAACATCAATATTTAATGAACCAAAATTCAGAACAATATGCAATCATCTGGACTATCAAAACACCAACCAATCACTTAGAGAATAGTGTGTCCAGTGTGGAATGTTTGAGAATACTGAAAACTACTATCCTAACCAAGGCTATAGGAACCATCCAAACTTGTCCTAGAAAGATCAAGGTTTAATTAAGAAATCCACTACCCCTAATTACTCAAACCAACCAAGACCAAACATTCAAAATCAACAAAGGAGTGAATCTTCAAACTCACAAGGAAATAATGATAACCTAATTTCTTTTAAGCTGGATCTAATTTTGAATAAAATGAACTCTCAAGAGGAAAGATTCACAAATCAACTTAATAAAAATGAAACCAAATATGAAACTGATAAAATGAAAATTGATGTGAGAATGCAGAATATGGAAACTAAATTGGGAAAATTAGCTAGAGATTTTACTTCTAGGGACAATAGTAGGTTGCCTAGTAAAACTAAACTTAACCCTAGAGAGAATATCAGGGTTTTTGTTACTAGAAGTGGGCTCAATACTCAAATTTTTGCTGAAACAATACATAAAAAATGCCCAAAATGAAAAACTGTGTGAAACTGGAAATAAAAATACGCTTTGCACCCAATCTAGAAATCAATAGAAAGGCCTTGAATATAATAAAAATATGAATTTATGACCTGAAACTCATGATGAAAATTCATCTAAAAATCAAAATAATAAAGGTAAAGAAAAAGTTGATGAATAGGTGAGGTAAATGACTACTGTTTTGAGAAATTTTTCCCCACCCATCCCTTTCCCTAAAAAGTTGAAACCTCAAAATAACACCAAGGCTGAACTTCTTCAATTCCTTGTTCTCCTTTCCGAAAATCAAGTGATCATTCCATTCATTCATGATTTAATTCAAACCCCTTCATATATGAAATCTCTTTAGAAAATTATTTCAAACAAAAAGATCCTTGAAAATTTTTCTACCTACAGCTTCACTGAAGAGTGTAGTGCAGTACTCCAAAAACAAATCCCACCAAAACTGAAAGACCCCGGTAGTTTTTTCATTCCCTACACACTAAGAAATTCTGATCAACTCAACTTCCTTTGTGACATAGGTTCGAGTATCAACCTACTCCCATACTCACTGTTTCAACAGTTGAGGTTGGGTTATCTTTAACCCACCACAGTCATACTTCAGTTAGTTGACTGATCTTTCACTCCTCATGTGGGTAGGATAGATGACCTGTTAGTTGGGGAAGGGAAGCTATTTTTTCCTACAAACTTTTTAGTCCTTGATATGGAGTGTGATCAAGATGTTCCCATCATGTTGGGTAAGCCCTTCTTGTCCACAAGTGGTTCTGTAATTGATGTGTCTAAAGGTCAGCTTATTTTCAAAATTAGAGAACAATAAGAAGAGTTTAATGTGTTCAAAAATGTTAAAAACCCAACATTCACTAAACACTGTTCAATGGTAGAGTCCTTAGAAGATGAAAGTTCATATAGAAATCTTGAATAATCTCAAAAACAATCCTTTGTTGAAGAAATTTATTTGGAAGCTGAAAATTCTGATTTTCTTGTCTCACAAGTAGACAATTATGCTCAAATAGAGAATCTAGAAATTTTTCTAGATCTGGACAACTTTCTATTTTCTATAGTAGGAGAGTCCATTGTTTCATAACTTAGGATATTTTGAGTGAAATTGATGGTGACTCTATTGTCACCAACACTACTGATAAATTTTATGACTTTTTGGGAGGGATTTTGAGATAACTTTATGATTATAGTTTGATAAATCTGTTAAATTATGATCTAGAAAATATGGATAGTGTTGTCCACTTTGGACAGTAGGCCTATAAAGTCTAAAACTAAAAATGATATTGAAAATTTTTCATCATTCAATACACCTTAAAAGAGATATGTTGAAGACCTTAGTCCACCTAGTACAAAGTGTCTTCCTTCTAGTGAAAAAACACCCATTCTTGAACTTAAGACACTTCCGGCACATTTGAAATATTCATTATTGGGTGAAAATTCAACTTTTCCTATTATAATCTCTGATGCAATTAATTAAAATAAGGAAGAGAGTTTAATTAATGTTCTTAAAAAGTTTAAATCATCCATAGGATGAACCATAGCTGATATTAATGATATTATTCCTTCATTCTGCATGCACAAAATTCCTATGGATCCAAACCATAAACCATGGGTAGAGTGTCAAAGAAGATTAAATCCAAACATGAAAGATAGTTTGAGAGAGGAAGTGATTAAACTTTTAGACACTAGTATCATATATCCCATTTCTGATAGGGCTTGGTTCAACCATGTCCAAGTTATCCCTAAGAAGGGAGGTTTCATTGTTGTCAAAAATGAAAAAATGAAGAAATCCAAGTTAGAAAATACAAAAAATAGAGAGTCTATATAGATTATAGGAAGCTGAATGAATCCACTAGGAATGACCATTTTCCAATTTCATTCCTTAATCAAATGGTTGAGTGGCTTGCTGGAAATGAATTTTTCTGTTTCCTGGATGGGTATTCTGGTTACAATCAGATTCCTGTTTCTCCAGTGGATCAGGAGAAGACTACTTTCGCATGCCCCATTGGGACATTTTCTTACATGTGGATTTTCTTTAGGTTGTGTGGAGCTCCAACTACCGTTCAAAGGTGCATTATGGCTTTATTTTTAGACATGATTGAGTGGATCAATGAGGTGTTCATGGATGAGTTCTCTATTGTGGGTAGTACTTTTGATACTTGTTTAAGAAATATTGAATTAGTTTTGGAAATATGTATTGAAACCAACCTTGTGCTTAATTGGGAAAATTTTCAATTTATGATCATAGAAGGTATTGTGTTAGGTCATAGAGTGTCAAATAGTGGTCTTGAAGTTGATACTACAAATATATAATTCATTCAAAAACTGCCAACTCCTGAAAATATCAAAAGGTGTTAGATGTTTCTTAGGGCATGCTAGTTTCTACTAGAGGTTTATCAAATAATTTTCCAAAATAACTAATCCCTTGTGTTATCTTCATGTTAATGATGAACCTTTAAATTTTGATGAAAACTATTTGAAATATTTTAATCTGCTTAAAGAAAAACTCACTACGTCACCTATCATCACTGAACCTGATTAGAAACTTTCTTTTGACCTTATTTGTGATGCAAGTGGCATGGATGTTGGTGCTATCCTTAAACAGAGGAGTTATAGGAAAATTCATGTGGTTTACTATTCTAGAAGGTTGTTAGATGATGCATAAAGAAATTATACCACTACTGAAAAGTAGTTGTTAGCTATTTTGTTTGCTCTAGAAAAGTTTAGACATTACTTTTTAGGCTCAAAAGTCATTATTTTCACTGACCATTCTTTTTTAAGTACTTTCTGTCTATGAAAGAAACTAAATCTAGGCTGATTAGATGGATTCTGTTTTTGCAAGAGTTTGAATTAGAAATAAGGGATAAGAAGGGAGCTAAAAACATAGTTGCTTATCACCTATCTAGGCTTCCTCACACCCAATCTGAAGATCTAAGGGAGATCAACTATTCCTTTCCTGATGAAAAACTATTCACTCTGTCAATCGGGCAGTCTTCATGGTATGCAGATTTTTCCAATTTTCTAGCAGCAGGGGTCTTTCCTAAAAATCTGACCAATAACCAAAGGAATAAATTCATTTCTAAACTTAATTATTACCTTTGGGATGACCCTTTGCTGTTTAGGATATGTGCTGATGGTATTATTAGGATGTGTGTTCCTGAAGAAGATATGATTCCCATTTTAGAGAGTTACCACTTCTCACCTTGGGGGTCACCATAGTGGTGAAAGGACAACTCAAAAATTCCTCCAATCTGGTTTCTATTGTCCCATCCTTTTTAAGGATGCTAGGAGATTTTTAGTTGGTTGTGATAGGTGTCGGAGGTTGGGAAATGTGGGTAGGAAGCATGAGTTATCCCAAAAGGGTATTTTAGAAGTATAAATTTTTTATGTCAGAGGTTTAGATTTCATTGGTCCATCTCCATCTTCTCACGGGAATGAGTATATTCTTGTTGTTGTAGATTATGTGTCTAAGTGGGTTGAGGTAGTGGCACTTCCAAACAATCAAGCCAACAATGTTATAAAATTTGTCAAAAAGAACATATTTTCATGATTTGGAGTCCCAAAAGCCTTTATTACTATTAATGGAACACACTTTAAGAACTAAAAATTTACGGATTTGATGTAAAAGTATGGTTGTGTTTATAAGACTTGAACTCCTTATCATCCACAGTCCAGTGGACAAGTGGAAATTTGTAATAGAAAACAGAAACAAATCCTTGAAAAAACTATCTCACGTTCTAGAAAATATTGGTCTCCTAAACTGGATGAAGCTTTATGGCCATATAGAACTGCTTTCAAGACCCCAATTGGTATGTCACCATACAAGCTGTTGTTTGGAAAATGTTGTCATTTTCTTGTGGAGTTTCAACATAAGTCATATTGGGCAGTTAAGGCCTTAAACATTGATTTTAATAGTGATGATGAGAGAATATTTATTGAGTTGAGTGAGCTAGATTAGATAAGGAGAGGGAGTTAAGATAATTCAAGAATTTATAGAGAGGACTAAGATCTTTCATGATTATGTCATTCAAACCAAAGAATTCAAACATGGATATAAGTTAATTATCTTTAACTCTAGACTCAAAATATTTCCTATAAAACTAAAATCTAATTTTATGGACCTTTTATAGTTGTGAGAGTACTTAAGAATAGATTTGATGATATTGTAGGCGAGGAAAGTGAAAACATGTTGGTTAATGGGTAGAGAGTGAAACTTTATTTTGAGGGAAAACCAAAGGGCTTGGCTACCTTCAATATTCTTGAGAATTGATCCTAAATAAATTATTATTGAAAACTTTAAACATAGTGCTGCATGGGAGGTAACCGATGGCTCTTGTTTTGTCCTTTTTTTTGTTTCATTTTTGGAATTTGAATAAAAATGCTTCATGCTCTGTTTTTTTGAAATTCCTAATGTTTATTTGTTCTTGCCCCTGGTTCTTGTTTTCTATTTTAGGATGCTACTGTTGTGTCAATAATAGAGTGGAATTCCCATGCTAGAGGATTAATGATAAACTTTGATTCAGGGAAGTACTAAACTCTTTAGTCTTCTTTCATATTTTCTACTCATTTCCCTTTAATAAAAATTCATTGATAAGTCACCGACAGTTCATTTGACCCACCATTCCACTACTGTTGGTGATTCATCTCAATGTTGACTCGCTGATAAACTACTAACATTGATCCAGTGACTGTTAATTTAAAAAAATCTTCTTTATATGTTGTTGTTTTTAAAATTCTTCTTATACTAGGCGGTTAAATCTGCAGCATGTCACTTTGCAGAATATTTTTATGGACATGTCACTATTCTATATAAAAATTATTCATGTTTTTCCTTGTTTAAAATTGAATTTCATTGTTATTAAAATCATTCTACTATTTTAATTTATGTGTGTGGGGGGGGGGTATATGCAGGCTGGGAATTTGTTTTTATTGAATCTCCTTAGTTGAGGGGTGTTTGGAATGATTGTTTTCTGCTTTATTGACCTACAATTGAAATAAATTTGTTGTAATTATTTTTACACCAATTCACTGTGCACCCATAAGTTAGATGCAATAGTTTGAACTTTAATGAAAATATCTATCACAGAATCAAATGTTAATTCATCCCTTTGGATGTGAACCTGTAGTTGTAAATAATATTTGTGCAAAACAATATTCTTTTGAACTTTAATGGGACCCCTAATCATGTCAGAAATCTACTAATTTTAAAATCTATTTTGAACTTTAATGTAAAATTTTTCTCCACATCGAGAATTCAACTTCGGTGACAATGTTGGGTTTTACGTGTGGGAGAGGGGGTCAATTCTTGACCAAGATAAACTGTGATTAAGTGGAAGTCCTTCAATTCCCACTGCTACTTCAAAGTTTTTGTAAAAAAGGGTTAAATTTTTTAAAAATTCTTGCACAATTTAGGTTATATATTGTACTCAAATGAGTCTTGCATAAGGAAATTTCCTTTCTGGTAGTTAAGACTTACTTTGAATCTGAAATTAATGTGGTTGGATGATTGATGAGTGAATATACTTAGTGATTTAATGAATATTTTGGTTTAGTAACTACTTTTGAGAGTGATATAAGTTACCTGTTTGTGGAGTTGAGATTATAACATTTGGAACCAGAAGTTTGAACTCTTTCCTAGGGGAATCAGTTTCTTTTTAATTTATAAAAAGTAATCACTTTAGTGATCCAATTTAAAGTGTTTTCATATAAATCTTTTGAAACTAGAGTAATTTGGGAATTTGGGATCCCACAGTGAATCTATGAGACCCTAGATGTGGAGTGTGTTTCTGTTAACTATAAGCCCTCTGTACACTTTGAATAAGTGCACATGCACAGAGCTCAACACATGATAAATGGCTTGGGAAAAATAATATAAACTGTATAGGGTAATAAAATAGTTCATTAAGGTGAGGGGAATGATGAACGCCAAATGAAAAAGGGGACAATTGGTTTATATGAGAGTCATTTAGGTTGTACCAATAAGGCCTTTCACCGAAAAATAATTATTTTTGGAACCCGGGTGAAAAGTCAAAGTACAAAGTTTCTACTGTTAAGTTTTTAGTTCCACAAATATCTAACATGTTGTCACTCTTAAACTTAGAACTTACGTTTGGATTGAAATGATTCATTAATTAGTATCACATATGAGGCAAGACACTTCATTGCTTGACGATTCATTGCTCTCTAGACTACTAGTGAGAGTTTCCTAGGGTAATATTCATTTTAACAAATCATTTTTAAATCCAATTAATAGTCTGTTGTCTTAAAAGTGCTGGACATGTTACATTTGAGTTGAGAATTAAAAATACACTTTTCTATTTTTCAAAGATTATAAAACATGAGATTGTTTGAGGACAAACAATGTTTAAGTGTGGGGGAATTTGATTTGTCTCTAATTTGATACAGATTACCACATCTATTTAATTAATTATTAATGATTTAACTAATTCATTGTACACTTTTTACTAAATAAGTGTACATTTGTATTTTTATAATTTAATTTATTATTTAATCAATCTTTACAATTAATTTTGTATTTTTAGTCTTTAAAATAATTAATTTAATCTAACTAACTTATATAATATTATTTTTCTTAACTATCTTTGTTAATTTTAATCTACTTAACTTTCTAATAATTTGATATTAATATTCAATATTCAATTAAACATCTTATATTTAAATTATTTAATTTAGTTTTTAATTTTATATTATATCTTTTAATTTAGGTCAATTTAAATAGATTAGCATTATTAATTCTTCGGTTAAACAATCCAATTTGTTTCAACATATGTTAAGAAATTAAGTTTTAACATAATTAAATAATGTGTTTTGAATTTTCTGTCTTCATCTTGTTAAATAATTAATTAGTTTAGTATTTTAAATTTTTATTTCCTTAATGATTTAATTTTATGTTGTAGATTAAATTTTAAGTCATCAGTGCCATTGTTCCTCATTGGTGTCACTGTTCTTCTCCCCTACTATCAATACCACCGGTTTCCACACCAACTGATGTCGTTGGTTTCACCATCCCCACGTACACACCAACAATTCACTTTTTATTTAGCATCATCGGTGTTGGTATCTCATGATTCTCGCTTAATTCTGTCGGTCACCCCGACACGTACGTAATGTTTGTAGCACAAGACATAGACATAGTTTCCTTCATTCACTGATTTTATAAGTGTTAACTTTTTTTTCATTTAGTTTAATCTTTTTAATTTAGTTTAACATAAATCAATTTCTTTAACTATTTGTGTTTATGAAAAGTTAAATTGTGTTAATTTAAATAAAAATTCTGTTTTATTTTAGTTTTAGCTTAATTTTCATTTTTAGCTTTATGTTTTTAATTTAGTTTAACGAATAATTATTATATTTAATTTATGATTTAATCATATTTGATTTTAATTAGATAAATATATTTTAATTAGTAAATTTTAGTTTATGTTTATTTTAGTTTTATTTAATATTATTCTAAATTAATTTATGTTTTAGTTTTATTAATTAAGTTTTTTTTTTATGTTTCATTTAATCTTCTATTGATTTAGTGACAATCATCTATTTTCCCTTATAACAGTGTCCGTTCCATCCAATGATACAGACACCAATCTTTTATTACAGTGACAGTTTCACTCCTTTTCTCGCACAATGATGATGCCTCCGTCACACACTGCTAACCTTCCAGCATCGGTCTCTCCACCCTACTACCGATACTCCCTCAACTGTCTCACCCTTTCCAATCATTTACCACCGGTCTCACTGCAACTGACCGCTACCGGTGACACCGATGCTGCTTTCTAAGACTGACACCGACGTCGCAGTCTTCTCGGTTCCATATTCTGCTACCAATGCTGATGCAAATCATCTCACTGTTGCATATAGTCTTCACCCTTACTTCACGAGCACTGTCAACCCACCCTTGTTCTCACCAAACACATCGTTGCAAACACACACCAAATCCAATGAAATAAAAAAACCAGAAAATTATTCGCTGAAAGTCACAAGAAGAGGCTTCACGATCCAAAATATCAGAAAATCAATTCAGTTCTAATATCCCTGGCACTTCTTAGATCTGAAATCTAGAGCCCACCTTCGCCCAGATCTGAAACCCTTCTCATAGGGGGAGAAGGCCTTGGGTTACTGTGGAATCAGACCTGTTGTACCGAGTCGCTACAAGAGAAGCCAGAACCGCGCCGCTGGGTGTTGGCGCCATTGAGGATCTGCTCCGCAAGGAAGGTCGTCGATCCATAAGAGCAGCACCGTCCACTCTGAGCCGGTGTCATGCCTAAGTGAAGAAGTAACACCGTGACGTTGCCGCTGTTGAACGAAGATGAGTCTGCCGGGCCGTCGTGGATGTTTCTCTAAGCTGCTCGAAACCCCCCTGTTTTGGCACCGAACAAGAGATGGGGGGAAATAGGATAAAAAATAAATTAAAAAAATAAGAAGATAAGAAAAAATATGTATATTAAAAAATAATAATAAAATAAATATAACATATAACAATTATAAAATATAAATTATAATATAAATTAACAAATGAGTTATAAAATAAAATATAAAATAAATTAGTATATTTTTTTAAAATAAAATATTAATAGTAATAGTAATTTATAAATAAAATTTATTATTAATAAATTTAAATTAATAATTTAATAGAATAATTAAAATAATTAAAATAATAAAATAAAGTAATTAATCTAATTAAAAATTATAATTGAGTTTTAATAATTTTAATAACTAAATATTGAATCCTAATAATTTAACTTAATTATAAATAATTAACTTAATACAGAAATAACTTTTATAATAATAAATTAATTAAATAAATAATAACATATAACCACATTAAATAAAATAATTTAATTATCAATATAAAATAAAAATAATAAAAATAATAACTAATAATTATTAATTTAAGCTTAATAACAATTAATCATTCATTTTTATTAAACATTTGATTATTTGTAAAAGTTAACAATTAACATTGATTCATTTATTTACTTTTCTGTCTTAACTGTGCAGGTTCACACCAAAGTTGGAAACACGTCCAAGTGCATTCAACTAACTCACCAGAAGTTAGTTACAAGGGAAAAGCTAATGCGGCGTGTGGTTCACCAAAAAAAATGCACATGTGCGGTGTAAAATTGAAGAACAAGATTAAGTCGGTGGATGTTTTGGAAACGTGCAATAGATGACAGGATGTTTAAAAAGGAGAAAACAGAGCAGTACGAGGTACCCAGCAACACACGACTGACATGATGATCATTGGACAACTTCTCACACATCGGAGTAGAGCAAATCTAGGGAGGAGATTCTGGAGGCCCAGTGGACAGCTCTGGAGTTGAAGGAGTACAGGAGAAAAGCATCATTTGGGGAGTTCTTCCTCCCTCTTGTTTTAAATTCTTGTACTCTATTTCTAGAATGTTTTGAATTGCTGCAATGAAAATGAATGAGATAGTTAACTAAATAATTTTAGTTCAGGGAAATTTCTAGTTATACTGGTTATATCTTTTCTTCCTTATCACTTTTCAAATGAATGAATCCATAATTGATCGATGAGTTCAATTCTGAATTCATTCATTTGTTTCATACCACTTGATTTAAATTTCCAATTCCACGATTATTCGGTGAGACATATCGTGGATTTATTTTCTAAATCTTTTGATTCACAAAACTTCAGAACTAGCGATGAGTTTGTTATGTTGTCATTTTCAAATTTTTATCTGGCAGTTGAACTTTCATGGAGTGGAGAACTCCAAAGTTGGTCAATCTATATGTCTTATCTCTTGGCGAGGGAGGTAAGTCATTCCTTTTTTCAGTGGTACGTTGCATCCATATTTGAGAGAATATGAATCTTTTCAAACCAGTAGAATAGACTTTTCCCTTGATATTTCTCTTGCTTGTTCATCTTAGCATCTGTTTTCGTGTTGTTCTTTGCTGTTATATTTTAGTTTTCTTATCTCTTACTTTATCATAGTTTAGTTAAGATTTCGTTTTCTTAGAACATTTTTTTTAAAAAATAGAAAAGTTTAAAAATTCTCCCCACTACTAACAGCAGCGGGGTGGTTTTCAAGATTTTTTAAAGAAATGTGGTCACAAGCCTTCCATTTGGGTTCGACCCTATTTGCCACTAGATATTAGTAGTAGGAAAACATAAATTTTAAACTTTGACTTGATTTCAACGACAACCGTGTCATTCACTCCTGAGAGGTATCTTAAGGGGTGGTTGTTCGGACCTCTTTTTCCTGGGTTAGTTTTGAATTATCAAGGACGAGAATAGATTGAGAGGTATCTGATGTAATGAACCAGATTTCCTTGGGCCATCCCTTTGTGAAGAACCAGTGCTTATGGTGTTATGGGAGGAAAAAATGGCTCATTTCAAGAGTTTGCTAAATTTCCGGTTTTTCCAGTTTTTCCATCAGTAACTCAAGGCGTCGACATCAACACGTCAGTGCATCATCATGATAGTGCATCGACATGTCAGTGCATCAGTGAGTCAAAGGTTTCAATATCGGGGAGTCAAGGGCATCTATTTCGGTGAGTCGAGGGCATCAGTATCGGTGTATCAGGGGGTCGGTAGGTCAGGGCGTCGATAGGTCGAGACGTTAGTAGGTTAGGGTGTCGGTAGGTCTGGGTGTCGGTATGTCGAGGCGTCTGTAGTTCATTTCCTTAGTAGCTCAATGTAGGTAGCTCATCATTGGTGGATCAGTGTCGGTAGGTTGCGTCGGTAGCACACCCATTGGTGGTTCTACATCAGTGACTCACCCATCAGTGACTCAGTTGCAGTTTTCCCAGTTTTTCCCAGTTTTCTAGTTTTATCCCTCTTTTGTATTATTTGACATAAACCATGTTTAAATCATTTTTGGAAAATTTTAAGGGTGTTTAAAAGGATATTAAGTATATCTTTAATATTATACCATTCCGGGTGATTTGAGATACTCAAACCGTGTGATCTTGACCACGATCCCATGTTAATGACCTTTAAACCTTTATTCCATTAATATAGGATCTGGCTCTTCAAAGCTGAGATCTTCCCTTCTTATTATGTTTTCCATTCCATCTTGGTGCGCCAAGAGACTTAATCCCTCGATTGGTCGTTCTCCTGTGTTAGATCCCCTTCTGCTCAGTTTTTTTGGAGTTTACTACTACTCGTACAATCCCCTGTTCTCAGCACAAGGAGGAACTTCAATCTTTTGATCATCCAAGTAGGGATTTATTCTACCAATCTTTAATTTTTCATCATGATGGGTGGGTGTAGTAATGATTCCTTATGATTAATGGGTGAATAATTTTCTTAAAACAAGAAATAAATAAGAAGGGAATATGATCAAAAGATAATAAAGTCAATGAAATAACGGGTTGAGAGTGGTTTGATGTTTGATCGACTGTTTTATTTGTTATATTTTATTATTTTATGGTTGTTGTGGCTGTATTAATTCAGAAAATCATAGCCATTGGTGGAATTTTCTTGTGCACCGGTGGTGTCCCATTTGTTTTGTTATGATGTTTGATAATCGGCCATAACATGAAATCTACTTAAACACATACACTTGGTTAATTGAAACAGGTTCGCCAAGATAAAAACCCGTGTATGATCACCCATATTTATAAAGTAGATTAAACAATACTGTTTACCAAATCTGAATATATATATATATATATACATCCTCTTGATATGTGTGGATGAGTGTCGTGTTCTGTTGGGTTTTGTGTGAGTTGTGTAGTGCTGTTGTTGGGAGCATGGTTATGGGTACAGGGGTGGGCAAGGGAGTTGGTTCTGTGATAAGGGAGTGGTATGGATGTGAAGTAGGGATGTGGTTAAAATAGTAGTTACTATGGGCTTTGTGTGTGGGACGGTATAGGTGGTGTGTTTATGTCCCATTTTCAGAGACTAATTGATTGCGGAATGGATGGACTTATAGGTAGTGAAATTGACTTTGTTTGTGTTGTGGTCGTAGAATGGTGTTGGACAGTGGGACTACAATTTGGTTATAAATTTGTTGTGCAGTGTGACTACATCAGGGAGTGTTTTGGGTATTAGGGCTACATGGATGGGTTGTGAGATAAGGATTGTGCGGTATAACTTTGAAGAATGATAGTTGGCATTGGTTGAATGAGGGCGTGCGGTGGGACTGCAAATCTGGTCTTGTCTGTTGTTTTGATACGGTTGTGGTTGGTAGTTTCTTGGTAGTGCTGTAATAAATTAAAGTGAATCCCATAATTCATAAATGGAAAGTTGTTAAATGAAAAGGGGTTGAGTTATGCTTGGGCAGCGAATTTTATGTGGTTGTGCATATAGGGGTAGCATCAAATGTGGTTCTGTATGAGTCGTTTTTCTGTTGTGCGAACCCGTAGGTTGTTTTAACTATTTCATTACCTATACATATATCAATTGTAGTTTCTTGTGAAATCTATATGCACCCCAACTTTTTTGAGAACCATGTGCCGAACACCCCCATCTCATGGGAGAGGGTGTCTTTCCCAACATCCTGGTGGGAGGATGGACGACTGGTTACTGACTTTCTTCATCACACCCTCTTCCAGGTTCTTACTGCTCGATCATATCCAGGTAGGTTATAATGTCTTGAGGATTACCATAGTCCCAAATCCTTCCGAAAGGATTTTGTTGTAACGTCCCGGTTCTGGAAGCCACCTAGAGGCGCCCCGTACCCGGTTGGTCACATGACCTCAAGCGCATTTTCTTGAACGCCAGAGTCTGCCGACTAGCAGTGAGGGCCTTGGGTGTGATAGTGTGGAAACTATGCCCTCACTGGCAGAGTACACAACGGAAGAAAACAAAAGCAATAACGAAAGCAGTAATAATCCATACAAAAGTAAACAGTGGAAGACTGAAAGAAATAAACAGCTGGAGAGTATATATATAAAAAAATGATGCATGGTACATATGTCTAGGAAAATAGCCAATGACAACACAATGCTAGAATATAGCAGTACTAAACCAAAGTAAAAAGAAATAGATTACAACTCCTCAGCATCGCAAGCCTAAGCTTGGTCCCATGCTCCCCCAGCTCCACAACATGTCAAGTACCTGAAGTAGAGTGACACTTGCCCTTATCTATACCTGCTGCAATATAATCTGTTTGGGCCCAAAAGCATGACCCAAATAGGGTGTGAGACTAAATACTAGTAGGCAACCACTCTAAGATCTGTGCCTAATAGTCAGTGAATATATGGTAGGTAAAAGTACAGAAAACAGTAAACAAGAAAAGTACTCAACAGTAAACAATCCACAGTTCGACATCAAGCAGCAGCTAAACACAACAGGTAACCCTCTGGGAAGTAATCACATCCATACCCTCTGTTCCTACCTAACAAGTACAAGTAACCCTCTAGGTTGTACACTCGGCCTAACCCCTCTGGTTCAGTCATACGAATTCATAAAGACTCTATGAGGAAGTACTCACAGTCAATTCCTCTTATAGTCTTATGTAGTCAAGGTCTCTCTGAGGAAACTCATGTAGTCAATTCTCCTTATAGCCCCAGGGTCAAGGACTCTCTGAGGAAGCTCACTCAGTCAATTCCACTTATATCCCAGGTCATTCAAAGAATCTTTGAGGAAGCACTCACCGTCAATTCCCCATATAGTCTAGAGTAATCAAGGTAATTCAAAGTAAAACAAATACTCTCTAAGGAAGCTCACACGATATATCCCCTTATAGTCTAAAGTAGTCAAAGAATCTCTGAGGAATCTCACTTGTTCTATCCCCGTATAGTCTAAAGTAGATAAATAATCTCTGAGGAAGCTCACTCGGTCTATCCCCGTATAGTCTAAAGTAATCCTAGGCTCTCTAAGGAAGCTCACTCAGTCTATCCCCTTATAGCCTAATGTGCTCAAAGACTCTATGAGGAAGCTCACTTAGTCTATCCCCGTATATTCTAAAGTAATCCTTGACTCTCAGAAGAAGCTCACTCAGTCTATCCCCTTATAGCCTAAAGTTCTCAAAGACTCTTTGAGGAAGCTCACTCGGTCAATTCCCCTTATAGTCTACTACATCAGGTTCTCACAATCCTGTGTAGGTCAAGGAGCATAGAAATGAAATATGGCCAACGTAAACCTATAGAACTACTTGGAAAACCAGTCTACATTATATCATGCTTATCAAAATACAAACTCTCCATCCTGTAGCAATAGGCATAGAATACAGGCAAGGCGTCCAAACTGGCTAAACAGGACCAAACGGTCGTAAACATAACATGCATGTTCAAAACATCCAAAGCATTGAAAATCAACCCTATTCCTATCCAATTAACCTCTACACAAGCATGAAAACAGGGAAGGAAAACAATAAGGCTAAAACGGTAAACGCGCAATACCCCGTTCATGGGTATTGGGTGATTTTGCACATAATATTCAAAGACTGCCTACAGAAAGGCACAAACCACCTACCTTGGCATTTGAAGATCGCTATATGTGAATCTCGAATATTGAATCGCCTTAGAATTCCCAATATCTACAAAAAATCTTAAACGTTCAACCCACGATATCTGACGAGAGAGGAGAAATCATAAGATGGTGCTCTAGGAGAAGAGAGAACTCACCGATGAGATTCCAATGTAACTGACGATGTTCGATTCGGAGGATAGATTCACGCTCGAGGGATTGTCGAAGATCCATGACCGTACAGAGCTCTCGGTTGAACGAGACCTAAAAGAAGAGAGTTCTGGTGATTAGACGTGACCCCTATGAGTTTAATGAAAAAAAAGAAAATACATGGCGTGTACTTTTGAAGTACATGACATGTACTCTCCTTTTCTGTACTCTGCTTTAGGTTACCTCTATGTCACCCCCATACAGCCATGTGTGTGGCCATGAAACGACCAACACACGGTCTCCTACGACAACGTTATACACGGCGTGTACTCATAAAGTACACGGCGTGTACTTCAAAAATTTCTAGAATTTCTCTTTTTCTCAAAACGACCAGAAAAGGAAAAACATACCTGAAAAGAAGGTCCGGGTTTTTACAAAATTCCCCCCTTAAATAAATTCTTCCCTGAATTTCCCTAGAAAGGCGTAGAAGAAGAAACCTCAAATAACTCCGGCCACTGAGCTCATACATTGGCTTCCCTCTCCCAAGTCTCGTCCTGTACTCTCCCGTGCTTCCATAGCACTCGTTCTAGAGGAACAGACCGGCCACAGAGAACCTTTGTACTGCGATCGATAATCCAGATAGGATACTCCTCAAACGATGCATCCGCTTTGAGTTCAACCTCCTCAGGTTGAAAGATATGAGACAGGTCTGAAAAGTAATGTCAAAGCTGTGAAACGTGGAAGACATCGTGTATAGCTCAGTACCTCTGAGGTAACTGCAACTGATAGGCAACCAGTCCAACTCTCTTGAACACCTAAAACGGACCGACGTACCTTGGAGAAATCTTACCTTATCTCCTGATCCTCTTGTGTCCCAACCTTGGTGTGACACGCAGGAAAACCTAATCCCCGACCTCGAACTCCAGAGGTCGTCTCTGCTGATCATCATAAGTCTTCTAATGAGACTGTGAAGTATCCATCCTCTTCCTAATCGACTCTATCTTCTCGGTGGTCTCCTGAACAAGATGAGGTCCCAGCAAAGCTGCCTCTCCTGCCTCCATCCAACATAAGGGTGATCGGCATGGCCTACCGTACAACGCCTCATAAGGTTCCATCTGAATAGTTGCATGAAAACTATTGTTGTAGGAAAACTCCACTAGAGGTATATTCTTCTCCAAAAAACCTCCAAAATCCATAATGCATGCTCGAAACATGTCCTCCACTACCAAAATCGTACGCTCAGACTAGCCATCTATTTGGGGATGGTATGTTGTACTCAAAAGTACCTGTGTACCCAAAGCCTTCTGAAGCCCCTTCCAGACCTGAGAAGTAAAACATGCATCCCTGTCTAAAACAATGGAGTGTGAAACTCCATGTAAATGTACAATCTCTCAGATGTACAACCGTCCCAACTCATCAACACTAAAGGTCTCCTTGATCAGAAAAAAGTGAGAAACCTTTGTAATCCTTTCAATGACAACCCATACCGCATCACTACCTCGAGGCGACCTCAGAAAACCGGTCACAAAATACATTGCGACATCATTCCACTTCCACTCGGGAATGGGTAACTACTGTAAAAGTCATAATCGACGCTGATGATCTGCCTTCACCTGCTGATAGGCGGAACACCTCATGAAAAAACCAGAAAAATCTTTCTTCATACCTAGCCACCAATACTTATAGTGTAGATCATGATACATCTTGGTGACGCCAGGATGAACTGACCAAACTGAGGAATGAAAATCCCGCATCAGCTCCTCGCATATATCTGCTGGCACCCATATGCGCCCCTGAAAATGAAATATCTCATCCCCGCATGTGGTCCATCCAGGAATAAATCCCTCTCATGAAACGCTTTCCTATAGGACTAGGCCTTCAGAGTCTGATAGCTGCCTCATTCTAACTCGATCAAGAAGGGTAGAGGTAACATCTACAGAAGATAGGAACATCTTCCCCTGACTGTCGTGCATCTCCAAATGCATCTCATAGAATAGATCCATAAGCTTCCACTCACTACTGGCCTCCTAAACTTCCAGTATCTGAGTCCTCCTGCTCAACGCATCAGCCACTACGTTGCCTTTCCCAGGCGTATAGGCAAGCTCAAAATCAAAGGACTGTAGGTACTCAACCCACCTCAACTGTCTCAAATTCAAATCATGCTGAGTGAAGAGGTTCTTAAAACTCTCATGGTTGGTGAAAAACACAAAATGCTCTCCCTACAGATAATGTCTCCAACAACGTAAGGCATGAACAACAGTTGTCAACTCCAGATCGTGCGTCAGGTAGTTCCTCTCATGTGGCCTCAACTGCCAAGCCCCATACGCAATGACTCTGTCTCCCTACCTAAGAACAGCTCCCAGCCTGATACCTGAAGCATCGCAGTAAACATTATAGCTCTTTCCCGGCTCTGGTAAGACCAGTATCGGTGCTGAAGTCAACCTCCCATTCAGCTCATGAAATGTTGACTCACAAGAATATGACCACAAGAACTTCACACCCTTCTTAGTCAGACCGGTCAGCGATGCTGCTAAGCGTGAAAAGTACTGTATGAAGTGTCTGTAGTATCCATCCAGCCCTAGAAAACTTCGCACCACAAAGACATTCTTTGGATACACCCAGGAAACTACTGCTCTCACTTTCTCTGGGTCCACTGATACTCATGTCTCTGAGATAACGTGACCCAAGAAGTGAATCTGATCCATCCAAAAGTGGAATTTTGAGAGCTTAGCATATAACTGATGCTCTCTCATTGTACTCAGAACGATCTCAAGATGTGTGGCATGGTCATGTCGGGTGTGAGAGTACACCAAGATATCGTCCATGAAGACAACCACGAAGGAATCCAAGTATGAATGGAACACTCGGTTCATCAGTGCCATGAAAACTGCAGGCACATTCATGAGACCGAACGACATAACTACATACTCGTATAGACTATACCTGCTTCGGAAGGCTGTAAGAGGTATATCTGATGGTCTAACGTGCAACTGATGGTAACCAGATCTCAACTAGATCTTCGAGGACACCTGGGCTCCTCGAAGATGATCAAAGAGATCACCAATCCTCACCAAAGGATATCGGTTCGTAACCATCAACTGGTTCAACTTCGGATAATCCACGCAAATCCAGAGATTACCGTCTACCTTCTTCGCAAAAAGGACAGACGAACCCCAAGGAGAAGTACTGGGTCAGATGAAACCCTATGCCTGTAACTCCTCTAACTACTTCTTGAGCTCCTGCAAATCTGGTGTAGCCATCCTATAAGGAGGAATGGACACCGGTGCCACCCCCAGCACAAGCTCAATAGAAAAGTCTACCTCATGCTCCGGAGGCAATCTGGAAAAGTTATCTGGAAAGATATCCCTGAAATGATCCACCAGTAGAGGAAAGTCTAACTGTGAAGTCCCCTGGTCATCCGGATATAGACTAGCAATCTAGCCTGTAACTCCTCCTAACCCATGATACTTTGGACCTGCTCTGCATGCCTGAACATCCCATTCACCCTTGTGAAGAAAAGATCCTCTCTCTGGTGATATGAAACTCACCCTACGGTGATAAAAATCGACGACTGCTTGGAAGAGAACTAACCAGTCCATCCCGAGAATGACATCATAGCCTGTCATCTCTAGGACAAAGAGGTCCCATAGGAAATGACACCCACCAACCTCTAGAGGGAACTCCTTGAACTGACGTACACTAGCCTTTCTAGTCCCCAACGGTGTGTCTAGTGTCAAGATATCAGTAGAGGAAAAGATATAGAGCCCAAGGATCTCCACAACGGCAATAGATATAAAGATATGTGAAGCCCCTGTATTGAAAAGAGATGAAGATAAAACTGAGGAAACTAGGATCGTACCTCAAACTGTAGAGGGTCTTGGATCCTACTCCTGCAGGGTCTGCTCCACTGCAAAAGTCTGGCTTGCTCCATGGCCCTGGGACCCTGCTTGACCGCTCTGAGCTGATCCACCCTGCTATCACTGATAGCCTAGCGATTGACCATCACGACCACGACCTCCAACTCGGCCTGAACGGCTTGAAGAACTCCAGTTCCCTGAATGAGGAGATACTAGCGGTGCTGATCCTAAACACGGAGTCATAGAAGAATCCCTGTCACCAACTACTAGTGAGAAGATTTGGCAGAACTACTAAAGATGGCCCATCTTGCCGAATGATCGGCACTCCACCAAGTATCTCGAGCAACATGGCCTCGTATGACCATTCTTCCCACACTGGTATCATACCACATGGTTACCAGAAGATGTATCTTGTCTACTCTGATCTCCTCATGCAGAATCCCTACGGCGCTTCCTGCTATCAGTAGGAGGAATACTGACTCTGGATGTCAAACCGCCCTGGTTCACTACTCCAGAATCCCTAAGATTGCACTCTATGATCAGAGCCTGGTTGATGATAGAGGATATGAAAGTCAACCTGAAGATGTTCACCTGCGATCAGATGTCATACCTCAGACCATCCTCAAGATTTCAGGCAAGGAACAACTCATCACCTCCTGGAATAGGTGTGAAACACTTCAGCTCTGTGAAGCGAGAGGAATACTCCATAATGGTAAGAGTTCCCTACTCTAAAATCATAAATTCTCGGGCTCGATCAACCCTCAAGGTCACCGAATAGAAGTAATCATAAAAGATGTGCTGAAACTCATCCCAATCCATACTCTGCTGGCATCCTGCCTATGAGGTCACCTCCCACCACCTCTTGTCAGAGTCTTGGAGCATATAGGTAGAGATATTCACCCTCTTCTCTGGAGGTATCTCCAAATACTCAAAAATCATTAGCATGGCCTCTAGCCATGACTCTACAGCCTGAGGTCCTCCATCCCCTGAGAAAGTAGGAGGATGCTGCTGCTGAAAGACCCGCGTCAATTCTTCAATCGACGGGGTAGGAGATGATGCTCCCTAAAAAGTCTGCATCATCCTCAAAAATCCTTCCCTAAACTATGCATCAGCACCTGTGTCAGGTATAACAGTTGGTTCCAAGACTGGCACAACATGAGGATCTTAGAGAAGTCCTTGATCAGCCATGTCCGGTGTCTGATCACCGCCTTGAATCTGGCGTACGACCAGAGGACGTCTCGGTGGAATGACTCTGCAAGGTCAAGCGCAAACCTTAGATCAAGATTATCAAGTACTAAAAACTAGAAGCACAAGAAGGAAACTGGATAAAGAAAGCATTCAAGTTATGAAAAACATGACTACATGGCATGTATTTCCTTTACACGACGTGTTCCCTTAAGTCATTCACATGGGCGTGTACTCTTACCACAACTGGTCATGTAACTTCCAAAACACACGGCGTGTTTCCCAACACACATGGAGTTTACTTGAATCCCACTTTCCCTGCCTGAGTCCTTTTACACGATTAATCCACCCCACTCTCCTAAGATAAGACTACATGCCATGTTCCAGGTAGACACGATATGTACTAGACAAGCCTCACTTGGCCCATATTGTTAGTGACACAGTCTAACACACGACTGACACTACACGGTGTGTTCCAGATAGACACGACGTGTACACAAAAAAATAGCACCGACCCATGTTGTTCGTGACACGACTGGGTACCTATGTCAGATTACACATCGTGTTCAATCCTGACACAACATGTATAGCTTAAGGTTTATCTGTTCGTGTTGTTAGTTACATGGGCATGCATAGAGCCAATACCACATGGCGTGTTCAATTGGTACACGGTGTGTTCCCACAAGAAAATCCTTATCCCATGTCTCTGCCCACACAGCCTTTGACATGGTGAGAGACCACACAGCTTGTACTTACAGTACACGGTGTGTACTTAAGAAAAACTGTTTCTTCCCAAACAGAAGAACATGTGGCATGTAGTCAAAACTACACAGTGTGTATTCTGAGGTTTTCTGGACAGTAAGCCTCAGAAACTACTCTGGAGCCCAGAAAAACACTAAAAACAAACATTGAAGTGCCAAATTCCAATCCGTGAGGGCCCATACTCCCCGCGAATCAATGTTTGGAATCTTATACATGTTACAACAAGACAACAAGGCAACGATCCACCAAATTCCGGTCCATGAGGGCCCATAACACCCCAAGAACCAAAGTTTTTCATTCATTAAAACAAAACCATACACAAAAATTCCCTATAAAATAGTAGGTATTCTATTAAGTCATCTATCACAACAACATAAATATCTAGCACAACAACTATCACAACAACATGCAATCACTAATGCATCCAAGATGGCATGATAAGAATGCATGACATGTGATTTCTAGCAAGTTCCTATATGATGCATGAGATGGCATACCCTCATCTCATCGAGTTGTGACAGAAACAGAACCTCAATAACATCAACGATAATTGCACAATACATGTGAGTAACCTAACAATGAAAATCAAATCAACTGTAAAATTGAAAACCAGAAAAATTGCAATAAATGAGGTAGATTGGCTTTTCCCTATACATGGGTTAGCTACTCCCGGAAACAACTTATTACCAAATACCTATTCCATCCTATCCCTGACTATAGGCTCCAAACAGTAAGTCAATATAAAAGAACTCCTCTGATACCACTTTGTAACGTCCTGGCTCTGAAATCCACCCAAAGGCGCCCTGTTCCCGATTGGTCACATGACCTCAAGTGCATTTCCCCGAATGCCAAAGGCTGTTGACTAGCAGGGAGGGTCTTGGGTGTGATAGTGGGGAATCTATGCCCTCATTGGCAGAGTACACATCAGAAGAAAACAAACGTAATAGTGGAAGCGGTAATAATCCATACAAAAGTAAACAATAGAATACTGAAAGAAATAAACAGCTGGAGTGTATATATAAAAAAAAATGATGCATGGTACATATGTCTAGGAAAATAGAAAACACACCACAATGCTAGAATACAATAGTACTAAACCAAATTACAAAGAAACATATAATATCTCCTCAGCATCACAAGCCTAAGCTTGGTCCCATACTCCCCCAGCTCCACAACATGTCAAGTACCTGAAGTAGAGGGGAGCGTGCCCTTATCTATACCTACAACAATATAATCTGTTTGGGCCCAAAAGCATGACCCAAAAAGGGTGTGTGACTAAATCCCAGTAGGCAACCACCAAAAGATCTGTGCCTAACAGTCAGTGAATATATGGTAGGTAAAAGTACTGAAAATAGTAAATAGGAAAGTACTCAGCAGTAAACAATCCACAGTTCGACATCAAGTATCAGCTAAACACAACAGGTAACCCTCTGGGAAGTACTCACAACCATCCCCTCTGGTCCTATATAACAAGTACAAGTAACCCTTTGGGCAGTACACTCAGCCTAAACCCTCTGGTTCAGTCATAATAATTCATAAATACTCTTTGAGGAAGTACTCACAGTCAATTCCCCATATAGTCTAAGGTAGTCAAGGAATCTCTGAAGAAGCTCACATAGTCAATTCCACTTATATCCCCAGGGCCAAGGACTCTATGAGGAAGCTCACTCAGTCAATTCTACTTATAGCCCAGGTCGTTCAAAGACTCTTTGAGGAAGCACTCACCGTCAATTCCCCTTATAGTCTAGAGTAATGAAGGTAATTCAAAGTAAAACAAAGACTCTTTGAGGAAGATCACATGGTCTATCCCTTTATACTATAAAGTAGTCAAAGACTCTTGGAGGAAGCTCACTCAGTCTATCACTGTATAGTCTAAAGTAAACAAAGACTCTCTGAGGAATATCACTCGGTCTATCCCCATATAGTCTAAAGTAATCCTAGGCTCTCTGAGGAATCTCACTCAGTCTATCCCCTTATAGCCTAAAGTGCTCAGAGACTCTCTCAGGAAGCTCACTCGGTCTATCCCCGTATAGTCTAAAGTAATACTATGATCTTTGAGGAAGCTCACTTAGTCTATCCCCTTGAAAATTTGTGTATTAGAGAAAAATATCATCTTGGACTAATCCCATTTCTTCCAGAAGATCCCTGATTTGAATGTTGTGATTGATTCCACCTCTGTCATCATTAACCTTGATAATAAGGGGTTCTTCTATCCAGTTGTCATACCATAAATTTAAGGATATTTATCATCCATCCATGCGTCGAGGTCATTTGGAAAATCAAGCTTTTCTGGAATTATATAGGCATCCCTATAAGCTGGGTCATTTTAATTATCCTCACTGGATGACTCATCTGAGTCAGAAGATTTGGAGGAGCTTGCTGAAGCATCTGATGAGGAAGACACTTTTTCAGTAGGGGATGGCTATGGGGGTATTGTGTTTTGGTCCTTCATGTTGGCAGCTAGGGAACATGTGATAATTTTTCTTTTAAAATTTTAATTATCCCTACATTTCAAGGTGTTTCGAGCACTTGGAGTGATAAAGCCATCAGAGTCAACCAATGCTTTCTTCCCTTTCCTAGCCCTTTATTTTAGGAAGTCTTCTTCCAATTGGCAGGGTTTGTCAATCTCTACATGCACAAGGGATCTTCATGATCCGATTGCACTTATTATGTATCTCTTTGTATTGGTTTGCTTGCTTCAAGAATAGGTGAGTCAGCATTGAAGACTTTCATTCCTTCTTTAGAAGTTATGAGGTCCACATGCAAGGGATCTTCATGATTCGATTGAACCTCCTCTATATCTCTTTGTATAGGTTTGCTTACTTCAAGAATAGGTGAGTCAGCATTGAAGGTATCTTTCTTTCATTCTTTAGATGTCCTGGGGATGTGCAAGGTCTTGGCATCATAATGGGAGGGTGGATGAATCTTAAGAGAGGCTAGGGGGATTCTTGTTATTAGTGCAGTCAGTTGTAATTGTCTGAGAAATAGGGGGCATTATGGGGGTTTCCTTTTCCACCCAAACAGATTTATAGATAGGGGGAGGTTGAGGGTCATTACATTGAGTCGCACATTCATTCATAGAGTAACCAATTTGTGAGCATTTTTTTGCAGAAAGTTGGGGCATTCTCAAATCACGGCATTACCACGGCGTGATCGCGGCGTGACCACGACGTGACTGCGGCGTGACCGCAGCTTGACCGCAGTGTGACTGCGGCGTGTTGACCCGGTCCAGCGACATCCGTGAGGCAAAATCTTCCAGCCAGGAGCAAAGGGAGCGGGAGGAGGTGGGGCAACATTCCGGCCGTCGCCCCGCCGACAGAAATTGTGATTAGTCAGTCTCAACATTGATCACAAGACTCATGGAATATTATCATTGAAAACTGCCACGGGGTGTCGTCTTGGAGAAGGTCCAAATCACGGCGTGACCGCGGAGTGACCGCGGCGTGACCGCGGCGTGACCGCGGCGTGACCGCGGCGTGACCGCGGCGTGACCGCGGCGTGACCGCGGCGTGATCACGGCGTGTTGGCCCGGTCCAGCAACATCTGCGGGGCATCATCTTCCGACCAGGAGAGAAGGGAGAGAGAGGAGGCGGGGAAACATTCCGATCGTCGCCCCACCGACATAAATTGTAATTAGTCAGTCTCAAAATTGATCACAAGACTCATGAAATTCTATCACTATGAACCGCCGCAGGGTGTCATCCTGGAGTAGGGCCAAATCATGACGTGACCATGGCGTGACCGCAGCGTGACCGCGGAGTGACCGCGGTGTGACCGTGGAGTGACCGAGGCGTGACCGCGGAGTGACTACGGCATGTTGGCCCGGTCCAGCGACATCTGCGGGGAAGCATCTTCCGGCCAAGAGCGAAGGGAGCGGGAGGAGGTGGGGCAACATTCCGGCCATCGCCCCGCCGACAGAAATTATGATTAGTCAGTCTCAACATTGATCGGAAGACTCATGGAATATTATCATTGTGAACTACCGTGGGGTGTCATCCTGGAGCAGGGCCAAATCACAGCGTGACCACGGCATGACTGCGGCATGACCACGACATGACCGCAGCGTGACCACGACGTGTTGGCCCGATCCAGCGACATCCGCAGGGTAGCATCTTCCAGCTAGGAGCGAAGGGAGTGAGAGGAGGTGGGGCAACATTCCGATCGTCACCCCACCGACATAAATTTTGATTAGTCAGTCTCAACATTGTTCACAAGACTCATGGAATACTATCACTGCGAACCGCTGCAGGGTGTCGTCCTAGAGCAGGGCCAAATCACGGCATGACCGCAGCGTGACCGCGACGTGACCGCGGCGTGACTGCGGCGTGTTGGCCCGGTCCAACGACATCCGCGGGGCATCATCAATGAGAACTCAGTTCAGTACAGCTATGGTGGATCAATTCTTCTATTAGGGAAGTAAATAATTAGAAATTTTGAAAATTTGTGTATTTGAGAAAAATATAAAATTTGGTAAAAGTAATTTTTAAACAAAAAATAAACGATGTAAAGTGGTATAAAACTAAATTTATATTAATATTAATATATATTTCAAAAATATTTTATTCTAATTCATACTGAATAATTATATGGATAAATTTTAATAACTAAATATTTTTATAGATATACTTTTTGTTCATTGTTATTTTAATTACAATTTATCAAACACATTACATCTTAATTGAAATAAAATATATAATTTTTAATGTTTGGCTGTTAAATCCATCACACCTTAAGTAAATTATTTCCTCTCAATTTTAATTATTCCTGTATAAATAAATAAACACGTCTCCAAGATTAATTTCTAATGATGTTTCATCCTTTCTATCAATGGTATGCCAAGATAACACATAGTTTCCCTCATAATAGGAATATAACTAATGTTTGGTTTATCATCCACCAATTATACTAAATTCCCTAGTATAATGTCTGAATGTTCTTATGGAGTTACAGTCATCATTAATAAGTATTCTAGGGATTACTTTTATGAGTGGTTTTCTTATATTGGTAATTTTCATAGAAGATATATCCATATATCCAATTCATGACTATCTTCACAATTTTTTTCGAAAAAGGGGGGATAATTAGATTTTATGGGAACCACATTCCTATGTTAAGGTGGATTTGTATATTTTGGATACAATATCATACCACTGGATGCTTTTATAAAATATCTCTACATATACTTATTAAGTTGTTATTTTTATGTTTTTAGAAATCATTCTAGTAATATAGTAGTTGGTTGAATGAGATAAAAATACAACAATCACAGTTCTTGAGTGGGTGATCAATTTTTCAAATTTCTTATCATTTTAATAAACCAATCCATAGTTTTGGTTGCATAGTCTTTCAATTGTATTGGATTTTTTAGGTGCCTATAATCCTAATTGTCCATTTTATTATGTAATTTATATGGATTATTTCCATTTTCACCACATTTAATATAATGAAATAGTATTTGTACCTCTGGGTGAACAATATTTCCATTTACCATGTCCATTGAAATCTCCACATTTCCTTGGGAATCAATTTCTTTATTCCCTCGAATTCAATACATAAAAAATCTTCCAGATCCTTCGAGACAATTTATATTGTAATTATTCCCAAAGTTTTGACATGTATTAAATTTGATATTAATTCCTTCATCATCATTGTGACCCAAAATTTCGTCATTCCTCATACTTGTTATATTTTTGTTTTTTTGGAAATCAAAATAGATGACAATGTCATTCATAATTTATGATAACTAATTACAAATTACTAATTTATTTCTTACTATATTACTTATCTAGTTAGATTGGTCATTGGGAGAATCTTTGTATTTTTTTTCCATATAATGTTAAATTACATCAATTGGTAATAATCCATTACTTAAAATAACAAAACATAATCACGATTGAATAAAAATTAGCACCATAATATAATTATTGTAGTATATGTTCATGAAGACTTCATCCAAAAAATTTCAAACTCTAATAAACTATTACATTAGCTTTTAGTTCTACATAAATTTTTCCCAATTCAATAGAGTATTATTTAGTTTTGGTTCTCTCATATTCTTTAACTTAATTATTTAACATAATGAATTATTTATAATGTCCTATAGAGATAACATGATTAATCGAAGAATATCTCTATGGATTTTCTATCCTATTGTATAGTCACAGGCCCACTCATCATTCTCCAAAGTGACGATTGAGTTTATATAAAACCATAAATTTTATGGTGATTTCCCTTAAGTGTATATATATCAGATTTGGTTCTAATTTTTAGTATCAAAAAAGGGATGTAATATCTAGGTGATGAAAAGAATTTATACTTTACCAAAAAATTAAGATTTTATCACATATTAAAAAATATCTTATAGACTTATCCATAAGGTTTTAATTAAATTAATCTTATACCAATCCCATAAATAATCAATATAACATTAACTGATTTAGAGGTTAATCTATCACTTTGAAATTGTGATCGTACTTAGCTTATCCACCCTTAAGTTAACCTCAACTAACGAATTTTCCTATAATATTATCTAAATCCTTCCATAATACCAAATATGATTCATTGGACATGATTATATAATTATTAAATGCCTTATAGAAAATATTTATTGAAATACATTCCTTTGAAAATTTATGTTTAGAGTTTTAGAGAATTATGATGAAAAAGTAACTAACAATGTTAACGTATTTCTAAAATAATGGAATTGTTTCCACTATATGTGATATTTTTTCAATACATATAATTTATTTAATATATCCCCTAAATTCTTGACATGTGATACTCTTTTTGACACATCACACATATTACATTTCATCATAAAATGGGGAAAATTGAAAAAGAATATATGGGCGAGCTTAGATTCCTAGTAAGGAAAAACAATGTAATCAATAAATATATAGGGTAAGACATAGGTCATATCATAATAATATGAACATAAATAAAATAGGTATAACATGATCATAATTACATGAGGTAGAATATCAAAGTGTGGATACAACACAAACATGATACATTTATAACCAATTCACTAATTTTTATCATAAATGTGTCATAAGAAAAATATTTCCATGGTTGTTCACCAAGTTATCATAGAAATTAAAAAATTTGACTCCAAGGTATCATAAAATATTACTATAGCATGATTCATAGGCTTCTCCAAACATTATTAAGGAATAATTCCATGGAATTATAAAAATTTCATCTATATAGATTAATTATTTACCCAATGCATTAGAGAGAAATCTGTGTGCACCATTTATATTCATAACAAGTAAATGGTTATGAGTTCTACATAAATAAATCATATATAATTGTATTATAACATATTTATCCGAGGATTTAAATTGGTTACATAATAATAATAAAAACTTAGTATAACCCATATAAAGAAGTAAGATTTAATATAAAATTAGATAATATCAAAAGAATGAATTGAGGATGTTTAAATTGAGAAAAAAATATATTTTATGGACCATTTGGAAAATAATTTAGATTTTTTTAAGAAAATACCCATTTTCATTTTCAAATAATTTCAAATAATGTATATTAAGAAAAAAATTAAAACATGGAATGTAAGATTCATTAAAAATAATTTTCATAACTGTAAAATAATATGTCCTTAGGGAGAAAACCATTAAAATGGGTTTTTTAAGGTAACATTATTGAAACATTGTGAAGTTATTTGTCACTTTCAAAAGTTATTTTATAAAATATTTTGTGAAAATTCTTGAAGACGTTTAATTTCTAACAAATTTACCAAAAAATGGATCCTATATAATTGAATAAATGATATATAATGATAATTTATATTGGAATGTAATTAAAAAAAATTAATGGATAGAAACCCATTTTGATATTTCAAAAAACCAATATTGAAATCTCACATAATAAAAAGAGTAATAAAATATATTTTTGAAAATAGGATAATGGAATTATGAATGTCAAATGAGATAAATCACAATTAGTATTTTAAATATAAAGGAGAAAATTTACAGGATGGAAAATATGGAGAAGGATGGGAAACCTTCTTTAACAGTAGTGGAAAAAATTATGAATAATGATATATGTTTTTATAGATAAATAATGATAAAGAATTTAATTAAAATATCATTTTCCATCTGTGAGGAAGAGATGTTACCATAAAAAAGTCATATTTTAGAAGACACCAACCTTGGAAATAATATGTTAAAGAATAAATATTGTTCCACATTGAGGGGAGTTGAGTTAACAAAGACCCTTTAAAAATTAGTATTCATTAAATCAAATTTCATATAAAGAAAAACATGATATGTCTCTTAAAAAAAATTAATTAAATTAGTATGATAAATTAGATTCATTAGGAAGTAATCAAATAATAATAATTATATTGTGTTCCATAATAAGAAATAGGTCTCATTATATTAAATTTGAAACATAGAACTCTATATTTTGTGAATTCTACTAAATATCTTGAAACTACTATTTAAAAATTACTATATTAATAAAATATTTGTGAAAAATAATCTGACAGATAAATATTTATAAACATAATTTATAATTATTATATAAATTTATATTAGTTAGTTACTATATATTTTTATTTTCAATTGTGATTAGACTTTATCATTTCAAAATAGCATCATAATAGCAGTTTTGTCCTTCATTGTTATCCAAAATATAATCATTTCAATATTATAAATTTTAGTAGAAATTATGCTTTATAATGTTTAGGATATAACTTTATCCTGGATGGATTGACCGTTTAGAGAGGAGTGGTGAATAAGTGGGTTCTTTTTATTAATCCCTTTTCTTTAATATTGAACCTCTAAAACTTGTTAAGGATATCAATAAACTCAATTTTATCTCTCAAACATTCCTCATATATGATACTATAAACCGAAAGAGATAAAACCAATATTTACAAGGTTAAACACAAAGATATACACCTTTACATGTTGGTTATTCCCGAACATGAGTTCTACGTTGTAATTCACTATTTCCACAAGTGATTATAATGGATTCTACTCGAACAGAGAGTCTCTGTTTGATTTTGGTTCAAACGAAAAGACTTCTTACTCTGGGTCCAATTGAGAGAATCCTTATGCTCTTAGATCTAACCTGAAGACATCAACTACTCCCATCTTCATCCATAAGGATTCACCTCTGGTCAATGTCTAGCTCCACTGTAGGTTGATCTCATGATCACCCTCTATGAAATTTCTAAATATCACTTGGGAATGTACATGTTCATTTATCTTTAACAACCTTTATAATGTTCTATTTTCCTTGATCAATCAGTCTTGATCATAGGTAATTTATCATTTGCCTCAGTGAAAAAATTTATGGGGTATTCTTCCTTCTGAATGATCCATCAGCCACACATAAATGTGTGCAATTTTTTTTAAAAAATATTCTTCAATATTTTATGAAATAAAGAACACTTTAAAAATTCCAATTCAAACATATCGAATACACTTTATTTATCGAAGTATAATGTATGTAAATTGAATCTCTTTCTTATGATATTATTTTATGCAAGATTTTTTATCACATACATTTGTATTCTTTCACATGAAACTGTAACCCTTCTCTCCTTTTCACAACCCTAATAGTTATTAATTACATATTTTTCTCAATATATTTCATGAACACATTTTCAATCAGATATTTAGTTTAGGATCAATGTTGTGTGTTATGCATGTTAATTCATATATTCATCAAAGTCTATTGCATACTACCTTCTGTATGTAATAGTTTATGTGGTCTACTTCCGTGGAATACACAGTTAGTTGTGTGAAATTCCTTAATATTATTCACTAGGAAATGTGTATGTGAACACTGTCTCAGTGTCTCAATCAATTCGAGAAAACAAGAAGTGACTTGAAGTCCTCAGACCTTCGTGAAAGCTAAGGACACATGATAATAGTGTTCCCCCCCAATGCTTCATGAAATAGGTTCTTTATGAAGTATCTCAAGAGTTCTACGTACAAGTTGAGTGATCATGGGATCCCTTTGCTCCTTTCTGGAAGTCTATCACAAAGTTCTTCTCTTTTGTGATCTAGAAGTTTGTGGTTACTCTGTTTTTATCTAAAAAAATGAGAGCTATTTATAAAACCTATCAATAGTTCATGGCCTCAAGGCCTTGATATTTATATGAAAGGATGAATAAATTACACCTAATTTAATCCAAATTTTATTCCACATCAAGGCCATATTCAAGGATCCCAAAAATACCAATGAGTCTCAAACCATCATTGAACACCTTAGTCTTATGATGTGTTGATGACCTCGTCAAACACCCAAATCATTCAGGTTAAACATCAAACATACGACAAAAATATTGGTGTTATATTTCGTAATTACATGAACTTTATTTTTTGTAATTCACTCATTTTAATTCCATTATCCTATCATTATTAATCATGATTATCACATTCAAACAACCTCTTAAAACTAAATTTGTAGTTTGACTATTCTTGTTCATCACATTCTCACATTAATTCAAAGCATAGAATGCATGCATAATGATTCAGGGACTCACCCCCACTCTGTATATATCACATAAACACCACAGAGATCTTGGTCTTGATTATAGGTACATACAGTCTTAACTTCGTCCGGATGTAGCTCATCGAGTGGTCGGAGGTATGGGATGACATCCCTTCTTGATTTGAGGGCCGAGATCAAGGGGTTGAATATCCAATGTTTTATCCATCATTTAAATGGAATGGGAACAGTAACCCATGCTATTTCTTCCAATATTTTTTTTGTACATGAGCTGGGGTGCGGTATATTACTCAAGTGCTATATGGAGAGGCTAAAAAATCTCCCCTCCTTCTACCTGTAATTCCTTGTATGCGTTCTTTCCTTCGGATATGCTTCCCCATACAGTAGTACTACCTCTCTTTGACTTATACATGGGTGCTTATGCGGGTGTGATCCTACTCCCACTCATGCCACCATCATGATGGTTAGGGTACTCTCCCTTTAGTGCATTTTACCCCTTGGGTCCCATAAGTTCCCTTAGTTGATAATTTCTTGGTTGATAGATGGTTTTCCACTTTTTTGGTAGCCTCGACTAATGTACCTAGAAAATTATCTAGGTAATTAAATCTAGTTCCAAATAATAATATACCAATCCGACCTTATATCTTTCATTTTCATAAAATTATAAATTAGATTTTCATGGACTTAATCATACTCAATTCTTATTCACATCATTAAATGTGATATTCATATTTCATTCACTTCTTTATTTTTCCAATCATTATTGTAAACAATGAATCATCTTTAACACATGTATTTTTCATGAAGATCAGTTCTCTAATCATCATATTTCAAATGAATAATTTTCAAATTGTGACATATAATTACATAAAATGAATCCATAAAAATTCTCTGGGAATCATTACATTATCCACATCCCACCAAACACATATTGAAATATCATTGACAAAAAATGACACATTGGGCCCAACAACACCCCCCTTGTATAATGTTTTTAATACCTCTTTATAACAGTTTAGAATAGTCAATATGGGTGAATTAGCTTATCCCACTGATTTGGAATTAAATTTAAGGGAGAATTGGGAATTTTTATCAAAAATAATGTCTCCTCCCTGTAAATATTATTTATGGAATACTTATGAGAGAGAGAGAGAGATGATATCACATGGTTTTTCTTAGTAAAGAGCCTTCAGTGAATCACTCTAAGTCTACCTGGGATAACATAGTGTATAAAAAATGGTAGATATGACCAAGGATGTAATTGTTGTCCATACAAACTCATACATCTGTAATATTGCTCATAATGTCCCAGTCTTCATTCATGGTATTCAAAATAATCATATTTATGACTGTTATGAAAAAACTGCACTTACTTCCACAAACACATCCGTAAGTTCTAGTAAAATGATAGAGCTCACCCTTTATCTCATTTTTTCATCAATCATGAACTCCACATTAATTTATATAGTTAATACTGTTATAAAGAAGGGATGAATGTGTGATTGGCATACCTTGACCTTTAATGTTGATTTTCACCCATGGTTTCCACCCCTTTAGGGTTGTATATTTTTCTTCCATTTCTTGGATTTTAGTGAACTCTATGAAGTACAGTCTCATCATGTTGTCCAAAAGTTACACCCTCAAACATCTCCTTCAATTTCATGCAATTTCAGTTCAAAACACAAAAATAATAGTGAATAAGGAGTGACCTCTTGGTTTCTCAAAAGTAACATTCAAACTGAGAGCATCCTCTTAGTATGGTCTATTTTTTTTTACCAATCTCGACATAGGAGGATTTTTCGATACATTTTTTTAAGTCTCATCAGTTTGAAAATCAAATTACTTTCCATGAATATAATCTTTTTGTTGAATAACTATTTCAACCTTAGTTTTCAGGATCTTCAATTTTCCAATAGCAGATAACTTCTTATCAAAATACCCATGCATTCATTCAGATTTAGAATTTATCTCAGATTCCTCCAATTTCTTATCTAGTTTCATCTATTGTGGCCAAACAACTTGTCATTGTTTATTGAGATCATATGTATTCTCAAAATCATTACATGAATTTTCATTCGATTTATTTTGGAACTTATACCATTTCAAAACATAGAGAACTTCTACATTTATCGTTTTCATGTATACATCATCCGTGAGACCTTCCAGATTTCATTTTCCTCAAAATTCTCTGAAAATATGATTTTTTGTTTAGATAATTATTGTACAGAACTGTTCATATTTTTTTTACTTTTTGATTTTTTCAACTGATGCTATTTTAAAATCCCCCTTGATTCTTCCCTAATTCATAGAAAATACATGTTAAAACAATAAGAGAAGGATTTTTGACCATCCTTTTCACAACAAAATTAAAATCCTTAAAACCTCATTCTCAAATATTGAATATTGATGAATCTTAATCTATGTTTTTTTCATTTTCATTAGAGGTTCTAACCTTCTTGGAAAACTTTTCTCTTCGCCAAATGCGGGATATTTTCTTTTATTCTCCATGGATATCATATTTGCATTTTTGGCTTTCCCACCTACACTATTAACTTTATTCTTTCTATCTTGAGTATTCTATCCTTTGATCTGAATAGATTTATTGAAATATTATCCAGATTTATTCAATTCATTTTCAAATATAACAAATATGGATTTTTTCTCAAAATATCTACTTCTCTAGAATCCCACATCCCTTAAATATCACAAATAACAATTTCTTGTTAAGTAATTTTTTATTTTTGAATCTTGGTCATATTAAAAAAGAAATTTTATTCAAGATCAACACCTCCTTTTCTTCATTAATAGGATTTATTTCATCCTTTTTCTTTTCAGCGGTTAATTTCTTATTTTCATTCTCAGCCCTATTCATTTAATTATTGATATATTTATCCTATCCTCTGTAGAATTATTGTTCCTCTTTCATCTTCCACTCAATTTATCTTCCTTCATCTTCTTCGTCACTACTACCTAAAGAAATAGTTCTATTAATACATGGGAAATGAAACCAATTTCATTATTTGAAGAGAAATTTTATGATGAATCACACTTATGATTACTCATGATATTTCTTTTATTGTTGTTTTATGGTTTCTTATTCTTCTTATCCCATTTGTGTTTTAGAGGATATCTCATCATATAATTCTAATTATTTATTTTTATTATTTGGAAACATTCTGGAAAAATGTCCAATTCTTCCATATTTGAAGTATTTAGGTTGTTTATAATTATTTACCTTCCATTTTCACTTACCAAATCCTTTTTAAGTAAGGTTAATGATGCGATTGAAGTCATCATCATCCTCATCGCTATCTAAATCATTAGATTCTTATATCTCTTCTTCTCAGAACCTTCCATTTCTCATGTCTTAAAAGCCCATTTCAATTTTTTATTTCTTTTAAAAATATGTAATTTTCCTCATCTCATAAGATATAAGAATATTTTTATGTTCATTAGAAGATAAGTCATATCTATCTTCCAGGGATAATGATTTTGAACCAAAATGGTCTATAAAATTGATCATCAATTTTTAAAAGATGAATGAGTCACCCAACATCTCACCGAATACCTGAATGTTGCTGACTATATCATTCAATCTGGTGAAATACTCCTTAATACTTTATTAATTATTAATTTTAATGTCCCCAAACTTACTCCAAACTTGTAGTTTGGATTCCTTGAATTAAATATTTTATTCATAGATACTTATGAGTTTATCCCAGATCTCCTTTATAGGTTGGTGACACATGACCTTTGTCTTGAACTTTTCTGTTACAGACATCATGATGGAAATTTTATCCATTGAATCTCCCTCCATATTTCCCTTAACAACTCGTGTCATAGAAACATTATCAATAGTGGGTGGAAACCAACTGTTCTAGCATCTCTCACTTATATGTTGAGTGATAAGAGATAGGGTAGAATTTTATTCTCCCAACATTGATAATCCTCCCTATTAACTATTTTAACACCTCAGTTGTTGAAATAATTATGATTCCCTATATACCATAATTCTTCTTCGATCATTTGGTGGAACCTTTCTGTGCTACCACTTATAGGATCTCATGTTCCCCAGGATGGATTTACCACTTAGATGGGATGGGTGAATCAATGGTTCATGTTTACAAACCCTTTTTATTTAAAATTAAACCTCTTTAACTTGTTTATGATATTTATCCCATCAAAATTATCTCTCAAGAGAACATCATATGTAGTGGTATCAATAGAAAGAATAGCACACAATATTTACAAGGTTTGGTATAAATACCTCCACCATTCCCTATTGGTTATTCCCCAACATGGTTTCTATACAATACATCAATATCTCCACATGTGATTACAATGGCTCCAACTCCAACCAAGACACTCCATTTTATTTTTTCTCCAACCAAAGGAACTCTTTCTCCAGCTCCAACTGAGAGACTCCTCCTCCTAGATCCAATTAGAAGACTTCAATGGATCCTCGCTCCAACCGGATGGATTCACCTCTATTCAAAGGCTTGATCCACTATAGGTTGATTTGATGATCTCCCTCCAGGAGATTTATGAGTCAACATTTCCCATGTACCTATTCAGGTATCTTTAACAACTTTTGGTAGGGTATTTTGGACAATATCAATAAATTATGATTACTAATGATTGATTACTTTCCTCAATGAAACAATGTTGGGTCTATGATTCAATTTGAATGAAGTCCTGGACGCACATTGAAATGTTGAAATTTGTACACACAATCTTTTTATATACCAGAAAATATGAGAGTTGAGCATACCCCATCCAAAATAATTTATTAATAAAAAGTAAAGATACAAAGCAAAATCATGAATTAAGGGGATTTGAAAACTCTTGAGTAAACAACACCACATATGTAATCATTCACTAATGAGTTTTAGTACTCAGGAGCACTGAAAGTCCACAATGTGCATCCTTCAAGGACCTCCCTCTTTGAAAAAGTGGAACCACCTGATTAGCTTCTATGTAAATATATGAAACAAGCAGGTTTAGATGACCAAGACTATTCATTCAAGAAACCCAGTTTGGGAGGATCTTTCATGGGACACTCTAACTCCTTGTTTTTAAATCCCCAACCACCTTATAAGAATCAGATTCAATCCATATATCATGCCAGTGGTGATGAATAGAATGCTTAATGGCTTATATTATTGCAAAATGTTCATCCCCATATGTCATCCCCATACCAATATAATTATAAAAAGAATCCTTCAAAAAACCCTGATGGGTTTAGAGAATACCTCTGCAGCCCGATGGTCCTGGTGCTCCCAGAGCCATTCCATCCACATTTTCCTTGATTCTCATTCCAATGGGCATTATCCATCTCACCTATTTCAGTAAAAGCGGTTGTCTCGACCTACCTACAACCCCCCCAATAACTTGATGATATTAAAATCATTCATATAATTGTTCATCGACCCATTCTGGGAAGAAGCAGCAGTGTGCACTGACCTATGTATAGAAAGAATTCGAGAAATTGTTCTCGGAGTCATCTCCTCAAACAACATTGTCTTTCAACCTCTCCATATGCTGTCTGGGATAGAGGCCACAATGACAAGTAGAATATTGCACATCGGCATACTCTGTTTAGTGTTGCATAATGCAGCAAGATGGTCATAGATCGGCCTATTGGTGTCAATTTCTAGTCCAAACGCAAGCCCAACGTAGCACCTTAGTAACCTCACATATGTGCATGAAGAGAAAAAATGGTGTATGCTATCTTCAGCTCTAATAAAAATTGGACATGAATACTAAAAACATTGTCCAGACCTCTGTAACTGATTTTTTGAATGGAGATTCCAATTTCATATTCTCAATATGAGTATAAAATTTGAAGGTTGTATGAAGCTAAACTTGAATGTAGTAATCCAAGATGGAATTCCTGGTGAGGTACCAATCATATTCCTGTAGTGTTCTTTATTCATGAACTACCCATTTCATCCAGGTTTCCACACCATAGTATCAGCATCTAGGAAGGTGAAATTTGGAATCTCCATGACTATCTACAAAGGAAGAAAATGAAGAATGTGGTATTATGTCATAAGATTTGAAATTCTCCTCGCCGCCTTTATAGGGGGGATGCTTAGACTATTCTTATGGGACTGATCAAGCCAGAATGTGTCCCGACAATTAAGGCTAGATCTTCTTCTGACTAACCATTTAATGTCCTGCATAACATTTTGAATGGAGCATTTTATTGCTGGCCAGACTGAGGATCCAATATAATAAGGAAATCCATCAATCAACCTGACCTTGAATAGACTGATTATAAAATCACAAGAGGGATTAACAAAGGTTAACATGGTTCAAGTAAACTTACTGATCAAACTATCATTGAAAATTTACAGATCCTTGACCCCAATCCCCCGCATTTTAATGGGATTAATGCAATCCGTCTATGAAAACATTGACAAGTTTCTTTTAATGCGCATATTTGGTGTATATGAAGTTACAAATCATGACCTGTAATTATTTAATGAGATGCCTTGGCCACTTGTAAATAGAAAAAGAATTAAAAATCATAGATGTAATGACCAAGCTGGAAAGGTATACTCACCCATCCTGAGACATATCCTTCCCTTTCCATTTTACCAATTAATTGATGATACCATTACTGATTCCTTTACGGAACTGGCTCTTGACTATCCCCAAAACAAGTGGGAATCCAATATAGTTAAAAGGAAGGGAATGCTTCCTCACCCCGAGTTTATTCACCACCCTATTTTTTTCCCACCGAAATGCATTCACGAAAAACAATGAAATATTTTCCCAAGCTAATGGAATGTCCAGCAACTTCCTCATAATTGTTAAAAAGTATCTTAATGCTAGAAATGGTTCTCCTAGATTCCCTCCCAAAGAGAAGAATATCATTAGCGTACAACAAGTGATAAGGAACACGTACATCCCTCCCATCAATCATATTTTGAAATAGGATGAACTAATCCAATTCATTAATGCATCTGATCATATAGTCTTCAGCGGTCGCAAAAAGAATCCCTGAAAGTGGATCACCCTTTTAGACTCCTCTAGAACAATTAAAGTATCCATGTGGGGTCCCATTAATTAAAATAGAAAACCAATAAGATGATGGAATGAATCTTATGAGGCTCACAATGGTCTTTGAAAACCTGTACATCATAATGATGATGAGAAGAAAATTCCATTTGAGAGTGTCAAAGGCCTTTGAAATGTCAATTTTAAGAGAAAACTTCCCTTCTTTCTCCTTCCTTTTTAGAATGTTAACCCCATCCAAAGTTGAGAATAAGAAATTATGCATGCATCTTCTTGGTATGAACCCATATTGATTTGGAGTAATATTCTCCTTGATAATTCCCCCTAATACTGACATTTAAATTTTTCTAAAGATTTTGGGAATTTTTTCCCCAAACGCCATCAGTCTGAAATCATTGATATCAGTCGCATTGTCCTTCATAGAGATCAAGGAAATAATTTTCGAGTTGGCTCCATAAGGCAAAAAAGAATTCTAAAAAAAACACCTCAGATAATGGACCAAATATTCCCATATGACATCCGAATAGATCATAAATAATTTGTTGGTAAAATCATCCAGTCTAGAAACACTATCAATATTTAGGGAGAACATATTCTTCTTAATTTCATTCACTTCTGGGGGCTGAACCAAATATTTATTTTTCCTCTCATCAATACATGAAGTGCTATTACAAACCATCTTTGACAAGTATTCAAGCTCATAATCCAAGTAAAGTTCACTAATGTAATCAATAACTACATAAGAAACATCACATTCAACATTATACAGTTTCCCAATGATCCGGATGGCATGATTTCCAACCTTTAGCCTCCTCTCTTTATAGAGCCTGTAAAAAAGAACATTGAGTTTTTGTCACATTCCAAAAACCATTTCACATTCATACAACCCATTTCCAACCTTTCCTTGATGGTCAAACGGTAATCTTTCCTTGTATGATCTTGTAGTTCCTCTCTGGAAGGAAAATACTGAATTTGTTCACAATTATGTATGGCTACAAACTGCTTTTTTGCATTTAAGATATCAAAATGCAGCTTCGAAAAGGTTCTCTTTCTCCATTCCATTAAAATACTCTTGGTGTTCTTAATATTTTCACTAAATCTATGAAGAGGGAATCCAATATGTGTGAAATTCCAATCCCCAAAATGATTTCCTTGCATCCCGGATATGTAACCCAGTCATTATTAAAATGTAAAGGAAGAAGGGTATACCTAAGAGATACTGAGAGCTCCACAACAATCAGGTTGTGGTTAGAATGATTCTTTGGAAGGGTATGTCCTAAAATTCCACTAGTATCACTTCTCTCATACATTTGTACAAAGCACCTATCATTTTTTCTTTCTTAAACTCCATTCCAGGTGAACCGTCTTTATGTGAAATTGGCTCCAACAATCAACACTTTAGTGAGATTGTATTGATCAATGAAATGAGAGAATTCACTCCCAACCAACCTGTTAAATACAATGATCGTATTTTCCTCATGCGTAAGCACAATGTTGAAGTCTCCAATCACAATCCATTTATGACCAACCTCTTTAGAAATATCCTCATGCTCCCTCTTAAAGGTCCCTCCTCTTAATATAAGATTTTGAGGCCAACACGAAGGAGGCTCATGTAATCTGTCTAGAAATGTTAAAGGTAATAGTATTGCTTTTTATTTTCTGGTTACATGAAACAATCCAGATACTTTGATGTCAAAGCACCCATAATTTTTCCGTTCCACTATGATGTCAGTTTTGAGAGACAAATTGATACCCCATTGTAGACCATTTGAAAGCATTTCACTTCTCAAATGTCATCTTGGGTTCAGAAATCCCAATAATTAAGCATGCTCAACATGCTTCTCAAATGGAGTGCCGACACATATTAACCCTTTACTCTACCGCCTACAAGCTCGCAGAGATTTTCACAATCATAAACTTCTGAATAACTATTCCAGGGGGAATATCAGAGTTAGAGAAGACCAGATTTCTGGCTGATTAGACCACCTCTGTAAAGTTGTTCTTAAAAACAGGAGCCTTCCCTAGTGCCCAATCCACTATCCCCATCTTCTTTTATTCCTGATGAAATAATTAAGCATGCTCAACATGCTCTGCCAATGATGCAATCTTCATACGATCGACCAAAATCGGCTTCTCAAGGCCTTTTAGGGTTCCCAAGCTAGAGAAATCGCTAACCATCCCTTGCGCCACCATCCAAAAATGCACACAATCTTCTTCTATATTTTATGCACAATAAAATACAAAAAATCCATTAAATTCTTCTTTAATTTTTAATTCAAACATATAAAATACACCTCATGCAAGGGATTGTAATGCATGGAAACCAAACCCCTTTTTTCATGTACTTGTCTAAGCATGCATGTTATCATATGAATTTTTATTCTTCCAAATGAAAGTGAAACCCATGTATCCTTTTCAAAACTCATATAGGTTTTAGGGAAGTATTCTTATATAGATATTTTATGCACACAGTATCCGATAGGTATTTAGTTGAGGATCAATGTTTGTGTATTATGAAAGTGAATTCATGTATGCATGAATGAATAATTCTCACTACCTTCTCTGTGTAATAGTGCATATGATCTTCTTCAACTGTGAACATAGTTTATTTTCCAGAAGTCATTCTTCTTCTCCTGGAGGAAATGTGTATTTGAACATTGTGTTGGTGTCTCAAACATGTCTCTTTAACCAATAGGTTATCATAGAAATCATAACTTCCAAATATCAAGTATGACACAAAAATGACGTTGTCCTTTAAGGATTCACGAAATGAGTTCTTCATGAAGTGTCTCAATAGTGTTGGGAACATCTTGAGAACTTGTGAGATCAATCTTCTCCTTCATGAAATAATTTAGTGATGGTATTCTCCATCATAATACAGAAGGTTGAGGTTTCTCTACATTCACAAAAAAAAAGAGATGTCTCAATAAAACTCAACAACACTTCATAACCCCGATGACTTGATACTTATAGGAAAGGATTAGTACAATTCACCTCCTCCTATATTCTTTTTATGTATTATTGAGGCCATATTCAAAGCTCCCACAAATACAACCGAGTCTTGGTCCTTCTTTAAACACCCATGTATTAATCTATTTAGATTACTTCTTAAAACTGCAGAATCGTTTGTGTTTAGTCCCAAAAATACTCCGAAAACATTACTGTTTTATTTCATTAGTTAACAAACAAATTTTTTTTGTAATGTTCTCATTTTCATGAAATTATCCCCTTCTTCTCAACCATGGATATTGTATTTGAACATCCTCTAACAAATTCATTTGTACTTTGGTCTTTCTTATTATTCTAGTTATCAAAGGCCTGCAAATCATATTATTATTTCCTGATGATCCGAGGAATCATGGACACTCTTTATCAATCACATAATAACATTCACACATGGGTTTTTTTCATCCTTTACCCTAGTTCATTTTTTGAATATTGGGTATTCTGTTATGTTCTGGGTGTGACAGGCTTGAATTTTAAGGCATCTCTTCTGTATACTTTTTTTTGTCATTTTACTTTTTGGTTTTCCATGACTTTTTGGTGAATGAGAGTAAAATTTGGTTAAAGAGAGGGTGGAGCATGGTTGGTGCATGATTTTATTAACTGTGTGCCCTTTCTCATGAAACTATGAGACCAAGTGTTTTTTTGGATAGAGACATATCACAAGGTTAGAACACGATTTGTAAAACGTGCAGGAAAACCATTTGGTATGTCCTTCTTGGACAGTGAGGGGAGAATGGTTGCTGTATGATTTGAAAAACCATGGGGGGAAACCATTCTTCCTGTAAAGGTCATTGAAATTTGGGTTTTCATTTTTTTATATCCCAAATTTTTAACCCCAAACACCCATTTATCTCACCCCACTTGGAATTTTTCCCTATGCGTGATTCCCCCTTCCTCTCTTCTCCCTAGGGATCCAATTTGTGGCAATCTTGGTGTGTTTTCCCTCATAATCTTTAATTAAGTGCCTTCTCCTCTTGGGTTCCTCGTTCTTTTGGGGGTTTTCTCCCTTTTCCTTTGGGGTTTCATTTCTACATTGGGTAGGTTGACATTTCTAGGGTTGAATCTTGTATATTAGGGTTCAAGCATGATGTTTTTTCTTTGATCTTACCTTACTAGGTTCTTGTGATGGTGTAGTTATGATTTCACACCAATTTATAGAATCTTCCACACTTGAGGTAGGCGGTTCCATGGACTAAAATTGTTGGATTATTTTAAAATTAATTATTGGTTAATTATATGTTCTATATTATTAATTTGTGCTGTAAAAAAAAATTTTAGATTGGTTTGATATGTTTATGTGATAGAAATAGATTTTTATAAATTGAAATGGTTATGTTTTTTTTCCATTGTGGTGGAGCTTCCTTGAAGTGTTTTATGTCTTGTTTGAAGGGTGTAAAATTTGTTTTCAAAGGCACTTGAGGTGCGAATGAGTTTAAAAGTTGGTTTTTAAAGGAAAATAGATTAATTTGGTATATTGTATTTCCCTGTGTGCTTTTGATATGAATCCTAAATTGTTTAAATGATGAGATGCATGTTTTAGAGATGATCTTGGGTTATTAATGGATTTCAATGGGGCTTAGACCATTGAATTGGTTGATCAATAATGTGATTTCCTTGTGATTTTCTAAATGGGAATTTTTTAATTTCATAAGTTGTGGTAAATGTATTTGAAAATGGGTTTGGTGTGTTTAAAAGGGTAAAGTGGTTTTGTTAATAGAAAATGGTGACTACCATGTGAATTTAAAATGTTTGGCACGTGTATGATAAAGTAGTGAAATGTGTGGCATGTGAAATGAGAATTTGAGCACAAAGGGAATCCCTGGTAGTATGTTGGGAAGAATTGAACTAGTACACTAGTGATACAAAGGTTTGTAGTCTCGATTTCACCTAAATTGATTGACAAATAAAACACTAACTAAACTATAATAACGATTAACCACCACGATAATTTTAGATGTTTCTCCTATCTAGGGGATCATGTTGGTGGACGCTGAAAGTTGTAGTTACTATACCAATTTTTATCAAGGTAAAAGGTTATAGAGACTCACTCGAGCTAGATAATCCTTAGGGATTCACCCACGGTGCTCACCTGTGACATGACACTTATGTGGTGTGGTGAAATTAATCGGCATATGGTGTACCTTGGGTGTGTTTCATTTTAATTTATGTTTATTTATGTAAATGTTTCCTTTAAAATGTGTTGTTCTGAAATTTTTTCTTTAAAAACGATTTTCCTTGAATGTGTTCCCTTGAAAATAGTTATTCTTTAAATGTTTCCTTAAAAATGTTTTACATTATTTTGAATGAATGACAATGTTATTTTTTCTTTTAATGTTATAGCATGTAACCTTCTATTTTCGGTGGCATACTACTGGGATTTGGCTCACACCTTACATACACCATTGGGTGTATGTAAATAATGTTATGTATAACCAATGTAAAGGAATGATGTGTCATGGTGATGGTGATAGACCTGATGGGTAGTGTTCATTTTTTGTAGGTACTTGTGGTGGAGTCTTGGGGGTGATGCCCCCTTGTTGCATAGAGGTTCTTGGGTTGTTATTGGTTTTACATTCCATTTTAGTATGTTGGCTTTTGGTTAGAATTGTAAATAATGAATATGAAAATTCTTCTACCTTGTTCGGTTTTGGGAAATCAATTATGTCATGTTTAACATCTTGGGTTATTTTTGTTATGAAATTAGGTGAAATAATTCCCAATGTATTTTGTTGATACTCTGGCACTAGTTTCTAGCCCATGGGAATCGGGAATTCCCTTCAAGCCATGCCACGGGCCTGGTCGGGTGTCGGGTTGGATGACACTCCATCTTGGTTTATGAAAAAATGGCATCAGAGGCAGGTTAGGTTATTTTTTTCTTGTTATTTGGGGAAGTGTTTTAGATAGAACAGAGATAGTAATATCGACACTTGATGTTCTATTTACAAGTAGTGTTCCTAGCCATAAAACCATAATAAAGGACTCGAGATTCCTTGGGAAGTTAAGCTTTCTTTTAGTTTCATTGGTTCATGCAGGTTTTTTGTGTTTGGAAATGAAAAGAGAGTTGGTCTAATGGTCTCATTGAGCTCACAGGGCCTTGAAATCCATGTAGGGATTGGGCAATTGTCCTAAAATACTCTCCAAGATAGTGGTGTGTTTGGCCTATGGATTCCAACCATATGGCTAAGTCAACCATCAACACTAGTTTTATTTTAAGAATAAATTTGTCTTTTCATGAGGTCTGAAATGTTTTTTGAAAACCCCAATTTTGGAAATTGTGAATACAAGATTTTAAAGTGAAAATGGTCAAGTTTTGGTAATACAGAAAATTAATTTTCAAAATCATCTTGAAGGAAGTTATAGAAAATTAGTTTGTTATAAAATAAGTTTTTAATAAATGGGAATGATTTTGCAGAGATTGAATTTATATGACTGAAACAAGATGATTATTTAAATTTTCTTCTAGTAAATTAGAATTGATTTTTCAAAAAGGGTTTGGGAAATCTATTTTAAATGGGGTTTGATGAGATGTCAAAAATATTATGAATATGTTGAATTGTAATTTTTGGATAGAATCTATGAGGTTTTAATTTGATAAATGGGGAAATGTTTTAGACCAAAGTGTGGAACTTGAGAATGGTTTTTGATTTGGTGGCTAGTTAGATTTTGAAAAAGTGTTTTGAGATTTTATAATTGACATGAAATTGTGAGTGTCCAAGCATGGGTTTAGTGTTTTTTCCTAAAGAGATTAAAAGTCTTATTTAGACCTTTTTTATTTCCATGAGTGAAAAAATACATAGATTCTAGTGGATGGTCAATGACAAGAGGTGATGGGTTATCAGTTTGGAATGAGAATATGAATGCGTGAGACTCTATGGAATACCATTGTTGAGTGTGCAACCCACCAAGATTGTTTTCTTTTAAAATGTTCTTTAAAGGGAAAATGTGTTATTTTTATAATCATCAGTTGTGTGGTGTGCCCCTTTGTGATTTTGGAGTTTTTTTAATGGTTTTTGAGATTTAAAACTCTTATTTTTTGAATGATGTTTCATTTTTGTGTTCTTACGATGAGTTAGTTTGGAGATGACAGTTATTGGGTTTTTTGTGGAGTTTTTTGGATGCTTTTGAGTCAGCCCCTATGTGATCGGTGTTTGGTTATGGTGAATTATTATCAATTGATCATCATTCTTTGAGTTTTTGTCTAATTATTTCCCAGTGCATACCCCTAAAAAGTTTTGATGGACATTATAGTGTGGCCATGGGTGGTTCACCGTTTGAAGACCCTCCAGTTGATCAACCCATAGAATTTATTCTCGAATTAAAAAATTCAAATAATATTATCTGTTGTGATTTTGTGATTCCTACAAAAAAGGAAGGGTGGATGTGGAGATTTTAATGGTACATTAGTTTCCTTGAGTTGTATGAGTCGTTAAAGATGAATTTTTGCACCTTTATGTTTGAAGGTCCAGTCTGGAAGCGGTGAAGGGAATTTCAGTAATAAGAAAAGGCCTGAGGCTATTACTGCTTCTTGAGATGTTAAAAGGGTCTTTATATCATCATTGTTTTCTTTTAAGAGATGGGTCTTGATGCACCATCAGTGAGACAATTCTATTTATAAGAAGCTTTTGTGACCATTTGAAGAAAGGGTGTGTTGTTTGGGGATTGATTTAAAGTCCCATTTTTGTAAAACATTATTGATTGAAATGTTCATGTTTGGTGGTGTTTTTTGGTATTATATTTTTGGCCCGAAATGTGATAGTCGGATTGTTAGTCTTTCGAGAATCTGTATTTTAACGAAAGAGTATTTTCTCTCAATAATTCCATATTTCCCCATATTAAAAGGAGGTTTCTTCCATGTGTTCTTTTTCCATTGTTTCTTGTTCAATTTAAAAAGTGACGATGTGTGTGTATATTCTATGTTCCTGTATTAGTGAATGTTCCATGTTAATGGGATGTAATATTCATGGTGCATTGTTCTATTTTAGTTCTTCTTAGAGTGATGTGTGGTTTCCCATGAAAGAAAAATAAGTTCCAATCAAGGATTTTTTATCTTCTGAATACAAGGCATTAGATACTTCAATCATTTGCGATCCAGGCATAGGTCTTGGATTGAAGCTCGTGTGAAATTAAAACTCTTAGGGGTGTGAGGTACCTTGGTCTAGATTTTGTCTCTAGTGTGGGAAATGGAGACATTTTAAGCATCTTCTGTAGCTATTTTGTCTAGAATGGACCTGTTTCATGAAAAGAGATATGCGGGGACTCTTGTTTTCATTTCTTCTCATGTGGTTTGGAAGCTCCTCTTTGGTTATGATGAGGCAGGATGGTATCATGTCATTTAATGTCTAATGGTTTAGATTTATGGATGTAAATCCCTATTTGGTTTTCCCCATGCAGTCCATCGTGAATTGATTATGATTTTAACATGTCTCATGGGGTGGGTGTTTCCCTCATCAAGATTTTCCATCATGGAAGGGTTTGTTGATCTATGTTTGTTGGTTTGGGTAAAAGTTTCTTGGATGTCCCTTGGCAGTTATTCTTGTTTGGGTGAAATGTTGAATTTTAAAATGGTGGGGAGACCCATCACGGGTCTCGTTGGGGGTTATCATAGTGTTGGTTGATGTTAGTTAGTTTCTTGTGGTAGGGAGTATGTTTGCGAATCACATTATAAAAGTATGGTTTGGATTTTTTTTGTAGTTTGGCATTGAGAAATTATGTTCGGAGTTGTTGGCTATGAGTTTCCCTTTCGAGTAAACATGGGGATTTTGGAGTGTTCCCAAAGATCTTGTTTAAAGAAAAAATTTAGATGTGTTGGATCAATTTTTACCTTATTTTCAACAAGTGGTTTGGATTTGTTTTTACATTTAATTAAGAGGTATGGATTTTATTTGGAATTTTTGAGGTTTTTTGGGATTTAGAAGTTGGATTATGCAGCTATGAGAAATCCTTTTCTTTTGATAAATCAACTGAAGGTGTCATGGATTTCTGGGGGAAAAAGGCGTCTGGCGGGGAGTCCATTCTTGACCTTCGTAGTTAAATCTTGTGAATCTATGTTATTGTTCATGGTGTTATTATATTCTTCTTGCTTGATGCTTGTTGTAAATATCCTTGAGCTGTGGGGGATTATCAGTTTTTGTTTCCAGATCAAGCATTTTTCTGGATTTATGGGGGAAAAAAGAATTATGGTGGGGACATTTGGGATACCTATGTTTTTTTCATCCTTTACCCAAGTTCATTTTAGAAGCTCAATTTTTTCCTCATGTTCCATATGAGAGGGCTTTAATTTTGAGGCATCCCTTATGTATATTTTTTCTCTATCATTTTTCCTTTTGGTTTTTCTTGATTTTTTTGGTTAGGGATAAAAATATTTGGGTAAAAAAAATGTGGCACGCAGTTGGCGCACAAGTTGTCAAACATTGCGCCCTTTCCTAGGTAACCATGCGACCATGTAATGTTTTTTGAGGAAGTCTTATCTCATAGTTAGCGCATGGGTTTAAAACTGTGTGGGATAACCATGCGACATGTCCGGCTTGAATAGTGAGGGGAGCATAGTTTCCACAAAGTTTGACAAACCATGTGAGCAAACCATACAGCCTTTATAGATCATTAAAATTTGGGATTTCCTTTTTCTCTCTCCATAATTTTTTACCCCCAAAACACATTTCTCTCCCCCATTTAGGATTTTTCCCTAGGTGTTCCTCCCCCTTCCTCTCCTATCCCTTGGGATCCATTTTGGTGGAAATCTTTGTGTGTTTTTTCTCCAAATTATTAAGTAAGTTCATTATCTTATTGGTTTCCCACCTCTTCTAGAGTTTTATCCTTCTTTCATTGGTTTTTCATTTCTCCAATAGGTATAGTGATTTTTTTATGGTTGAATCTTGTTTAATAGGGTTTGATATTGATGTTTTTTATTTGATCTTTCCTTAGTAGGGCCTTGTGATGGTATGGTTACGGTTTCACACCAATTTATAGAGGTTTCTACACATGGGGTAGGTGGTTCCATGAACTAACATTTTTTATGATTTTAATATGATTTCATGGTTAATTAAATGTGATCTTTGATTTATTTTTATGGTGTGGAAATTTTTTTGAATGGGGTAAACCTACTTATTTGATATAAATGGATTTTTATAATGGGAAATAGTTTTGTTTTTGTGTGTGCCTTATAGTGGTTCTTATTGTAAGAGTTGTATGACTTGATTGAAGGGTGAAAATATGTCTCTAAAGGAACTTATGGTGAGAATGAGTTTGAAGTTAGGTTTTTAATGGAAAATGGGTAAATTTGGAATATTTTATTTCATTGTGAAATTTTGATATGAATCATAAATTTTTTAAATAATGGGAATACTGTTTTAAAAATTAACTTGGATTATGTATAGATTTGAAAGGGTATTGGACCATGGAATTGGTTCATCACTCGGGTTATTTTAATATCTTTTTACAAATGGGGATTTATGAATTGCATATGTGGTGGTAAATGTATTTGAACATGGTTTTGGTGTGTGTATATTGGAAAGTGGTTTTGTTTATGGAAAATGGTGACTACCCGGTGTATTTAAAATGTTGGTAATGTGTATGTGAAAGTAACGACCCAGAATTTCAATTTAATTTTTTTAAATATATTGGAATTTTACGAGTCCGTGAAAATTGACGGTGCATGATTCCGAGACCCAATGCGCCCAGAATGAATTTCTGAACATTTTTTCAGGTATGTTCAGTAAACGTACAAGCGGGTTTTTGTAACTTTTAAACCGGTGCTCGGAATTGAAATATGAGGGCACCGTTGAACTCGCAGTGCCAATATTCACTTAAGAATACCTTCACCTCATCCGCAGTGGGTCGAGGGAAAAAGTTAGTTTTTGCGTTTTTCGTGAAAAATCAAAATAAAATAATTTTTTTAACATTTTTATTTTTAAAACCACTCAACATGGGTTATGGTGGTAGGGACCACCTGAGACTAATCCCCCCAATTTGAATTCTAAAAGGTGGGGACAACCCTAACCCTCATAATTGGAGAAACCATTAAACTCCCTCTTTAATGTGGAGAAGTCTCTTGAACTTACTCAACATTCAATGTACCACACCATTTAATTTAGTATTCCAATTAAATGTGCCAGAAAATTAAATTGACAAACTTATTTAATTTATGTTGGAACCTATTTTATTTGGAGGATTGGTTGGAGAAGTGTGTAGAATTGGGAGAAAGATGTGGAGAAATGATACCGCTCCAACGAATAACTTCTCCTCCAAAAGAATAATGCCATCGAAGAACATTCTTCAGAATCAAAGAAGAGGGACCGACCCCGAGCCCGGGATCGGAGGCGTGTGGTGGGCGTGGTGAACGTCGACATCTTAGACTTCTTCCTTGCACCCACACCAATGAACGAACAAGTAGGGTTTAATTTTTTAAATACCCCCTTACCCGTTCTTGACTGTTCTTCATGATTCAAAATTTCTTGAACTGCTTGCTACTGCTCTAACGCGGAGGGTGCAGGCCAAATGAACATGGCCCAACCTCTCCGCAATCCATTGTGTTTTTTTGATGAATATTTTCAATGGAGGAAGACGGAAACTAGAGCCAGCTATTGGCACTGGTGGGGCATGGGAATGGTGACCGACACACCACCGGCCACGACGAAGGTGACGGTGCGACCGCGCCGCTCGACGGAAGAGAACCACAAAGGACCGCCACACCGCGGCCGCCCCACCATATTGTGGACACCCTGTTGCACCATGACCGCCACGCCGCACCCCTACTGCCCAGGCAGGGCCGCCTAGCGTGGGTCGGGCCTGGTCGGTCCGACTGGGTCGGACTGGACCGGGACCGACATCCACCCATTTTCGCTCTTTTGGCCATAACATTGGCACTGTGCGTCCGTTTGAAAAACAGTCAGTGGCACTAGAAACCTTGGAGTGAGATGGTCCCTTTGGTAAACCCCACTAGTGATTTGGATAATGATGGAGTACAATCAGGCTGGATCAAGCACGAATCTAACCGGGACCTCGGGAGTAAAAGGCTAATAACATACAGACTGAGCGTCCGATTGAAGCACCGTCTGTTGCGTTGAGGCCCCTATGACGTGGAGGTCCTTTGGGATACTTGTTCGTGGGACTTATTGGTAGTTGAAGTATCGACCAACAACTTGAGGATCGGACCCTCCCAGAGATGAGCAAGCGTAGTACGGGAACCCTGTAGCTGGTTGTAACTTGAGAAAGGGATCCTTCATGGGTCTGTATTTGAGGATCTCACATGGATACACTCTAGTAATTCATGTGGTTTTACTGTACTAGGATCTTATGTGGTTCGGATGATGTACTAGGATCCTCTGTGGGTCTGAAACTGTACTAGGATCCTGTGTTGGTCTAACGATGTACCAGGATCATGTGGGGGTCTGATGCTGTACTAGGATCCTGTGTGGGTTTATGATTTAGGATCCTCCATGGGTCTGCCTCTTAACAGAGTAAGATGATTCAATAGTTACATCTAATCATCTCTACTACTACACATAAGATATACCTGGTGTGACCTGAGTCCGTACCTGTGTTGTACTTTACTTCGTGGTAATACCTTGGTGGTATTCTTCTGTGTGGCGTACCTGTGTGGTACTTACCTTCGTGGTATTCCTTCCTTTGTGGAACAGTTGAGCTTTGGGCTAATGAGTTGGGCCTTTTGTTTCCTCATGAATGAGATGAGTTTACTTGATAACTTAGGTATATGTATGGGCATATACCTAAGTAGTGTTTTCAGTTGTTCTCATGCTTTGTGGTTTATCCATTGGGGATTTTGTGAGACCTTTGAGTGTCTCGGGGTCCCTACTGAGTATCATTATACTCACCCCTGCACAGGATATGCCCGTATATTGTTGTGTTCGGTGTAGACGATGGACATCGCTGATTGAGGATGAGGGTACCAGGACTGGATGTAGCTCGGAGGTGGACCTTAGACGAGGCATACCGCAGAGACGACTGTCCGAGAGCTGTTCCTACCCTTAAGGTAGGATCCTTGGTGGGTGTACACAGGAGAAGTTCAGTTTACTTGTACCTTTTAGTTTCTTGTACTTTCCAGTTCGTCTTGTATTATGACCCCTTTTACATACTGTACTCACTCTGTTTGCTATTCAGTTTACTTGAGTTTGTATCTTGATGCGTGCTTGGTTGTATGTGTTTATAGGTTATAAAGGAAATTCCTTCCCGGTTTTAGGGAAGACGCCTTCGGTGCTAGTAGCCAGCCCCTGGCCTATGGAAGATGAGCTTGGGGTAGTCACAGAACGGGTCCTGGGGGATGGTTCATGAAAAATTGGTATCAGAGGAGTCAGTTCTACCATAAAACATAGGACTCTGATCTGTCAAATGAAATAGTATTGTGTGTTATGAGTGTGGTTGTCAATTTAGGGAATCGAGTGTTGGTGTGGGGGCCGATGTATCCATAGACCAGGACCATGACTTCTGATTTCTGACTCAGTGCATGAAAAAAACTGATTGCGTGTGTGTTTTCAAGAGTTTTCTTTGTGATATCTTTCAGTCAGCTCACAAGGTATAACTTATTAACCGTGGCACACCTGTTTATTTTCAGGATGCCTCCACTCACACAGCCAGCTTGAGTTCAAGATATAGTATGCACTGATATCCCACTTAGCGATGAGGCCTCGGTGCAGGGCCCACTTCCAGTAGAGGCACCAGCAGAGGCACCAGTGGTAACATTACCCGTTGGGCCACCGATGTCACCAGACCCAGCAGTAGAGAGTGCACACCACTTTATCATGTCGCACAAGTTCCAGTGCCATAGGCCACCCAGGTTCAGGGGAGATACGGACCCACAGGTGGCTGCGGATTTACTGGAGGCTTTGGTGAGAGTATTCTGACTGGTAGGGACACCAACTGATCTCATGGTAATCCTTGCTGCCAGGCTTCTATAGGCAGAAACAAGAAGATGGTGGAGCATGATGCTCCAGGTTCACCACAAGGTGATGGTTCTCTGCGAAAACTTCGAGAGCCTGTTTCAAGTAGAGTTTGTCCCAGCGACTCTTCGTGCAGTGTGCTTACTGAAGCATCTTCATATGCAGCAGGTCAGCATGACTGTGGAACAGTACTCATTAAGGTTCACTGACCTCTCACTCTACACCACTGATATGTTGCGGGAACCATTTTTGAGGGCCTGAACTTTCGAGTAGGGAATCAGGCGAGAGATCAGGGATTTGATGATTTCTCTTAGAATCCCGACGCAGGCTGGGGTGTTAGAGAGAGCCCTCTTACTGGAGAGTTTTCTTGCTAAGTAGTCACCAGCTGCGAGACCCACCACCAGTCGTCATGTAACGGAGTCTTCTCCAGCTGGCAGCAGACAGATGTCACAGAGGTCCAAGAGGAACATACCTATGGGTGGACGACCGCAGGATTCAGGGGAAGTTGTGCAGGGAAAAGGAGACAGAGCCATACATGCGATGAGTAGGCAGTGTTTCACATGCGGCGGGCAGGGACACATGGATTGTAACTATCCGACCCACCATACGGATGATCAGTAGACGGTCGAAGGACTGCCAGGTAGAGACAGAGGTTTGACCGAGGAGGTCCGAAGGGAGCAGGAGGACGTGGCAGAGGAGCTTGTCATGAAGCTGGTGGTGGGTGACGATTCGAGATATTATCGCCACCACCACTAGGCGGTCCACCCTGACCACAAGGAGTAGGTGGACAGGGGCAAGATCAGCACCAAGTAGTTGAGGCCTATGACCATGGCTCTCCGGAGATGATACGAGGTACAATTTGTGTCTATTCCACCTTAGCTGCAGTACTAATAGGCACATGTTCCCGTCATTATTTTTTTTCCACTGCCCTCATTCAGATCTCGGAGATTCTGATAGATCCTTTGACTTGATCCTTACAGCTAGAGACTCTTATGGGAGCGGATTCGACGATTACACACCGGTACCGACATTGTGAACTTACTCTAGGAAGCGACAACTTCAGCTGGGATCTCCTAGTAGCGGCGTCGTGGCCTTACGACGCCATCATGGGTATGGACTGATTATCTACAGTCCATGCATTGATAGACTGTATTAGGTGCAAAGTGCGGTGTGGCCGCATGGATGAGACCAGGTTTACCTTCACCGGTGAGAAGAGAGCCTTTGCAGCACATGATTGACTTACCCGGATGAGAGTCCAGCTGATCACTAATCAGTTGGCTAGCCTTACCCTCATAGAAGTTGACGTTTAGAGTCCGAGATATCCTGTATTGGTGGAACAGTACGTGGATGTCATCCCTGATGATGTTCTGGGACTACCTCCTTGTAGAGAGGTGTACTTTTACATCGACTTATACCCTAGGACGACACCGATATCAACACCAGCGTATCAGATGGATCTTGTGGAGCTTCATTAGATGCGGGTACAGCTGGAGGACTTACAGGGGAAGAGATTTATTTGGCTCAGTCTTTCTCCTTGGGCAACCCCGATTTTGTTCACCAAGAAAACTGATGGGAGTTTGAGATTTTGTGTTGACTATTGGCGCCTGAACTAGGTGACCGTGAAGAACAAGTACCCACTCCTGAGTATTGACGACCTCTTTGATCAGATGAAGGGAGCATGGTGGTTCTTGAAGTTAGACCTCAGATCAGGCTATCTCCAGCTCAGAGTGCGAGATGAGGATGTGCAGAAGATGACTTTCAGATGTCGATACAACCATTATGAGTTCTTGGTTATGCCATTCGGTGTGACCAATTCCCCAGCAGTGTTCATGAGACTCATGAACATGATTATTAAGCCATACCTTGATCTCTTTGTGGTGGTCTTCATTGATGACATTATGATCTACTCATCTACCGAGTAGGAGCTTGTCTATCATTTGCAGGTAGTACTGGACACACTTCGAGACCACCAGCTTTATGGTAAACTCTCGAATTGCCCGTTCTGGATCCGAGAGGTTCACTTTCTCGGATATGTCCTATCAGAGGCTAGAGTTGCAGTGCATCCAGCAAAGATTGAGGCAATACTTTCTTGGGATCCACCCAGGAGTGTGACGAAGGTACATAGTTTCCTGGTTTTGGCTGGATACTACCAAAGGTTTGTGCCAGATTTCTCTAGAGTTGCAACACATTTATCAGTATTGATGAAGAAGGGGAAACCCTTCGTTTGGTCGGAGAGATGCCATCTGTGTTTTCAGAAGATGAGGCAGAGGATAAATAGTGCCCCCATCTTGAAGCTACCATAGAAGGACGTAGGGTATGTATTCTACTACGATGCATCAGGGACCGGGCTCATATGTGTCCTGATGAAGGAGAGAGCAATGATCGCATATGGTTCTTGATATCTAAGACAACATGACCAGAACTATGCTACCCATGACCTAGAGTTAGCAGTCGTGGTCTTCGGATTGAAGATGTGGTGACATTACATGATGGGCGAGCATTTTAAAGTCTACTCAGATCACAACAGTCTCAGGTATATATTCTCTCAGAAGGACCTGAATCTGATAAAATGGCATTGGCTTGAGTTCCTCTAGGACTATGACTTCGAGATAGTATATACTCCTGAGAAGGGGAATGTTGTAGCATATTCACTAAGCAGAAGGTATGATATTCAACTACTAGGCGAGGCGATGGAGCAGCTGGACGCATTGCATATATCATTTGTGGATCGAGATGGAGTGGTTTTTCTTCAGTCCCTTACAGTCACTCCCCCACTTCTTTAATGAGTCAGGGAGGTGAAGTGCGGTGACACTGACTGTGATGATCAAGGTTTAAAGATATCCACAATATAGACACTTGATGAATTTTATGAATGTGGGGAGCACGTCATCATCTTCAGAGGACGTACTCTGGTACGAAAGTCACTTCGGGAGGAAGTGTTGAGGGAGTTCCACACATCCCCTCTAGTGGTACATCTAGGAGTGGAAAATATGTACCAGGACCTCCCGCAACATCACTGGTTGCTGAGAATGAAGAAAGTAGTAGTAGATTTTGTCTCTTGGTTCCGCACTTGTCAGCAAGTGAAGGCAGGGCATCAGGTACCAGTAGGCTTGGTTTAGTCTCTAAAAGTCCTAGAGTGGAAGTGGGATGAGATATCCATGGACTTTGTGATAGGACTTCCACGTACATCTAGGGGTGATGATTCGTTTTTTGGGTGATCGTCGACCGACTCATCAAGTCGTCCCACATCCTACCGATCAGAGGGCAAGGTTCAATAGAGATTTTGGGAAGCCTCTATATACAGAAGATTGTGAGGCTACATGGAGTACCCTCGATGATTGTCTCTGATCGTGATACACGTTTCACTTCCCGACTATGGAAGGGGTTGTATAAGGCTTTTGGGACGCAGCTTCGTTTGAGAACCGCCTTCCATCCTCAAATGGATGGCCAGACCAAGCAGACCATTCAGACCCTCGAGGAAATGATGCATGCTTGCTTCCTCGACTTCGGTCAAAACTAGGAGGATCACTTGGATTTGGTGGAGTTTTCATACAACAACAGCTATCAATCCACCGTTGGGATGGCACCTTTTGAGGTGTTGTACGGGCGACCTTACAGATCACCTTTGTGCTGGACTGACCCAGGGGAGTCAGCACTAGTGGGACTAGAGGTGGTACGGGCTACCTCAAAGAAGGTGAAGATCATCCAGGAGTGGATGAAGACAACACAGAGTAGGCATAAGTCTTATGCCGACAGGAGATGGAGACCTCTGGAGTTCGAGGATGCTGACCACGTCTTTCTACGGGTCTCACCTCGCCGAGGTTTGCAGAGATTTGTCTAGGGAGGCAAGTTATCTTTGATGTTCATTAGACCCTTTCAGGTCCTCAGCAGAGTTGGCGAGGTGTCTTACCGCCTAGCCCTTCCCCCTAAGTTGCACCGGGTGCACGATGTCTTCTATGTATCCCAACCGAGGAGATACATGCATGACCCATCTCACGTCATTGACTATGGTGAGCTGGACAACGATGATGGGGTGACATTTTCAGAGGATCCAGTGGAAATGGAGGATCGATAGGAGAGGGTCCTTCATAGGCCTTCGATACCTCTGGTGTGCATTCACTGGAAGCACGGGAACCTCCAGGAGATCACATGGGAGCGGGAGGCTCATATTCGTGCTCAGTACCCCCACTTGTTTTCCAAGTTTTTGTGATGTGGCTTTTGGGGATGAAAATCCCTGAGCTGGGGAGAATGTAAAGACCCGAAATTTCAATGTAAATTTCTTTTTAAATATATTGGAATTTTACGAGTCCTCGAAAATTGACGGAGTGTGATTCCGAGGCCCGGTGTGCCCGGAATGAATTTATGAACTTTTTTTCAGGTATGTTTAGTAATGGTACGAGCGGGTTTTTGTATCTTTTAAACTGGTGCTCGGAATTGAAATCGGAGGGCACCATTGAACTCGCTGCACTGGTATTCGCTTAAGGATACATTCACCTTGTTCCGTAGTGGGTTGAGGGTGAAAGTTAGTTTTTGTGTTTTTCATGAAAGAATAAAATAAAATAAAATTGATTAAAATTTTAATTTTTGAAACCCATCATCATTGGTTATGGTGGTGGGGACCACCCAAGCCTAAACCCATCAATTTTAATTCCTAAAGGTGGGGACCACCCGGACCCTCAAAATGGGAGAAATTATTAAACTCCCTCTTTATTGTGGAGAAGTCTCTTGAACTTCCTCCACATTAAATGTGCCACACGATTTAATTATTTATGCCAATTAAATGTGCCAACAAATTAAATTGATAAAATTAATTTAATTTATGTTGGAACCTATTTTCATTGGAGGATTGGTTGGAGAAGTGTGGAGAATTGGGAGAAAGCTACGGAGATATCCTACCTCCCAAATGAAGAACCTCTCCTCCAAACGAATAACACCATAGAATAACGTTCTTCGGAATCCAGGAAGAGTAACCGACCCCGAGCTTGGGATCGGAGGCTTGTGGTGGGCGCGACGAATGTCGACATATTCGATTTCTTCCTTGCACCAACACCAACGAACAAACAAGTAGGATTTGATGTTTTAAATACCCCCTTCCCTGTTCTTGATTTTTCTTCATGATTCAAAAGTTGTTGAACTGCTTGCTACCGCTCTAACGCAGAGGTTGCGGGCCAAACGAACATGGCCCAACCTCTCCGCAATCCCTTGTGTTTTTTGATGAATCTTTGTGATGGAGGAAGAAAAAAACCGGAGCCGGCTATTGGAACTTGTGGGGAACGGGAATGGCGGCTGAAAAACTACCGGCCGTGATGAAGGTGACGACGTGACCGTACCACCCGACAGAAGAGAACCACGGCGGCCCGCCGCACTGCTGCTGCCCCACCGCACCGCCGTACCGCGGCCGCCCTGCCGCACTACGGCGCCCCGTTGCACCGCGACCACCCTACTGCACCATGGCGCCCTAACCCACCCCAGCTGCCCCACCACACCGCGGCACCCCGCCGCACCGGTGGGGCACAATAATGGAGACCGACACACCGCCGACCACGACGAAGGTGACGACGCGACCGCGCCGCTCGACGGAAGAGAACCGCAGAGGACCGCCGCACCGTGGCCGCCCTACCGCACTGCGGTGCCCTGCTGCATTACGGACACCCCGCCACACCATGACCACCGTGTCTCACCCTTGCCACCCAGGCCGAGATGCACAACATGGGCCAGGTCGGTCCAACTGGGTCGGACAGGACCAGGACAGACATGCCCCCATTTTCGCTCTTTTGGCCATAACATTGGCACCAGACATCCGTTTGACGAATAGTCAGCGGTCCTAGAAACCTTTGAGTGAGTCAGTACCTTTGGTAAACCCCTATGGGGATTTGGATAAAGATGGAGTACTATCGGGTTGGATCAAGCACGAATCCAACTGGGACCTCGGGACTAAAAGGCTAATAACATACAGACTGGTCGTCCGATTGACGCACCGTCTGTTGCGTTGAGACCCCTTTGACGCAGCGGTCCTTTGGGATACTTGTTCATGGGACTTCTTGGAAGTTGGAGTATTGAACAACGACTTGAGGAGTGGACCATCCCAGAGATGAGCAAGCGTATAACGGGAACCCTATAGCTGGTTTTAACTTTAGAAAGGGATCCTTCATGGGTCTGTATTTGAGGATCTCACATTGTTATGCTCTAGGAATTCATGTGGTTTTGATGTACTAGTATCATCTATGGGTCGGACGATGTACTAGGTTCTTGTCTGGGTCTGAAACTGTACTAGGATCCTGTGGGGGTTTGATGATGTACTGGGATACTGTGTGGGTCAGACGATGTACTAGGATCATGTGTGGGTATGATGATGTACTACGATCCTGTGTGGGTCTATGATTTAGGATCCTCCGTGGTTCTGCCTATTAACAGAGTAAGATGATTCAGTAGTTACATCTAATCATCTCTACTACTATACATAAGATATACCTCGTGTGACCTGAGTCCGTACCTGTGTTGTACTTTACTTCATGGTGATACCTTGGTGGTATTATTCTGTGTGGCGTAACTTTGTGGTACTTACCTTCGTGGTATTCCTTACTTTGTTGAAAAGTTGAGCTTTGGGCTAATGAGTTTGGCCTTGTGTTTTCTCATGCTTGAGATGGGTTTACTTGATAACATAGGTATACGTATGTACATATACCTTAGTAGGGTTATCAGTTGTTCTCATGATTTGTGGTTTATTCATTGTGAATTTTTTGAGACCTTTGAGGGTCTCGGGGTCCCTACTCAGTATCATTATACTCACCCCTGTATGGGCTATGCCTGCACCTTGTTGTGTTTGGTGTAGATGATGGACATCACTAACTAAGGACGAGGGTACCAAGACTGGAGGTAGCTCGGAGGTGGACCTTAGAAGAGGCGTACCATTGAGACGACCGTTTGAGAGTTATACCTACCCTTCAGGTAGGATCCTTGGCGGGTGTACACAGGAGCAGTTCAGTTTACTTGTACCTTTCAGTTTCTTGTACTTTCCAGTTGGGCTTGTATTCTGGACCCTTTTACATACTGTACTCACTATGTTTTCTATTCAGTTTACTTGAGTTCGTATATTGTTGTATTCTTGGTTGTGTGTGTTTAGAGGTTATAAAGTAAATGTCTTCCCAGTTTTAGGGAACACGCCTTCGGTGCTAGTCGCCACCCCCTGGCCTATGGAGGAAGGGCTTGGGGTAGTCTTGGTATGGGCCCCGGGGGATGGGTTGTGATAGTGTTTGTGGTTATCTGTGTGGAATGTGAAATGAGAAATTGATCACAAATGGAATCCTAGTTATCTAGGTGGGTAGAATAGAATTCGTATGCTAGGGATAAGGAAGTGGATAGTGATGGTTTCACTTAAATTGACTGATGATTACAACACCAACTAAACAACGAGGATGATTTACCACCATTATAATTTTGTATTTTCTCCTCTCCAGTTCTTCATGAATGAGGATGATGACGGTGGGGGTTATTATACCACATTTCACCGAGGTAAGAGTTTCTAGTGAGTCACTCAAGTTAGATCACCCTTAGGGATTCTCCCATTGTTTCCACTTGTGACATGAGACTTATGTGGTGTGGTGTCATATGTCAGAATATGGTTGACCATGGGTGTGTTTCATTTTAAAGAATGTTTATTTAAATAAATGTTTCATTTATAAATTTTACCTTTAAAATGTTTTTTATAAAATTATTCTTTTAGAAATGTGTTTCCATGAATGTGCTCCCTTTAAAATGGTTCTTCTTAAAAAATTTCCTTAAAAACGTTTTAATGTAGTATTGCATGAATGACCAAGTTAATTTGTCTTTTAATGATATTTAATGGAACCTCATATTTTGGGATGATTATTACTTGGATTTGTCCCACACCCCATATAGAACATTGGGTGTATGTAGGTGTTGTTATGTATGAACCAGGTAAAGTCATGATGTGTTGTGGTGATGGGGAAAAATCTGATGGCTAGTGTTCAACTTATTATAGGGGATTATGGTAGTGTCTTGGTAATGATGAACTCATGTTGAATGGAGGTTCTTGGGTTGTTTTTTGTTTTTCTTCCCATTGTAGTATTTTTATTTTGGTAAAAATTGTAAAATAGTGAATTTGAAAATTGAAGTACCATATTTGGCTCTTTTATTTAATTAGGTCATGTTTATCATCCTGGGTTATTCTTGGTTAGGAAATTGGGTGAAATAATCCCCAATGTATTCTCTTGATTCTCAAATACTAGGTTACAGTCTACGTGGATCTGGAACACCTTTCATGCTATGCCACATGCTATGTTGGGTGTCAGGTTGGATGGAACTTCATCATGGTTTGTGACAACAACCAGGGAGAGCTCATGCTCGATTGTATGTGCATTCAGCATAAACTCTAGAAATTTGGATAACCTTAGGTCGAAAGAGGTAGGGAAAGACATACCTGATTGATTATATGGATGAGATTAAAGGATCAAATAGAAAGAGTTCTATCCTTCATTTAAATAGTGTAGGAAAATTAAGCGGGGTATTTCCATCCCACATCAAAAATGTACAAGCACTTGAGTGTTGTATATTACTAAACGGTTGCAGGGAGTGGCTCATAAATATCCTATCCACCTCTAGGTACCACCTTGTACATGTTATTTCCTTCATTCTCACAATGTGGATCCTCCTCTATGAACCACATACATGGGGGCTTATTCTAGAATGTTCCTACACCCACTCATGTCACCCTTAGGCGGCCTAGGGTGCTTTCCCTTGGGCATGGTGGACCCCTAGGGTCCCGCAAGTGCCCTCAGTTGATGGAGCCTTAGCTACCATAGAAATGGTACATTTTTTGGTAACCTCACTTTATTTACATAGAATATTATCTAAGTAAAGAAATAAAGTTCCAAACAATAATATACCAAGGGAATCCTTTATTTTTCTTCATGAAATTATAAATTATTTCTGAAATGCCTTCATCATAACCAATTATTCTTCACATCATGAAATATGATATTCATATTTCATTATATTCTTTATTCTTCAAATCATTATTGTAAAAAATGTATCATCTATGAAACATATATTTTTTCATGATGATCAATTCCCCAATCATTAGATTTTTATGAATAATTTTCCATGCATGACCCCATATGCCATAAAATGAAACCATAAAAATTATCCATGCCTAACCACTTCATCCCCATATCACCAGAAACATATTGACATATCATTGATAATAAATGAAACACTTGGCCTAAAATAATTATTTATAATCTTTTAATTTCATTATATGATTTTTTGGTTGTGATCTTTAAATATGAAATCTATGATGATAATATTTCATCAATTTTTAATGAACGAATCTTAGTATATTACTTAATGGGATTAATATTAATGTTATACTTAAAAAATAAAATATATCATTATTTATATACGTATATCACATATTAATTTTAATTATGTTTTCATTGTCATCCATTATATTATTTTATTGTATTTTTCTAGTAGGTGGTTAAACAGAAAGAACCTGAACATACCATAATTAATGGATGAGTATGGTCAAGAAAGTAGTTTCTCTTTGAATTATGACAATATTAAATAATGAATTTATTATTTAGTAATTTTTATGTTTTTGAATAATATTTTACATTTCTTTAGTAATTATTAATTAATATATGAGAAAAACTAATATATGTTACTTCATGGAGGTAGTGGTATGCACAACCACATGAAAGGAATTTTTTTTCTCATTGGAAAAGGTGTATGAGGATTATTTGTTATTCCCAAAATATAAAAAAAATTAAGTATGAAATAAATTCTAAAGACCCCAAATAATATTGGGAAAAATTATTTTAATTGAAATATATAAAATATATAATTATATGGAAAATTTATTAAATACATTGAGAACATGAGATCTCCCTTGGAGGAAACCATAGAAATATAGGGCTTAGAATATCTTCATGTATTTTTAAGATAATTTAAGTGGAAAAGGATTATATGGGAAGGATAGATTTTATATTTTAAGGAGGAAACCAAAATATGGGACGAGTATTTATGGGGTGGTGAGAGGCCTGTTTTACAAGAGATGAGAGTGGTATTATTGTAAATAGTTCATCTTAATATAAAGAGATGATATGATTCACTTATCAAAAAGAATCCATTATGTAATAAATATAATTTTAGTTTGATACACTTCTTAACCACTCTATTAGAACCATTTTATCATATTATCCCTTTTTTCCCTTCGTTTTACCGTTTCTATGCATTTTTTTCTTTTACTGTGGTAATTTGTTTTTACCTGAGAAATTACCTTTTATTATAAAAAATATAATTATCCTTATGAAATTATATGAAAATTATAATTTCATATTTGGATTCAATTTTAATTATTTCACTTTCTAAAATTTTAAAAAAATAATTTCTAAAAAATAAATGTCCAATGTATTAATTGCAGTCATTGTGAATAGTGTAACATAGTTTGTAAAGAAAATATAGATGTTTTTAATTTATAATGTATCATATTAAATTAATATTTATTTCTATAAAAGTCTTTCATAAATTTTCTTCTCGTATTTTAATACAAATGAATTTGTAAAATTCATGATATTTGTAGATCGTATTTCCACTATTCCCCAAAAAATAAATCATTTCATAAAATTAATTAAGATGTATCATAAGCTAATAATTTAATGAAGAATCATAATATCATTTATATTTTATTAATTTTATTTTGTAAAACTTATGAATTTAACTATTACATAAATTAATAAAATATGATGATTTTTTTAATCAAAATGATTTTTAAAAATACCAAGTTTTATTATTCTTAATTTTTATCAAACTCAAATAAAACTATATTTAATCACTATGTATTAAATTTTATTAATATCATACTTTTAAAATAATATACCTTTATTTATTCAATAAAATTTTGAATGTATAAAAATTAAACATTAAAAAAATTATTGTTAAAAAAAAATATCTTTTTAAATTTGTATAAAATGTATTATATGTTTATGTATATATATATATTCTATTAATAATTTACTCCTATACCTATCCAAAATTTCTACAATCATATTTTAATTGATTTTTATTGTTCTTTGTTCTATATTGGTTTGGCGTTATGTGTATTACAAGCTATCAATCATATTTTTTTTACAAAGGAAATAAAATATATAATTTTTAATCATGGTCTGTTATAATACCCTTATAACACTCTGATATTTTATAAAATTATATTTAAAATAAAATTAATTATGATAATATCTTGTATTAAAATCAATATCATGTTCTTATGAACCATGTTATAGTATTAATATTATTATTTAACCATGACCATTATAACCCAACCAATAATTTTTTTTGTATGAATAGAAAAATTTTTACCAGAATCATTTATATTAAAATCAATATCTAGTTTTTATAAACCATGTTATACAATTACTATTATTATTTAACCATGACCATTGTAACCCAACCATAACATTTTTTGGTATGAATAGAAAAAAAACATTACCAGAATCATTTATAATTTTTTTATATAATGAAAATAAATTGAAAAAATTTACTTAATTTTTAGTAAAGTCTATATGATTCAAAAATAATTTTTTCTCAAAAAAAGGTTTTATTTATTTTTTGAAAAAATAATAAAAATAAAATTTTCATGTTTTAGATAATATTTTGCGTAAAAATAAATGTTTTTTCTCAACATGTTAAAATTAACTTAGAGTGATGTTTTTCTAATATTCTAAAAAGATTATGTTTTTGATGAATTGTTAAACATACGATTTTTATTAAAAAATTCCTTTTATATAAATTATTTAAATGTATTTTTTGAAATGGGTTTTAAATTAAAACTAGTTAAATTAAATTATTATTAATATAATTTAGGTCATTAGAATCAATTTAATGCTGGAAATTGATATAAAAATATTTTACACTTATTAAAACCTATTCTTTGGAAAACCCACTTTTTCATCACATATGGGTGTTTAATAATAAATTTTATTCTTATAATTATGTAAATTGAATTTATAAAAATAGATTTCATATTTTTAATAAGCATAATTAATAGTATACAATATGGTCAACTTAGTTTTGGTCATACTAAAAAGTGAAAGTAGTAAAAATTAATTATCATGGTTAAGGTCAAAATAGGTTTATGGGGTGGGGTAAACCAAAAGACGGTAAGGTTATGTTTTCTAATAAAACATTTATAAATCCTATCTCTGATAATTATTTAAACATTATAATATATTTATATCTATTGAAATATGAACATGTGTTGTTTTTTCCAATGATTGATTATGGGGGGTTTAATATCTTGTATAATCATTCAGTTTTGATTCACCATTTCTATTTACAAATAAAACATGTCAAATGGTTGGAATGAAATGGTTTAACAGGAGTTGGTAAGGATATCCCTTTTAACTAATGGTTTTTGTGTCTTAACTGAAGTAAATTACATTGAGTTCATCATTTCCATCCCATAGAAACTCCTAACAGTTCCCAATTCCATAACTGTGTACAGACTTACATTTAAAAGGTGGGAGGTCAAATGTGGTTTCTTACACAATGGAATATAGAAAATTACATTGGCTAGTAGTATGTGCGGTTTGGCTCAAAAAAACCTTATAAGAGAAATTATTGCCATCTTTGGGAGTCTTTTATATATTTAACATATTTTCAAGAATCACATCCTAATCCCTATGTGGGACCAATTACCCTATCATAATGATGAAGTATTAAATCCTTCTATGTGAAAAAATGGGGTTCTATTATTGATACCATATATAAGTATATGAGGATCATCATCAATTTCCCATTTTTTATTCGAAATGGGTACCTATTTATATTTTGAAGCTATAAATCATAGAACTATATACTACACTTCCATTTAGATAGGTGATTAATATTTGGAGGATCATATTAATCCTTTATGATCCTTCCTACATTTCATATTTATAATAGGAATCAGAACCCACATAGTTCATTTAGATAATGTTTTTTAATTTTATGTAGAAAGGATATATATGTGTGAACTCTTAGGCACTGGGTGTTCAGATTGAGCACGATTAAGGAGTCTTATGTATTAAATTTATATCAATAATTAGAGTCATCGTTTTATGATTTCACCCTCAGGACTTACCCCAATGTCTATTCCCTTATATGGGGGAAATAATATCATTCTATTGAATGGGGCTTACACACTGAGGTTTCCCTATCTGGGAGGTATTGAAAATGATAATGAATTGACCATTTCATGTCCCTAAGCCCACATGGTCCTTGCTCGGTAAGACAAACTAAGGATAGTAATTGAATGATCTCATTTCATATGTATACGAGATGAATGCAATGAGAAATCCCTTATGGGGTGTTTTTTGTTGATCTTGATCCATTGGAAGGTTTGATGGATGTCCAGGTTACAGTAGAAGTCAGATTCATCATAGTTCTATTATCTTATGTATCCGCTAATGGATGAGGAAATAGAATGAACCCATAGGGGAGTTTCAGTCCCATGGGTTTATTGTCAAAGACATTGAGGGGTTTACACCAAAGTTGGTTCCCAATGGATATTGGTAATAAGAATGAGTCCTATATAGCCTATTTGAAAAGGAATTAGAGTTCTCATAGTTCATTTGGGGGTATTCTTTAATATTTCCACTAGACTAGGATATCATGTCCCATGAATTCTTCCTGACGTACCTTGATTATATGCCTGACATGTCTGAGGATGTTATCATGGAACATCTAAGGATTCCTAGAAATTTCGTAGTTTTCTAGAATACATTTCTAGACACAATATCATGATATAGTTTACCTGTAATGGGGACATCATATAATCTTGATGGAAATTTTTTGAGGATATCACGTGATCAAAGATGACTTGTCTAGAGGACATTTCGTGATCTTTATGACAAGAACAGAGGTTTTTGTGTGATCTGAATGAAATGTATAAAGTAAATAATAATACTTCGATGACATATTGAAAGGTCTCTATGAGACTTGGGCGACACACCCTAATGCTGACACATGACTTGGGATACATGTGTGTAAGACTTCATAATATTAGTTTGGTAAGACTGGAGGACTTCACAAGACCTATAAGACATTCCTTGGTGTCATCGACTAACATGGGGATATTCCAAGAGGATATTGAAAGATTTGTCTATTAAATATCCTAATACATTGCAAGATTTGGGTAAACTGTCCTAATACAACCACATAAATTTCATGACATGTCCAAGAGACATCATGTGATCCAAATAAAATGTCTAGAGGGTGTCACATGACTAGGGATACATTCCCCGGTACTATCACATTAACTATATAGGTCGTGAAAAGAACATGAAGATTATATTATATGTATTAATATAAGGATTCTATTAGGTTTAATCCTTTCCCATTCTTTATAACATAGAATCCTCTGGGTTTTTCTAGCATTCGATTATTTTTATGTTTTTCGTGACCCAATGGACATGCGGGGCCACCTTTACATAATCTAGATGACACACCATAAGTCCTTAACATGATATATAGATTAATCACATGAAGAAAATATTCTTTTCTATGTTATCCATTAGGCTATTACACATATTTTACCTAGTATAGGACCTTTGTGATCACTTGACATGATTATTATAGAAGTCCTCTCATGCACTGCTATGTAGCAGTCTCCATTGTATCTGTATTTTTTGACTTAAGGGGGGAGGATTTGTAAGACCAACCTACCTAGTTGTACAAATCCTTTCATGGAGCGTATCATAGAAATATGAGAAAGATTCTATGAAGGTACATTTTCATCAAATACATCACATGATCCTTTCATAGGTCATTCATCAAATTGCATGATGATCAATGACGGTGAGAAGGGTTCTCAATCAAAATACTTAATGGAACATGATTGATCAAATGGATTTTCCTAACCATGTTGACATGTTGAATATATTTTAAAAGGTTAGGTCGACCTGTATCAGAGTCTTTGTGTGATTAGAATGTCTATGTAAAGGCTTTCTCATGATCAAAGATAACTTTTCTGGGGTCCTTCGTGTAAGAAATGTGGCTTTTCATGGGTGACTTTGCGGAAAAAATTCATCTTGTTAGAGTGACATCGTAAGATTATGTTGTTTTGTCGAGGTGGATTGTGTGATCAATAGTGATTGCATGAGGCATATACAATCTTTCTAATAAATTTCATTATATCTTACTCTTACGAGTATCTTCTACCCTTTCCCTTTTTTATTTCCTCCCTTATCGTACAAGGTTAAGAGTTCACACAACATAATACAAGTTTTGTGAAGGGGAGTTACCGACACTATCTGTGGTACATTGCAAGATCGATGTTGGGACTTGAGATTTTGTGAGAGAAAAATCATTGAAACTCCTTCCATTTTCCTTTAGTTCCAAATGGTAACTTCCTAATCAAATGGGCAAGTCGAGGAACATTTCATAATAGAGCCTGTATACCAACATTCCCTTGCATGAAAAGGTTGAAATATCTCTTGGTAATTTTGAGGTATTGAAAATATCATGATCATATCACGGGAATATAGTCATAAATCTCCTTCACAAGAGTCTTATTCCTTTCTATACCTCTATTATATAAGCGGGTTTGGATGATTATCAACCATTCATTAGTTGAAAACTTTCATGATCATAGGAATTCGTATAAAAACCTATATAATAATATAAACTTTTCCGGACACCTTCAAAATAATAATAGGTCATATAAAAGGTTATTTTCATGACCATAACCAGATCATGTGTTGTACAAGACTCTTTCACATGAAATTATGGAGTTAATGAAATAAAATGTACGTCTGAAAGTTATGATATCTAGAATATTTAGAAGCCTTCCTTTCCTTCTTTTTTTAAGAAAATAATTCCCATGCTTCTGGTATTTATTCCCCTAAATATTTTACAATTTTCATTTGGGGGGAGTCATCAAATTCCTTGTCCCATTGGAGAAATGTTCACATGGAAAAGGGCTCAGTTTTGAGGATTGTAAATGCCTGACTATGTATTTTAGGCTTACACCAGTCATCCTCTTCGGTGAATTTTATCTTTCTAAGTAAAAATTTATATTTCATAGAAAAATATTCAAATATGTATGTGAAGGGTATCTCATTTAATCAATGAAGTCAACAAAAAAATCTCTTGATATTTCACTCACCACATGATTCCTTCATAGGACCTAATCCATGATCTTTTTTACAGGTCCTCTATGCGAGAAATGATCATACGATATATTTTTAAGAATTGTTTCATGTGTTTGTATCATAGGGTTAATTAAAAATATTTGAGTATTTTCTATTCTTTATCTCAACAATTGTTAAAACTAATCATTAATCAAACACTGGTAGTTTCTTTAACCTTAACCTAGGTCCTTGTCCGTATGACTATCTTTTGCGCTTCTCGTGATCTTCTAATTTAGACACATGATCACTTGAACATCATGTTGTTTGTGTGACCATCTCCAGGTCTTGTGATCATGAGCCTTATTATTGGACATGTGGTGGAGTTATTCCCCATGTTTCATGTAATCCATGAGATATCCATGCTTCTTGTAGTTTATGAGACTTGTATCAGGTCATGTGATCTTGAATCCCTTCATGGGTCATGCGGTTTGCAAGATGCTGTCAGAGTCATGAAACTCTTTTGGAATTATATCTCCCTTATTTTAAGTGTGTTGTTTTGTTTTCTATAGATGTATTCCATCTTGAATCACAGTTCTCATAAGTCTTCCAAGAAAGAGGTCATAGTAGTGGTGGCTCATTGAAGTTCCATTGTTGAAGTCTTGGATGATGGTTGTCATCGTAATCTCGAATCGTCATAGAGATGTTTGAAGAACCTAATGTGAGTGAACCATAGGGAATATCCTATATTATATTTACTTCCTCTCTATTGGTTTTACCTTACCAAAGATGCTACCATCCTTTCACCACATTCATTAATCATTCCCCCACTTGGAATTTGGAAGCCAACAATAACATCTGGGTGAACATCTTCCATATAGGGCATTTCATTACTTAGGAGAATCAAGCATATGGGTACATCTTGAAATTTATTCCCCCAATGTTTTATGATAACCTTCATGAACATTATTTAGACTTCCACATGTACCGCACGATAATTAGGAAATATTCTACAAACCAGTTGTTTGGTTGATTTTTCAACAAGGAATTTCGATCAGGTGAGAGTTTTGGAATGTATTGGGGTTATACCTTCTAGGTTGAGTATATCATATATGATTTTATTGCGGACTAAAATATATTAGGTTGTATGAGGGTATATGGATGTCACAAACCATTCACTACTATATCAAAGTCTTGACACTAGACTTGTTCAACAACTAGTGTCTATATATAAACACATTACACCTAACTTATGGCAATGTGGGTATCAGCCTCTAGGACATCGATAATATAAGAAACTCCCCATATCGGGAGTGATGTATGATGAGTTTTCCCCCACCATCTGTGTGGGATAATCTATATTGAACCACTCCTCCTGACCAAGAGTTTATTAGTTCAGCTGACAAATGCCCTTAGTTAGGAACATCTATTTGGGAAAGACACCACATTTAAGAAATTGTTGGGATACTTAGTCACGAATATCCATTCTGATCTGGTGGCCAAGACTCCAAACTCTTACCTATAACACATCTAGATTTTGTGAATTATTAATTTTTCAATTAATTTAATATTTTTGATATTTTTCATTTCATGCAACACTGAAAATAGTTTATTTTATATTAAACCACTATGTTTAGTTTACCTACACTACACAAAACAAATTTTTTATCTTTATCTACAAGCAACACGAAGGATATCTTGTGTCACACACAACAATGAATTTCATTTATGGCTTATGTAACACGCAAGACCAAGTGTCACCGAACAATAATATAATATTAAAAAATATTATAATATATAACCTAGATAGTAAACTAAATTATAAGAATACTATTATCTAACATATGTAAATATATGGTTTTCATAAAATGTAAAATAAATTAATTATTCACAATTATTTAGAATTGAAGATAAGAACCAATTTAATATTAAAGGAATATTTTTGTAGAAAAATATTATTATGCTCATAAAGTTGTTTTTATCCTAAAAAATTAAATTAATTAAAAATAGTGAATGATATTATTGTAATATAAATATTATAATAAAATATTTTGACATTAATCCTATAGATTCAACAATCATAAAATAAGAATAATCCCAATTTAATATATGAAAACCTCTATTTTAATTAAATTACTTTAACAACCTTTTAATGGAGAACCCATTTTACTTTTTTTTGGAAAATTTATCGATTTAATATGATAAAATAAACATTATATTTTGAATTGAATAATAAAAATTATGTTATGATAAATTTCTGGTATATTTTTTTATGGTTTCATTTTTTAATGAGTAAGTTAAAAATACTCGATTTTAATTCAAAACTTCTTTTTCATCTAATTTATTTATAAGGATAAATTATATTTATAACTAGTTTAAATGTTTAATTAGATAATATTTTTATCAATAAATCCAATTTGGTTCATTAGAAACAATTTTATTTTGCAATTGACTATAAAAACAAAGAAATATTTAGAATATTTTTTGCTTTAAAACCTCACATTTTGACCTGAATGTAGGATTATATTTAAATTAATTTTTGCCACTTCTATGATTATAATTTAGAAAAATGGTTTCCATATTTATAATAAGAATTATTTATAATTTCAAATAAGTTCAACTTAGTGTTTGAACAAAATTATTAGTTTAGTAATGAAAATTAATTACAACGATTGAGGTTAAATTAAGTTTAATAAGGGACTAAACCATAGGGTTAAGGCAAAAAATAACCAATACAATTGTTCTAAATCCATGGTATAGAAATATTTATTCCCTATTATCCCATTTCCAGACATTGTACCATTATTGAACCACTTTCAGAAAAAAAAAGTTGGTGGGGTTCCTTTATTTTAAAATATTAAAAGAGTGCCTCTCCTCCTCCATTATAAAAGGTCTCCTATCCTCCCAATTCTTCACACCTCCCAATACACTTATGTTTAGAAAAAATATTCCCAAATAGATCTATAAATACTTACCTTATACCTGGAATCCTCCCCTATATATTAATGTAATCCAAGTAATCCTTTTGGCACAAACCAGAAGGAGTTACCAGATTAAGAGGCAACACTCTCCCTGAAATTCCTTTCTTATATTTTTATTATCCACTCCTTAAAATATTATATTTCCATGATTGTATAAAAATAATAGTATCACAAATATACTAGGATTTTTTTATTCTATGGATTTTACATACACTTACCCACACATCCATGTAATGGGTATCAAAAATAATTTTTACATGTATTGGAGACTACCACCTCATTAAACGACGATTATTAATTTTTCCTTTATCACCTCTCATGGTAGAAATTACAATAGAAACTATATTTATATATGATGTATATTATATTAATTATGTATGTAATCTTTTTTAATTATTTTACAACACATATCTTTATACTTTACATTTTGTGCTAATACAATAATTTCGTTTGAGGAAGTGTGTACTACCGCCCCCTCAAAGCGATGTGATTCGTTCATACACAAAATGGAAGGTATTAAGGATGGATTTAGTAAATATAAATAATAAATATGATATAATTGAGGTACTATAATGATTATACATATAAAACTATATAAATATATTTCTTTTATATTATTCCTTTCTACGTGACAATTAAATGGAAATTGCATTCATGCATACATACGACTTACAATCTCCATGAACGGTGTATTCCATTTGATACATCTGTATTCTATGGATTATTATAAAACAAATATACTTAATATGAATTATATTTAAATAATTACTGACTTTATGGAAGTAATTATAAAATATAAGGACCAGACATATTGATAATTAAGACACATGCGGAAAACAATGTAGATATTAGTAGAAGTGAAACATTAAAATAAAATTGTTAACGAGCGGGTAATATAACATCACAATAAAAATATATATGGTATTATATATAAGAAATGTTTTCTATGATATATTTATAATAAATATATATTTATTATATAGGAGGTATGTATGAGTACGAAGTGATTCAAGACATAATGTAAAAGAATTTTATCTCACTCCTTACTTCTATGAGATACAAGCCTTATCCACCATTCACTTATTTTGCGTGGTTTCTATACTACCCATTAATGTATTCTATGACTCTTATTATTAAATATATGAGTATTTAAATAACCGTTTTATGATATTTCTTTCATGGGGTTTATATTTCAAATATTACCAAATCAGTAAATTAATTGTTTTTCTCAATTTTCCTTCTTTGAGACACATTCCATGTTACAAACCAATATTTTTATACGAGGTGTATAAAATACCTTTGAAATCCTATAAAATGAATCTATTTATTTAATGATATTTTAAAGATTCATGTAATTTCATTTTTTTACCTGAGGAGTATGGTTCAGTGTTACCTAATGGTATGAGTTTATTGAAAAAATCTCACGGCTTATTGATATTGGTTATGTTTATGCTTTATTTGACGGAATTTAATGATCCATCAGCCAAGAAAATAATTAAATTTATTCTACTCTAGATATTCAAGATATATTCATTTATTGTTATCTTTATTTCCCTCTTTAGTATGTAATAGAGTTAAAATTTTGTTTTTATGAAATCCTGACTTTACCCTATATTCTGTTGGAAAAGTGAGTTCATACAAAAACGAACTTTCTAAAAAGGGATTCCCTGAAAATTATACTAATCACATATGATCATTAAAATAAAATTTTACCCTTTTTTATTTTACAAATGTGTTCAATTCAATCTTCTTATCTCTTTCCAAACAAGATATTTTTATAAATTTTTTATCATGAAACATGAATATTTATTTTACCTCATACAACATGTACGAATTTACCCTCCATTATTTCATTGAACCTTCCATTCCATGTTTAAAAGGTTTATTTTTTAAAAATTGTTTTAAAGGTAGTTTTCATGGATTTTTTTTCAAAATGTTTTCAAGAATTGTATACAAGTTTTCAATCTATATTCAATGAAATGGTTTTCAAAACGTTTTCATGATTACAATTAATGTTTTAAATGTTTTTTAAAGAAAAGTATTTTTTAAAATTTTATAAGATTATTTTATAAGCTTAAAATGAAAAAGGTTTTCAAATTTATTTCAAGTCCTCTTTATAATTTTTCATGTTATTTTCTAGGAAAATGATTTCAAAATGTGTTTATGTATTAAAATTATATTTTCGAAGAGGAAAAGATATTTTCCTCAAGAAACATTTTTGAAAGATAAAAAAAAATTATGTTCCATCTAAGATTACATCTACTAATGTTAATCATTCTATTCTAGGAAGTTATCTAATGGTTATATTCATATTATTTATCTACATGGGTTATGCATGATGTCTAGGTCTTTATGAAACCTATTTTCTGTTCACAGTTTATGTGTTTATGAAACCCATTTCTCTTTAATGGGTTTAATTTTTATGAAATATGTATCTCATTCAAAGGTTATTATTTTTATAAAATGATTACGATACATGTATATTTTCCCCTAGGTTATTATATGATTATATTTTTATGAAACCCATTTCATTTCATGGGTTATGATATGATTTTTTATGATTTTGTTACACATGTATCTAAGATTTCACTATGTGGTGGGTGGGACCTATATCTCCCTCCAATGAATAGGGTAAATATTTATATCACATGAGATAGACTACGTTGGTCTTAGGAGTGAACCTTGACTACAAATATGATAATGGGAGTGAACTATAAATACTATTATGGTTTGACGAGTGAACTCATGCTTCTAAGATGGCCATGGGAGCGAACCATGACTACCCATATAGTATGAGGAGTGAATCTACACTACTAATATGTTCTTGGAAGAGATTCATTGGATAATAATGAAATCATTTTATATGATTATTTGTCTTTCATATTTACTTGTTTTATTCGTATGTTATGATTGTATGGACTGTGTTCTATATTTCCTAATGATTCATGTCTTATGAACTTCCATGATTTATGTTGTGATTCATGTATATGATATTTGTTATGAAGGGTATGATATTTATTTTTCCTGGCCATGTTCTTATAACCTGATGCTCATGATTATGATTACATATCTACCTTGTTTACCCTTACTGAGTATTTGAGTTCCCCATTTTGTTTGTTTCCTTCCCCAGGTTATGAAGATGTAAATTATGTTCGATGTGTCTAAGAAAGGTGATTGTCAAGAAGAACCTAATGGGAGATAATGTAGCTCACTTATGTACCAGTGTCTATGTTTCCATGTTTCCAAAGGCCCTAAATTAATACTGTCTTTGGTAGTATTTTTTTAATAATGTTTTTAGTATTATGAAAAAGTTATTTAATGTTAATACATGTCAAGACTGGGTAACATTAGTTGGTATTAGAGTGAAGGATTAGTTAACCTTTAAAAACAATAATGAGAGAACTTGAGTGGGATCCCAAGTAATATTTCTAAGGATATGTCCATGGATATCTCTAAGGATATGAATAAGGATGTGTTTACATTTAAGAAAATGTACTGGAAATTTCCTAAAGGATAGAGTGAGTGGATTCCTGTAAATACATCCCTGTCTAGGTACTATAAGTGGATTTTTTTCTGGAAAAAATGTACCTAGGAGTAACAACTTTGACAGATGTTCCAGACCAGACTCAGGGTAATCTAGTACACAACAATGGGCCTTTTTTGCACACCTGGTTCGACACTCTATGGGGATATGATCTTTAAATTCACAAACACTACATGAACCATTATAACGGATCTGAATAGAGGATGACCAGGAATAACCTAGGATGAGGCTATAATGTCAAAGATTATAGAGCGTGTCTTCATTTGGACATAATATAAGTAATTATTTTCATGAATATGTGGTTTTATTCTATGATAAGTAATTCTCACACTTTGATTCTGGTTTTAGTCAATGGAGGAAACTCGAAGGAAATGGATTAACATTGAATGTGAGGGGAGATTTTATGATGAACATTCAAGTGGTATGATCATTGGATTAGAGGATGTTGTGATAATTCCAAATCAATTTTCATCGAACATGATTAACATTGTGTACCTTAACCAACTCTTAGAATCACTAATGAAGATAAATAAGTAATTTGCTGTGAGTTTGGGTAATGGATACCATGGAGGAAAGAAGATTATGTTTCCTTTTTGTTAATAATGTGAAAAGAATCACCTAAGTGAATGTCTGAGAGTAATTAGAAGGTGTTTTGACTATGGAAAATGAGGACACCAATCAAGTGACTAAAAAGGTAAAATGAATAGTTAGGTTAATGAAATGGAACAAATTTTTCCCTCCCTAAATCATATTTGAAGGATAAGTGTTTTATGTGAAGAGTAAATTATCATTATGAAAATAATTATCCAAATATTAATGCTTCTGAAGGGAACCAACAAGGTGGTGTGAGTAATGGTAATATTGATGATGATGAAGACACTACAAATGAAATGTAAAAAGAAATAAGTATTTTTTAATACGATGAGGTTTCCCTCTTTAGGATTCTGGATGAACTAGAATAAAGAAAGTTTTTATATTTTTGGAATAAAAAATATATGAATGATAAAATATACATGGAATGTTCAAGATGTGTTTTCACTCAGAATTTAAAAGTTTATGTTAAATGCTTCCAATGGAATGGAAAAGTTATATAACGACAAGGTGAAATTTTTACTAATGGAAGATGACCCTTAGTATGTTCCTTATGCTAAGATAATTTTGTTTGTATAAAGATATGTTGGATATGAGAAAGTAAATTGGACGGTATTGATTACCTCATCACTAATAAATGATCTATTGAAAAAGTAGTCTATGTTATAATGGATGATGTTTTTAACTTATTGGATATAAGGATTATATCTAGTAACCTTTGGACTATGGAATCATGAATGTTTTCCAAATGTATTTATGGTAATTCCTGTAATTACCATTTTTCAAGAGAATATACGTTGAGGGTATTCACATATTTGGAATGTGAAAACCAATATCTATTTTCTGATCATGGAGAATCAATGTTATGTAGATTTTCAGACATTATTTATACTATTTTAAATTTTTAATTTTCATAAGGGTTATAAGAATAACCATTCATAAAATGTATAAGTTACACTTCAAATGAAGTATTTATGTATTAAGGTTGTATGGAAAATAGTATTTAAAAGAAAATTTAGTTATTAACCATATTTTAAGGATTTATTTATTATTTTGGAAATTAAATTACCGTGGTTTTAGAAAAGGACATCATGTATTTTAGGTGACAACAAATCCAGTCTGGAAAGGATGTGGGACTAGAACCCATGACTGAAGGATATAAGGATTTCACGCCAACTACTAGCCCACGTGATGTCCATGTACATGTTAATGTGTAATTGTTTTTTATAATTATTAATGATGAACCACTAGATTTTCTTTTTTATTTATGGATTAATTTATTAACCATATTGATTTTTAACAATAGCTAGAGAAAATGGTTAAAATTTTTATTCTTTCATGGGCCATATCATCCTCTTAAAGTATATTTTAGTGCTTTTTGCATCAAAGATAATTTCTAGAAATCCATTACATGAAGTAAAGGATGAATTAAAAATTTATAAATAAAAAAATAATGATTTTTTTTAAATAAATATATCAAGTATGTCTGTTTCCTTTTATTATTGGTCAAAAAAATAATTACTCAAGGTTAGGAAAATGATCAAATTTTATTTCCTAATACCATAATATTTTTTGAGCTGATGGCATTCGAAATCATCACAGATTTATGAATTTGAGGCCCTCAACTATTCATTGATCATTCAATGTTTTGTGATTGATGAACTCAATCACTCTATATAAGTATTTACGCTCTTCCTACATGTCCAATATTCACTCCCAAACTATTTTATCTTATGTGGAAACCTAGTTATTTGTTACTTTGGTCACCCATTATGATCCCAAATTTCACTTTTTAATGGAAGGTTTAGTATTCATTTTTACAATGTGGGTTTCAATAAATTAAATGTTCAAGTATTAAAACTTTGATAACCCAAATGAATTTTTATTGAGAAATTCAGTTTAAGTGGGGTAGAATGTGACACCACTCTATTTTTTGAATTATTTTTTTTCAAATTAATTTAATCTTTTTAATATTTTTCATTTCACACAATACTGAAAATAGTTTATTTTATGTTAAACCACTATGTTTGGATTATGTGAACTATACACAATATAAATTTTGTCTTTATCTGCATAGAACACTGAAGATGGCTTGTGTTAGACACAATAATAACTTTCCTCTATGACTTGTGTAACATGGAAGACTAAGTGTTACCAAAAAATAATATATTATTAAATATTAATAATAATAATATAATAATATATAATCTTTCCATTAAATGAGCTTATATGAATATTATTAACTAAATTATGTAAAAATATGGTTTTCACAAAATATAAAATGAAATAATTCATTACATGAATTATAAAGATTATATATAAGAACATTGATAAGGGATTCATTCATCCATGTGTGTCACCTTAGTGCGAACTAGTTCTTTTTGTAAATAAAAATGATTGATCAATGTCAATTTTCATTGATTATCAGGAACCGAAGAAGATCAAAATCTAGAACAAATAACATCTACCATGTATCAACAAAATATTTGATCAACTTCATGGAGATCAATAATTTTCCAAGATTTATCATCATTCTTGATGTAATCAATTGAGAGTGATGAAAGATGATATACCCAACACAACATTTTGTATAAGGAATGAACACTTTGACAATATTATGAAACCATTTTGCCTTACCAATTCTTCCACTATCTTCATTGATTTATTTAATATATTCTTTATAAATTAACATGATCAATTCATGGTGGTAATTATAGGTGACATTTTTATCTATTCAAAATGAATTGAAGAAAATCAAAATCACTTGGGGATTATATTTAATACCCTAAAGAAGGATAATATATATGAAAAATTTACCAAGTGTGAACTTTTTCTAAATAAATTTTAATTTTTAGGTCAAATAATCTCAAGAGAAGATATATTGGTGGATTCATAAAATTTAGAGGCTATTGAACAATGTCCCAGACCAATAATTGTGTATAAGATCCCCAATTTTTATTATTTGGATGGATATTATCTATAATTTTTAGATAATATATCATTATTATATAATCCAACCACTAAGAAAACTAAAAAGGGATCCAAGGTATTCTATAAATAGGAATGCATATGAAATTTCAATTAACTAAAGATAACATCAGTCAATGTAATTGTGATTATATTGTCATACTATGGAGAAATGTTTTTTTATCTAAATTGATTTATTGAAGAAGGGATTCGAATTCATCATCAAGAATATTGACATGGTGATAGATTATTCCTTAAAAAAATTATTGGCACACTTATTCAACCATATACATTTTAATGGTTATCCTAACTAAGAAAATCCAATATATGAGATCCTTTGATAATAGTGTTATTAGATTCATGGAATGTGGAATATCAAAAAAATCATAAATGGCCAATATTCCTTATTATAGAATTTGATACCACTTTTGATGTGTTCCATGTCAATATATTGTGGAAATTTTAGAAAAAATATTTCTTTCTACTAATTTAAATGTAGATTATTTCCAACACCATGGGGGAATTGATTTTTCCAGAACTACCAACTATATGTTTTATCTCTAACTACCAATGCACCGTGGTATATTTTTCTCCTAGTGGTAAACTCTACATAGATTTTGATAATCAACTATTATGGTGTATACATGTTTTTTCAATATAATTTATACCAACTTTAATAATTTTAACCTTTTTCATTTAGAAATATAATTCATCATCACAATTTAATACAACCACTTCCATCTCATTATTTTTAAAAAACTGGTGTTCCATAAACGAAACAACTGATTAGATCATTGTCGAGTCACTATTAATGATGGTTATATCGAAAAAGCATCTTACCTATTATATAAATGAAAAAATCCTGATAGGAATTGGATATATTATTTGGTGGTCTCCCTATTAGTGTTTCATTTATAGAAAAAAGATTAATTTACATGATTCACCTTATTTGATGAAACGTTAAGGGACACACAATACATTAGTATTTGATCTAGGGTTTGAGGTGATCTAAGATTTCATTAAATGTTTTTGTCTATTATTTTAAAACTCCACTAAACTATTTGGAAAACTATGGTCATCATCAATGTACATGACTATCATGACATATTTTTTCTAATAAATTATTTAATCATGAGTTAAACAAAATTAAATTATCACACATGTTCATCTTCATCATACGAATATGTTAATAATTTCACAGTAATACCATTACACATTATATTTTTTAATTGTAATTATATCCCTATACAGATTTTATAATTAATCTAATTAAAATCGAATTTTTCTTATATAATTTTCCTCAATCAAGTTCACAGTTTTGATTTCCCAATATTATATGTTATTGAGATCCACTGGAAGATGGAATTGTTTCCCACATCCCAAAATTAATGGATAAATTTATAATGGTGTCTTTTGGATTATTTGGAAATATAATTACATGTATATTATCATTGTTTCTATGAATTTTTTAATGTTAGTGAACCATGTTTTAGGTTCAACATATACCAAAAAGAAACATTCATCCAAATATTCATCTTGAATATCAAAATAAAATTTTCCAATTAATTGAGGAAAATCAACCTATGATATTCGATCTTTATAAAAATTGTATGATCATTTATTAACATTCATATTGATGTCAATCTCATTAATTAAATGAAATCACTATATGTTCAGTGTTAAAAACCACTTTAGATAACATGGGATAGGGTATAAACATTTCAAAAAAATGACCCAAAAAAATTCCTTCTTCATCATAATGTAATCAATTATTTCTTCAGTTACAGTCTTCTTTTCATAACTAAAGGTTTAGAATATTATATCCATCCAAACACAAGTACCACCCCATTCACAAAGTCACATGTATCACACAACAACTCAAAGGGATCTTAAAAATTAGAATAAAGAATTACGAGGATATTTATCAACCACTTCATCAAATCATTAAATTAATACTTTTGAAATAAATCAATATTTATTTCTACATATATTTAAATTTTTTTTTGCAACATAGAAACATGTTGGAGGAATTACAAAAACTTCTAATGAAAACAATAATGTCATAGGATGATTCAAATACTCATAATCTTTTATGGTTTTAGTAGCTCTGTGAACATGTTTATTTTTGTTAGATAAACCACTATTTCATATTTTACAATTATATTTATTGAAAGTATTCCATTTTTTATCATAATTTGATAGTTCTTTGAATAATGCACATTTTTTTGTTTCTTTTCATCTTTCCAATACCAAATCTCGATTCTTAAGTCATAACATATATTATATTATGTTGACTAATATGCTATCCATTATGTCTTTGAAAAAATTATCTTCTATTATATTGATAGTATGTGTCAAAACCACAAAAAATGTATGGTTACATTAGAGAAGCTGAATTATATTTGTTAGTTAATGACTAATTGGAAAACATAAGTTCTATTTTCTATTGATCATTTGGTGAAACTGGAATTTTTATACCTAAAATAACTAACTATTATGTAGTACTACCTATTCCTTACTATAATTGGAATAATTAATTGTAGATAGGTTAATGTAAATGATCCTACATCCTTTCTCTATTAATATTTTAGTAATCAGAGGAAATGCACTATCATGTCACTACTCAAATGGAAACCATATAATCTAACTTCCTTAAAATGGTTATTCCAACATTCATTAGTACGGCGTAGAGTGTGATACCCCATATTATAACTAAAATAGGATGTACAATTCTTGAATCTTGTAGCCTCAACACCTCCTTTATCGCTATTTCTCTAATGAGAGGAGTTGACAAAATTTTGTGTTTTTAGTAAAATTCTTCATTATTTATGTAGAATATTATTCATACAGTGTGGAGGAATAATATTTCTGATATGACTAATAATAAAGTCATTAGGCTTCCTCCATTTTGGATCACATTTACCCATATTTTTTAAATTATATTTAGAGTGTAACTCTTAAAATGACAAATTCAGTTTCTCCTCCAACTAAAAATTAATACCACGAGTTTAATGGGAGTTATTATAGATCCAATATTTGTGTCTTTTGGATTGAAGAGACTAATTTAAAAAAAACATTCTCCTTATAATGTTATATATTTCCATTAATCCTTCATCTTTTTCATCTATTTACCACTTCACTTCTTCTTCTTCTCTACTTATATATTATTAAGCTCTATCATGGGATTCCCTTCTTAATATTGTATCTTTATTAGTCTATATCTATCATTATAAAAATTATTTTCATGAATATCATTAGGATCATATTTATTTTTTATAAATATCATGAGATAAAATTAAAACTACTCATCTAAAAAAATCAATCATCCACATTCATAACCAATGAGTGACATCCCCTTGGATTTGGAAGGATGAAATATATAAATTGGGACATATCCTAATCTATCATTCTCAAAAATAAAAAAAAATAAAAGGGAAATTCAACAAAAGTACCTTCACTTGGACATCCTTACATATTCTAATGGGGTATTTCATTAATATATTTTATAATTGGAGAGTGACCCCTATGGGATTTGAATTTCATAGCATATGAATTTTCATAAAATTTATAAGTATCAAGTTAAATTTTTCCCAAGGATAACATAGTTATTGTCTCAATATGCATGAACCAATGGTGAATGAGATGGGTAAACTAATATGATCTTGAATATTTAGAGGATCTTTACATTAAAAAATTACATTGAAATCACCTATCAATGAAATAAAACCCACATAATATATCTTCTTCTTATTTGAGAGGTATTCATTGAGGAGCATGGAATATGTTGGAACTTAGGAAATTTCCATGATTATCATGATGTTTATGTCTAGTAGCTCAAACATCTCCATGGATATTTTATGTTTCTCTAAAATTTTACATTAACGATTAATATATGGAAATTGAAGACTTGGTCTATATTTTTACCCGATGGGGTTGATAGGGATGTATCACCTTTCTACAATTAATGTTTCCCTACTCCCCATTTTTACTAGTTCCTTTTATATTTCAAATTCCATATTCACTTTCTCCACTTTCTTCCCTCTAAGAGATTATTTTATTATAGTACCATCACTCTCTATTAACACCCTTAATATTTTTAATTTTATATAATTTAATTCCTCTCCTAGAAACCATATTATGACTAATATATCATTGTATTTTCACTTAGTTAGTTTCTAGGATATAAGTCACAATTTGGACTAGATGATTCAAAGCAAGTCAGGGGAATTTTAATAGAAATTAAATTGATTTAAATGATGGTATCTACTTGGTAGAGATGAAAATAATTCACCTTAATGTAAATTATCATAAACTCTTCAAAATAATTATTCATATCATGCCCATGTTTTGTAATCTGTTTTTGATGTTAGTATCTATATTTTTTCTTCAGGATATGGAATGTTTTCCTTATAACATCTCCGATTTTATTAATTTGATCCTTTAAATATTTCAATAAATATTTCTGGATTTTTAATTATTGTTTGAGCTATGTTTCTGATGTTATAGGGCCCGAGAATTATTAAATTAGAAATATTAATAATATTAAGCCACATGCGTTCATCTTTTTGGGATTACTAGGTTTCCAATTATTTTTAACCACATATGGAAAATATGATACCATAGTATTTTCAGAATAGGGGGTTTACCCTAGTCAAGATATAATGTTGGTCTACATTATACATTTTGTGGAAGGTACATGGTGGCAGGTGGGATTATAAATTAAATTATTTTTTTATTTTATTTATAAAATGAAAAAAATGTCCCTATACTTCGTTGAAATTATAAAATAGGAAATATCCATTGATGAATACATAACCCGATGAGATTAGAGAGTAGAAGGAGGAGAGAAATATTAGTGTGTATGAATTCATGATCATAGATCTAATATAAATAAAATTTTGGGATTCGTAGGATAAATGATGAAAACAACATAATCGTCAATGATGTCCCTATGGAATTTTTTTTTCACCAATGATCGATCCATAATTGAGCAAGGAATAATAATTTTATGGGTATCTCTACCCTATTATCTTGATTAATTATTATGGATTAAATGACATCTTAATTTCATGAACATTTTTTCTTCACATGATCTGGAATTTAATTAGTGTTCTTGAACCAAAATAACTGATTTCATTAAACAAATGGATGACACCACTATTTTTTCAATTTTTATGATCATCATATGTGATTTAAATGGCCAATGATAATCATAATTTCCTATTATGCCTCTCTCTATCATTTTTATCATCCCATTCTTCATTAATATCCGATTAGGTCAGTGATTTAAAATTTCCAGAACAGTTCAAACATGATAAAACCACTAGATCCACCATGGATTCATGATAGACCATGTGATCTATGGTTTATAGGTGGATCAAGAGTAAATAAAGGATTTGGGATATTGTTTTGGAGATTAATTCCCTGATTTGGTGATGGGAGGTGTGGCAGATCATATTTGGGTGAATAGAATCCCAATTTTCATCCACCAAAGGCCTAGAATCAAGGAACAGATGTGTTAACCATTGATTTTCATGGATATAGTGGTTAAATGAAGAAACTTGTGATGGATTAGGAATAAATAATTTTTCTTCAGGATGATTATGGGAATTATGTAGAAATCTAAACAACACACATTGTATTCTAGAGGAAGAAGTGCAATGTTTCTTGGATTCACATGGAGACTATGGTTACTGCCCCTGTTAAATTTGACACATCATGTGGTAGGGACCACGAGTCATGTGATTCTACCTAGGTGGTTGATCTATGTGATATGAGCACGCAATAGGGACCCTAATTAACTAGACATGTTGGGCCCTCGTACAAGAATGTTGTTTATAGTAACATGGTTGGATGAGTAGTGTATAGAGAAGAAAATGTCCAAGTATTAAAGTGGTTTCACACATTATGTTCCTCAATACATAGGTTTTACATATTACTTAGAACATTATACCCTATTTATCTCCATATTTAAGATTCAAATATGGGAAAAAAATTATCCCACTCTATGTAGAATTCTGAGTAGGATGTGATGGTGGCTATTTTGGCATCAAATATATGATCTGAGGTAATAGAGGTGTGATTATTATTCCACTGATGGTTTGATGATGACATTTATAAGGCTAGATCATTAGATATGTTTTGGGGTAAGTAGTACATTGACTAAATATGGAGTGGCCTCCCCCATATCATATATATAGGCAGAGTTAGTACTCCTCCAAACTATAAATAGAGAGAGTCCACTATCTATGGAGTTTTAGTCCTCTATAAACAATATATGGTTGGGAGAAGGTCCTCTATAAGAGATAGTCATCCATTAGATATGTAGTTTAGTGTCAAGTATTAGGGACTCCATTTTTATTGAAATGTGTTTGTATGTGGTGGTTGGAATTAGATATGGGACTCTTGGAGTTTCTTGTACAATCATTGTCCTTAGTTGGATGTGGAGATTGATAAAAAAAATCCTTTCTGATTCGTGATTTAGTAAGTGTATATCTGATTATGGGTTTCATTTCCCTATTAAACCATGTATGATTTGAAAAAATTCATTTTTTTCATTGCTTCATGTTTTTAGAGAATCAAATTTAGTTTTTTTTAACTCAACCCTACATAAAATTTTCACACACATGTTGTATATTATGAAAATTATTGGTATATTTGCAGTGACTTTGGGGAACCTAATATCGGTGAAGTATAGATGTCGATATATGGATTTTCCATGTTCGGTGGTTTGTCACAAATATTTTGAACCATTCCATATCTTCAGTATATCCCTTTATCATTTTTTGTTAGTTTGGGGACATCTTTATCTCTATTTGGATGTTTATTTTTTCTATGATACTTTAGAATTACCTTACAGACTTGTAATTGTTTCATAGGGGTTTTTGACATGTAGTATTTACTATATGAGGGTTTCAGTATCATTATATATTTTCAAAATATCAGGGATATGGTTGTATTTATGTGTACTTTTCTATTAGGATAAATCCTCCCATTTTAGTGGTAAGGCTAATCGATGATTATTCCTAGCTCCATTCCTATTGGAGGCATGCATGGGGTGTTACTATTATCTTATTAATGACCTATGTGGGGCTTGAGTGGGTTGGGTAATGATAAAATTATATCATATGGTATCATTCTTATGGTTCACATTTTTATGTTAGTCATGTAGTGATGATTCGTTTGAGATAATAGGGAATCGATATCAAAGTGTCAGAAGTTTGAATCTCAGACCATGTAAACATGTGATGGCATAGAGGCCAACATATCCATACACCAAGACTCTGACTGCCCACATGTCAACGTTTCATATTGAGGAACCCATTATGGGGAATTCATTGGTACATGAATTATATAGGACTGGGTATTTTTGGATTCTATGTCAGTCTCTAAAAATTTTCCAATATATTCTCATCTATATTTAGAACACCTTTAATTTTGTTGGGATTCCTTTATAATGATATAAATCTATGATCCAGAGAAAATGTTCTGATGATTACTAGTTATGTAATGATGCCTCTGTGTAGAGACATGTTCTCAAGGTATTTCCTCCAATGGAGTATAGAGAAGTGTTTTCACCAAATGGATTGTGTTAAGATCCACCTCAAATGGTTCAAGAAGATGATTGTATACTTTTTGAGGATTCGATAACTCCAGTAGGCCCAGACAATGAATCCTACAATATTAACATATTGTGTGAATTCTAACAATATATAACACATAGTTTTTAATGTGTATAAGACCCTCAAGAATATGATTATTTTATAAAGAAAATGTTATGATATTTTTAACAATTAAAATACCCAACAGATTATATGGTTTCACTGACAACCAATATTATTCATGGAGAATCAATGTGAGGTTTGGGACTATTAATTCATAAAATAATTACGTAATTACATGATTGAAAAATTTATAGAACTTATTCTTAGAAGAGTGTTTTGCTTCAATCATGTGCTCAATATTAATATAGGGGATTCTTGGGATGATTCATAGATAATAGAATATTTTTGAGTACACATAATTTTTTTTATCCTCATGTTCTACAATCACTAAATTTTTTGATACGAATAATTTTGGGAATATAATTTTGATCAATAAATCCTTTGTTAAATTTTGTAGAGGTTTGTATCCTTATGAATTCCCAATTATGATCGATTGTTATAGAATGAACTGGTCATATATATAATACTAGATGAAGTATGTTGAGTTGGTGGAGAAGGATGTTGGAATCATATGGTTGAGTAATCTATATCTTATAGCACGAATCGTTCATCAGGGTCTTGACCCATGAGGCATACTATTTTTTATACACAGAAACAAGGATCTACATCATAGGGATTGTTAAATGGAGTCAATAATCCTAGTAATGGATATTTCTATGCATGCGATTTGTAAGGTCACGTGGCTTGTGATTTACTTCCCATTGTTTTAAAAATGTTTTCATGATAGTGTAAATACCACTAATGTAGAGGTAATGGAATGACTTGGAATCCTCTATGAATGGTTTGGGTAGCTTAATTTTGAGGTAGTGTAGAGATATGGGTAAAAAGACCCCACAAATGTAGATATTTAAGTGGAAGATGAAACTTTTACCTACTTCCACAACCTCCACTAGCTAGTCTATGCTAGTATCATTGAGTTTACATAAGAGGACATGGATAGATTCAGATAATCAATTGATATGTCTATGTTATGCATGAGATGATTCATGGTATGATATACGTTTTCTCTACTTTATCTCAAGTACATGTAGTCAAAAGATAGATCAATTCATTCAGTACATTATCCCTTTTATAAGAGTTAGATATTCAAGTAGATTATTTGTCCCATTAATTATGTCTTTAGATTCATATTGTGAGTGATCCATCTAGTTTTCACATCTTCTAGTGGTACAAGTTGGTTGTCAGTGGATATAGATTCTCATGGGAACTCTTGGTTGTCATGATGAAACCATATGACATCATCCTTGGAATATAATGGTAGTCTTCAATGTTTTAGCTGACAGACTCTCACTATAACTGATTTAAATTCCATTGGGATTATGGGATGAGGGGCCCCATTAATATAGTGTAAGACATTTTTGGTGGAATGGGTGGGTCTCATTCATAGAAATTTTAAATATATATCCTAGAAATTTGAAATTTTGTCCATTATTGTAGTGGTCCCTTAGGGAATATAGGTTCCAATGGTAGTTGATGGTTATATGGACATATTTCTTAAAGATCTTCTCAAACAATGTATGTGGTGGAAGGTCAAATTCTATATTGACATGCACAATGGTATCACATCAATATATTATGTGGATAATCAAATGGCCCCCACTGCGCTACAAAAGATGAGGGTTGGATTGAAATACCTTTATGAAAATGGTTTTATCACACCTAGTGTCCCCCCTTGACAACTCCAGTGTGTTATATTAAAAATCGGGATGGTAGATTGAGGGTATGAATTTATTATCATTTCCAAAATATGTTGATGATGAACCAATTACCCCTTGTTATAGATTTATTATCTATTTAACATATTGAATGGTCCGAGATAGTTCTCCAAGATTAATCTTATGTCTGGATACCATATTTGAGAGTTCATGAAGATGATATTACATAGACAATATTCTTATGTCACTATTGGTATTATTAGTTCATATGGATGCATTTTTTCTGTGACAAATACCCGTACTATGTTCATGGAACATATGAATAGGATAATGAATCCTTATACATACTGGATAATGGTTTTCATAATCAAAAAAATTATTATTTAATCCAAATTTTATGAGGAGAATAAAATGAATTTGAGGATGGTCCCTGACAAATTTTGAGTGAAACAACATTATAGTACTCTCTTAAAGTGTCAATTTTTGATTCACAAGATTTACTTTTTGGGGAATTTCATCCCTGATCATGGTGTAGGAGTGTGCTTGGAAATTCTTGATGGATTTATCTCTTGGGAATCAACCAAAAGAGTGTCAAATGTATGAAATATTTTTAGTTTGGAAGTGTAATATAATAGGTGTGTGGATTAAATTTTCACCATTCTAGACCTTATAACAAACTTTGTGTGGACAAAAATCTGTTATAGGGACTTAAAGGTAATTAGGTAGATGTTGAATGATTCTATTATATTGATACTATAAGCGTATATTATTGAATAGTTATTTTGTTCTGATGCGTCTTGAGCCGGGACTAGATGCATGTTGATGTAGTGGTATGTAGTGATTTCTTATAGGTTAAGGAATTTGAGACCTAATGAGTCAAAATATGTGAATTATTACATGTAATTGGAATTCATAGTCATATCATTGAATATGTGTATGCATTATCATTTAGGGGAGTTTTTCATTATCTGCTATGTTGGGAAAAAATCCCTCAAGGTAAAATTGATACAATTTTTGGTTGATTGTGTTTGTTGAAAAAGTGGGTTTCCATGGTCAATTGTGGAGTTCCAAAGACAGTTTTGAAAAAATATGTTGACAAAGAACCATGAAATAGGAATGGATGCTTTGAAGATGGTATAAAAATATTGTATACAAGGTGGTTCCATTTCCTAGTGTTTTCCAAATTTTTGCGTCCAAAATAGAAGAGTTGAGGAATGTGTTTTTGGAAAAGGAAGTTGTGTGAAAGTGTTAAAGAGGTTTGGACAGTTGTGCACCAAAAAACTTTCAATATTAGTACACTAAAATATGGAAAATGAAATATGGATACACCAGTTATGCATTTTCTATGAATACTGAGTTTTTAATGGCAGAGACTTGCGTGATGGGACTTGCGTGGTTGGAGGAATGTTTTTCAAGTTGTGTGTAGGGTCTGAAAAGAGGCTATAAATAGTTGGATACCCCCCTCTTTTGAGGATGATAAACACTTTGAAAAAATATGTTCTCTAGATCACGCATGTGGTGAGTGTCATGAAAATTGGGAGTTACCATGCATGTGGGGAGTTTTTCTCAAGAAGGGAGTTGCACAAAAGTAGTAAGTTGCATGTAATAATTGTGCACCAGAAGGGAGTGGAACGTAAGAGTTTAGTAACAAGAAAGAAGGTATTTTATATCATGTAGTGAGTTTCACATAATAGTTCTATTCTAGTAGAAAGTGGAATGCATGTTTTTTCCACAACAAAAGAACATGTTGCACGTAAGGCATTAAATTAGCAGGCAAGACACCAAAGAGTTGTGCAGTAGTTTGAAATTTCCCAGTACAACTATAGTAAATTAGTATTAATAAATTGGATAAAAGTTGAAATTTAATAGACAACATATCTATAGGTGAGGATGTGTGGTTTCATATAGATCAAGGGATCCACATGTCAAAAAACTATGAGTGGATCCCTTCTAAGAGCAATGAGTGAAGGAAGAGGAAGACGATGATCCTTTTCACTGAAAATAAGCTACATAAAGAGGCATTGGGAGTGAACCATGGGAATGAATTGAGAAGAACCTAAATCTTGTAAAGCTAGTGATCCTGGTGATATAAATCATATATCCCGAACATCATTATCGGTAGTGAAACTTAGTGAATTTGGTACAATTACCACATTGTCGGTTTATGCCCCTTGGATGTAGCCTAGTGAGGGTGAACTATGTAAAAATAATGGTGTCCTTGTGCATTATTTATTTCTTTACCTTTAGTACATTATTATGAGTTGAAATTTGAATGTATACAATCAACATTAACATTAAATAGCATATGAAGTGACCATTGTAATAAATAAGTCAAGATCCAGTAGGGAGGGAAGAAGATTAAAAAGAATATCCATACAATGATTCACTCCCCTCTTAGGGTATATTTGAACTTTTTTGACCAAACATACTCATACAACCAAAGTATTAGTTACATAATTATCCAGAGAGATTTCAACCTGATACAAAGGTGATAGATAGAGATTCAGCAGGACTACTACATTGGGATAGTCCATACTGCATTGAAGAGAAACATGATGGGATATTCCATTAGCTTGAAATATTAATCTCGCTCGATAGAGTAGGTGTTAAATTATTTAGAGTCATTACATATCACCCTAGTATAGGAGATATGGATGACTACCATCAGTGGATGGAAGAGACTCCACATGTTTATCAGCATGTTGGAGTGTCTCTATTTAGATATGTTCACTGTGATGTTCTGAATGACCAAATGTACTTAGTAGATGCACCAAATGGATTTTTTGAAGGTGGGGATAAAAATATCTTCTTTTAGGAATATATGGTTATTTTTTTATGTTGTTTGATAAGGTTCTAATTGAGTTTCAAATCTCAACCATGGTTGCACACAAGTGAGTGGAAATAGTGAACAATGGCCTTCAGTGGATATTTTGGTTGACTGAAATAAGGACGATCATTAAAAAGATTATTTATCAGTTACTTGCCTATTAGTAGGAAAATGTAGAACATTAGGATCCTGTAGGTATTACTCTACCACTTGAGATACCATAAATAAAGAGGTTTGGAATGCCAATGGTTTTTTAGGGGAATCCTAACATAGTGAATGGATGTGATGCAATCATGTTTATTCTTCATTGTCTTACCAAATTCAGCACACATACTTTCCACTCATGAGTAGTGTTCAGTTTACTGTTTGGGGAATATCTATGTGTAGGGGACCTGCTGACTTCATAGTGTACCATCAGGTATCACCTCCTAAAATTATTATTAGTCAACATCATAGCTATTGAGAATTTTAATGGAGGGTTTTAGGATATACTTATGAATGATCATGGTGTTCAACTGCCAGATGGATTTCCATACCGAGAAAACCATGTTAGTATTAGAAGATATTATGAGAGGCTATGTGTTAGAACTATGATAGAGTTTTTTGGATCACATTTATTTAGTTTATTTCACCTATAATAATATTTTTCACCCCACAATCAATATAGAACCATTTGATATATTTAATGGGATACCCCACAACTCACCCTTGTACAGAGACGATATTAGAGGGTCATCAGTTATTAGGATAGAATTGGTGAATGTGATGAAAGAGAATTTTTTTGTGATCTATTACCATTTGTGGTCATCCTAGAGTAAATATAAATACTATATAGACAAGAATTATAGGATATTTGAGTCTGACATGGGAGATAATGATTTCTTGGGATTCCCCCTTGGATGAATATGGAAGAGATTCAATTATGGTATTGAGTTATACCCATGTTCCATTAGGATTTTCTAGACTCTAAAGAGGGTTGGAGAGGTCACTCGTTGATTGGCCATACCCCTAATGTTTTCCTTGTAGTATGAAATAATTCATGTGTAATAGCTGAGGAGATATGTAGAAAATATGATAGAGGTTATTGATTGGGGAGTGCTTGTCCTTGAGGTTAGATATATCTTCTTGATGTTCGCAATGTCGATCATGGATCGATGGGAGAGGATCCTACATGGGAGAACCATTCCATTGGTTTATGTTCTTTTGAAGTATAAAAAATTCCATGAAATCTCCTGAGAGCAAGAGAGGAAGAAGTGGGCTTTGTACGATGACCTTTTTTTATATTTCTCCATTTGGTTTGAGAATAAATAAAGGTGGATAGAGTGTAATTACTCTGATATTATGAATTTTAACATTTTAATATTTTAATATATATTTCTGGATTTTTATTTGAAGTTTTCACTCTTTTTTGGATGTTGCAGGACCATAGAATTGTTGTTTTAAAAATATTCATAATATTAATTCATGTGTGTGCATATTTTAAATATTAACGGTTTTCCCGTAATTTGGATACTTAGATGGAATATATGAGACCCTTGTTGATTCTAGATCATAGATTTTACCACGGGTAGGACATAAGGTTGGTTGGTGTCATATTTACCATGGAGGAAGATGCTAACAGGTGAAATAAATGAAATAAATGATTTAATTTATTTAATTTATTAATCATAAAACCAATCCTTCTCCTTTATTAATATGTGTTTATGGAAAATATATAGGGATAACCACATACCTTATAGAGATTTGAGAGGAGAAGGAAGAGAGACACGATTTCCATATATGAACTCGAGATCATGAATTTATGATGAATGAATCTGGGTGATTCATAGGATATATTTAGAATGGAGTGGAATAATAAATAATATATATAGATAATGTGCTCTTCATCAATGTTAAATCCATACACAGGGTAGGGAAATTTAATTTATGTCGATTTCTATGCTAGTATTATGTGTTTTTGACAATGTATTAGATATCTTCTAAATTTCATGAATTTCATTCATCACATGAATAAGGAATTTAATTAACATTCTAGGTCCTCATTAACTATTTTTTTGTTCAAATGTTTTACGAATATTTTTTTAAAAAAAATTATAATAGTTTTTAAGAATCACAATTTCCAATTTTAGTATCAATTTTCTATTGTACATCTCTCTTTAACCTCCATTATTCATGTTCAACATCATTGGACCACTAGGATTACGATTCAATAGTATGTGAATGTTTCGAGCATGGTTTTACCACTAGATTCATATTGTATTTTTGAGATACTGTGGGGAAACTTTTTTTAGATGGGGTGGGAGTAAATGGTGGAATTTGGAATTTTTTCCAAGGAACGTGGTCTTGTTTAAGTGATTTGACGTGCAACTGATCTTGTTAAGGTGATCTGAATCTCAATATCTAGAAACATAGGATGAGAACTGATTATGAGAGGTGAAACCCTTTGATTTGGGTAGATTGGGTGGGTCCAAAACATTATTTATGAGGATTTATAGAAACCCAATAAATCATATAGAGTAAGTTCTACATTATGTGAAAAAAGACACTATACAAAATGTAGTACCAATGAGCACAATCTGTGTTTCTCAATTTCATAAGGAGGATAGAAGTATAAATCGAATTAAATATCACACATAATGTGGTTGATCCCACACATCATGTGATACTAATTAATTGGTTTATCCATTGGTGAGTCGAACATGGATGGGACCCCTAGTGACCAGACATGTCGTGTCCTTGTATGATTACGCCATTTGGAGGAACATGGTCCATTCAGACATGACCAGGGAAAAAAGCCCAGGTCAAGGGGTTGTTTATCAAGTCAAATTCCTTAATACATGCAATATCTATAATTCTTTGAACATTAAAAAATTTGTATTTCATTCATTAGGACTCAAATTTGGGCCATTTAGTACCCCACCCAGAGTAAAATTCTATATTGGACATGACGATATCCTTCATTTTGGAATTAGAAATATGTGACAAGGTGATACAAGAATCCCACTCTATCATACAATTCTTGATTGATGTAAGTGAAATATTTTTATCATCAAATGGAGGATTGAATTAGTAGTCCCATAACTCATGAAAGCATGATTTACCCCATATCCTATATACATTTAGATTTTTTACTCCCCCACACTACAGAGGTTAATGATCCTATATCTATGGTGTTTTACTACCATGTCACTAAACTCTAGTTGGCAGCCATCCCTCCATTAGAGATAACCCTCCCTTGGATATGGAGTGATGTAATGATGATTTTCCATCTATTGTGATTTTTTTATTTTTTTGGCTTCATGGAATCAAATAAGGGTTTTTTTGAGCTATAGGTAGATACATAATCCTAAGATGGCTAGGAAGATTGAGATTTCTCTCCTTTTAGAAATTGGTTTCAAGATTAAAATATTTGATGTTGGGTGTCATTTCCCCTTTTAACATTGGTTGAGTAGAATTATTTATTCTTTTTATTCCCTCTATGTTTTTGGGGAATCCATGTTAGAATATTTATACTCACCATTTCATGGATTTTTTCCAAACATTTAATATATTATGCATTTGAAATCAAGATCAGTGATGAATTATTTAGACCTGGTATCACTAGATTAAATATGTTCATAGAGGTTCTAGCCATGTTCGGTGGTCATTACTATATATTATGAGATAAGATATATCTTTATTAGATTCATTTGTAAGTTTTTTTCATGTTGGGACCTAATTTATCTCTTGTTGCGCTTGTATTTTTTCCCTTATTTTTTTATTACCTTTTTAGACTATAATTTATTTCCCAAATGTCATCAAATGTATTGTTTTCTACCAAGAGGTTTTATATTTATTATATATCTTAATTTTTTTATGGATATCAGCATGTTCATGTGTAGGGATTTATTTTTATAAGGCTCCCATTTCATTGATTAGCCTACTCGGTGTTTTATCCAACACCTATCCTATTTGTAACGATCATGGGTTGTCTCTCCCAGCTTACTTCTAGCCTAAGAGGGGACCTAGTGGGTCAAATTAGAACATTACCATTAGGACATAATGATTTACGTCCACAGGTTTGAACTAAATCACTTTTTTCATGGTATTTATTTTTATCATTCCCTTGTCATCAGTATTTATATGGACCCATTGACCTCAATTCATTCAAAAATTTATTTTGAAAATAATTTTTTTTTCATTTGAAAGAAACAAAATTCACATCACCCATGGGATTTTCTTTATATCCTGAATGATAATTGATGAAGATAAGTTTTACTGAAAAAACTTTTCATGTAATAATGTGTTTTTCATGTTGTCATCCTTGTTTAGGAAAGACCATATTCCCCACCCTCTTCTTTGACATTACCTCCACTTGATTGGCCATTTCGATCACTTCATATTCTACCAAAACTCATAACTTTGGCCAAACACATTAATTATTATTTTGAGACACATTTTTGGGAAGAAAATATCAGATTACTTATGCCTCAGTGGCTATTTTACCCATGATTCCTCTCAATGATACTAAATTTATAACCATTTGGGAATTAGTTTTTATCCTAGATTAACAAGTATAAAATTTCATCCACAAATAAAATCCAACGTTTTTGAATATCTATAGAATAATTTTAAATAACACCCATGAATTTGTAGTATACTTACCATATTTATGTGACCAATCTGAAATATATCATCTCAACATTTCCATCATTTTCTATGGAATGTATTTCTCAAGTAATCCTCATAAAGGAATATCCAATTTAGTTATGTAATATTGATTTTGGGACATAAAATATTATAAAATTCCACATGTCAATGAAATGGGAAAGTATTCAATCCTAGTTAAATAATTATTTAATACATTTATTATAAATAATCATAGATCTTTATAAAATTGGGGATGTTTATGTGAAAATTTTTATTCAACATTCCTCTTAAAAAAACACATGTTTTTTATTATATAATGTACTATACAATTAATTTTAATGTTTTTGGATATAAACGGGCCCCTCCCTTTTGTAATAGTCGATGTAATGATGTATTAGAGTCCGTAATTCATAAAAATTATCAAATTTGGTGGACGTTGGACTACAACACTAGCCTTTAACAACACATTTTGTGTTTTATGGGGTTCTTAGATTTCCATAGCTTACTTATGATTCTATCAAATTTAATGCTTGATAAACGGATTAAATAAATATAGTTCATTAAAATCTATGAATATATATTAAGTTTTAGTGATATGGTTCATACTCTTAGAAACCATATTGAATAAAAAAATAGTTATGGAAAATTGAATAAAAACATTAAAAAAATAAAATTAAAATATCATAATGAACCAATCAATAATAACATGATTTTTTCACTATTTTTGATCATTTTTCCCTTGATATAGGTCCAAAAACATTATATAGTCCTATTCATAATAACCAACTTGAGGAATGGATTCAATTATTAGAATTTAATATCTCAAAAACTAATAATTAAAACCACATATTGAGTATATTAATAAAAAATGATGATGTCGATCCATTTGGAATGGAAGGTGAATCCAAACCTCTTCAATCATTTTTTTATATTTTTTCAAAAACTATAGTGAAAATAATATAAAATGGATTTAATAACCAAAATAAATAATATAATTTTTTATATGTTGAACAAATTTACCAAAGATAGATTGATTTCATAAATTTTATATAACGTGTTCACATATGATTACAATATCACTCAATTGGGAAGGAATATAGTGTATTAATTATGGAAAATTTTTAAGGAATGTAAACTCTCATTTCCAGCATCGATTACTTTAATATTTTTCACTAAGGTATACAATGGAAAAAATATTATATTGAATCAACTACATTATGGTCTAGTCTAAAAAATGAATAGTAAATATAGATCGAACAATCCCATCCTTCACTGTTATATTTGGGATTCTCCCTCTACCACCACTCTCTTAATATGAAACTAGGGGATACTATTTACGTTTAGTATCAATGTGATATTTACTTAGAACATCAAGTTATTATGAAAAATAAATTATGAAAATTAAAACATCACCCTCCTACTCTTGATCCATTATCCATTAAGAAACTACTCACTCATAATGGACTATTAATCCATCATGAGAGAGAGAACATTATCAAGGGATGGAATAAACACAAAAATAGAAGAAATAACAGAAACAATCATGTAGGAAAATTATAATAAAATAATATATATTAATATCTATAATTATATTATCTAAAGTGAAATTATAAATGTTATATTCTACTCTAAATAGAGGCCGCATGACTAAAATGGTCCCTACTTTCTCCACAAATATCATCACTTATCAAACACCACTCAATAAAAATACATATAAAACCTAGATTCATAACAAATAAACACTAGGGTTAAAAATATTATTCCATAAAATTCTATTTTTGAGTTAATATGTATCATGGTGAAGAAAGTAATACCATGGTGTGGGAAGGAAGGATATCTTTTCAAAATATTAAGTATCACAAGTATCACAACACAAACATTAAAATCGTCATTCATTTTTTAACTCTCTTTAAAAATTATTCCAAGCGTGTTGCAACATAGTATATGTTTTGATGTGTGATAAAAAATGTTAGAAACGTTATTACCTTTCCTTTTCAAAACTCTCAATGTAATTATGACATGTAAATGGTGTGATATTGTAATGTAATTAAAAATTTATTATTATGTATTGAAAATTTGACATTATTTTCAAAATTATAGAATTATTCCTAATTTATCATCTCAATATGTATTATTACATGTGGTCATATAATGACAATAATCTTAAAATAATAGAACATAAAAACAAATTCCTCATGTCCTTGAAATTTAATTTTCTTTGTGGCTTTGTTTTTTGATGTGGAAGGTGAAATTTATGTTGTATGTGTTTTATTTTTTTTCCAAATTTTGGAAATTAGCTATAGTTTATCTCCAATATATAATCATTAATTCTATGAAATCCATTCATGTTTCTCTAATGATGTCACCCAATGCCATGGTATGTCACATATAATTATCCTTTTATGTCATTATGCTACCATGAAATGAAGGTCATTTCATTCAACTATGTGGTACCTCCATGGTGCTTGATGAGATCTAGTGATTGGTTGTGGATTTGGTGTACAATCACACACAAGATGCGTAGATGACAAAATTATTTCTATCAAATGTTTTCCCTTTTTCCATATTATTGTGTGCTACCATGATTTTAGCTTTCATGATGCAGAGATCAATTTTTTAGGATTTTTTCTTACTATTTCTCTTTATTTATCCTATATACATATAATATCGAGTATTATGTACCATCATGGTGTATGTTTCCATCTTCTAATTTTGATGAGTTTCATATATAAGAGAGTTGTTGTGAGGATAAATTGTTTATACCATGATATATTTACCATATATTCTTTCACAACTTCATTTAAATTCCTATACAGCATAGTGGTATAAAATACATCATGAAATCTGTAAATATCCTCAAAACTATACTTCTTCAAACTCCTCAGTTGATATATTTCTTTAGAAAATCATTGGAAACACAATCATTAAGCTAAAACTGGCCCTTTTAAACAATAAAATCATATAAAACATGTATTAATTATTAGGGGTTATCAATAAGATGTTTGTTCGTTAGTGTTCATAAACATAAATAATATGTGTCAGTTTCATATAATTATATCGATAAATAACTGATATACAACAAATCAAATGTGATTAAATACTATTTTCTTACATCCTTATTAGGAAATAATCAAAAGTAAATGTTGTAATTGAATAAATATTTTAATTATCTTGGGAAAACATGAGAGGGCTGTGATCAACCCTAGAACACCTCTAATAAGTGTATAAAAATATGACTTGTGTAATTGATGGTGAATGATAACACAAAATTTATTAAAAGGGGGACTAATAGATAAACTGAATTGGTGGTGAGGTAGATTAAAATGTATTAAAAGGTATAATTCCTTAAATTTGTGAAAAAAAATTCTTCTTTAACATAACCAATAACACATAACTCTTGAATGGTATCCAATAGTTTTATGGAGGAGTTGTCATTTTTAGAAGTAATGGATTACACAATGTTGAAGGACTTGGAAGAAAAAAAATCAATTAGAATAAAATTTATTTCATTTAGGTTTTCTTGGATAATTGGATGAGGCCCAATCTCTTGAATGTCTCTCAATTATGTGAAAATAGAGAGGGTTTCATATTTTTTAATAATTAATGTTTCTTAAAGGGGATAGAGTATGAAAAAACGGATCCCTATTACTCACTAGGTTATGTAAACTATATATAATATAAATTTTAAATCATGTGAAGTTATATCTATACATATCCAATATAGCATATTTTTTTGACATTAACCCATAATTTTTTGTTCATACTGTACTACATGTGATTAGAATAAATATTACTCTTTAAATATAGATTCCATACAATGTTTTGAACCTCTTATTCATTACTAGTAATAAGAGTTATTGATCACCATTGATATACATCTCATCCAATGTAATACATCTCCATTAAAACCATTTCATTCTATGACAACCATAGTTTCACATAAATAATTCAAAGATACTTAATTCATTATTCATCAACCGTTATATTACTTTTCGAAAAATGAATGTGTATGTTTCCACTCAAAATGGTAAAGGGTTGTAGGCCAAGGTAGTGGCCTATTCATTGCACTACATGGTAATAGTTATTTGTTAAAACCTTAGTTAACATAAAAAGGTTAGATATAACCGACTTCTCCCAAACTACAATATCATTAGGATGGTAAATAAAATAGAAAATACATCATATTTAATGTAGCATCTAATTTTTTTGATCCATTGTAGAATTATAGGTAAATTTGATTTTGTTATTGTTAATGGATAATATATTATTTTAATGGAGATTAAAAACTAACTTCTGAGAGTTTTAACATATAAACATGTTATTTTTAGAATTGGATAAAGTCACGAGTGGTTCCTTAGGTGGTCCTTACAGTTTAGGTAGTTTCAGGATTGAAACCATCAAGTCATGAAAAGAAAGTAGGGGAAAACATTTCTTCTGAAACAATGTAGCCCTCAATAGTAAACCATGTGTGTTAAACCATAGTAGAAGAAGTTCCCCACATGGGCTTCTCATGGTTTCACAAACTGTGTATCCATCATGCATTCTTAGTGACACATATTTAGTATTATTCTAATATTCATCGCATAGTTTGTGTACCTTTTTGGTAACCGTGCCAGAAAACTATGTAAGGTGGGATTCCTAAGTAGCTAGAGCCACACAATTGGAACACAGTTTGGCGAACCATGTATTTGAACAATGCAATATAGTTTTTTAGGGTGAATTGACTGTTTTCCCTTAATGAGGTTAAACACATTTTTCCTTTTTTTCTTCTCCCTCCATCCACGTGAGTTATCCCTCCTCTGTGGGTTTCTCCTCCCAATCCAACCCATGTCCCTACCAAATATCTTCCATTCAAAGTTATATTCTAGCATCATTGGTACCTATATATTTTTCTTAGTGTACTCTATATTCATCTTGAATGTTTTACTAATCACCCCTTAACTAAGTTATTGTGGGGAGATCTAAATAAACCTATTTTTTGGGTGGATGTATATTTCTTCAGTTTCTTCTAAACTCAATGGAATCATCCATATTATTGGATGAGTTAAGCATCCATGGTGTATGGTAGGTGGTCTTACAATGTTTCCCAAAAGTTTTGTTGAATTATAAATGTTTCCATTATACCTCATGTCAAACTTTTTTGCGTGTTACCATAAAAATTGAATTCTTCTTTTTAAATTGTTATATGCACCTTGTATTACTCCATTTGATCCCAGTTTCATAGTTTTAGGTATTCACCTTGATCACATACATCCATTGGGTGTGCCATATTGTTTTTCCCCTTAATAATTAAATAATTAAAATCCTGGAATACATTCTCGACATTTGTCTTGGATTAATAATGAAATTTCCATTTATAGGGAATTTCATGGATGATTCAAGTACCACCTAAGTTCCATGATGGGTCAACTAATTATTTTTATATTATTGTTACTTTATCCTAAAATGATACTTTTTAATAATTTGAGTTGTTTCTCTTGAATTCGTGTTCCATTATTCTAAATGAATTATTTGATAAAAAGTGTCATGTGTTGTAATAAAACCACTCGAATGAGGTGAGTTTCATTCTAAAATACAAAGTGGTTTTTAGTGCATTAAATCATACTAGAACATGAGGAATTTGTGATTTCTTATACCTTATTTATATGGAGAGATATATGTCAGGTTTAGGAAATAGCCCCGTGATATTATTAAATTGAGTATCCCTCCTTCTATGTAAATGTTAATTGATCCATTGAACATTATAAATACAAGGATTTCACATCTAATATTCAAAGTGATTGATTAACCAATCAACTCATATGTGCATGGATTTATTAATAAATGATATTTCCCATGTAAGAAAATTTCATGATTAAACAATGATATCTTTTAAGTAAAATTTGAGTATAGTGAAAGGAATTTCCAAGTTTTGTTTCATCAAATGGAATGTATTAGTTTTATTATATTGTTCATTATGGATTTATTTCCTTTCATGTATTAAATGGTTTAATTGAAATGGAATTGAGTCTGCAGGTATGACCACACTTTTTTTATAATTGAATAAGAATGTATTATGTAATTTTTTATAATTTTGACACCCTTACTTATATTATGATTTTGAAATAAATAAAGGTTGGTAATTCCTCATGGGAATTATTTTAAATATAAACTCCTTGGTATAGGATATGGAATGATGGTAATGGTGCTGTTGAGAGTGGTGTTATCATGCTCCCTTACATCGGGTGTTGAGCATGTCATCTCACATCTGTGATACTATGTGGATAGTGGGCTTGACGTGCGTCGTCTCCTGTTGAGTGTTGGAATAATGGAACACTCATGATTCAATTTTTGACATGAAGAAACACTCACCCTCTTGAGTTATGAGAAAAATGACTCTGAATCATTATGATATACAGGTAATGTAACCTTTGACTCGAACTTATAGGATCATTTAGACTGGTTATGAATAACTGAGTTACACCCCATTCTGGATAGAACCTAGTATTATAGATATATGGAAAATTATGTCCACACATAATTTGTTCATATAGAAGGATGATATATATATTACTATACTATGTATATGTTATTACTGTATAAATATGGTTACAGATCATAATCATATTATAACTATGAGCCGAAGCAGGTAGAGCCTCCATGTGTCTCTTAAGATCCTAAGCATGTTTTTGTTTAGTTATATAGAATTTTTAAATATTCTGTATACCTAAACACTACATTACCTTATATACCTGGAATATATTTACTTGTATACACCATGGGTGGTAACCTAATTGTATTTATTTCTCTTTTGTGAGTGTTTTTTCCCACTGTGTTTCTGCCGGTGGTGATTTTGTGGTGATACCGAAGGAACGTTGGCTTTGCGGTGTCAAAGATGGCCGGAGATCAGTCTCACGGCTCGTGATGAAGATGATGGTTCCGACGCCAGTGAAGGGTGGCACATGACGGTGGAGGGCTGTCGCTCGACCTTCATTTGGCGTGCAGACTGAGCAGACAGACTGACGTTGCAGACGCACGGCACGAGGCCTGTCACCGTAGAGGGGTACGTGGACGCTCGAGTCGCAGCTCGAGGCAGATGGAGTTTGAATTTGAATTCAATTTTGAAGTTTGAATGGAGGTTCGGTTTTGGATGTGGTCTAATGGATGGTGGGGAATGGTGTTTGGGTACCGGAAACCCCTTAATCCGGCCATATGAAAATGAAAAAAAAATGATTAGCGGTATTTATTTCTCACACACTTCTCGAGCCTCCATTTATCTGGGGTACCCAAGTAGATATCATGTTCATAGGACTATGGTTTTTTACTCATGTTGTTTCTAATGTATACGAGAGTTAGGAGCATAGGACTAAGCTACAGCTTAGGATTATCATGAAGATTACCTTGGTGTTTTCATTTATTTTATATAAATTTGTAATTTTTCATACTATATTTCTAATACTTAGTCATGTATCATCATATGTAAATTCATGCATTGTTATACATTAACATTGGACATTGTTTATATTCATTTTATATTATTATTCGGCTACTCTGTCTTTCCTTCACTAATGATTCCACTTTTTTCTATTGTTTCATTATTTATTATACCACTTTCCTACTCTGATACAAGGGTATAATCTATTCACTATCACCACTTGTGACCCTCACTACTAGTCGGTAGCCTTGGGTGTAAGGGGTGTCATGCTTCAGGACATATGACCCACCAGACCAGCTACCAGTTTAGTGGTTAGTCAGGCAGGGAAGTTACAAAGTGTTATCAAATCATTCATTTTTTAATTTTTCATATTGTTTTAGGCTGGTACACTGGAGACTATAAATGTGTTTTCACTTGGTAAATAGTTGTCTCTAAGACTGACCAACCCATGAATGAGGAATAGTCTAAGTGTACAAGGATGGGGTGGTTGTTAATGTTTTTTTTCTATTACAGTTGATTATGATTTCACCTTGAGTTAATGGTGTATTTTCAAACACATATGGATTTATGGAATTTATTGTATTTTACCCTTAGCCTAGTATATAAAAGAAGTATCATTACATGAATCATTATAGGTGGGTATATGTTCACATTTAATGCATATTCCACTCCATAATGGTTCATTAATAGCTCACATACTGATTTGGAATGTGTGTCTTGAGTGTTATTCCATGGTTTTATTTTTTGAAAATTCCTGTTTATGTCAAATTATTCGGTGATTTATTGATAAATATAATCTACCACCATGATTAGGTGATTATATGCCATTATGGTTGATTATTTTACATTTCTTATCTATGATCCATGGTTATAGTCTTATTTACATGTTCCACTGTGTTTACTACTTGTGATGTTAAGAAATGTTACATTTTTTATATAAAATTGGTTGGATGGGATGAATGTAATTGGATCTGATTAAACATGAACTGTTTATTAGTTTTAAAGTGTATTTGTGCCTTATAATTTTGAAAAGGTAACCTGTTTACTCAAAATATATTTGTGATTTATAAATATATATAACAGTCATTGTTTAAATTTAAAGGATTCTAAAGTTAATGTATTAGGTCATTTGGCCATGATTAATGGGATCCAAATTTCAATATATAGAGTGTATGGGTTCTTCATAGATTGGGATGTTGAATCACATATAATCAAACCATTATATAAAACCATGATATATTTTGGAATGGGTATAAATTTAAAATTGAATAATTTTCATCTAAAATGATTTTATTACCTTATAAATATCACAACTAGACCCAAGTCAATCATTTGGGGCATGTTTTTTAAGATATAAACCTTTAAGTTTGTTTTAAAATGTAAATAATAAATAAAATTCTATTGGGATGCATTTTGATGAACCCGGGTTGGCCTAACGGGACCCTCAAAGGTTACCTTTTCTTTTACCAAGATATTTTTTTATAATTTGAAAATGATTTTCTATATTAAGTCTCCAAAATGTATAATGATTTTACATGAACCAATGTAATGTATTTGAAATGGAACTTGATGTGGTTCCTTTATTTTAAAACATCATATAAGGTAAGTTTAATATTTCCCTTGAGTTTCCTTGGAATGGAAATATTAGTGTTTTCTGTAGGCCATTCCTCTATATAAAAATGGATTAAATGATAGGTGTAGGGCCTACTGTAATCTATTTTTCATCACCTAGTGATAGGGTCGATGGTTATTCTTCTTTAAGGGGATATCCTGAGGTATGTAGCACCCTTAGAGTATAAATTCCTTGATTAATTATATGAGTTTTCTAATGTAGGTTCTGTTGGGTGTAATTTTCCCTGGTAGAAATATTAACATCAAAATTACACTATTTTTCAGATTTTTGGTCATGGAATACTAAAACCTTTACTAAAAAATATTTCACATTTTCCCAAAGGAACATATATATTGGTAAAATTGCATTTTCGGTTGGTAAAATATTTTACCAACATAAATGTCTCTTTCACTAAACTGTTTGTAAAAACTATATCACTAAATGTTTTTGCGATAGATAAAATAGTTCAATTGAAGTTAGAATTATAATATAAATAGTATATATATTTGTTAATGTGTTTAGAAATATGTTATAGTGACGAATTTATCAGTTGCTAATAATATTACCAATATATAATATATACTTGTTTATAAATTACATTTGAATAAAAATAATAAATTTTTATTTCTAGTAAAATTTCTTATTATATTTATAATTTTTTCATATATAGTACATAGGTCTTAATTATTAAATCTAATAAAAGTTTAACACATGTTCAAAAATAGGAAAAAATTATTTATATTAATAATGAAATATTTTATACAAAACACTGGATCCCCCCACAGTGGATCCCCCAATACCACCCCAACCATGTTGGATCCCAAAATAGGATCCCCCAGGTGACCCATACTTGTTAGAGACCCATCCATTCAATCTAGTCAGCTCTAGCTCTAGTATCCCAACCATGCCAGTGCCCCATCTGTGCCAACTAGTCAACTCCAGCTCCAGCGACCAGCCCTAAAGAAAAACAAGTTTAACTTTGGTTAAAAATAAATGTGGTTTTGGCATATTCTCATGCACATCCCAAACCAAAAAACATGCTAGTAGGTCTATGATTCATTTCAGACTCCTCTGAAATCCATCCATTGTCTTCCAACATCAACCTTGTCAGTAATAATTTTTCATAAAATTAGTACTTCACCAAATATTAATAAAAAAACATAGAAAAAAACTCAAGCAGTACTTCAAGATGTACATTTGGAAAATAATATCATCTATTTAAAAAAATAGAATCCCAAGATACGTTTCATAATCATCTATCATCCATCCATGATCTTCCAATATCGGTTGTCACTATTGTGATTCACATAACAAGTCTATTTCACTCCCACTCTCATCAACGTAACATTCACACTTTCCAACTGCATACATCAATATACCAATGGGATATCATCATTAAATCAAAATCAAAATTCATTTTATTTAAATTATTGGAAAATCCAATTTCATTTAATTTAAATTGTAGGTTCTTTTTTGAAATAAAGAAATACATTTTTGTGCATTTTTCAATTCCTGTAAGTGTAAATGAATCTTCCAAGAGAGAACTAATCTTTACAATGTCAATTATTTTTGACAAGGACAAAATATGTTAGAAACTAGGTGATAGATAAAAAATAGGCTAGACATAAAGCATGAAATTATAACCAAGCTGAATGCAGCAAACTCGATCTTGAACAATTCCAATTATGATACACCATAACATTATGATAGAATCACTAACCCCCCCCCAATAAAGAAAAACATAACGTAACTCTAGTATCTTCCTTATATACTAATCATTAAAAGGTTATCAAAAACTCCTCCACCATCTATCTATATAGAATTATAATGGAAATAAGTTACAAAAACATCAAGAGAAATAGTTATAAAAATATAATGAACATTATATAAAACTCACCCCGAACCTATCTTAATAGATCAAAACTGAGACCACAAACATCCAATATGGTAAGATGATAATCAGAGTTAGGCATCTTCAAGATTATTCAATCAATGAAATGGGATAAAATGGTGGTGAATCCTGTAAACCATGCTGAATTTACCTAGGAATGCAAAAGAAGTAAAAAGAGCACAAAATCATGAAAAGAATGGGTTCAATGATGCGTCCAAATGAAATATTGACCCGAAAAAAACACACCTTTCACTTGGGTACCCAATGAAAATAAAATTTCCATATCCACCTTAGGATTCCCTATTAATGTGATGTTCAAAAACCCCCATCCATAAGGAAAGACATATTATTTCCCATTTCTTTTCCCCTATCATCACATGGATTTAGAATCCAAGCCACAAGTTTTCACACTACACCACAACAATGAAATCAGTGTTAAAAAACACTACAAATAATAGCCATATATATAGCACCAACCACCCTTGAAAAAAAATATGAATATGGTAGTCGAGACCTACCACGAACACTACATCACACCACTAAAACCCATCCATAAAAGACAAAGTACACCTGAAAAACCTTGAAACGAATTATCAATGCAGAAGTACATTATGAAAAGCTACGAAAAAACAACCTGTCACAAACAAGAAAAAAACAAACACACATCGAATAATTGAACCATTGTAGATTTGTCAAAGGGAATTCCCACTGTTTTTCTCAGCAATAATGGAATGAAAAGGGAGACCAAAAACAATGAATTTGTCTCCAAACCACCCATCTTGTGAGTAATGATCATATGTTAAGTGATCATACCTTTAACCTAGAGATGATGAGTTACCATGAAGAACAAAAAAATACAACATGAACTAAAAAACATGTCAGAAAATCTTCTATAAACTAGATGAAACCAAAATAATAATAAATAAAATAGTCAAACTAATAAAACATCCTTAATCTATTCAAGTCATTACTTAATGAACAAGATATAATGATTATATAAATTATTTGATAAATCCCAAAAATGTCAAATATCTAAATTATTTATTAAGATCATTTTAAAATTCAGAAAATAAATAATCAATAAAAAAATTTGCTAACAATATTTCATTCCATATAAGCTTAAGGATAACCAATCAATAATAGACAAATATTTTAATTTAATTATAGTATTAAATAAAAAAAATATGAAGGATATAGTCATAGTTTCAAAACCAAAATTGAACACATAATTTTTAATTAATGACAATATACACAAAAATATAAAAATAGTTATGATTTAATACACAAAATAAAATGATATAAAAAAGGTTATAATAGAAAAACAAAAAAATTATAGATTAAAATAGAATCAACATTATCACAATTCCATTTATAAAACACGAACTGAAGCACAAACAGTTCTAGGAAAATGAAATAGTAGAGATGATAATAAGTGACTAACTAAGAAAAATTAAAAGACATAGTTCTTAACAAATCAGAGGGACACATTTAATCCAAGCATGTGGTGTCAACATATACACCCACCTTATACTAACTCACTTACATAGATATCAACATATACACCCACATAATATTTTAAATATAGAATGTTCTAGAATCCAGAATGAAATAATATCCTTTCACAAATGGGAATTGAACATGAAAAGATCACCATATTGATTGATAACTTCACTAGTAATTATTCAACACAACAAAATACTGAGCAGGGAAGTAAATGGATATATTGAAACTCTCTAGTTACTTGATTTTAGTACAAATGTATGATTTTGGGCTTAATTTTTATTTATCACGATCTTGAGCTACTCGATAAATTCATCATGTTGAACTTAAATAATAGACCATTTCATGAACATAACGAATAAGTTGATATTTTAAAATATAAATTAATTTTCATAGATATTTGTTAGTTGAAATAATTTTAAAGTCACTATATAAATGTTTCTATGTATTTACAATTTTGTATATGTGTTTATATATTATTTACATAATCATGCTTCATCAAGTGATCTCAACTAACTCGGTATAAAATTTGTGTAGAGTTCAATCATAAAAGGCATTATTCAATATGGCTTTAGATGGTAGCCGTGATTAGGATAAAGGAATATCATATATTTACTAGACTCCAATCAATTTTATTACACCCATTAATTGGGAACTTGAAATCAATTTTAGATATCAATATATACAACCAGGTTATAATAATTAACTACATATAAATATAGATGTTTATATGATCTTTATTTATAATTAAACTGATAATGTCATTATTTCATTTATAAGTGAAAATTATCCAAGTGGATCTTTATAATAGTCGATATAAAAGGCCAAAGAGAGATAATGATGCATAGTTTTTACATTTACATAACCAAAAATGCAGAAAAAAGTGATCTAGGTTACCTTTGGTCTAGAGAAATTAAGTAACATGATCTTTGTGATGTGTTTTTACGAACCAAAATCTTCCATGTATTATGTTAGGGTAAAAAGAGAACCCAAAAAACCTAAAACCATTAACAAAATACTATATAGAATTGATGTTTTTTAGGGATTTTTCAAAAAATATTATGAACAACAATTTAAAAAAACTATAAATAATTACAAAAACTTTTTTTTTCTAAAAAAATGATTCGAAAATGTTAAAAAACATTATAAGGATACCAACTATTGGTTATTGTGCTTGAAAAAAGATTTAGAGAACACCCAAAAAGTTAAATCCACTACCAATGGAATGAGGATTACAAGTACCATATAAAATATTAAAATATAGGAAAGAATGATGTTGTTTTTGAGTGATAATGTGTGTTACCCTCCATGTAAGTCAGCATGAACAAATCTCTATCAAAATTAATCCATCCTGTCGTTCTCTATTTTGAAGTTTTAATATAAATGACACTAAAAAATCTGTAAGTTGAGTAGAAAATAATTAGTTAGAAAGAGTGTAACGTTTCTCAATAACTAAAAAAAATTCATAAGTGTAAATTAACAATTAAACTAATGCATGTTGAGTGTAAAATAATATTTCTTCTGAGTGGGAATGAGTGTAACATCACTAATTTTTTTATAAAAAGTAATAATTGAATATAACAAAGAAGCTAACATTCAAATAACACATTTGATAAATCATTTTTAATACTAAAATGGTGTATGATTCATTAACATGAATCATAATTGGTTTATAATCACCCAAAAATATCATTGTGGTGTTCAAAATAAAAATAAAAATCAACATATATCAACTATTCTGAATATTTCAAAAACTTAAATCTGTGAACATATGTAAAAGTTTGTAAAGAATCAAAGAAGTTTAAACACTCAATATCATATTCAATAGTACACCAAATGATTAATGTATTAAAATTAATATAACACATTTACTCATCACACTGAATGAGAATCATACATTAGTCAAGAGAAAAAAACAACATTGAGGCATACCACACACCAAATCAAAAAATAAATTAGAACCAAATTCAAAATGGAAGAATATTACTCCAAAAATAAAAAATTAATCCTCATCTAATAAGATGATTGAGGGTGCATTAATATGAAAAAAATTCAATATCCCCTGACTAAAGGTGTAATATTTCTATGTGGATTTAAGTTTAACTATGATATATAGAATGATAAAATTTTAGTTCAATTAAAAAAAATTCTGACCTAGAATGAGTCTTACAAAGGAGTCTGGTAAAATCTTGATTTTAATGAAGTACCCATTCAACATCATGGGTCCATGAAACCTGTTCAAAATCAAGGATTGTCTACGACAACTAATTTTCATGAGTAATAAGGTTATGTTCTCTTTTATGGGACCACATTATTAGCATTATCTAGAACAAAATCACTCTTAAATAGCTACAACATACGAGGGGTTCAAAAATTTTATGATGAAAATCATTTTTCTTTAATCTATGAGTGTTGAAAAGTAAAATATATTCCTTCCCACAACATTAACAAAAACAAATTGGTAAATTGTGATAAAAAAAATCACAAATTGATAAAAGTAATAAATAATTACCTCCCACTTGCGATGACCTTGCAGTTGATGAAAGGAGATGTAGCTGGAGACGGATAGTGAGGGGACGAACCAAAGGGTGTTGAATGGTTACCATATTTGGGCGAGGTAATGGGGTGAATGGATAGTAGTTTTGGGGGAAGATATGAATGGGGTAAACATGTGGATACATATCTAAAGAGGATTAATGGTCTAGTGACCCACCAATCGTGGGTAAATGGGGTGGCAACAAGATGAAGAACAATTGGGGGTTTTCAAATCCCTGATGGTGCCTCATTTGGGAAATGTTTTCTATGCAGAAAGAAAAAATAGAATGACCCAGATGTTGGGGGTCACATGGATATAACATTCCAGACGTAGAGGGTGTGGGACATCCCTCATCGAGGTAGGTGGATCCATGGAAGTAAGCGAATAATTTGTGGCACAATATTAGTGATAAACCGGCGTTGACCGATTGGGCGGTGAAGGTCAGACCCCTAACAGTGGGCACGGGAAGTCCCTTGGATGGCATGACCATGGCGGTAAGGGCACAAACGGTGTCAGAGTTTCAGCTATGCATCAGCATCGACTGATTGGGTTATGAAGGTCAGACCCACGACATGGAGTTATTGTTGTATGGGAGACAATGGGAAGTTATTTCCTGGGGAGATGGACTGGTGATACTGATCTGTGAATGCGGTCATAAGGTGGGGGTAGGTGTTGTCCACGGGCAGTGGGATTGATGGGGGATATTGACAGGTTCGGCGCAAAAACACATATGGGTTGGGCTTGTAATGTACATATGAGCCATGATTTAGATAAACATGACTTGATGAGTGGTTTATCCCCTTGGGGGGATAATGATTAGTATTTATGTCCTATGTGTAATGCATGAGTGTTTTAATCTAATTATACCCCCAAGAACCTTATATATATATATATATATTAATTTATTTGTAAAATATTGATTTATATTAATTAATTTATTACATCATATATTTATAATGGTAATAAAAATTGATTATAAAAGTTTATAAAAACATATTCATCCATTGACATCATAGTTGTTATTATTTGTGTGATAAAGCGATATATTTAATTGATAATAAAGGATCTATTGGTATTGAATAATTAATATTGACAGATATTGTTGTTGGAAAAAATAATTGGTAGTGCCTATAAATAATTCCAATAAAAGATGATATCTATTAGAGTTAATTATTTTTACCAACAGATATATTATATAATGAAAATTTCTATTGGTGTAAGCCAATTTCTTATAGTGATTGTTATGGGCGTGAGCCTCACGTAATTCTTGGTTTCAGTAGGTTAAACAATCTTAGTGCATGGTTGGACACTCAATGGATTGTCTGAACCACTTTTTCCCTTAGTGATGGATAACATGGTATGTCGTCATCCATGTTAATGGACATATTGGGTAATAAAAATTTGAGTTATATCTCTTGTATAGAATTTCAAATACTTTAGTGTATAGGGATGGAAAAAATACGGATTGTATCCACTATGTTCCATTTTTTCATGTAATCTTGGGAAAGTATGCATCGATATATGTGATACAAATTGATTTTCTAAATGTTTTAATGAAATAGTTGAGTTCAGAGGAATCGTTGAGCCTTGAGTTTTTGAGTTTGTTCTCAGGTCATCCATGGAGTTGAGTTACCTATGAGTTAAAGGAATAATTTTTATCCCGATTCATAGGATGAATTCCAATATAATTGTGTCTTTTTACATGCCAGTCAGTTTGGTTATGGTTTCTATGCCAAATAATCTACATTTGTGTTTAAGGAGTGTATGACCTAGGGAGATTGTGAGAGGATTCTCTATCTATTCTCTTGATTACTATGACAGTCATAAGGTGGGGAGATTCATTTCAAATATGGTAAATGTGTCCCTCCAGGAATAAGGAACAAAACCATGGAGGACCATTTGGGGATGGGTTACCTTTCTTGAATGCATTTCAAGATCTTAGGTTCTGAATCAAGTAAGTGCTTTCTCAACAACACAACTTTGAGGTTGTTTATGGTGTACACAACCCTTGAGATACATTTTTGGTCTTGGATGGACATCATGTGTAACGATTCAGTGATAACAGAATTAGTCAAGTGGTAATGGAATTATGATTTTTTAATGGAGATAAATTAGTAGGTGAAGATGAGATTATTTCAAGATAATTCGAGTAATAGTGTTTTGAATACTCTTCCTTCTGGTAGATGGGTATTGTTGGATGATAATTGTAATGAGAACTTTGTCTTGGATATGATTGAAGTGTCTCCAATATTAATGGTAATCCTAGAATTCTTCTTTGTGAACTCTTACTTAGTGATGATCATGTCGCATATTTTGACACCTTCCTTAATGTAATAAGAGAGTGTCAGTTATACACAGAGCTAAAAGATTTAAATTCCCTTATATTTCAATGAATGGTTTTTCTCTAAGTTGAAAAATGAGAGCATGGTTTTTATCAAGGTACCTTTAGTCCATAGTGATATCTGGGTTCCAATGTAAGAATTCTTTGTATATGATCATGGAAACTAGCCATTTACTTGAACTTGACTTCCAGACAGACACCATTCCAGGCTCAGTCAATGATCTGATGTGTAAATTGTGGCCATGATCCAATGTTGCACTTGTAATCATAGATTATTTAATAAAATGGGTTATTTCATTGTACACCAGTTTAATGAACCTGGGTTTATCTAAGACATCTTGTCAAAATCTAAGGTGGATATTAAAGGGTAACAATTCTTATGGGATTGATATGGGTTACACTCTTATTCATCCATTGGCATGAAATTTTAAATGTTTAGGTGGTGGTTTGAAAATGGAACATCATTGAAAGTTGAGTATGGTATTCAGTGAGCATGTCTATAGTAAACATAAAATTACGTGGAAGAAGGGATTAGGGTTCAATTAGTAATGTATTGACCATAAAATCCAGGCATCTTTGATAATGGTTGGTCGGAGTTGCTCTAATTATTTTCCTTTTGTTAAATGTGTAAGTTCATTTTGGATCTATTGTAAATGCCCCACTTGGTTAGATGATTGAAGTGTCCATGGTGTACAGTAGGTGTTCTATATATTTTTTCCGAAATATTCATTGAATTATAAATTTTTCTATTATGCCGCAAACTGACCTTTTCCATGTATTGTCTTAAAACTAGATTCGTCATTTTAAATTGTTATAGGCACCTTGTATTACTCATGTTCATATTTGATACATAGTTTGAGGCTATCATCCATGACCACAGGCACCACTTGTGTGTGGAAATTTGTTTTTTCCCTTAATAATTAACTTATTAAATGCATGGAATTAATTCTAATAATTCAACATGGACTAATAATGTAATTTCCCCCTGCAAGAAATTACATGGTTGTTTAAATAACCTCCTAAGTTCCATAACAAGACTTATAATTGTTTTTCCATGATTGGTAGTTTATACGAAAATGATTCTTGTTAATAAATTGTGTTATGCCTCTTGAATTGATGTTTAATTTTCCTAAATGCATTATTTTATAACCAATATCATGTTTTGTAATAAAACCTATTGAATAAGGTGAAATTTATTCTAAATTACAATGTGGTGTTTCATTATTTAAATATAATTTTCACTTATAGAATTGGTGATTTCATATGCATTATTATATTGGTGATATATATGAAATGTTTAGGAAATATCCCCTTGATATTAATAAATGGATTTACCCTCCTTCTATGAAAATGTCCATTAAGAGACTCACCTTCAATGTTCATGGATTAGAAGACTCCTATTAAAAATGAATAATCAACCAAGATCATCCTATGTTCTTGGATTTATTAATAAATTGGATTTCCCATTTAGGTAATTTCCAAATTAGAACATGGTACCTTATATGTTCCCTTTGAGTGTAGTGAAATGAATTTTCATGTATTTTTTAATTAAATGGAATGTCTCAGTTTTATTATATTTTTCATGATGTATTGATTTCCTTACATGTATTAAATGCTTTAATTGAAATGGAATTTATTTTGGTGGGATGACCACACCTCTTTTTATAATTGAATATTCATGGATTATATAAATTTTTGTAATTTTTATACAGTTAGTTATATTGGGAATGTTTAATAAAGCATGAGAGGTAATGCCTCATCTGTATTATTATAAATATGATTACACATGGATATAGGCTATGAATAATTGGTAAGGATTCTGTTGAGCATAGTTATTTCTCTCCCCTAACATCAGGGTTAATCATGACTTCTCACATCAGTGATACAATGTGGATAGTGGGCTTGACGCACCAAGTCTCTTATTTAGTGTTGGAATAACAAAAAAAATACTTATTCGAGCATTGAAATGATGACACACTCAAAATATTTAGTGATGAACATGATGTATCCAACTCATTATGAGATATAGGACATGTACCCTTTAGCATGAGAATATTGTCTCATTTAGACTGGTTATGGATGTCTGAGTTACGCGTCGATCCATACATCACCTACTATTCTAGGTATGTGTCTAGTTAAATCCTCACATACTTGGTTAATATAGGGGGATCTAATATATAACTATACTATGTATATTTTATTGATATATAAATATAGTATCATATCATACACATATCCCAGCTATGAGCTGAAGCCGTTAGAGCCTCCATGTGTCCCTAGGGAACCTTAGCGGGTTGTTTTTATTCATTAAGAATTGTTCAGTATTTAGTAAACCTGGACACTACATTAACATATATTAACAAAATGGATTATGTTGTAGACACCATGGGTGGTAATATATTAGAATTTATGTCTCACTCCCTGCTGAGGCCGTCATTTCTCTGGGGTACCAGAGTAGATCTCATGTTTGTTGGACCATGGTTTGTTGCTTGTGCTATTTTTCTTGTACCTAGGAGTTAGGGGAACATGATTGAGCTGGAGAACAGAATACTTTTGGAGATAGACTTGGGGCTTTCATTTATTTTCATTACATGTATAATATTACTATGTGTATGTCAACTATTTAGTTATTTATCATTATCAGGACATGAATGCATTATTATACATTGGCATTGGCCATATTTTATATTCATTTTATATTATTATTACACTTCCCTATCATTATATTATTATTACTTATGATTTTTTATACTATTTATTTATTTATTATAACATTTTTTTACTATGATACGATTGTATAGTCTACCCACTATCACCTCCCGAGACTCTCTCTATTATTCTGTAGCCTTGGGCATACGTGGAGGTTCTCTTGAGTTCATGTGATCCACTGATCTGGCTACAAGTTTAGTTGTCATTTGGGATTGGACGTTACTCATAATTATTTACATGATTTTCATTTATTTAAAAATATTAATTATCTTACAAATACCATGACCTTATAAGTAAATGAAGAAAAATACTAACTATAAATGAGTTAAAACTCTTGTAGCCTAAGATTTACATTTATTATGTATTTAATATTATAAGCATTATTAAATTATCAATGTCAATGTTTTAATATTATTTTACAATTATTTACTATAAATCCTAGGTTCTATTAATTCTAGTATCAATAGTTCCTTCTAAGCTGTCTTAGATACAAATATAACACCACAACTGTAGTTACCCACATTCGATAGTGTCTTATTAAAATAATGAAAAATTATATAATAGATTAGAAAAAATTTAATCATTATTACCCTTAGGATGACATATTTTTTATATGTAAGAATTTAAATAGTGTTCAATAAATATATAAAACTATTACATTATATAACAAGATCATCTAGTTATACATGGATTGATATGTATTATTTATCCGGATAATATAGGGAAATATGGGAACATATGAAAAAGATTTAAATAACCCTAATTCATATAACATTGAAGTAGTAGTAATAAATTTAATATAAAGGGATAAATTAGTAATACCGTGTAAATTAAAGATACTTTTTCAAGATAGAAATAATATAGAAAGAGAGTGAATTATAGAATAGTGTGTCCTTTCATAAAATATTCCATAAACTAGATAGAAATGTTTAATACCAAGTTATTATATTATAAAGGACTTCAGTAGATAAAATGAGAAAAAAATAATCAAATAGGATTAAGAGTAAATAAAAATAGATTAAGAGTGAGGATTCTATAGAAAAATATAGAAAATTGATTAATAATTGTTCCTTCGAACCTTAGATTCTTGGTAACATTATATTTGTATTTAAAAATTCACAAATTGTTTCCTAAACATAGTTTTTCAATAATATATTATAATGAATCATTAATAAAGTATATAAATTTAACAATTTTGAAAATAATATTCCTAATCAGAAATTATATATACACAGTAAACAATAAAAATAGTTTTTTTAACAGAAAAAAATATAGTCTATGATATTAAAATAAAAAAATCTTATCCAAATTAGAGTAAAATAATTTAAAATAATATATTTTACCAATGGTCAAAAAATTATATTTTTAAAATGTAAAATATAAATCATTTATTTATAATAAACCATTATAGTAATATTCATACATATACTATATTTTTTAGTTATATTACATATTTTAATGTCTCTAAAATTTATCAAAATTCCACCATTAAATAATTTTTTAATGTTAATTCTTAATTTTATATTGATTTATTGTATTCTACATGTATAAAAAAATCCATTTATTAAATAAATATTCATGAAAATGGTTTTGGTATAGTAGATGTTATTCATAATAGTTGAATTACTATTATAGTGACCACAATATAGTTTTATAAACTACCTTATATATTTCAAATGACTATACAATGGAAAATCACCATATGAATTCCAATAAATTCCATTAATTCCAAACATAGTACTTTTTTTCATTCTAAAAAAAATTTATTTTCTGAAATATACATCATTATATAGTCCCAGGCTTATTATAAGAATTATTATCATTAGATAATCATTTCTTGTTTATTTGTTATATTAATTTCATTTATATCAATTTATTTTGAAATATTAGTGCTAGAAGTTTGAGTAATGTTGACCATTGAGTTTTTATTTTAATTTATTCATGAAATAATTTTTATGGAGTTAATATTTATTATTTACATATTTTTATAATTTTTTTATTTATAAAATAAATCATCTTAGTAATGAATCCTATTTAAAGTGGAATGATGGATATATAAATAATTTTCTCTTATAGGTCAGTAATGAAACCATTAGGACTAAAACCCCATAATCATTGTGAATCCAACCAAGGTCCATTTTATTTCATCACAACCTTAGTGATATGTGAATATATATGTTTTACACCCCATATTGTTTATACATTCGAGTAATCAATCACTAATGATCACCCTGATATTGTCTGTACATTCAATATCTCATCAATGTTTATAAATATATTTTATTTTTTTATTAACAAAACTATAGGGATGAAAAATTGTGTAATACTAGAATTATTTCAATGATGATAATCAAATAAAGCTAAAAAGTGGTTTTCAAAAAAAGATGACTTAATTACAATCATAACAAGACTCAATTCCCTCTCTGTAAAATTATATTCTTAATAATTTTAAAACAAAAATGAATTTTGGTAGAGAAATAAAAATTACATAGCTAAATAGGAACACAGTCCATAATAAATATCTAATGGAATTTTTAAATTTAAATATCCTTCTAGGAGACAAAACTATTAGTTCAATCCTCTCAATATTTATTAACATCATTATGGTCAGTGTATTTATTCAAGATAATATAATTATATTATATAAATAAAATAAATAAACTCCATGTAGTGTATTATGTTTAAATATAAGGAAATAAAAGTAAATCTAAAATAATACTAATTTTTCATTCCTCTCAGTTATTTTGGAATTTATCCCTTAACTGATATAGTTTCAATAAAATATTAAAGATTGATAAAAAAAATAAATTATCATGAATCTTACAAATTAAAATAGTATTTTAAATATTTAATTAAATTTAAAATTAATAAACTATCATACTACACTACATTCATTTACTTTTAAGTGACTAGAAACTCAAAATCAAAAAAAATCCAATCCCAAATGAACTGTATATCTTCATATTTATATATAGAAATAATTGAATCGCTAGAATTTGAAAAATCATAAAAAAACACCTATGAATAATTTTCTAGAAAAAATATTAAAAATATTATTCATAATTTCATTAAATCAATACTCTATAATGTAAAATTTCTGAAATGGACTCGATGGAGTAAAAAAATTCTCAAAAAAGTTGTGTAGGGTTTAAACAATTTTGGTAAATATATTTATTGACATATGTAGACCAAATAATGATTTATTAGTACTATATATTCCAATACCATGATTTCATTTTTAGGTATTTATTAGTTTATTTATTCTCTTCTATTATTATCCTTTATTTCAAGGAATTATCCTTCTGAAATTTGAAATAACGAGGGAGCAGTTGTAGATCCTGATTGGTGCATAATTTGTACTGACCACGAGTCAACCCAATTAATATTATTTGCTTCTTAATTAATCTAAATTTCATGATTAAACACAATTTACCTTATTGTGTGGAAAAAAACGTGCTACTCCTAGGTAATCATGTGATGACCTTCATAATTGGTTCAAGGTTTTAGAAAAATTTCATCCAAGTAGAGTAGTTCATCTAGAAAAAAAAATGTTATGTATCCTCTTTTACACTCTGAGTTATAACTCCTCAAACACTCTCTCTTATACCTATATCTAAACAATATCTTTATTCACCCAAATGATTCCCCTCATAGTCATACACAATGTGAATTTTTGGTGGGTTTTTCTTCATTTTATTTCAAGGAACCACATTGGAAAGTGATCCTCTCCGTTATAGTTGGATATTTCTACCTCTTCTGTTGAGTTTCACTCATTTCCATGGTTATGGTATCCTAGGGATTAATATTTCTCGAATTCTAGGAATAATATTTAATGTTTAGGTATTTTTATTTACTCCTTATGATCCATATTGAAATAATATGTGGATTTATTCATAGTTGAGTGTTTTTCGTCAATTTATAAGGTTGTTTCTTGGTTTAAGGTAAGTTGTTTCACGTGGAAGACTTATTTGATGGAACAATTACAATTTAATTTTTTTATTTATTTTATTTAGATAATATATGATATATGTTTATAGTTTAAAAGGATGATATTGTATTCATTGGTTGAAAAAATGTTTTATATTATTTTTTATATGAAAAAAGTTTAAATATACTTTCATTTCATTGGATGCATTAAATTTTATTATAATTTGATGATGAATGGTCCTCTTAGAAATGGAACATTTCTTCCTAATGGATGAGAAAACTTTGAAATCGGGGTATATCAAGGGAACACCTGTATACAAAAGGGTAATTCCAACATTACACTTACCTTTTGGATTATTCGATACTAACCAACCATATTAGATGTGGAAAAAGGTCACAGTGCAGTAGAGGATCATCACTACACTTATATGATAAGAAATATACAACTTAGTAGATGATTGGATATTGTTTAATGGGATTGGATACACCATTACCCTTATCTAAGGCCAAATAAAATTAACTACTTGTGTTAACAAATCAATTGAACATTTGTACATATGTTGATAATAGGGCCTAGGGTTCCCAAAAAATTAGATAAAATATGACTCTCACATTTTTCATGTTTAACTAATTTTTATCCTTATAATGCTTAATTTTATTCAATATTTTCAAATGTGTGCAAATTTTTGAATTCCTAGTAATGGTCAAAGAATATAAATTTATAATTTATTTCAATCTAACTTGTTTGTTATTATCTAAAACATATTACTCATAGTGAACAAGGTGGAATCCAAATAGTATAGAGTTCCTCAAACCATACATACACCAAATATGTATATATAGAACTTGATGACATAGGTTTCGGTAAAGGAATGGTTCTTAATAAAGGAATAGGGAACTCTTGTTTATGGATATTGTAAAGACCCATAATTTCCATGGAAAGTTTTTACATAAATACATGGAAATTTTATGAGCCCATGAAAACTGACGGTGCAAGATTATGTGGCCCGGTGTGCCCGGAATCAATTTCTGAAGTTTTGTTCGTGTACATTCAGTAAACGTACGTTCGGAATTTTATAACTTTTGAACTGGTGCTCAGAATTGAAATGTGAGGGCACCGTTGAACACGCCGCATTAGTAATTGCTTAGTGATACCTTCACCGCAGTTGCGTTTTGACGATTTTGGAAGATAGTTTTTCGGGTTTTAATAAAATTAAATAAAAATAATACTTAACGTTATTTTTATTTTATGGCAGTTAAAACCTCGAAAGGGAGGTTAGTGGTGGGGCCACCACACCATAACCTCTCATGAGATGTTATGGTGGTGGGGCCCACCTTCACATAACCTCCTTTTAGAGGATGTTATTAGTGGGGTCCATCCAAATGCTTCTTCCTTGGTCTCTTACCCCGAATGATTCCCGATGTCAAAGAAATGACGTCGCCTTTCACCGCGACTTTATCAACGAACAATCGTCAAGCAAGGTAGGGGGTTGGAATTGTTTTGTACTCATACTTCATCGTACAATTTTATGGAATGTGGAACGAGTGATATCACCGTAATGGGGAGGGTTTAGACTGCACGAACACAGCCAGACCCTCCCCTTTTTGTTGGTTCTTGTTTTATGATGACGAAGGCGGTACACGTGGAGAACGACAATGAGCCGACCGTGAAAAAAGCCAGTGGCGTAAGGCCGCCGAGTTTCCACAAGGGCGCGGAACCACCGTGCCATGCAAAGAATCGACCCACGGCCAGACGGGTCACGGCGGTCGGACGAGGAGTGTGGCGCTGTCGCGTCGCACCGTGGTGTGGAGCTGCTGGCCGATTGGGCCAGCCGGGAGGTGCGGGACCCCGTCGGGTCCCGCGTGAGCTAGACCGGCGCCACCCGGTGCTGGTTCGGTTCTACCCAAATGACTAAACTGTTTGGGTGCTTGGTGGCTCATTGTTCCCCCCTATCTGTGGCTTAGGCGAACCCCCGCTGGGCTGCCGAGTCGCCAGGCCGACCAGGTCGCCTGGACAACCAGGCCACTGGGCCGCGCCTTCGGGCTGGACCTCCCCCTTGGTTCGGGCCGCCCACTCGGGTCGGGCCGACCAATCGGGCCTGGCCGCTTCCTTAGACTGGGTCAGACCCGTGGTCCAGGTCAGACCCACGAACCAGGTCAGACCCCGGTTCGGGCTGGGTCGGTCCGACTGGGTTGGACTAGACTCGGACCCACTATGGCTGATTACACATTTTCACCCATATCTTGGGCTACGGGTGTCCGATCGATGAACCATCTACGGTGACAGAGAACTTAGAGAGAGACAGTTCTTTTTGCATACCCCACTTGAGGTTTGGATATAGCTGGGTTATGGTCGAGTTGGTTTGAACCTAAAAACCAACAGGGCCCCTGGAACAGAAATGTCAATAACGTATAGACCGGGCATCTGATTGACACGCCGTCTATTGCATTGAGACCCCTATGACATGGCGGCCCTTTTAGATACTTCTAAGTGAGACTTCATGACACTTGGAGTATCGACCAGTAGCTCATGGATCAGATCCTTCTAGTGACGAGCAGACAGAGTGTGGAGACCTAGTAGATATAGACCTGATGACTGCTTGACTAATTCGACTCGGAGTGACTCGACTAGCCCAGTGGGGAGCGCCGAGTATTCTATGGCAGACCCATGGCGGACGGAGTGCCTGGTAGTTGGAAATAGACCCCTGGTACTCGACAGGAGGAGTACGTCTTTAGGCTATTAGGGGGAGTGCCTGGTATTTGGCGGCAGACCCACATCGGACGAAGTGACTGGTAGTTGGCATCAGACCTGCGATACTCGACAGGAGGAGTACCTCAGAAGTCAAAAGTTAATGAGATGCGCCTCGGTGTCGCGACATGCCCACTGTACTCGGTAGAGGAGGAGTTTTCCAGCAGCCATGGTTTCGATAATGAAAATCCTGGTTTGAGTTGAGTCAATGACCTTTGTGTTTTCCTCATGATTGAGATGGGTTACTTGATAACTTAGGTATATTTATGGGAAAATACCTAAGTAATGGTTATCAGTTGAAATCATACATTTTGGTTTATCCTTGTTGGATTTTGTGAGAATTTGAGGGTCTTGAGGTCCCTACTGAGTGTTGTTATACTCACCCATGCACGGGCTTTTCCCACACCTCATTGTATTGGATGCAGACGACAGACAGTGCTGACAGAGGCCGAGAGCGCTAGGACTGGACGGTACCCGAAGGAGGACCTTACGACGTATCGGTACCAGGTGGAGTCTGAAGGATATGGAGTGACGAGGAGGCCATCTATACCTACACTTTAAGTAGGAACCCCGAAGGACGATCCAGGAGCTTCTTTCACCTTTGAGCTATTTTTCCCTTTTCAGTTGTACTTGTTTTCAGTTGTACTTGTACTTTAAGTTGGGCCGGTATTCTTCCCCCTACTTTTAGAACACTCGTTATATAGTTTTTACATAGTGATTGGTTCCACTTCTACTCTAGTTTTGTGTGTTTACATTTTATAAAGGCAATTCCTTCCCAGTTATAGGAATTTTCGCCTTTGGTTCTAGTCTCCAACCCCTGGCCTATGGAAGGAGGGCTTGGGGTAGTTACGACACTGGAACTGGGGGATGGGTCGTGAAAAATTGGTATCAAAGGAGTCGGTTCTACCATAGAACTTATGACTCTGATATTTCTTTTCTGTGAAGAAATAGTGTTAAGGGTACTAAGTGTGGTTTTTAGTTCAGGGAGTCCAGTGTTGGTGCGGGCGGCCAACGTATCCATACACAAGGACCTTGACTTCTGACTTCTGACTCAGTGCACGAAAACACTGATTACGTGTGTGTTTTCAAAAAGTTTTTCTTTCAGTCAGTTCAAACCAGGTCAGATCACAAGGTATAGTCTTTGACCATGTAACATCTGTTTCTTTCCGAATGCCTCCACGAGAACGACCAGCTAGAGCCCCGAGAGTTTAATGTGCTGAAAGCCCGCCAAGCAACGAGGCCTCAGTATAGGGCCCTCTTCCAATTGAGGCACCAGCGGTACTACCCCCGTTGGGACACCGATGCCACCAGAAGGCAATGCATTCCTCTTGAGCGTGCTGCACGAGTTCCAGCGCTAGAGGCCACCCAGGTTCCAGGGAGAGGCAGACCCACAGACAGCTGAGGATTGGCTGGAGGCTGTGGTGAGAGTTTTTAGGCTAGTAGGGACACCATCAGACTTCAAGGTGTTCCTTGGTTCCAACCTCCTTTAGGAAACTATAAGAAGATACCGAAGCATGATGCTCCAGATGCATGATGAGGTGTCACTTCTTTGGGAAGACTTCGAGAGCCTGTTCTGAGAGGAGTTTTTCCCAACGACCCTATGAGATGTGCGGATACAGGAGACACTTCATCTGTAGCAGGGTAGCATGGCAGTGGCGCAGTAATCAACGAGGTTCACCAACCTCTCGCGTTACTCTACTGATATGGTATGGGACCCGTTCTTCCTGGCCCGGACCATTGATCAGGGACTCAGGCGAGATATCAGAGCATCAGCTATCTCCCACAACATCCCGATGCATAAGGGGGTGTTGGAGCGAGCACTCCGAGTGGAGTGTTTTCTTGGTGAGCAGTCTCCAGCAGCGAGACCCACCACTATCCGACTTGTAGCGGAGTCTTCTGCAGCTCGCAGTGGACAGATGACGCAGAGGTCTAAGAGGACCAGACCCACCGGTGGTCAACTACACAAATCATGATTGGTTGTGCGGGGCACCCAGAGTAGAGACAAAGCCAGTCATGCCAGGAGCAGATAGTGTTACTCCTACAGCGGGCTTGGTCACATGGCTCGTGACTATCCGACCCGCCGCTCTAATGATCAGCAGAGAGTTGAAGGACCTCCCAGGCAGAGGAAGAGGTTTGATCGAGGCGGTCCTCAAGGCGGAGGTGGACGTGGTAGAGGAGATACTCGTGCAGCTGGTGGTGGACGACGCTTCTAGGTGTTTCCACCACCACCACCAGGAGGTCCACCCTGACCGCAAGGAGCATGTGGACAAGGGAGAGCTCAGCTTCAAGAAGATGAAGCATAAGACCATGGTTCTCCAGAGATGATACGAGGTACAATCTATTTCTATTCCACCTTAGCTGCAGTTCTTATAGAAACATGTTCCAGTCACTCTTTCATTGCCACTTCCCTCATTCGGATCTCATAGATTCAGAAGGATCCGTTAGTTCGATCCTTACGGCTAGAGACTCCAACGAGAGTTGATTTGACAATTACACACTGGTTCCGGCAGTGAGAGCTTACTCTAGGAGGTAGAACATCAGCTGGGATCTCCTCATAGTGGCGTCAAGGCCTTACGACATCATCTTGGGTATGTACTGGTTATCTATATTCCATTCTCTAATTGACTGTATTAGGCGAAAAGTGCATTGTGTCCACACAGATGGGACCAGGTTCACCTTCACCAGTGAGAGGGGACCCTTTTCAGCGCAAGACGGACATACTCAGAGGAGGGTGCAGCCGATCACTCACCAGTTGTCTTGCATTACCATCGGAGTAGTAGATGTGGAGTGTTCGACTTATCCTGAAGTGGTGGACCAGTACACATATGTTTTCCCTGACAATGTCCCAGGACTACCTCATCGCAGAGAGGTGGACCTTTACATTGACCTATACCCCAGGATGACACCGATATCTCCCCCAGCATATCGGATGTCTCCAACGGAGCTTCGTGAGTTTCAGGTACATCTGGAGGACCTTTAGGGTAAAGGATTCATCCGGCCTAGTGTTTCTCCCTGGGCAGCCCCGATTCTGTTTGCCAAGAAGGTGTGTGGGAGCTTGCGGATTTGTGTCGACTACCGTTTCTTGAACCAGGTGACCATGAAAAACATGTACCCACTCCCAAGGATTGAGGACCTCTTTGATCATCTCAAGTGAGCATGATGGTTCTCGAAGATAGACCTTAGATCAGGCTATCACCAGCTCAGAGTTCGAGACGAGGATGTGTAGAAGACAACCTTCCGTTGTCGTTACGACCACTATGAGTTCTTGGTTTTTCTCTTTGGCGTAACCAATGCTCCATCAGTGTTCAAGTGTCTCATGAACATGATCTTCCAGCATTACCTCGATCACTTTTTCGTGGTCTTCATCAACGACATTTTGACCTACTCGACTACTGAGGAAGAGAATACCTACCATTTGCAGGTAGTACTTGACACACTCCGAGAGAACCTGATTTATGGTAAGCTCTCGAAGTTCCAGTTTTGTATTCGAGAGGTTCACATTATTAATCATGTCATCTCAGAGGCTGGAGTTGTAGTGGATACAGCAAAGATCAAGGAGGTACTTGCGTGGGATCCACCCAGGAGTGTGACAGAGGTAAGAAGTTTCTTGGTTTTGGATGGATACTATCGGAGATTTGTTCGAGACTTCTCTAGAGTTTTAGCACCACTATAAACCTTGAAAAATAAGGGGAAACCCATCTTGTGGTCGGAGAGATGCCAACAAAGCTTTCAGGAGCTGAGGAAAAGGCTGACTAGTGCCCCCATCTTGAGGCTTCCAGAAGAGGACGCATGGTATGTAGTCTAATGTGATGCATCAGGGACCGGGCTCGGGTGTGTCCTGATGCAGGAGTGAGCTGTGATCGCATATGGTTCTCAGTAGTTGAGACAGCATGAGAAGAACTATGCTACCCACGACCTGGAGTTAGTAGCAGTGGTCTTCGCCTTGAAGATGTGGCAGCACTATATGATGGGCTAACGTTTTACAATGTACTCTGATCACAAGAGTCTCAGCTGTATTTTCTCTTAGAAGGACCTGAACCTGAGACAACGACGATGGCTTGAATTCCTCCAGGACTATGAATTCGAGATAGTCTATACTTCTGGGAAGGGAAACATGGTAGCGGATGCGCTCAACATGAGATCAAGCATTCAGCTTCTAGGAGACGCGACAGAGCAGCTGGCCGCATTGTAGATATCCTTTGTAGATATGGATGGATCAGCCTATCTGATGTCTCTTACAGTCACTCCCCCACTTCTTCAGTGAGTCAGGGAGGCGCAGCTTGGGTACGATGACTACAAGATGCGACGTGATGAGATATCCACAGGGCAGGCACCTGATGGATTTTCTGAAGGCGGGGAGCATGTCATCCTTTTCAGAGGATGTACCATGGTACCAGTTGCACTTCAATAGGATGTGTTGAGGGAGTTTCACAGTTCCCCTATAGAGGTACATCCAGGAGTGGTGAAGATGTACCAGAACCTTCGATGATAGCAATGGTGGATAGGTATGAAGAAGGTAGTAGTAGAGTTTGTCTCACTTGTCAGTAAGTGAAGGTGGATCACAAGGTACCAGAAGGCTTGGTCCATCCATTAGAGGTCCCAGAGTGGAAGTGGGATGGGATATCCATGGATTTTGTGATAGGGATTCCATGTACATCTAGCAGTCATGATTCGATATGGGTGATCATCGACTGACCCACCAAGTTGGCCCAATTCCTACCGATCAGAGAGCAGGGCTCAGTAGAGATCTTGGGACACGTCTATATGCAGAAGATAGTGCCTTTACATGGAGTGCCTACTTCTATAGTCTCCAGCCATGATGTACGGTTTACTTCCCGTCTATGGAAGGGGTTTCAGGAAACTTTTGGGACACAGCTTCGCTTGAGCACCGCCTTCCATCCTCAGACTGATGGTCAGACCGAGAGTACCATTCAGACCCTCGAAGACATTCTCCACGCATGTGTCCTTGACTTCAGCCGTAGTTGGGAGGATCACTTTCCTTTAGTAGAGTTTTCCTACAACAACAGCTAGCACTCCACCATCTGTATGTCACCTTTTGAGGCCTTGTACAAGCGACTTTATAGATCACCACTGTGCTGGACATGCCCAGGGGATTCAGCACTGGTGTGATCAAAGATGGTATGGGCTACCACAGAGAAGTTGCAGATCATCCAGGAGCAGATGAAGACTTCACAGAGCAGGCAGAAGTCATATGCTTACAGGAGATAGAGACCTCTGGAGTTTGAGTATGGCGACCACATCTTTCTACGGGCCTCACCTCGACAAGGCCTACAGGTATTTGGTCGAGGCGACATGTTATCTCTGCAGTTCCTCTAACCTTTAAAGGTCCTCAATAGAGTAGGAGAGGTGGCCTACTGTTTGGATCTTCCACCTCAGTTGCACCGGGTGCACGACGTCTTCCACATATCCCAGCTGAGGAGATACGTGCATGACCAATTTCATATCATCGACCATGGGGAGATGGAAATCAATCATGGGGAAACTATTACAGAGGGTCCAGTGGAGATCAAGGATCGACAGGAGCAGGTCCTACGTGGACGTTCTATACCTCTGGTGCACATTCGCTAACATCACAGGAACCTCCAAAAGAGCACAAGGTAGAGAGAGGCTCATATGCGTGCTCAGTAACCTCATTTTTTCCCTTAGTGTGAGTTGTAGCTTATGGGGACGTAAAGCCCTGAGGTGGGGAGAATTTAATGACCCATAATTTCCATGGAATTTTTTTTCTTAAATACATGGGAATTTTACGAGTCCGTGAAAACTGACGGCACATGATTCCGAGGCCCGGTGTGCCCGGAATCAATTTCTAATGTTTTGTTCAGGTACATTTTGTAAAAATGCGTTTGGAATTTTATAACTATTAAACCGGTGCTCGAAATTGATATCCTAGGGAAGCGTTGAACTCACAGTGTCGGTAATTTCTTAGTGATACCTTCACCGCAGTTGCGTTCTGACGAGTTTGGAAGATAGTTTTTGGGGTTTTAATAAAATTAAATAAAAATAAGACTTAACCTTATTTTTCTCTTATGGCGATTAAAACCTCAAAATGGAGGTTAGTGGTTGGGGCCACCACACCATACCCTCCCATGAGAGGTTATGGTGGTGGGGCCAACCAGCACATAACCTCTTTTGAGAGGATGTTATTAGTGGGGTCCACCCGAGCTTATCAACCCCCATATGAACTCCCCTTTAACCCCCTTAAACCCTCAAATTAAATTGGTGAATACTTTAAACTTCCATGGATTTATTTTTGTGCTAATTCTTCACCTTCCTTCATTAAAGAGCCAACTCAACATGAATTAATTAATGGTTCATAAATTAATTATTCGAATTATTTTGAATTCATGCCAACAATAAAATAATAGGCCAAGATATTATTTTATTTTGTTGAAACTTTCATCTGGTTGTGCCTTGGAGAATTGGAGGAGTTCTTGGAGAACTACATTCACCAATGAAGAATGAAGAACAACTTTCTCTATCTTCGAACAAACATAAGGAGAAGGAGCCGACTGTGAAGAACGCCAACGATGCTTCTTCATCAGTCTCCTACCTCGGACGCTTCCCGACGTCAACGAAACGACGCCACCTTTCACCACGACTTTGTCAACGAACAATTGTCAAGAAAGGTAGGGGGTTTGAATTTTTTTGTACTCGTACATCATGGTACAAAATTTCTGCAATGACGACCGAATGATATCTCCATAATGAGGAGGGTTTAGACCGCACAAACACGGCCCGACCCTCCCATTTTTGTTGGTTCTTATTTGATGATGACAGAGGCGGAACATGCGGTGACCGAAAACGAGCCGGTCGTGAAGAAATCCAGCGGCTTAAGGCCTCCAGGTCTCCACAAGGGCGCGGCAGCACCATGCCGCGCAAAGAACCGAGACGCGGCTAGGTGGGCCATGGTGGTGCCGGAGGGGCGCGGTGCCGTCACACCGCACTGGAAGGAAGGGCCGCAGCCAGGAGGGCTGTGGTGGTCGGATGAGGAGTGTGGAGCCGTCAGGACACATGGTGACCAACAGGAGGCCGCGTGTAACACCCCAAGATTCCACAGTACACTTCTTTTAGAATAATACAATAGCGTGTGTTGTACGCAACATTGAGTTCTAACACACCACAACCAATCAAACTAGCCGTTATGAATAGTAATACCCACATTTTGAAATTTTATAAATTTTATCTTTCATAATGGAATCCATTTTTGGATTTGGAATATTTAAATTAACTTAGGGTGAATTTTTGGTATTTTTCTAAGAACTTCCAATTTTTGATGAATAGTGAAAAATACTAAACTTTAATTAAACACAACTTTTTAATCAAAATAATTTATATTTCTAAATTATACTATTGAGTGTTTTTAAAGTATAATTAGAATATATTTTTTCCATTTAATCCAATTCTGTTCATTGGACGTAATTTCACATTTAAATCGGACATAAACAAGTGTCAATCTTTTGATAGGTATTATTTCTTAAAAACACACTTTTTGTTTTGACATCGGGAATTAATTTTAAATCAATTCTTCCACTTCTGTGTTTTGAATTTGGAAAAATGGATTCTAAATTTAGAATCAGGATATCCAAATTTTGTAAATAGGTATCATTTATTTTTATACTTTTTTAATAATTATTTTGGTAAATATTTTATTTACCATGGTTAAAGGGTAAATCTGGTAAAGAAGGGTAAAAAAATAATATTATAATAATATTAAATTACCCTAACACATATCCTAACCCTATTTTCTGATACATGTACAACAACGGGCATCCTTGGGTCGATTTTGGGACATCATGGATCCACATGTATGTGAAAATGACACTTTATATTAATTAAGTTAATGTAAATACAAAAATGAAATAAGCATATATCTCTTTGTAAAACAATTTTTACATATGGTTATATATGTTATCTATTAGACTATAAATATTAATTAGGAAGATAAAAATATTTACTACATAATGGTATTTTATTTATGATTTTTAGACATTTAATAAATACAGTTATTTATGTCACAATGATGATGTAATATTTTACTTATTAATGAATGAATCAAATAGATGGTATTATAAATGTTAGAATAAATATATTTTAAAGTTTTGATCTCAGAAACTAATTTTATAGATTAATAAGACATGTTAGGTTTTATAAAATGAGTTTATTTCTAATTAATGAATTTGTTATGACTTTAACAAAATTCAATTACCAAATAGTGTCAAAATTGACATAAAAGAGTTTTTAAAACAAATATTATATTATTAATTGATATTATATTACTAAAAATATAAGGTTCATTCAAGAGACTTATATAATGATAGGTGTATCATTAAAGAATCACTTGGGGTTCTCTTGGAAGTTTATAGTCAGTTTATTAACCATATAATATAAAAATACAAAGAGACATGGTAAATGTCAGACTAATTAACTAAGAGTTAAAACTAAAAGACAAGGTTAATATAGTGAACCAAACCTGTCTAAAACCTATTGGTTGAGTGGTTTTAGACCCAGAACCACCTTATCCTCGAAATAAATCAATTTTGTTCCATTAGAAACCGAAAATGATTTTATTATAAAATAATATTTCTAGCTTTTCCTAAGGTTCCCCTCTCCCCTATTATAAAAAGGCACTCCCCCTTCTCTCAATTTAACAACTTCAAAGCCATTTTAATTGGACACCCTCTACCAAAATACTCTCTCAAATATCCTCAACTCATCTGAGAGGAACTCCTTTAGTCAGAAAGCAAACCAATGGAGCCCTTTTGATCAAATCAAAAGGAAGTACCCGAAAAAGAGGTAATGATTTCACCACCATCTTTCAAGTTATTTTCTTCTTCCACTTCTTCATTATTTGTTATTTCCATTATAAAATAAAAACTCCAGTATATTCTACATAATTTGATGTTATTATAAATATGGTACAAACATATTCAGTATTGTATCTATCCTCTGAATGACATGTCACCATACATGTGTATGTATAACTTACTGTCTCCACGTCGTGGTGTAATTGTTATTCAAAACATTACTATTTTGATGGGTATGATAATGATGTGTAATTTTATAAAATAATAAATATAACATTATAATGATTCTTTATATATGATATACCATCCCATTATATACAATTTTAATATCAAAATAATGATATTGTCACTCGTGCGTACGTACGGAATACCGTCTCCACGAACGTGATGAGATTCATTCCCCATCGTATCCATTCAAGAATAAGTTTAATTTGATGATTAAAAATAATTTTTAAGGAATTGATATCATTCTGTATATGAATAATATACAACCTATCCATAATAAACACGGCTTACATAACAAATCATATAAAGGAAAACGAATCAGTTAACACCCGGAATGACGATAATACTAAGATATTATTAACAAAGCAATGTTAAAAGATTATATATGATATCATATTAATGTATATGATTATTTTATAATTTAATAACAATTATTTCAACATTATATAGGAGGTTAACCTACCCTCAACCAAGGAAAAGTACAAGGTAATGTTTTATTTCACAACCTCTTCATTATCCAAGGATGTTTATACGTAATTATCTACGGGGACCTCTTTATCATCCACATCCATGTTTCTTAAAAATGTATTTCAAAACATTTTTACTATTTAATATAAAAAGGGTTAAAGTAATTTATACCCTTATTTGACCGTATACATTTTTGAAAGGAATATTTCTGTCTTTTTCCAAACATGGCCCTTTTTAACCTTTTCAACAAAATTAAGGTAAGAATGTCTTTTTTTTAACTTATACAGCGGGTGCGGCTATTTAATGCCGTTATAAAATCATCGAAGGTTCCCTTAAAATCTATAAGAATATTTTCAAAATAAATGTTTTCTTTTATAATTATGTGTCTTTTAAATTATTTAAATAAAATAAAGATATATTTCTCTCAAATAGTTTTGATTTCGTCCATGTCAATATCCTTTGATGGATTTTAAGATTATTTGAAGTTGATTTATTATGATACAAAACTTCCATATTGTATTGAAGGTTTTGTGATATGTTTGACTGTGGATGTGTTATTTTTACACCATTCATGGTTTATTGATAAAGTATTGACATTTCGTATGCTAGTTTTAATACGAATATTTATGTTATATTTAAACATTTTCATATAAGGAATGCATTGGACTTAGTAAGTGACGGGTGGAGCTCGTTATAGATACTCGATGCATCGGTAGGTCTCATGAGACAATTAGACGTGGAATTGGTTGAGGCCTTTTCCAATTTGATATATGGTTTTGGTCGAGGCCTAAATCATTTTTAGAAGTCTTGGACGAGGCCTTGACAAAATGTTTCAGAATGTTCGGCATTACACATTCCATCATTATGAAGGTGGCTATTTGATATTGCATGTGATTATTCGACTAGTAGAATGTCCATGTGAATAAGTAAATGGAATTATTTGATTTTATCTTTTCCATATTATTCTGAAGTTCAAGTTTAAAAGGTCTATATTTTATTCCTATACATTGCCTTAAATGTTTATGCTTATTTATGAATGTTTCCGCTATATTGTTATCCTTACTGAGCATATGAGCTCACACATTTCTATGTTTTATTTTTCCCAGGATGAGACAAAATTTATTATGATTGACCTGTAGGGATAGTTAGAGGGGATATGAGTGTGGTCTATGGAGACTATTTTATTTTATTTTTTCACATTATGATGTAATTTAAGACTTATGAATGTATCTAGTGTTTCCAAGGCTACTAAAATAATCAGTGTTTCTAGATTTTATCTTTTTGTGATCATGCCAATGATACGTAATAATGCACCAACTATGGGCTTCTGGGTTCAGGGCATTACAGTTGGTATTAGAGGAAGTTTAGAAATAATCCTTGGACACTATATTTAGATAAACTCGGATTAGAGCACATAGCCCTAAGATAGATTTTGAGGATTAGTATAGAATAACTTCCTTGTATTTTTGTATTGTAGGGATTTTGTGAGTTTTTAGATCAATACATCCTTGTATGGATACAAGAAGGTAGAGGCGGATCTTGCACAAATGTACCTAGGGGTAAAACCTGAAAACATCGCTTTGAGCTAGACTCGAATGGGAACTGGTGCACGACAACAGGCCTTGCTTCACTCTTGGTTACGACACTCCTGGGGGATATTCTTAGGATAATTCTCATTTTCTTTACAAACCATTATGAAGGGTTTATGAGTATATAATTCCTCAGAGAAAACCTTTTTATGATAATGGATTTTATCCATAAACTATTCAATTTATGTTAAGTGTTTTACAAGTATGAAATTATGTATTTCGATTCATAAACTAATCTAGTTTATGCCATTGTTTAGAAATGGCACCTAGTGGAAGGAATGGAAACCATATAAATGAATGCACTACATGTAGGGATTTCCCTCCTACTCAAGATAATTATAGTGGAGCTGGTGATACAACTGGTGCTGATTATCTTATCACTATACTGGGACAACTCACTTAGGTTATAAATAATAACCTTACCCATAAGAAGCACCCTGATCTGCAACGTGGAGGATCAATGTTAGATCTCTTCATGAGGCAACAAACACCAACATTTAATGGGGGTACAAATCCACTAGTTTCTGATAAATGGATCAATTCCCTAGAGAAAATATTCCATGCCTTGGGGAGTAGCGAAAGGGAAAACATTTTCATTGTAGTTTACTGCCTCACTAGAGATGCTGATCAATGGTGGTCATTGATTCAAAATACAAAGGAAGATGGAGAAGTATAAAGTATGGAATAGAGGGAGTTTAAAGAGATTTTATTATAAAAATAATTTCCTCATGACCATCAAGTGGATATAGAAAGACAATTTCTGAGGCTGAGGAAAAAGGAGGATAAAAATGTCGCAAAGTATAAAGCTAAATTTATAAGGTTAGCGAGGCATACTACATATTATATACATAACCCAAGAAGTAAGACTGATCGTTTCTTTTATGGGTTAAAACCATTTCTCCATCGAGCACTAGACTCACAATCCTTCTCGTCATACGAAGATATTGTCTCATGTGCTATCAAGACAGAAAATGAATTATCTAAGTCTTATGACTTTAATGTAAAGAAAGAGATGAAGAGATTTGTCAAACACTCTAGGAATGGAAATAAGGAAAAAAGGGAAGAAGGGATGATTTTAATTTCCACCATGTTATATTTGTGGAAGCAAGCACCCATGTGACTATCTAAAAGGAAAAGGAGTATGCTACAAATGTGGACAGAAAGTCCATCTTACTGGTGATTGTAAGGGAAATAAAGATTATACCAATGTTTAATGCTACAATTGCGGTGAGATGGGACATTATGCAAATTAATGTCCTAAGAGTCAAAGGAACTTATCTCAGAAGTGGCCATGGGATCAAGGCCAAACTTTCCCTACCACTACTGTAGAGGTTGAAGCTCTTAAAGATGTGGTGGCAGGTAATTTAATGGTTTCCTCAAGTTTAGCCAATGCTTTATTTGATTTTGGATCATCGCATTGTTTCATATCTTCCCAGTTTTTTAAGAAAATTAGATATTTACAATTTGATTTAACAAGGGATTTGTCAGTCAAAACTCCTAAGGGAAGTATCATTTCAACAATGTTTTGTGAATCAGTCCCCATTAGGAAATATAAATGTTCTTTATTTACTGATCTCATCTTCATACCCATGATTGAATTTGATATAATCCTTGGTATGGATTGGCTTTCAGACCATGATGCAAAAATTTATTGTAAGAAGAAATAGGTTACTATTTTATATGATGATGATAAATAACACCTTATCTTTAGAATAGAAACGTCACCACCTAATTACTATCTAGATCCACCCCCAGTAGCTCAACTAAATTCAATTATTGGGGAAGAAGATAATTAAATAACTTTGGGTGAGGAAAGGAATGTTCGAATATAGGATGTACCTATTTTACAAGAATATTTTGATGTTTTTCCAGAGGATTTACCTGTACATCCTCAAGAATGAGAAATTGAGTTTTCCATTGACCTAATTACTGGTTCAAGGCCCATATCAAAGACCCCTAATAGAATGGACACTGTGGAATTGGTGGAACTGGAAAAACAACTAGATTGATTGAGTAATAAGGGATTTATTCTCCATAGTGTTTCTCTATGGGGAGCCTCTATTCTTTTTGTTAAGAAGAATGATGGATCTATGAGGTTGTGTATTGAATACAGGGTGATCAATGCTATAACAATAAATAAAAAGTATCTCCTACCTCGCATTGATGATTTATTTGACCAACTTCATGGAGCTCAATATTTATCAAATATTGACCTACAATCTGGATATCATCAGTTGTGTGTGAAGAAGGAAAATATTCTGAAAACATCATTTAAAACCAGGTACGAGCATTAAAAGTTTACAGTGATGCCTTTTGGGATGACTAACGCACCCTCTGTTTTCATGGATCTAATGAACAGAGTTTTCAAGGAATATCTTGATTAATTCGTAGTGGTATTTATTGATGATATCTTGGTATACTCAAAAATCTATGAAGATCATGAAAATCACTTGCGCACCATTCTAAAAAACCCTTAGATGAAATGAATTATATGGGATGTTTAGAAAGTGTGAATTCTGGCTTTAGGAGATTTCTTTTTTTGGCCATATGGTCTCTAAGGATGGAATCTCTGTTGATTCTTTTAAGACAAGATCAATCCAAGAATGGCCAACACCAACGAGTATAATTGAGGTATGCAGTTTTGTTGGTTTAGCAGGTTATTATCGACGTTTCGTCCAAAATGTTTCTTTATTGGCTAACCCATTAAAGAAGATCACACGTAAAGGGGTTAAATTTGTTTGGAAAAATAGTGTGAAGAATGTTTCAAAGAATTGAAGAGAATATTAGTCAATTCTCCTATCTTGACTCTACCATCGGGGAATGATGGGTTTTTTATTTATAGTGATTCCTCAAAGAAAGGACTTGGTTGTGTCCATATGCAAAATGATAGAGTTATTGCCTATGCATCATGACATCTAAAAATTCATGAGCAAAATGATCTTACTCATGATCTTGAGTTAGCAGCTGTAATATTTTCTTTCAAGATATGGAGACATTATCTCTATGGTAAAAAATGTGAGATATATACCTATCACAAGAGTTTGAAATATATTTTCTCATAGAATTAACTCAACATGAGGCCAAGAAGATGGCTTGAATTACACAAGGATTACAATTGTACTATACAATACCACCCGAGGAAGGCAAATAAGGTGGTGGATGCTTTGAGCAGAAAGGATCATGGAGTTTTGAACAAGATGAGAGTTGAAAGGGATCCTATTTTCATCGATCTAGTGTAGATGGGTATGGGAATAACCAAGTAAGGTGAAACATTAATTCTTTTTCAAATGGTTTCCAAACCATCTATACTAGAAAGGATAAAGATTTCTCAGACCGGTGATGAGGAGTTTCAAAAGAAGATTAATGTGGTGAATGACAGGTGATTGAGTGACTTCTTATATGAAGATGGAATTTTGAAAATTGGGAAGAGACTTTTTCTTCCTAACATAACTCATCTAAAAATATAATTGTTGGATGATGCTCATAGTTCCAATTTCTCTATACACCCTGGTAGCACTAAGATGTATAGAGATTTGATGGAACATTTTTGGTGGGACAACATGAAGAGGGAGATTGCTGATTATGTGTCAAGATTTATGGTTTGTCAACAAGTGAAAGCTGGAAGGAAACATCCTGGAGGAGTCATGCAATCTCTTCCCATACCTGAGTGTAAATGGGATAATATTACGATGGACTTTGGCATGGAACTACCAAAGACTCCTAGAAATAATGATGCAACGTGGGTCAATGTTGATCGTATTACCAAGTCAACACATTTTCTTTCTAAAAGAGAAGATATACCACTTGAACGTCTAGAAATTGTATATATTAATGAAGTTGTGAGACATCATGGAGTACCCCTATCTATTGTTTCTGATCGTGATCCCAATTTACATCAAGATTCTGGAAAAGTCTTCAGAAGGCCTTGGATACTGAACTTCGTTTGAGCACTGCCTACCATCCTCAAATGGATGGATACTCAGAACGAACTATTCAAACCTTAGAAGACATGTTCAGATCCTTCTCACTTGACTTTCAGGGTATGTGGGATCAATATTTACCTCTAATAGAATTTTCCTATAACAATAGCTTCTATTCATGTATTCATATGGCACCATATGTAGCATTATACGGAAAGAGATGTCTCACACCAACCTTTTGGGATGATGTTGGTGAAAGAAAACTCGTAGGCCCAGAACCTGAGGAGGAAACGATGGAAATGTTAAAGGTAATCCAAACCCACATCAAAGCAGCTCAATGTAGGCAGAAGAGTTATGCCGATAATCGAAGGAAGGATTTGGAACTTCAAGTGGGTGATCATGTTTTCTTGAAGGTATATCCATGGAAGGGAGTTATATGTTTTGGTAAGAAAGGTAAATTGAGTCCCAGGTACATAGGACCTTTCGAAATTCTAGAACGAATTGGGATTGTAACTTACCGTTTGGCAATGTCGCCAAGTCTCTCCAAAGTTCATGATGTGTTCCACGTATCACTGTTGATAAAATACATGCATGACCCAACGCATGTACTCACCTATGAGGAATTAGAACTGGAAACTAATCTATCTTATTGCGAAGAGCCCATCAGGATTCTCTATACCTGAGAACAAGTGTTGAGAAACCGGACGAATTGTCTGGTAAAAGGTCTATGGAGAAACCATAAGATGGAAGAGGCGACATGGGAACTCGAGGAACTTATGATGACGAACCACCCGAGTCTTTTTATGAAATAATACTCTTGAAAATTCTATGATGAAATTATTTGAAGGAGGGGAGAATGTAACACCCCAAGATTCCACAGTACGCTTCTCTTTGAATAATACAATAGTGTGTGTTGTACGCAACTTCAAGTTCTAACACACCACAACCAATCAAACTATCCTTTATGAATAGTAATACCCACTTTTTGAAATTTTATAAATTTTATCTTTCAAAATGGACTGCATTTTTGGATTCGGAATATCGAAATTAGCTTAGGGTGAATTTTGGGTATTTTTCTAGGAACTTCCAATTTTTGATGAATAGTGGAAAATACTAAACTTTAATTAAAAACAAAATTTTTAATAAAAATAATTTATAGTGATATATTATAATATTAAGTGGTTTTAATTTATGATTAGAATATATTTTTACCATTTAATCAATTTTTTGTCATTTTACGTAATTTCACATTTAAACCGGACATAAACAAGTGTCAATCTTTTTATGGTTATTATTTCTTAAAAACACGTTTTTTGTTTTGACAGCAGGAATTAATTTTAAATTAATTTCTGCCACTTTTGTGTTTTGAAATTGGAAAAATTTATTCCATATTTGGAATCATAATGTCCAAATTGTGTAAATAGATAACTTTTATTTTTATACATGTTGAATAATTACTTCGGTAAATATTTTTTTTACCATGGTTAAAGAGTAAATCCGGTAAAGAAGGGTAAAACAATAATATTATAATAATATTAAATTACCCTAACACATGTTCTAACCATATTGGATGATACATGTTCGACTATGGGAATCCTTGGGTCGATTTAGGGACCTCATGGATCCACTTGTAAGTGAAAATGACACTTTATATTAATTAAGTTAAAATAAATACAAAAATGACATAAGCATATATCTATTAGTAAAACAATTTTTTCATAGGGTTATATATGTTATCTATTCGACTATAAATATTAATTATAAAGATATAAATATTTCCTACATAATGGTATTTTATTTATGATTTTTAGACATTTAATAATTAAATTTATTTATTACACAATGATGATGAAGTATTTTCCTTATTACAAAAAGAATCAAATAAATGGTATTATAAATGTTAAAATAAATATAATTTTAACATTTTTATGCCATACAAGAATTTTATTGGTTAATATGAAATGTTAGGACTGATCAAAGAGTTTATTTCGAATTAATAATGCTTTTAGGACTTTAACAAAAAACAATTACCAAATAGTGCTAGAATTGACATAAAAGAGTTTTTAAAACAAATATTATATTATTAATTGATAATATATTCCTAAAAAAATAAGTTTCAGCCAACAGACTTATATAATGATAGGTATATCATTAATTAACCACTTGGGGTTCGCTTGTAAGTTTACAGTATGTTTATTAACCATATAATATAAAAATACAAAGAGACATGGTAAATGTCAAACTAATTAACTAAGAGTTAAAACTAAAAGATAAGGTTAATATAGTGACCCAAACCTATCTAAAACCTATTGGTTGGTTGGTTTTCGACCCATACCCACCTTATCCTCTAAATAAATCAATTAGGAGCCATTAGAAACCGAAAATGAGTTTATTATAAAATAATATTTCTATCTTTTCCTAAGGTGCCCCCACCCCTCTTTTAAAAGGTCACTCCCCCTTCTCTCAATTTCACGCCTTCAAAGCCATTTGGATCGGCCAAACCCTGCCAAAAAACTCTCTCAACTATCCTGCATTCATCCTAGAGGCCCTCATTTAGTCATAAATCAACTCTATGGAGCCCTTTTTATCAAATCAAAAGGAAGAACCCGAATAATAGGTAATGATTTCACCACCCTCTTTCAAGTTCTTTTCTTCTTCCACTTCTTCTTAATTTGTAATTTCCATTCCAAAATAATAACTCCAGTATCTTCTATATACTATGATTTTATTATAAATATGGTACAACCATATTCAGTATTCTATCCATCCTTTGAATGACATGTCACCATACATGCGTACGTACAGCTTACCGTCTCCACGTCGTGGTATAATTGTTATTCAAAACATCAGTATTTGGATGGGTATGATAATGATATGTAATTGAAGTAAATAATAAATATAACATTATAATTATTTTATATATATGATATATAATAAAATTATATATGATTTTAATATCAAAATAATGATATTGTCGCTCGTGCGTACGTACAGAATACCGTCTCCACGAACGCGATGAGATTAATTCACCATTGTAACCATTCAAGAATAATTTTCATTTGATGATTAAAAATAATGTTTACGGACTTAATATAATCCTATATATGAATAAGATACAACCTATCCATAAAAAACACGGCTTACATAACAATGCATATAAAGGAAAACGAATCAGTTAACACTCGAAACGACAATAATACTAAGATATTATTAACAAAGCAATGTTAAAAGATCATATATGATATCATATTAATGTATATTATTATTGTATAATTTAATAACAATTATTTCACCATTATACAGGAGGTTAACATACCCTCAACCAAGGAAAAGTACAAGGTAAGGGTTTATTTCACAATCTCTTTATTATCCGAGGTTGTTTGTACGTAATTATCTACTGGGACCTCTTTATCATCCACATCCATGTTTCGTAAAAATGTATTTAAAAACTTTTTTACTACTTAATAGAAAATGTCTTAAATTAATTTATACCATTATTTGAACTTATATGTTTTTGAAAGGAATCTTTCTATCATTTTCCAAACATGGACGTTTTTATCCTTTTTGACAAAATTAAGGCAAGAATGTCTTTTTTTAACTTATACGGCAAGTGTGGATATTTTGAGCCATTATAAAATCGTCGAAGATTATTTTCCAAGCTTATAAGAATATTTTCAAAATAAATATTTTCTTTTATAATTATTTTACTTTTAAATTATTTAAAAAAAGAGATATTTCTCTCAAATAGTTTTGATTTCATCCATGTCAATATGCTTTGATGCATTTTAAGATTATTTGAAGTTGATTTATTACGATACAAAACATCCATATTGTATTGAAGGTTTTGTGATATGTTTGACTACAGATGTGTTATTTTTACACCATTCATGATTTATTGATAAATTATTGACATTTTGTATTCTAGTTTTAATAAGAATGTTTATGTTATGTTTAAACCTTTTCATATGAGGAATGCATTGGACTTAGTAAGTGATGGGTGGAGCCCACTATAGCTCCTCGATGCATCGGTAGGTCTCATGAGACAATTAGATGTGGAATTGACCGAGGCCTTTCCCAATTTGATATATGGTTTTGGCTGAGGCCAAAATCAGTTTTAGACGTCTTGGACAAGGCCTTGACAAAATGTTTCAGAATTTCTGGCATTGTGCATTCCATCATTATGAAAGTGGCTATTTGATATTGCATGTGATTATTCGACTAGTAGAATATCCATGTGAATATGTAAATGAAATTATTTGATTTTAACTTTTCTATATTATGCTAAAGTTCAAGTTTAAAAGGATTTTGTTTTAGTCCTATACATTGCCTTAAATTTTTATACTTATTTACGAAAGTTTCGCTATATTGTTATCCTTACTGAGCATCTGAGCTCACCCCTTCCTAAGTTTTATTTTACCCAGGATGTGGAGAAGTTTATTATGATTGACCTATTGGGATAGTCAGAGGGGATATGAGTGTGGTCTATGGAGACTATGTTATTTTAGTTTTTCACTCTATGATGTAAGGTAAGACTTTTGAAAGTATCTAGTGTTTCCAAGGCTACAAAATAATCGGTCTTTCAAGATTTGATCTTTTGTGATCATGAAAATGACACGTAATAATGCACCGACTCTGGGCTTCTAGGGTCGGGGCGTTACACCGCGGCTAGGTCGGGCCGCAGCGAAGGGGAGCGGTGCCATCGCGTCGCGCCGTGGTGTGGACCGGTTGGCCGTTCGGGCCAGCCCAGAGGTGCGGGACCCCGTTGGGTCCCGCTTGTGCGGGACCAGCGCCACCCAACGACGGTTCGGTTCTACCCAAACTGCCAAGCCGTTCTGGTGACAGAGGGGCATGCGGTTCCCCCTTGGTCAGTCTTAGGCGGACCCCCACCGGGCCGCCGGGTCGCTAGGATGACCGGGTCGCCGGGCCAACTGGATCGCTTCAGGCCCGACCACTTCAGGCCGGGCTGCCATGGGTCGGGCCACCTTTAGGCTGGGCCGCCTCGGTGTGGGCCTCCCTTGGGCCGGGCCGCACCTTCGGATTGGACCGCCCCTTGTTTCGGGCCGCCCACTCGGGCCAGGCTGCTTCCTTAGACCGGGTCAGACCTGCGGACAGGGTCAGACCCCAGTTCGGGCCGGGTCGGTCTGACTGGGTCGGACCAGACGTGGACCCACTATGGTCGATTACACCTTTTCACCCATATCTTGGGCTACAAGTGTCTGATCGAGAAACCGTCTACGGTGACAGAAAACATAGAGTGAGATGATTATTTTGGAATACCCCACTTGATGTTTAGATACAGGTGGGGTACGGTTGGGTTGGATTGAACCTAAAAACCAAACCGGGCCCCTGGAACGGAAATTCCAATAACTCACAGGCCGAGCATCTGATTGATGCGCCATATGTTGCGTTGAGACCCCTATGACATGGCAGTCCTTTGAGATACTTCTACGTGAGACTTCGTGACAATTGGAGTATCGACCAGTAGCTCGTGGCGTGGAACCTTCCGGTGACGAGAAGATAGAGTGCGAAGACCTAGTAGTTGTAGACCTGATGACTGCTTGACTGATTCGACTCGGAGTGAATCGACTAGCCCAGTGGGGAGCGCCAAGTATTTGGAGGAAGAACCATGGCGGATGGAGTGCCTGGTAGTTGGAAGCAGACCCACGGCACTCGACATGAGGAGTACCGCTGTAGGCTATTAGGGGGAGCACCCGATATTTGGCGGTAGACCCACAGCAGACGGCGTGCCTGGTAGTTGGCAGCAGACCCGTGGTACTTGACATGAGGAGTACCTTGACAGTCCAAGGTTAGTGAGTTTCACCTCTGTGTCGCGACAGACCCACTGTACTCGATAGAGGATGATATTTCTTGCAGCTGTGGTTTCGATAATGAGAATCCTGGTTTGAGCTGAGTCAATGACCATTGTGTTTTCCTCATTATTGAGATGGGTTACTTGATAACTTAGGTATATGTATGGGAAAATACCTAAGTAATGGTTATCCATTGAAATAATACTTTTTGGTTTATCCTTGTTGGATTTTGTGAGACCTTGAGGGTCTCGGGGTCCCTACTGAGTATCGTTATACTCACCCTTGCACGGGCTTTGCCTGCACCTCGCTGTGTTGGATGCAGACGATGGCCGACACTGACAGAGGCTGGGAGCTCAAGGACAGGATGGTACCCGGAGAAGGACCTTACGACGTTTCACTATGTGGTAGAGTCTGATGGACATGGAGTGCTGAGGAGGCCATATGTAACTACCCTTCATGTAGGAACCCCGAAGGACGATCCATGAGATCGTTTCAACTTTTAGTTGTTTGTCCCTTTTCAGATGTACTTGTTTTCATTTTTAATTGTACTTTACAGTTGGGCTTGTATTCTGGACCTCCTTTACTTTTAGTACACTTGTTATACAATTTTTACTAAGTTTTTTCTTCCGCTTGTACTCTGGTTGTGTGTGTTTACGTTTTATAAATGCAATGCCTTCCCATTTATAGGGAATTACGCCTTTGGTTCTAGTCTCCAACCCCTGGCCTATGGAAGGCCGGCTTGGGGTAGTTACAACACAGGCACTAGGGGACGGGTCGTGACAGATATTTAGTTGGTGAATGTTACATAGTAGGAACCTAACCACTGTGTTACATGGAAATGGGTAGCCATCATTTTTTGGTTGTTCTCTTGACTGGGTTTTCATAGCTACATCAACCTAGAATCACATTCCTTTTCTATATCTTAATTTATTGAATTTTATTTTATTTATATGATGGATGATATTTATATATATATATTTTGATTCATTGAAATTTACTATCATTCTAGATGTTATTTACTATTAAAATTTTAACACTTATTCATCAGTATGGATTCCAAATCCAATGAAAGGTTATGTTAGGATTATGGTGTAGAATAGTTTGGTGGTTCTATTAGTAATTAAATTCCCAATAAAGTCATATGATTCATAAGGACTAGTTCTCAGGCAATTTGGTTTGGAAACCCCCTCCCTTACTGATCCATCAGATGTCCATTTTAGTTATGAGATTAGTAATCCTTCCTTTTTCTTTTCACATCCATCATTGAATTATATTATAAGGGGAATCAGTATGTTTATATAAATTGTGTGCGGGTTATAGACCATCAACCAAGGCTATGAATATATGTTGGATATCACTTAGTTCTATACCCTTTAATCATAAAAATAAATAAGAAATTTGTATTAATTTTATATACCAACTACAATAGAAAATAATGATTCATATATGCTACCATGATTCTTTAGTATAATTAATTTTAATCTTTATGTGGATTGAGATTATTTCATTTAATATGTTTTATTATTTGATTAATATTATACTATTCAATTATTTCAATCCATATATTTTTAGTTGTGAATTTTAGTGATTTTTTATCTAAAATAAATTTGATTCCTTAATCATATCTAGTTTTGTTAAAAAATCTCAACTGAAACATTTATTATTTGAATGAATTCAAAGGAAGGATTTCCATTTGTGTGTGTCAAACTGATGATTTTATTTTTTTTATATATATAAAAATACATCTTTAGTGGATAATGGATTCCAATTATGGAATTTTATTCTCTCTATTTATAAAATGTTTTATTATTCAACAATTTTTGTATGATCTTGTTTGAGTGAAATAATAAATGGAGTTTAATTTTTTATAGTCATTGTTTTATATTTAAGAGGATTTCAATATATGTTTTTTCTTCTATATGGTAAAATTATGAGTTGTTCGTAATTTTTTATGATAATGTGTGAGAAAACATAACTAGTATTAAACTACTATATAAATGGATTATAATTCCATTATAAGGAATGTTTTTGGAAAAGGATTAAAAAAGATGAGCTTCCTTGTCTAAATTTTAAGAGGTGTTTTAAGTTATTTATTGTTAATTTACAATTATAATCTATGAGCATATAGATCTCAAGGGAGTAGTGAGAATAGTTTTAATGTATTAAAAATAATCTAAATCAATCAAAAATAATTTGATTACATGTATCTATTTTATTATATTTCCTTTTATTATAAATATTATATTTCATAGTGAATTTGAGAATACATAAATTCTAGTTTTTATTGTAGTGGTTGTTTTATTAATATTAAGGGGATATGAAATTATATAATACATGTACCAATTTAACTATAATAACATATGTTCCATAACATGGGATAAATAACTTATTAATTTGGAAAATTAATGGGTTTGATATTATTTTTTCACTCAATAGATCATTTATATTTAATTAATAATGATGAGTGTATCATGTTTTTTGTGTTTTATTTAAGTGTGAAATTTTTTTATTTGGGATTCATGGTTTCATAGTATAGAGTTAATGTACATGGTTTTAATGTATTATGGTTTTTTAAAATTTTGAAATTTTCTTTCATTTGGTTTTTTAGTTGGATTTTACACTTGATTTAACTCTACTGATCCCCAGTGCATTAATATATATAGTTTTTTGTACTAGAATAATTGGTGATATCATTTCAATTGTTATAAGGAATTTCAAAGAAATTGTATTAACTGTTCTGTTTTATTTCAATTTTTTTTATTTTTTTGATAATATCTTGTTGTTATATAATTAATGGAGAGTTATTTTGAAATGTACAATGTTCTATTTATCCTGAGTGACTAGAACAATAATTTTTATAAAATCTATATTTAAAACTATACTTTCAAAATAATATGGGACAATTTTTTTCAAATATGAAACCATTATATTTATTAGTTATTTTAGTTATGCTTTCCATTTTTAACAAAAACTAGTGGTAGCATGTGATTTAAAGCCCCTTAATGAAGTTCTTGTTAATAAATAGTTTATGCTCAATTTTAATTTTTATTATTGAGGTCATTTTACTAGTATTAGTTCGACTAATTCCCTTATTTAGATTGTTTTTTTTGAGATTGTAATGTATGGTGTTATATTATCCCAAGGTTTTATTTATGTTTTTTCATATTGGGATTCAAAAATAACTGAATTCTTAATTAAAAATGATTTTTTAGGTTTAAGGAGTATGATTTGATTATTATGGTTGCATTTTCTTCATTTTTATTTTTTATGCCTCGATGTTGTGAATGAATAAAACTTTTGGTAAGAATTATTCTTTATTGTGTGTTTCTTTTAAATGAATTTTATTATTTTAAACTCAATATCTTGTAATTAGGATCATGTTATTGAATATTCATTTGTTTAACTAGTAATCTTAAATATATTTTGTTTTTGGACTAAGGAAAACCCAAAATGGTGGGGAGACCCCCACCAGTGTATATAGTTCAAATATGAAGTTCTATTCTATTTAGAAAGAAGAATAAGAGTTAATTGTTTTGTATTATGATTCTAGATGAATCGTTACCGTATATTCACTACGATTTTTATACAATAAAAACATTATTATTGTTATTTGACTGTATAATTCTATGATAAATTTGTTGTTCTATAAATGGAGTTCATTTAGAATGAATTTATTTTTGACGTTAATTTTTTAGTGGTTGATATGTTTTAAATGAGAAATTATTTTTTTATTTCCTCTATGGTTTTATAATTTTTGTTAATTTTTAAACCATCATATTTTATAATTTTTCATGGAGTGATTTTAGTTAACTATCAAATAGGTTTTATTTTCATTAGAAGATGATTTATCTCCTAAATACATTTTTATGATTTCTTATTTCATTATGGTAATAATATTTTTGATAGAGATATTATTTAAAAATGTTTAGGATGAAGGATTATATGATATGTTGTCCGTTGTTTCATTTGTTTTGGACTGAATTTTATTGATGGAATTCAACGTATTAAATTTATAAGGAATATTACAGTTTATTAATTTTATTTTATAATATAAAGGTCACAAAGTGGAGAGTTACTGTAACGCCCCGACCCCAGCTACCCAGAGTCGGTGCATTATTACATAACATTGACATGATCACAAGAAAGATCAAATCTCGAAAGACCGATTGGTTTAGTAGCCTTGGAAACACTAGATATATTCATAAGTTTTACGTTACATCATAAAATGAAAAACTACTACAACAACATAATGTCTCCACAGTCCACACTATTATCCCATCATAATATCCCTGAAGGTCATTCATAACTTACTTCTTCACGTCCTGGGGAAAATAAAACATAGAAAAGGGGTGAGCTCAAATTCCCAGTAAGGATAACAATATAGCGGAACATTCAAAATAAGCATAAACATTTAAGGAAATGCATTACTAAAACAAAAGCCTTTTAAACTTGAACTTCAACATAGTATGGCAAAAGTAAAATGAAATAATGCCATTTACTTATTCACATGGATATTCTACTAATCGAATAATCACATGAAGAATCCATAACCACTTTCATAATGATTGAATGCATAATGCTAAACTTTAATTTATTTTCAAGGCCTCGTCCCAAGACCTTGGGGATAACTGTAACCGGAACCCAACCCGGAGTGCCTCTAATAACCGGACACCAACCCGGAGTGCCTCTAATAACCGGACACCAACCCGGAGTGCCTCTAATAACCGGACACCAACCCGGAGTTCCTCTAATAACCGGAGACCAAACCGGAGTTCCTCTAATAACCGGAGACCAAACCGGAGGGCTTACTTTTACCGGTCCCCAACCCGGAACATACCTGTCTATCACATTCATCTGAATGAAAGGTTGAAATATAACATAAACATTCAGATTACAAATAACTTATGAAATGTCAATACTCAAAAAAAACCATGAGTGACTTAAGAATAACTTATCCACAGTCAAAAATATCACAAAACCTTCAATAAAATATGGATGTTTTGTATCATAATAAGTCAACTTCAAATAAGCTTAAAATCCATCAAAGGATGTTGACATAGATGAAATCAAAACTATTTTATAGAATTTTTTTTTTGAAATCATTTTAAAAGTAACATAATTATAAAATAATACATTCAATTTGAAAATATTCTTATAAGCTTGTAAGGGAAGCTTTGACAATTTTATAACGGCGGTAAATAGCGGCACCCACCGTATAAGTTAAAAAAAACATTCTTACCTTAATTCTGTCGAAAAGGTTAAAAAGGACCTTGTTTTGAAAATGACGGAAAGATTCCTCTTATAAAAAGTCAAACAAGGGTATAAATTACTTTAACCCATATTCTTGTAAATAATAAAAAAAATTTGAAATACATTTTTAAGAAAACATGGATGTGGATGATAAAGAGATCCCAGTAGATTATTACATATAAACAACCTTGGATAATGAAGAGATTGTGAAATAACCCTTACCAATTTGGTAACTTATGAAATATACAACCCATGAAAGAGGTATCATACAATGAATATGTAAATACACATAAATTAGAGTGTATTACACAAAGGGTGGATAGAATAATGAATATGGTTGTACCATATTTATAATAACATCACAGTATATATATGATACTGGAGTTATTATTTTAGAATGGTAATAACAAAGTAAGAAGAAGTGGAAGAAGAAGGAACTTGGAAAAAGGGTGGTGAAATCATTACCTCTTCTTCGGTTCCTTCCTTTTGATTTGATCAAAAGGGCTCCTTAGGTTGGCTTTCTGATCAAACTAAGGCCTCTAGGTTGTATAGAGGGAAGTTGGGAGAGTATTTGGGCAGATTTTGGCTGAACCATAAGGCTTTGAAGGTGTGAAGAAATGAGAAGGAGGAGTGCCCTTTTATAAGAGGGGTGAGGGGCACCTTTGGAAAAGCTAGAAATATTAATTTATAATAAATTCATATTCGGTTTATAATGGCTCCAAAGTTGATTATTCAAAGGTTAAGGTGGGGATCGGTCGAAAAACACTCAACAAATAGAATTTAGACAGGTTTGGGTACTTATATTAACCTTATTTTTAAGTATTAACTCTAAGTTAATTAGTTTCACTTTTACAATGTCTCTTTGTATTTTTATATAATATGGTTAATAAACTTACTACATACATCCAAGAGACCCCCAAGTGGTCCATTAATGAGGAACCTATCATGATATAAGTCTCTTCGCCGAACCTTAGATTTTTAGGAATTTAATATCAATTAATAATATAATATTTGTTTTAAGAACTCTTTTATGTCAATTTTGACACTATTCAATAGTTGATTTTTGTGAAACTCATAACAGATTTATTACTTCGAAAAAAGTCAATTAAATCAATCCTAATATATCATATTATCCTAGAAAATTAGTTTAATTCATTAAAAGTTTCATATTATATTTATTTGGGTATTTATAATATCAATTATTTTATTTTTTCACTATTATAGTAATTACTGCATCATCATTGTGTCATAAATAAAATAAATTATTTAATGTCTAAAAATTATAAATAAAATATCATTATGTAGAAAATATTTTTTTCTTTCTAATTAATATTTATAATCTAAAATCCAACATATATAACCCTATGTAACAATTGTTTTTCTAAAAGATATATGCTTGTGTCATTTTTGTATTCATTTTAACTTAATTAAAATAAAGTGTCATTATCACTTACAAGTGGATCCATGGGGTCCCAAAATCGACTCAAAGATGCCCATGGTCGACCATGTATCAATCAATAGGGTTAAGACACGTTTTAGGGAAATTTAGTATTATTATAATATTATTTTTTTAACCCTTATTTACCGGATTTACCCTTAACCATGGTAAATAAAATATTTACCGCAGTAATTATTCAAAATGTCTAAAAATAAAAGTTACCAATTTACACTATTTGAACATCCTGATTCCAAATATGGAATCCATTTTTCTAAATTCAAAACACATATTTGGCAGAAATTAATTTAAAATTAATTCCCGCTGTCAAAACAAAAAGTGTGTTTTTAAGAGATAATAACTATCAAAAGATTGACACTTGTTTATGTTCGGTTTAATTGTAAAATTATGTCCAATGACCAAAATTATATTAAATGGTAAAAATATATTCTAAATATAATTTAAAGCCACTCAAATTAATAATTTATCACTATTAATTATTTTTATTAAAAAAGTTGTTTTTAATTAAAATTTAGTAATTTTCACTATTCATCAAAATATTAAAGTTATCCAAAAAGTACCAAAATTTCACCTTAGGCTAGATTCGATATTCCGAATACAAAAATGAAGTCCATTTTTAAATATAATATATATATAATTTCAAAAAGTAGGTATTACTATTCATAACGGCTAGTTTGATTGGTTGTGGTGTGTTAGAACTCGAAGTTGCGTACAACACACGCTACTGTATTATTCAAAGGAAAGCGTACCGTGGAAGCTTGGGATGTTTCATTTTAAATTTTATTTTTGATTTCCCTATTTAGTCAAAAAGTTTAAAATATTGTATTTAAAAAGGTTTCACTATTAAAAGTTGATAAAAGTGCAATACTGAAAATGAATCTGTTCTTGTATTATGTCTAAGAAACTCATAATATGGATTCTAAAATTATAAGGATTATATAAAGTTTAGTTAATACTATTCATAACCTCTTTTGAACGGCTTGTTTGGTAAGTCATGGTGTGCTTGAACTCGGTGTTGCGTGTAGTGCAAGTTATTGTATTATTTTAAAGAAATAACACACTATGAAATCTTGGGGTGTTACATTCTCCTCTCCTTCAATAAATTGCGTCCTCGCAATTTGAAATTGTTTCTTCGAAAATAAAAGGTTGAAAATAAAAAATATCTTTGTGGGAAAACCCACATCGGAAATTGGGTTACTAAAATTTAGTCTTAGTATGAGGAAATGAGAAATGAAAGGGTCACCACCAAATTATGATCTCGATTAGGAGAACATTGGTGTCAATTAGAGACATATAATTGGAGGAAAAACGTAAATATTTATAAGTAGGGATTGAGGTCATCAATCACAAACAAGTATAAAATTGAGGTCCTTAAACTCATCAATCTATGATGATTTGAAATACCATCGGTTCAACAAAATATAGGGTATTAGGATAACACATTTTTGATGTTTCAAAATATCTTAGTTGAAATCCCACATCGAAAAATGAATTAATGAGGCCTCTATTTAAAATAAAGAGTGGAAAGTATGAATATTACCGAAAATAACACATACTAGGGTTCCATGTAGGAAAATATGGATATGGAAGAGAAATATAACCATCAATTATCTGATGGAGAGTGGTAGAGAACATGGCTATGAAAAGGCCAACAATCCCAAAGCCATAAATTAGTGATGATTTAAGGTACCATCTAGGACAACATTTTTGTTCTAAGTTCCTTTTCTTAATGTTGAGGAATTTATTTATGAGATTGGATAAGATCATAAGGAGATATACTTACTTTATAATTAGAGTTTTGTCCACTAATATATTTCTACCACAAACTCATCTTTCACTCGTAAAAAAATTCTATTTATACTATTTGTACAGGGTTCCAAAATAAATGAATTTATAATTAATCTACCAGATCTTTTAAAAAAAAACTACATTATTTAATCCAGGACATCTCTTGGGCCAGTGGTAGGTGATACACCCTTGTCGCCATTCGGTTGCGGGTTCAAGTCTCGCGGCCTTGCCGGACGTGACGGGTTGCCGCCCGACCTCCGGGTTGTCCTTTTATGGCAATCCAAAATTAATCTCAAACTAGAATTTATCCAAAATATTTCTGACCAATCTCACAGTCCAACATTTATAAGGAAGTTAAACATAATGTAGATCCTTTTTACCACGTAATAGCATATTAATACCTTCATCATGTATTCTTTTAATACACTGAAACATCCTGAATTACCATATTCCTTATTGATTACATTCATGATCCCTTATTCCATATAGAATGCTGGATATACCACATCAATCCAAAAATGTTTTAAACCCCAACAATAATGGAATATACAGATCATTAATCAGTTCCAAGGTAGTCAATAATATCCAATATAATTTATCCAAAACAATGATGTATTATTCCAAAATCACTAACTCGGTATCATAACTATATTATGGTTTATCATTCTCTCAACCATATATTTTCCAAAAATTTATCCTGCTGTTGAGTCACCTTTCTTTGTTCCACACAATCTCAAGTCCTTAATGAAATAGTACTGCAGTACAATCCTTATATACTCCACAATTATTATAACAAGTACATTGTTGATACAACACTCAATTGACATAATCAACATAAGAACTCTAATCATTCCTCTTCATCTGTGGTAGTATCATAACTTGATTATTATCCAATAACATCATTTGCGGAATATTCTGATGACTGGGACATAGGTTCGCATAGTGTCCAAACTCCTTGCAAATGAAGCATTGTACATTTGAAACCATTTTCTTACCCTTGTAGTCACTTACTTTGTGCCCTTTTCCTCTACACTTATAAAAAACTCCCATTCCTTTCAGGCAAGTTCCAGGGCGTTTCTTTCCACAGTTACCACATATGGGAAAATTCTTCTTTTTTCCTCTTCCCTTTATCCATCTTTCTCTCTTCCACCCTTTTCTTCTCTTGCTTCCCTTCTAAGCCATAGGACTCAGTAAACTCTTTACTTATCTTATCAACACATGATATTATTTCTTCATATGATGATAATACATGGGAGACAATTTCTCTTGTAAATTCTGGCTTAAGACCATAAAATATATGATCCTTCTTTCTCTTTGTATCATGTGTATTGCTAGAGTTCTCATTCCTTCTACTGGGCGCCATTTCTAAACAATGGCATACATTAGATTAGTTTATGAATAACAATACCTAATCCCAAACTTGTAAAACACATAACATAAATTAAATAGTTTATGGATATAATCCATAATCATAAAAATGTCTCCTTTAAGGAAGTATATACTCATAAACCCTTCATAATGATTTTTAAAGAAAATGAGAGTTATCCTAAGCATATCCCCCGGGAGTGTCGTAACCAAGAGTGCAGCAAGGCCCGTTGTCGTGCACCAGTTCCCGTTCGAGTCTAGCTCAAAGCGGTGTTTTCGGGTTTTACCCCTAGGTACATCTGTGCCAGAGCCGCCTCTACCTGCTCGTATCCAGACAGGGATGTATTGCTCGGAAAACTCACAAAATCTCTACAATACCAAAATTCTAAGAAGTTCTTCTATACAAATCCTCAAAGTTCATCTTAGGTCTACGTGCTCTAATCAGAGTTTATCTAAATCTAGCTTCCAAGGTTTGTACTAAACTTTCTCTGATACCAACTGTAACGCCCCGACCCCAGCTACCCAAAGTTGGTGCATTATTACATAACATTGGCATGATCACAAGAAAGATCAAATCTCGAAAGACCGATTGGTTTAGTAGCCTTGGAAACACTAGATATATTCATAAGTTTTACGTTACATCATAAAATGAAAAACTACTATAACAACATAATGTCTCCACAGTCCACACTATTATCCCCTCATAATATCCCTGCAGGTCATTCAGAACTTACTTCTTCACGTCCTGGGGAAAATAAAACATAGAAAAGGGGTGATCTCAAATGCCCAGTAAGGATAACAATATAGCGGAACATTCAAAATAAGCATAAACATTTAAGGAAATGCATTACTAAAACAAAAGCCTTTTAAACTTGAACTTCAACATAGTATGGAAAAAGTAAAATGAAATAATTCCATTTACTTATTCACATGGATATTCTACTAATCGAATAATCACATGAAAAATCCATAACCAATTTCATAATGATGGAATGCATAATGCTAAACTTTAATTTCTTTTCAAGGCCTCGTCCCAAGACCTTGGGGCTAACTGTAACCGGAACCCAACCCAGAGTGCCTCTAATAACCGGACACCAACCCGGAGTGCCTCTAATAACCGGACACCAACCCGGAGTGCCTCTAATAACTGGACACAAACCCGGAGTTCCTCTAATAACCGGAGACCAAACCGGAGTTCCTCTAATAACCGGAGACCAAACCGGAGGGCTTACTTTTACTGGTCCCCAACCCGGAACATACCTGTCTATCACATTCATCTGAATGAAAGGTTGAAATATAACATAAACATTCAGATTACAAATAACTTATGAAATGTCAATACTATAAAGAAAAACCATGAGTGACTTAAGAATAACTTATCCACAGTCAAAAATATCACAAAACCTTCAATAAAATATGGATGTTTTGTATCATAATAAGTCAACTTCAAATAAGCTTAAAATCCATCAAAGGATGTTGACATAGATGAAATCAAAACTATTTTATAGAAATATCTTTTTTTTGAAATCATTTTAAAAGTAACATAATTATAAAATAATACATTCAATTTGAAAATATTCTTATAAGCTTGTAAGGGAAGCTTTGACAATTTTATAACGGCGGTAAATAGCGGCACCCACCGTATAAGTTAAAAAAAACATTCTTACCTTAATTCTGTCGAAAAGGTTAGAAAGGACCTTGTTTTGAAAATGACGGAAAGATTCCTCTTATAAAAAGTCAAACAAGGGTATGAATGACTTTAACCCATATTCTTGTAAATAATAAAAAAATTTTGAAATACATTTTTAAGAAAACATGGATGTGGATGATAAAGAGATCCCAGTAGATTATTACATATAAACAACCTCGGATAATGAAGAGATTGTGAAATAACCCTTACCAATTTGGTAACTTATGAAATATAAAACCCATGAAAGAGGTATCATACAATGAATATGTAAATACACATAAATTAGAGTGTATTACACAAAGAATATAATTATGGGCAGTACATACACCACACAAAAGGTGATGGTGGCAATATGGCATGAATCTCACGGAAATAAGGAGTGAGATGAAAACCCCTTACCACGTTAATCAACTGAGTCGTATGGAAAAAAGTTAATAACCACCAAATGATTTCCAGAATAAAATGAATATAAATAGAATCATGATAATATATATCAAATGGCAGTACACAATACACCACTTTCAATAATTTAGTGGCGAACAATGGAAATCTCACGGAATTGAAAGTGAGATAGGAAAGTCCCTTACCTTGTACTTTTACTTGGTTGGGGTAGGTTAACCTCCTGTATAATATTGAAATAATTGTTATTAAATTATACAATAATCATATATATTAATATCATATCATATATGATCTTTTAACTTTGCTTTGTTAATAATGTCTTAGTATTATCGTTGTTTCGGGTGTTAACTTACTCGTTTTCTTTTATATGTTTTATTATGTAAGCCATGTTTGTAATGGATAGGTTGTATATTATTCATATCCAGAATGATATCAAGTCCTTAAACATCATTTTTAAATCAGCAAATTATAATTATACTTGAATGGATATGATGGAGAATGAATCTCATCGCGTTCGTGGAGACGGTAGTCCGTACGTACGCACGAGCGACAATATCATTCTTTTGATATTAAAATAATATATAAATGAATGGTATATCATATATAAATAATCACTAACATGTTATATTTATTATTTACATGAGTTACACATCATTATTATACCCATCCAAATAATAATATATTGAATAACAATTACACCACGACGTGGAGACGGTAAGCCGTACGTACGCACGTATGGTGACATGTTATTCAAAGGGTGGATAGAATAATGAATATGGTTGTACAATATTTATAATAACATCACAGTATATATATGATACTGGAGTTATTATTTTATAATGGTAATAACAAAGTAAGAAGAAGTGGAAGAAGAAGGAACTTGGAAAAAGGGTGGTGAAATCATTACCTCTTCTTCGGTTCCTTCCTTTTGATTTGATCAAAAGGGCTCCTTAGGTTGGCTTTCTGATCAAAATAAGGCCTCTAGGTTGTATAGAGGGAAGTTGGGAGAGTATTTGGGCAGATTTTGGCTGAACCATAAGGCTTTGAAGGTGTGAAGAAATGAGAAGGAGGAGTTCCCTTTTATAAGAGGGGTGAGGGGCACCTTTGGAAAAGCTAGAAATATTAATTTATAATAAATTCATATTCGGTTTATAATGGATACAAAGTTGATTATTCAAAGGTTAAGGTGGGGATAGGTCGAAAAACACTCAAAAAATAGAATTTAGAGAGGTTTGGGTACTTATATTAACCTTATCTTTAAGTATTAACTCTAAGTTAATTAGTTTCACTTTTACAATGTCTCTTTGTATTTTTATATAATATGGTTAATAAACATACTACATACATCCAAGAGACCCCCAAGTGGTCCATTAATGAGGAACCTATCATGATATAAGTCTCTTCGCCGAACCTTAGATTTTTAGGAATTTAATATCAATTAATAATATAATATTTGTTTTAAGAACTCTTTTATGTCAATTTTGACACTATTCAATAGTTGATTTTTGTGAAACTCATAACAGATTTATTACTTAGAAAAAAGTCAATTAAATCAATCCTAATATATCATATTATCCTATAAAATTAGTTTAATTCATTAGAAGTTTCATATTATATTTATTTGGGTATTTATAATATCAATTATTTTATTTTTTCACTATTATAGTAATTACTGCATCATCATTGTGTCATAAATAAAATAAATTATTTAATGTCTAAAAATTATAAATAAAATATCATTATGTAGGAAATCTTTTTTTCTTTCTAATGAATATTTATAATCTAAAATCCAACATATATAACCCTATGTAACAATTGTTTTTCTAAAAGATATATGCTTGTGTCATTTTTATATTCATTTTAACTTAATTAAAATAAAGTGTCATTATCACTTACAAGTGGATCCATGGGGTCCCAAAATCGACCCAAAGATTCCCATGGTCTACCATGTATCAATAAATAGGGTTAAGACACGTTTTAGGGTAATTTAGTAATATTATAATATTATTTTTTTAACCCTTATTTACCGGATTTACCCTTAACCATGGTAAATAAAATATTTACCGCAGTAATTATTCAAAATGTCTAAAAATAAAAGTTACCAATTTACACAATTTGAACATCCTGATTCCAAATATGGAATCCATTTTTCTAAATTCAAAACACAGATGTGGCAGAAATTAATTTAAAATTAATTCCCGCTGTCAAAACAAAAAGCGTGTTTTTAAGAGATAATAACTATCAAAAGATTGACACTTGTTTATGTTCGGTTTAATTGTAAAATTATGTCCAATGACCAAAATTATATTAAATGGTAAAAATATATTCTAAATATAATTTAATACCACTCAAATTAATAATTTATCACTATTAATTATTTTGATTAAAAAAGTTGTTTTTAATTAAAATTTAGTAATTTTCACTATTCATCAAAATATTAAAGTTATCCAAAAAGTACCAAAATTTCACCTTAGGCTAGATTCGATATTACGAATACAAAAATGAAGTCCATTTTGAAATATAAAATATATATAATTTCAAAAATTAGGTATTACTATTCATAACGGCTAGTTTGATTGGTTGTGGTGTGTTAGAACTCGAAGTTGCGTACAACACACGCTACTGTATTATTCAAAGGAAAGCGTACCGTGGAAGCTTGGGATGTTTCATTTTAAATTTTATTTTTGATGTCCCCATTTAGTCAAAAAGTTTAAAATATTGTATTTAAAAAGGTTTCACTATTAAAAGTTGATAAAAGTGCAATACTGAAAATGAATCTGTTCTTGTATTATGTCTAAGAAACTCATAATATGGATTCTAAAATTATAAGGATTATATAAAGTTTAGTTAATACTATTCATAACCTCTTTTGAACGGCTTGTTTGGTAAGTCATGGTGTGCTTGAACTCGGTGTTGCATGTAGTGCAAGTTATTGTATTATTTTAAAGAAATAACACACTATGAAATCTTGGGGTGTTACAGTTACATAGTATAATTAGATGCTTAACATGGTGGGGAGATCCCCCACCCCAATATTACTACTTATTTTTTTTATCAAATAAAAGATTGTATTTTTCACATAAAGGATGTTTATAGAAATTCATAACATATAATGTGATATGGTTATGAGAGTTATCTCACCCATGGTTTTGTTTTGGGATATTTATTCTATTATTTATTTATTTCTATTATTTTCCTTTATTTATAATCATTTTACTTTTTAAATTTAAATAAAATCATTTAGTAGATATGGTGAATAGTTTATACTAACCATGAGAAAAAACGTGAATATTCCTGAAATTTTTAACATATCCAATTTGAATGGATACCACCTTATTTTCATAACAATCCATAAAAATAAAGTGGAATACCATGAAACATAAAAATATAAAACTCCCTATATTTCCTAACAAGTTTTTTAATCCTCAAACCCTATCTTCTATCCCTATGATGACTTCATCTACACCATTCCTTACATTATTTCCTTTGTAAAACCCAAATTTGAAGCACTCGATCTATACAGAGGTGTTACATGGTGTCATGTGTGGCTCCCCATATTTAATTGTATTACAACTAGTAGTGAGGGCCTAAATTACAATTTAGGGAGACTAATACCTCTTTAATATATATAAATCAGAATACACATATAATAAATGAAGAAATTATAGTAACAAATATAGTGAAAGATCCCATTGTCAAAGAAAAAACAATATTAATAGCTCATGAAATATCAAAATAGAAAAAACTATCTAGTAAAAGCAGTTTAAAGGGATATCCACACATATGGTAGATCTATGTGTACAATAATCATAAGTAAACATTAAATAGAGGAATCTTTACAAATGATCCTATAGTCAGTTTCAGCATCTACTTAACCAACATGCTCCTCCTATACAACTACACTAAGGAGGGCCCTTTACCTCATCTGAACCCCAAGATATAAAGTCAATACACACACAATGATGCTCATGTAGGGTGTGATTATGAACCATTTACATAAAAAGTAACATATTCTTGACATAAGTGAAGAAATATTGTATAATTTTATTATATAATAGAATGTGAATACATATATAACAATATAATCTGTTGGGTCATCCTGAATTCACTAGACTACCACAATCCTTATCCCTACCTAAATCAACTCATTTTTGAAATAAAAATCATGTTAGGAATAAAACTATCACATATAACCCGTGTCTCATTCATTATCACTCTAGTTATATCCTCATCAAACACATAAACCAATCCATACTCACTCTAGATAGTTCATCAAGATCACATATACACATCTCTTTAGGCTCTAATGAGTTCACGAAAATAACATTGACCCATCAACATGGACTTTGGGGTCACCAAAAAAATAACAAATACCCATACCTCACAATTTTACAAGGTCATAGAAATAAAATATACCCTTCCACATGGGATCTCTAGAGGTCACAACATGTATCAAGCATAAGAATTAACATGCAAAAAATCTCACAATAAAGAGAGACTCTAAAAACATAAACCCGATCCAATACCTATCAAATGATAGCCATCACCATCACAATGGGACCACAAATCCTCCCTCAAAGTCATATTCCCATAATAAATCAAGCTAATCTATATTATTCATGGTTATTCCACATTATCTAATGAACCCAAACATCATCAAGCCACATCAATCAAGAGATTTATAAACCCAAACAACAACTCAAAATCAAAATTACCTTAGATTAAATACCTACCCATATATACATGTTTAAGGTTACTGCTTACCATTTCAAGGCACACAATCATGTGAGTTCCTTACCTAAAACCCTATATCATTTCCCAAGGCCAAAGTGGCCTGAAATGATCTTAAAGGGATCATTACAAGCAAAATTACCCATAAGGATAACCCTACCCACATACCCTATATTTGGATTAATTTCATTTATTTCAAGCCACAAAACTCATAATCCCCTTATAGTGGAACGGTGTAACTATTAAGGACTTCAACAGATCACATTGACATCAAAAGAATTTGTCTCATTAGGTTTCACACAAAACAACATGAAAATGGTTTAAAAAATACATAAAAAATATATAACATGGTAAAGACATCTTACCTGAAGAAATATGTATCATAATCATATAGAATCATCACTTGATTTGAGACAAATAATCTATTTAAAAAAACACTAATATGGACATATTTTGATTTTGGATGTGAAAACCAAAGATAACAAATAAAGAGGGGATCTACATCATGTTTAAGGATATAAATACAAAGAGTATTCCATAGCATCGAATAAGTATTCGATATCTATGAAATTATGTATAAGGGTCTCCATAAAGAAAAAAACTAAAACATAATGAGAAGGATTCTTATATGAAAACAAGTTGGTTTTGGGAGATTCCCCTAATTCAAAACACCCCAAAACACTTTCTAGGAGGAGATCGTAGTGTGAAACAAGTTCACACTAGTAATGTATCGAGAATACAACCCACTAAACCTCAATTAAACAATTTTAATGAACAAATAATATGTCATGTTATAAAATCCCTGCCGCATCACCAATCTAGCTTCAAGTCTATCCTGATCCTAAAAAACTAACGCCCATGTACTCTCAATTTCCTAATCCTAAAGGAACGAGTGAGATACACATGTCTAGGTAAAAAAATAAAATGTAACACACCTTAAAATTTGAATGATGTTAGAGATCCCCCATAGAACTCTCATCATCGAAAGTGTCTCTAGGGGTATCTCCAAAATAGCTCAGCCACAATTACTGAACATATAACCCCCCCTCTCAAATTCAAAAATCCCATAAAATCAAAACATCCGAACGATAGGTGCACAATTTTCCCATACCCCATTTCATCACTTTTTAAAAAAATACACATAATACATACCTAATAGACACACTTTCATCAAATTCATAATTTTCACTAATTACCCTACATGTACTATCCCATTCATACACCCAAACCATAACACCAAACTTACATTTCTTTAAAGGAAAGTATCACACCAAATAATCACCTTTACTATATTTCTCCACATAACTCAGCCTCTAAATGACAGGATGAACCGAAGATCACCCCAGGAATCATTACAAAAAATACGGTTCACTCCATAAATTGAATCCCCAATTATTCTAGATTTAAATTATTGTCTTTCTGACGACACATAAATTATTAAATTAGTCAGTTCAACCAACTCATAGCTAACAACCTCTGAATGATATCCACACATGGGTATTTCTCAATATTAAGAAAATCATCTTCTTAAATTTAAAAAATACTAAATCTGGAACCCACACAAAGGGTAGGTACACCTATACTCTACGTCTAACATGAACCATGTAATTTACATTACTATATATTAACAAGAATGATTCCAAGACACTATCATATAAACATTAACACATTCAATTACCACTAAACATATCAAATTGAACGAAATTTATGAACCCTAAGGGATTTAATCAGAGGGCCACATCCCCTCATAAGCATAGTACATGTTATATGATGGGTCCAAATTCATTCATTAGATGATATCATTACCTCACACAACCAAAAAATAGTGACCAATGTTTTTTATACATAGATATTAAATCTTTTTATATGAATATTCATTAAATTACAAAAACACGCGGTTGAGGATAATAAAGGTTTAATGTATTTGGAAAAATGGTGTAAAAGACCATGGGTTCATGTAATATCTACATCATTTACAACTTATTTCTTTATAAATATAACCATTTTCTATATATCATACTTAATAACTTTCATCATAGACTAGGAAAGGGAAACATAAGAAAAGGGTTAGATCAGATGCTTAGTAAGTGTAAAAAAGAAAGATATCAATCATAACATGAGAATAAGGGAATAATAAGATGAACATAACATTTGAAAATTATAAACTTCATACCAATGATCATAATATTGATTCATTGATAAAATCATGGAATTTCATAATACATGAATCATAAAGGAACATGATCAAGGAGAGAATAACATTAAAATATTACATGGAATTATACCATATATATAATCATATAAAATCATTTCCATATTATTTAAGTATGTTTTTCATAACTATCATAGTGGAATAGGTTCACTCCACAAACCATCATAGTAGTTAATGGTTAATTTCAAGACTATGATGGTGGATCTGGTCCCATACATAACCAGCATTACTCACCATTCTAGTCATGTATAGATCATGAGATATAAATCATTACAAAATTAATTGGAGGGAGATATAGGTACCACCCATAAAATAATTAAAATCATACATATGTGTTCCACAAGATCATAAAACATTCATCATATCAAAAACCATGAAAAAACGAGCTTCATAAACATTTTTTCAAAGCATAACCCATTGGAGAAAATGGGTTTTGTAAACATTTCATATTTTTTAAATAAACATAAGACATCCAGAAAATTATTAAGGATTGAATCCATAGTTCATACGCTAATTAATATCAATGGATTTTATCATAAATATAAAATTATTTTAAAGATCTCTTGGAATAATTCTAGAGGAAAACAACCTTTCCATTTTGAAATCACTTTTTTTAGAAAACATGCACACATAAAAAGAATTTTTTTTAAAATAGCCATGTAAAAACGTAATGTAATTTTAATATAACTAATGTTTTAGGAATATAGGAAAATCCACTCATGCTATATAAGTTAAAAGACACTCTATACATATTTATTTTTTAGAAAAGTTATAAATTACCATGTTTGGAAAATGGAAAAATGATTCCTTTCAAACCATTTTGTAAAAGGTCAATCATAGTAAAAAATGAAATTTAAAATAATAGAATAATAGTTAAAAATTTAAAACTGTTTATATAAACCATCGATATTGAAGTGAAATATTCCCTAGTTAAGACTTAATTATAAATATTCTAGAATAATGATGAGATTGTGAAATAAACCCTTACCACATGTCTCATCTTTTTTCGGTCACATTAATACATCATATATAATAAAAATGTATTTATTATACATGTATTCAATGAATATATTCATTTTTATAATAACATATACATTTTTTATAACACCTTATCACGTATTTAATAACAATTTTTTATCAAATTTAATGTCTTTGTTGATAACTATTTTTTAGAAGGTTCTGGTTCAGTAGTCTTGGTTTTATACTGTGATCAAAGTCCCATAATTTATTGAATGTTAATAATGGTTTTAAATATATATACATTATACACGTATTTAAATTCATTCATAAAAAGTATAGGTTGAAAAATGAATTACATCCTTCATGGAGTCAGTAGGTCGTACATATGCAAGAACGTTGTAACCATTTTTTCCACTGATGGAATGCAGAAAAGTTTAACAATTTTTCAACATTCAGAAATCATTATAATTTAATTTATATTATATATTAATTTCAAACCCATCATTATACCAATCTATAAAATATTATGGTGAAAAATTAATTGTATCACTACATGGAGATGGTAAGTCATACATACACACAAGTGATATAATTACTTAACAAAATTGGGAAAGAGACATTATAAGGATGATTTCATATTAGAAACTTATATTAATTCATACAATACTTTATTCCCTTTGTACACATGTGATATATATTAAAAACAAAGAGTTTTACATTTTGTAACATTCATTCATTTAAATTATATATATGTCGGTTTATTGGACATGTATCCATTAAATAACTCAATTTCGAGACTTAGGTTTAATTTTTCAAATTTAATTTTTCCAATAAGAATATTAGGGAATAATTATATCCTAATCAAGTATTTTAGTAAAAATTACCAGATTTACTGTTTATTGGGGTGAAACTTTTTACCATGCTTACTATTCATATTGATGAAAAATAAATGGGTTAAAATTAAAAAATTTAATCCTCATGATCCAAAATGTTAAATTCAATTTTTATAATTCACCACCTTTGAATGGATGAAAATAAAATTTATGTGTGTGCATAAAATCTAACAATTGTTTTTTGAAAAATATATATTTCTAAAGATAAAACTTGATTAATTCTTATCATATGATTAGAGACATTTTTATTGAATTGTTAATACATTTTATGAAATAAATAATATATAAATGTGATTAAAATAATTTTCCAATATGGATTAATTAAATATATTTATATAAAATACATTTCATGCATAAAAACAATTTTTCAAAAAAAACACTAATATTTTCAATTGTTTTTTATTTTTAACGATATTATTTTGATAATTAATGAATTAATTTTATTAATGTGTGTCCAATATATTTATCATAATTTTTTATTTCTATTCATACACATCAGTCCAATGGTTATGTGATAATCATAATAATTTAATATTGTTTTTAGGCTCATCTAAAATTTCTCTTGTATGTAATAAAAGCTATGAGATAAATCAAATTACTTAAAGATAAATAATTCATAAAAAATTCAAGGCGTTAAATTATACCCCCTTAAAATGATTTTCCCTAAAACAATTATCACTATGATACAAGGATATAAGGATACTTCTTCATCATCACATCTGTAGGTTCCTACATAGCTTCCTTAAATTGGTGGTTTCACCATAAAACAATGACCATATGACTTTTATTATTCCATAGAACATTATAACTAATATCCAGAATATCTACATGTTTTTCATTATGAGAAACTACTTTATATAGTGGTATGACCTCTAAGATTAGTACATGAAAAGGATCTGGAATGTACATCCCCACGAGAGATACATGGAACACATCATGAACATGAGATAGATTCGGTGGAAGTTCCAATAAATAAGATAACAACCCAATATGACCAAGAATTTTAAAAGGTCATATATTCATAGGGATTAGATTTACCTTATTTCAAAATATCATTTCTCACATCTAGGGAGATATTCATAGGAATACATTATCACCCACTAAAAATATAAATCTTTTTGATCATTTTCAGCATATGTTTTTGTCGAATATGAGCTTCTCTTATTTGATGTTGAATCGATCAATCCTTTTATACCATTTACCCAGATATATTAGGCCCCGATAGATTTATTTTTCTAAATTAATTCCAACATGTTGGTGTTATTAATTATATACCATATATGAATTCATAAGGATCCATAGAAATGTTGAATTAAAATATATTATTGTAAGAAAATTCACCCAAATGTAGCTCTTGATCCCGACCAGCAATGAAATCCATAGAAGAATATAAAAAAATTTATTATAGATATTAAATGTTCATATCAGAATGACCATATTTTTTTGGATTATATAGATTGTTGAAACTTATCTATATATCTAGTGCCTCATGAATAATTCTGTATAACATCGAGGTAATACATGGATCCTATTTTGATGCAATGGAAAGTTTCACTCCATATAATCTTACCACATTCTTAATATATATTATGGAATTATTATAAAGAGTTAAATAGTTTCTAGTAGAAATTAATTATGTAAAAATTACAAGTCGATCGTCTATAACCCATGTAGGATTATGGTAATTAGATGTTTTTTGGATTCCAATGAAAAAAACCATGGTGGTGTTTTCCCATTTCTATTCTGGTATAGTTAATGGTTGATTCATTCCCATAAACTTATATCTATTAGCCTTGAATTCTTGAAAAACCAAGAAACGATAACATATTCTCTATTATCTCACTTCATTCCATCACACTGTAAATAATCTTTTAGGTATCTATACATCTTTTTTTACATCAAGGATGAATATAAAATGATGAACTATGAGCCTCATCTATCAGCTAATTCTTAAAATATGGTATGGGTGGGATAGATACACGGTTTATGAATATTATTATTAAATAACAATAAATATTGAACTGAGTAAATTTTCACACCTTCTTTTGTAGCTCTATATCAACCTTTTGTAGCTCCTTAATCATTACATGGATAAATGGATGAACATTTTTTTTGGTTTAGATATTATTTCTACCCTTCCATTATAATTTAAAATCTATCCTTTTTAAATAAATAAATATTGGACCTTTTTTATCTTCATCATAGATAATAAATCATGATCCTTTCAACTAAAATCATTTTCCACCATGTTCTCTTTCCTTGGGATATAATGTATTGAAAAGATATAATATTTATCAACTCCAAACTTCTTTTTTCTCTCATGATCAGATCTTTTTGATTGAAAATATAATTTAAGAATTTTTTATCATTATAAATGTCACACCTTTATCTATACATATAATATATTTTTTTAATGAAAAAAATACCGTAGCGAACTCCAAATCAAGAATTCTGGTAATTTTTCTCATGGAACATCAATAGGAGTGAGAAATAAGCTATCACAATATTATTTTTAATGGAAACACATGCCATTACCTTCATCTATGAATCCCTATAGATCAAAAACCATTAACCCTAATATGGTAGTTTGAGCATGGGTACATTAACGAACATTCTTTTCAGCTCATTGAAATTATCTTCACATTCCTCCATTGATATGAACATAAATCCTTTCGGAGTCAATATTGAGGGTTAATTAGATAATCATGAGAAATATTTCACAAAATTTCGATAATATCCATCTAACCCCCAAAAAACTATGGTTTTTAGTCAACATGATATGTCTAGTCCATTTTTCAAAAACATATTTCTCTGAAGGATCCATAGATATAACCTGAATTGAGATTATATGATGCAAAACTGAAATTTTTCTGAAGGAAAAATTCACACTTGTTAAATTTTTCATAAAATTATATTTCCTTATAGTCTTCAACATAATCCTAGAGTTATACTAATGATCTACCTTTATTTTTTGAATATATATTAATATCATCTATAAATACTACCATAGAATAATCAAGATAGTATATAAAGACTCTATTCATTAAGACCATGAAGATATGTTGGGAATTAGAAAGGCCAAGTGGAATCATTAAAAATTCATAGTGTCTATAACTTTTACGGAATGTTATATTTGTTATATCCACTTTATTTTCCACTCAATTGATGATATATATAATGAATATTAATCATAGAAAAGTATTGATCTCCATATTGGTGATCAAATAAGTAATCAAGTGGGGATGGGTTATTTGTTCTTAATAGATATGTTGTTTAATTATTGATAACCATTGTTGAGTCACATTAATCAATAGTTATTCTTAAAAAAATGATCTTGTGCACTGCATGGTGATTCTCTAAGACATATCAATCCATTATTAAGATTCTCCTTGTGTTTCTTCTCCAATTACTACAACTAAATTAGGTCCATTCTATAAGTAATCTATGAAGTAGGCATAACACCATGTATGAGATCTATTTAAAACTCAAATTCATGATTCAATAGATGTTAAGGAAATTATTATGTATATACAGCAAAAAATACTAGTAAAATAGGTTACCGAAATTTTTAGTTTCTCCCCAACAATATGAGATAGTCAACCTTCATGTATAGCTATTAAGACCTATAATATGGAATAAATTTACATTTCAAGTTTATATTCATACTAGCATTCATAAATGATCATCGATCAATTCAAAATAATAAATTTTACTTCCCTTCCCCATAAATTAATATTAACACAAAAAAGATAAATCCAATATGTTCAATGAATCACATCAAATTAATTTTAAGGAAGAATCACAAGATAATTATGATGTACATTCCCATAAGTATCAATCAGAGAAAAAATAAACTTTTGATGTGACCATTTTTTCCTTAAGATTTTTCACATCTAACTCAACAACTAATTGTTGATGTGATAGAGTGATACTCTTAGAAAATAATTTAAAAATAAATAAGTGGGTGGATATAAAATCAAATAAGAAATTAATTGTTCTGTATTAGATGATAATTGTACCTTCCACTAAGTCTTTCTCATTACCCAGTTTAGCTATCATGATCACTTGAGATTGCCAATTGAATATGTGATTAATCAATTCATGATGTTGATTATCAAAAACCTTAATATTCATTTAGTTATTGGCATAAATCCCATACGCCTTGAATTTGTAGCATGGATCATGGTTGGTGTATTATATGGAGATTGATCTCAATTCACATAATTATATAACATATTCATGAAACATTGGAATTTAATTTCACTATGACCTTACTTTTCACACTTGAAACATTTATGAGTTCCCTTAAGAAAATTTCCACCATGTTTCCTTCCACATGTCAAGATGAGTGGAATGCGAATCTTCTTTTTTCCATGAATTTTAGGATTACCTTTGAATTTTATTTTTCTTTTCTCATCAAAACAATGATATTGACGGATATATCTAATATTCATCTTCATCTTCAACTAACATACGTAAATTTATTTATAGGTTATGATATATATCTTAGATAATTCCTTTCAGATACATGGTTTTATTCCACTATTGAATCAATCAATTTTACATTCAAAGCATATAATTAAAATATATGCATACGATTAAATTCTTGTAAAAATTTAATCATATGTGCCAATGGATTTGTTGTACCTTTTCTTCATCTCAATAATTACCTTATCCGTATTTGTATATAGGATATTATGTAATTACAATCTAAATAATGTCCCCTTGAACTCATCTAATTACATGGATTCAATTTCATCTTCTTGCTCTGTATTATTGAAGAGATTACATTATTGATCATCTTTGTCTTAAAAATGATAGATAACTTGAACAAGATTTTCAATTCTTGAGAATTGATGAATCAAAACTTTTTTCTCAATGGTTTTTATCCAACAATCATCCACAAGTGGATTATAGGATCAACTAAAATAAAGTGTATGTTTCTTCATGAATAATTAAATAACAAGTTTTTCCATCCTTTGATCATTTGATAACTCAAAACGATTTTTATCCTAAGAAATATTCATTATCATAGAATAAAAATTATGCATTCCAACTCCCATAACATTTGGTTCCTCAAGTGGACAATCAACAAATTTTCCATCACATTCATCATAAACATGATTCTTTCATGTTCCATCCACTGACTAAAACTACAAATTATAGTATGAGAAACAATAATTATAATATAATATAGTTTTAATACATAGATATTAGATCTTTTTAGATGAATATTATTGAAATAACATAAAAAACATTACAATAACTATAGGGTTTTAGTTACTATGTGACCTTCAATATATAATAAACAAGTTCATAAAACATAAACATCATCTCCTTCATATTTCCTTCTAACTAGAATCCTTTTTTAAATATCATGCATAATACATTTATTCATATTCTTGGGAAAAGAAACATAAGAAGCATATGATATCAGATTCACAGTAATCGTAAACATGGGAGATATTAATCACAATATGAGCATAAGGGTATAATTACATGAATATAAAATTTGAAAATTATAACATACATAATAGATACCATAATTTTGAGTCATTTAATAAATCTTGGTAGGTCGGAAGACATGAAGCATATAATAATTCAATGTACATGATCCATGGGAGAATGACATTAGAATAAGATAAGGAATTTGTGAAATACACATTAGAATATAAAATAATTTCCACATTAGTTAAATCTCACTACCAAAACAATCATAGAGGAAAAATTCCATTACTAAACCAGGTTCGCTCCCCATTCTTGCCACGTATTAATAAACTGGGTTTATATTCCTTTCCATCCTAGTATTAATTTACCATGTTCACTCCTTATTATAGTCCTATATATCCCATGAGATATAAATAATTACCCATTAAATTGGAGGGAGATATAGGTCCCCAATATCATAAAATGAAAACTATACATATGTATGGATCAATAACATGAATCGTTCATCATATTATAATCCATGGAATAAAATGGGTTTCATAAACATTGTATCCTTGAAAACCACATGGAAAAGTAACAGAATTCAAAAAAATCATGACATAAAAAACATAAAAAATATAGAGAAATAATAAATATGGTATACAAGGATTATATCCCTATTAAATAATATGAAACATCAATTAATGTTTTTTCTAGTTGATTTTTTTTGAAATATCACATAAAATAATTATTGAGAAAAATATCCTTTATATTTTGATTTTTTTAAAAGACCTGAAATTAAAAAGGATAAAATTTTCTATGAAAAAAACCTTATAGGATTTTATAGGATGATTAAAATCATTAAGGGTTTATGAAAGCTTGTAAATCCACTCATGTTGTAAAATCTAAAAAACATTCCATTTGACTTTTGTAAAACAAAACATTAAATGAGGGTTTTTTAAATAAATTTCCATAAAAATAACATTGATGTGAACATAAAAAATAAATTATATGTATCAGATATAAATCCACATAAAAAATGAGAGATAAAAAATAATATAATGAAAAATTATTTCACACCTAAATCATAGTGTCCTTTAATCAATAAAGTGGAAGTTCAACTCAATCAAAGGAAATTGTGTTAAGAATTTCCCTACCTCAAGTCTTTCCTTTCTTTGTTCTTTTTAAATCCTAATTCACACCGAATATCCATTTATTATAAATTTATACCATAACATAAATTTTATAATACAATTTATTATCTATTAATAACATCTTATCAGTTATTTGTTAATATTTGTTTAAATCAATGTTTTGAGAGAAACCAGCTTTGTTTTCCATGCACGTTTTAGTTTGGTTCTCTTAGTCCTAATTATTTGATCAATGTATCATAAATTCTAGAATTATAACCATATTTTAATAATAATATATAATAATTATATTCATAATTATTATCATTCATAGAATTTAAAAATAAAAAAACGATTTACATCATTCATGGAGATGACCGGTTGTACGTACGAATCAACGCTATTTTCATTTTTTGATTGATGAAATGAAAGAAAGTTAAGAAATAATTCATATTTCTAGAATATTCATTATACAATAAATATCATATATATTCATTAAACCCACCATAATACTCATCCATAATATATTGTGATGAAAAATAAATTGCATCGCTATGTGGAGATGGTAAGTCGAGCATAGGCACGAGCGATACTTTAACATTTTATTTGAAGGGAAAGAGGGTGTATAATGGTTTAATAATAATAATAATAATATTTAAGACTATTGGGGATACTGAATTTATTATTTTATTATTATAATATTATATTTATAGTATTTAAGAAAGAGTCGAGAAAGAAAGTGATCAGTTTGAGCTACTTCCTCTTATTCAAAATCTCCCCTTTGGATCTCCAATAAATGGCTCTGGGGTTTTAATTTTGAGAGATCCACAACCTCTATAAGGTGTATATGTAAGTTTATAAGATATATATTCTGAATATGTTCTATCTATAATGTGTAATGTGTTTTAATGAAGTGAGGGAGGATGTTCCCTTTTATAATTTAGGTGAGGGGAACTTTTGGAATTTCTCAAAAGATTAAAAAACTATAAAATCGATATCTATCCAATTAAAAAAATGTCCTTGTATTAGAATATAATATAATATATTGTTTTAATGTAATCAACCAATATATTTTAGTCTTATTTTGGGTGTTATTCTAATCTTTATAGTTTTGACTAACTCTTAGTTAACCTATTTTAATTTTCAATGTGGTAACAAATATTTTGACTTTAAAATGTTGTAAATTTTACTTATATAGATTCAATTATACCATAAATGTAAAATTTAGGATATTTTTGACCTTAATATTTCCTGTTTATTATTTATGATTTATATTATTTTTAAATAATTTAAAAAGATATAATTTTCACAAAATATCATTACTGTCAATTTTAACAATGTTCATTAAATTGAGTTTGTGAAAAAAAGAAAATAATATATTTTTGAAAAAATATAATTTAAGAAACCCATAATATATCATAATATTCAATAAAATTCATTGACCACATTAATCAATTCATGTTATATTTCTTTTATTATTCGTAATAAAACTTATTTAATTTTTTTATTGATTGAATAATTACTGCATCGTAATTGTTTAATTATTTAAGGTAATTATTGATTCATTAAAAAAATTATAATTTTATAGATAAATATTTTATATTTAAGAATAATATTTATATATTAACATATCCTCTAGATAACCCCATGTTAGAAATGTTTTAGTTATTTTAAACATATATGTGACATCTTTGATTTTTCTATAAATAAAATATTATAAAGGTATAATCTCATCCAAATGTCCCCAAAATTCATAAAAACTTTATATCATGAAAATATGTCTATTATGTTCAAAATAAACACTTATATTCATTCATAAAATACCTTTTTCTCTATGTGTATTTAAAAGTGATATTTAAGACAAGGAATGTGACATTTCTTGAATTTTTTATTTAAATAATATATAAGTCATTTGCATGGAAGTTTCGATTATGTAACTCAGTTTAGAACCTTATGTGTTAAGTGTCAAAGAAAAATCATCAAATAAGAATTATTATGAAAATTTATGGCCATATCACTTATTTTTAATCTTGAATTAGTTGTTTTATCCTTTACCTAGTTAATACATTTTACAATAGTTAATATTCATATTGAAAAAAAGAAAAGTGGAATTTGAAAATCTTAATTATAAATATGTAGTTCAGATTATCAAATCTGAAATAGAGAATTTTCAATATTAAATTTAATATCAAATTGGAAAAATTCAATGAATAACCATTTTTTAGAAAATTCCCTTTTTATATATAAAAATGTTTTTATAATAAATTAATGTATAAAATAAATTTAAAAAAGAATTAGTGTTTTAATTTAAATAAAAATGAACTTTTTTAAATTTATAACTATTCAAAAATATAATTTTACCCTATAAAAACATTAAAAGAATATATAATTTCAAATAAAAATATGTATTTTTCACTATTCCTTGAAGAATATATATTTTTATAAAATTACTAATACAATGATTTTAAGAAAATTTGAAATTATGAATTCAAAAATTAAATTAATTTTGTTCAAAAAAAATCTAAAACTTATATTATTTAATAATCACTCATAAAAAGAAGAAAAACTCATTATAAAAAAATGTATTTTTGAAGAATGAAATGACTATTAGAAATTATTTGACATTTCCTAAGAACTTTCCAATATATTAATATTGATTTTTACATTTATATTTTTTTTCATAAATATGTTTTTCCTATTCATTCCCAACAATTTAAAGTCTGGGTTAAAGGGAAAATATAATATTTTAATAGTATTTAGTGGTTCTTCTAAAAATGTTGTCGTGCAAAACGCAAGCTATCAAAGAAATCAAATTCTTTAATAATATATATTTCATAAAAAATCTCTAGGATTTACAATAATCATAGTGGAAAACCACATAATCATGAAGAATTATTTATATGATGTATAAATCGAAACACCTTATCTTATTAAATTTTAGGTTTAAACTTGGTCATTCGTGGTCGTTATCAAAACATTATGATTTTATCCAATTATTAGACATATTCCTAAATTTTTTCTTATCCTAGTTTCCAAAGGATAACTATACCTATCATCTGAAACCATATATAGTGACCCATGATTTTGATACACAAATACTAAATAATTTTATGCGAATATTAATTATAATACACAATTATAATCCTGAATATTTTAATTACATATCGCCTTAGGAAACATGGAGACACAAGAAATTTTTCATAAATTATCTATATCATCTCCAAATTATTTCTTTAAAACTAGAACACTATTTGACATATCATACTTCATACCTTTATTTATATACTCAAAAATGGAAAAATAAAAAAAGGTGATGTCATATTCCTAGTAAGAGTAAATATGGGACATATAAATCATAATGTAAAAATAAGGGAATATGAAGATGAACACAACATCATAAAATTATAAACTTCACAACAAATATCACAATATTGAGTCATATAATAAATCTTGTAAATTGAAAATACCTGATTCATAAATGAACATGATCCATAAGAGACCAATACTAGCATAATTTATGGAATTTTGGAATACACATAATCATGTAATGTCATTTCTTTATTATAAGTGACTCTTTTCCAAGACTATTGAAGTGTAATGGGTTCTCTCCCTAAACCATCGTAGTACTTCAGGTTCACATCTAGGACTATCTTGGTAGATAATGTCCATTACTAAACTAGGTTCAATCCCTATTCCAGCCCTACCAATCACATTAAATATTAATATTTTCCCAATGAATTGGAGGGATATATCAGTCCCACCCACACACATAATCAAAACTGTACATATGACAGTCAAAAGATCACAATTCAATCATCATTTCAGAACCCATGAAAAGAAATGTGTTGTGTAAAAATTTAATATTTTTAGCATAGACAAAAACCATCCAAAAAAAGAATAAGAATGTTATCCTTATTTAATATCTTATTTATCCTAAATGTATGTCATCTAAGATCGAAAATTATTTTGAAAAATTAATTGAATAATTCTTGAGGAAAATAAGCATTCCATGTTGAAATAACTTCTTTTAGAAAATCATGGAACATATAATGAAATATATATCTCTAAAAATATAAATGAAAACATTTAATGGAATAATTAAATTATTATTGAATCATTATGGAAAATAATGCACACTTGTAGTATAAGTTAAAAAACCATCCCATTGTATTTTTGGTTGAAAAGTAACATAGAACCTCATTTGGGGAACAAAAAAATATTTCATTCAAAATATTTTTTAATTATTAAAACATGGGTAAAAATTAAATTAAAAACCCATAGGATAGTTGTAAAATAATTTTAAAAAACATTTTTAGAAAATAATGAATTTGGAGGTAAATATTTCACAGTAAATACTTGAACATTAATAATCATGAATAATGATGACATTGTGAAATAAACCCTTACTTCAACTCTCAACATTCTTTACTCAGGTTAAAAACTCATGAATAATAAATATGGATTTATTATAAATTTATTATATAACCATATTAAAATATATCATATAATTTATTATTTTTTAAAAACATATTATCACCGATTAATTTATAATTCTTTATTAAAATCATTGTTCTCGGTGATAACCACTTTGCCTTCCAAGTATGCTTTGGTTTGAATATCACATATATTATTAATTGATTATGGTATCATAAGTTATATAATTTTAATTATGGTATAATAAAAATATATATTCATTATTTAAACATTTATAATAATTTATGAAATCTAAAAATAGATAAGTTAATTATATCTTTCATTAAGATTGTAGTTCGTATGTAAACATAAAAGATGTTTCCTTTTTTGACCGATTATGGAAATAAATTTTAATAATAATTTAACTATAAAAATTTATTATTATATATCATATATTTTTTGTAAATATAAAACCCATCATAATAACCATCTATAAAGTACGGTGGTGAAAAATTAATTGTATACCCATGTGGAGGCGGTAAGTCATACATATGAAAGTGCGATACTTTCACTGCTTGTCTAATGGAAAAGATACTGTATTATGATTTTTTCGTAATGAAAATATCATTTCAGAATATTTGGGGTAGTCAAGTTATTATTTCATAATAAATATCATATATTTATAGGAGTTAATGAAGAGTATAAAAGAATGCGATCGTTTTAAACAGATTACATATTATTGGAAAGAACTCCTTTAAATCTTCTCTAAATGATAATAGAGTTGGTATATTGAGATGAATGGAAAATATATAATCTATCTAGAGAAGTTTAGAATATACTTTTTCATAATATTTTAGAGAAATAAGGCCCAATTTATTGTAATTGAGTGAAGGAGTAAATTCCCCTTTAGGTGAGAGGCGCTTTGAGAATCGCTCAAGAGATTAAATTATAAAAAATTAATTTTCATTAAAAACATAACTAAATGGAAAGTTATTTGAATATATGGTGTTATATGGTTGTAATACCATCATCGAATATATTTTAAAACTTTTTTTGTAATTTTTATCTTTATTGTTTTTATTAAGGTTTAGTTAACCTATTTTAATTTTAACTACAAAAAGAAGTTTTTGCATATTAATATGTATTTTTTATTATAATGTTAAAATTGGAAAATAAATGGAAAAATACTAAATTTTTTACCATATAATAATAACTTTTTATTATTTATTGGTTCTTATTATTTATAAATAATTTTATAAGATTTTATTTTGATAAAATATCATTGTTGTAAAATTTGACACTATTTGTTTAATTTGAATTCAAATACATCAAAGAAAAAGGGAAATTAGAATATGATGATTTAAAAAAAATTAATGTATCATATAGATCTATAAAATTAGTGGGCCACATTAACTCATTAAAATTATATCAATTTTAATATTTTTAAAATCTTTAATTATATTTCATTATTATGTGGAGAAATACAACATTGATGTTGCATAAGAAAATAAGGCCGTTAAATTAATAACATAAATAAAAATTAAAAATATTTCATGAAAAAAACATTATTGCAATAAATATAGACTCCTATATTCATTAATATCATGCTTTTGTCAATATATAGACACATAAGAGATTTTAAAAACAAAGAGAATGACATTTAGTAACTTTCATTGATTTAAAAAATATATATGTAATTTACATGGAAATGTTTCCCATAAAAAGTCAATTTTGAACCTTAGGTGTCAAGGTTATATTAACTTCATACAATATTATTCTGGATGAGTAATTATGCCCTGATAACTTATTTTATACCAAATTTTCATGTTTTACACTTTACTAAGGTGAAAAATTTAAACATAATTACTATTTATATTGATAAAAAGTAAATGGAGAATAATTTAAAATTTTGATCCTATTAATTATAAGTAATAAATTAATTTTATTTATTTTAGTACATATAAATGGAAAAAATTAATTTTAAATTATATGCACAAAAAATATGACAACAAATGCTTTTAAAAAATACATTTTAACTAGAAGACTGGATTTATTATTATCCTGTGATTAGAAAAATATTTGTTGAATGTTTGAAAAAATTAATAAATTAAATAATATAAACCATACACTAACATAATTCACCAATATCATTTAATTTTTTTTATTAATATAAATACATTGCATTCATAAAAAGAATTCATAAAAACTCATTTTTTTCAATTAATTTAATACCATAACAATAATTTGATAAGTATAGAATTAATTTAATAATTGTGTATACAAAATATCTTACATAATTTTGTTATTACTATTAATACCCTTCAATTCAATATCTAGGTGATAATGACTATATAATATTTTAATAATGTATCATGATTTTTGTAAAGTTGTTATTGTGTGTAATTCAAGATATCAAGGAAATAAAATTATATAAAGAGAAATATTTCAGAAAAATATCATGATGTTACACAAAATACCATTATCCTCCAGTAATTTATTTTACTTCCTAAAAGGTGCCTCTCCTCATGCATTAGTGGTTCTATAATTCCTAGATATCATTTTTCAAATAGTACCTATTTATGCCCTGAAGATATTTCTTTGGGAGTTTTAACTAATCCTCCACACTAAAATTGGAACAATTAATCACCACCGCCACCAATTCCATTGAAAATTTAACCAAAACACAATTTCCATGGCCAAAAAAACTTTCCTTACTACACCTCAGATAATATACATGAACTCATCTTTTACGCATTCTCATCATTATGTATTTTATGTCTATCTCTTCTTCTTTTTATAAGTGTCACCATCAGCCAGACTACCACTCCTCAAGGGATTAGTCAAATTATTTCATATTGGGAAACCCTTTTATTCATGTTCACTTCTCCATAAGAGTTTATCCTATATTATTCTTTCCCATATGTCTTGAAAACCTCAACCTAGGGAACTAATCAAATTTCTTGTAAAAATAAATGATTAATAGAATTAATTAACTTTATATATTATTGGTTTCTATTATTTAAAAATTGTACATACTAACTCCCATGGCATAAAAACCCCACAAATATCATAAATTCAAATAAAAAAATGGTCCCCAATAATTGAACTTCATGCGTAATGACATACAGTGCCATCCTATTCTCCACCTACAGAGACAACAACAAGCCTTACCATTATCTGAGACAAACATGTCTAAAACATTTCCATTAATAAATCATCAAATGATGATCCCCTTCCACAAGAGGCCCCATCATCGATTTCTAAACCACCAACATAGTGGATTAACTTCTACCAAACCAATTTTGTTAACCACAATAATACTAGTGACAAATGTTGTAGTCCTATATCAATCCATAATCCTACCACATGTTCCATCAAACCCAATTGGTATAATACCAATCCCATTTGAATGAGCACTCAACGATGATTTTTAGAGATCCAAGACACACTCAATCCTAGGGTTATTCATTGGAGTACTTCCCATCAGAGAATCATATAATGAAACCAAACACTCAAGAAGAAACCACCTACCCGTATTTCATTCCTACACCAATGGGTATCCCGAAGGCCATTATCCAATGACTCTTCTAAATACCTATGATTTCTATAAAATTACAACCCAAATCCATCAATTCATTTTATCATGACTCTAAAATCATTACACTTTTTATCATTTATTAGAATTGATATGAATAACATGGTTTCTATCATTCAAGGTATCTAATAGTGACATTGTCTCACACTATGGACTAACTTTGGTTTCTATGCCAACATCAAAAGACGAAATTTTCACCCGACACATACAAAAAATGAAATCTCCCCCTCATGTAGTTCTCCATAAGTCAGGTTCTATAAAACTAAGTAATTACCTATAAATTTCAATCGATCGGTCTCATACTAATCAAGTATCACATCTAAAGGTTTATGTATCTTCGGTCACACACTACCTCATACCCAGTACAATAAACATATAACTCACTTAAAACTAAATAAATGTATAATAAAAAATTAGTACACCCATCAAGGATTGTTAATCTCAAACATCCCACTAACTCTTATATAACCAATGTTCATGAAGAGAAACCATTCCTTTACTCTTATTATCCCTACTCTAACACTTATATATCCATATATCAGTAACACAGTGATACACTACACAATAACTCATCCATATCATGATTTTTAACCCAAAACAACACCCCAATAACATAACTATTATAAATTATATCACTACATCTAGTTCTCATACGACCACCGTTATCACAAAACTCCTTTATAATCACTCTATAGAGAGATAGAGAGAAATACTTAAAAAATAAACATCATATTCCAGTACACCCCATTTGCAGGTAAAACACTATCCAAAACCCATAGACCAAATAGTTAAAAAACTATAAGGTCATCATATGATGGAAATCTACTCCCCAATATATAAAACAAACCTAATGTGTGATCCTTAAGACATAATCCACATAAAAACAAGAGATAAGGGGTTTTAAAGGGGGACACATGCACAAAAACACTATAAAACCAAAACTTAAAAGTTCATGATGGGCTTCATAGAAATCATAGATCGTTTTCCAATCCATATACACGATTAATAAAATTTATTTTCAGACACCTTTTTCTTCACAAAATTTAAGAAGACACATTAAAATCATATGATACATAAAAGTTTTTTCATATGAAAATATATTGACAAATTGGAAGTATTCCTTTTACCAAAATTATTACCAAAAAATGGTCAAATATACATAAAACATGATTAACATTGAAAATAGACAATTGAAATTTAAGGACATGATTTTATAAAATACACAATATAGTTATTTTAAACTAAAAATAACTTTATTTTAACAAAGAAAAGTTAGGTATAGAGTTTTAGATAAATTGGATTGGCCCTTATATAGTAAAACCATAAATTAAAAGTGGAGAATTCTATATATTATATATTTTTTCTAAAAAAGAATAGTATTAAAAATAAAATATTTTTTTTGAGGATATAACTTCACTATTTTCAACCTGAACTCATCCTTTTACTTAATACTCCTATGAAAAAATTTTAAAACGTGGGTTCACCAAAAAATGATTAGTAAGGAACATAAAAAGAAAGAAAAAAATTATTTCATTGGAAAAAACTATATCACATGTATTTTTTCCTTTTAACTTTAATTTTCTTTGAGAGTATAAGATAAAAAATCCACATTTAAAATAGGAACATTTTTCTCTCAAATAAACCTTTTAAAACCCATATAATGCATAAATAAATCATATTGGTAACTTTGGGAATCATTTCATTATCATACATACATATAGAGTAACTATAACTACTAAAAGTGGAGTAATCCTCACAATTACACTTGGAATACCCCTCATAGTAAAACTTGAAATAACCCTCATAGTAATACATTGACTAACTATCATAGTTACACTTGTACTTACCATCACGATCAGCTACTGACATACCTAATGCATTGTTGGGATATCATAGACCCTCCCATATATGGATTATAACAAAATTACCCTTCATTATAATAAATTACCATGAATAATAATGATATAAAAAATCATTAATACTTTAATCATCAAAGAATTCCTTGAGGAAAATGACTTTTCAATTTTAAAATATCTTATTTTTAAAACATATTGCACATACAGAAAAAAATTATTTTAAAATAACCATGTAACATTTTATATTAAGAATCAATTGAAAAAATAGTCCTAATGGTGTAAAAATGCATTCATGTCTTATAAGTTAAAAACATTCCTTTAATAATTTGGTTGGAAAAGTCACAAAAAACCTAGTTTGGTAGAAGAATAAAAATAATCCTTTCAAAAAGTTTTATAAAAATTCTAACATGGTTAAAAATTAGCTTATAAAATCATTGGATAATTGTATATACCTTCTTTAAGACATTTTTATAAAATATGTATTTAAAAGGAAAATGGATATTTAAGGAAAAAATTAAAAGAATTTTTTTAATTGAATGTACCTTACCTTGAGTCTAAATCAGCACATACATTAATTATAATCCAAACTAGTACACATAGGTTAGTTATACCATTTATTAATAACTATTTTAATGTGTATTATTTCTGTTATTTTATATATTTCCATACTATATTTAATCACATCGGTAATTAAATTAACATCAGATGTTTTGATAACATTCTATTTATAAGTCCAAAAATACTTTTGTGTGTTGACTATGTGAAAAGTGGTCATTAAAACACAATATCCATAATGATAATCATTAAAAAATTATAAATTTAATTCATAAATTAAAATTTAACTAAAACGATAAAATATGGTTTTGAAAAATGAAATTCGTTTCAATCATGGAGATGGTAGGTAGTATATATGTATGAGTAACATTTCCATTTTTTAATGATCATTATGGAATGAAGGTACACAATATTCTATCTTTTAATATTTATCATAATATTTTATATATCAAATTTTTTCTTTAAAATAAATATATATATTATACATGTGATGTGGTGATGTAAAATGAATCAGATCGCTTCGTAGAGGTTGTAGTCCTCACAAAAGAACGAAAAACGATATCATTTTTTAGAATATGGAATGGAAGGAAACTAAATGATATATTATATTTCATTAATTATAAATATTTCACAATTTTCATAAATAAACATTAATTCTATCATTATAACCATATGTGATAAGTACTGATAAAAAAATTACATCAGTTCACTATGTGGTATTCCTCTGTACACACAAACAGTGGTTTCATTTCTCATTTGATGGAAGGTGAGACGGGTATAGATTATACCATTAACATAATAAAATATCATAATATGTATGATACTGTGTTATTATTATAACATGTTCAAATAATATTTAAATTATGTGGAAGGGAAAAACATGCATATAAAAGTAATACCCCTTATTTGGAGTATATCCTTTGTTTAACACCTTAATACATATAATATTAGTAATATACCTAAAAATAATCAATCAATATCCTATAATGGTATTGTAGGAAGATATTTGGGCATATATTTTCCATAAAAAATTTCCTTCCATGTATCAAAAAATTTGAAGAAGATGAGTCCTTTCATACGATAAGGGAGGGGCACACTAGAACTTTCTCAAAAATATTGAATTAATATAAATTAATTTTCAATTAGAAATGTATAAAAATTATTTATTTGGAATTATATTTTATTATGGGTGAAAATAACTTCAAAATATAAAAACTTTATATGTTTTGACTATATTTTTACACATATATTTTGGTTTTAAACCCTTTTACCTCCTTTCACTCTTACCATGACAACTTTCATTTTTACTCTTTTGCGATCAATATATTTTCAATAAATGGATAAAAACCCAATAATTTGAACATGGATGATTTTTTAAACTTTATCCTATTAACATGGCCTAATATAATATTTTTTTAGTTTTTTATTTCTTACATATATTATTTATAGAAAATATCAATGAAGTCATTTTTTGGATTTATTCAGTACTTTGAAATTAGTAATATCAATAAAATAGTTATTATTAAAAAATTACCATGTTTATTATAAACTGATAATATTTTAAAATATTATTTATTTCTAAACATATCCTTTGTTTAGACACATATTTAAAATATTATTATTTTTAAAAACAAGAGTACGAAATTTTTGACATTTGTTAAAATAATTTACTATAAAGGAAATAATAAAATCCTAATGGAAATATAATTCTATTTAACCAAATATTTTTTTGATTATATATGAATTGGAATCATTAAATAAGGGATAATAAATTTCTTTTTTCGGTTTTAGTCTTTATATTTTATGTTCCAACATTAATTACTTGATTTTCCATTTACCACGGTAAAAACATTTCCGAACATTTATATTCTTATTGTCTAAAAATAAAAGAGACCTATTTACTAAATTTTAACCCACTGATTCAAAACTTGGAATCATTTTTTAATTCAAAATTAAAAAATTTATAATTTTTTTACAGTTAACCTCGCAAAATGCTATCAGAAAGAGGTTTACTAAAAAAAAAATTAGCCCCAAAAATGTAATTATAAAAAAAGAGGAATAAGGAAAAAGAAAACGTAATGAATTATATTATATATAGTTAAATATAAATTTATTTAATTTTATTTAAAATTAAAATCATAAATTGAAATTTTAACATTATGAAAATGGAAATTTAATAAAAATTGACTTTTTTTACTATTCATTTAAAAAAATCATTTCATAAAATTCTTTAAAACAAATATTATTTTATTTTTGACATACTAAAATTAAAATTATGTAAATTTTCTCAAATAAAATTTCCACAATTTCAAGATATGAATTATAATATCCACTCATTTATACAAAAGAAAACAATATTGGGTAAAAACATATTTTTGAAGAATATAAAGACCTTATTAGAAATCAAGTGACTATTTTATAAGAATTTATAAATTAATTTATATGGAGTAGAAAATTTATTTCATAAATCAGATATTCATGTTCATAGCAACCAATTTATATATGGGTTATAACAGTCACATTTAAATATTAAAATTTAGTTTTTCTAATATCAGTGTTGCATTCTTATACGATGTTAAACATAATCCTCCAATTTAAAAAATTAGGAAGTTAAATTATCTCTCCCCATTAATAAATTACATCCACACAATTTTAAATTAGACTCAATAAAGAGGGTTGGACTATTCATAATAATTTTTTTGAAATAAGACATCGTAATTAAATAAAATATCATCTGTAAAAGAGGGAAAATGAAGTACAATGTTCATCTGTAATATAACATATTGGGTTTCAAAATAGAAGAATATTAATGGGAAGTGAAAACATGGATATGAAAGAGAAAAGTAACTCCCAAAGACTGATTTAGTGTGAATGAGAGCATGTTTAAGAGAATATCAATGATTATAAAATCAAAATCCTTTGATTAGTGAAGAGAACATCAATTCATATGAATTCAAAAGTAATAGGATAATAGTTTTACTCAAAAATAATTTTTATAATTCTTAGAAATTCAATATTGATCAATTTTAAGTATATAAGAAAATATATTTAATTTTCAAAAATAATATTACCCTTTAATCAAATTCCACAAAAAACATATCTATCTATCCAAATGATGAGTTTTCTTGATTAATTTTTCACACCTAATGAACTAATGTTATCTTATAATTGCTCATAAAATCCAAAAAATGATTAACATTTTATTCCAACTATATTTATAAATTGAAAAAAACAATATGGTTATCACAAGTTATGATAATTATAAAAATGGATAAAAATTCAAATGAAAAAAATAATTATCTAATCACCAAAATTAAATTGAAACAGTGAATGTTAATGTTAGAACGTTAAATAAATAACTGTCCTTAAAATTGAAAAAAATATTTGAGGATACTTTTTTAACCCAAAATCACGGGAGGAGGTTGAGAGACGAAAATAAGGGGGTTCTAGGAAATCCCTTGAAATTAAATAACTCCAAACACTTTCCATAAATAGTTGACGATTTGACGTAGTTTCACGCCCTGAGTTCATTGAGGTAACACCCCCTGAAACCATTGGTAGAATTTTATACAGTGTAACACATATTTTATGTCATTAAATGACATTTGGATATCAATATAATTTTTGAGATCATATAGTTTATTGTGAAATCACACTCAGGTCCTTATAACACTTCGAACATCCAATATTGACATAGATACACATTTCTAGGCCAAAATCTAAGCTATAACATTTCTAATAAATTTAAAGGCATTACATAAATTCTTCACTTTATTTTTTCTGACTTTTAGGTTTTATTAATTTAGTTTACTTCAATGAAACCACATTTTAGGTGGACATCCACATTCCTCTTATTATTGTCTTCCTATATGTATGAGTTTCTCTCTTCCCCATGGATATGGTAGACCAAGGATTCATTTTTATCAAATTTATGGTTTGGAATTTAATGTTTACGTATACTATTTTCCTCTATAATATCACTCTTGAAATTCTTAATTAATTTTAATCATATTCAAGAGGGTTCCATAAATTTACAATGTCGTATCTTTTTTAAATATTTGTTGTTTCATGCAGAGTCCTTATTTTAGGAAAGAAATTTCAATTCCCTTTATTATTAAGTTATTTTTGTAATGTATAAGATACATTATTATTATTTTAGAGGATTGTTTTATATTTTGTGGTTGTCAAAAATGTTTTCCAATGGTTCTCAAAATAAATAATAATTAAATAAGAATCCATTTAATTTCATGAAATAAACATTATTACAATACCTTAATGAAATTCATTCTCTAGAAATGAAAATTGTTTTATGAGGGATTATAACATATTGAAATGGGTATATCATATAGGAACCCAAAATAAAATATGGAAAGAGTATTGGTATGTATCAATTTTTAATTATTCCACATTAACCATGCATATTAGAATTGGATGATATTGAATGTTTCTTGGACAGAGGTTATAACCCCACTAGGACAAGGCATGTATACTTTTGTAGTTGACTAGATGTTATGTCTTGGCTAGGGATACACTATAGTTCATGGAAAATGAATAACCTCCTTAGAAACATTTTTCCACTCTTTTATTTATCATCAGTTCAAAATTTGATATAATAACCTATGGTTCCCATAACCATTGACAACCTATTCCTTTCCTAAGTTTATTATATATGGAATTATTATCTTTATTGAACTTAATTTAATTCAAAAAATTTAAAATTTTGTTACTTTTTAATTTTATTTTATGGTAAAATAATAAATTTTTATAATTTATCACATATTATCATTATTTTGTTTATATGATGTGGGTTTATTATTGAAAAATTGTTTATTTCTTACAGGGATAGTGTTTATCATATTCTATATACAATGAACAAGAATATGTTGTCCTTTGTTCATAGGTTCATGTAAATCCAATGCTCCTCTTGAAGGATGCATGCATTGTAGTTAGAATCACTTTAGTTCGTAGTGGTTCCATGGTGGTTAAATTACCCATATGTCACATAGATAAGGGTATCCATCATATTATTTATTTTTGGTATTTTTTTAGACTAATTTTTTTATAGAAACATCAACCTATCATCCTTTTTGGTATCATAACTTCATAACTTTTATTCTTGTTATATGATAGATGATATTTTTTTTTGATGTTTCCATAAGTCATGGTTTTTTAAAATGTATAATTTTTCTTTCTTGTTAATTTATTATTCAATCAGTAACACTTATTTTGGAGGATGTCTGTTAAAGATAAGAAAATGTTAGGCCATTTTCAACGAATGAAACGATTTGATGATTCTATTGACCGAACCATTCTTAATGGAGAATTGTGATGCTTATGGACTATTTTACATCCTATAGGGATTAGGAACCCCCTTCAGGCCTTTTCAGGTTCCATCTCAGGTGCCTAGTTTTTGGGTGTCCCATGTTGGTTTGTGAAAAAATAATAAACATTTCTGAGACTAAACATGATGATAATGTTTAAACAATTTATCCAAAACAGTTATTTCATCTCATATATATTTTGAAAGAAAACATCCTCATCATCATGTTATCCAATCACTACTCAAATTTAAAATTTATATACTCTCAGTAGATATAAATGTTGATATAAATCAACCAACAATATATTCAAGGTTTTATAAGAAAAATATTTACTATATCATAGTGTAATTTGATAAACACATTGAATATACTTGAGATTATTCTAAATTATCTAAACCTCTATCAAAATATAGATTATTTATTTTCAATATTGATGTTCGAGCACACCATTTGGATATAAGGGGTTTTTTGAAGTATTTATGGATTTTTGTGGTTGGTGGATGTTGTTAGATGTGTTGACTTGTTGGTTATTGCAGAGGGAACTTGATAAAAGTCCTTGTAATGAAGATAAAAACATGGATAAGGAGGTATGATGAGATATGTTCTAAAGAATCAACATATGATTAATTTATGGATATATAATAATAAATTATATAAATAAGTTGTATGATATGAAAAATAGAACAATAAGTCATATTATTTTATATGATATGGTGATATCATATTATAGAATATCTATTAAAATTATAGTGTATAATTTGGATAAATCATTTGGATATGGCTTATTGATAATTGTATTTTAAAATTAAAACAACACCTTAGGATTGAAAAATCATTATTGAAAAATAGTAATTAGTGATCATATAACTTGAACATTGGAAATCATCACTAGCAATGTTTTTTATAAATAAATATTGGGTAGAATTATTTTTGGTCAATGGTTACAATGGTTATATAATAATCTATTTACAGGAAAATTTTATAACTTATGAATAAAAAGAAAAACCTATATGGGGAATATCCTCATTGCATATATAAAAATTATATTTAATTATTGTAATGTCCCAGAATTTCCATTTAATTTTTTTTAAATTATATGGAATTATTTCAAGACCAGGTGCTGAGATGGCATGTGGTTCGGAGGCCCATAGTGTCTAGAATGATCAGTCGAAAAATGGTAAGCTTTAAATAGCGCGCGTGAGTAGTTTTCATGAAAAAGTTGAATAACTCTTAAATGGTTGCCCAAATCAGAAATATGAGTCCATCGTTATGTTTAGGATTGCGGGTTTAACCTATGCATGACTTATGTTTAGTCAGCATAGGCCTCTCGTGAAAAATCCTGAAAATGAAATAACCATAAATAAAATAATTAAATAAAATTATTTTATTTTTGAAATTCATATAACTAACGAGTGGTAACTTAGTCTAAAAATCTGAGACCACCGCTGAGCTTGTGAGGGTATGCTTTCCTTAGGTAGATCCTACCATTGGCCGTGCGGGCCAACAGTGGAAGTTTGTTTTTTGACATAAGTAAAATAAGTAAGAAACAATTTTTTTAAATCCTTATAACTCCAAAAAAGTAACATGGATTGAAAATCTGAGAGTACCGTTGAGCTCATGTGAGGGTTTTCTTCTTAGGTGAAGCCTGACCTCAAACAGATCATGTCAAGAGTGAAAGTTAATTTTTGATATTTTTCTATTGTTAATTTATATAAATGTGAGAGTGGGTTTTTATATCTTTTGAATAGGTTCTTGGATCGAAAATATAAGGGCATCGTTGAACATGGAATTGTAGGATTCACCTAGGAGGGACTTAACTTTGACTAAAACGGGTCATATGGAAAAGTTAATTTTCAGACTTTTTAGAAAAATAATAAAATAACATTTAAAAGTTATTTTATTTCTTTAGTCACCCTTGAGAGTCAGATGATGATGTTGTAGTACGGTGAGGATGCATAATAATGGAATCCTCTTAATGGGTCGTTAAGATGCAACGTAATGACGCAACATCATGTTATAACAGAAATGTTGCGATGCATTCCCTTTTTAATTAGAAAACACATTGGAGAGTGAGAATTAAAACTGTGATAAAATCTTGGATGAATCTCCAGAAAGTTTCATATCCAACAAAGAATGACATATGTCGGCTGAACATCATCAACATCAACATGCCTCAAATAATGATGTCAGGAAGTGACAAACGACATCGACCTATTGAACCCTCAAGGATGGAATGCTATTAAAATGAATGTTATAAAAAGTAGGGGGTATGATTTCATTGTGTTTGGTTTCCATTACCCTCTCTTCATTCTAAAACAATGAACATGGATCAACCCCCGAACAGTTTGATAAGCAGATCATGTGTTCTTACGGGAGGGTTGTTAAATTCAGGGACTTGAATGGTAGGGTAGATTCATGTGTTGAAATACCAAACATCCCCTTTGATTATACACCTCTAACACAGAGGGTGTTTTCCCACTTGGACAAGGAATGTGCCCCTCCACCTTGAATTTTATTATGAACTTCCCATGGATGAATTTTCAAAGTGGTTGCAAGGGTAGTTCGAATCCTCCACAGAAAAGGTGACATTCCTATAATCCCTTAGACCTAGACGGTTCAAGAAACAGACCACCGGAGCAACTATGGTGTCCTGTAGAAGAACCATTGTTTCACCAGTGTCGGCGAAGGATGGTGGGGGCCCGCAGCTGTGGACGCAGGAGGAGGGAGGCAAAGCACCCATCAGTGCACCACGATAGTGCGGCAAGGGCCACCGTCATGGGATGATGATGGGAGGAGTGGCGTGCCGTGACAAAGAAGCAGGATGTCGCGGCCCGACGACCGTGGTGGTGTGTTTGAGACACAGTTCCACCGGGAACCGTGTGGAGGAACGACCCACATCCACGGGCCGTGTTAGACCAAAAGTGGTGACCGGGTATACCAGTAGTGTGTGCCCCAAACCGGGCCGGCCGTACCAGTCTGAGTTGTACCAGACCTATCGAGCCGGTCTGGGCTAATCCAGACTAGCCCTTTGGATCAGGCTGCCATAGTAGCCCAATCAGTTCCTTGAGCCAGTCCATTTTAGTAGAGTGGGTCGGCGTGTTAATTCCATGCCACATAGGTCGCTATGCGGCCCGAACGTGAAAAAGAGATCGGCATGCCAAAGCGGGTTGGGTCGGATAAAACTAGGTCACTAGGTGACCTAATGGATTAGACCTGCAGCCAAACTGAGCTGGGTCCAGTGAGGCCCAATGGGCCAGGAAGACAAGACAGGTCATACGATACCCCGGGCTAGGATTGGTCGTATAACGACCCATACATTACATATATGGTTATTACTTAAAATTTTAAGCATATTTATTACAACATATAACAAAACCATGAAAGGACCATATAGGTATAGTGTCTTTAGAAACTGGGAAACATAAACAACTGGTTCATAAATCATATACATTGTCTCCTGTTTATTTCATCATATCTAGAGTCCTTTTTGGCATATCCTACTTAATACCCTTCTTCCAGACTTGGGGAAAAGAAAACATACAAAAGGTTGAGCTCAAATTCTCAGTAAGGGTAAAAAAAAGAAATATACATCATATCATATTCATAAGAACATAACATTTTGAAAATCTTAACCTGAAAAAGAGATCATAATATCATAACATGGGATAAATCATAGTTTTGAAATGTAATCCCAATAATCATAAATTAAAACATTAAATTTTGTGTCATACACACATAATCATAGAAAATCATTTCATATTAGTCAAGACTCATTTCCAAGACTATCATAGCGGACAAAGTCCATTTCTGAACCGAGTTCACTCCTCGTTTTAGTCCAGTATCACTGAACTGGATTAACTTACCATTCCAGCCATCTCTATCTCATGATATATAAATCTTTACCCAATGTATTGGAGGGAGATATAGGTCCCACCCATCTCATAATGAAACCATTATTATGTGTGCCACAAAATCATTCATCATACATCATATCATAACCCATGTAATAAAAATGGGATTCTTAAACATCATGACACCATAACATAATCCATATAATATAAAAGGACTTCATGAAAATAATTCCATCATAATCAAATACATGTAATAATATGGATAGAAACAGAACCCAATATTATCTTAGATGGAAAATAATTTTGATAAATCACTTGAAATGAATTCTTGAGGAAAATAACTGTTCTTCTTGAAAATCATCTTCTTTTCTCAAAATGTCATGAAATCTTAAAATAAAAGAAGTTAATTGAAAATAAACATGAAAAATTATAAAGTAATATTCGTGGAAATAATTCACTATGAATTTTTAAAAATCCGTTCATGTTGTATAAGTTAAAAAAACATTCTTCTCGTACTTTGGCCGGAAAAGTCAAAAAGTATCTCGTACTGAAAATGAAAAAAGATTATTTTCATATATTTTACTAAAAATTCACCAATAGGTAAAATTGGATTTAAAAAATTTTATGAGGATAGAAATAATATTAAATATTGAGGAAACTTGGATGTGGATGATAAATATGCCCCAGTAAATTCGGAAGTATAAACAATCTCGGATAAAAATGAGATTGTGAGATTTTTCATTACCTTAGGTCCGATATGCTTTGTAAGTATCTGAACCTACGGTATAATGATTTAAACAATGTCATTGACTTATTACAGAATCATATTCATTGTTATGATATCTTATATGGTCATATTCTTATCTTCTTATTACTAATATTTCACTGCTTCTTGTTATTCGGGTGTTTATTGCTTTATGTTCTTATGCGTGTTTTGTCGAATAAATTCATATTAATCTTTTCAGGATATAGATACATCATTTACATAAATTTATTATCATAATATATATCATATTTATTTATTCAATTCGTTTATATAATCATGGTTTAATGAAGATCATGTAGAACGAATCACATCGCACCGTGGCGACGGTAAGTCGTACGTACACACGAGCGATGATATCGTTCCCATAATTTTTGAATGGTATTAGAGTGGATAATAGAATATATCAGAGTTAGTATCATGTAATAATAATCATATATAGTTATTCTTTACACCATTATACCCATCCAAGTAAGGTGGTGGTGGAAAACAGATTACACCACGATGTGGAGACGGTATTCCGTACGTACGCGAGCGCGGTGATTTTGTTTTCTGTAAAAATTGATAAAACGTGAAATAAGGTTGTTTCATATTTATAATAAAATATCATAATATTATTTATACTGATGTTATTACTTTATAATGAAACAAATAAAGAAGAGGATGTAGAAGAAGAAGGAAATTTGAAATATTCGGTAACAGTTATTACCTGTTCTTCGACACACCTCTTTGAAACCACCTCTTAGGGTACTAAAACTGGTCTTTGAAGAATAACAGGGCCTCTAGTATGTTTCTAGGGAATTTTATAAGGGAATTGGCCAGGGTTTGGCCAAGCTTGAAGGCTCAAAGTTGTGTAAAGTGGAGAGGGAGGAGGAGCCCTTTTATAAGGGAGGAGAGGGGCACCTTTGGAAACCTAAGAAATATTAATTAAATATAAATCTGAACCCCACATAAAAACCACCAAAAATGACTAAAACCGAAGATTAGATGAGATAGGGTTGTAATATAATTATCCAATAAAATTTAAACAAGTTGGGAATTTATTTTAAATATTATCAACTTGATTTATCATTATTTAATCTGTTTAATTTTATTTGTTGTAATAATATTCTAAATTATAAATCATTTTAAATAATTACTTATATGTTTTGAATTGTCCATAATTGTATACTTTACTACATTTTAGAACATATAAATTTTAATTTATAATTTATAAATATTTTTGTGATTTGTAAACAATTTTATAATATGTAATGTTTTTAAAATAACAATAGTGTCAATTGTGACACTATTCATTTATTTGAATTTAAAAAAAATATACACAAAAGAAATGGTCAAAATAAAAGATTTAATAGATTAATAACATTTCATTTTTATCTATAGAATTAGTGGATAACAATAAATAGTTCATATAATATTTATTTTCATACTTTTAAAATCATTTATTAGATATTTCAATCAATAAAATAATTTCAACATCACTATTGTGTTATAATTAATGATAATTATTTAATCCGTAAAAATTATAAATAAATTCATATGATGTAGATAATTTAATTATCTTTCTGGATACTATTTATATTTGAAGTTTTATGAAGTTTATCACTAAATTAAAATTATTACACTTATAAGATTTAAGAGAGTGACATGTTGTCACTTTCTTTGGTTTTAAAAATAATTATATTATTTCATGGTCAAAAGTCCATGAAATGAATCTATTCCGACCCTTAGGTGATATGAGTCGACTTTTATTCCTCCAATAGGATTTTTTCAAGTGTTAGGGTAATTTTAGAATCTTATTTTTACCCTTAATTACCTGATTTACCTTTAACTGTAGTAAATAAAAATTACCGTAGTTAATATTCATAATATCGAAAAAATAAAAGTAACCTATTACCATAATTTGGACCCAATGAATCCAAATATGGAATCCATTTTTCAAAATTCAACACAAATAAGTTGTAGTAATTAATTTAAAATTAATCCCGTTGTTAAGCAAACGAGTTTAAAAAATTAAAACATTGCCAAAGATTGAAATGGTTTTACCTATGGATTCAATGTAAAATTAATGCTAATGACATACATTATATTAAATGGTAAAAATATATTCTATTTATACTTTAAAACCATTCAATAATATATTCTTAAAATATAAATTATTTTTATGAAATTTTTTTTTTCAATTAAAAATTAGCGTATTTTTATTATTTATCAAAATATGAAAGTTATCAGAAAAGTATAAATTTTTTTATCCAATGTAAATTTTTATATCCTGATTCAAAAGAAGAATTTTATTTTGTAAAATTGAACTTTTAAACATGTGAAAATTTAGATTTAAAATGGGTGCGCCATCAAAAGGCGGAAAACTGCATTTTTGAAAAAAATAATTCTTTTATCCGAAAAAGTGATTTTTTTTTCTCGTATCATATATAAAATGAATTCTAATGTTATATAAAATTAAAAATGGTGTTAATACTATTTATAACAGCTACTATATAAAATATTTTAATAACATATTGTTGTTTAGTGAAACTCGATATTGCGTACAACACACGCTATCGAGGAAGTTTGCTCTTGCGTATAACGCAAGTCAAGCTTATGTTGTGTGTAGTAAAAGATTCCTTTGATGTTGCGTATAACATAAAACATAAAAAAATATAATTATCATAAAATATCAGGGTGTTACATTCTACCCCCCTTAAAATGAATTTCGCCCTCGAAATTCATCACTTCGTAACAAACAGATGAGGATATCTCTCCCTCATCATATCCTCAAGCTCCCATGTAGCTTCTTCTAATTGGGGGTTCCTCCATAAAACTTTCACCAAGAGAGTGGTCTTGTTCCGTAGAAAATTTTCTCTACGATCCAAAATCTCTATCAGTTTTTCTTCATAAGAAAGATCTTTCTCCAACGGTACAACTTCTGAGCTTAGTACATGTGAAGGATCAGGTATGTACTTTCTCAGGAGAGATACATGGAACACATCGTGAACTTAATAGAGATTAGGTAGAAGCACCAATCGGTAAGCTACCTTCCCAACACGATCCAGTATTTTGAATGGACCGATATACCAAGGTATCACCATGCCCTTCTTTCCAAATCTCATTACTCTCTTCCAAAGAGATATTTTTAAGAACACTTTATCGCCCACTTCAAACTCTAGGTCTTTTCTACGGTTCTCGGCATAACTTTTTTGTCGACTCTGAGCTGCTATTATGTGTTGTTGAATAGATCTGACCTTTTCTGCCATCTCATCCACAAGATCAGGTCCTAATAGATTTCTTTCCGCAACTTCATCCCAGCAAGTTGGAGTTCTGCATTTCTTTCCATAGAGATCTTCATAAGGAGCCATCTGAATACTGGAGTGGAAGCTATTATTATAATAAAATTCCACCAAAGGTAGGTGTTGATCCCAAACACCTTTTAAATCCATAGAGTAAGTTCTTAACATGTCTTCTAGAGTTTGAATTGTTCTCTCAGACTGATCGTCTGTCTGACGATGATAAGAAGTGCTGAAACTCAACTCTGTATCTAGAGTATGCTGAAGAATTCGCCAGAACATCAAGGTAAACCTCGGATCCCAATCAGATATAATGGAAAGTGGAACTCCATGAAATATTACCACTTCCTTTACATATATCCTGGAAAGCTGATCTAGAGAAAAATCTTTTCTAACAGCAATGAAGTGTGCCGGCTTCATAAGACGATCAATTATGAACCAGAGAGAATTATATCCTTTTGATGTTTTAGGAAGTCCGGTGACAAAGTCCACAGTGACGTTTTCCCCTTTCCATTCAGGTATGGGTAATGGTTGTAAAATACCCTTAGACTTCTATCTCTCATCTTTAACTTTCTGACAAACCAAGCATCGAGAGACATATTCAGCAACATCTTTTTTCATTCCATCCCATCAGAAGTACTCTTTCAGGTCCCTATACATCTTTGTGCTTCCAGGATGAATAGAGAATGAAGAACTATGAGCCTCATCCAGCCGCTCCTTCTTTAATTCTGGGATAGGAGGAATACATAAACGGTTCTTGAACCTTATTATCCCATCACAATGAAGGTTGAATTCAGGAACATTTCTCACCTTCTTTTGTAAATCTACATCTTCTTTCTGTGCCTCTTTAATCTTCACATGTATAGATGGTTGAACATTCATTTGAGAAAGATAATATTTTTCACCTTCCATTATAATTAAAAGATCCATCCTTTGTAAATCCATAAATATTAGATCTTTTGTGATCCTCATCATGGATAAGCTAGCAGGGTCTTGTCGACTTAATGCATCTGCCACCTTGCTTGCTTTCCCAGGGTGATAATGAATTGAGAAGTCGTAATCCTTAATCAACTCCAACCATCATCTTTGGCACATATTTATCTCCTTTTGTGTGAAAATATACTTCAAACTTTTATGATCAGTATAAATATCACACCATTCACCATAAAGGTAATGCCTCCAAATATTTAATGCAAATACTACTGCAGCTAACTCCAAATCATGAGTTGGGTAATTTTGCTCATGGATTTTCAACTGTCGTGAGGCATAAGCTATCACCATATCATTTTGCATGAGAACACACCCCAATTCCTTCTTGGATGCATCACTATAGATCACAAACCATTCTCCACTACAAGGCAGTGTGAGCATAGGTGCAGTGGATAACCTTCGTTTTAACTCCTTGAAATTTTCTTCACACTCTTCCGTCCAAACGAACTTAACTCCTTTTCGAGTCAACCTGGTGAGTGGATTAGATAACCTTGAAAAATCTTTCACAAAACGTCTATAGTATCTAGACTGACCAAGAAAACTTCGGATCTCAGTTATTGTTGTTGGTCTCGACCACCTTTTGATAACCTCTGTTTTTGTTGGATCCTCAGATATCCCCTCTTTTGAGATTATGTGACCCAAAAATGAAACTTTTTTGAAGCCAAAATTCACACTTGGTAAATTTGGCATAAATCTTCTCCTTTCTTAGGGACTTTAACACAATTCTCAAGTGATCTTCATGTTCTTCCTTACTCTTTGAATAGACAAGAATATCGTCTATAAAGACAACCAAAAATTGATCAAGATAGTCTCTACAGACTCTATTCATTAAATCCATGAAGATATCAGGGGAATTAGTAAGACCAAATGGCTTCACTATAAATTCATAGTGTCCATACCTTGTACCAAAAGTTGTCTTTGGTATATCCTCCTTTTTGACCCTTAATTGATGATATTCTGAACGAAGATCAATCTTGGAAAAGTATTGAGCTCCACGTAGTGGGTCAAATAATCCATCAATGCATGGGAGAGGATATTTGTTCTTGATATTGATCTTGTTAAGTTCTCGATAATCAATGCAGAGTCTCATTGATCCATATTTCTTATTAAAAAACAGAACAGGTGCTCCCCAAGGTGATGCACTAGGGAGTATGAATCCCTTATCAAGATTCCCTTGGAGTTTCTTCTTCAATTCCTTCAACTCAATTTGGTCCATTTTATAAAGTGTCTTTGAAATGGGCATACCACCCATTATGATCTCTATTGAAAACTCAACTTCACGATTTGGTGGAAGACCTGGTAATTCCTCCAGAAATATATCATCAAACACCCGTACAGTGGGTGTATTCTTAATTGTGAGTTTCTCTCCAACCATTTGAGATAAATAACCTTCATTTAGTGGAATCAAGACCCATAAGATGGAAGAAATTTCCACTGGAAGTTTATGTTCATCATTGCATCGATATATGATCATAGATTGATCAGGAATATAAAATGTGACTTCCCTTCTATGGCAATTGATATGAGCTCCATATAAAGAAAGCCAATCCATGCTAAGAATCACATCAAATTCCACTATAGGAAGGATCACAAGATTTGCAGGTAGCACTTTCCCACAAACTTCAATTGGAGAAGAATTGTAAACTTTTGATGCGACTGTTGTGCCATTAGGAGTTGTCACAGCTAACTCAACATCTAATTTTTGTGGTAATATAGAGATACCTTTAGAAAATTCTTCAGAAATAAATGATTGGGTGGATCCAGAATAAAAAAAACATTTTCTACTTTAGAGTGGATGGTAAGTCTACCTTTCACCACTTTGTTATCATACTCCACATCGCCGAAAGAAATTGCATGTGACTTTCCTTTTTCATTGGACTTAAGAGTTTGTTGACGTCGATCATCACAAAAAACCCTTGAATTAAGGAATTGATTGGCATAATGCCCCATTTCCTTGCACTTGAATCATTGAAGTGTAGAAGGTGCATTCTGTGTATCCCTTTCTCTGTTCGCATCATTAGACATATTCTTCCCATTATTTCGACTTTCAATTGCCCGATGACCTTCTTTTCCACACTCAAAACATATGCTTTTTCCTTTAAGAAAATTACCTCCATGTTTCTTTCCACAATTTGAGCATAAAGGAAAAATCATCTTCTTTTCAGTTTGGTCTTTAGATTTTCCTTTGAATTGCATTTTCCTCTTCTTATCAAACCTATATGACTGATGGGTTACTCCAATCTCCATCTCAACCTTTAGAGCACATCAAAAAATTTCCTCGTAGCTATTGAAATCCCATATGGCTAACACCCTTCGAAGACTTGGTTTTAAGCCACCAAAGAATCGATCGATTTTACTCTCAGGTTGGATAATAATTCTGGAAGCGTACCTTGAAAGTCTTGTAAAATTTGCTTCGTAGGTACCAAAAAATTCATCATCCTTTTGCTTTTGTTCAAGAAACTCCTTCTCCATCTTTTTTCAAAGAATACAAGGGATGTACTTATTGAAAAATAAGTTCTTGAACTCGTCCCATTCCATGGAATAAATTTCATCCATTTGCCTTGTATTCTTGATAAGATTCCACCATTGATTAGCATCACCTTCGAAACGATATACTGCTAAGATGACTTTATCATGTTCAGAAAATTGAAGAACTGAAAATATCTTTTCAGTGGAACTGATCGATTGTTCAGCCACTAATGGATCAGATGACCCGCTGAATGAAGGTGGACACTGCCTCATGAAGGATTCAACATAATGTTGCTCCTTCATTTGATCGTTTGGAAGTCCTACATGATTCATAGCTTGAGAAAGTTGTGTGAGCATGGATACAATATTTTTCATTCTAGCTCCCATAACGTTTGGTTTCTCAGGGGGATAATCATTGCATTGCCCTTCACATTCAGCATTAACACGGTTCCTTCGGGTTCCAGCCATTGACTAAAACCAAGAAGCATAGTGTGAGAAATAATAATTACAATAGGAAAACAACATAATCAGTAATAAAATTTCACACTTTAGGTCTTATCATAGGTTATTCAGGGTCATTTAGAAAACACTAAGATTATGTTATATGCTTAGACATATCCTTGGGGATCTTATTAAAGTTTTCACATCCTAGTTTCCAAAGGTTGAATATAACATTCCTCTGATAACAACTATAATGAACCATACTTTACATACATGGTTATTACTTCAAATTTGAAGCATATTAATTACAAAATACAACAAAACCATGAAAGGGCTGTAAAGGAATAGTGTCTTTAGAAACTGGGAAACATAAACAACTGGTTCATAAATCATCTACATTGTCTCCCATTTATTTCATCATATCTAGAGTCCCTTTTGGCATATCCTACTTAATACCCTTCTTCTAGACCCGGGGAAAAGAAAATAGACAAAAGGGTGAGCCCAAATGCTCAGTAAGGGTAAACAAAAGAAATATAAATAATATCATATTCATAAGAACATAAGATTTTGAAAATCATAACCTAAAAAAGAGATCATAATATCATAACAAGGGATAAATCATAGTAGTGAAATGTAATCCCAATAATCATAACTTAAAACATGAATTTTTTTTTCATACACACATAATCATGGAAAATCATTTCATATTATTCAAGACTCATTGCCAAGACTATCATAGTGGAAAAAGTCCATTTCTGAACCGAGTTCACTCCTCGTTCTAGTCCTGTATCACTAAACTGGATTAACTTCCCGTTCCATCCATGTCTATCTCATGGGATATAAATCCTTAACCAATGCATTGGAGGGAGATATTGGTCCCACCCATCTCATAATGAAACCATTCTTATGTGTGCCACGAAATCATAAATCATACATCATCTCATAACCTGTGTAATAAAAATGGGATTCTTATACATCATTCCATTATAACATAATCCATATAAGATAAATAGACTTCATGAAAATAATTACATCATAATCAAATCCATGTAATAATATAGATATAAATAGAACCCTATATTATCTTATATGAATAATAATTTTGATAAAACACTTGAAATGAATTCTTGACGAAAATATCCTTTCTTCTTGAAAATCACATTCTTTTCTCAAAATTCCATGAAATATTAAAAGAAAAGAAGTTTATTGAAAATAAACATGAAAAATTATAAAGGAATATTAATGGAAATAATTCTCTTTGAAAGTGTAAAAATCCGTTCTTGCCGTATAAGTTAAAAAAACATTCTTCTCGTACTTTGGCCGGAAAAGTCAAAAAGTGTCTCATACTAAAAATGACAAAAGATTCTTTTCATTTATTTTACTAAAAATTCTCCAATTGGTAAAATTGGATTTAAACAATTGTATGAGGACAAAAATAATATTACATATTGAGGAAACATGGATGTGGATGATTAATATGCCCCAGTAAATTCTGAAGTATAAACTATCTCAGAAAAAATGAAATTGTGAGATTTTCCCTTACCTTAGGTCAGATATGCTTTGTACGTATCTGAAACTCCGGTATAATGATTTAAAAATTATCATTGACTTATTCCAGAATCATATTCATTGTTATGATATCATATATGGTCTTATTCTTATCTCTTTATTAGTAATATTTCATTTCTTCTTGTTATTCGGGTGTTTATTGCTTTATGTTCTTTTGAATGTTTTGTTGAATAAATTCATATTCCTCTTTTTAGGTTATAGATACATCATTTTAAGAATGTTATTAGAATAATATATATCATATTTATTCATTCAATTCGTTTATATAATCATGGTTTAATGAAGATCATGTAGTACAAATCACATCGCACTGTGGAGACGGTAAGCTATACGTACGCACGAGCGACGATATTGTTCCCATAATTATTGAATGGTATTGGAGTGGATAATAGAATATATCAGAGTTACTATCATTTTTTAATAATCATATATAGTTATTCTTTACACCATTATACCCATCCAAGTAAGGTGGTGGTGGAAAAGAGATTACACCATGGCGTGGAGATGGTATTCCGTTTGTACGCACGCGCGGTGATTTCGTTTTCCTTAGGATGGATAAAAGGTGAAATAGGATTTTTTAATATTTATAATAAAATATCAGTATATGATTGATACTGATGTTATTACTTTACAATGAAACAAATAAAGAAGAGGAAGTATAAGAAGAAGGAAATTAGAAATAATCGTTAACGGATATTACCTCTTCTTCGACACACCTCTTTGAAACCTTCTCTTAGGGTACTAAAATTGGTCTTTGAAGAAGACCAGGGCCTCTGGTATGTTTCTAGGGAAGTTTATAAGGGAAATGGGAAGGGTTTGGCCAAGCTTTAAGGCTCAAATATGTGTAAAGAGGAGAGGGAGGAGGTGCCCTTTTATAATGGAGGAGAGGGGCACCTTTGGAAACATAAGAAATATTAATTTAATATAAATCCAAACCCCACATAAAAACATCCAAAAATGACTCAAACCAAATATTAGAAGAGATAGGGTTTTAATATCCTCAACCAATAAAATTGAGACAAGTTGGAAATTTATTTTAAACATTATCAACTTGATTTATCCTTATTTAATCTATTTAATTTTACTTGTGGTAGTAATATTCTAAATTTTAAATCATTATAAATAATTGCTTATATGTTGTGAATTGTCCATAATTGTATACTTTACTACATTTTTGACCATATAAATTTTAATTTATAATTTTTAAATATTCTTGTGATTTTTAAACAATTTTATAATATGTAATTTTTATAAAACAACAATAGTGTCAATTTTGACACTATTTATTTATTTGAATTTAAATTAAATATACACAGAAGATAGGTTCAAACTAAAAGATTTAATAGATTCACAACATGTCATTTTTATATAGAAAATTTGTGGAGCACATTAAATAGTTCATATAATATTTATTTTAATACTTTTAAAATCATTTATTTGATATTTCAATCAATAAAATAATTTCAACATCACTATTGTGTTATAATTAATGATAATTATTTAATCCCTAAAAATTATAAATAAATTCATATGATGTATATAATTTTATTATCTTTCTAGATACTATTTATATCCGAAGGTTTATAAAATTATTACACTTATAAGATTTAAGAGAGTGACATGGTGTCACTTTCTTTGGTTTTAATAATAATTATATTATTTCATGGTCAAAAGTCCATGAAATGAATCTAGTCCGACCCTTAGGTGATATGGGTCGACTTTTATACATCCAATAGTATTTTGGAAAGTGTTATGGAAATTTTATAATCTTATTTTTACCCTTAATTACCTGATTTACCTTTAACTATAGTAAATAAAAATTACCGTAGTTACTATTCATAATATCAAAAATATAAATGGAACCTATTAACATAATTTGGACCCAATGAATCCAAATATGGAATCCATTTTTCAAAATTAAACACACAGAAGTTGCAAAAATTAATTTAAAATTAATCCCATTGTTAAGCAAACGAGTTTTAAAAGATAAAACATTGCCAAAGTTTGAAATGTTTTTACCTATGAATTCAATGTAAAATTAATGCTAATGACATACATTAAATTAAATGGTAAAAATATATTATATTTATACTTCAAAACCATTTAATAATATAATTTAAACATATTAATTATTTTTATGAAAAAAATTTTTTTCAATTAAAAATTAGCGTATTTTTACTATTCATCAAAATATGAAAGTTATCAGAAAAGTATCAAAAATTTATCCAATGTAAATTTTTATATACTGATTCAAAATAATAATTTTATTTTTTAAAATTGTACTTATAAACTTGTATGAATTTAGATTTAAAATGGGTGCGCCACCAAAGGCGGAAAACTGCATTTTTGAAAATAATAATTCTTTTATTTGAAAAATTAATTTTTTCTCGTATCATATGTAAAATGAATTATAATGTTATATAAAATTCAAAATGTTTTAATACTATTTATAATAGCTACTTTATAGAATATTTTAATAACATATTGTTGTTTAGTGAAACTCGATATTGCGTACAACACACGCTATCGAGGAAGGTTGCTCTTGCGTATAACGCAAGCCAAGCTGGTGTTGTGTGTAGTGAAAGATTCCATTGATGTTGCGTATAATATAAGACATAAAAATTATACTTCTCATAAAATATCAGGGTGTAACAGGTCGGGTTGGTCCGAACGAGTTGGACCGGGTCCGGACGCAACCTGCTCGTGTTTACAAAAACAACGCTATCTCTAAGATTGGAAGTTCAATTGATGCCTCGTCTACGGAACGAGGACACTTGCAACGAGGTGTTACATATAATATAATCTATGTGAGTTTTGGTGGAGATTTTGGTATGGTTGGTTTGGATCAGGCTTGAATCCAACCAGTCCTTTTTTACAAAAATGCCCATATCTTATCGACCAGTCATCCATTCGACAAATGGATTATGGAGAAGATAATATACGAATAAATTGTACAAAGTGCAGAAATCTTGTGGCTAGATGTGATGAAAAAAATGAATAGAGACCCTTCATGGATCAGCATACTAGAAACCCTATGTGGATTACCACCTAGAGACCCTATGTGAATCAGCACCTAGAGACCCTGTGTAGATCACCACCTAGAGACCATGTGTGGATCAGTACCTAGGGAACCTCTGTGGATTAGCTCCTAGCGACCTTGTGGGTATTATCACCTAGAAACCCTGTGTGGATCATCTCCTAGAGACCCTTTGTGTGTCAGCACCTAGCGACCCTTTGTGGATTAGCAGCAGAGCCTCTCAACAGAATAAGATGATCTAGCTTTACAACTAATCATCTTTACTTATTTACATAAGTTATACCTATTATAAGCTGTGTCTTTTCATTTGTTCTTTACCTTGAGATATTTCATTGTGGATTTTTCCTTTGTGGATTTATGTGGGACCCGATTTGGTCTTGGGGTACCTTTTGAGTATTGTTATACTCACCCTTGAACGGGCATCACCCAAACCTTTTGTGTCTTGTGAAAATAGCATAAAAATTGACTAGGACATTGGGGAGCTAGGGCTTGACGGTTCTCAAAGGTGGATTGATAGACGTGGTGTGCTACAGTGACATCCTACAGTGAGTTGTCCACACCCTTCAGGTAGTATCCTTGGTAGATGACCTTTAGAGACTGTTCTTCCATTTATATACATTGATTTCAGTTTGGGCTTGTATTCTGGACCCTTTACATTCACTTTACACTTTCAACTATCATTGGTGATAAATTGTGGTGGTTGTACTTTTTCGTTGTGGGTTTCTTTGTATATTATTCCATGTATGTGTGTGTTTAGTTGTAAAGTCAATATATTCCATTTTTGGGATATGCCTTTCCGGTGCTAGTCACCAACCCCTGGCCTATGGAAGGCTAGCTTGGGGTAGTCATGACACAGGCCCCAGGGGATGGGTTGTGAAAATTTGGTATCAAAGGGTGGTCGGATCTACTAGAATAACTAAGAGTCTGTGTTTTTGATGGAGAAATAATGTTAAGTGTCTTGAGTTTGGATTTCAGTTTGGGGAATCTAGTGTTTGGGCAGTGGCTGATGTATCCATACAACAGGACCCTGAATTATATTTTCTGAATTATTACACGAAAGCACTGGATGCAAGTGTTTTTAAATATTTTTCTCTTGATCTCTTTTTAGTCCTCTCACCAGGTATAACTTATTAACCATGGTTCATCTTTATTCTCTTTCATGATTCCACCACATAGACAGCCATCCAGGATTCCAGTGCGTGACCATGAGGAGTGTCCATAGGGTGATGAGGCTTCTGTACAAGGACTATTGTCCGATATGGTACCTTCGGGTTGTGTCCTTGCGATACCACTGCCTGTTGGTCAATAGTTACTAATGGAACTATTGGTAGATCACACATGTAGGATCAGTGCCTTATACGTTTTTCATTGAAAGACACACCTCATGTTCTGAGGTGAGCCCGACTAACAGTAAGTTAAGGAATATCTTGAGGTGGTGACTGAATTTCCATCTAGCCAGGTCACCATTAGATCAAATGGAGGTCTTGGTAGTAATCTTTCTATGTGGCTCAGTAGGGTGATGGAAGGGTTTAGAATACTCTGATCTTACAATGATGTGACTTTCCTGTAGAAATAGCTTGAGAACCTTTCTTAGAGAAGGGTTATCTTAGCATAAAAATCTAAGGATATGTGTTCCCATGAGCTTCTACAACTTCGGTAGGAAGACATGTCGGTAGCTGAGTATTCATCGAGGCGTAGCGACCATTATAGGTAATCAATGAATATGATACAAATAGTGCTTCAGTGATTGGACCATTGAGTGAGGTGTGTTTAGGGAAATATGAGCCATCAATATTCCTCTATAAATTATTACATATGATATAATGCTAGAGAGAAACGTTGTGGTTGAATGTTCTTTGGCTGAGTAGATAGATCCAGTGAATGGTAGTAGTAGGAAAGAAGGAAACTGACGCCAGTCTCATAGAATTGGACATGTAAAATTTTTTGAGAATAGGAAGTAATGGGGAAAGTTGAATATGTTGGGCAGTAGATGTGGAAGCAGAGCTAGGAGAGAAGTAGGAGGCGGTATACATTTCGACATGTTACAACCAGTACCCCAACATGGTATACACTAGGCTCAAGGATCTGGAGGATAGGGGAAGGGAGTAGCTACATGCGGACAAGGAGTATGACCTGAGGGCTCCAGGATTGATTCGAGGTACGGTATGTGTCTACTAATAACTTCTGTAAAAATTGGCATAGGTGCTAATCATTCCTTCTTATCATGAATATTTGTTCAAGACCTAGAGTTTTTTATTAAACTGCTGACTTGATACTTACATATGGAGATACCTATGGGATGAGACTCATTAATAACACTTATGCTGATGGTGTGATCTAAACCTTGAGGCGATAGATTCGGTTGGAACATCTTGGTGGCAGCGTCGATAATTTACAGCGTTAGTTTGGGTATGGACTGGTCATCCACAATTCATGTACATATTGACTATTTTAGGCAAAAGGATGCGGTATATCTGCAGTGTTGGAATGAGTTTTCCCTTGGTCGAAGAAAAAGGAAACCCAAGTAGCATGGGATAAACTCATGCATAAGAGGGTGAAACCAATCACTCTTGAGTCTTCCAGCCTTACCCTCATGGAAATAGATGTTATGAGTTTTAAATTCCCAATAGTAGAAGAGGGTGCGGGAACTTCCTTTCAAAAGATGTTTCCAAAATTACCTCCCTGTATGGGGAGGGACTTCTGTATCATTCTACACCATGAGATGGCACCGATATCAGCATCAGTATATCATAGGGCTTTCATATTACTTTTCAAGTTGGGGGAGTAGGTGGGGGACTTGCATAGGAAGGTCTTAATAAGACCCAATGTTTGAGATTATTTTTGGATTACCAGAACTATAACCAAGTGGACATGGAGAATGAGTACCCACTACCAAATATTCTATGGGAAAACCAATCAGATAAAAGGGGTAGACTTTTGCTTGGATGGAAAGGTTCTAGTAGGATTTTAGAAGTTGAGACATCGGTGATGCCTAGAGTTCCTCTATGACTATGAGTTTGAGATAGTCTATACTCTCGGGAAGAGGAAAGTGGTGGAAGAAGCGCTCAGTAGGAGGTCTGGTTTATAAGAACTGAGTGAGGCGATGGACCGGCTAGCCATGATGTAGATATCCATCATGGATGATGATGGGGCGGCTTAACTTCAGTCAATGACTGTCACTCCCCCACTATTATAGTGAGTCAAGGAGGCATATTTTGTACATGTTGACTATGAGGCTCGACTTTCTCAGTTACCATCAATAAAAGCTCCTGATGGATTTTAGATAGGTTGGAAGCACGTCATCCTTTTCATAGGATACACTGTAGTACCAGAGACATTATGGGATGAGCTGTTGATGGAGATCCATACATCCCCTTTGGTGGTACATCCTGGTGTGGTGAATATTTTCTAGAACCTCTGACGTTTGTATTGGTGGGAAGAGATGAAGAGAGCGGTGGTTGAGTTTGTTTCATGATGCCTCACTTTTCAGGAAGTGAAGGGAGAGAATCAGGTCCTAGCAGGCTTCAAAAAGCCAATTGAGGTAAAGGAATGGAAGTGGGATAGTATCTCCTTTTACATCATGATGGGGTTAACACACATGTACATGGAGAACAATTCTATCTGGGTGATCGTTGACGAACTCACCAAGTCATCTCCCTTCCTACCCATTCGAGCGTAGGTATTGGTAGAGGGATTGGGACACATCTATGTTCAAATGATAGTGTGGATTCACGGGGTGCCTTTTATGATCATCTCAGACTGGGATGCATTATTTACATCTCAATTGAGGAAGGGATTACAGGTGGCATTTGGGAATCAGCTGTGCTTGAGCACAGATTTTCATCCACAGACTGATGGTCATAAAGATCAGACCTATTGAAATTATGAGTAGAGTTGGCGATTTTTCATACCACTTATCTCTTTCCCCACAGATGAACCGGGTGCACGATGTTTTCCATGTGTCGCAGCTGAGGAGGTATGTGCCTGATCCATCACACTTCATCGACTAGGGTGAAATGGGCATTAATGATGGGGTGATGTTTACAGACTTCCTGTTAGAGATAGAGGATCAACAGGAGAGGGTTCATCTTGGATGGATGATTCCTTTAGTGTGTGTTCTATGGAAGCAAGGGAACCTCCAGCAGAGCACATGGTAGAGGGAGGCTCATATTTCTGCTCAGTACCCCAATTTGTTTGAGTAGAATTTTTTTTGGATTTCTGGGACGTAAATCCCTATGTTTGGGAGAATGTAATGTCTTGGAATTTCCATGTATTTTTTTAAATTATATGGATTTATTTCGAGACCAGGTGCTGAGACGGCGTGCGATTCTGATGCCCAGAGTGCTTGAAATGATCCGTCGAAAAAAGATAAGCTTTAAATAGAGATCTTGAGAGGTTTTCATGAAAAATTTAAATAACTCTTAAATGGGTGCCTAGATCAGAAATCTGAGGGCACCATTGCATTCAGGGAGGAGGGTTTACCTGTAACGTCCCGACCCGACTCACCACTAAACCAGTGGTTGGACCAGTTGCCACATGAACTCAAGCACGTCTCCCCGTATGCCAGAGGCTGCCGACTAGCAGTGAGGGTCTGAGGATAGTCAGTGGAGAGACTCTACCCTCTTATTAGAGTTTCATAGTGGTATATCAATGTAAATAACAAAAAATGGAAATAAATAGGAGAATTACTCTAATAAATGATAAAGCAGCAGATGGTAGATTTTATAAATATTATACAAAAGAATGGCCAACATCAATTATATATAAGATGCATGTATGACATACTAATGATACAAAAATGGAAAAGAGTGAACAAAATAGCATCATGAACATTCCATTAACAAAATAAATAAATAATGACTCCAAGCCCTGAGGGCAGTCTCCTCGATCATCTCAAGCTTCCGCTCGGTCCTTTGCTCCTATCTTCCATGTAAATGCAAAAAACACCATCCTGCAACCAAATAGAATCTACTCGAGTACCCCAATGCAATGGAGACCCGAGTAGGGTGTGAGATATAAATCTCAATAGGCCGAGACCACCGGTGTCTACCCAAAATCCTGACATTAAATAAACAATTTAAACAGTGAAAGTATGCATAATTAAGGCAAGGAGTCCAATGTAACTATATACCAAAGTACCTGCTTCAGCTCTCAGCTGGTGTCTGAACCTGTATTATACATTTTTCATGAATACACAATAGTCATTACACAATCATTTTCATTTATGAATTATTCAACCCTCATTAAACTACATAATTCTCATAATACGGACTGAGCCCGATATTCCTTGTATAAGTCACTCACCACAGATGTCTCTAAAGACCATCTAAGTAATTAAATTTAAGACAAAATCCAAGCTTGTGCTTTGGCTTGGATAATGCATCATAATATATTCAATTTAATCTTATTTCATATACTATATCTGAGACCATCCACTAAAAAAATAGTGATTCACTCTTTGGTTCGTCCAATAATAGTGATTCACCAAATTCATTGATAAGTATGAACCCCTTTCTCAAATTAAATTCACAAATCATAAATCCACAATAGTTTTCAATAATCAGTTAATTCATTTCATGTACGCCCAATTAGACCCACAGTCCAATTTCAATTAATGGGTGTAGAAAATCGTTTCTAGCACCCACGTTAGTATTTGTAGCGTCAGTCCTTGTCTCACAACCCATGGGTATTTGGAGCATGAGTCCCTGACCCATAAAAGAATATTTCCTTACAAGCAGGGTGTAGAACGCCATGTCTAGCACCCCGTGACTATTTGGAGCAACAGTCCCTGTCTCACAACCTTTTTATCAATAATACATATGATTTTATCATTGGTGTAGAATTCCATGTCTAACACCCCAGAACCATCCATTAATTCATTCATAAATTAATTAATCTAATTAGTTAATTAATTCAACAACTAATTAACAACATAAATCACCTGTCAAAAGTCAACCATTAACTAACCATTCAATATCTCAATAGTAAATAATTAATTAACAATTAATTATTCTTAGCAATCCAAATAAATAATTAACTCAACATTTAATTATCCAAATTATTTAACAAGTCTGAACCCATCCACTCAAAAAATGATTCATCTAGGACATTAACAATTTACATGCATGTCATAATCTTCAAAGAACATTCTGAAAAAAGTCCATATATTTAGCAAACATCTCACGCATTATCTCTTAATATAAAACAAATCCACCCAAGACAATTTAATTCATGGAAATTTAACATGCATCAAATGGTACCCATGGCCAATAGTTGTAACAAAAAATTAATTCAAAATCTTAATTTAATGTATTCAAATTAATTATTAAACCATTAATTAATTAAATCATATCTCTTTAACCAATCATAAATTAATTCACCATATTCCAATTATCATGTAATAATTTATCCATCCATTAATTATTACAAGTTTCCAATTTATATTCCGAACATTTCAAATATTCAATATTCTCAATAATCAGTAATAGCCACAATTTTTATTCCAAGTCATGACATGATAATTAATTCTAAAATTAATATCCCTATTACCCATTCTTCCCATTTAAATAATTTAACTATTTAATCCTATCATTTTGACCAAATTATCAAAACATGCTTAAAATTAACACATGTTCAAGTCCTCATTTATCTCACGTGGGTGACATAATTTAATGACATAAAAAGTGTCATGCATAGACATATCATAATCAATAAAACTCACATTCTCAATTTATTTAAAGAAGCTATAATTAATAAATAAAGTGATAGGGATTTGGGACCCTACCTCAGGGTGGCACCATTTTAAATCTAAAGCGCTTTAATATACATGGCGGAAACCAGTCCACAATTGGTTGTCAATCGCACATGCATGCACCATATATATATATATATTTATATATGTATATGTATATATATTCACACACATTCCCTAAAAAAATATAAATAAAATTTAAAATATCAAAATAGGTACTCAGAATCAAAGAAGTAAGGACCAACGCACCTCTAACTAGGAACCGGGGACTCATAAAAATTATCACACCCTTAATTGGATGATGTGAAACAATACCACAGTTAAATAACCTTACCTGAAACATGATGGAAAAGAAAAAACGAACTAATCTACCTCTCCTTTGTCAGAAGATGCCGGAATAAGGTTCAAAGGGTCTGGAGAAGCCCCTTGCACATCCCTAGAACTGAATAAAAAAGGAAACCCAATAAAACCTGAACCATAAGATTTTGGCTGAGGAACTAGAGCGAGGGATGAGCCAAACGGCCAATTTGAATCACAAAAAAATGCAGATGGACTCACCTCACCGAGACAGACAAGATTCGAGAAGACACCGAGAGGATTCGATCACGCGAAGAGGAGCAGGTGAGGGGGTGTAGCACGCCTCAAAGGAGGGGCCTGGTGCATTTTGGTTATTCCTCCAATATGGTGGTGCTCCACCCTCATGTTCTCTCCCCCAATTATCAATTACACCCATGATAAACTAATAGTATTAATATAATAATAATAACATTTATTATTCTCATTTAATATAATGTTACTTCATTAACTAACATTTAAATATATGTTTCACAATTAGTTCTAAAACCCCCCATTAATCATCCAATCAAATTAGTACAATAATAATAATAATATCCTTATTACTATTATTAAATACTTATTTTATTTAAAACAAGATAAAAATAAATCGTTTTAAAAACCGGATAACCGTACATCTGACCTGCACTATTTGACTACTCGTTCACAACCTGATACATATATTTAAAATGGTTTAATTAAGTTAAACTCAACTCCACATTTATTCCTTATTTAATATTACCATTTAAAATTACACTTCTTCGATAACACCCAACTCATCATTATTTAATTAATTATATCAACTCAAATTAATTAAATAAAAACCTATGCTTCGTAGAAATTAATTAAATTCTTATTGATCTTTAATTTAATTAAATGAAACCCCAAAAAAATCCATTATTATTATTATTCATAATAATAATAACTACCACTCATAAAACCATAATAATAATAATTTCATGATTATTTTTATTATTATTCAACCTTAGATGAAACCCAACACCTCTTATTAAATAAAAACACTTCTTTATTAATTACGAAACTCCTTATTCAATTAGACGTTTCTTTGAGATACCCAAAAGCCTCATTAATTTGACATCAATATTATACCTCATTAAACATCCAATTAAAATCTTTTACAATAAATGTTACACCCCATTTAATTAAAAACTGTTCTTCATTCATTATTATCTTAATAAACAGCTCATAATTAATTATGAAACTCCCAATTTATTACAATATAATTGATATGATAAAAACTCCAACCCATAACCCCTAATTTAATTTACATAATAATAATTATTATTATATTCATAAAACTAAATTAATAATTATCTAAATATTAATATTTTTCAATCATTTTATAAACCCAACACCATTATTTAATAACAACTCTTCATTAAATCTGAAACTCCTCATTTTCTTAAATGTTTCTTTGAGAGTCTCAAAAGCTTCATTAAATTCCCATAAATAATATACTCCTTCAACATGAAATTAAAATATCAACGCATAAAAATACTTTATGACACCATAATAATAACAATAACATTATTATTATTAGCACTTCCTCCATTTAATAATTAATGGTCCTTTAATAAATTCGGAACTCTTCATTAAAAAAAGGGTTCTTCGATAAACCCATAATCCACATTAATTTCATCATTCTTCATTTAATTAATTCTCTAACATTCATTTAATTAAACAACCACAATAATAATAATTATAACATTATTATTATTATTATTAAAACCTTCTTTTAATTAATTAAAAACTCTTATACAATATTATTTAATTAAACTGAATAATTTATTAAACAGGGTAAATTGAACGGGTTGCTACGTAACTGGGTGTTGCCCATGCAGATCCATTAAAGTGGACTTTTCTAAAATCGGTGTTCCCAAGACTCATCGGGACACCTGAAAAAATTATTAGGTAATTACACAAGTCCAAAAATGACAAATTTTGGTGGTCCTACACTCAGAATACAATTCCAGAGCTCGATTTAAGAAAAACGACTCATTGATAAACTAAAAAAAATTCAAATCTGTTCATATTTTAACCCTGTTCAATAACACAAGACTTTAAAATATAGCCACCTTCAAAACTTATCATCCCCATGAATCCATCGGGAACCACTATAAAAACAACCGACCTACCATGGTCATTTAGTCTTGTTAGAAGTGACGTGTTGTGTTCCCAATTCCAAACACACCTTTAACCCTTCACAATCCTAATGGCTAAGCCATTAAAAACAGATCCAATGCACATTTTATAGCTTAAAAATCTAAACGGTTCTTATAAATTAGGTCATTAGAAGGACCTCGTCAATGAAAATGGTTGAATCTTAATCAATCAACAAAACAAGTTTCACATGCTTCCCTCGAAAGATGTCATGGATCCAAAACCCCATTTCGCCCTTTATCTGACAATGTTCCTTTAAAACAATCCAAAACCATCCGCATGTAAAATGGAGTCCTTACAAGACCTCTTGTGAAATTTCCAAGTCAATTCATCACAAGGATGTCTTAAAACAACCATTCCCGAACACAAAAAGAAATGTATCCCAAAGAATCAATGCATCTCGCGTACTACCCAGATAACAACCACTCATCAATCCCAACAACATTTAAACTATAGAACGGCGTAAGACCAACACTATATTAGTGTCTCCACAATGAAGTCAAGATAGGGGACATACTTATCGTATTCAGAAGAGATTACTAAGAGAAAAACCAAGGTCATTAAGAAGATCAGTTAAACTATTTCTGGACAACTCTGTTATAAAATCTCGACATCACCTGCTAAAACGTTTATCAAAAACGATGCAACAATACCCACCTTAGGAATTTCCATGACGTCACAAGAAAAGATCAAACTCTCACCAGCGCGTGTTTTTAGAATACATTAACGCATGCATGAGACATTCCTCGTACCATGATCACCACGTCAAACATTGATAATAAAATTCGTAACATAAACCTATCGGTGTGACAAAATAGCCGAGTCCCAAGAAGTCCTCCGGAGCAGTGGGACGAAATTACTTTAAAAGTCAATAACATTATATGGGTACTACCTAACATGAGTTATTCCCTTATGATCATTAACGTCAACCCTCTCTCTAGGTCCCACAAAACCAAAAACACAAGACTCAAAAGATCCTTTTTTCACTTTATCCATTTTAATTAATTCATTTCATCCTTTCATAATTTGAATGAATTTCAACAAACACTCAAGTAATTTTTCACACAAAGTTACTTTGTTTTCAAAAAAGTTCCCTACGATAAAATAATCATGATATCACAAACATCCTCTTTAATCATTTTAAATTCAGTGTTATTAAAATAAAAATATGAAATTTAGCATCTGAATACCTTTTACCGAAAAGGAGACCTCCCAAAGTCTCATTTATTTAAACCAAGTTCTTCAAAAGCAACCCCACAATGGTTCATTACAGTCAAAACTCATCAGTATTACATTCATAACCATTTTCAAAACATACTATGTTTATATGATTTACTCACGTGGGTAGCCATCTACCAATCGATAAGGCGCCTATACACCTTATCTCTGGAATTTGGCTCCCATTTACCACAATCGACATTAATTTAACATTTAAACTTTAGTAGCCATTTAATATAACAAAACATCAATATCATGTTAGCGTAATAAGTAACAAAACAACATTCTATAACACAGAAGAGTGGCACAACCACGAAACATGCTAATAACTAAGTCAATGTGACATATAATCACTCAAGCATGTTAAATTTATCACCGAAACATTCTATATAGAGAGTCATGCTATAACAAATCAAAACATGGCATTTCACCCAAGGAACACAATCCAAATTAGCAGGCATCCCACTAATACAACTACATGAAATTTTATATGCATGACATGTGAATCTCTAAGTGACTAAGCTGATGCATGTATAAAACTTCCTTGACCTATCAGTCCATGAAAATTATTTCTTTTAAAATTCCAAAAATCAATAAACTTTGGAAAATACGCCAGTCACTCAAGGTGAAATCATCTCAACTGTATCATATAATAGCAGAAACATCAATTCCCATCCCTGGGCACTTGTTCATTCCCCATACATGGGGGGATCAGTCTCAAGAACAACTATTAACCGAAGTACCAACACTTTCCTATTCTCTAGTCTACCAACCCAAAAATAGTAAGACAAATGAAAATAAACCCTATGATACCACTTTGTGACATCCCAACATGGCTCACCACTAAACCAATGGCCAGAATGGTTGCCCCATGACCTCAAGCACATCTCTTCGTACGCCAGAGGCTTCCGACTAGAATCGAGGGTCTAGGATAGTCAGTGCGGAGACTATACCCTCTTATTAGAGTTGCACAGTGGTATATTAAAGTAAATAACAAACAATGGCAATAAATAGTGGAAGCAGATTAATAAATGATAAAGCAGTGGAAGGTAGATTTTATAAATCTTGTACAAAAAATGTCCAACATTAATTATATAGTAGATGCATACATGACATGCTATTGATACAAAAATTGAAAATAGTGAACAAAATAGCATTATGAACATTCCATTACAAAAATAAATAAATAATGACTTCATGCCTCAAGGGAAGTCTCCCCGAGCATCCCGAGCTTCCCTGAATCTTTTTCTCTTATCTTACATGTAAATGCAAACAACACAATACTGCAACCAAATAGAACATACTCGGGTACTCCAATACAATGGCGTCCCGAGTAGGGTGTGAGATATAAATACTAGTAGTTCGGGACTACCAGTGTCTACCCCAAATCCTAATATTCAATAATTAAATTAAACAGTGCAAGAATGCATAATTAAGGTAAGTAGTAAAATGTTACTATATACCCAAGTACCTGCTTAAACTCTCAGCTGGTGTCTGAACCTGTATTATACATTTTTCATGAATTCAAAATAGTCAATACATAATCATTTTCATTTATAAATTATTCAAAACTCTTTAAACTACATAATTATCATGATCCAGACTGAGCTCGACATTCCCTGTATAAGTCACTCACCACAGATGTCTCTAAATACCATCTAAGTAATCAATGTTAAGACCAAATCCAAGCTTGCGCTTTGTCTTGAATAATGCGTCATAAGATATTCAATTTAATCTTTCATATACTATATATGATCCCATCCACTAAAAAAATAGTGATTCACTCTTGGGTCCGTCCACTAATAGTGATTCACCCAATTCATTGATAAGTATGAACCCCTTTCTCATATTAAATTCACAAATCATAAACTCACAATAGTTTTCATTAACCAATTAATTCATTTCATGTATGACCAATTAGACCCATAGTCCAATGTCAATTAATGGGTGTAGAACATCATGTCTAGAACCCTCGGGAGTATTTAAGCATCCGTCCTTGTCTCACAATCTATGGGTATTTGAAGCATCATTCCCTGACCAATAAAAGAATATTTCCTTACATGTTGGGTGTAGAACACGATGTGTAGCACCCCATGAGTATTTGGAGCATCATTCCTTGTCTCACAATCCATTTATCAACAATACATATATATTAATCCTTGGTGTAAAATTCCATGTCTAACACCCCACAACCATCCATTAATAAATTCATAAATTAATTAATCTAATTCGTCCATTAATTCAACAACTAATTAACAACATAAATCACCCGTCAAAATTCAACCATTAATTAACCACTAAATATCTCAATATTAAATAATTAATTAATGATTAATTATTCTTATCAATCCAAATAAATAATTTACTCAACATTTAATTATTCAAATTCTTTAACAATTCTGAACCCATTGACTCAAACAGTGATTTGTCCAGGACATTAACAATTTACATGCACGTCATAATCATCACAAAACATGATGAACATAACACATATATTTAGAAACCATCTCAAGCAGCATCTCATAAAATAATACAACTCCATACAAGACAACATAATGAATGGAAATCTAACATGAATCAAAAGGTACCCATGGCCAACAATCGTAACAAAAAATTAATTCAATATCTTAATTTAATGCATTCAAATTAATTAATTCAACAATAAATTAATTAAATCTTATTTCTTTAACCAATCATAAATTAATTAACCATTTTCCATTTATCATGTAATAATTAATCCATCGATTAATTATTACCAGTTTCAAATTTATATTCTGAACATTTCAAATATTCAATATTCTCAATAATCAGTAATAGCCACAATTTTTATTCCAACTCATGACATGATAATTAATTCTACAATTAATTACCCTATTACCCATTCTTCCCATTCAAATCATTTAACTATTTAATCATATCACTTTAACCAAATTAGAAAAACATGCTTAAAATCAACACATATTCAGATCCTCATTTATCTCATGTGGGAGACATAATTTAATAAGATCAAAAGTGTCATGCATAGACATATCATAATCAATGAAACTCACATTCTCAATTTTTTTTAAAGAAGCTATAATTCTTAAATAAAGTGACAGGGATTTGGGACCCTACCACAGGGTGGAACCATTTTAAATCTGAAGCGCATTAATATACTTGGCCGCAACCAGTCCACAACTGGTCCACAATCGCACGTGTGTGCACCTTATATATATATATATATGTGTGTGTGTGTGTGTGTGTGTCTATATATATATATATATATTCACGCGTGTGCCCTGCAAAAATATAAATAAAATTAAAAATAATAAAATAGGTAATCAGAATCGAAGTAGTAAGGACCAACACACATCTAACTAGGTACCGGGCACACATAAAAATTATCACACCCTTAATTGAATGATGTGAAACAATACCACGGTTAAATAACCATACCTAAAACATGATAGAATAGTGAAAACGAACTCATCTGCCTCGCCTTTGTCATCAGATGCCAGAATACAGTCCAAAGGGTCTGGAGGAGCCCCTTGCACATCCCTAGAACCGAAGAAAGAAGGAAAACCAATAAAACATGAACCATAGGGTTTTTTCCGAGGAAACATGGTGAGGGAGGAGCCAAACGGCTGATGCGAATCACAGAAAAAATGCAGATGGACTCACCTCACCGAGACAGACAAGATTCGAGAAGACACCGAGAGGATTCAATCAAGAGAAGAGGAGCCAGTGGGGGGGGGGGGGGGGTGTAGCGCACCTCAAAGGAGGGGCCTGGGGTATTTTTGTTGTTCCTCCAATATGGTGGTGCGCTACCCTCATGTTCTCTACCCCAATTATCAATTACACCCATGATAAACTAATAGTATTAATATAATAATAATAAAATTTATCATTCTCATTTAATATAATGCTACTTCATTAACTAACATTTAAATATATGTTTCAAAATTAATTCTGAAAACCCCAACTAATCATCCAATAAAATTAATAAAATAATAATAATATTAATATCCTTATTATTATTACTAAATATTTTTTTAAAATAAAATAAAAATAAATCATTTTAAAAACCAGATATTCGCATTGCTGACACGCACTATTTGACTACCCGTGCATAACTCGATATCATATTTAAAGTGGTTTAATTAAGTTAAACACATCTCCACATTTGTTCCTTATTTAATATTACCATTTAAAATTACCCTTCATTAATAACACCCAAATCATAAATATTTAATTAATTATCTCAACATAAATTAATTAAATAAAAACATCTACATCATAGAGATTAATTAAATTCTTATTGATCTTTAATTTAATTTAATGAAACCCCCAAAAAATCCATTATTATTATTATTCATAATAATAATAATAACAACCACTCATAAAACCATAATAATAATAATTTAATTATTATTTTTATTATTATTCAACCTTAGATAAAACCCAACACCTCTTATTAAATAAAAACACTTCGTTATTAATTAAAAAACTCCTTATTTAATTAGACGCTTCTTTGAGATACCCAAAAGCCTCATTAATTTCAGATCAATATTATACCTCATTAAACATCCAATTAAAATCTATTGCCATAAATGTTAAACCCCATTTAATTAAAAACACTTCCTCATTCATTATTATCTTAATAAAGATTTCTTAATTAATTATGAAACTCCCAATTTATTATAATATCATTAATATGATAAAAAATCCAACCCATAACACCTAATTTAATTTCAATAATAATAATAATAGTTACATTGATAAAACTAAAATAATAATAATATCATTATTATTATTTTTCAAACTTTTGATAAACCCAACACCCCTATTTAATAATAATGCTTCATTAAATCTGAAACACTTCATTTTATAAAATGTTTCTTTGAGAAGCTCAAAAGCGTCATTAAATTTTGGTAAATAATATAATCCTTTAACATGAAATTAAAATATCAACGCATAAAAATAATTTATGACACCATAATAATAATAATAACATAATTATTATTAGCACATTCCTCAATTTAATAATAAATGGACCTTTAATAAATCTGGAACTCTTCATTTAAGAAATGGTTCTTTGAAAAACCCATAACCCACATTAATTTCTTCAATCATCATTTAATTAATTCTCTAACATTCATTTAATTAAACAAGAACAATAATAATAATAATAACTTCATTATTATTTTTATTATTAAAACCCTATTTTAATTAACTACAATCTATCATACAATATTATTTAATTAAACTAAATAATTGATTAAACAGGGTAAACTGAACGGGTTGGAATGCAACTGTGCGCTACTCATACAGATCCATTAAATTGGACTTTTCTGAAATTGGTGTTCCTGAGACTCATCGGGACACCTGTGAAAATTATCAGGTAATTACGCAAGTCAAAAAACGACACCTTTAGGTGTTCCAACACTCGAAATAAAATTCCAGATCTCAGTTTAAAAAAATGACCGGTTGATAAACATAAAAAAATTAAATACATTCGTATATTAACCTGGTTCAATACCACATGACTTTAGATTACCCTAGGTGTGACTTATGTTTAGTCGGCACAAACCTCCAAAGGGAAAAACCCAAAATAGAATAACGGAAAATAAAATAAATAAATAAAATTATTATTTTTTGAAATGCTTATAACTCACAAACGGTGACTTGGATTACAAATCTGAGACCACTGCTAAGCTCGTGAGGGTATACTTTCCTTAGGTAGATCATAATATTGGTCAGTTTGGTACAATAATTGAGGTTAGTTTTTGGCTGCAAATAAAATAATTAAGTAAAAATTATTTTATTTTCAAATCCTTATAACTCCTAAATGGTAACTCGGATTGAAATTATCGGAGTACAGTTTAGCTAATGAGGGAATGTTCCCCTTAGGCAGAGCCTAACCTCGGCCTACGAGAGTCGAGGGTGAAAGTTAATTTTTGAACTTTTTTTATGGTTCATATAAATTAACGTGAGAACGGGTTTTTATGAATTTTGAACCAGTACTTAGATTGAAAATATGAGGCGACCATTGAACTCATAATGCTAGGATTTTCTAAGGAAGGACTTAACTTCGACTAACAAGGGTCAGATAGAAAATAAAAGTTTCAGTCTTTTTGGAAAAATAATAAAATAACATTGAAAAGTTATTTAATTTTTTCTCACATTTGAGAGGCGGAAGACAACGCTACAGTGTGGAAAGTGGTCACATTAAAAGAATCCACTTAATGGATCATTAAGATGAATCATAACAACTATGTTGTTTCCTAAATGAAACAATATAATGACGCAATGTCGCAACATAACATAAACACAGTGACATGTCCCCTTTTTAGTTATCTAACGCGTTGTTGAGTGGGAATTAAAACCGTGAGAAAATCCCTGATGAACCTCCAGTGAGTTTCCTCTCCAAAGAAGAATGAAAAACGCCGGAGGAATTTCATCGACTTCGATGTGCCTCAAAGAATGAATTCAGGAAGGGATGAACGACATCGACCTATTCAACCCTCGAGGAAGGAACACTATGGAAACGAAATTCAAACGAGGTAGGGGATATTCTTTCTTTTTGATTACTTTTCTTTCCCCATTATTCATTCTAAAACAAAAAATGTGGATCAACCCACAAACAGGTTGATCTGCAGATCATGTGTTCTCACGGGAGGGTTATTAAAATTAGGGACTTGAATGGTGTAGTAGATTCATGTGCTGAAATACCAAAACTACCCTATGATTATACACCTCTAATGTGGAGGGAAAGGGACAACATGAACAAGGAATGAGTCCCTCCACCTTATGTGTTCTTGTGTGATATTCATGGTAAAATTTTGAAATTGGCGGTAAGGAGAGATTGATGTCACCGTAAAAAATGTGACAACCCTACGATCACGTAGGCGTAGAAAGTTCAAGAAATGAATCACCAGAGCAACTCCAGTGGCCATAGCAGAACCACCATCATGGGGTGGTAGCCTGCGATAGTGGTCACAGGCGAAGGGAGGCAGTGCGCCCATTGGGGTGTCATGGCAGTGCGACAAGGGCGAGAGCGGCGTGCCACGACGGAGAAGCAGGAGGCCGTGGCCTGATGACTGCATTAGTGTGTTGGAGATGCAGTGCCTCTAAAAACTGCATGGAGGAGTGGCCCACATCATCATGCCCGGTTAGACCAAAGGGAGTGGTCGGGTTGAATGGCCATGTGTTCCCCTAGTCGGACCGACAGAATCGGTCCGGGCTGTACCGGACCTGCCGAGTCGGTCTGGGCCGAGATGTGCCGAGCCAGTTGGGCTGGGCCTCCCAAGTAGCCCAGTCAGTTCCTTCAGCCAGTATGTTTTAGTGGACTAGGCTAGTGAGTTAAATCCCAGCCACATAGCATGTTATGCGGCCTGAACAGAAAAAAGAGATCGGCCCGCCAGAGTTGGTGGGCCAAATAAAACAGGGTCACTAAATGACTCGACAGATTGGAACCACGACCATCCTGAGCTGGGTTAAGTGGTGCGTAATGGTCCGGGCATACAAGATAGGTCAGGCAGGACCTCGGGCTGGGATTGGTCGGGCTGGTCTGACTGAGTCGGACTGGGCCCAGATGCAACCGACCCCTATTTACAAAAACGACAGTATCTCTTAGACTAGGCGACCGATTGACACGTCGTCTGTGGCATGAGGACCCTTGTGATGGGGTGATCCTTATAAGATAGTAAATATGAGGTTTTTAGGAGATTTTCATACAAATGGGTTGGATCAAACTCGAATTCAACCAGGGCCTTTTAAAGAAAATGCCCATATCTTATAGACCGGGTGTCCATTAGATGCACCATCTGTTGCGTTGGGACCCTGACGACGAGACGGTCCTTCGGGTTACTCTTTGTGGGACTTAGTGGTGGTTGAGGTTCCATTAATGGATTTAGGAGAATATCCTCTAGAAATAAAGCATAATAAGTGAAGGGATCTTGTGGATGGCTATGACGTGAAGAATGAATAACAACCCCTCGTGGAACAACATACTAGCAACCCCGTGTGGATCAACACATAGCGTCCATGTGTCGATCAGAACCTAAAGACCCTCTCTGGATCACCACCTTGGGCCCCTATGTGGATCAATACCTAGAGACCCTTTTTGGATCATCTCTTAGCGACCCTGTGTGGATTAGTACCGAGCAACCCAGTGTGGATCAGCTCCTAGCGACCCTTAGTGGATCAGCACCTAGAGACCCTATGTGGATTAGAAATAGAGCCTCTAAATAGAATAAAGTGATCTAGGTTTACGACTAATCATCCTAACTACTATAAGTTTTACCTGGTGTGAGCTGTGTCTTTTTCTTTTTGGTTTAACATGAGATATTTTTTTCTGGTGTTTTCCTTTGTGTATTTCTGTTAGACCTGAGTTGGTCTTGGGGTCCCTACTGGGTATTTTTAAACGCACCCCTGAACAGGTTCGCTAGAACCAATTGTGTCTTGTGTAGATGACAAAAATATTTTTCTAGGACCTTAGGGAGCCATGGATAGATGGTGCTCATACGTGGATTGATATATGTGGTGTGTTGTAGTGACATCCGACAGTGAGTTGTACCAACCCTTTGGGTAGGATCCATAGTGGATGACCTCCAGAGTGTGTTCTTCCTTTCCTGTAATTTCCTTTTAGTTGGGATTGTATTCTGGCCCCTTTACTTTCAGTTTAAAATGTTTACTATCAGTGGTGGTTGAACTTTTTCTTTGTGGGTTTCTTTGTGTAGTATTCTATGGCTGTGTATGTACAGGTTTAAAGGCCATACCTTCCCCTTTTAGGATATTCCTTTCCATTTCTAGTCACCATCCCCTGGGCTATGGAAGGCAGGCTTTGGGTAGTCACGACACAGGTCTCAGGGGATGGGTCGTGATAATTTTCATATTTTTACATCTATGAAATCCTTTCTTAATATAATTTTTCTTATTATCATTGTTAAGTTATCCCCTCCTCTATCCATTACTAACCAAGGTACAAGAATTTCATTGTTACAAGGAGGGTTCAACTTGAGTGTGTGAAGATTTAGATCATCCTTTTGATACACCATAGATAGTGGAACATTTCTATCAGTTTTGATAGTTATTAATCAACCAATGTGATTGAATATCATTAATGAAGCCAAAATTTGTGTAAGGTATAATTTTTATACATTTTTTATTATATAGTTTTTTATGTTTCATTTCATGGAGGCTATAGGAAGGAGATATATATTGTATTCCACTAGTTTTATAATGTTTTCATTGATAAATATAAACCAATATGTGGTATCATAACGTTAATATGATTATTGACTCGTGATATCATGTTAAAAATGATGAAATATGTATACCATTTTTTATTTCATAAGAAATGTTAAAAAAATTCAATTTTCTATAATATTATGATATGAGATAATATAAGTGGCTATAGAAATTGTTTTTATATCGAATTCGTATTGAAATGTGAAATCATAAGAAGTGAATCATTCAAATTATATGATATGGGACACTATATACATTCATTCAGTGTGATTTCATCTATTTTAACATATCATAACATGTGATATAGCCAATTTTAATGTATGATGGCACTAGTTTCATACCACCAAATAGACTATCATATTAGAAATAAAATATTGATGATAAAATAAAATATGATATAAAATTCCACATTTTTTTATCATATTCAGCTGGCCTCCTGTCATTAAAAAGAACATAAAAGGATGGATAGGCCACATATATTGATATATAGTATATTATTAAGTAGGACATACATTATGATTTAGGATTTAATTAAATTTAAATTATGAATTGAATAATATTATTTCTAAAATATTTTAATATTAAAAAAATTCATTTTTTGTTATTTGATTAATTTATAAAATCATTTTAAATTAAGTAATTATCAAATGTTTAGGGTTTTGGTTAAATGTTAATGAAACATTTAAAAAATAAATATACCACAATATTAATTGTCAATATTAAATACAATTTGAATTTATATTGAATAATTTATTACAAGGATATCGAATGTCTATATGAAATTTATAAAGTAATATTAAAAAATGTGCATCAATTAAAAATAAATGAAAAATATAAATGAATATATATTTAGTAATAATAATTTTTTATAAATATTATTTTTCAATTTCAAAAGTGAGATTCCTTATTTGAGGAAATTATTTATACAATTTCAAAAAAAAAATTATTTCATATGAACATGGTTTAAATAACATAATATTTATGATACCATGATTATGTCAATTTTTTACATAATTAAAATATAATGTTTTTCTATTTTATTAATATCAATTATTTTATGATAAAAGATTATAAATTTGAATATGAGGGATTTCGTATTAGGAAGGAATAAAAAGTTTTTATATTTTCATATTTATTGAATGTCCATATTGTATGGATAAATAATAAAATGATCATAATTGATTGGTTTTGAATTGTTTATAAATATCCATCTCATGTCTAAATATAAAAAATATTCATTCATTTAGTTTATTTTTTTATTCTTTCAATTATATAATAATTATATTCTAAAAGGATTTACACATTATTTTAAATTTTAAAACAACATTTGTAAATTATCATATATTCTATTAAGAATGTTCAAGCTAGGATTCGTAATTGATTTAATTTTCTTTTTCCTTAAATATTTATTTTACTAGGTTATGATATTAATTTATTAATTAAGTTATAGTTTAAATATATTACTTATTATAATTTTGATGGAATTATGATTTAACTTGTGTAATGTAACATTGAGTATTGGGAATTTGTGTCAGAATACTCACTAGCCTTATGGTTTATTGTCGTCTAGATTGATGGAGTTGGTTATATATATATATCCAAACAAACTAATTTTGGGATTTTTGATTTTATATGATTCCATGCCTTTGTATTAATGTTTTTCATGTAACTTATTCATGGGAATAAAATAGATATGTGTGAATATAATTAGATTTTAATTCAAGATAGATATATAAGTTATGATTTTTGTAAAGGGTTAGACCTATATATGTTTTTAAAATACATATTTAGTAAATTTAATTATGATTAAAAAATAATTAATTATAATTTCTCTTTTATAAAGGAATAATATGATATTATGTGGTGATATTTAATCAAGATTGACAATAGAATGTGTGAGATTCCACCTAAAGTGAGACCTTTCGTTGAAATAAATCATCAAACACGGTAGATTTTTTATAAATAAAGGATCCCTAAGATTATATTATGTATAAAAATAATGTAATGTGTTAGTCCTAAAATATAGGTTCCTAATTTTTTATGTTTTTTTGACTCATATTTCGAGGAAACCCTTAGGAAGGATACCAATGGTATGTGGTTGAGTGTATCCACAATATATATTAGGAAACCAGTTTTCCTATTTACTATCAAGGAGTCATATATGATATTATTGTCTTGTTGGACCATCAAAATATCTATTTGGTTAGTTGAATTCTAATAAAAACTCAATACATATGTAAATATAGATTGTCAAAAATTTATGTATATAGTGAATTTTATAATGGTTTACCAATTTTGTAGGAGAACATTTTATAAAATTAAATATCAAATGAATGTAAAACATGATACTAATAATATAAAAGCTTTTATTATTTATAAATTATAACATCATCATTGAAAAGTAAATTTAGATAAATCGGAAAAACATTTTAATATTATATTGTAACACCCTGAATTTTTATAAATTATTTTTTTTCTAATAAATTAAAAATCATTGATGTGCTTCATTAAATGTTTTATAAATTCATTCTTACTTTATACACAACGCGATGTTATGCCAATGATATATGAAACATTGAGTTTAAATTTTGGTACACACAACAATATTTTTGGATTCTTTATAGGCCATACCAAGATCCATCGATAACTTGTGTTATATGAATGATCTTGTATTACTGAACTATAATATAATATTAATAATATTATTGAAATATTACGATAGTTATCACCAAGACATTTGAATAGATTTTATGAATAAGAATAACTAATTTATGAAAAAATTTCTTATAAATATATATATAATGAATTATTTTTATTCAATTAATTATAAATGAATGAAGTAAAAATTTTAAAATATAGATATTCCTTTTCTAAATAATGATATTTCTCCAAGGATAAACATGTTTTAACTTAATAAATTTAAAAAACCACTTATTATGAATTTTTTTATTTTAAAATAAATATTTATTATATTTAATCTTTTATATAACATTCTTATTTTGTGTTATCTTGATAAAAGATAAAAACAAATAAAATTTTATGTATAAAATGATATATTTTTATAAAAGGTAGTTTTACCACCTTTTAGTGATTCATTAATTTTAAAAATAAATTTTGAAACATTTTTGAATTATATAATATAACATAAAATTTATTTTTGAAATTTTAATTTCATAATTATCTTAGGGAGAATTTGTGTTATTTTCATGAGAATTTTCTTTTCTTAATGAATAGTAAAAAATACTGAATTTTGATTGAAAAATGACTTTTCATCTAAAAATTTTAAAATGGTATATTATATATTGAATTGGTTTTAATTTATATGTAGTCCAATTATAAATCTAATAATCCAATTTAGTTCATTGGAATTAATTTCACATTGAATGTTTATATAATACTTTAAAACTTTTGAACATTTTCAATTTAAAAACTTGTTGTCTCATCTCGTATGTGGGCTTAAATTTAAATTAACGTCTAACACTTTTGTGAATTTATTATATAAAAATTGATTCCATATAATTAATAAAAATAATTAAAAATATTATATGATAAAATAAATTTTTTAACATAATTATTAGTGAAAACATTAAGAAATAATCCTGAATATTAAGAGAAAAAGGTGTTTATTATGGGAATAAACATTAAACATATGGGAAAAATGAACTATAAACATCTTAAAAACACAATATATGTTAATATATAGACAATATAACCTATAATATCAAAAAAGATTCATTATTGGAGGCACAATATATAACATACACCTCCCAATAATGTTTACCTTTTGGTTTTTTAGAAAAATACCACTCCTCCTCCATTATAAAGAGAATTCACTCTACCCCATTCTTCACGCCTCTCAGGAAATTTTTCATATCAAAAACCATCCCATGTAAACTCAAAACTCACATAAACTCATAATATAAGACTTAAGATGATTATAAATTCACTTATGTGGTACTGTGGTTCAAACCAAAAGAAGATACCCAAAGAGGTGGTAATATTCATCAATGAAAATTTTAATTTTATATCTTGAAAAAACCCCATAAATTATTTTTATATCATAATTAAATAATATCATACATGTAACAAATATTAATATATTTATTAATTTCAAAGGTATTCCCTACAACATCACACACCTCCATACAATTTGATTTGGAATCATTATTCATGTGTGGCGGACTACCGTCTCATTGGATGATGTCATTCATTATTCCCTTAACACCTATCAAGGATGTGAATAATGAAGGATTTATAGATTTTATATGATATATATTATTTAAATGATGTTATTATGATTCTATAATTTTTATATAACAAATAAATTTATTCTTTACATTATGTGAGATTACACTGATTTCGTTCGTGTGTACGATAGACTTCCATATCATGAAGCGATGTGATTCATTCAGGCTTTTCATGGAATATATTAATGATGGATATAATGAACCTATGTAATATATATGACATAATAATTCAATTGGAATATATATATATATATATATAGATATATATTATTCTTTCTTTCAATACGATAAGTAAATTCAAAGAGTGTTCATGCGTACGTACGTCCTTCCCTCCTTGTGGACGGTGCATTTGATTTCATATTCCAATATTTTATAGATAATTATGAATACATAAATACTGAAATTATATGATATTTATATTATTATTTACATTATGTTAATGATAAAATCATTATCAATGTAAGTGGACCTAAAATAAAAAGTCAAAACATTTACAAAAAATAAATTGGTTGTTACAGGAAATATAACTTTATCATTGGATTGTTAATAAACAGGAAATATTAAGTTAAAATAAAATTATATAATGTAGGATATATATGAATATGCGTTTTTTATAGATTTTTAATAAAATTATATTTATTAAATATAGTTTTTAAACATGTACAGAGTAAGTCCAGAAATATGGTAATCAGATTTCTAGTCTCACTTTTATTTCTATAAGACTTATGCCATATTCACCACTCCTTTATTTTGTGTGGAGTATATTCTTACCTATGAAATTATATATCAATAATTTATTTCATTACTTGATATTAAAAGTTTCATTTGATTTTATTCTTTAGTGGGTCTCACAATTCAAATGTTACTCATGTATTACGAGATTTCTCTCACACTTTTTACCTTTGTGAGACACATGATATATGAACTACATCTTTCTTCTATGTAATGTATATAATACCCATGAATTTATTTTAATATTATTATCTTTAACTCTATTTATATTTTCATATAAATTTTAGGATATGTCATTCCTGGGTATTCTGATTTAATTTTACCAATGTTTTGTTGATTTTTTGTTATTTTCTAATCATTTATTAAGATTTTTATGATTATTCTTACAATGATAAAATACTATGATCTATATCGAAATAATTCTCTTGATATTTATTCTCATATTTTTATTCATGATAAATTCAATTAACGGTACCATTTTTCTAATATTTTATACTTAAGATAATTAAAAAACTATTTTTATAAAAATATGACACTACTTTTCCCTTAGGCCTGAAATCTATAATATAAAAAAACATATTTTCTAAAAAAATTCAAAAGATTTTTTAAATTAAATTATCATATCATTTTCATGGAAAAGAATTTTAAAATTCCTTATTCTATATTTTTTTATATATTTTTTCTTAGCTTCCTTTATAAAGTTTCAAGGATATTTTTCAAAGAAAACATTTTTCAAAATGTTTTTTGATTTAAATATAATTTTTCAAAGTGGAAAATATATTTTCCTCGCCATATGTTTTAAATAAATTTTAAATTTTACTTCATTTGTTTTCAAAGTTATTTTAAAATAAAATTATTTTCAAAATATTTTATCTATTAAAAACTGATTTTCAATGAAATTATATTTTCCTTAATAAATTCCCCAAGTGATCATTAAAAATACTTCACCATATAATATGGAATACATTGATATAGTTTATTATTTAAAGGGGAAACGATCCAAGGAAAATATTATTATTATTTATTTTAATGTTTTATGTTTAAGATTATAAGATTTTTTATAAAATATGTTTCTCTTCCAGAGGCTATAACATGATAAAATGCCTACGAAGCCCACTTATTTTCATGTGTAATTATATAATTAATTGATTATGAAAATGGTCTATTTTCATAGTTTATGATATGGTGAAATGTTTATAATACCAATTTTATATCATGGGTTTTTTTATTCAGAAATGTTTTGAACATTTCACCCCCATATGTATGATTTCATTATGTGATGGGTGGGATTTATATCTCCCTTAAATGTGTTAGATAACGATGGATAAATCATGAGTGTAACGTTTTGCATTAACCTAATTAAATTTTCATAATGTTCTTCATGAACCTATATAAATTTTCTCAATGTTATTCATGAACATGATTATATGTTCATAATGTTATGTTTGAACCTAATTATATGTTCATATTATTATTTATGTACCTGATTACATGTTCACAATGTTATGAATGAACATTATTATATGTTCACAATTTTATGTGTGAAAATTATTACATGTTAACAATGTTATGAATGTTAATATATTTCATGTCTATAATTATATGTGTGGACCTATATTCATGTCCATATGTTTATCATAGGGCCTGATTTTATGTCCATAACTTAATGAGATAACCTATATCTATTTAAAAATGTTTGTAATGTTATAAGATGATGTATGTTCACCATGTCTATATGTTAAGAAAATTTTATGCTCTCACAACTCATGTTCTTTAATTTACTTATGTTAAATGTCTTATAATCTTCCAATCATTTTTCCGTGACTGATGATTATTATCTATGATATGAAATGTGTGGTTTCTAAATGTTATGCTCATGTTTTTATTACATTATGTGTATTTTTTCTTACATTTATCCTTTATTTACCCTTAATGAGCATATGATCTAACCCTTTCCTACTTTTCCTTTCCCTATGTTATGATGAATGGTTTTAAGTAAAATTACTAAAGGGGGGATATTTATAGCTGATTTTGGATATCATTAACCTTGTTAGAAGATATTATGTTCCATGTTTCCAAATATAATATTATAGTCCATGGGAATATACATTTTAAATTTTCTAAATATTAATCTAAAATGATGTAATATCTATGTATGTTAATCATGGGTCACTATAGTTGGTATTAAATAAAGTTTATTACACTTTTGGAAACTAGGAAAAAAACATTAGTGACATCCCAAGGGATATTTTAATGATATGTCCAGGGATGTATTAATGTATAATTCTATGCATGAGTTAATGTATTGGATAATTTCTTGAACCTTTGGTAATGGAACATGTGATTGGTTTCCAAGAAAGATATGACTATCTAGATACTACTAGTGTATGTTGATTTAGAACAGAGGTATAGGGTTTAGAAGCCCAAAAACACTATATTGAGCTAGACTCAATCAGTAACTGGTGCACGATAGTGGGAAATGATTCAAACATGGTTAGACATTACTGAGGGATATTATTTTTACATTACTAAACTATTTAAGATTCTTTATCAGGGATTTAAATATATAATGACAATTAATAAACTAGGATAAATCTAATGTTTCATAGATTAAAAAGGTGGTGTCAGGCTTTAGACATCCTATAAGTGAGTTTTCATGATTATGTGTTTTTCACTAATAATTAGTGTTTATCCCATGATATTTTGGGTTTTATTAATTTACTTGAACCCAAAGGAACCCAATAAATGAGTAATGAAATTTACAATGAAATTATTTTACTCTTATAAAACTGAATTTTGTAGTAGGTAAAATGGACAACCACATTGATATAATCAAAAAAATTTCTTAATATATTAATCATGGTGAACATATAAATGATAAAATGGTGGTTAATGTTCTATTGAGTACTTCATGAATAATCTCCCATCTTATTTAAGTGGATTTAATGAACCCTTATTTTCTAAGAAATGGATCAAGACCACTAAAAATATATTTTCCATTCTCTACAGTTCATAACATGAAAAAGCCACTTTGAATTTCTGTTGTTTGGAAGGTTAGGTTTATCAATGGTGTTATCATACTCTGAATAGAAGAAAGCAATATCAAATTTAATCCATAAAGTTGGTTGAGTTTAAATTATTATTTTTTAATAAGTACATTCATTTAATTATACATATAAAAATGGATAAGGAATTCCTATAGTTCAAGTAGAGGTATGATGAATCTACTGGTGCTTATTAAGACCATTTCAAAAGAATTCAAGTTAATATTATGGTATTATAATTTATCCTGAATATATGGTTTACCTATTTACCATTATCTTGAAAAAAAATCATTAAAGTAAGTTATCCATAAGGGACTTTGGATGCTCTGAATAAATTGTTAGATGTACACTAAAATTGGAAATGGAAGTTAGAAACACTATTGGTTTTTGTGATAAGAAAAGTAAAATGGGGCTCCAGGGAAATTAGATTGATATGTAAAAAGGAGGGAAGAAAAGTTTAAATCTCCTGATTTCCAAAATTATGGGAAAGAGTACATAGTTGTGTTCTAGAAAGGAATAGGGATTTGTTTTGAATGTTGGAATACTGGACATCGATCAAATGAACGTTGAAGCGATGTAAAGATTCTAGTATATGAAATAAGAGAGAGAGCTCAGTAGAATTAACCACCCACAAATCAATGTTAAAAGTCTAATGAGTTGGGGATGTTTGCAAATCAATTCCCTAATTCAAGGGATAATATATATAAAAATATCAACAACCTCTGAGGACAATGTAAAAAAATGAATTCTCATGAAATAATAATATATGTATATAATAATTATAATTATGGATCACTTATACTCATATCATTAGTTTGGAATTTAATGTTTGATTTTGTATGAATAATCCATATAGAAATATTAATGATCATCATTTAGTGATATTTCATGTAATTATCTCTCTCTATATGGATTCTAGAAAAAAATCACATTTCATATTCTATCGATACAATTATGGACCCAAGATTTCAATGAAAAAGTTTTTGGTATAACATAATATCATATAAAAGGATTAAAAATGGAATTTTATTTTGGAAGGGTTATAAGGATATATATTGAGGGAATGATTTGAGTTGAAATTTGAATAATTTTCTTGACATTAACATATTAATTCCCCATATAATGATTTATGTGTATTTTATAACTTATTCTAACCTTTTTTAGTGATACATTAATATTTATGGAATAACCTATCGGTCTCTCTATAGATATTATGAATCATCAATTCTTCAAGGATAAAAAATTAACCTTATTTTATTTGAGTAAGTAATGAATTGGAAATTGATCAAGGAACAACCAAAGGGTGATATTTTGGTAATCTAATGGATTGAAATCAAGTAGGTATATCATCTCATGAAAAATATTCATCTTTAGGACAACGGTGTTAAAATTAAATGTTTTCCCATTATCATAATTTTTTATTATATCAATGAACTTTTTCATGCCTCTTTAGTTTATGCCTTTGTGATCATTAAATCCGTCATGGCCATGCTTTCAATCATACTCCATCTATATTTGGGTGTTAATATTCTCTTCCTTGTCCATGTTTTCACTTTCCACCTATATTATCCTATGTTTAAAAATATTAATGAGTTACTTTGGTTAATTATTACATTCTCAACATTACCTTTTTAGATAATGTTCTAGAATTCATTTTTACAATGTGGGATTCTATGAAAGGGAGATTCAATTACTAAAACATAAATTACCAAACAGATTTTGTTTGTGATATTCATTTTAAATGTTTTAGAATGTAAACCCCTAAGTTTTTATGAATTATTTTTTTCTAATTAATTAAAATTATTTGATGGATTTCATTGTACACTACAAAAAGTCAATATTTATTTATACACAACACCATGTTAATTTTTTTCTATAATGAACAGTGAGTTTAGATTTCAGTACATGTGTAACTAAGCTTGGCTTTTATTACACATAATACCAAGTTCCTTTGATAGTTTCTATTATAATAAATCCTGAGTTTTATCGAACTACTATATACAATTAATTTTATTATTAAAATATTATGATAGTTATCACCTAACCATTATAATGGATGTTATGAAAACGATTAAATAAATTATAAAAATATAGTTTACACATGTATATAAAACTAAATCTTTGGTAACCGATTAATTAGAAATTAAAGTAAAAACTATTTGAAAATAATGATATTCCTTTTCTAAAAAACAAATTTTCAATGAAAAATCATGTTTTATACCAATAAATTTAAAAACCCACTATTAATGAATTATTTTAATGATATATATATATATATTAAATAAAACAATTAAATTAATCATAGGTTTTTTTCTAGATAATATATGATAATAAATCTAATTTTATGCATAAAAAGATTTCTTTTTCTAAAAGGCATTTTTACCACCTTTCAATGGAACACATATTTTAAAACTAAATTATAAAATATTAATAAAATATTTTTGAAAAAATAATCTTTACTATTGAATTATTAACATAAAACTTATATAAGGGTGAATTTTTGGTATTTTTTATAAGTTTCATTTTTAACTAATTATGAAAAATAAGGAATTTTAATTGAAAAAAAAAATTTATATAAATACATTAAGTGTCAAATTACATCCATTATTGGTTTTAATGTTTTTTGAGGTCAATTATAAATATATTAATCCCATTTATGTAAATTTTAATAAATTTTATATTGAAATTAGATATAAAACATTTAAAACTTTCGAACATTTACACTCTAAAAAATAGCTTTCTTATCTCATTCGTAGGATTAATTTTAAGTTAATTTATGTCCCTTATGTGAATATAGTTTGGAAAAATGGATTAAACATTTTTAATTGGAATAATATATAATTTCTAATATGTAAAAATTAATTTTTTACCAAAATTATTAGTGAAAAATGTTAAAAATAATCACAATGATTTCGATAAAAAAGAGTTTAGCTCGGGACCAAACATTAAAAAGAAGATGAAAAATGACCTTGAAACTTATAAAAAACCCATTTATAAAAATATTTAATCCATAGCTTGGGTTTCATTGAAAATGGTTCTTCATTAATGGAATATCATGTAAAGGAGTCATCTAAATAGTGTTTACCTTTTGGTATTTACAAGAATTACACTCCTCCTCCATCATAAAAGGAAATTCAGTCTCCCCTATTCTCCACACCTATCAAGAAACTTATCTCATAAAAACCTACCAAAATAAACATAAAAAGCAATTACCCTAATAATATAAAGATTAATTTTATAATAATTCCATACAAGGAGTTCCTTTGGTGCAAATCAAAAGGAGATACCCGAGGAAGAGGTCACTTTCATCAATGAATGATTTTATTTTACTTATTACTATTACTCCTGAAATTATTATTATGTAATGATTATTAAATAAAATAAGTGTATTTAATATAATTATATGTTTTCATGTTAATATTACAACCTAAAACGTCACACACATTCATCAAATGGGATACGTAATCATCGTTCATATATATGGAGGACTACCACCTCACGAACTAATGTCGTTCATTATTCCATTACTCACTTTAATGGTTGGGAATAATGATGGATTTCTAGTTTAAATATGAAATATATTATTTTAATGATGTTATTATTATTTTTTACTTTTTATATAAAACATACCATTATGATTTCCATTTTTTGATAACATGATAACGTCATTCTTGTGTACATTAGACTACTGCTCTGTGAATCGATGTGATTCATTCGCAGTTTACATGGAATGTATAAAGGATGAATTTAATAGGAATATATGATATATATGAAATAATAATTCTTTTTTATGACAATATATATATATATATATATATATATATTACATTAATTATTTGAATATGATAAGAAAATAGATACCATGTTCATGAGTATGTACGACCTACCGTCTCCATGAATAGTCTATTTCATTTCTTATTTATTTATTTTATATATTATTATAAATAAATATATAATTAATTTACAAAATATTTATATAATTGTTTCCATTATTTCATATATGTAATACTGAACAAATTCATAGAACTAAAAAAAAGGAAAAACATATACGAAAAAGAAAGTGGTTGTTACATTAAACATAACTTTAATAAGAGATTGTTAATAAACAGATAATATAAGGTCATAATAAAATATTATATGGTATGGTATATATGAATATGGTTCTATTATCTATATATCATAAACATATATTTGTTATACATGAGTACTTAATGTGTATGAATGAAGTCAAGACTTAATATAAGGGGATTTCTAGCCTCACATTTATTTCTGTGAGACTTATGAAATATTCACCACTAGTTTATTTTGTGTGGTTTATATGCTAACCTATTTTAATGTTATGAAATTAATTTAATTAAATTCAAGATATTAAAAGTTTCCATTTATTTTATTCTTTCAATAGGCTCATGAATCAAAAGTTACTCAAGGAATAATGGACTCTTGGTTGACTTTTTACTTTTTCGAGACACTTGTTATATTTACCACCTATTTATTCTCTGTGGTGTATATACTACCAATTTCTGTTTTTTATAAAAATTTCAAAAATTTATTTTTTATTTACATATCCAATTTAGTATTTCTCTTTCATGGGGATTAATATTCATGTATAACAAAGTGTTAATGATTCTCTGTTACAGTCTCATAATTTATCAGGATTATTTATGACTATGATACCATTGATAAAATCTAATGAACTATCTCATAATATTTTTAATGAATTTTCATATCCTATAGTTATTCATGATATCTTCATGTAATGGTACCATTTTCCACCAATTGGTACTTATGATAATTAAAATATTGTTTTCATACAAATTTGACCATATTTCTCTCTTCATTGATAAATCTATTTTATACAAAAAAACCATATATTAGAAAAATATTCTCAGAAATGTTTTTGAATGAACCGTTAATTTAATTTTAATTAAAATTATTTTAGAATATTTTTTTTCTTTAATTTATTTTTGAAATGGTTTCAATGTTTCATTTATATGTTTTCAAGGTTATCTTCAATGAAAAATGTTTTCAAAACTTTTTATGATTCAAAAATGATTTTTCAAATAAGAAAAGTTATTTTCCTCAAACAATTATTTAACTTATATTTAAATCTTAAATAAATGTTTTCAAATTTATTTTAAAAAGGATTTTGATTATATTTTATTCCCATAAAAATAAATTTATAGGGAAATTTTATTTTCCTTATGAAATGCCTCAAGTGATCTTCGAAAATTATTCTCCATCTATGATGAAATAATATGATATAGTTTATGATTTATAGATGATATACTCCAAGGAAACCATTATTATTATTTCCTTGAATATATTATGATTAATTTGACAAGTTTTTTATGAATCGTGTTTCTCTTCCATGGCCCATACCATGTTTAAATGCTTATAAAATCCACTTATTTTCATGGGTTATTCTATAATGTAATGATTAAGAAACCTATATCATTGCACAGGTTATGATATAATGAAATTTGTTTAATAACCATTTGATTTCATGGGTTACGATATTGTGAATTTTTATGAACTTCTGACACACATATGTATGATTTAATTTTCTAAATGATGGGACCAATATATCCCTTAAATTCATTCAGTAACTATGGATAAATAATTAGTATATATGTTATGAATAAACATTATTACATGTTAATAATGTTATCCATGAACCAGATTACATGTTCACAATTTAATGTGTGAAACTGATTACATGTTCAAAATTTTATGTGTGAACATGATTACATGAACCTCATTACATGTTCACAATTTTATGTATGAACCTAATTACATGTTTATAATGTTATTAATGAACCTATTTACATGCTCAAAATTTTGTGTGTGGACATGTCTTTCATGTCCATAATGACTTGTATGGATGTGGTTTCATGTCCACAAGCTTATGCAACCAACTAATTTCATGCCCTAACCTTAATGAGTGAACCTGTATCTATTTATACATGTTTAAAATGTTATAATCCATTGTCTATTCCACATGTCTATGTATTATGGAAATGTTATGATCTCATATCTCATGTTCTTTAATATTATTTTGATTCATTTCTTATGATGTTCCAATCATTATTCCATGAATCATTATAGTGATTATTGAAATGTAGGGTATGGTTTTCAAATTTTATTCTCATTTTTTGATATCCTTATGTTCATGTTATACTTTTGTATCTACATTATATACTATCACATCCATGATTTTTTGAGTTATTATTCTATTTATTTTTGTTCATGTGTTCACCCATTGGGCTTCCCATGATTTTTTGGTGAATGTAGAGATTTTAGGCTTGATAAAAAAGGGACACACAATGGGTGCATGGTTTGGGAAACCATGTGCCCTTGACCAGTAAACTGTGTGGAATATGTTCATTTTTGGATATGGAGACCACAAGATTATCGCACGGTTTGGAAAAATATGACCATAGTCTGTAATTTTCCTCTTTTGACAGTGTGGGATGCACGATCACTACATGTTTTGATAAACAGTTCAGGCTAACTGTATAACCCTTCTAGGTCATTAAAAGTGTGTAATTTTCCCGTTTCCCCTATTTTATTTTAACCATAATTCCACCTTTTCTCCACCATTCTATATTCTCCACCCTTGGCACCTCTTCCACTACTAATTCTCCCTAGGACACCATTTTTTTGTGGTTTTGGTGTGTATTATTTAATAAACCATCATTTAAATTCCATTTTCCTTTGATTTCTCCCACTTTATAGTATTTCTCTTCCCACCTTCTTGGGTTATTATTTTCAAGTGGGATTTATGAGTTAATTAGGTAACAATATTGGGATATTGGTTGACATAATGGTGGTTGTTTTTTTATCATTCCTTTATAGGGTCTTTTGGCAGTGTGGTTGTGGTTTTATAGTAGTTTCTGGAATTTTCCATGGTTGAGGTACTCAATTCCATAATTAGACATTATTAGATGATTTTGGATTTCTTTCATGGTAATTTAAATTTGTTACATGGATTTTTTGTGGGGTGAAAAATATGTTTTCAAAATTTTTTGACAAGCATATGTGATAGATGTTTGTTTTCTAAAGGAATGTGGTTAAATTCCATGTGATCTTTATTATGGTGCTTCATGATTATGTTTTATTACTTTTTCAAATGGTGTGAAATGTGTTTTAAAGGTTATAATGTTTTGAAAGTGAATAATCCAAGAAAGATGTTTTTTTTTTCATATTGGATTCTTTTTGTGCACCTTAAATGTGTCTTCTAATTAGGAAAGTTATTGAAATAATGTTATAAATTGAATTTTATTTGAGTATGAATTTGAAAGGGTATTGTCCCATATAAGTGGTTATATTTCATATGTTCTCTTCTTGTTGTGTTTCCAAATGGGCATTCTGAATTGTGCAGGTGATGAGAAATGTATTTACAAAAGGTTTTGGCGTGCATGTGAAATTGAAAGTGATTTTTTATGGAGAATTGTGGTTTCTATGTGATCTTTGATCATTGGATCATTGTGTTTTGTGAAAGTGGAGGTTTCATTATGTAATTATGATTCTTTGAATGTGTATGTGAAATTAATTATTTATGTGATATGTGAATTGTATTTGATCACAAAGGTAAACCTATTTATCTAGGTGGGCATACTAGAACTAGTATGCTAGTTTACTTGGTATGGGAGAGGCTTGGCTTTATCTTGAAGGATTTACACTACAACACTAACTAAAATGTGATATAATTAGAGACCAATGGACTTTGGGATGCATTCACCTTTAATAGATCATTCATGGGAACAATATTTGAAATTTATTATGATATTGAGACCATTAGACCATGGTATTAGATGCCCTACCATGGCTCGTTCATGATAGAGATGTTGGTAATTGAGTTGGAGGAATTTTAACACCAAGGTATGGGGTTTCTAGGTTCCCCATTTTTTCAAGTTACTTATAAGGATTACCCATGGTGATCTCTTGTATGAGATTTTTAGGTGATGTGGTTCAAACCATCTATATAGGGTAGGGATTTTGTACATTATGATTTTAAAGAATGTTTCTTTGAGAAATGATTTAATTAAAGGTGTTTTATTGAAAAAGTTTTTCCTTTAGATGTTCCTTGAAAATACTTTACACTGATTTGTGAAAATGTGCATGCTAATTTATCTTTAATGTTAAAGTATGTAATATTTCTATTGAATGATATCCAACTGAGAATTGGGACACACCCTATAAACAACTTTGCGTGAATGTAGACTTTGTTATGTATGACCCAGGTAAAAGAAAGATATCTCAGGGTGGTGATGGTTGGTTTGGTAGATAGTGTTATACTTCATTTAGGTGTTGGTGCTTGTGGATTGAGGGTGATATCCCACACGTATCATGGATACTTTTGGGTTATTTTTGTTGTTCCATTTATATTGTAGTGATTTTTGTCTAAGGATTTAAAACATTGAATATGAATGGTGTTGTACCTCCTTTGGTTTTGATTATTAGTTATCTAATGTTGATTCAATTTGGTTTCTTATTGTTTTATAAATGGTTGAAACCATTCCCAAAGTGTATTTTTGATACCATGGAACTAGTTTCCAGCCCTTGTGGTTTATGAATGACCATTGGTCCATGACGTGGGCAAGTTCAGGGGTCGAGTTTGATGTAACTCCATCTTGGTTCATGAAAAAATGTTATCAGAGAAGATTTCAATGTTTTTTGGTCAAGTTATTTGGCCAAGATTATGGATAAATGTGGGTAGGATTTTTAGTCTTTGAGATTCTAGTTATGACTGGGGTTTCTGACCAACACACCTCATGATTATTCAATAGTCTCCATGGGATGTTGGGACATATTTTGACATCTCTTACTGGTGAGGCGTACATGCTACAAACTGTGTATGGAAACTGTGTGGAGCTGTATTGGTTTGGTTGGCCTTTTATTGTGATATATTTCATTAAATTTATATTTATGTAAGTTTTGGTAATTTTTTGTTTCTATAAATTTTTAGAATGGTCGTATTAACGAGTTTCATGGTGGTTATAGCTTTTTGTAGCAAGATTCCTCCCCGATGACTTCGTGTGTAACCGAGGGAAGTGGACATAGAGAGTTATCCCTCACAAATTGATCAAAGGATATTGTAAAGAGTTTTTTGAGATTTCTAAACTTTGGTAAAACAAGTGGGATATGGTCCTACTCAGGTTAGAGAATCCAAACCATATCTTCAAATGGGAAAAGATTAGGAGTTTCTCAAGAACAAGCCTCCTTCTTTCCGAGGTTCCACAAAACCTTAGTAATATGAGGAGTGGAATGAGTAGATAGATAGGATGTTCAAATTTCCTGAAACTATTGAGGTAGTTAGAGTGATGTGTGCTTCATTCATGTTGAAAGGTCCCAGTGGGAAGTGTGGGAATCAATGGTGCAAGATAAATTCACGAGGATATGACATGGAAATATTTTATGTTTTCCAACAATGATCAATTTTTTCATGATATTTTGAACTTTTACATTTCCCCGGAGTTTTTGGATCTTATACATGAATTCCAATCCATTATGTAGTTGGATAACCAACTATCAGTATTTTTTTTGGTATTCACCTAATATTGTTTATAATGAGAAGATAAGGGCTGAAGAGTTTTATATGGGGTTGCAGCCTGAAATATGATATCATGTTTTCTATTTCAAGATGAAAACCTATGATGAGGTTGTCGATCATTATATGATATTTGAAATTGATCATAGTGGAAATTATGTTTTCCCTGGATCATTGCCAGTAGAGGTTAGTGGAAGTTCTTCTAAGATGATGAAGTGGGATGAGAAACAGAAGAGGGGAGGTGGTATTTTAGTCCATCCTTCCTAGATATCTTCATATATGCTTTCCAGGGATGGGTTAGTCATGCGCCATCAGTGTTGGATGTCATGGCAGATGTGGTCTACATGTTCATCTATACCCCGAAAATTCCATAAGTGTGGATCTATGGGACACAAGAAAATATTTTTCAAGGTAGTGCACCCATATCAGAGTGGTGGAAGATATATAGAATATAAGGGGATGTAAGCTTGGTTAGAACAATACAGGATGGTGGGATCTCAATTTTGAGGTCACGGAAGTAGGGATGGATATTCTTCAGGGCATAGTCAATTGAAGGTAGAGCCGCAAGCTTGTGGTTCTTCCCAGGATCAGGCTGAGATGAGGTATCTTCATGTTTTCGAATGAGAACCAATGCCTGAATGGCTCGAAGGCCTTATTTTTTTATTGATTTTTGATAACCCCCCTTTGAAGGGATGAGGGGAAACTCTTACAAGGCCCTTAGGCTCGGATATTACATGACCTGTAGTTATTAGGAAATATACAGACTATACATGGAACTCTTCCTCCTAGCTTCTTCATCGTGATATCAGCTCTCCTACTTCAAATGTCTGTTCGGCTAGGCTTCCCGTGCAAGCAGAGGCTCGTCTCGATGGTAATTTAATACCCTCTCTTTCTAACAAATCCTCTTAGATTCTGCTCTGGTGAATGCGCCTACTCTGAATCCCCATCTGGAGTCTGCTCCTTGTAGACTATGTCTGATCATTAAAGAACAATTTCAAGTGGCCTCAAGGCCTTGAGGTGGCCCGAAATCCTTACTGGCCCGAAGGCCTTGGGTGGCCCGAAGGCCGTAAAGGACCCGAGGCCCAAACTGGTGGCCCGAAAGACCAAACAGATGAATAGTTCCAGATGCTATAGTACTGAACAATGACTGATACAGTGTTGATACAGTACTTCTATAATACCCCGGAAATATGTCTTTACCCGGTTTTGAACTCAGGTCTCTTGGATGCACTTGTTGAGTCCTCACCAACAGGGCTGCGGCTCTTGTGCGAATGAGAACCAATGTAATTATATGTAAGCCGTTCGATAGTTCTAGGTATAATTCATATTGAATCATCATTGGTTATTGGATTATTTGATACTAGTTCATCCATTTTATTTATTTATTCTCTTCATGTGTACTTGTTGAAGTTTCAAACTGATCTATTTCCATAGGTAATGGAGTTGGTGACACCATTTGGTAAGAATCCAGAGAAGGGTTTCAAGTGTCTGTCTTATGTACTCACCATTTCAAGAGTTGAACTAGAATTGGATTTACTAGTTTTGGAATTGGACCTCTTCTACGTGATCCTTTACATGGATTACATGTTGTGTTTTTTTGGCACACATTGATTGTTATAGGCGATAAGTGAGTTTTGTGCACCTAATAGAAGTACCTGTGTTTTTTCATGGTGAATGGGATCCTCATTTGGGTCATGATGCACCTTCACTTATGAAGTTGGGTAATATTTTTTTATCAAATCACATCACACATGTCAGATGATGGTGATAGTTGTCCTATGGCTGGATAATCACCTCAGGTGGATGAGTTACTATAGGCTTTTCTAGAGGATTTCTTTTGGTTTCCTTCAATGAAAGATGTGGGGTTCTCCATCAATATGGTACTGGGAAAACAACCAATATCGCTTCCCTCATATGGTATGACCCCAATCGAGTATATGTAATTATATGTACATTTGTAAAAATTGGAATCCAAAGAATTCCTTCACTTGAGAATCTCACCTTGGACAACCCGATTTCTATTTTCAAAAAGGAATATGGATATCTCTAGTTGTTAATAGGTTACAAAAATCTAAATAAGTTAATTATCATAAATAAGTACCCTATACCCCAAATTGATGTTCTTTTTAATCATCTTAAAGGGGAAAAGTGATTTTCCATGATCGACATTCATTTTGGGTTTCATCAAGTCAGAGTTATAGAGGAGGATGTTCTTAAAATAGCCTTATGAAGATGGTATTGTCATTTTGAGTACCTGGTCATGAATTTAAGATTGAGAAATTCTCCAGTGGTATTTATAGTTCTTATTAACAGGGTGTTACACCAGTATCTTGATTCTTTTTTCATGGAATTAATGGATGAAATCATAGTCTATTTTGGGACTAAGGATTAGAATGATCCGCATTTGAATATTATGTTGGTCACTCTTTGGGATCATCGCATATATGTGATGATCACCAATTTCACATTCTAGATCAGGGAGGTGACGTATATGGGTCATGTTACCTTGGAATGAGGGGTTCTGGTGGACACCTATATGATTAGCCCTGTGATTTCATGGGAACAGTTGAATAATGTTTTTGTGATCAAGATATTTTTTTGTCCTGTAAGGGTATTATAGGTGGATTGTTTAGTATTTATCATGTCTTTTTTCATCCTTGACTATGATTTCTTAGAAAGGGGTAAATATTTAATAGAGTTATGATAACTAATATTCCTTTTAGGAACTTAAGTGGAGATTGACCACAAGCCCTATTTTGATCATTCCAAAATTTAGAAATTGATATACGGTCTATTATGATGCCTGAGGTATGGGTCTTGGGTGTGTGCTGATGTAGGATGAACATGTGGTGGCATATGATTCATGCCAACTCCAACCACATGAAAAGATCTACCCAACCCATGGATTTAAATTTTCATGGTTATTGATGCCTTAAAGACATCGCATCATTATTTTATTGGGTATATGTTTGTAGTTTATTATGATAATAAGAGTTTATCCTACATTTTTTCCAAAAAATATCTGAATTTGTGGTAGTGTTGTTGGGTTGAGTACATTCAGGGGTCTGATTTTGATATAGTCCATAACCATGGAAATGGAAATGTGGTGATAGATGCTTTTAGTAGGAATGTTATATGGAAACAATTGAAAGATTCCATTAATGAATGGAATTTCATTGGCCTATTTTCTCAGTTCCATGTAGAGACCATGGGACATAGTGGAGGTTTGTTCATGGATAGTGCTTGGATAACAACTTCTCTTATGGAGTGTATTTGGTTGGAGCATCCAAATGATGAGTTATTCTAGAATTCAATGAATCTTCTAAATGGTGGGGATATTCAATTAAAGTGGTCATTGTCTCTTAAGTGAGTCATACACATCAAGGTTCACATCATCATTCCATTGTTGTGGTGAAATGTGGTGATGAAAATAGCCACTAGTCAAAGTGGTTTATTCATCCTAGTACCACATGGATGTTTTATGATGTGATTTGGTAGTTCGGGTTTCCATGTATGAGGCGGGAAATAGATGACTTTGTATCATGGTGTTATACATGTAATAAGTTTAAACAAAACCACAAAGGGACTTTGATTTTCTTCAGCCACTACCTATACCTACCTGGATGTGGGAAAATATCGCCTTGGATTTTATTATTAGAATTCCTCATACACCTCATGGGAGGAATTCCATTTGGTTATTGATTAACCATCTAACAAAATAATCCAATTTCACTATTATTAGGGATTCATCCAAAGTAGATGAGTTTTTTTGGTTTTATGTTAAGGATATAGCGAGGCTTTGTGGTTTTCTATAGAAAATTGTTTTAGAAAGAGCCCCTCATTTCACCTCTCAGTTTAGGGAAGGCCTTCAGAAGTTAATGGGGTCATAGTTTATGTAGATTATAACATACCATCCTCAAAAAATTGGTAAGATAGAGCGGGAAAATAAAATATTAGAAGACAAGTTCCGAGAATGTGTTTTAGAATTTTGAGGTTTATTGGATAGCTATTTAGGATCGATTGAGTTTTCATATAAAAATAGTTACCAATCCTTGATTCTAATGGCTCCCTTTGAGGTGATTTATGGGCAGCCATGTCGGTCACCCTTGTGTTAGACTGAGGTGTATGAGAACCCATTGTTGGGACTAAGCCTTGTGTAGGAAACATTTGACAAAGATATGTTGATCAGACAAGATTTGATGACGACATAGAGTTTTCACATGTAATATGCTGATCAAAGGATATGAGAATTGGAGTTTTATGTGGGTGACCAGGTGTTTCTGAATGTGGAACCCCACATGGGTCATAATCATCTTTGTAAGTAGGGGAAGATAATATAAAGGTATGTCACACCTTTTGATATTACCGAGAGAGTTTTTAAGGTGGAAAATCAGATGGATTTCCCCCAATGTTGATGTTGATTCATGATTTATTCCATGTACCTCAGTTGAAAAAGTATAATCCAGATCTGTCTCATGTTTTGAATTGGGATGAGTTGGATTTTTAAGTAAATATTTATGTGTTTGAGAACCTAGTGTAGATTGTTGGTTCCCAAGAGAAAGTTCTATGTGGTGTGTCTATTCTATTGGTCTGAGTTCTTTGACATCATCGTTCCGAGGAGCATGAGACATGGGAGAAAAAGTATTGGGTTGAGGGGGAGTACCCATTTATGTTTTCTCATTAGACCTTTGAGTGGCTTTCTGAAGATGGTATATTTTTATGGTGTAGAAAATTTCACATCCGTGAATTTGTTTTGAGTTATTCTTCTATTTATTATTTGTGTTTACGCATTGCTTTTATGATGATATTTTGGTGAAAAATGGATATTTTGGGATTTAAAATTAGTAGTGTATGGTTGGAGCATGATTTCAAAAACCATTCCCCCTCACCCAATGAACTATGCAGGATAGGTTCATTTTAGGATAATGGTGACCACTCGGTTGTCGCACAGATCAGAAAACCGTGCAGGATAACCATGTGGAATGTTCCTCTGGGATATGTACAGATATATGTTCTCATTACAGTTTGATAAACTATTTGAGCTAACCATGTGACTAATCCAGGTCATAAAAAATATGCACATACCCCCTTTTTCTCTTTTATATTTACCCTATTTCCTACCCTTTCTCCATATTTAGGATTCTCTACCCTATTCACCTCTTTCCCTCCTCCTTTAACCCTTCAACCTCTGTTTTGGGGGTGGTTTGGTGTGTATTCTTAAACAAATCATCAAGTAACATCCCTTTTTAATTTATTTCTCCCTCTTTCTTGGGTCTCCCATCCCTCTTTCTTGGGTTCTTGATTTCCAGTGTGTTATACAGCATAATAAGGAATCGATCTTTAGATTTTGAGTGTATTAGGGATGGTTATTGTATTATTTTTCCATTATAGGGTCTTGAAGTGGCACGATTGTGGTTTTCTACTAGTGTCTATAATTTTCCATGTGTGATGTAGGTGATTCCATTCTTTTACATTATTATATGATTTTTACTTTCTTTCATGGTTATTAAAATATTTATTTGGATTTGTTTTGTGGGGAAAATGTGATTTGAAAGTTTTTGGACATGAATATGTGATAGAAGTTGGTTTTATAAAGGAAATTGTTTATATTCCATTTGTGATTCATTATAATGTTTCTTGATTATATTTTAAACCTTGTGTGAAATATAAAAAATTGTTTTTTCCAAGAAATTGTAAATTTGTTGAAAGATTATTTTCCAAGAAAAATGTATTTTTTTTTCATGTTGGATTCTTTGTTTTGAACCTTAAATGTGTATTGGAATTATGAAAGTGATTTAAAGAATGTTTTAAAATGGATTTGATGTCAGTATAAATTTGAAAGTGTCTTTGAAAATGGAGATGTTTGGATTTCATAAGTTCTATTCTTGTTGTATTTCCAAATGGACTTTATGAATTATAAAGGTTTTGTGAAATATATTTCCAAATGTTTTCCGAGTTCATGTGAAATGAAAAGTGTTTTTTATGTAAAATTCTGGTTTCCATGTGAGAGTTTATCTTTAGATCAATTTGTTTTGTGAAATTGGTGTTTTCCATATGTCATTATGATTCTTGGTATGTTTATGTTAAAGTTATTATTTATTCTACTTGTGAAATTATATTTGAGAAAAAAGGGAACTCATGGTATCTGGGTGGGAAAACTAGGACTAGTACAATAGTTAAATTAGAAATGGTGATGAATAGATTGATCTAGCGGGATCTAAGTTACAATACTAACTAAACAAGTGGTATGATTAGAGAACACTAGACCTTGGGACACATTATCCTCTATTAGATCATTGTCATGAATGTTGTTGTTATTTTCATGTGATATGGAGACCATTATACCTTGATATGGGATCCTCTATGACGACTCATGCAACAAAACATTGTTGGCAGTTGAGTTTGATTATTTTGATCATTGAGGTATGAGGTTTCTAGGTTACACATTTGTTCTAGTTACTTATTGGTATTTCCCATGGTACCCACTTGTATTTGATTCTTATTTGATATGGGGAAAATAATTGGTATATGATGGAACTTGTGCACAATATGATTATAAAGCAAGATTCTGTGAGAAATTTTTTCCATAAAGGTGTTTTCTTGAAAAAGGTTTTTCTTGAGATGTTATTTGAAATTAATTTCCAAATAATTATGAAAAAATTCATGTTAATTTATCATATAATGTTATATCATAGAATATTTCTATTGTTTTATATCCTACTAGTCTTTTTCCACACCCTACATACACCTTTGGGTGTATGTAAACAAAATTATGTATGACCCAGGTCAAGGAAATATGTCTCGTGGTGGTGAGGAATTATTTGGGTTCTAGTGTTCAACTTTGTATAAGTGCTGGAGGGGGTGGATTGAGGGTGATTTACCTCTTGTATCATGAAGTATTTTGGGATAGTTTTATTTTTGCCTTTCCGTTGTGGTATTTTGGTTTTGGTTAAAATTGTGAATAAATGAATATGAAAGTTGTTGTACCTTGTTCGAACATGATTTTTGGTTATGTGGTGTTGATTCATGTTAGTTTATTGTTGTTATATAAATCGGTGAAATCATTCCCAAAGTTTATTGGTCATACCGATGCACTAGTTTCCTGCCCGTGGGGATCGGTAACACCCTTCAGGCCATTACATGGGATGGTTTTGGTGTTAGGATGGAGGAAACACCAGCTTGGTTCATAGAATCCTCCCTTACTAATAATATTATCTCACCCATTCTTATGTTCCCATTCCCTAAGTTATTAAGGAATTTTTTAAGTGGGATACTCATGTGGAACATATTTATGGGTATCGTTGGAGATATTTCCCCAAGTTAGAAGATATTTTGTTCCATGTTTCGTAAGACACTAAACTATTATGGTCCTCAGGAATGAAAATTTATAATGTGATGAATATTTTTCTGAAATAATTTAGTATCCATGTATGTTAATTATAAATATCTACATATTTTAAGTAATTTCATTTAATATTATAGAGACTTGTGACTACTACAATGACATCTCATTTTCTTGCAACACATCCTACTACTACATCTAAATTAACTTATGATCCACATACTTCTATATCTAAGAAGAATTAAAATCCTTTTATTTACTAGTGTAATCCTACATCTCATATTCCACATGAATTCCATTAATATATTCCAATCCATCATTACAATCCCATTATGTCCCAACCTCATTCATCTATACTATTTCTACTTGAATTTTGTGCCCCTACTTCTTATAAGAATTACCAGTCTCACTCTTATTTTGGTAGACTTTGTAATCATTTTTGTTTTATAAAACCATAATAACACAGCAAAATATGTGTTGAAATTAGCCTTCAAATTCCTGATTACATGCCAACATATATAAAATGTTGTTATATATTCATAATGGACTGATCGATTAATCATATCCATTGAATTTATATAAATAACAAATTAATTTAAGTGGTATTATGGTAATACTCTATTATTATTCTCATAGAATATACAAATTGATTCACATATGTATCTTTTTTTATAGTAATACCCATAGGAGAGGCAACATATAAATATACTATAATGTGAAAAGAAGTAAAAACGATCATTGTGGTTACAATCCTTTCCTAGATATGAGTTTTCCTAAGAGTGAAGTGATTAAATAGAAAATATCATTTATTAAAGGTAATAATACTTGGTTTTAGAATGATGGAACCATGTTTCCATGCTTTATAATTTTATTCCTCCAAAGGGAAAAAGATGTTGAAAAATCATACTCTACCGGTATTGAATTTCAAATATTAGAGCACAGATAAAATAGAAAAATAACACATTAAATCATTTATTATCAATATCATTCATAATATATTTAAAATAAAATTATAAGTAGTGGAAAATAAAGAAATTTTGAATCTTTATATGATAACATATTGATTTTCCTTAACATGGGGCATCTTAGGATTTATGATTATTCATTGTGGAGAAACCCCCCTTAGTGAATCAATGTTCCTTCTATTAAAATATATTTCCATGGAAAACACTATCTATGAATTCATAATTCAACACAACACCTCTTTTAATGATTTCTAAGATCAATATAATGTAGGATAACATTCTATATCCTTGAGATAAAAATCAAAATCATACATGAATTATATAACCTAAGAAGAACCAAAATCATCATCATCACTGAGATTGAGCTCAATCTATTCCTTGCACCTTTTGATAACCAAAATAATATATTCTATTCATATACTCAATTCGTTTGAATGTGAAAATCCATTGGAGATTCTACGGGTTTTCTTTAAAGAAATATCTAGATATAGAATTTATTCTAGAATCATTATTTTCAATGTTATAACATTGTGAACGATTAAAATAGAAATTTTCCATTGTTCATAAATGTGTTGATGATATAGGAACTAGGAATGGGATTCTTAGGATTTGGTGTTGTGTCGATTGTAATAAATTTAAAAGAGTTAAGCTACATAAAGGCTGTATTTTCTAATAGATAGAATTTGTTCTGGAAATATAGTGTAGTTATTATGAATAAGTGAAAAAAATTTATATGAGATAGAATTTTTCACAATACATAAATCTGTTTATGAATCTGCATGGAATTTATATCTTAGGTCTTACTTTTAATGAATAAATTATTTTACATTAAATATTATCTGATACCAAATGTAAATTATAAAAATACTCGTATCTCCCCCAAATGAAATAGAATGATATTTTTTACTATAAAATTTAATATAAAAATTTTTGGACTATAAATATTAGACAAAAAAATAAATAAACACTCTGGTTAAAATCCTAACATCATGTTCGAAATTGAAATAAAAAAAATTAGTTTTCATGAAAAATTAATTGTAATTACCACATACTTCAAGGGGAACAAATATTTTATCACACCCTATGACTTTGGAATAATGTCATATCCCTAGAGAGATTGTTTCTAAATTCTATATCTTCAACATTTTCATAATCATTATATATCTAATCAACAATTTTTCCCATCCAATATAAATCTATATGTATTGGAAATGGATAAATTATTTTTTATCATAAAATACCAAATTAATTATCAAAATTATAAAGAAACATGACCATTTAATTGGGTATGAACAATGAGAAAAAAACATAGTATTGAGGACTCCAATATAATGATAATCATGAAATGTGTTTCATATAAATACACATGGATTGGGGTGAATAATTAGTATTCATGTAGTGAATTTTTTTAATATTATTAGAAAAAAGTAGAGCGTCCAAAACTATTATAATGAAAATTAAAATAATACATGATACTAAGACGATACATCTTCTAAATCATATAAACTAATAAGGAATGATATGCTTAAGGAAAGTTAATACATACAATTTTACTATGGTAGAATACATTTATTAAATTAATCCTAAATAAAAATATTAAATGAAAATAATATTAATATAAAATAATGATACTATCAACTAATTTAAATCTATTGAATAAAATTATTCAATTAATTTATTAGTTTTATGTCCAATTTCTGAAAAATTAATTTCACCATGAATCGATTAATAATCATTTTTTGATTTTGTATATATATTAAAAGAAATGATTAGTGGAATAAAAATTTCAATCTAATAAATAATTTTTATTCAAAGAGTCCCAAAACTTGATATAATATACTATTTTAATTTATCGGAACAAAATGTATTTGTTTAATAAAGTAGTTAGAGGTACACATGAGAACATTTCAGGTCATTTGACACTAGATAAACCTTCTTCATTGATCATGTAAAACAACTAACCATATTTACCAAACTATGGATGTGGATTCCATGAATGTTTTAATAAATCACGACATATTAATAAATAATCATTTGGAATCAATGTAAAATTAAATTTACTAATGATAAATTTAAAATCTATAGGTATAAAATTAAACTTATAAAAATTATAAAAATAAGAAAAACAGTATAGTTAATTTCATTAGTCAACACTTGATTTAATGTTTTCAATGTCTTTAATATTATGAACAATATTTTTATAATTTTGGTATAAGTTATTTGTTGGGAATGAAACTTAATAAAATATTCCATTTAATGATATGAATGTTTCTATCAATTTACGAGATAAAGAAATGTTTTCTTCCCATTAGTGGAAAAAATAAAAAATAATTCAAAAAATAATAAAAATAATACAATTGAAAACTAATATTTAGATATAAAAATTAATATTGGGATTACATATTAATTTTTTGTACATGAATGTAAATTAATTTAATGTGTATGAGAGTAAAATAAATACAAAACTCCCGGAATAATGTAAAATGGTTGTAATTTCTATTTTTATTTTCTAAGATAAATGATTTAAAAACAAATTATATTTGAGGTAAGTTACATTAAAACTATAAACAACTTTTGAATAAAAATTACCTCTACAAGAAAAAACATAAGTATAGATATTCATATGCGATGAAGTCTATGAACATTTAACATGGAGAATGTGAATGAAAAATCATCTATGTGATTGTTATATTTTTAAATTTTATTCGAATAGTGCTACCAGAATGAATATGGAATTTAACAATATATATATATCTATGTTTTGGTGAATTTTATAGTGGGAGACACCAACAATTTGGACTACTTAGAAACAATTGTATAAATAAATTAAATTGAAAATGAAATTAATCACCAAAATAACATTTAGTTTTTAGAATATTCATTTAATGTTGAATGCTTTTGGGAAATTATGTATTCCTATCAAAATCAGAATCATAACATCCCTAAAGATTAATAGCCACTTAAACACTCGTGTAATAAATTTTTCTACATTTAAAAAGTATTCAATACCTTCAACATTTTATTGAAATCTAAAAACAAATTAATATAAAATTGTTTCTTACTTAATTGGATGGTTCACTAAAATCAATTATCTTAATATTATATTATAAAACATCAATTTAAAAAATTAACATACACAAAAGATAAATAAAAATAGAATACAAAGAAACTGATCCTAAAATAAAAAATATATATGATAGTAATAATTAAAATATTATACTATCATATATATATTTTTAAATTTTTCATTTCACATGATCAACTGACTCTGATGTCAAAATTAAATAGTAAAAAATGAATGAATTCCAATAAAATAACATTAAATATTCTTTCTTATTTTAGAAAAACTGAATCCATAACCCGAGAAAATAAAAAAAAAATATAACACTTTAATTGCATGAAAATTGTTATGAACATATAATTGTATACATATAATTCATAAATACCAAAAAATGTTATGGAAATAAATACTTGAAATATATTTCTTGGAAAAAAAAATTATTATATACTAGTGATTCAAAAATGAATTAAAAATAATATAAACATATAATTGTATGAATATAACACACATAAAAATGTAAAATTAAAATAATTGTATTATCTATGGTAAACTATTTTAATTGGAATCATATGTTTTAATTGTTCCTCTAATGAAGGAAAGGGTACTCATGGGAGAAGTTATTTTAGTAGAGCATTAAATGAAATGCATGATTAGATAAAATTTTTGATGTATTTTTGAATTGATTAAAAAATTATAAATATATATATAAATTTAATTCTGTGTAATATATGGTTTATTATATATAGTAGGATCATGAGAAAGAGAGTGTGTGTTAAAGAGAGATATGGAAGGTAAAACTACATGTTCTGGTAGTTCTTATAAGTTATTCCAATTCCAATATAGTTCATGAAACATAAAATAGAATTTACAACATAAAAATTAAAGATTATAATGATGGAATTATTACTAGGAATAAAGTGTAAACCTAAAGCAAGGATATTATGTTCAATTTTTTATGTTATCAAAATTATTTTTGAGATAAATATAATTTTTTTGAAATTGATGTATGATTAAAAAATTAAAAAAACTTCATATTGAATAAATTTTAAATAAAAAAATTATTTGAATATATCAAAAAAAGAAAAGGATTTTTTTCATAATAAAATAAATCCTTATTTAACCCATTTTTATGTTTCTAATTTCAGAATATTTTCTACAAACATTGACACATTAGTTTGTGTAAACTAACTTTTATTTCATAACTTTTATAGTAAAAATATTAGTTTTAGGTTTATCAGTCTACAAAAATTCATTTTTTCATGTCTATTAATTCAATTTTAATATTTATCTAAAAAATAATATAAATAAATGGATGTATGGAACATTAAAAATACAACTAATTTGAAAAATATAATCTTTTAACTTGTTCTGATCAGGATGAAATTTTTGGAAAAGACCAACCTATGGTGGTTTAATAATTTAATATAGAAAACATGATGAATTATAGTGAAACCAATATATGTTTAGGGTTCCACTTTTACTAGTGTGGATTTTAGTTACCATTTTACATTAACACATTAGACTTCATGAAATACTATAAAATATAGAGGAACAATGATCATAATTAAATAAATATAAATAAATAATAATGAAAACGTAATTTTAATATAAATGAAATGTTAAAAAGTTCTAAAATCATGAAACAATAATAAACTAATTATAAAAATTTCCATTTTTGTCTTCTATGCCATCCACATCATTATTCTGAAACAAAATATTTAAATGGAACCGTAAACCCTCAAATCCCTTGATTACCCATATCAAGTGATATTTGGGTCAATCAAGGTGGTGAAACAATTCTTATTAATTTATAATGCTTTTGTGGGATAGTTGTTGAAGAAAAAGGGAGAAAATATCTATATAAAAAAAATACATCATCCACTTCACTGTGTTATTTATATAATTGATGGAGGTCACTTAGAATAGTAATTCCAATTTTATGTTTCATAAATCATGATTCACTCTGTAAATTGAATTCGATTCACTTCCACGAATTTCGAATCGCCCATATTTTCAAATCTAGTTTTATTTTTATTAAATTCTAATTCAATAATATTATCAAATAAAATTCCTTATTCCTCAATTATGAATATAACATATTTTTGAATCTGATTTTCTCATTCTAAATTTTGACTCCTAGTATTTTTTTAGATCTAATTTTTGTAACTTTCTTAATGCTTATATATATTCTTAATGTTATGATGTTAAATCTTTCTTAAAGATTCTATATTTACTTAGTTTTTTGATTTCATAACTTTAATATTGTTATTATATTTTACTAATGTAATTAGATTAATATATTTTTAATGTTTTTCATGATATTTCATTATACTAAATGTGGTTGTCCAATCAGTTATTTCAAGTGCCAGCTGTACAGGTCCCTCTGATATTTCAAGAAAAATATGATTGTTGGAGGAAATTTTGACCATTGGAAATATTACCTAAAATAGCCAATCATTTGAACATGATCGAGGGGTGTGAACTTTTGGGAGAATTGATATTTAGTTGAAGGTCTTCCAAAATTTCTTTCTGCGAAAGACATAATGATTTTATATTGGGAACAACTTGTTCCACATACATAAAATCATTAACAAGATTTGGTTTTCTTTATGTGATTCTGATTGTTGTTGTATATGATCAAGGGATTCCAAGATGATGGAAGATAAAGGTTCTGATTACCTACTTAATCGAGGGATTCCATGTTGACAGAAGACAGAGGTACCAATCTCCTTACAGATCGAGGGGTTATGTGGATAGTAAGACATATTCCGATCTTTGTATCGAGGACATAACCTACTGTGGGTAATACATAATTTCGTGAAATTATAAATCATGGTACCCTTATCAAAGGTGTTTTTTATACCCTAGTCTTTGGGTTAAAAGATTTGTATTCTTTATATTTACTTTAAATTTCTACTATATTTTTTTATAAATAGAATTGGTAACTTTCTTACACTTTATCATTTTTTGTAACTCTAATATAAGATTCTATAAACTATAAGGTACAATCTTAATTAAATATACATGTTTTCATATTTCTTTATAGTATATATTTATTCAGACTTTGGTCCCTACCGATCTCTTTGTTAAAGATATTAGAGGGTTTTGTGAATTTTATTTGATTAACTTTATTAAACAAAGTTTCATTAAGGTTAAGAATGAATATTTTTAAACATACAATTCAACCCCTCTTGTAGTTGGGCATCTACATCCATATTTTTATCCTAGAATTGGTATTAGAGGAGTTCTCTAAGATACTAATACCTATACATAGTACCAAAAGTATATTTTCACTGCTTAATTTACTTACACATTATTTACATCAAAAGGTTGTTACTTTTATAATATTTTTGTTTATAAATACAGACTACACTAACTTGTGTTGTGGAAAAAGAATTATTGTAATATAGAAGGAATGAATGTTGGATCATTAGACAATATGAATCCTAAAAGACCACCAATTTTTTATGGGAGTTATTACGAATATTAGAGAGATAAATGAAGATGTTTATTATTAACACTGGAGTTGAAAATATTGTTATGCTTACTAGAGATTATAAGATTCTTAACAAGGAAGTCAGAACTTTTAAAAATCAATAAAAGGTTTAATATTAGCTAAACTAAAAGGTGTGAAATAATTTTTTTTGTTCTATGACCAGGAATATATATTTCCAAATATCTTCATGTGAAGTAGCCAGTAGTATCTAGAAGAAATTAGAAGTTGCACATTATGGTACATCTAATGATATAGAAATAAGAAGATCCATGCCTAAAACATATTATCATGGTTTTTTTCAAATAGAGAAACAATAGTAATAGTTAAAAAATATTCATGACTATGGGGAATAGTCTTCAGTTAATGGGAGAAAAGGAACTAAATAATGAGATGCTTGTAGACAATATTATTTATATTATGTCGAATGAATGGGAATCAAAGAGTACTATTATCAATGTGTCAAGGAAGGTTACAATTGTTACTCTTGATGAATTATTTGGGACTCCCTAGAAACATGAGAACATATTGAACAGAGATGCTAAAAATATAAACAAGAAAAATGGCAGTGTTTTTTTACATCTACTTCAAATCAAGTGAAATACATGACTTCATAGAAATATTCTAAGACAAAGAAGTCTAAGAAAGTTATTATTCAATTAGATTCAACTGATACTGATCACTCAGAAGATGAATTATCTTATCTTTCTTGAAGGATGAACAATATTTTTGGAAAGAAGGAATTTCAATACAGATATAATGAAAATGATAGGAAATGTAAGAAATATTCACAATTCACATGCTAAAAATTCAAGAATGTTGTAAATATTAGACCTGATTTCCCTAATCTAAAAATAAATAACAAAAAAGACAGATACTCTAAAGGGAATATCATAAGGTACTATAAGTATAAGGGAAATAAGTTACTTAATGAAAATGTCACTTGCAGTGATAGTGGTGGAGACTCGTCCAATGAATCTTTAGATATTGAATCTTATGGACAAAATAATATTAGTTTTATCTTTATAATACCTATTGAAAATTAATGATTCATAGATAAGGCACACAATGTATAATCTTTGACAAATATTTCTTTTAGTGCTAATTATCTGGATGAATAATATTCTAAATCATCGGACAAAGAATTTTCCTCATCATAAGATAATACTTTACCTACCCTTAAATAAGTGTCTAGGTTTTCCAAGTTTCTTGATAATAAATATAGTAAGATCAAAAAGAAACTTCATAAGGAAAATTACAGAATCAACATTTTAACAAAAGAAGTATCTGATCTTTCAAAATATCTTGATGAAAAATCTTATTAAATTGTTTCAATTTCAAAAAACCTTGAAAAAGTTAATTATTATAAGATAAACTTCTAAGGAATCAAAAAATGTCATTTCTATGAAAAATATCTTAGATAAAAACTCAAATTCTAAGACAAATAACTATGAGGGTAAGAATTTAGTCATTAGATTAAAATCTGAAATATTTTCCTTAAATAAACCTTTATGAAACATTAATTCTGGTAAAGAAAACATTGATAAATTGTATTGAAAAAATCGTCCACTTAGGTATAGTTATGAATTTGGTTATTCTCACCAAAAACTAGTTTTTAGTCACAACTTTTTTGTTCCTAAAGAACCCCTTTTTTACACTAAGTGTCAATGTGGTGGAAATTGGGACAAAAACTTTTCTTTGAATAAAACTCAATCCTTTGGTTTTCAAAAACAATAGTTTTCTAAGATAATGTGGATACCTAAGATTTTATTTTCTAACATTTTTGATCCAATAATGTTTGGATTCTAAATGTATAACAATTTTATTTTCAAGAAAAAAATAATGTACCAACAACAATATATGGCATATGGATAGTGGACATTCCTGGCCAGATGACTGGTAACAAAAAAATATTTGAAATGATTATTAAGATGAAATGTGGAAGAGTCACTTTCGAAGACAATGCTCAAGGATAGATTTTTTGTTTTAGGTAACATTGTTCTTCATAGAAAAGTATTAATTTATAATTCTTTATTTGTTAAAGGTATTAAGAACAACCTTATAAGAATATGTTAATTATGTGATGAAGGTTACCTTGTGAATTTTTGGAATTATAAATGCACATTACACAATTCCAATGATGAGTTTATTATTTCTACCCATCAACATGAGAATGTATACAAACTTAACTTAGAGGACCATATGATCCAAGACTAACCATGGATTATGTAGATACCTGTAAAATTCAAGGGAAATTTTTTCTTAATTTATATTGTAATTTTACAAGAACACTGTTTCTGACGGCGCCTGATTCTGAGGCCCGGTGTGCCCGGAATCAATTTCCAAAGTTTAGCTCGGGTACGTTCAGTGAACGAACGAGCAGGTTTTTCTATCTTTCAAACCAGTACTCAGAATTGAAATCGGAGGACACCGATGAACTGGAAACGCCAGTATTTTCTTAAGAGAACTTTTACCATAGGTGCGTTTGCTTTGGAGGAGAAGTTAAATTTTGGGGTTTAAGGAAGAAATAAATAAAATTGTGAACAATTTTATTTTTGTTAACCAAGGGAGTTAAATTCTACCATGGGAAGTTGTTGGTGGGACCCAAAACCACCCAACTTCCCATGTGTGGATATGTGGGAGGTGGGGCCCACACGAGACCCAAACCCCCTTGATCTTCCCATAACCCCCTTGACCTCCCATAACTCACTTCCCTCTTAAATTTTGTAACTCCACTTTAACTTGTGTAACTCTTCCCTCTCTCCTCTTTAATTTTTCCAAAACACATCTTAAATTAATTGATTAAACCTCTTCAATTAATTTAACTAAGTGTTTGAATTTTTAAAAAAGTTTGAATGCATGGAAAAATAATAAAATAAGGAGAGGACTTATTTTATTTTTTTGGGTTTTGTTCTGTGAGAGAATTTGGGAGAGAGCTCTTCCCTCTTCTGAAGAACATCATCTCCAAACGAAGAACGACCTTCCGACTCGGCGAAGAACGCTCAATGTTTTCTCCAATCCTTTTTCTTCCTCTTCCGTAACAAGGAAGGAGATGCCGACCATGGAGACCGACACCAACAACAATGTTCTCCTTCTTCTTCCGACATTGACAGAAGCAATACCTTTCTTCCACGACACCCGACTACCCCGACGTTCGACTACCACCACGTTCGACTTCCGCGACTCGACGACGTGAGACATAAATTTTGAGGTAGGGGAATTTATTTGGTGTTCTATTATCTTTTGATAAAAGAATGACGAGCACGGACCAACCATTTCCAGGTTGATCCGCGGATCGTTCCTTCATGCAGGTTGATGTTGAGGTTTATTGATTTTGCCGGGAAATATTTCTTTGCCGTACGTCGACTTCTATTTGATGTCCGCTTGCTATCATTATAACGGGAGGAGGTCGGACCACACAAACACAGCCGACCCTCCTCCCCATTTTTGTTGATTATGTTCTGGTTCGGATGATGGTGGCACAGTGCGACGACACTGAGCGAGAACATGGAGTGATGCGGCTAGGATGTGCGGCGCCGTGGCGCCGCGCCGTCAAGGCCGAACAAAAGTGTGGTCGTAGTCGGGGCCACGAAGGAGAACGGAAGACTCTGCAGTTGTTTCTTTGACGTTCGGATCGTCGGGCATTGACGGAACGAGCCACAGAGACGATTTGATGTTTCCGTAGTGAAGAACGAGACCTGGGATGAGCATCGGCGTAGGCGGAATTGAAAACGGACAACCGGAGCAACTCCGGTGGCCCGCGGACACCACCGGCGGCCGGAGGCGGCGGCGCCCCGGCGCGCCGCCTGAAGAAACTGCCCCGACTGAAGCCGCGACGACGAGCTGGCAGATCCCGCGGCCGCGCGGGATCTAGGGGGGAGGGGGGGGGGGGGGGGGGGGGGGCGCCGCGCGCCGCGCGCCGCGTCCGCGGAGTACCGGCTCCCTGGCCCAGCTTGGGCGGACAGGGCCGGGTCGCTCCCAGACTGGGCCGGGCCGCGCCGGCCGGGCCGGGTCACGCCCAGTCGGGTCGACCCGGGTCTGGCTGACCCAGGGGGGTTGGGCCGGGTCGGTACGGGCCCAGACCCCCCGTTTTCGGACCTTTTCGGTATTTTGCCCGTATCCTGGGCTACGGACCTCCGATCGACACACCGTCAGCGGTGATGCGATCCTTGGACCGAGTCGGTCGTTTTAAATTATCACACTCAAGGTTTAGGAATACTTGGGGTTCGGCCATGTTGGTTTGTACACGAAACCAACTGGGCCCTCGGAGCGGAAACGCTCGTAACTTGAGGTCCGGACGTCTGATTGAAGTGCTATCAACTTTGTTTGATTCCTCTTGATGAGACGGAACTTTTCTCTTACTCCACTCGAGGTTTGGATGCCGTCGGAGTGCGGTCGGGTTGGTTTGCTCACGAAACCAACCGGGCCCCTGGAATGAAAAGGCTAATAACTCAAAGACCGGACGTCCGATTGGCGCACCGTCTGTCTCGTTGATCTCCTCTTGATGAGATGGAACTTTTGGCATAATTCTCTTGAGTTTTGGATGCAGTTGGATAGTGGCCGGGTTGGATTGCACCCGAAATCCAACCGGGCCCCCGGAACGGAAAAGCTGATATCTTTCAGACCGGACGTCCGTTTGACGAACCGTCAACGGTGTTGGTGATCACGTGGAGAAACGGTCCCTTTGAGTATACCCTATGAGATTTTGGGGTACATTTGAGATATGGCCGTGTTGGTTCGCACACGAAACCAACCGGGCCCCGGGGACGAAAAGGCTAGTAACTCAGAGACTGGGCGTCTGATTGACACGTCGTCTGTCGCGTTGAGACCCCTATGACGAGGTGGTTCTTTGAGATACTTCTTTGAGGGACTTTGAGATACTTGGAGTATCTACTAGTTTCTCGTGGATCGGACCCTCCCGGAGACGAGCGTACGGAGTACGGAGACCGTGTAGCTAGTTGTGACCTGATGACTGCTTGTCCGATTCGATTCAGAGTGACTAGCATAGCCCAGTGGGGAGCACTACTTTGTGAGGTGGCAGACCCATGGCGGAGGAGCACTACTATGTGAGGTGGCAGACCTGCGGTACTCGACAGGAGGAGTACCTCTGTAGGCTATGAGGGGGAGCACTACTGTGTGAGGTGGCAGACCCATGGCGGAGGAGCACTACTGTGTGAGGTGGCAGACCCGCGGTACTAGACAGGAGGAGTACCTCAGCAGTCATAGGTTGGTGAGCAGTACCTTGGAGACGTGACAGGATCACTGTACTCCCAGAGACGGAGCTCTTCAGCATTTACGGTTTCGATATTGAAAATACTGGTTTGAGCTGAGTCTATGACCTTTGTGTTAACCACAATATTGAGATGGGTAACTTGATAACTTGGGTATATGTATGGGCATATACCTAAGTAGAGGTTATCTGTTGAGATCTTCTTTGTGGTTATCCTTGTTGGTTTTAGTGAGACCTTGAGGGTCTCGGGGTCCCTACTGAGTATCCTTATACTTACCCCTGCACGGGCTATGCCCGCACCTCGTCGTGTTGGTTGCAGACGACGGGCAGTGCTAACGGAGGCCGAGTTTTTGAGGACTGGACGGTACCCGGAGGTGGACCACAGGACGAGTCAGTACCCGGAGGTGGACCACACGACGAGTCAGTACCCGAAGGTGGACCACACGACGAATCAGTATCTGGAAGAGGTTGACGGGCGAGAGCATTGAGGAGATGCACTATCTGTACCTACCCTTCTGGTAGGATCCGAGGAGGACGACCCATGAGCTACTTCCTTTCTTCCAGCTGTTGTCTTTGCTCAGTTGTAGCTATATTTCCAGTTGGGTTTGTATTCTGGCACATTTACTTTTCAGCACTTTCTTTGTACTTAGTGTTTTACTTCCACTTGTACTCTTTGGTGTTTTGTTACTTTTATAAAGGCAATGCCTTCTTAGTTATCGGGATTTATGCCTTTGGTGCTAGTCGCCAGCCCCTGGCCTATGGAAGGTGGGCTTGGGGTAGTGACGACATGGTCCCCGAGGACGGGTCGTGACAGATTAGTGCAATGGAAGACAAATATTTCTTCTTGAAGAGAAGACACAGACATTGTATCCTTATTAACTTATGTAAAGTATCTATGAAATGAATTTATAAGTATTTAGAGGATCATATATTTGATTCTTCAAAAGTTGTTGATCCTTGTCAATATGGGAGGAAACATAATTAATCATTAGGTCTATTAGTGAAGTCTCAACTTCTGATGAATTATATCTATTTCACATGGACTAACTTGTTCCTACACAAAATGGAAGTGTTGGTGGAAAATACTAAATTTTTTTAGTTGACTATTACACTATATTAACGTAGTTCTATTCAATATAAAAGAAATCTAATGCCTTCTCTTATTTCAAATAATTTTCATAAAAAGCTAAAAATGAGAAAAATCATCCATTGATAACTATTCATAGTGATCATGGTGGATAATTTTAAAATTCAAAATTTGAAACATTTTGTAGTATCAAAGGAAATAATCATAACTTCATAGATCTTAGAACTCCTCAACAAAATAGTGTTGTTCAAATAAGAAAGTGAATTATTCAAGAGATAATAAGAACTATGTTGAGTGAATACTCAATTTCTAAAAAAATTTAGGATGAATCTATAAGTACTAATTATTATAGTATAAATAATATTTTAATAAGACCAATTCTTAATAAAACTCCTTTTTAGTTGTGGATAGGCCGAACACTTAAATTTTCATTCTTTAGAGTATTTGGATCTAAAGTATTCATTTTTAATACAAAAGATAACTTATAGAAATTCACATCCAAATATGATGAAGGAATTTTCATAGGCTATTCCACTAACTCTATGGAATATAGAATCCTTAATAAAAATTATTTTACTATTGAGGAAACATTACATGTTAAATTTGATGAAACTGATCCTTTTGTTTTTAAACAACCCTAAACTACATTTTCAAATTTATTTTAGAAACTAAATATCAAACATCAATGGAAGATTCTTCTAATCAGAAGAATACTCAAGAAAAAGTTTATGAAATATTCACACTAGAAGATTTCATACCTTATGTTGATGAATAGGTTTTACCAAACCAATGTCAGTTTTTTCTATGGAATCATCCCAGTAATTGTATCATTGGTGATGTACAACAACCAATAAGGACTAGAAGTGCTTTACAAAATGATGTAGAGCATCTAGCATTTCTTTCCCAATTAGAACATAAAGTACTGATGAAGATTTAGGTTATGAATATTGGTTTAAATCTATTCAAGATTAACTAAATGAATTCGAATGGAATAATCTTTGGGCCTTGTTTTAAAGTCCTAAAGAAACATATATAATTGGATTAAAGTGGGCCTTCAGAAATAAATATGATCAAAATGGAATCATAGTAATAAATAAAGAAAGATTAGTTGCTAATAGCTATAATAATCCAGAAAGGAATAGACTATTGAGAAACCTATGCTCTGGTAGCTAGTCATGAAACTATTCGAATTCTCTTAGTATTTACATCATTCTTTAACATTAAACTTTTTAAAATGAATGTGAAGTGTGATTTCCTTAACGGATATTTTGAATAGGAAGTTTATGTTAAACAACCTCCTACCTTTGAAGACAAAAAACCTCCTAAAAATGTTGTTAAACTTACCAAATATTTATATCATTCTTAAATAAGAACCTAGATCATGGCATGATAGACTTACCTGATTTTTTTTACAAAACAAATATGTTAAGGGAAGTGATGATCCAACCTTTTTATGAAGAAATAAAATAAAAATGTATTAATTGTCTAAATTTATGTTGTTACATTATATTCAGATCAACTCACAAATACTAAATATATTCCACTCTAAATATATATTTTTAATTATTAAAAACACTTTTTGGGAAAAGTTAGAAACCAATCCAGTACATAGACAGATAGTCAATAAACATGACATGAAATAGTCCAATCAATGAGTTGCAGTTTGAGCCTTTTAGAGAATATACCTCTGAGAAGAGTTCATTGGATGTCGAGATCCTTCTCATCCCAATCATCATTTAGGAGGTTTTCAATGGTGTAAACCATCTTTTCCTGAGTTTTTATGAGCACTTCCACCGTAATATTATTCCCATTAAATCCACTTTCCAAAATTCTGAGTTGTTTATGGGCCTATGAACCCTTATCCATAGAAAGGGTAGCCTAGAACCCCCTCCCTGCCAGCCTGTCAAACTCCGCTTGCATATTGATGACCTCCAAGCTCTTTTTCAAGAAATATTCTTTGCAATCGAGAATAGTTTCCTATTCATCACATTCCATCAATTATTTCTCGCACTGATTGATATTTGTTAAAATAATCTCTTTTATTAAGATCCCATGATCAGTGGTCTGTGATTTTCCTATAGGGGGTTCAAGATTTGTCACCTCTAGCTTGGGAACTATTTGAGGCATCTTCCCTTTGCTTGAGGATCTAGTGATAGGAGGACTAGTTACGAATGAGTATCCTTTTTTCTTTCGCAGCCTCAAAGAGTGTTTTATGAACCCTTATGAGTCTATGATGGTATTTTTACCTTTATTTGAATAGAAACTGATATATAACACTGCAAGCTCCACTTTCATTGGCTCGACAGGGGAATCTGAGTCAGAAACTATATCCTCTAAAGAAACCTCTAGATGCAAGGTAATGATCTCCTCATGGAGAACCTCCTCTAAATCCCCTTCCTCAACAACATGGCTCTCATATCATTCCAAAAATACAAAAAAGATTAAGAGAAATAATATCCATATTTTCAAACATCACCATATAAGCATAGGATGAAACGCCATGTAAGACCTGCTCGGGTAACTCTAAACTTCTAGGTTTCTCAAATCCGTGACCCATGTACTGTGGTTGATTGTTTGTGTCTTCCCAACCTACATTTTGAAGAAGTTCTCTACCACCTGGAGTAGAGACTTCCATCGAAGTGGAGGGGATCAACTACCTATCTTAATCATTACCCACTTCATAGGTCATACTGGAGGGGGATAGATGCATGGCTGAATTTTCATATGTGAGGTGGCACCTCTCCCCAAGACAGACCTCACACTCTTGCAGTGCCACCTTCAATCCACTTGACAAAAGAATAACACCAAAATCCCTTCTCAGCAGAACAACAACTTATGAAACTAGTGTCCATGATTCTGGAGGGTTTTCTTTCTTCACTACGCCTAAAGAACACCCCATCCCCGAACATGGGGGAACCTTTGTAGGGGAAGGAACTTCCAACGTATCTCCTCACCTGAAGGTTCAGGGGATCCAGACTCCTAAACACCCTGGGTCACCTCAGTGTGGTGGGGTGTGGTAAGGGGAGACTTGTACCTCTTAAGATATACTCTAACTCCTTCTCTATCCCAACTAAATCAAAATCTCTAACAGAGCATGCTTCATCAGTCACAGTAAGAGTTGAAGGCCCTTCAGACATAGTAGGAGGATCAACCAAGGAAACACCCAGATCCCTTTGTGTCAATCAAAGTGGTAGTGGACCTACCAATAACAGGAAGAGTATATCTTCATCCAATATTCATAAAAAATGGGGTTTTCATCTCTATATTATCCCTCAACCCCGATCCACACCATGTCTAGTGGGGGCTGAGAGAGTTCCATTTCAACACAGATGCGTCCCATGATTGGATGCTTCAGGGTGGATGTCCTCGGATCTGCGCATAAGAAGTGACAGATGGAATTGAAAATTGACTATAGAAGAGAATAATTCTAGATTGGAAAGGAAATACCAAGAAGTTGAAGACAAATTGACGAAGTAGACGGGTCTTGAGTCATGTGATGGTCGAACGACCAACGAAGAATATGGAAATGAATTCTGTGTATAGATTTTCCATATCTGGACCAAGATTGTACCATATCATCCTCGTCTATGAAATATATAAGAATCTATGTAGGACCCAGGAGTTTGAAAACCACTCATTGTCTTAAACCCCATTCCTCATTCACATACCTATCAAAAATCTCCACAGGAGGTCTAAGCTGAATGAACTTCACCACCGGAGTTGTAGAGAGCAGCGAAGAAGCTTTGGTGAATTCATGCGGAGAAAATAGAACAATTTTTTAGCCATGTAGGATCCCCTGTAACTTTAGAGATACTTTGATACTTGGGAAGAATTATAGGGTCGCGTTTGTAGAAAAACGAAAGGATTCCCTACCCCTCCCCAAAAACCCTAGTGATGGTCACCATGTGCCTGAGGTTGAGGCCCCTCCCCCGGAGGAGTAGGGTCCAATAAAGCCTCCATCTATGCTAGGGAATCACCCTCCCACTTGGGAAGCTCAAACATTGGGGCCTCAATCATCCTTAATTGATTCATTTTCGAATCTTATGAAGTATGTGTCTGAAATGAGTATGATGGGTGAGTTAACATTTTTCTGTGATTTTCTAATTTCTCAAAAACCTGAAGGAACCTATATATCCCAACATAAGTATATTAAATATTTTTTTAATAATATGGATATGACAACCCAAAAATTTATAAATACTCAAATAAGTACCTTGAACACTCTTGATCTTGATGAATCTAGGAAAAAACTAGATCAAACATCTTTTAGCAGTATGATAGGAAGTTTACTATAATTAACATCTAGTCATCTAGACTAAATGTTTTCAGTATGCTTTTATTGAAGATATTAATCTAGTCCAAAAATAATCCCATTTAAAAGTAGTTATTTTTTATATTTAAAGGGAACTATGGATTTTGGAATTTTCTATTCTTCTAGAAATTATTTTGTTTTTAAAACAATCGAATAATGACTTTGGTGGTTGTAGAATGGATAGGAAAAGAACATCTGGAACTTTTCATTTCCTAAGAGATTCATTAGCCTCTTGGTAATGTAATAGAAAACACTCTTTAGCACTTTCCAATGTAGAATATGAATATATGGTAGCTAGATATTGTCATCGTCATGTGTTGTGGATGCAACACACATCCATAGATTATGGAATGAGTTTTTCTAAAACTAAAATACTATTTGATAACACTAATACCATACCCTTAAGAAAAAACTTTTCACATCACTCTCATGGAAATCACATAGATATTAGGATTCACATTCTTAGGGATCACACTCTTAAAGTAGATATTATTTTACCATTCATCAGAACACAAGAACAAGTTCCAGATTTTTTTACAACATCATTACCTTCTTATAAAATTGAATATATTAAACAAAATTTAGGAATGATAACTGTAAGGTTATAATTCTTATCAAAATTTTGTTTAAACCATTTCCTACCATTAAGATACTACTTTTCATGGGGGGTACACTTCATTTATTTAATCAAAACATTTTCAGAACCTAATAATGTTTTTCAAAATCTAATAATGTTTTTTGAAAGCTAATAAAGTCCTTCAAAACCTAATAATGTTTTTTCAGAACCTAATAAGGATTTTAGGTATCTTAGATATCCATGAATATTATTATTAGACACTATAAAACCTTCTGATAATTGAGAAAGGCACATTTTCTTACATATTTCATCTTAGTTTCATTTTTATTTGTTTTTATTTCAATATTATTTTAGGAAAAACCACAACAAATTCAACTATCCTTAAATCCATTTTATTTCCTTAAAACCTCAAAATATTGGAACCTATAAACTTTCTTCGGCTCAATATCAATCGTCGTATCATATTAGTTTAATATCAAACTTTAGATCAATCATGGAAGACCAACTGTCACTGCGATGCCCATATAATAAAGGGACCCCCTCCATGTCCCACATCGGTTTGCAGATAATTTCTCACCAAGGTGTTGTTGCCCATCAAAGTCACCATTCAGATTTCCAATCCTCTTTCTCAAGTTTTGAATTTCTTTTTCAATTTCTTCTATGACTAAAATGCCTTCGAATAAGGAACATAAATATTGGATGGTCTTTAGAGAAAGGTTAATTGACAAAAGATGTATTTCTTAAGTATAATTATATAATTAGAAACATCATAAATCATCAAGGATATGAGAAAGCCTTCATTTAAAAAACAAGGGTGAAAAAGATCCTATTTATGTAGACTAGGTTATTGAATTATATTAGTAAATTGAGTTGTTCAATGGAGGAGGTAAGAATAAGTTTTAGTTTTAGTTTTATGGAAAAACATATTCTTTATCTTATAAGAAAACCACAAGTATTCATGAGATTCCTTATTATGGAGAAGTTTACTATTTCTCTCATAAGTTTCTAGATTTAGAAGGAACCTTTGATAAAGTTAATGATATTGACTACTTAGGCCTTAAGGGATTGAAGAAACCTAATATTTTAAACCTTTCAACCAACTACAGAATTATGGAATTATGGATGAAAGGTCTGTTAAAACCAATAGCATGGGACAAAGATACTTTAAAGATCACATATATTTTCATTGGGTATTTTCTTTTAAATATAAAAAAGAATAACCTTGTTATAAACATATTTATCACCGTTAGCAATATAAAGGATTGGATTATCAATTCTCAGATCCTTATGTATCCATAAATGTTACCCAATCTCATTGTAAGTTGTTTAATCCATTTCAACAATCCATAAAAGTAAAAAATAAGGAAGTTAAAGATACCCCTTTAATGTAATGACAAACTTTAAATAATGAAATTTTCATCCAGTGGTAAGATAGGATAATTTTGTGACTTATCATGAAATTTTGGGGAAGTTGGATAAATATCCAAGAAACAAATAGATGTACCACAGAAAAGGACATCTCAAGATGTTGAACCGTAGAAATCAACTCTTTCAACCGATATAACAATGTCAAAGAAATATAAATTTTACCAAAATGTGATTGTACCCAAGCAGAGGTAGGAAAAAGATAAATAGAAAGAAGAAGATATTGTGTTCGGGATAGGTCTATTAGAATTGAAAACCATGAAAATCCAAGAAGCTAAAAAGAATAAAATAAAAAATAAGGGAAAAAACATAAAAAAAATGATGTTAGAAGCTGAAATCAACCATGACTTATAAAGAAATAATGAAAATTATTCATAACAAGTTAAAGTTTTAGATTTATTCTTGTAAGAATAAGATCCCTCTCAATAGTCTCAAGCTTTGATTACAGTGAATTATCTTAGAGTTAAAGGAAAAGAAGTTGTTCTAGGCTTAGTTTCGATAATTCAAAAAAATATCACGAAGAAGAAAAAAAATTAAATAGTCCAATGGAAGAAAGCGAGGAATAAATACAAGAAATTAGAGAAACCCAAAGGTAGAGTCATTCCGACAAGCTATCTATAAGAACATCTGAAGCCTCTTCATCTAATGCAGCATCTGAAGGATAAACAGTTCATAAATCTACTTCAATTTAGAAAGATAATGTTGTTGACTACGAAGTTCATCAAATTCCATCTCATAGTGATGATGGCGATGATGGTTATGATGGTGGTGATGGTGCTGATGGAAATGAATGTGGAAATGGTAAGGCTGGTGATGATAATGAAGAATATGATGAAGCAGAAGATGATGATGAAAAGATCATTCATTTTTTTTGTCAAAATGAAAGTAGTTAAGAAAGTAAAGAAGTTAATATATGTGGAAGAAAAAGGGAAGAAAGTAGATGTTGGTACATCTAAGGTAGTTACATTAGAATCAGAATATCCTTCCTTCTCCTTAGGATTAACTTTTTAGTTCAATCGTTGAAGAATTTTGTGAACTTCATCCCGTACATTCCAAACATTTAGTCTAGATGCCAGCATATTCAAGAATCAGTAAACCCAAAGTCATACTCTATAACTCTTTTCATGGAGAAACTGGTAAATCATGAAGGTTAAATAAAAACCATTGTTCACGAATATGATTTTCATAGGAAATCATGAAATGAAATCACAATGTGGTCAAATCAAGTCAACCATGATCTTAAGGTTTTTGATGACTGGTTTTTGAAAATCAAGGGAGATTTTAGAGAATCTGAGGGAAATATTAATGATAATTCTAACAGTTTCTTATAGAAGATAAAGAAAGAGAAATACATCTATTTTCGTGAAGGTGGAGATCTGAATGGGAAACTCAACTCTATCTCTCTTGAATTTAAAAGAGTAAAATCATATAGATATGAGGTGGATGAGAAGCTTAAGTCTTAGGAGGAAATAATTAAGGTCCAGCATGAAAATATTTAGTATCTTGAGAAGATGATTCAAGATCAGGAAGCGCTCCTAGATAAATTTCATGATGATCCCATGGAGCTAAATAAGTTGAAGATTATTCTTAGAAAATTAATACCTATAAAGGATGACTAATCTCTTTTATTTTCAATCTTTTGTTGTATGAATTTTTTTTAATCAAAATGATGTTATCCATTGTTTTTTATTATTTATTCTTAAACTTTTCAGATACATTATATTTTTTCACATTTCTTTTTGAAAATCATAAATGGGGAGAAAAATATTAAAAAATAATTTTTGACTAAGAAGAATTATCATTAAATAAGGAGGAGATATATTCATAAGAAAGTATGACAAATATATAAAGAAATAATAAGATCCTTTTTGTGATTTCATATCCTATGGTGGCTAGTAATATTCACCTTAAGTGTTCATATAAGGGGGAGATAAGTTTTTTCTTTTATGTTTAAATAATAACTCTTTCGGTTTTATTATTCATTTCTCAAATCGATTGTTTGTGCTTTCTAACATGAGGGAGATAGTTATGTCAAATGTTTCCTTATAAAGTCTTCCATTCCATATTTTTATTTAAATCACAAACCCATTTACATAATAATTCATTCAATATATAAGGAAATTTATATGAATTTTCTTTTTATATCTAAGTCTAAAGTTATTTTTCTTCAGATATAATAGCTAATAAAACAAATCGGATCCTTAATAAAACTAGGAATCCTTAACTTTCTAAATTCTAAATGATCTAGAAAATTGATTTCATTTCATTCATAAAATCAAATACAATTTATCCTTCTCAATTTATATTCTCTCCACATTTTGATTCCAACTTTATATTTCTTAAATTCTGATACAATAAAAAATAGAATTTGATTAGAAATATTTTTTCAGACCTGATTGTTATAACTTTCTAAAAGATTCTATATTTCCTTAATGTTATGATCTTATATATTTCCTAATGATCCTATATTTCCTTAATGTTAGTATTTCATAACGTTATTAAAGTTTTTATATTTTATTATTGTAATCAAATTCATATATTCGTAATGTTTCTTGTGATATTTTTTTGCTTTAAATAATTTCTTCCTATTAGTTATTGTAAGTTCTAGTTGTTCAAGTACATCCATGATTTCAGGAAAATATGACCATTTGAGGAAAATTTGACCGTTGGAGATATCTCTTATAAATACACAATCATTTGAACATGATCAAGGGGTGTGAACTTTTGGGAGAATTTATATTCAGCGAGATCTCTGTCCAAATTGATTGGTGTGAAATCCTAGAAGAGTTTAAGTTATGAACAGCTTGTTCAACATGCTTAAATCTTCAACATGATTTTTTTTTATTTGTGCAATTTGGATTTCTCCCATATAAGATTGATGGATTCCAAGATGAAGGAAGACATAGGTTCCAATTACCTACAAAATTGAGGGATTCTCTATTGAAGGGATACATAGGTATCGATCACCTTTCAGATCGAGGGTTTGTTGGGATAACAAGACAGATTTCGATCTTCATATCGAGGGCTTACCATGTTGTTGGTAAGACATACTTTATTGAAATTATAAATCAAGGGAACCTTATTAATGGTGTTTTTGGATACCTAAATCTATAGGTTTAATGATTTTTATTCTTTACATGAACTTTAAATTTCTGCTGTATTTGTTTATAAATAGAATGCGTACCATTATTACACTTTCTCATTTATTGTAACTCTAATATAAGATTCTGTATTCTTTATGGTAGAATATTACATATGTATACCTATTTACTTTTATCCTTATAAAATATTTGTATTTGGACTTTGGTCTCTTTGGATCTCTTTGTTAATGATAGTAGAGGGTTTTGTGAATTTTATTTTTTTAACTGTTTTAAACAAGGTTTCCTTAAGGTTATTAATGAATTTTTTTAAACATACAATTCACCCACTCTTTATTTGATCATCTAAATCCTTATTTCAATCCTAAAAATTTACCCATTATGATAATTTTATTTAATTAATTTACTATTCATTTTAATGGAAAAAATGAACACCACATATTTCAATAAACAATTTATGGGATTTCATAAATGTTCTAAACATAATTAAATAAATGAAATAATTTAAAATAACGAGTGTTAGAAAAAATTTATAAAATAATAAATATTTCAATTATCACTTATGATAATAAGAAATTTATAGTGGACCCTATATTATTTATTGAAAATTAATATTGATAAGGGTTAACATTTTTATTTATGAGAAACTATTATTTTTTTATAAATGAAATTTAGTTCATGCGTGTTTCAAAAAAAAATAAGTTAATAAAATAAAATGAATAATATTATATGTTTAAATAAAATTTGATTAGAATAAAAATATGGATGCAATAAAAAATATTTAATATTTAAATTTACATTATGTAAATATTTTAGGCAATTATAAAATTTAAAATGTGGTCTTATTAATGATTGCACTAAGAGTGAAGGCTTAGTGGAAAGTATACAGAGTTAGTATACATTTATAATTGTCAAAATAATAGAATAAAAAATGTACAATTTGGAAATTTACATCATTTACTAATATAGGATAGTGTAATTTTATAATAATATATGGATTATATGTTCAATTTTGAAACATTTTAATAAGAAATATATTTTAATTTCAATGAAATAAATGTAGTCTTTTGATCAAAGTATTGATACTATATATATAGATACATGTGTGTGTGAAATACAGTGATATATATTATATATATATATATATAAAATGTATGATAAGGAATTCTTCAAGATCATTATTAAATTTTATAATGTTTATAATTGAATGATATTTCTATTTTTTAATTTGTTTCCTAATAATAGCATCATTAAAGATTGAATGGAATATAGAATGGGTTATCTAAGAAGAATAAGTTAAGAATATATGAACTAAATTTCAATATGATAACAAAAATATATGATTAAAATGTACAACTTATAATCACCAGAATTAATAAAAAAAATAAGAAAAATGTTATGAAATGTATTGATTTATGAAAATAGAAGGGATTTTTATGAAAATGGAAATGGAAATGTGAAAATTTTAGATAGCACAAAAGAAGGTGTTCTCATTTTTTGGAATAAATAAAATAAAAGAGAATCCAAATCGCATAATTTTTTATATCCCCTTATATCTATTATATTTATATATCCACATCCCTATATCATATAATAGTAATAAAGTATCATGTTTTTTTGAATATATTAAAAAAATCATCATGAAAATTTATATCACTATAATAAAGGATAATCATATTAATAAAATTTTATTATTCCACGATTAAAATTAAAAAACTTGAATTTCCAATTTAATTTTAATAGAAATGATTTTTAAGGAGTAAAACACAATTATGATATTCAACAATGAGAATTTATAAAATATAATGAAATAAGAATATAATTTTTATGTTGATGGAGAATTCCAAAATTAATATCCAATTTTTTTATGTTTGTTTCAAAAGTCCTACCAAGGTATGTGGTAATAAAATTACTAGTATGCAATAAATATAAAATCTCAATTACATAATTAATTAATTTTCAAAAATTACGCACGCATTTCATTTAATATGTATAGTAAACATCTATAGGAATTTTTAGAATCATTTCATCAATTGATATTAATGAAGATATACTACAATATATCTTAAAAAATTGATTTTTTATGTAATGAAGAGTATTAACAAAAAATTGGAAATTATTTAAAACATAACAATGTATAATCAAGAAAGGGAAGAAATAAAAAACATAATATCATATGAAAATGTAACTATAATAATATGATAATACAACAAAATAATATAATGAAACCCTATAAAAAATATTTGATGTGGACATATTTAAATAAATATATATATATTCATGATTTTAAGGATCAAAACCTATTTTTATTTAAACAGAATGATATTTCATGAAAATTATTTGAAAATGGACATATTTCTAGGGATACAAATAAAAACAGTATTGAACATAATAGGGTTAAATGTAACATTAGTAAATATAATAATTATTTTTAGACATGAATATATATTTAATATTACACATTGAAATTTGTAATGTTAAACATTTATAGTGTTTGATAAGAACCATAATCATATTAAATGAAAATGAATCATATTATTGCAATATAACCATATTCAAAATCAATGAGTTAATGAAAAAACACCAAATATTTATGATGAATTGAAAGATAAAAATGAAATATCATAATAAATATTTTGGATTAAAAATAATCATGGAGTACATTTGGATGAAGTCTAATGTTATCCTTTTTTCAATCCTTTATAGGTGGTCTACCGACCCATTTTTAAAAAACTATATAAATGTTTATAAATGTGATATAATTAGGTTAAATTGATTTAAATGTTTTAAAAAGTAAATCTCATAAAAAATCAAAATTAAATTTCATTAAAAAATAGATATTGGATAATATTCCAAAATATAGGAATTAGGGACATTGAATTGTAATTAGGATTCCATTTTTTATCAAAATGTGTGTAATAAATTCCTATGAGTTGAATAAATTAATTAATTTTTTAAATAAAAAAATGGATTAGAGAATGTAGGAATGTACCGTATGTATTAATATTGCAGAAGATGCATTGCTTAGGTTTTTAGGGTGAATTTTGATGTTGATTCAAAACCATGTACCTCCAAAGTGTTACTAAAAAATTCAGACTGAATTTGTTTTCACTCACCGGTCTATGGTCCATCACAATCTTTGAATCATTCTTAGGCCACCTGTATACTATCTCTATGAATAAAAAATAAATAAATAAACTCTGTCTCAATTTTATGACACCGTAGCATTACTCCACTCATCAGTTACAAGATCTAAGAAATAACATGGAAATAAGACTTACCCTAAAAACACAGGAGTTTGTAAACACATGGTGTGGGACTAATCCATTAAATACGAAAACTATTCCCAAGAATCAAAGTAATTAAATTGTGTAAAAATAGAAAAAATATTAACCACATTTTCTGAGTAAGAATAAAATAAGACACATAGTGGTATAATAAAAAATAATTAGTAGACAAAACCATGGTCATACAATTAATACAATGACCTCCCACTAGGATTATCTTGTATAAAAAACTAAAATACACTATATGAACACCATCTCCACATTCCTCCCTAGGATCCACACACCTTATATTTAAATCCCATCAAGCTACATTATCCAAATACAAATCACTTTATGAGATCTAACATAAATGTACACATATGGTGGACACATACATAATAGTTCTAATGAAGGGTGTTGTCACGAACCGACCCTACCCGGGCTCGAGCCGCAACAACCCCAAGACCGCCTCCATAGGCTAGGGGCTGGAGACAAGCGCCAAAGGCTAAAAAATTCGAGGATGCCTTTACCTGAGTACCTGTATACACACACGCACCCCACTCAATGCAGAAGTTCAGAGTAAGAAGAAAAGTAAAGTACCAAATGCTATAAACAAACCACAATGTGCATCGACCTCTAAACAGTACAAAGTAAAAGCTGAAGGTAAAATGAAACTAAAAAGGGAAAAACATGCGCCCAACCAGAAATGTGTCACAACCCGGCAACAGGTAAACAAAAGTAAAACAGCTGGGAGTGTCCCACACCTGGAACCTGACTACGACCACCGTACGTGGTCCAAGCTTCTGAACTCCTAAGCTCCGCTAAAGTCCCGACCAACCTGTCTGTCATCTTCAGGGGCACACCAAGTGCGGGCAAAGCCCAAGGAGGGGTGATTATAAAAATACTCAGTAGGATGCCCTAAAGGCTAGATGGAGAAACAAAGGAGGTACTGAAGAGGTGAGGAGTAGATCGAATAGGGAAAAGTAAAGGCGTAAAACCGAGAGTGCAGTACAGTTCAACCCAACAAGAGGAAGAAAGTAGACTCATCCAAACACAATGAGATAAAAAATGGTGAGAATATGAAATTCTAGTCGATTATTCGCTACCTATAGTAAGAGAGTATCCTCGTCCAACCATGAAGATCTAGACACAGAAAGCACGTGGCATAATCTCTGCATCTTCACCTCTCCTGGAAGGAGAGTAACCAAAACCCAATGAGTGGGTACTGGAACAAGGTATACATATATATATGCTCTGTCAAGAAACACGAACAAGATCGTAAGGGGATCCCCATCCCGTAGCTCAGCCCATGAAGGTGAGTAACCAACAGTCCCAGAAGTAAACACCATTGATGCCCAGCATCCTGCACGTCTTCCCCAAAAAGAAAGTCTATGGGCTCAAATCACCACACCTTGACGCTATCCGCTTTGGGCGGCACTGACTCGCCCGCATAGTTTTAGGTCACGTCTCAACGACGCGTCTCAGTGGGGAAAGTGCCCCTCATACTTGAGAGTTCTGGGGAATGTCAAACCACACCTCTTCACTGCCACGCAGTCAAGAGGTCTCCTCAAAGTCGACATGCGACCCCCGCCCAGCCTCGCTAGAGGGTAATCCTTATAAGTCGACGGGTTCCCACTAGAGGGAGACCCGGAAAAAGTCGGCGGGTTCCACACTTCCCAGTCCTGTAAAAGGGTAATACACTTGAGGGAGACCCGAAAAAAGTCGTAGATTGGTCCCAATGCCCAGACCCATGAAAGGTATCTGCTGGAGGGAGGCCCGAAATCGCCAACAGGGACCACTTCCCAGCCCAGCTAGAGGTAAACCCGTCATCAGGGACCACTTCCCAGCCCTGCTAGAGGTAAACCCAAAATCATTCTGTCCATCCCTACTGGATGATACAATTCTGGCTATCCCTACTGGATGGTAACCCACTGGCCATCCCTGCTAGATGGTAACCCACTAGCCATCCCTGCTGAATGGTACCGCACTGGCCATCCCTGCTAGATGGTACAACTGGACACCCCTGTTGGAAACAACCTCCTAGCCAGCCCTGCTGGATATAACCTCCTGGGTAGAGGATCGGTGCTCGCATAATGTGTTGGTCACACCGAATCCATAAGAACTCTACCAGGGAACACGATGCACCTCTCCTAGAAAAACCATTAAGAACAGAACCAGGGGAAACCACTCAACTCTATTGGTCGAAACCATTGTGAATAGGACCAGGGGGGACCCACTCAACCCTACTAGTCAAACAAACAAGAACAGAGGGACCCTCTACGTCACAAGAGTTCAAGGGTACGTGAAGCAGAACGCATCACGCACATGGGTCCCACACGACGTGTGGCCCCAAGTCAACTCCAACCAAGCTCACAAACGTTCTCAGGTACAAACAACCACATGTACCTCCAAGAGTTCCTGTATACTCCCAGAGTATACCACATTTCCAGCCCAAAGGCTATCGTGCACACGACACCCAACGTCAACGCGAAGGGTGTAAATATAACAACTCCATCTTTCCACGTCATCGGCCCAGGCACGAACAACTCTATCTCTTCAAACATTTACTTCACTCACACGGTAGTGCATGCGATCACACGCCAAGGGTTCTCTGCAAACACCACGGAAGGAACCACCATCGGTACACCTTTCATACTTCCGCATTTAAATGTGGTCGCAAATGTGTCTCCTTACATCCAAACAGTTCATACCATTGTAATCCTTGCGGAAAAACATTCGATATAGACTATTTACTCTCCTCAAATGGGTATCCAACAGAAAAGTTGCCATCACCACTTTATGCCTGAACGACGTCCCGTGATCCCGAGCCTCGGTCCCGAAAATAGGCGGGCACATCACACCATTTCTATCCCCTCATAAAAGAACGTCAAAAGGAATAATCACTTGAGTGGAACGGATATCCGGAGAAAAAGATGCATTTCTTCGTACTGCACACGAGCGGTACTTTGTGGGACATGCATTCTGGTCACGAAGCACAACGAATGGATCACACTGTTGCGGTCCTCTTGAAAAAGTACACAAGATTGACTAATCACTTGTCCAGAACGGACACCTGGTGATAAAGTTATAAATCACCGCCAACTTCTAGAAAGGCCCTCGTGGGGCCCGCACCACCATTCAAAATTAAAGCATGTGGATTGTGCCATTGAAATTCCCTTGAAAAAACACCCAAAATTGACTGCTCACATGCTCGAACAGACATCCGATGAAAAAGTTTCTAAATGCTACTCGCAGCTTAAAAGACGACCCATGGGGTCTATGCCTCAACTCCGGTTTAAACACCCAAAAACCCCTTGGCATTCTTCGTCTTGACGACAGGGTCACAACGCTGATGACGGTGCTCAGAACGGACATCAGATGAGTCTTCACCGCCCAAAACAAAAACCCCAAAAAATGCCAAACTTTCTTAATGCATGTGTCGTGCCACCGAACCCCTCGTCTAGGGAATTAAAAATACCCGAGACCATCTCAAAAACTCAGTCTCGATTTAAGGATTTCGTGGCTGCAGATGGTGCCCAAATCGGATTCCCCGTGGATGATTTATTATTTGTAAATTATTTACATAATAATAATAATAATAATATTATTATTATTATAAACTTATTATTATTATTATTATTTTAAACTAGATCGGCCATCATGGCCGGTCTTTTTCCGCATGCCACCAGCAGGACCCACGTTTTGCAGGTCCTCGTCTCCCAGCAGACCGGCCAAGCAGTCGGTCTTCCTCAGCACGCCAGCAAGACCCAAGCATTGCAGGTCCTAGCTTCCTCCGCACGCTCGAGGCCAGGCCTCAGACTCTCCTTCGACCACGGCGGTCGACGCCCCCTCCTCGCTCGGCGCCTCCGCTCGACAGTGACGCTGCCTTCGCATGGCCGACAGTCGCTGCTTGCTTGTGCTGATGCCCTCACCGAAGTCCGATCACCCAGACAAGGGATTGTCCGACCTCCGCTTCCATGAAACCGAAGGACGCCACCACCTGGTCCCCTGCCACGCCGCCGCTAGGCCTCGCCAGGGAACCCAAATCCACCGGAAAAACCCACAAACACCCCGGACATCGGCTTGTAGCTGCGGATGCCTCGAAACTCCAAATTTAAAATTAAAACATGCGTTAGAAATATTAGAACCATCCCTACTCGAAAATGGGATTCTCTCAATAAACAGACAGCAAATCGACGCCATAACTCAACCTAAAACAAGGGTATGGAAATTAAAAACCCAAAACAAAAATCTCCTACCTGGAGGGGCGTAGCCCAATGCTTCGCCATCGAACCGCCGGAGATGTCACCGCCTTTCTGAAGGGAGGAGAGGAGCTGGAGGGATAGAAGGGCTTCCTTGGTTTCTTAGGATTTCCTCCACCAGAGAATTTCAAGGGAGGAATATGGGTTTGGACTTAAGTAGGAAAATCAAATTAATTTTAAATAAATTTTATTCTCCCACCAGTGGACATATACCCCAAACCTTGAAGGGGTCAATGTTAAGCCTCCCCTACTGTAAACACCACCTCCTAAGCACAAAGGCCATCTCAGAATCTTAATCCAAGCTTTCGTTCAAAAGTTATAAAATTTAACATCCGAATCCACTAAATTACAAAAACTCCCCTGGCGGCATTTTTCACAGAAGGCCCATGCCCGTGAAAGTTACACCCCTCCTAGGGTAAATGGCACGTTACGAACTTAACGGTGCCCTTGTTCTTCCCATTCGATCCACTGTTTAAGAGATTCTTGAGTTTAACCATTAAACTAATAAATTAAATATTTTATTTATCCGTTTAACGTTTCAATAATGGGAGAGGGGTCCAAACACCCCACGCCGACATGTTCTATGTCATTACTAGGGTAAACACTCCATTTCAGACCCATCCGTACTCTTAGATTCAGGATCAGAATCTCCATTTAGGAGTTATTTCATTTATTTTCCATGCCCAGTGTGAACTCACTCAAAATTTAATTCCGGCCACACTAGGGATCGAAATCGCACGCCGTCTAAAGGCACTTCTCTAGAATAACATCAAGAATATTCCAAATACTTTTATAGAAAAAACTGGGTTCTTACATCATTCCCTCCTTCAAGATTGTCATCCCCGAAAAGAAAAACCAGGGAATAACTTAGGGTACTAAGCCCACACCTGGCTCTCCCGTACCCAGAAGAAATTTTGAACAGTCCCACGTCACCACACAAAGACAAAAAGATATGATCTGTTCATGTGAGGTCTGCCCTTGCCGATGACGTGCATAAGAGCACTTACACTTCTTCTCAGGTGAGTCATGTGGGAGACATCGTGCACCCACTCCTGACCTTGGGGTTAGGTCAAGGAGGTAGGGAAACTCGCCATCCCTTTTTACAGTCTCAAATGGCCCGAAGGCTCTCGGGGGGTAGTTCACCTCCCCGACCAAACCCCTACGTCGCACGCTACGACTAGAATCACCGTTTGGACCTGGGAGAAAGCCCGGTGATTCCATCCTTCAGAATATATCCATATGGTGAAACTACCAAGGATATATGGTTATGCAAGATTTCACAGTCGATGTCCCACAAACAAGACTCTCTTACACGCTTGAAGAGTGAAGGACTTGACACCATCCACTGAAGAAAAGGTTCCACGTCTTCTACTATGCTGATACAGGGTTACACCGATGTCCCGTGTCACCCAGGTAACACCTCAAGCAAGGAGTTGGGAGAAAATCATTTCACACACATAGTCTAACAATTCTACTTGCAAAAAGTAGAAGAGTTGTAGAGTGTACCTCTTATCACCTCATGCTCTGCAATATCGTAGACATCCAAAGCTTGCGATAGTCTGTGGTCCCAACTGTTAGCTCCCGGAGCCTGACGTGGACCGCCTGGTTGAGATGGGAAGTCCTCGTAAAGTCATCCCCCACTACCAGCTCCTCCCACTCCTCTACAAGTACCACCTCTCTGGGTACCACTCCTATCACGACACTGCCTCTGCCACGGTGGTGCACCTGTTTCCTGCCCGATATTTTCAGCACACCTGGCCGGGTAGTCTCACGCCAGGTGACCTCACCCATCGTAAGCATAACACTAACTCTATTTGGGCTACAGTGGTGCCCTCCGGTGCCACTGTGGTGCACGACCACGCCACTGTGTCTAGTTATCGGAAAGGCACCTGCATCGAGGTTTTGTCAGCCGACGCCCGCTTGCTGTGGTAGACGTCATGGCTCTGTCGAGCCTGCTGTCACCACCAACTGTAGAACATGATAGGAATCTCTCTGTCACCAGCACTTTCTCTAGAACTCTGGCATAAGTGGGGATTCCCAAGGGTACGATGACATCATGAATCTCTCTGCGAAGACCCTGCTCAAAATTCCGCGCTCGGAAGTTTCTGTCTTGGACTAAGTCTGGGTAATAACGTGCACTGTCTGCGAAACTAGTCGCATACTCAGTCATCGTCATCCCTCCCTGCTGAAACTACAGGAGATCCTAGATCCAAACAGAGCATAAACATGAGGGGTAAAACTCCTCACAGAACAGAAGCTGAAAGTCACCCCACGAAAGCGATGACTCATCAAGAAACTGAGTCACTAGGCTCCACCAACGCTCAGCTGCTCCGTGGAAAAGGATGGCGGCCAAATCCACCATATGATCTGTCGGTGTCTGCACAAACCTAAAGAGGCGAACCACTGTCTCGAGACAAACCTCTACTACCTGAGGGTTTGGCTCACCACTAAACCTCGACAGTCTCTGTCGTTAAAACTCATGGAGCGCGCTCAACCTGTTCTCAATCTCAGTCTACTCTATTGAAGCTATATACTGGTCACCAGAAGGGGGTGCTGCTACTGGCCCACTCGGAGAAAGGGACTCGCATGATGGTACCTAGACTAAGGCCTCTTCGCTCACAGGGTCATAGTCACGAACCAAAGCTGGTATCCTGGTTGACTGTCTTCATGGAAACATCCTGAATGTTATCATGGAGTGCTACAGTATGATGAGCATATTTGTATATAACAGTAACAACAATGGGGAGCTAACTCAAGAAGGACAGTCAAAGACTCAATCCTATGTGATGCACAACCCAATATTACCTGCAACAAGTTCTCAGCATACTGAGTCAACAAGTGGGTTATTAGGGTCATGGTGAATGGATACGTCGGCCGCCGAACAATCACTGGACTCCCTGGCCTGAGAGCCTCTCTCGATACACGTTAACACTGTTGCCCTAAATCCCAACCAATTCCTTTTTAGGGACGTCCAAACAACATCCCAAGGAACGAACCACCTCTGATACCACTTTTTCATGACCCGAACCTACCCAGGATTGAGCCGCAACTACCACAAGTGCATCTCCATTGGCCAGGGGCTGGCGACAAGCGCCAAATTCTAAACAACTCGTGGAGGCCTTTGCCTGAGTACCTATACACACACACGCAGCCCACTCAATGTAGAATTGTAGAGTAAGAAGAAAAGTAAAGTACCAACTACTATAAATAAACCACAACCTGCATCGACCACTAAACAGTACAAAGTACAAGCTGGAGGTAAACAGAAATGAAAAAGGGAAAAAAATGTGCCCAACCAGAAAAGTGCCACAACCCGGCAACAGGTAAACAAAATTAAAACAGATGGGAGAGTCCCACACCTAGAACCCGGCTATGACCACCATACGTGGTCCAATCTTCTGAACTCCTAAGCTCCACTAAAGTCACGACCAACCTGTCCATCGTCTGTAGGGGCACACCATGTGCGGGCAACGCCCAAGTAGGGGTGAGTATAAAAATACTCAGTAGGATGCCCCGAAGGCTCGAGGGAGAAACAAAGGAGGTACTGAAGAGGTGAGTAGTAGATCAAACATGGAAAAGTAAATTAGTAATACTGAGAGTTCAGTATAGCTCAACCCAACAAGAGGAACGAATTAGACTCGCCCAAACACAAGGTGCGAAAAAAACAGTGAGAATATGAACATCTAGTCGAGTCTTCACTGCTTATAAGAGGAGAGTAGACTCGTCCAACCACGAGGAGATAGAAATTGAAAGCACGTGGAATACCCCACGCGTCTTTGCCTCTCCTGGAATGACAGTAACCAAAACCCAAGGAGTGGGTACTGGAACAAGGTATACATATATATATGCTCTGTCAAGAAACCCAAACAAAATCATAAGGGGATATCTGTCCCGTAGCACCGCCCAAGAAAGTGAGTAACCAACAATAGTAGAAGTAAACACCATTGATTCCCAACATCCCGCACGTCTTCCCCGAACTACAAGTCAAGGGGCTCAAATCACCACACCATGACACTATCCGCTTTAGGAGGAACTGACTCGCCCACATGGTTTTAGGTCACATCTCAAGGACGTGTGTCGATGGGGAAAGTGCCCCTCATACTTGAGAGTTCTGGGGAACGTCAAACCACACCTCGTCAATGCCCCATTGTTGAGCGGTCTCCTCAAAGTCAACAAGCGACCCCCTGGCTAGCCTCACTGGAGGGTAATCCCTGGATGTCGACGGGTTCCCACTAGAGGGAGACCTGGAAAAAGTCGACGGGTGCCACACTGCCCAGTCCAGTAAAAGGTTAATCCACTGGAGGGACACTCGGAAAAAGTCATCGACGGGTCCAAATTCCCATACTCATGAAAGGTATCTGTTGGAGGGAGGCCCAGAATCGCCAATGAGGACCACTTCCCAGCATAGCTGGAGGTAAACCTGTCATCGGGACCACTTCCCAGCCCCGCTGGAGGTAAACCCGAAACCGCTCTCGCCATCCTTGCTGCATGGTACAACGTTGGCCATCCCTGTTGGATGGTAACCCACTGGCCATCCCTGCTGGATGGTATAACTGGCCACCCCTACTGGAAACAACCTCCTGGCCAGCCTTGCTGGAAACAACCTCCTGGGTAGAGGATCGGTGCCTGCATAATGTGTTGTTCACACTGAATCCATAAGAACTCTACCAGGGAACATGTAGCAACTCTTCCGGCCAACCATCAAGAACAGAACCAGGGGGAAACCACTCAACCCTGTTGGTCGAAACCATCGTGAACCTGACCAAGGGGGAACCCACTCAACCCTGATGGTCAAACAAATGAGAACAGAGGGACCCTCTACGTCGTGAGAGGTCAAGGGTACGCAAAGCAGAACCCGACATGCACATGGGGCCCACATGACGTGTGGCCCCAAGTCAACTCTAACCAAGGGCACAAACGTTCTCAGGTACAAACAACCACATGTACCTCCAAGTGTTTCCTTATACTACAAGAGTATACCATGTTTCTATCCCAAAGGCTATCATGCACACGACACCCAACGTCAACGCGAAGGGCATAAACATGACAAATCCAACTTTCCACCTCATCGGACTAGGAACGACCAACTATATCTCTTAAAACATATACTCTACTCACACGGGAGTGCACGCGATCACACGTCAAGGCTTCTCTTCAAACACCGCGGAAGGAACCACCATTGGTACACCTTTCATGCTTCTAAATTTAAACGAGGTCTCGAATGAGGCTCCTTGCATCCAAACGGTTCATACCATTGTAATCCTTAGAGAAAAACATGCGAGATAGACTATTTACTCACCTCAAACGGGTATCCGACGGAAAAGTGGCCAATACCGCTTTACGACCGAACGACGTCCGTTGGTCCCGAGCCTCGGTTCCAAAAACAGTCAGGCGCATCTCACCATTGTGATCCCCTTAAAAAACACGTCAAAAGGACTGCACACTTGAGTGGAACAGATATGCAGAGAAAAATATGCATTTCACCGTACCGCACATGAGTGATGCTTCGTGCGACCTGCATTCTAGTCCAAAAGCAAAATGAACGGATCACACCATTGCAATCCTCTCAAAAAAGTACATAGGATTGACTAATCACTTGTCCGGAACAGACACCCAGTGATAAAGTTAGAAATCACTACCAACTCCCAAAACGACCCTCATGGGGCCCGCACAACCGTGTAGAGATAAAGTGGGATTATTGTTCGACTGCAATGCCCTCAGAAAAACACCCAAAATCGACTGCTCGCACGCCCCAAACGGACGTCCGATTAAAAAGTTTCTAAATGCTGCTCACAGCTTAAAAGACGACTCATGGGGCCCATGCCTCAACTCCGGTTTCAATGCCTAAAAACCCCTTGGCAATCTTCGTCTAGACGCCAGGGTCACAACGCCGATGACGGTGCTCAAAATGAACATCGGATGTGTCTGCACTGCCCAAAACAAAAACCCCCGTAAAAGGGAAAACTTACTTAACGCATGTGTCGTGCCACCGAACCCCTCGTCTCGGGAATTAAAAATACTTGAGACCATCTCAAAAACTCAATCTCAATTCAATGATTTCACGGCTACAGACGGTGCCCAATTCGGACTCCCTGAGTATTATTTATTATTTATAAATAATAATAATAATAATAATAATAATATTATTATTATTATTATTATTATTATTATTTAAACTAGATCGGCCATCCTGGCCGGTCTTCTTCCGCACGCCGCCAGCAGGACCCGCATTTAGCGGGTCCTCGTCTCCCAGTAGACCGGCCACGCGGCTGGTCTTTCTCAGCATGCCAGCAAAACCTGTGCATTGCGGGTCCTGGCTTCCACCGCACGCCCGAGGCCAGTCCTCGGGCTCTCCCCCGACCACGGTGGTCGGTGCCCCCAGCTCGCCCGGCGCCTCCACTCGACTGCGACACCGCCCTCACCCGGCCGACTGCTGCTGCCCACTCGCGCCGACGCCCTCACTGAAGCCTGCTCGCCCAGCTGAGCGCCTGGCCGACTTCCGCTGCCATGAAACAGAAGGACTCCGCCACCTGTTCCCCTGCCGCACCGCCTCTAGGCCTCACCGGAGAACGCAAATCCGCCGGAATAACCCACAAACACCCCGGATTTCGGCTCGCAGCTGCAGACGCCTCCGAACTCCAAATTTAAAACCGAAACATGCATTGGAAAGATTAGAATGATCCCAAATCAAAAATGGGCTTTTCTTGATAAACATAAAACAAATCAACTCCATAACTCAACTTGAAACAAGGGTTCAAAAATTAAAAACGCAAAATGAAAATCTCCTACTTGAAGGGGCGTAGCCCGAAGCCTCTTCGTCAAACCGCCGGATCTGTCACCGCCTTATCGAAGGGAGGACAGGAGCTGGAGGGATGGGAGGGATTCCTTGGTTTCTTGGGAGTTCCTTCTCTAGAGAATGTCAAGGGAGGAATATGGGATTGGACTTAAGTAGGAAAATCAAATTAATTTTAAATAAATTTTATTCTCCTACTAGTGGAACCGTACCCCAAACCTCGACGGGGTAGAGGTTATGCCTCCCCTAGGGTAAACACCACTTCCCGAGCACAACGACTATCTCAGAATTTTAATTCGAGCTTTCGTTCGAAAGTTATAAAATTTAACGTCCGAAGTCTCTAAATTACGAAAACGCCCCTGGTGGCATTTTTCACAGAAGGCCCACGCCCGTGAAAGTTACACCCCTCTTAAGGTAAAAGACATGTTTCGGACTCAACGGTGCCCTCAGTTTTTCCATCCGAGCCACTGTTTACGAGATACATGAGTTTAACCATTAAACGAATAAATTAATTATTTTATTTATCCGTTTAACGTTCTGGTAACGAGCGAGGGGTCCCAACGTCCCGCGCTGACATGTTCTATGTCGTTCCTAGGGTAAACATCCCATTTCGGAACCATTTGTACACTCAGATTTAGGATCTGAATCTCCGTTTAGGAGTTATTTTATTTATTTGGCATGCCAAGTGTGAACGCACTGGAAATTTAATTCCGGCCACACTAGGGCTCGGAATCGCACGCCGTCTAAAGGCGCGGATCTGGAATAACATCAAGAATATTCCAAATACATTTATAGCAAAACAGGGTTATTATAGCTGTGAGAAATACATATTATAATGGAACGAGTTCCTTAAGTATAAAAAACCATATAATTTATTTCACATGGAAAAATAAAAAGATTAAACATGATCATTTGAAAAAAAATCCAACTAGTGAACCATGACTGTAACAACCCGAGATTTTATGAAAAATATTCTTTTTAATTTTATTAATGTCTTGTGTTGTACGCTACACCAAAAGGAGCTTACACAATACGCATCCTTGACTTGCCTTGCATTACACGCAATCACAACCTTCCTCGATAGCGTGTGTAGTATGCAATACTGAGTTTCACTAAACAACGATATGCTATTAAAATATTATTAAAACTAGCCGTTATAAATAGTAATAACCACTTTTTGAAATTTTGTAAATTTTATTTTTCAAAATGGAATTCATTTTTAGATTCGGAGTATCGAATTTAGCCTAAGGTGAAATTTTGGTACTTTTCGGATAACTTTCATATTCTGATGAATAGTGAAAATTACTAAATTATAATTAAAAACAACTTTTTTAATCGAAATAATTAATAGTGATAAATCATTAATTTGAGTGGTTGTAAAGTATATTTAGAATATATTTTTACAATTTAATACAATGTTGGTCATTGGATGTAATTGCACATTTAAACCAGACATAAACAAGTGTCAATCTTTTGATAGATATTGTTTCTTAAAAACACGCTATTTGTTTTAACAGCGGGATTTAATTATAAAATTAATTAATGCAACTTTTATGTTATGAATTTGGTAAAATAGACTTCATTTTTGAATTCGGAATATGAAATATAAGCTTGGGATGAAATTTTGGCATTATTCTGAAAAACATCAATTTTTGATGAATAGTGAAACTACTAAGTGGTAGGTTAAAAACTGAATTTTGCATAAAACTTAATTTTACCGCTTCTGTGAATGGAATTTCGAAAATCCGAGAGACACGGTTAATATCAAGGACTAAAATGTGGTTCAATGAGATGAAAATAATTTTTTGGTGAATAGTAACTTTTTACTTTTTTTTACCGCGGTTAATAGTAAATAGGGTAACTAAGGGTAAATATGATATCACTATTACCCTAACACATGTACTAATTCTATTGGACAAGTGTAATTCGACCAAAAACAAACTTAGGAATAAAATATGACCATTTAGGCCCACTTGGATTAGATTAGGACATTTATTATTAATTTATTTAAAGAAGGGTTAAAATAGCAAAAATCAAAGTTTAATAAGTAAATAATTTTTAATATGGGGTTATGCATAAGATAAATTCGATTTTAAATATTCATTAGAAAGCTAAAAAGATTTCCTACATGATGGTATTTTATTTGTAATTTTTAGACATCAAATAATTTAATTTATTTATGACACAACGATGATGCAGTAATTATCTTATTAATGAAATATTGACATAATTGATGTTATAAACACCAAAATAAATATAATTTGAAAATTTTTATGAATTCCACTAATTTTCTAGGTTACTATGATATATTAATGTTGATTTAATCAACTTGGTTCGAACATTTAATTCTGTTATGACTTTCACAAAAATCATATATCAAATAGTTTCAAAATTGACACAAAATAGTTTTTAAATCAAATATTATATTATTAATTGTTCTTTTATTCCTAAAAATCTAAGGTTCGTCCAAATGACTTAGATAAGGATATATATATTAATAATAAACAATTTGGGGTTCGTTTGGCATGTTATAGTAAGTGTATTAACCATATAGTGAAAGAAAACAAAAAGACACGGTAAATGTTAAATTATTTAACTTAGAGTTAAATCTAATTGATAAGGTTAAAATAATATCCTAAACTTGTCTAAATTCTATTGGTTGATAGGATTTCGACCCATCCCCACTTTAGCTTCGAAATAAGACCCTTTGGAACCATTATAAACCGATTTTGACTTTAATATAAAATAATATTTTGAGATATTCCTAAGGTGCCCCTCTCCTCCCCTATAAAAGGACACCTCCTCCCCCTCCTCCTCACACCAATTTGAGCACTCAAGCTCGGCAAACCCCTGCCAAAATCTCTTCTCCACTTCCCTAGAAACATCCTAGATGTTCTGGTCTTCCTCAAAGACCAATTCTAGTGCCCTAAGAAGAGGTCTCAAAGAGGCACTTCAAAGAAGAGGTAATTACCGTTACCAATTCTTTCATCTTTATTTCTTCTTCCACTTCTTCTTCTTAGGTTGTTTCATTATGAAGTAATAACATCAGTATCACTCATATACTGATATGTTATTATAAGTATGAAAAAACCCTATTTCACCATCTATCCATCCTACGGAAAAAGAAATCACCGCGCGTGCGTACGTACGGAATACCGTCTCCACGCCGTGGTGTAATCTATTTTCCACCACCACCTTACACGGATGGGTATAATGGTGTAAAGAATAACTATACATAGTTATTATAACATCATATTGATTCTGATATATTGTATAATCCACTCCAATTCAATTCAATATTTATAGAAATGATATCATCGCTCGTGCGTACGTACGGAATACCGTCTCCACGACGCGATGAGATTCATTCTCCATGTTAACCATTTAAGAATGATTATAATGTATATATAAGAAATAATAATGAATTATATGACATTATAAAGCTACTGGATTTATGTATATATATACATATGTAAGTCATCTACTTACTTCCATTTCAAGACAATAAGGAAAGGAAAACAGCGTTCATGCGTACGTACGGACTACCGTCTCCATGAACGGTGTTTTTCATTTTATTTATCTACCTATTATATATATATATATATACTGAATATATATGATATATAAATCATATTTTATATTCTGGAAGTAAGTAAATCATGATATAAGTAATAATGATGTCAAGAACAACAAGTCAAAACACCTACGATAAATGAAACGATTTTACCCAAAACGCTTCTTTAACATGGAATTTACAAAAGAACGGGTAATATAATGTCATAAGTGAACCATATATGATATCATAACAATGAATATGATTCTGTAATAAGTCAATAACATGATTTAAATCATTATACAGGAGGTTCGGACACTTACAAAGCAAGTCGGACCTAAGGTAAGGGAAATATCACAATCTCATTTTTATCCGAGATTGTTTATTCGTAAGTATTTACTGGGGTGTATTTTATCGTCCACATCCATGTTCCTTCAATATGTAATATTGTTTCCATCCACTTGCAAAAGTTTAAATACAATTTTACCCTTAGGTGAGTTTTTAGTAAAGAATATGAAAGGAATCTTTTGCCGTTTTTCGTACGAGGTACTTTTTGACTTTTCGGACAAAAGTACAAGAAGAATGTTTTTTTTAACTTATACGGCACGAACGGATTTTTACGGTTTTATAAAGCCTTATTTTCATGAACCTTCCTCCAAAATATTTCATGACTATTTTTAATAAAATCTATTTCTTTTAAAATTGTATGATGTTTTGTGAAAAGAAATTGATTTTGAAGAAGAAAGGATATTTTCCTCAAGAATTCATTTCAAGTGTTTTATCAAAATTATTTTCCATCTAAGATAATAAAGGGTTCTGTTTCTATCCATATTTTTACATTGATTTGACTATGTTGTGATGGAATTATGTTTATGAATTCCTTTATCTTATATGAATGGTTTTATGATGTCATGTTGTTTAAGAATCCCATTTTTATTACATGGGTGATGCAATGATGTATGATTTATGATTTTGTGGCACACATAAGAAAGGATTGATTAAGAGATGGGTGGGACCTATATCTCCCTCCAATGCATTGGGTAAAGATTTCATATCTCATGAGATAGACATGGCTGGAATGGTAGGTTATACCGGTTCAGTGAAACAGGACTGAAACGAGGATTACTCGATTCAGAAAGGGACTTTGTCCACTAAGATAGTCTTGGCAATGAGTCTTGACTAACAAGAAATGATTCTCTATGATTATGTGTGTATGCCACAATGAGTAATGTTTTAAGTTATGGTTTCATTTTCACTACTATGATTTATCCCATGTTATGAAATTATGCTCTCTTTTGCAGGTTAAGATTTCCAAAAATGTTATGTTCTTATGAAAATTATGTGATTGATATTTCCTTTGTTTACCCTTACTGAGCATTTGAGCTCACCCTTTTATGTTTTCTTTTCCCCAGGATATAAATAAAGGTTTTAGGTATAAAAAGGAAGATCTTTATGGGAGATGTTGAAGATCTTCCACCACAATTAGAAGTTTACGTTCCGAGTTTCCAAAGACACTAAACTATTACGATCCTTGTGTGTGTGTTTTTGTTATGTACTAAGTATTCCGCAAAATTAATGTAATGTCTATGTACGATAAGCTTCGGGTCTCTACAGTTGGTATCAGAGGAAAGGTTTAGTCAACCTTTGGAAACTAGGACGCGAAAACATTAGTGAGATCCCTAGAGATATTTCTAAGGTATGTCTAAGGATGCCCCTAAGGATAAGTATACGTATAGGATATAGTCCTAGAACTATGGTAACGATATTAGATTAAACCAAAGATTTTAGATATTTTAGTTACTCCCCCTTTATTATGTCGTTTTCCCTAGCATGATTTTTGCCTCTCACACTATTCTTTTTGGGTTTTAGAATATGGCTTGAAACAAGATGATTCACGATAATGGAGGATATGATGGACAATGGAATGATATTCTTCATGAGCAACCAAATGAAATGGGATTTGGATGCCCAAACATCATTATTATGCCGAATCAGCAATCTCACAACATGATCAATAAAGTAAAATTTGGTAAGTTTCCTGACTCGACTAATAAGAGAAAGATGGAGTTCCATGATGATCATAGAGGAAAGAAAGTTCAATTTCCCCTATGTAAATCATGTGGGAAGAGGCATCAAGGAGAATGTTTCAAGGGAACTGGAAGATGCTTTGGGTGTGGAAAAGAAGGACACAAAGCAAGTAAGTGCAAAGGAAAAGGGTCGGTTAACACCATGGATGAGGATAATGGTATTGCTACGACATCAAAAATGGTTAAGTGTTTTAAATGTGGAATGTATGGGCATTATGCAAACAAATTCCCTAAGGGAAAGACTCATGAAGAGAATCAGTATGGTCATATGGGTAGTATTTATGTGGATGATGATGAAGAGACTACAAATGATATGTGAGATGAAAGAATTTTTGAAGCTCAGTCAATGGTTTGAGAATGTAGTGGAATGATTACATGTTTATCATGTGTAATTTTGGAATAAAGAGACATCTATGGATTGTTACACTGTTGTCTTTCCTTGTGTTTTGAAAGTGTATGATTAATTTTACCAGTATTCATGAAAGGTTATTCAGATACTTTTGGAAAGTAGATGATAAGTGCATAATGAAAGGATAAGAAGACAATGAGATGTTTGATTGTATTCATGAGCTCATGATTGATATAAGGACTAAGTGATATCATGGTTTGAGTATATAGAATTTTGAGGATTTTGGTATGTGGAAGGTGTTAACTTTTAACTGCATTCATGTTTTCACTAAATTATTCAAGAGAATACATGATTAAGGACTTTGAATATTTGGAATGTGACCAACAAAACATATCTTATGATATATGGGGATCAACGATGGTATTAAATCTCTGGTAATTGTTTTCACTTTGTTATGAGAGTGGACTGTAGTATTATGGATAAGCCTAAGGATTGGAATGAATTATGTTGTACATAAGTTAGTATTGTTTGTTTTTCGATATTATTGATGGGATGTTATATAGTTTTGGAAAAAGGACAACCTGCAGGACGGGCGACAGCCCATCGCTTCGGACAAGGCTGTGGGAATCGAACCCACAACCGAAGTGCGACTGGCCTTTATCGCCTACCACTGACCTACAGGAAGTCCCTGTTTAGTAGAAACTAGTTTTATTATATTAAGCAGTATGATATATGAAGTATAAGTCCATTTTAGAAACCATATATGATTAATCTCACTATAGATCGACTTATGTATATAATATTTGCTAACCTTTTGTTTGAGACAGATGGAATGACCCGTCATTCTATCACATGATCTGCTAACACTTCACGAATAACAAATTCAACTTCATTTATTTAAGAGATGAAGTGGAAATTGTTCAAGGCATGAACAACAGTGATATTGTACCAAAATAAAGAAAGTATTTATTCTAATTCAATTTTCAACTTTAGGGAAATGATCTTGAAAACCAAAAATGTTGTCCTAGTGATCTTATACCTGATGAATCAGATGGTACCTTAGATCGTCACAAATTTATGGATTTGTGATTACTGGATTTTCCATAGCCATGTTCTCTACCACTCTCCATCAGAACATGATTTCTCTTCCATATCCATATTTTCACCTATGTGGAAACCCAATGATTAGTTTATTTGGGTAACCGTTACATTTCATACTTTTGTTTTTAAAGATAAGTTTTGGTATTCCTTTTTACGATGTGGGTTTCTATCAAAGAAACTTTCAAATAGTAAACCATTTATAACCCCGACGAATTTCGAGGGCGAAATTCTTTTTAAGGGGGGTAGAATGTAACAACCCGAGATTTTATGAAAAATATTCTTTTTAATTTTATTAATGTCTTGTGTTGTACGCTACACCAAAAGGAGCTTACACAATACGCATCCTTGACTTGCCTTGCATTACACGCAATCACAACCTTCCTCGATAGCGTGTGTAGTACGCAATACTGAGTTTCACTAAACAACGATATGCTATTAAAATATTATTAAAACTAGCCGTTATAAATAGTAATAACCACTTTTTGAAATTTTGTAAATTTTATTTTTCAAAATTGAATTCATTTTTAGATTCGGAGTATCGAATTTAGCCTAAGGTGAAATTTTGGTACTTTTCGGATAACTTTCATATTCTGATGAATAGTGAAAATTACTAAATTATAATTAAAAACAACTTTTTTAATCGAAATAATTAATAGTGATAAATCATTAATTTGAGTGGTTGTAAAGTATATTTAGAATATATTTTTACAATTTAATACAATGTTGGTCATTGGATGTAATTGCACATTTAAACCAGACATAAACAAGTGTCAATCTTTTGATAGATATTGTTTCTTAAAAACACGCTATTTGTTTTAACAACGGGATTTAATTATAAAATTAATTAATGCAACTATTATGTTATGAATTTGGTAAAATAGACTTCATTTTTGAATTCGGAATATGAAATATAAGCTTGGGATGAAATTTTGGCATTATTCTGAAAAACATCAATTTTTGATGAATAGTGAAACTACTAAGTGGTAGGTTAAAAACTGAATTTTGCATAAAACTTAATTTTACCGCTTCTGTGAATGGAATTTCGAAAATCCGAGAGACACGGTTAATATCAAGGACTAAAATGTGGTTCAATGAGATGAAAATAATTTTTTGGTGAATAGTAACTTTTTACTTTTTTTTACCGCGGTTAATAGTAAATAGGGTAACTAAGGGTAAATATGATATCACTATTACCCTAACACATGTCCTAATTCTATTGGACAAGTGTAATTCGACCAAAAACAAACTTAGGAATAAAATATGACCATTTAGGCCCACTTGGATTAGATTAGGACATTTATTATTTATTTATTTAAAGAAGGGTTAAAATAGCAAAAATCAAAGTTTAATAAGTAAATAATTTTTAATATGGGGTTATGCATAAGATAAATTCGATTTTAAATATTCATTAGAAAGATAAAAAGATTTCCTACATGATGGTATTTTATTTGTAATTTTTAGACATCAAATAATTTAATTTATTTATGACACAACGATGATGCAGTAATTATCTTATTAATGAAATATTGACATAATTGATGTTATAAACACCAAAATAAATATAATTTGAAAATTTTTATGAATTCCACTAATTTTCTAGGTTACTATGATATATTAATGTTGATTTAATCAACTTGGTTTGAACATTTAATTCTGTTATGACTTTCACAAAAATCATATATCAAATAGTTTCAAAATTGACACAAAATAGTTTTTAAATCAAATATTATATTATTAATTGTTATTTTATTCCTAAAAATCTAAGGTTCGGCCAAATGACTTAGATAAGGATATATATATTAATAATAAACAATTTGGGGTTCGTTTGGCATGTTATAGTAAGTGTATTAACCATATAGTGAAAGAAAACAAAAAGACACGGTAAATGTTAAATTATTTAACTTAGAGTTAAATCTAATTGATAAGGTTAAAATAATATCCTAAACTTGTCTAAATTCTATTGGTTGATAGGATTTCGACCCATCCCCACTTTAGCTTCGAAATAAGACCCTTTGGAACCATTATAAACCGATTTTGACTTTAATATAAAATAATATTTTGAGATATTCCTAAGGTGCCCCTCTCCTCCCCTATAAAAGGACACCTCCTCCCCCTCCTCCTCACACCAATTTGAGCACTCAAGCTCGTCCAACCCCTGCAAAAATCTCTTCTCCACTTCCCTAGCAACATCCTAGAGGTTCTGGTCTTCCTCAAAGACCAATTCTAGTGCCCTAAGAAGAGGTCTCAAAGAGGCACTTCAAAGAAGAGGTAATTACCGTTACCAATTCTTTCATCTTTATTTCTTCTTCCACTTCTTCTTCTTAGGTTGTTTCATTATGAAGTAATAACATCAGTATCACTCATATACTGATATATTATTATAAGTATGAAACAACCCTATTTCACCATCTATCCATCCTACGGAAAAAGAAATCACCGCGCGTGCGTACGTACGGAATACCGTCTCCACGCCGTGGTGTAATCTATTTTCCACCACCACCTTACACGGATGGGTATAATGGTGTAAAGAATAACTATACATAGTTATTATAACATCATATTGATTCTGATATATTGTATAATCCACTCCAATTCAATTCAATATTTATAGAAATGATATCATCGCTCGTGCGTACGTACGGAATACCGTCTCCACGACGCGATGAGATTCATTCTCCATGTTAACCATTTAAGAATGATTATAATGTATATATAAGAAATAATAATGAAATATATGACATTATAAATCTAATGGATTTATGTATATATATACATATGTAAGTCATCTACTTACTTCCATTTCAAGACAATAAGGAAAGGAAAACAGCGTTCATGCGTACGTACGGACTACCGTCTCCATGAACGGTGTTTTTCATTTTATTTATCTACCTATTATATATATATATATACTGAATATATATGATATATAAATCATATTTTATATTCTGGAAGTAAGTAAATCATGATATAAGTAATAATGATGTCAAGAACAACAAGTCAAAACACCTACGATAAATGAAACGATTTTACCCAAAACGCTTCTTTAACATGGAATTTACAAAAGAACGGGTAATATAATGTCATAAGTGAACCATATATGATATCATAACAATGAATATGATTCTGTAATAAGTCAATAACATGATTTAAATCATTATACAGGAGGTTCGGACACTTACAAAGCAAGTCGGACCTAAGGTAAGGGAAATATCACAATCTCATTTTTATCCGAGATTGTTTATTCGTAAGTATTTACTGGGGTGTATTTTATCGTCCACATCCATGTTCCTTCAATATGTAATATTGTTTCCATCCACTTGCAAAAGTTTAAATACAATTTTACCCTTAGGTGAGTTTTTAGTAAAGAATATGAAAGGAATCTTTTGCCGTTTTTCGTACGAGGTACTTTTTGACTTTTCCGACAAAAGTACAAGAAGAATGTTTTTTTTAACTTATACGGCACGAACGGATTTTTATGGTTTTATAAAGCCTTATTTTCATGAACCTTCCTCCAAAATATTTCATGACTATTTTTAATAAAATCTATTTCTTTTAAAATTGTATGATGTTTTGTGAAAAGAAATTGATTTTGAAGAAGAAAGGATATTTTCCTCAAGAAATCATTTCAAGTGTTTTATCAAAATTATTTTCCATCTAAGATAATAAAGGGTTCTGTTTCTATCCATATTTTTACATTGATTTGACTATGTTGTGATGGAATTATGTTTATGAATTCCTTTATCTTATATGAATGGTTTTATGATGTCATGTTGTTTAAGAATCCCATTTTTATTACATGGGTGATGCAATGATGTATGATTTATGATTTTGTGGCACACATAAGAAAGGATTAATTAAGAGATGGGTGGGACCTATATCTCCCTCCAATGAATTGGGTAAAGATTTCATATCTCATGAGATAGACATGGATGGAATGGTAGGTTATACCGGTTCAGTGAAACAGGACTGAAACGAGGATTACTCGATTCAGAAAGGGACTTTGTCCACTAAGATAGTCTTGGCAATGAGTCTTGACTAACAAGAAATGATTCTCTATGATTATGTGTGTATGCCACAATGAGTAATGTTTTAAGTTATGGTTTCATTTTCACTACTATGATTTATCCCATGTTATGAAATTATGCTCTCTTTTGCAGGTTAAGATTTCCAAAAATGTTATGTTCTTATGAAAATTATGTGATTGATATTTCCTTTGTTTACCCTTACTGAGCATTTGAGCTCACCCTTTTATGTTTTCTTTTCCCCAGGATATAAAGAAAGGTTTTAGGTATAAAAAGGAAGATCTTTATGGGAGATGTTGAAGATCTTCCACCACAATTAGAAGTTTACGTTCCGAGTTTCCAAAGACACTAAACTATTACGATCCTTGTGTGTGTGTTTTTGTTATGTACTAAGTATTCCGCAAAAGTAATGTAATGTCTATGTACGATAAGCTTCGGGTCTCTACAATGACTCAAATCATATCAAGTCACAATGTGATAACAAGGTTACTACGTCACTCAATTAGTCTTGTTGTAGCATCATACTGGAATCTGCCTTCTCACCTCACCTCATTCAAATATATAGATACCCGACCGATAACTGAATACTTTTGAGTGGGAGGTTAAAATACCATAACTGGTTACCCATAGGAACTATATCCGGTGAATCTTGAACAACTCATCCCACTACATTTTATATCTCGGAATGGTTTATCAAAATCACCCCCCACCTCATGAATCATCCCCTCAGGGGTGATCCACTTATAATAAGAAATCCCCCTATGAATGGTTAAAATCATACACTTTATCTCATCCCTATGAACATAGGGGTCAATGAAACACCAACACATCCCCACAAACTCTAGGGAGGTCACAATAAAAAACAGATAATCCTTGAGGACTCCAGGGAGGACATTAGAATGTTGATTACTCCCCACACACACTAGGGAGGTCACCAACACACCATTTAATCCCAACTAACTTTAGGGAGGTTACATCAAGAACACATTACAGTAGCCAATCACACAACTCCCAATATAATCCAATGGTTATAGTAGATGAATACCTATCTCGTTGAAATAAACCCATTTCACATTACATTTCAGGTAACTAAATAGGTCCTCTATAACCATCACGATATATACTAATCAATACTAGTTTCCAATCATCACCCACCAATGAATTAACAACCTAAAGGCTCCTCCAACCCAGACCTGTTATCCTAGTCCTACATTTTCAAGTCCCTAAACACTCATGGTTCCTCTACCCATGGGTTATTCAAATAAACTATACTCTAATCCCCTAGTTATCCCAATTCTACACCTTGAACAACAACTATCACACCCACCAATGTCTCACATCACATCTCATTTTAAAACTACCAAGGGTGGCAGTGATGAAAAACGAAACACATTATATATTATGGCAGTGAACTAATCAATATATGGATGATAATTTCAGTTTTGATATAAATAGATGGAAAACGAAAATTTATCATTCATTAATATAAAAAAATTGTTTTCCTATGATACTGATGTCATTATTTAATGATGTATATAATAGATTTTAAGGATTTTGAATATATATAATGTCAAGAGAGATTGATAGAGATAGTGTACCTCTTATTTTATAAGTCCTCCTTTGATATGCTACATGGAAAATAAATAGTAGTCTTATATGAAGAACAAAACATCCATAGCATTGATAAGAAACTTGAGGAAATAATTTGGAATATTTTAGAAAATCATATAAACATAAATTGTGATGTTAAAGGGGTAGTGATCTGTGGTATTTATAAGTGATTGAAAGGTATTATTTTGAGAAAAATACTAGATTATAAAATTATTTAAGTAAATAGTGATAAAATTTATTATTAATTTTGAAAGTGGATATGATATAAAATAAAATGAGAAAATAACATGTTCTCGTAACTTCTAGAAATATAAAAACATCATTCATATAAACTACTATAAAAATAGTAATTATTCACTCTTTTATTATTCACATATGTAGTTAACTAATTATTAAAAAATAAAAAAACATCAGTGATAAAAAACATTGACATAACGATTAAAAATATAACACCATTTTGTCATATTAATATTATAAATATTATAAATTTAACTATTAAATAGGAACATATAATCCATAGGAAAAAATTATTTAGATTGGGGATAATTTTTTTCATTTTGAGTGAATACATTTAAATTTATGATTATTCCTTATTTAATATATGTTTTACAATTTTTTATTTATTTTTGTAAAATATTGTATCCATTTCATAGAATCCATATTTTAATTTAAATAAATTTTCTATAGCAGTAATAATTATTTAAAATAGATTTAATTTGATGGAAATTACATATTATAGTTATAATGTAATGTCAATTACCATATATATTTTATACTTAATATATTATCTAAATATAATATTTATATAGATATAAGAAGATACTTATAAATGAGAAATGGTATTTTATATTAAAAATAATAAATAGTTCATAGCATAATTTGAGAAGATGTTACATATTATTTTAAAAGGAATATTTTATACTATCAAAATTTGAAAAAATAATTTAAAAATTAAAATCCATTAATATTAAAATTATGAATTTATTATAAAATATTATTTCAGTTTAAAAAAATTTATTTATCCAAATTTTTATCATATGATATACCTAAAATTTTATATGAAATTAAATTTATTGCATTACTTTAAAGGTTCATATGTTACAATTAAATAATAACTTAATATGTACAACATAATTCTATAAAATATATTTCAATTAGTAAATGAATAATCTAATGAAATTATGAACTTAAACTATATGTAAGATTAATATTTTTATCAAATATAATATATTTTGTTAAAATAATTTTGAATGAATAAATAGATTTTATAATATAATTTTTATTACAAAAATTTAATCATACAATTTATTTGATATTGTATAAAGATTAAATAGAAAATTATCTACTCAATAAATGAAATTAATTTGGTGGTTAATATGTATATACATTTTTTGGTTATATCTATAAAACAAGAAATATAAATATTTAAAATTTACATTCAAAATTTTAGAAAGTAATTTACAAAAATATTCATTTGAAATTTGGAGTGTTACGTTACACTCCACCACAAAGAAATTATGTCCTCATAATTCTCACTCTTTGATAAACTCCTCTTAATTAATATCAAAATTCTCATGAACAATGAAACTAAAGACAAATTTAAAATTACGAAATATGTATGATAAGGACACATAATAAATACATGGGATATTATAATATTATGTGGTCATACTAGTTATACTTAAACTTTTCTTCTAGGTATCATTCTTACCAATGTAGAGATCTATAACCAAATCCACAATCCCAACTCCCAAAAAAATAACACTCTTCTCAGATAAAAAAAATAGACCTCCCAATATCCATGCATTTATATCTAGTTATAAAACATACATATGGATCATAAATCACAATAATTAAAAGAAACCCATGAGTAACAACTTTTTCCCCTTGTATGACATATTTAATATTGTCAAATCTATGAAAAAAATCAACATGGGATTCTGGGGACTAGAGAACCTCTCTTCTGATATATTAAATATATTAAATATATTATATCATGTGTGAATTTTTTTTTTCTGAAATAAAGGAATAACATATAAATTGTGTTCTGTATAGGGAATCTAATACCTCCGTTAAATTCAGAATGAGGTATTTACCATAGGAATGGAATAATTTTTGCTATAATTGTCCATTTAGTAGAATGTTATAATTGATTGATGTTGTATGTAATTAAATAATATGGTGTATTTAATTAATTAAAAGATTTAAAATGCTCCCCCTACATTTCTATATTCCTACATATGGTTTTCGAGAGAGGGTTTCTCCCATATGGGATAACTGAACTAATAGGAAATGGTATGAGGTTCTACTAGACTTTTTCCTTGGTGTCAATAGACATTAGATCGAGGCACAATAGCTTGTGGACGTAGATTTGGACATGAATATTCAACATTTTGGCTATGCGTGTAATGGCCTGGTCATTTATGAAATAAATTCCCATTCTTTTAATGTCTTATGGATATAGAAAACAAATGAAATTTTTATTATTATTATTGTGTTTAAATAAATGTTAAGCTTCATTACCGTTGATAATTTAGTCGTTGAACAGTGATCTCACAACTGATATAAATATATGGCTTTAAAAAAATACTTTCGACACAGACAAAGGAGAGGATGGCCTAATGCAATAGACTCATGCCATATGAATCTAATTCTTCATAGCTCAGATAGGAGTTAGCATCATTGGGATTTTCTCTTGACTAATCCCAAGAAAAGAATAAACGCGTTATGCTTTATTGGAATCCCATACAGGATAATTTCAAGTTAATAGAGATTACCACCCATGTGATGTTATCTGAGCCACCCCAAGAGTTGGTTAACATCGCAGACCTTACCCTTATGTCTTATGCAGGTGTTATAATGGGTTATTTAATAAGTTATTAGTTACTTATTGTGTAATTCATTTTTATAAATAAAATTCTTATTCCATCAATTCATTTACGGTAATAGTCTTCCTTAAAAAATGATGAATTTGAAAATTTTATTTTTCAGGTAAAATGGTAATATTGAGAAATATATACATTATTATATTAAAATATGATTTTTCTTATTAATATTATAAAAAATTATTATAAATTATGACTATATCATTTCCTTATCTGTAAATTATTAGGTAATCAGTTTAATTAGAGTTATATTTTTATATGATAAAACGAAATGTTTAATTTTAGAGAATTAATTTTAAGGAATTAATTATTCTTAAAAAAAATAATATTTTAATAAAATATTATTATCAAATTACAATTATTTATAATAAATTAGTATATAATTTCTATGAAGTCAAATGTAATTTTTATTAATTTTTTTGTCAAAACCCTTCATTTTCAATAAATGTAGGTTCTAATTTTAAAAGCGAAAATTCCCATATTTAGAAAATTATTTAGTTAAAATGAATATTATTTTTCCAATCATGAAGTCAAAATTATCCAATAGTGAATTATTTATAATTTTTTGAGACAGTCAAAATTTAAGGTAAAAATTAAATAATATATAAATATATAATGTGTTTTATGACATCATAATGACCCCAATAGCGATTTAATAAATAAAATAAAAGGGTTCTTAGACTAAATATGTGTTTTTAGTTTAAAATAATTTTATTTTAAATTTATTTGACTTATTTTATAATTCCTTGGCGAATCCTCCCAAATGTATAATATATTTTATGATTTTAAATTCATTTCTTTGACGGTGTTACTCACCGGCACATAAGAAAAGAAAATATTTTAATTTCTTTAGACATTATACTTAAAAAATAATTTTTTCCACTCCCTTTTACTAGAAACCATGGGAAAACCCATGGGTTGGTTTGTGGTTTTCAATATTTTAGTGTGTAGTGTCCAAAACCTTAATAATAAACAATTCCCCTCCTCTCCCATTTAACCCGACCCAATCACCCAATCCTATTCACTAAAACTTATTTATTCTCGCCCTGAATCTACTCTCCACTGCCTATTTTCCTCCCAAGGTTCCCCTAAGCTACCAAGAAGCCTCTCCCAATCCTTTGGGTTCACATATCCATGTATGTGATCCTCAGTTTCCTTTTTTCTCATTTTTGTCCAAGTTTCCTTATATTTTTATACCCTTTTATTTGTCAATTAAAAATGAAGGGGTATGTTTTCTCCCAACCCCCATACTAACCTCATTATTTTTTAATGATAATATACCCCTTTAACTCCCATTAATCCCTCCCATGCACACCCGTTACCACGCCAAAATTCCATAAGAGATTTCTCTCTCCTCATTTCCATTCAAGCATTTATTTTATATTATGCACCTAAAATTTCATTTCGTATGTTGTGATATTATTATCCATGATCCCATTACATCATATGTCATCTCTAAATGATGATTGTCCCCTTTCTCTCTCATAAACCCATTTTATGAACCCCCATGTGATGCCGTTATGCTGCCAAAATTTCACCATGATTTTTCAATGCCAAATCATCATATAGTGATTACCATTCTGATTCTTCTATTAAGGATTTTCACCTTTATGCTCCTATACTATTTGATTATATACTTTCATGTATGTATTAACATTACTTTATCCTGGAATAAATGATGATCTTGAATGAATCCATGTTATATGATCTATGTGGCACACTTAAGCATGAAATAGAAATGATAATGAAGGGTGACCCCTGATAGAGCTCCAATGCATTTGGTAATGTTTAGTATAATGATATGTCTTGTTTGGACATTTTTTTACCTGATTCATTTATAGTAATTTATTCCACATTATTGGTATAGGGTTTTACCTTATTTTTTTTTGTTAATGATGCAATGTTTTAAGTTGTTTCCTCATTTCCTTGTTATGACAATCATGCTATATCATTCCTTTATGTTCACGTTTCTATTATAATCCATTGATATGCCTATTTGTCTTCATCATTTTATTACTTTTTTACTCCATTACTGGGCTTAATATCTCTCCCTTTTATAATGTATCACCTTAGGTTATCTCATGTAATGCTAAGTATGAAGGAATGTTGTGGTCATGTAAAATAGGTTTTTAATAAAGATGTTATATTTTATGTCTTATTTTTTAATGTAATGTCACTAATCCATAAATAAACTAGACCTATCTATATTCTAGGTTGTCTTAGGTGCATTTTTATGCAGTAAAGCGTTTTTAAATGTCTAATAAAGACTAGGGTGGTTATAGTTAGTATCAAATGATATGTTTTGTTATTTTTTTCATTAGGATTAGAAAACCCTTGTGAAAGCGTTAGGGATAATAATAACTATAAAAAATAATCTATAATGTTTTGTGAGTATATAGATTAAGTGTATTATCAAGAAAATGCATCCCTATCTGTATACGAACAAGTAGATGTGGCTCTGGAACTTGTGTATTTAAGGCTAATAACTGAAAACACGGCTTTAAGCTAGACTCAAATGGGAACTAGTGCACGAAAAAATGCCATGTTTCACTCTTGGATTGACACTACCAGGTGATACACACATATATATATATATTTATAAGTGTAGTAAGAACCATTGTTAAGGGAACAAAAAATTCCTCTAAGAATATATGTTAGGAAGTAGATCGTGGATAACATAGATCGAAGCATAGAAATTCAAAAGGTAAGGAAATAAATTTAATTTATAAGTTAGCCCCTTTTTTCAATGGATTACACTTTATGTGATTAATAGTTTTAAATACTTACCCATAATTTTTCTTTTATTCTATCAAATGGATGGTAATAGGAGGACTCGAGCTAACAACTGATGTGATGATCAATATGATGACTATTCTAATGAGATTCCCAATCCGATGGGAGAGGGAATCACAAAATTTGTCACAATACTCTCTTAGTTAACTCATGTTTTGAATAGAAACACGAGTCAAGAGGAAATTCCAACCATCATAAGAAAAAACTAGTAACAATAGAGAATTTCATGAGATAAAGGCCTCCTACTTTCAATGGATCATCTGATCCCTCAATCGACAAAAAAGGATCATCTCCATTGAGAAGATATCCTCAATCCTTCAATGTTATGAACAAGAGAAGGTTATTCTGGCTGCTTATCTTATAAGGGGTGAATCTCATCAATGGTGTAGATTGATCAAAAATAAAAATTTTGAGGGAGAGATCAAGGTGATGGGATAGAAGGATTTCTTTAAAAAAAAATTGATAAATATTTTCCCTGCACCCTCAATCTTAAGATGGAATGAGATTTCCTTTCACTCAAGAAAAAGTGTAAAAAATATATTCCTGAGTACAAGGAAAACTTCACAACACTTTCATGATACGCCTATAGTTTTTTCATTACCCCCAAATGAAAGGTTCAGCGCTTCTTTGGGGGGCTAAATCCTATACTATAGAAAGCCTTAGCAATTTGTGACTTTGATAGATATGAGGATATTGTCTGATGTTCCCTTAAAGTAGATATAGATTTTGAAAAATCATAGGTGTATCATGGGTATAAGAAGTAGAAAGTGGAATTTAATTCTGTATGTTCGATGGATAAATCCAACTATGATATGAAATTATTGAATCCTACTTGACAATGGTGTGGAAAGATGCACCCAGAAAATTTCTTGAAGTGGATGAGGAAATTCTTTAGGTGTGGGAAGGAAGGGCACCAAACCAGTAATTGTCAAAAATAAAAACCCAATACTATGAAAGAGGCAAGGAACATCCCTTCGACCCTCAATGCATTTTTCATTGATACAACTGCAAATAACTAGGGAACATTGTGAACCAGTGCCATAAGAAAATGGTTTTGGGAGGCAACCAATAACCTCTAAGGTAGCAAGGGAGATCCTTTTCCATCACTACCACTGAATCGAATCTCAAAAATGAATTAGTGACAGTTATGCAAGTTATTCAATACAGAATAGAGAACATGCATTTTTATTCTGATTCTATAAATTCTTTTATATCCCAAAATTTTAGTAGAACTATCCAAAAATCACCAAAGAGAATGAAAATAGAGATGTCAGTGAAAACGACAAAAGAGGTAATTATTAAATCCCAGGAATATAACTCCTCCCTTGTACTAATTTTTTTATTGAGCTTTTCAGCGAACCAAATCACACTTCCCTTGGTGGAATTTGATGAAATTGTTGTCATGGATTTTCCTTCCCTATATAGAGCTAACATAAATTGTCACAGGAGGGAAATCACTCTCCATATGGTGAATTGACCACCAATTCTATACATGTGAAAGGAGGAGGATGAATCTTCTATACCACATAATCTCAAGCTTGGATATTATATCCCTACGAGCATGCATATATTTCTTAGATAACTGATTCCACGGAAGGAACCATCCTTGAAGACATGCTTATTTTAAGGGAATTTGTTGATGTGTTTCCCAAGGAATTGCCTTGTCTTCCTCCTAGAAGAGATGTCGAATTCTCGATTGATCTTATACTTGGGGAATTTACAATATCCAAGACACTATATAGAATGGATTTTGTGGAGTTTGAGGAGCTAAAGAAATAACTACATGAGAATGTAGATAAAGGGTTTATACGCCCAAGTGCTTCACTATGGGGTACACCAGTCCTCTTCGTAAAGATGAAGTATGGGCCAATGCGCCTCTTCATTAACAATCTTGAGCTCAAAAAAATCATGATAAAGAACAAGTGACCATTTCCATGAATTGATGCCTCATTCGATCAGCTCTATGGAGCACAGTACTTCTCCAGGGTGGATCTGCAGTCAAGATATTACCATCTAAGGTTAAAGAAGGAGGACATTCCTAAGGTTGCATTCCATATAAGGTACATGCACTATGAATTCATAGTAATGTGTTTCAAACTCACTAATTCTAAAGATATCTTCATGGAATTTCTGAATAGAGTCTTCATAGATTACCTCAACAAATATTTTGTAGTCCTTATAGATGATATTCTACAATACTCCAAAACTAAGGAGGATCATGTGGATAATCTTAGAACTATACTAGAGACCTTGAGAAAGGAGAGGTTCTATGAAATGTACAACAAGTGTGAGTTCTAGTTGAAGGAAGACTCATTAATGGGGATGATCATCACAAGAATTGGGATATCTATGGATCCTTAAAAAATGTAATTGAGGGATGTTTAGTGTTGAAATTTTTGATGGATATCCATAGCTTCCTCAGGTTAGTTGGATATTATCGCCGATTTGTGAGACATTTCTCATGATTTTCAAACCCTTTTACCAAGATAACTTAGAAGGAAGTCAATTTTTTTGGAAGGATGAATGTGAAGAAAGTATCATGTTGTTGAAGAAGAGGATTATCACTGACCCTTTCCTCACGCTACCCACAAGTGGATATATTTTTGTAATCTTTAGTGAAGCTTCAAGGAAGGGAATGGGTTGTGTGTTGATGCAAAATGAAAAATTCATGGCCTATGCCTCAAGGTAGTGGCAAATTCATTAGCACAACTATCCCTTGCATGATATGGAGTTGGCAGTTGTAATCATTGTGTTGAAAATATGGTTGTATTATCTCTTTGGGGAAAAGTGTAAAATATATACAGATCACAAAAGTCTCAAATATAAATTCACATTGAAAGATATTAACATGAAACCATAAATATGGTTGGATAATATCAAGGATTATGACTGCTCGATCCATTACCACCCTGGGAAAGAGAACAAGGTGGAAGATGCTCTATGTAAAGCGGACCAAGAGATTATTTCAATGATGATAATTGATTAGGATCCAATCTTATTATATTTGATTACTATGTACATGGGAATCATAAAGAAGGAAACATCATCAATCCTTTCACAAATGTTTTCTCAACCATATCTTTTGGAAAGGTTGAAGGATGTTCAAAAACATGATGTGGGCATTCAGAAGAAATTGGAAACTATTTTAATTGGTAAATCCTGAAATTTCAATGTTAATTAAGAAGTAATTGTGATATTTGGTTCATGATTATGCATTCCATCAAATCCATAGTAAAAGAAAGAACTTTTTGAAGATTTACATAGTTCAAATTTCTCCATTCACCCAGTAAACGCAAAGTTGTATCGAGATCTATAAGAGAATAATTGGTGGGATAACATGAATAAGGAGATCACAAAGTATAAATCAAAGTTCCTGGTATGCCAAAATGTGATGGATGAGTGAAAAAAGGGTAAGGTGATGATGAAGTCGTTATCCATACCAACCTAGAAATATGAGAAAATCACCATGCACAATATCACAAGACTTCTAAATACATCCAAAGGAAACAATTCTATTTGGGTTGTGGTGGATCGTCTTATAAAGATTGCACACTTCATTATGATTCGGGGAGATTTCTCATTGGATCAACATGCATGGATATACATCAGATATGTGGTAAGGATATATGGTGCACCACTATCGATTGTATCTGATCAAGATCCAATATTCTCCTATATGATCTAGAAGAGTCTCCAGCACACTCTAAATACTGAGATGAACTTCAGTGTGGCTAAAAATCCTCAAAATTATGTCCAATCTGAGTTTACTGTTCAAACACATGGGGAAATTTTAAGATAATTCTCAATGTACTTTAAATGTGGATGAGATCAATATCTTCCTCTGGTTATGTTCTCTTAGAAAAACAGTTTCCACTCAAGCATCCAAATGGCTCCTCATGAAGCCCTTTATAGGAAGAGGTGTAGAACACCGGCATGTTGGGATGAAGTTGGGGATTGAAAAATTATAGGTCTAGAAATGGTCGAAGAAATGACAGAGAAGTTTAATACTATCCAATAGCATATTAAATCAGATAAAAGTTGAGAAAAGATCAATGCTAAAAATCATGGATAAGTTGTAGATATGGTTCTCCTTCACACATATATATATATATAAGAGAGTGATTAGATTGGGGAATAAGGGAAAGCTTCATCCAAGGTACATAGAACCATTTGATATCCTTGATCGCATATGAGAAATGGATTTTTGACTAGCACACCCATCGAAAATGTCTGAAGTACATGATGTATTCAATGAATCACTCTTGAGGAAGTACATACTTGACCCATCGCATGTACTCAATCCATAGGGGGTACCATTGAAGAATTACCTCTTCTATGAAGAGAATCCGTTGGAGATCATAGATCATTAGGAAAAAGTTCTACGAAATAAGACAATGACCCTCATCAAAGTGTTGTGGAGAAACTATAGGTTTTGAGAACCAACATGGGAACCCGAGGAAGTGATGAGGAAAACTTACCCTCATCTGTTTTAGTGTGGGAAAAGGAAATTTTGAGGATGAGATTTTTTTTAAGGGAGAAGGTTGTAATGACATTATCATTTATGAATAAAATTCCATTTCTTTTAATTCTCTATGGATATAGAAAACACATGAACTTTATTATTATTATTATTATTATTATTATTATGTTTAAATGAATAATAAGAGTCTCTACCATTGATAATATAACTATTGAATAGTGATCACACAATTGATATAAAAATAAGGTTTAAAAAAAAATCCTTTCGACGTAGACAAAGGAGTGGATGGCCTCATCTAGTATACTCGGGATGTAAAAAGCTCATTTTTCAGAGCATAGAAAAAAGGTAGTCACTGGGATTCTATTCTAACCAAGTCCAAGACAAGCTTAAATAAATTAATCTTGAATGGAATCAACTATGGATTATGTTCATGTTAATGGGGAATACCACTCGGGAGATGTTTTCTGAGCCACACCAACAGTCTTTCATCATCACACACCTTACCCTTAGGGCTTATACAGGTGTTACAAAGGGTTATGTAATAAGTTATTATTTACTTATTATGTAATCACTTTTTATAAATAAAATTATTATTCAATCAATTCCTTTATAGGGATAGTGTTTCATAAAAAATGATTAATTTGATAAATTGGTTTTTCGGTTAAATTTGGATCTTTTGAGAAATATATACATTATTGTATTAAACTATGGTTTTTATTAATTATATTATAAAAAAATTCTTATAAATAATGATTATATGAGTTCCCTCTCTGTAAATGATTGGGTAATCTGTTTGATAAGAGTTATATTTTTATATGATAAAATAGAAAATGTAATTTAAAAGAATTTATTATAATGAATTGATGATTTTTTGGAATAATTAATATTTTAATAAAATATTATTATAAAATTACATTTTAAATAATAAATGATTATATAATTTTTATTATGTCAAATTTATTTTTTATTAAGGTTTAAAAACTGTTTTTATCAAAAGTCGTCAATTTTCAAGAAATATTGGTTCTCATTTTAAAATTGAAAATTAAAATATATAGAAAGTTGTTTTGATAAAATTAATATTATTTTTATAATGAGGAAATAAAAATTATCCATTGGTTAATTTTTCATCATTTTCTGAGACAAACGAATTTTTTGGGTAAAAATTATATAATATTTAAATATATAGTGTGTTTTATGACATCATAATGACCAAATAGTGATTTAATAAATACCATAAAATGGAACTTCAACCAAATATATGTTTTTACTTTATAATAATTTAAATTTATATATATTTGAAATATTTTATAATGCCTTAGTGAATCCTCCAAAATATATAATATGTTTTATGATTTAAAAATTCATTTCCTTGAGGGCGTGACACACCTCCACATAAGAAAGGCTAGTATTCTAATTTCTTCATCCCTTGGACTTATAAAATAATTTTTTCCACTCCCCTTGTCCAAAAACCATGGTAAAAAACCATGGGTTGGTTTATGGTTTTTAATATTTGTGTGTGTATTTTCCAAAACCTAAATACTAAGGGATTCCCCATCCTTTCCTATATAAACCCACCCAGGAACCAATTAATATTCACTAAAAATCCTTGAATCTATCCATCACTCTTATATCCACTCCTTAGAGCCCTCCCAAGGATCCCCCATTCCTCCAAGAATCCTCTCTCAAGCCTTTGGGACCACACATCCAAGTAACAGATCCTCACTTTCCTTTCATTCTCATTTTGTCCAAGTTTCCATATATTATTATTACATTTTATTTTCAATTAAAAATGATTTTTTATATTTTATCACCTCCCCATATTTCCCTTATTATGTTTTAATGATGAATAACCCCTTTCACTCTAATTAAATCCTTCTATGTACACATGTTACCATGCCGAAATTCTGTAAGGGATTTCTCTCTCCCCATTTCCATTAAAGCATTTGTTTTATATTATGCATATCAAATTCCATTTCATATTTTAGGATATTATTCTCCAGGACCCCCTTAATACCCATTTCATTTCTGAATGATGAGAGACCCCTTTCTCTCTCATAACCCCATTTTATGAACCCCCATGTGATGTCATTATGCTGCAAAAATTGAACTGTAAGTTACCCATGTCAAATCATAATGTATTGAATACCATGCCCATTTCACTATCAATGGTATTCACCTTTATTCACTTAAAAATAATGATTATATACTTTCATATATTTATTACACATTCCTTTATCGTGGAATAAATGATGATGTTGAATGAATCCATGTTATATGATCTATGTGGCACACTTAAGCATGTGATTGAAATGATTATGAAGGGTGCGCCCTGATAGTGCTCCAACAAATTAGGTAATGTTTAGTATCATGATACATCAATTTGGGATATGGTTTTACCTGATTCCTTTATAGGAACTTTAGTTCACCATGTTTGGAAAAGGGTTTACCATATTCATTTATGTTAATGATGTAGTGTTTGAAGTTGTTTCCACATTTCAATCTTATATTAATCATGATATATGATACATTTATGTTCTTGTTTCTCGCATTCTCCATTGGTATTACTATTGCCTCACAATTATTTTATTCTTCATTTTATTCCTTGTTCAATCCCTTACTGGTCTTTATAACTCACCCTTTTCATATGTATGTCTTCGGGTTATCACATGGAATGCTAAGTGTGATTGAATTCTATGGTCATGTAAAAAATATTTCATAAAAATGTTTTATGTTATGTATTTAGTTGTCATGTAATGTTCATAATCCCCAAATACACTATACCTCTTGATATTCTGGGTTGCATTAAGTTCAAGTTTATTTAATAAAGAATGATTGAACTTGTAATAAAAACCAATGTTGTTATAATGCCATTTAAAATTTCTTCATGTTTTTATCCCTGATCCTAATATATGGTTTGATTAAAGGTTTTAAAGAAGTGTTATGATTGATTAGGACCCCATGGGAGTCAATATATACATAATCATGGAAAAACATGGTTTTTAGATGGTTTTTGTGGATTTCCAATTTGGAACTGACTAAATGGTTCCTATTAGAAAGAAGACAAAATGTGTTTATTCTATATCAAGAAAGAGTTTTAAGGACTACACACCATGTACTAGTAAGTGGAATGATGTACATGTGTTACTCATTGGGAAGGGGTGCATGGCCATGTGGTGGATTAGTTTCATAGTATGTTTTTCCCACCATGTTATAGAGTTACAAACCGTGTAGGTGGACATGGGAATGAGGCCATGTACATTGGAAACACCCCATGTAAAGGGAAAGGTCATGTAGTAGTACATAGGAATCCCCTTGTTCTATATGGGCAAGGACATGAAAAGGTACATAGGAAGAGTCTAGAGGATATGGGCTTGAGCTTGAGCGAATGGGCACGAGATGAATTAAATGGGCACGAGCAAGGATAGATATGCCACACTTTGTACTCCATATACATGTATTGTAGAACCACATGGTATTCCAAGCCGTGTGTAGCTAGAGACCCACATTGGGGTCCTGGAGAGGTCACCTTTCTTGTGACCCCAGGTATATATTGTATACATTTATATGACACTTCCACCTTGTCTCACTCCTCCTTTGAGACACATATTGGGTATAAAGAGTATCTTATCCTGAGTTGTTTTCTTCATAGAAAATTACAAGGGATGTCATTTTGTAATTGGTTATATGAAAATAGTTTTCATGAGTGGGAATTTTATTTTAGCAGCACTTTCCCAATGGATGTGATTAGGTTTGATCATCAGAAAGGGTTGTCAGGGATGTAATTCCCTTGTAAAACTAGGGTGTAGTTCCACTAGACTCTTTACATAGGTAGAGGATGAAATCCCCCACAATAGGCACTGGTCCTATAGCTATAGATTAGTATTCTGAGGTTCACAACTACCATATATCCCCATGGTACTTGTCCCCTATATCGAATTTATAGATAGAATTAGTATTTCTTGTGCTATAGCATGGTGAAATTCCTCTATATATATAGTGGTACTCTCCCATATTTGAGATGTGATGGGGTGAAGGTCCACTATTGGAGTTAGTATTCCATTAGATATGGAGTGTATTAGAAAAGTGTGAGGCCCCCACACTGATTCTTGATATGTTTCACGTGGCACTTGTCTAGGAGATAGTTCCCCATCATATATTACATGATTTTGTAAGGAGAAGTTTGCATGCATTGATTCATATGAGGTTTTGTGTGGTGTTTTATCTAAAGATGTAACCACTAGATTTGTATTGATCTGACTATTTCAATTTTTATTAACCAGTTTTTTAGTTCATGAGTAACTTATTGGGTATGTATATAGTCACCCTGAATTGGATTTCCCTGAACATGTTGAATCATATGTGGAAGATAAGAATATTGATGGTGATATTAGTGTATCTGGTTCCAGTGGATCATAGTGTATCATGGAACTAACCATGTTTGTTGGTCGGATATGGATGTTGTGTGTCGAGATCATTTTGTAGTCCTTCCCTTCATGTAGTTTTTTCCAGGTTGGGACCTCTTTCTAGTTGGGCAAGTATTTTCAACTTCTAATTTTTTTACTATTTGGATGTACTCTGATGCTTTAATATAGGTTGTTTCATGAATGATATACTATCTATGTTATTATTATTTATTATATCTCTTCCATGTTTCCTGTATATATTTTTTTTCATGCATACAGTTATTTTGGATACATCCTCATATTTTAGAATTTCCCTATCAACACATGTATTAGAAACTAGGGTATTTGTGGTGAGCTCAGGGTCTCCCATGTGGAATAGTATTGGCCAAGAAGGCCCTATTGGGTTGGTTAATGACATAGTGTTGTCAAAGGGATTATTTCCCCAAGGTAAGTATTTGGAGTTAGACATGTGTGTGGATTTGCTTCAAAACACAGGGAAATGGTTTCATAGTGTATCACATTTTGGATGTTATGATAGGGATCCTTTTTAAGAGGTATGTCTAATTTATCCACACACTGGGATGTTGACAACATACATGTCTACCTGTTATAGCAACACATCAGTTGTAGGGAATAAATGGCACATTCATTATATAGGATTGGTTCTTTTGACCTTCAAGTCCTTCTTGAGTCAAATCCACATATATGATCATTGACCACGGTACGCATTGATAATTTTAATGATACAACTGTGATTAAAAATAATTTTTAATTTGACATAGTGTCATGATGATGAAAATGTGTCCAATGAGGGCTCTATTTACAGAACTATTCTCATGGTGTTCCCTCTAGATGATAATAAATTAGTTATTCCACTCAAGGAGCAGTGTGTGGACCCACCCTAGTGGTCATGGTGGATGATCATCAATAATATCATCACTATATGCATTCTTCAACACATAATTATAGTTCGCAGAGTCTAATCACAATTGGTGTGTTCCAATTATAGATGGTGATCACGTTTTATAGTGATCCAGACCATTACGTAATGGAGGATTTCCTTGAGGTAGCGTTTTAGGGGTTCTATCTTGTACGGACCCCAATAGATATGATGGTTGTTCTCATAACCAACATACTTAATGGAATAATACTTGTTTCTGGGGTACCAGAAGATGACACACCTCTAGGGAATGGAAATCCTTATTTTTTGAGATATAGATTAATCAGGTCTCATAGTGGGCCATTTCCCCCTTCTCGAGTGGTAGAGGCCTAGGTTAAACAGGTAGCGTGAGTAAATTTCTTGGTTATGACCCTTTATTATGTGGGTATTGGTAGTGATAATTCATCAGGGTTATGTATGGTGTTGGAAGATTGATGTGTTGGTCACATTTGATGAGCCTTTTCACAAGAATTGAAGAGGGATACTTCACCCACCATGAAACATTCATGTGATGCAATTTAATATTGTGTGGGTAAGTCAACACCACTAGATTATATAGTGTTAAGATTTTATAGATGATATCATTTGACTTTTATATTTTAGGTCATTTTATTGTGACGTGGTGTCATAGAAGGCCTCAGTTATAGAGATTAGGTGGTTGTAGGGAAGGATATATTTAGTAAGTATCGGCTTATGACATGGAGTCAATGAGTGAGTATTGAGGTACAACATGTGTCTTTTCTACAACTATTTATGTTTCTAAAACAATCAAAATACCTATACCTAAATAGATAAATTTTCTAAGACCTATTGGTTCCATTTTAACCCTTTTACCTCTAACTATTTTTTTGCAGTCTTCTGTAAAGGAGGATTGATGATCAAACACTTCTACAGACAGTGTGATCTGACTCTGGCTAGAGAGAGATCCTCATGTGGACTATTTCTATTTTAGGTTTTGAGGCCCTATTATGTTTTTCATGGTATGTATTAGTTTCCAAATAAACATTACCAACTAGACTATTTCTAGATTCGGTTATATTTTATATGAGTTACTGATATGGGATTTTATTTCTTTGGTTGGAAGGAATCCATGGTAGAGTGGAATGTGGTTTTATAGAAGGATAAAAATGATTTCTTGATTGTTAGATACTATGATCCTTAGAGAAGTAGATGATATTATATTTGATTTTTCTATATTTTTAGAGGAATATGAGGCTGTCTTTTCTGAATACAGTCCATTCTTACCTCCCCATTGATTTTTTTCTATATAGACATGCACCTTGGGACGACCCAATATCTGAGCTAGCATATCATATGAACTTTTTTATCTATGATAACTGAAGGTATGATTATATAATCTATAGATCATGGTGTTTTTAGTCCTTGTAATTTTCCTTTAGTAGCCTAGTGTTATTCCCCTACAAGGTGGATGAGAGCTTGAGGTTAGGCATGGACTAACATTACATGAATTCAGTTGAAAAAAAAGAAAGATTTTATAACCCCAATAATAAAATAATTATTATGAAAATTGATAAGGTAATGATGTTCTTGGATATTGACACCTTAAAATGTTTTCACTAGCTCTGTGTTCGATACGTGCTTATGCCATAGGTGGATTTATAAAGCTTCCATAGTTTCGTTGAGTTCAATGGGATGCCATTTGGAATATTGGATTACCTATTAGGGTTTGTGAGATTTATAAACTACGTCCTTCAACCTCTCTTGGATAAGTTCATGGTAGTATTCATCGATGAAATCCTTTTCTACTCGAAATCGGTGTTGGAGTATAAGGGACACTTGAGGATTGTTTTGGACATGCTCTGAGAGTACTTGATTTATGGGAATCTCTCAAATTATTGGATCTAAGTAAGGGAGGTCATCTTTTTTATGTTATGTACTCTAAAACATGGATTTGTTCGCAAAGCCTAAAAGGAATGATGTAGTCTCATCTTGATCACCATCGATGGTAGTGTCTATAGTAGAAAATTCTCACTGAAATGTTTCTACATCACTATTGTTGAGTAGGTGATGGGGTAGCTGACCTATTTAAAGTTTACCCTTACAAAATATTATATTGCAGCATACATCCAGTCGATGGTTATCTCCCCATTCCATCTTCATCATGTGAGGTAGTCATAACCTGTGGAATTTAATGGTTCTCATGATGGGGATTTCATGATCAATAAGTGGTCACGATATTATCTAAGTGATCATAGAATGACTCACTATGATTTTCCCCTCTCTAAGCATTGAATATAAGAGATTAGTGTAGATTTTGGGATGAATATTCATGTAAGAGGTAGTTTTCATTCATGGTGTTCCATAAATAATTTTTTGAGACCATGATTATCTCTTCATGTCATGATTATATAAGGAATTAGTAGGATTTGGGAGTAAATTATAGTTTAGCATGGTGTTTATACCCCAGACTAATGGCTAGGTATAGAAGACCACATAGTTTCAAGATAAAATGCTTTAGGTTTTCATGTTAGTTTTAGTCATATATGGAATTATTATCCACAATTCCTGTACATTTTATATAATTATAGTTACAAATCCTCAATTGGTGTAGCACCATTCAAGGCCATGTATGGGACACCATGTATGTCCCCACTATAAATGTATGAGCTAGTAAGAAATGTATTTTTGGGCCTATAGTTAGATTGAGAAATGATAGTGAAGGTTAAGTTCTTCCAAGTATGGATGAGGACTACCAATAGTCATCAGGAGTCCATTGTGGACCAAATATGGTGGTTTTTGGTGTACGATAAAGAGATCATGTGTTCTGGGAGATCTCTCCTCATTGGGAATATGGATATTAGGACAGGATGAAAATCTATATAAAATTTCAATATGAGCTATATGAATTATTGTGTTTGTTTATTGAGCTTGTTTACAACTTATATAATGCATCACATTTAGACTAGGAATGTGATGTATTCCATATGTCTTAGAAGAGGAGATATGTGCATATCCCACTAGATGATGATGTATGGGGTGAACTGGACATTGAGGATGGATTTACAATTTTGATGATTTCATGGATCTCAATGGTTTTTGTGAACCATCTAGAGATTATCCTTTATGGTAAAGTGTTTCCCATAGGCCCATACTTGTTCATAGTATGGGAACCTCTTGGAAGATACATTAGAATGTGAGACCCTGATGAGAGCTCAATATCCTCACATCGGACTAGGATTTTTATTTTTATGAATAAAAATATTGAATTTGGGTTGGATGTACAACACTTTTTTCCCTTGAAATAACATTGAATGTTTAACATAATATTTAAAAATATAGGAAATAAGTCCACGTGGGATTATGGGATAAGGATGGCCTCATGAAAATATATTAAAAATACTATATCATGTGCCTTGGTCTTTTCTAGAATAAAGGGTTACATATTGAATTTTGCTTCAAATGGGGAATCTGAGACCTCTGTTAATTCTAGATCATGGGTTTTACCCTAGGCATGATATAATGTTGGTTGTCATCCAGAATTTTGTGGATGTCCATCCATTGAGAATGCTAAAAATAATTAAATGAAATGAGTTTTTTAATTAATTAAAATAATTGAACTATCTTCCAACCTTATTGTATTATGATTTATAGTATAAGGGTTAGTTTTTATCCCCCTCATGGTGATTGAAACCAGTGGAACATATATATAGGTGCCACAATACATCTCTCTAGATGGATAATGGCATTGGATTGAGGTGCAGTTCATTATGAGAATTTATTTTACCTAAATGTTTATTTTTTTACACTAGGTGGGTGTTTTCATTGAACTTTGATCTCTGATCCCCATAAATTTTATTTTTTGTAGGCTTTAAAGTTATTTTTTGATTGATATGGATCCCTTGGGAGTCAATAATTTCTTAATCGGTGAAAACAATGTTTTCTAGAGGTTAGTAGGTATTTAACATTCAAAACACCCAGTCACTTCGTTTGTGTTCTAGAGAACACTCCATGTGATCATTAAATTGTGGGAAAAATAATTTTTTATGACAACAATCATTTTAATAGGGGTACATGATGCGTACATAGACTATTAATTCTTTTGTGGTACATGGTCATATGGCCAATTATCTATGAGAATGGATTTACATGTTGTGTTTGAAGTAGGTGCTTTGTACTAGGACAATGCCAGACAGCCAAGTACATAATAATACACTAAATATGAGGGATTAATTTCATGTAGTAGTGCACTGAAAAACCCTATGTGTATACATGAACATAAATGGCGTGGTTCACATGCACGAACTAGAGGACAAAGGGATGGACCGAAGGACACAGGGAATGGATGGAGGACATGGGCACCCAATGGAATTTATAAGACCCATTATATACTCTAGGTACAGAATGTGGAAAACCACATGGACATCTAGACCATTCAAAGGTGAAGAAATTACCAGGTGTTGAAGTGTGGTCATGTTGTGTGTGACCCCAAGTACATGGTGTGTACTTTTCAATTAGAGTTCCACCTTGTGTATCTCCTTATTCAAGACGTCAATATATTCTAGAAAGAAGCATATCCTAAGTATTTTCCTATGTAGGCATCAACGAAGGAATTCATTTTGGAATCATTGATATGAAACAGGTTGTTGTGAGTAGGAAAATTATTTTAATGATGCCTTAACAATCATTATGATTGTTCTTGATCATCATAGAGAGATGTCAGTGTCAAAAAACTCATGTCACACGAGGGTGTAGTTTCTACAGACTCTTTACCCATGTAGATAAAGAACACCTTCATAGTGGGTGTCGGTATTCTATTTGTAGATTAGTATTCCCAAGGATATAAATTTATTTTCACATCAGGTAATGGGTCCCCCATATCTATTATACAATTAGAGTCAATGATCTACCTACCACAAAATCATGTTGATCCCCTATCAATATATTCGTACTCCCAAATCATCCTGATCAAGAGGGTAGCATTTCATCCATTAGAGTCAGTTCTCCCTTAGATATGGAGTGATGTGGAGAGGTACAAGGCCACCATAATTATTATAAAGAAGACACATGTGATTCATGGATAGTAAATAGTTCCCCAATAGTTATTTCATTCATTATTGAGGAGAGCCCCTTTTCTATGTTTATATTGATGTTGTGTGGGAAGTGGTCATTATTGATTTGACATTTAGAGTGGTAATACCTCGACTATGATAAATATTTGATATGTGAAGGTCCTCCATTTGGAATCTTGTGATATTGTGTATGGTGATTGGCATTGAAGTTTTGACCTTTGGAGACACAATATCCCTCATCATTAATAGCTGGATGTGTAGATAGAGATCCCATTTCTCTCAATGTTGGGATTCTTTTATAGAATATCTGTTGGGTTATACATTAATCAATTTCATTGTAGGTTGATATTTCAGTTCATATGACTTTTTATCCATTTTAGGTTTTGGGTTTTCCTACTAGGTATGTATATACATAACAATAAATGGGATTTTCCAACACTTGTTCTATCTTATATAAGTGATAGTAATACTGGTAGTGATATTAGAGGACTTGGTTTCGATGTAGCATATTGACTCTTGGCAGAGAGCATGTTTGGTGGTCTACAATAGCGGTTGTGATTTTTGTTCTCTCTTTTATCATCCCATTCTTCAAATTCTTTCTAGGTTAGGACATCATTTCTAATCGGAAATTTATTTTTACCCTTATAATTTTTATACTATATTGTTGTACTTTAATGATTTCATTTAGGTTTTTGTATTCTTAATTGACTCTCTAGATGTTCAGTATTTATTATGTATCTTCACTATTTCATGGATATGGTTGCATGCATGTGTATAGGTACTTAGGCTAAGTCCTCCCATTTTAGTATTACCTATATGAAACTTGCCTCCAATCCCTGGTCAATTTAATGTGATCTGAGGGTGTATCATTCAGCTCACCAATGGTCAGGTATGCCCAGGTGAGTCGAGTCATGAAATCCTAAGATCTAAAGGTCACTTACGTTGGGGGAAGGGTACATAATAAATTAATAAACACAACCCATTCCACAAAATTTATTCATACCATATACCACAAACAACTTATAAACAATCACTTATTCACTATCACCTATGGTCACCTAATGAAATGGGAAGACATTATAATGGGTTTAGTTAAAATTATCAATAAGGTGTGAAACATATTCGTTGAGGCATAGTGTATATAACAATCAATCATAAACAATTTTAATGTATTATCATGGGAGAAATGTAATGATTACCATAATAATATCAGGAAATCATATGAAGTGAAAATAAGGAATGATAGAATAATTAGAAAACATGGAATATATTCTAATCCATCAATGAGAAACATGGAATACATGTCAATGAATCATGTTAACATGGTAATCTTGAGAATCATAAGAATATGGAACAAACATAATAATGTCAAAATTCATATCTAAATTCAAAGATAAAAGTATGTAATATACTAGGAACATTAAAGAGGAACCATACACAGTCTCTTGTGAGGTAAAATAATTACTCAATAAATTATGGGGATATATTAGTTTGGTCCCACCTATCACATTATAATACATCTTTTATATGTTTCCCACATTAATATGAAAAAGATAAAAAATATAATAAAAACCATAACATGATTTCCCATTTAAATAAAAAATAAATCCAATAAAATAATGTAAATCCATATTTATAGACCCTAAATACCCTTCGATAATCAAAAGGAAGTATTTATTATTTAAATTTTCTAATATAATGTTGAGACATTATAGTCAATAATTTCCAATGTAAATAATATGAAAGGGTATACATGTGAACACCATTTAATCATATTATATATGTAAGGGTATTCACAAAATAAATACTTTGGAAGAATGGTCTTGTATATGTATAGTCAATGATAAGGAATTAAAAAGGAACAGACATATGAGTAGTCCTTGTAGGAAACTTCATGTCCACCATACTACAAATATATGGGATATTAGATAATGAATTCGAGGATTATTTTGAAATAGTATAAATTTATTAAAAAGATACCATTCATGGAAATATATCCCAACAAATTGGAAATGTTTAGAACATGAAAGAGCATAGAAATTGATGAAAATCCTTCATATGAAGTTAATAAATTATGTTTGTGGTATAAAAAAAGTATTTGTTTTCAAATATATAAAGAAAACATCATTTTCAATGAAGGACATGAAAAAAAAATATATAAAAATTTTATTTTAAAAAATAATAAAAATTTAGACATATCATTTAAACAAAATATATCAAATATAATCTCAAAAATAATAAACAATAAATTGGAAGAGAAATAATTAAAATTATTTCCCTAACATTGGTTTTGGTTTTTTAAAAGAAAATATTGTAAGACCATAATGAAATAAAAAATTCAATAAAAGGGAAAAAAATTCAAAAAATATTAGTTTAATTATAAAATATCATAATAACAGGTCCTTAAAAAACATATCGTATGTTGATGAAACATAGAGAGGAAAACAAGAATAAGTAAAAATCTCCATTAGAAATATCATAGTGGTTTATTAAACAAATTTATGAAACAAGGATTTATTATCCCATTAAAAACAAGGAGAATTAGGAATAATGATCATAAATTAATAATATTAGAAATAGGGAAATAGGTGGTAAGATAGAAAGAGGTAGGTAGAGAATATATTAGCAAGAATGAGAAAAATATAGAAAACTCCCTTATAAACCATGTAAGATATAAAAATTGAGTATATATAATAGGATATTATTGAATTAATACTTTTAATGTTAATGGAATGATTTATTGTATAGTTTCTATATAATATAGATAATATGTAGAATATAATATAGACTATAGAGAAATAATATATAAAAATAAAGTAATCTCAGAAAATAAATCCCCTTTTTCATGTTGTGACTTATATTAATGTGTGTTCCTACCTCCAGAACAATAAATATAATTAAATTAAATAATTTATTGATTGATTTTTTCTTATATATTTAATTGATTATTATTTTTTTATATTCATTTAAACTCATTTTATTTAATATTACTATTCCTTACCTTCATCAATTGGATGTTTTCTACATGGTTCCAAGGTTGTATCAACATATCAGTATGCGTCTAATTTGTTATTAGTTTATCCCATAACTCCAAAAGCGAAATTTTATGTATTAAAATTAATTTGATATGTTAAAAGGGTTACATATATATAATAATATTCCAATATATGTAATATTAAATTATTATAACACTAAAGTATATTAGTGTGCTCATTTATGTGGTTTACTAACCATTATGAACGTAATTAGATTTATTTTATTTTTATTATTATTTTACCATTATTGAATATGAATCATATAATTATATAATTACTATGTTTATGTTTCATTATACATTTTTTAATCAAATAGTATTTTTATCCAGAAAAAATTATTTAAAAACAACACACTAATAGCTTTTTCAACTGGCCATGATTGGATTTCTATTTTTAGTGATAAAAATTATGTTTAAATAATATTTTTAAGATTTATATTATATAATATAAATGATGTTTTAATTCATTTATATATTTAATAAATAAAAAATAATATCTTATGAAAAAAGTGATGTAGGTAGTGATAAATAATGGAATACATTATCTATGGAGGCTATTAATTTACCATAATATGGGTGATATTTTAGTTTAAAAATAAATAGATAGATTGGGATAATTGATATGACATTAATTTCTTAAAATTTTGTTATGATATTCCTATTTCTCATGAATTTATGAAAGTAATCATGTTCTTATTTATATGTCTCATGATCACATGTAAATTATTTCCATTGTTATTCTTTACTGAGTTTTTTTTAATCATAATTTTTTAAATTATTTTCACAGGTCTTAAGATTGGTAAGGACAAAGAAGACACTATGATGAAATTATTTGATGAATTGTCTTAAAAAGAAACCTTGGTTCATTTTAATAGTATTTTTTATGAAAAAAATGGTGGCATGTAGACTTATCTATTTTTTAATATTGAAAGTTCATATACTATTTTTTCCTAATTCTCTAAAAATCATGACCAGAAGTATCTTTGGGGACGAATGAAAATAAATTCTAGTCAAAAGTCACTAGAATAAGTTATGTTTAAGTCTAGGTCCTTATAGTTGGTATCAGAGGAGGGTTTAGATAACTTTAGAGATTATGATGTATTCTTTTGGACTTATAATATTATGTTTGTTCCTAATTTTTAATTCATAAAAACCCTTTTTAGTCTTATGTTATAAAATTTCAAGGTGATTAACAGTATTTTTGGAGATATTTATTTTTTACCATATTGTTCTCAATTATTACTTTTTGAATATCTAATTAAAGGTATGAGATAAAAATTGCTCTTAGAACAACATATGGTTATTTTTTAGGATGTTATCATATTTTGGTAATTTTATAATAATTAGATAGTTTTAGAAAGTGGGACAAAACACAAACTGTGTGACAACTCGTCGCATCAGACACGACTGCAGGAATCAAACCCAAAACTGAAGTACAAAAGGCCTTTATTTCCTACCACTAACCTATGTTAAGTCCCTGGATAGTATGACATAGTTATTTTTAGTTAAAAAATTTTACTAAATAATAATATGTTTTTATTTTAGACACATATTTTATTGGATAGATTACCGTGGGATTAGAAAATGATTTGGGGGATTACGTGATAAATGCTATTTTTGAAGATGTTCACTATTTTGGGGACTATATATGATTAAGTTAAATATATTACTAATGAGTATTATTTTATGGATAAATGATGAATTATTTAATTGTGGACTTATGGAAATTTAGAAATCATTAGCCTATCTTGTAGATCATGTGATTAGGTTAATTAATTTGGTGTATGAGATATTAAGAGTGGCAGATGTTATTTGGTGATAAATGTTAAAATTCATCTTGGATGATTATGTGATCAAGTCTTCCTGAATTTTTGGTTTCAATCTTAATTCATATTATTTTGAGAAAATTTGAGGAAATTTTTCTGTTGAATGGTCTTTGTTGAACATTGGGTATTTTTTGTTGAATTTTGGAGATTGAAGTAATTTTTCATCATATAATTTTTATTCTTTTCTGGAATTATCATATCATGAATTAATATTTTTATTATTTTTAATATATAAATAATGAAGAAAATTATAGTTAATATTTTCTTGATTATTTGATTCTATAGATGTTAACTTACCCAGAATACTCATCATTTGGGAAAAAAATATGAGTGTGTGGTAAAAATTCATTAAAGTTTGAAACTCTACCTGACAAGTAAGTGTATTTCCTTATGTTCACACTCTTAAATAAATTTAGCAACTTTATTAAATGGACCTTAAAAAAATTTCCTTTTACTTTTCCTGCTGGAAAATCAAATACAATTTAACCCATCACAAGTTCATGGTTTTATGATTATTAACTTTCTCATGATCATGTTTTCTATCACTCTCCATCAGAACAAGGTGGTTTGTTTTTCTTCCATTTCCATGTTTTCTTACATGGAATCCTGGTATGTGTTCTCTCAGGTGACCTTTGTACTTCACTTTCCTTATTTTGAAGTGATAGTTTTATTGACTCTTTTTCCTATGTATGATTTTCAAGGAAGTTTCTGAGACCAATTTTAAAATTGCGAGGACATAATTTCCAAAAGGGGGAATGATGTAACATCCAAGGTATTTATAAAATAATACATTTCTATATCTATTAATATTTTTTAATTTAATATTAATTTTAGATTAGAGGGGACACACTGTACGATAGAGTACCCAACACGCAACAATAGGCTTCTCCAAAATCTTACGTTGCATACAACACAGAGTTATACTGAAAAATAATACAACAAAAATTTTATTATTTTAAATGGTATTTAACTCCTAACTATTGTATTAGAAAGAATGAAAAGAATTAATTATATTATTGTTTTAAATATTTGTTAAATGTTTTTTTGTCCAATGAATTTTAGAGGCATAAAATGAGAATAAATCCAATTTAAGGCATAAAATACTCTAATATTTTTCAAAGGTCGTTTTACAGCCTTTTGACGGAGAAATATTTTTTAAAATATTTTTTCTCACTTTTATATGTTATGTTTGTTAAAATAAGCTTCTTATTTAGAATCAGGACCTCAAAATTTACTTCGTTATAAACTTTGGTATTTTTCTGATAAAATCCATATTTTTAGGAATAGTTAAAAATCTTGCATTTTTACATCAAAACTACCTTTTCATTTAATTTATTTATATATTTAGATTATCTTATTTATTGGTTTTAAAGTGTAATTATATTATTTTTTTATAATTTAATCTAATGTTGTTCATTGGAAGTAGTTTCACATTTAAATTTGATATAAACACATGTCAATATTTTGAGAGTTTTTATTTATTAGAAACATGCTTTCTGGTTTTGATGAGGATTAATTTTAAGTTAATTTCTGATAATAATTTATTTTGAATCTGGAAAAATGTATTCCACATTTGGAATCAAAAGGTCTAAATTTTTTAAATAGGTATCTTTGAACATTATGAATAGTAACTTTAGTAATTATTTTAAATTACCACGGTTAAGGGTAAATCAGGTAATTAAGGGTAAAAATAAAATTATAAATTTACCCTAATATGTGTCATAATTTTATTAGATGATGTAATTGAAAGCTTCCCATCGAAGTTTTTTAATTAAATGGATCAATATTAACTTGTAATAATGTATTAAAATTCTCATAAAATCTTGTTTAGTTAAAAGTATAAAGCATCCCATAGAAGCTATTATAAAGCTTCTCATATAAACTTGTCAAATTAAAAGAACAAAGAATCCCATGGAATCCATTTTAAATAATGTTATAGAATCCTATATAATTAAATATAAAAATCTTCCCATGGAAGTCAGTTTAATTATTTTCATGTAAACTTCCTTAATTAAAATGACAAAGCTTCCCAAAGAATCTAAATTAAATCCTCTCTCACATTCATGTTTTTAATAAGTATTAAAATTTTTTATATAGGCTTATATAAGTGATCTCTTTGAATATAAATATTCATTAGAAACATAAAAATATTTCCTAAATCATGTTATTTTATTTATAATTTTTAGACATTAAATAAATAAATACATTAATAACACAATGATGATGCATTGATTACCTAATTAATTAAAGATTCAATTAAATGATATTATAATTATTAAAATAAATATAATATGATAATTTTTATGTTATCCACAGATTTTCTGGATTATTCTGATATTTTATCTTTAAGTTAATACATTTGGTTTGAAGGAATGATGTTTCTAGGATATTTTGAAAAAAAGTCAGGTTATTGATATTGTCAAAATTATTCTCGGATGAATTTTTAGATGTTTTCTAAGAAGTTTCAATTTTTTTAGTATTTTATGAACATTATTTGATGAATATTGTTTCTTTATGAATAGTATTTGATTAATAGTTTTTTTTATGAATCGTAAAAATATATATTATAATTAAATAACTTGTTCTATAAAATAATTTTCCAAAATTGGACACACATGGTTGTAATCAGGGTGAAAAATGTGGTTCCATGAGATCAAAAAAAAAATTATAGTGAATAATAACTTCACCATTTGGGATTGTAATTTTACCCTTAGGAAAGGAAGTTTTTCCATTGTAATATTAACCTCACCTATGGAATTATAAATATGTTTCAGTCATTTTATGTGGTAATGAGATATAATTATATCCTAGTATAAGTAAATAAATGTTTAATAAATTATTAGTTAAGTATTAGTATATTATTTATTTAATTTAATTTCAAATGATATTATTTTTTATAAAATATAGTTCACTTTTTAATTCTACATGTCAAAAAATGGTTAGGGTGTAATTTTGGGATTTTTCGAAAATAGTTGAATTTTCAATGTATAGAAAAAATATAGTTTTGGGTTTTTGGTATGTTTAATGACTTCATAAATATGACAAAATGATGCAATGAGTAATATAAAATGATGGTATACTCTTATGGATTAAAATACGATATGAGGTGAACCAAGTGGACAATGAAATGGGAAAATGCTGTGGGAAAGCCCATGGTTTTTCAGATACCAATAATGAGGTGTCCTTTGAAATTAATAAAATATTCCTTCACTTTTCCTATAAATAACCACCAATTCCTTCATTTTAATTCATTCAAAAATCATTCTCCATGATTTTATGCAATTTATACATCCCAATTAGTCTTCCCAAGGTGTCTTAAATCCCCCATGGTCCTGATCTTATAGTTTTAGTAGTTACTCTTCAAGGTATGGGAACCTTTCAACAACCTATTTTAGTCAAATACTTATTTTATTCTAGGTCTTTTAATTTACCTTTTTTATATTGGGGTATATTATTTTATATAATTATATCCTTATATTTTATTTCCAAATGATGAGATCTGTCTTTCTCTCTCATCAACTAATTTTTTGATTTTTAAGTGATTTCGTTAGGCTTCTGAATTTTCTTAAAGGAATTATCAAAATTCCCTTTTCCTTTCAAGTTATCTTTTATGTGGTATGTAATTAAAATTCCCATAACATGTTATTATTTTCATTTTATTTTTCCCCTCTACTGTATTATGATTCATTAATGAATGGTATACCATTTTCCATTCTCCTTTTAATGTTTCCTCAAACCATGTTGCCTAGACATTATGCTGCAGAATTTTCATCTAAAAATCTCTCACTTTTTCTCAAGAAATTCACTTATTTTATTTATGTGAATACCCAACATATTCAATTTCTAGAGTTATTCATCAATACATAGAAACTATTTATTTTATTATAAAATTTATATACATAAATCCCTAATTTCTTTTCCATGGCTTATAAATTACATAATGATCATAATGTTTAAGAATTTTTTTAAACGCCAAGATTTTAATATGAAACCCATTTATTTTATTCTCTATGGGTTATTTATGAAATGTTTGATTATGATATATGTGTATAACATGAAAATAAATACATATTAATGTTTCACCTTGATAGTGATCCAATACATTGGTTAAAAAATTAATCTCTAGAGATGACAAGTCTTATGATACCTTGGTGAATAATCCTGATAATTTTTTCGATACCTTGGTGAATAACCTGGGTAATTTTTACAATACCTTAGTGAATAAACTTTTTAATTATAATGAAACCTTGTGGATCATCCATGGTGGTATGAAACATTGTGGATGGACCTTTGTAATATGAATATTAATGTCTAAATTAAATTTTGTAGCGACATTTTCAAGTTATGATCCATGTTATTATTGTTATGATATTCCTATTTCTCATACATTTTTGAATGTCCTCATTTTATTATTTATATCTCTCTAGATCACATGTAATTTTTCCCCTTATTTTTCCTTACTGAGCATTTTCATCTCATAATATGTTTTTAAATGTTCTTTCACAGGACTTAAGATTGGTACGGACAAAGAAGACGCTATGATGAAAGTATTTGAGGATTTGTCTTGAAAAGAAACCATGTTAGTTTTTAATAGTTTTTTTTATGAAAAAGAAAATGGATGGAATGTAGACTGATCTACTGTTTAATATTGAATGTTTATATATGATTTTTCCCTAATTCTCTAAAACTCTAGACCTAAAATATCCTTGGGAATGAATGAAAATAAATTCTAGTCAAAAGTAACTAGAATAAGTTATGTCTAAGTCCAGGTCCTTTTAGGGGAGGTTCACTTAAGGCTATGCGACCCATCAGTCCAACTACCATAATAATGGTCAGTCAATTCAGGATGTTACAAAAACTTATTAGAGCCTACTTTCCCCTTTTCTTAAAATTTTGGGTTGGTAGAAAGTAAGTAAGGACTATGTCAGAGCTTGGTAAATAGTTATGTGTAGGACTGATCACCACACCCAAGGGGAAATGGCCAAGTAAAAAGGGATGGGGTTAATTTTCATTATATTTTCTATAATAGTTGTTATTATTTCACCTTGAGTGAATTGTGTACAATACTCTACTTATCGATTTAGGTTGTTTATTTAATTTTACCAATGACCTTGTATGGTGAGGATGAATCATTACATGTATCACTATAGGAACATAGAAATTTCACATGCCATGCATATGCCATTCCATGTAGCTGTATTTGTAGGCTTCTGGCTGATTTGTGTTAGGTTTCTTGATTTTCAGACAACGCTTTGGTTTTTATCATCATGTATGTTAAATTCCATGTTATGTAACTTAATAAAAATTTTATTTTAGAACCTATTTAGGCAATTCATTATAATTCATTTATATGTATTTTTTTGAATTGAATACTATGTTCTTATTCCTAGTTACCATGAAAATTATACAATACTACTGATGTTTTTGAGTTCTTTAATGTTATTAAATAGTTGCATTGGTTAATTAGAGTGATAGAAATAACCTAAAAGGTTTTTCCTGCACAGTTTGGTGCTTCCACCTTGACTAACTAATTACCACATGTTGGGTCATGAACCATTGGATTCATGGAATAGAATGTGGGTAGTTTCAATTACACAAACCCCCTTTTCAATTTATATGGTTTTGGGTGCTTTATAAATTAGGAATATGAGACACATAATTTAATAGATTTTCACTTAATACAGTTTCATGAAATGGTTATAAATGTGAAATCTATTTAATCTAGAATATAAATGAAATTATTAACTATTAAAATGTAAAACTAGACCCATGTTAGTTAGTTAGGGAATGTTCCTTTTAAGATAAACTGTTATGGGTGTTGAAAATTCTAAATATTTAAGAAAATACTATTTGGTTGTCTTTTGATGAACCCAAGTTGTCTTATCAGGAACCTTTTAGATCACCATATCTATTAAAAGGAAATAATTTTGATAAATTAATTAATTATGAGAGGATATAAATAAATACTTAATGTTTAAAAGATAAGTTTTATAATACTTTCCTTTTATGTATTGTTGTTATGTTTTAAATTAATTTTAATGTTTAAATATTTAAAAAGAAAATGAAAAATGGCCTTAAAGTGGAACCCTAGTAGGTGTCCCTTGTTCAAACCCTTCTGTAAGGTTTTTCAATCTTTCCTTGAGATTCCATGGAATTGAAAAATTAGTGCTTTTAATTAGAATTTATTCCTTTATAAATGTCTTAAATGACAGGTTTAGGGCCTTTTGATTTCTATTTGGTATGACCTGGTGCTAGGGTCGACACATATGCCTTCATAATGGGCTAGCCTGTGGTAGGGATCACCTTTCAGTTACTTTCAAAATAATATGATATTATGTTGTTCGGTTGTGTTCAGGTGCCATTTTCACTCATAGGAATCTTAGTTTTTAAATGAAACCCTTGTTCATAAGGGTTCTCATTTAATCCTTGACCCTTTCTATTGGTGTAATAATCAAGTAGCACTCTGTTTCAGCGGGTTAGATATACATAGGGCACGATCGGCCATTTCATAGGTCATGTAACCCTTTCTTCTTTTTTAGTGGTTGATGACTTTGTATGTTTTCTTCCTTGTTATTTGTTGTATGAGTCAATAAAAATTTGGTTTAATACTCTAACAAAACACCTGATACATGAATGAATAGGTATGGTATCTTATGGATGGTATCGAGGGTGTTTTTTCTTGCTTTTGAATCTTCATGGTAGTTTTTGTTTCTATATATGGTGCCCTTTGAGTTCTGACATGATATAATGAACCAGTTGCTATCTGTCAAATCATTATTTCTAGATATTTTGAGTAAGTTCTTGGTTCATCTCTATAGTATAGTGACTTACAAGTTAAATAAGTCTTATTTTTTCCAATGCTTAGAATGACTTATAATAGGATCTGATGTCTTTACATGCCATTCATTTTTTGATGTATTTAATTCTAGATGCTATGATACACATTAGCATGGCTCAGAGGAGTTTCAAATTTAGTTTTAAGCATAGTATAGAGCTAGAGCTCTTGTAAGAGACCGATCTAACTCTTCATTAGACGTTTAGAAAACACCTAATGTGGGGTGAGTCATAATTTTGTAGGTGAATAAGTTCCCTTCTAGGTTTAAGGAACATGTCTAAGCATGGACATTCTCAAATGGTTGATCATTCATGAATTCCCTTGATGTTTGAATGTTTTTTCATCTATCGGTGCTTACTCAGAAGCATGACATGAAATGTTTTTTTCTTGTATGAAACCCTTATGAAATTATGTTGGTCATGGATATACATTGGTGGGAAAGAGTGAGTTATCATGAAATTTCATGGGTGGTAATGTCTTGTGATCGGTTAATGGTGAGGTTCTGGTAACTGATGCCAAGATTCCTCTGAGAAGTCGACTAGTAATGGGTCAACCCTTACTTTTGATTATTGGATAGTTTAAAATCGTATCGAGCAAATAATCCTGATATGGAGTGAGTTAATATATTATTCTAGAAAATACTCAAAATAATCTTAGTGTTTTCAACATAGCGATGAGCATGTACCCTATTTGGACATCATCCTTGAATAACTAATAAATCATTGGTTATCTGTCATTCTATTGTCTTAAAGTCGTTGGGATTGTTATGTGTTTTCACAATGTTTCATGATAGATGTTTTGTTTCTATCAAGTATTGGCCATCTTGATTGATTCGTGGGTTCCCAAGTAGGGACACCTTGGTCAGACTCATAGAATCCATCCATTTCCTTGGACTTGACCACCATACAGATTCTCTTATGGGCTCAGTCAAATGATCTAAATTGGTTATTATAGGTTGTTTTTATGTATCACTCATAATCATAGAGTATGGGAAACCATATATTAGTTCCTTGAACTCCAATTAAATCAGTCTAAGGTTTTCTTAGATGTATATTCAGGCTCAGAGGTGTTTTTTAAAAAGGTTAATTACCTTAGTCATATTGATCACCGTAATACCCTTGTTCATGCCATGACACAACATTTTAATTGGTTAGGGGGTGGGTTAATCAGGGAACATCACCAGAATCCATGTATAGGCTTCAATGAATGTTCTTGTATTGAACACATGATTCTATATAGAATGGATATCCTATTAATTTTTGAATATATTGTACATCTACGCTGATCTTGTTGTGAAGCGTCAACCAGAGGTGGCTCGACACATTCTCTTTTTATCAAATGTGATCTATTGAAGAGAACTAGTTTAAAAAAACATTGAGTTATGATTATTCTGTCTTAAATGGTGGTATAAAACTTTCAAGGAAATATTTCATGTCTATTTTATGTTAGGTTGTTCATGGTTTGAGCTTACTTTCTATGTAAATCTTGTAGGAGCATCATTAAAACACAGAGAGGCATGTATGGTATGGTAATTCTGACTGTGGAGGTTTTGTGGATCGGAATTGGATTCCCTTAATAAGTTAACACCTATGGTGGAGTGCCCCATCGGTCACATATCTTTAGAGATGATGACGTGATGGTGTCTCTAACTAAACATGCTTATATAAGCTCTATTTCAGTGGTTTGGTCATAAAATGATTGTTTTCTAGAGTTTTGATAGCTTCAGTAATGTATGCTTAAGAAGTGATCGGAGGTGTGCTGGGCATTCAAAAATGAAACATGACCATTTTAATGATGATTCATGACCCTCATAGGTTGGGTAATGTTCTCATTGTTCATAAAGTATTCTCACATACAAGATGTTCTAGGGTGGGGTGGTTGTAATGACCCGTTTTTTGGGACAATGTTATATTACATAGGAATTTTAATTTTTTCTGATAACTATATGGGATGATTCTTAGACTAGGATTCCGAACGTAATTTTGAGAGTTTGAACAAAACAAATATTTTTTAGAATAGGGTGAAGGCTCGAGAGGTTCCTCCGGTGTGCCATCGAGTTTTGAGAGTGTCGGGTCCAGAAAAACAATGGTTTGTGTCGTCTAGTAAGGGCGCACGATTTGTTTGAAATTATGCATCCCACATGTAGCAAACCATGTGGCTATATAGGGAGACCAAGGGTAGAGTGCATGGTCTAAAAAAGGTTTTCCTTAACTACGCATCTAGACCATATGGTTTTCACATTTTGGAAGCACCTCAACACTGTTAATTATATTGTTGGTGCATGAGTTTCCCAAACCATGTGAACAAACCATGAGAATTAAGGTTTGAGTGTATAATTAGCATTTTACACTTAATGAATTTAATTTTATTCTTGTTTATTTATTTCTTCCTCCTATAACTATGTGATCCTCTCCCTTGAGCAATGTGTTTTCTCCTCCCAGCCTATTCTAGGATTTGATCTACCTCTTCTGTCCATTGTCAGAATTGATTATGATCGATCTCTTTAGACCCTCAATGGTAATCTCTTGACTCCTTTTTAATCATTCATTGTTTAGTTTCCTATTATAAATACTATTTTCAGGTGATTTCATTTTCCTTATTTTCACGGAGAATCTCTGTTTCATTAATTTCTTCCAAACCAAAGAAAATCGATCTTGTTATTGGATTAGTGATACGTCCTATGTATGAGGTAGGTGGTCTACCACATTTTCTGGATTTTTCTTTCATTTTATAAATTTTGTTGTTTTGTCATACACCGACCTTTACCACACATTTCCCTCAATTTGAGTTATTCAAATTTAATTGAACCTTGCACCATAATGAATGAAAACTGAACCTTGTTTGGTTATTTATAGGTTGTCGATATCATTTATCGAAACCCCTTGTGTGTTCCAAGTTATATGGACCTTTATTATTAATTGAGTAAGTGCCTAAAATACCTCTTAAGCATTCAAAATAGATTATTAATGGAATTTACCCTTATCAGGCACTGCCTAAATGATCTAAACAGCTCTTAGGTGGCGTATTGAAGTTTATATTTGTTTTTCATTACTTGGTAGTTATTTATAAATTGTTTCATATTGGTGAATTTAATTATGAATCCTAAATGTAATGTTAAATTATGGTTGAATGAATTGTTTATGAGAAATGTAATTATTTTATAACAGAACCCTATATTGAGGTGTGTTGCCTTATAAACTAAAATGTACCAATTAGTTATTTAAATCATGCATTTTCTTATGGAATGAATGTTTCCTTAGGTTTAAATTAGATTTTTTTTATAGTATTAATGTTGGTACATAGCCTCACCTATTTAATCTGATTGGATTTTCCATCTGTTTAATTGTTCCGTTGAACCATTACATCTCATAAGTGCATGCTTTACACACTACAACCCAAATGTGTAATAGACCAATCCCCCCATAAGGGATTGGATAGATATATAAAAAGGTATTTCTGTGTGGTAAATTCCACAATTGACCAAGGCACCTTCTAAGTTCCTTTTTTATATTGATATGTGAATTTATATTTTTTATTGATTCAATGGAATGTATTTAAAATTAATAAATTACTAATGCCGGATTATTTATTTTAAATGTTTTCAATTGTAAAAAATGGTATGCAATGTTCATGATGGATTCCTTTCTTCAATAAATTTGATGTTTCAAATGAAATGGAATTTCACATTGATAAATTGTATGTATAAGAGGTACTGCTTTATGTATTATATTAGAAATTTTATAATACCTTTATAAGTGCATCATAGATGCATGGAATGTAAGGTATTTCCTCATGGACATTTATTATAATTATAATGCACCTATATAGAGGTTCTGATGTGACGGTAACGGTTCTATTGAGCATTGTTCATCATGCCCCCTTATATCAGGTGTGATACATGGTGTCTCACACCAGTGATACTATATGGGTGATGGGATTTACGCACCGCATTCTATGACTAGAATATTTCCATGGAAGATCAATTTACATCCCAAGTGTTGTTGAATGAATTGTCTCAATGTATAGAGATGTAGGGAATCCACCATATTCCAGGAGCTTATTGTCTCATTTAGATTGGTTATGAATGTCTGGGTTACACCCCAGTCTAGCTAGCATCTAGTATTCCAGTTGTATGGCCATTAGACATACTCACATACTTGTTTCATATAGGTGGATGAAATATGTAACTAAACTATATATATATTTACTATATATATGTAAGGTAACTGACTAGCCCAATTCCAACAATGAGCTGAAGCAGGTAGTGCCAACCAGGTGTCCACATGGAACCTAAACCGACCTGTGTTATTAATTTAGTATTGTTTATTATTTTATTCTATATGCACACTGCTTTAATTTTATTCATGCACTAGACTCAGTCATAGAAACCATGTGTGGTAACCTAATTGGATTTACATCTCACACCAAACTCAGGGTTGTGACTGCACTTGGGTACCCGACTGGACCTCATAGTTGCAAGACCATGGTTGATTGATATTTTGTTAGATTGTACCTGGTGTTAGGAGAATATGAGGGTATACTCTACCCACTACCACCTTATGAGACCCTCGCTGCTAGTTAACAGCTTCTAGAATAAGGGGAGGAATGATTGAGGTGATGTGACCCACCATCCCAACTACAATAATAGTGTTCAATCAGGCCAGTACAATACAAAAAGGACATCCAATTTTCATGGCGCCCGTCAACATCATAGTGGAACTCAACACCTCAATGTGTTTTACAATCATCCCTAGTGTTTATTACCCATATCCTCACACCCAATATAAATTCTTTTTTATTGATTTAAAAAACCCATAATCCAACTATTCATTTGGATTCAACATCAGTAACAGTGTATCATAATCTATCAATAACTTTTGAATCAAGTTTTTAGGGTGTTAGGACAATTTTTGAAAATCCATCCTTTTTAAATTTTTTATGAATGCAGGAAATAATTACCCTTCATAAAAAATCATTATTCAAATTTATAACAAGAATATAGGGTGTCAAAACCTTTCTTGAATATTTATTATTACGAACCTTATAAAAAATTAATGGTGTTTGAATCCTTTGTTAACATTCATTCTTCATAATTTTAACATGAATGAAAGGTGAAAAAACCCCGTATGGATATTCATTATTCAGAATCTCTAAAATTATATCGGGTGTCAGAAACCATTATTAATATACATCCTACATGTCTTTATCTTCCAAATTTAATAGAAGGACTGAGATAGAAGACCATAAACTATAACAACAGAAGTATTAATATATAATACCATAAACTATAACAACTAAAAGTATGAACTAGAAGATAATAAAATATAGTAACAAAATGGTCTATGGTATTCAAACTAAAAAAATTATCATTTCTTTGGTTTAAAATTCAATAACGTATACTTAAAAATTAAAAATATATAATGTTAACAAGGTTGGGTACCCAGAAAGGGATCCCAATGAGATAGTCATGTTTTTACTCTTTATTCACAAACCCTTTCTGATATAGAAAAATTTGATCACTTATGAATTAAAATGGTAAAAAAATTATCAGGATGATAAATAAAAATGGAATCCTAGGAAAAATATAATTTCACTCCTACAAATACATTCTTTAAATAGATTAGGTAAATGATTGGGAAAAGGGATGCAAATCCTTTAGGGACCATTATTTGTCGATAGAAAAAATCAAACATGCTTGATAGGCCCTTACGTTAGGAAACTTTTAGACCACATTCCCTCTGGGACATATTTACCTAAATAATACTTTTAGAACATGTTATCTTGGTATGAATAGAGTATATATATCAACAAGGATTCTTATCCCATTAATTACCCATGGTAAATTCTCAAAAGAGATCTGTTATGATTCGATCTTTTGAGTTCATGTTTGGGTTCACTTGGTATTACAAACATGATGGATATCTATGAAATTATATATGATACAAATATGGAAACATTTTATTCACATCCAGAATGTTAAATGGATCAAAAATATGATACACAATTCAAATGATCAATTTATTAATATGTAAAAAATTAAAAGGGGAATCTCTATAGTCTAGTGTCTCTCCCATGATTCCAAAGAGTACATACACCAGGATCATTATAAAAATTGGTCAATTGAGTTATTCATATTACATATATCTTGAATGAAGGTGTTAAGTGAAAGTTGAAGTGTCGTTTAATATATTTCCTTGACCACATCTAGTGGACGCATAGCATCAATCATGGAGGATAACTCTTAATCCACTTTATTAGTGTCATCCAACAAAGTGGATTCTCTTGATAAATCATCCTTCATGTGATAAATGACATATTCATGTTACACTATCTTCATGACTTAGTCTCTCATTTGATAACATAACTAGGTGTTTATACCACATTTTTTTTTCTAACTCCTCATAGGAATCCCTCGTGTATGGAAGCATGAAATTCTTATTGTCATAGTCACGCAACTATTTCTCATGAGAAAATATTTGTTTCCATTTTAAGATGATTCGTAGTGAAATTTCATATAATATCTAATTGTTGAATCCTCCTACCCCCAAACTATATAAAATAACGTATGGGAGCTCCCCTTGACCATGAATTTCTTTAATGGGAGACCTAATAATTTATGAACAAATCTAGTTCTAAATCTATATTTGTGTCATCTCACCATCGATATTAGTTTATAAGGGCTCATCAACATGAGTATCAAAGTCAAAGATATATTCAATTACCAAAAAATTTAAGTAAGTCACCAATAAGATGATGAATAAGGAAATAGAGTGACTTTAACTAATATAACATTTTCAATGACATCTTTTTACCCTCCTCCAAATGGTGCATCTCCTACTAATGATATTTAGGGGCCGGTTTCCCTGATAAAATATACATAGTTTCCAGTGGAATTTTTATCATGGAGAGGGAGAATTTTTTAAGTGATCCATGAGTTATAAACCAATTATATGATGTCCATGAATAGTAGGATTAGGGAGAATTTTCAAGAGTCAAGGTGATAATTGAATTAGTATCTTTTCATGTCACCATTTTATAGAATTGACAGATAATACATGGATTCTGTTACCCTCACACACCGTAAAAAAATACTAAAGAAACATTCTAAGTTAAACAAAACTGAAAAGAAAATATATAAGTAGAATAAGGCTCACATAGATTTGATCTTCAAATTGTTCCATAAGAACAACATCCTAGAAGGAAAATTTATATGAGCTATCAAAAAGTGATCCAATTCCATCATTCATGATCACCGTAGAGGGTACATGATTGGTAAACAAATTTAAAGAATCATTTTCTTAGTATTTTTATGTCCCCATAGATGTATAATATAATCACATCGATCACATAAAAATTTAGTAATCGGGAGAGGAACATTGAAGTAAGGAAATCAATGGAATTTTGGTACCCAAAACACTTAAATTTCTCACCTATCCATCCAAATAAAAAATCAATTTGACCGCTGATATGGTAAGGGATGTTACCTAATTTTAATATTGCTGATAAGACAATATGGATGATAAAGAGTTGGAACAAATAATTTGAGAGGTATCCTTTTTTCCAATTGAGTTTCCATCAATAATTTTTCGAACCAGACATGAACACATGTGTACCTTGAAGGGTGAATCCATAACTTTAAAAACATAGAAAAAATATCACTAACCAAAGACATATAGATACCTCTATACTTAGGTTTTAGCTCCATAAAGTATGCTATCTGGCATATACGGTAGCCCAATAAGAAACCAAAATATCCTGATCTTGTAAAGATGTACATTGATGTGGATGTGTGGTATTTGGTCAAACCACACTTTGATAAAGATATATTGCATCCCAATACATTAAATAAATGATGACTTGTAGATTTAGATTCTTTATTAGCGTCTTTCTTGCCAATGTTAGAGTCTATTTAGGGTCGTCCCAAAAATACCTTATAGGGAGGAATTCATCATTCATCAACACAAGGGGATGCATCCCCCCCCCCCCGAGATGATAAATGTCTCATAGACTGATTCCTTTTGGGCCAAATTAAAAGAGTTGGTTCCATGAAACTAATGAATGATTAGAACTCAAGGTGTTATCTTTTATAGTACACGATGAAATTATAAATCCGTGTCACCTCATAGAGATGGATGATATGTAGTTGATTAATAAATTTTATAAAGCTATGTATAAACTATAATGGCCAGGACCATTCATCAAATTACATTTTACCACGGAATAGATCCCAGATTAAACTTTAGTAACATTTTAGATTATCCGAAGAGGGGATTTTTATATCTGGGTGGCCTTAGGAAAATGATTGATGAATGATATCTCAACCATCCAGGGAAGAAGGGAGATATTTGATGTGTAAGAGGAATCCTAGAATGATTCTAGGATCAATAGGCTACTATCATAGAAAATATCATAGACACCATCAAAATAAGATGAAAAGTAGTTGTATGGAAGATAATTGTAAGATAAGGGAGTTACAAAATCATCCCAAATAATATAGTAATATAAAAGACATAGGTGTGATAGAGTATAGTTTTTTATATCAATGGAATTAATATCCTTTATAACCTCATTACAAGAAAAAAACCCAATACCATGGATTATTATTGTGATTCCAAATAATCATATACCTCTGAGCATCCATGTAAGAGGAACTCCAAGAGTTCCAAACCATGTTGTCCAAGATATTAGGTAATGCATTAGAAAAATGTTAGAATCATAAAAAATTTAAACTAAATGAGGAAAGTGTGTGAAATGGATAAAATCATGTGGAGAATATGACCCATTCTAGGGTTCAAAATCCCATGGCTCATATAAAGTCCTATGACACGATTCTAAATTTAAATAATCGTGATCAGGTCACCATGTGAAGGTAATGTGAGTCACATAATGAATTATGTTGCCACATTATGCCTAGGTACATCACATGATACAACACTACATCCAAAGATACATGTTGTGGTTCATGATAACTTACCATGGATTAGTAATATCTAGGTTACAGGTGTTATCCAATCAAATTAGTTTCTGGAGTTGAATCACACAACCATTTAACATGATTAAATCACATGATAGGATCATGTGAATCTATAACATTATTTTCTCCCATGAAAAAGTTCTGCAAACCAGTCTTGTGAAGTGATCACATGGAAAAAAATTCACAGATCTCCACACTTCTAAATCATAATTAAATTGGTATCACTATACACTTCAGTTTATTGGGTATCACATGGTACAGAAATGGAATCTCAAAAAATCATAAGACACCCGAGAGACTATCACTTAGATGGATGAGTGACTCATAATGGAATTTACTTCCTTAAAACTGAGTCCTATTTCATTCCTATGGATTTTACTTTGGAGGGGGAATTTTTCTATGAACACTAAATGTGTATAGAGACATTTAGATCAAATAAACACCCAATGTAAAAATATTATTTTACCATACAAAGGAACAAAAAAAGAAACAAGGATACAAGTATAGTGATTGAGTCCCACAAATCACAAGAACTTTAATAATACTAGTGACCACATGACCAATGGAGAATCCCATGATGTAATTATGAGATTTTTGTGATCAATGAGTAGATCATAGGGAACACAGTTATAAAAGATTCCATGTACATGAAAAATACCTTATAAGATTCTTCCAAATTACACAAAGGGCTTTGTAATGTCTTTATAAACATGGAATATGTAAGGGGAAAAAAATCTAACAAATTTCAATTTTCTCATTCAGTGGACGTAGGAAATAACAAGATATTTACATGAAGATAATTGTATTCATCTTCATGAGAAGGAATTACACACTCAACCTAACAAGTTAGATGATCCCTCAACACCATATTAGAAAAACTAAATTGAGCATGAAATGTCTGATATCCAAGTATTCCTCATTGTGTGAAGAAATTTGGGATTTTCTTTAATTATCATGTGATTCCCTAAGTAAAAACTGATGGAAAACAGTTTGGTAGTCTCCAAAGGCATTAATGAGATAAAATATTAAAATAACGATATCCTCACATGTTGAAAGTTATAGTATTTTTCATGTGATGGGATTTTTTGATTCACATGATTATTTCATTGATCATGTGAAGGTCCTCATAAATGACATCTTGACCTTGTGAAGGCCTTTAGATATACCATCCTCATCATGAGAAGACCCTTAGATGAGAATTTTTTTATCAAATGACATGTCAAGTGAAAAACTCATAAAAAACCAACGCCTTCATGTGATAAAAGATGAAAATTAAGGGATCTTAATGAGATGGAAACTTTGTAATTTTTCTTATGAAGGGATTATGTGTTTCAAGTGATCAGTTTTTTGATCATATGAAGTCTCTCTGACAAGCCATCCTAGATCCCATAAAGACCCTATGACATGCTTCATTATCTCACAAAACCCCCCAACCATATTTCCCTGATCTCACATTGACTCTTAGATATTTTAATTTGAACACGATAAGGCCATTTGAGAAGACAAGGGTTCATGAAAAAAATAATGATGGGGTGATATTATGGTGATTGTTTATCATTTGAAAAAAAAAATGAGAACTTAATTAATAACATGAAATAAGATCTTGTGGACCATGTGATATATTATTGATTCATGTGAAGATATCCACCAACTCGAGCCATTATATGAGACATTATTATAATGAAAAGTTTCATAGGTATAGGGGAGTGATGCCTGTAAACCCCCCTTGAAACATGACAAGTGAATGCATAGATATAAGAGAAGAATTTCTAATGTTGAGGACTCTGGGATCTCATGTTTATTCCTCCTAAAAAAGTCTTATGATTAAATTAACATATTAGGCAGTTGGTTTATTCATAACTTATGATCATCTCATTTATCATTCAAAGGATCTATGACATGTCAAACATATAAAAAAATGACCTTCGTTATATCATCTAGATCAAGCAATGCATCAATAGGAAAATTAATGAAAAAATATTGGGGAACATATGAGAAGAAGGATGGAAATTATGGAAGATTCATGAAAATAAATATAAGATAATATTCATGTGAAATGTTCATGTGTTTTGTTTGGTTTATTCTTCGATTGCACGAAAACACTCATGAATTCTATGCTGGTTCATGTAAATACCCTTAGAAATGTTAAACTAGTTCACGAAGATACACTCAAACATGTTGGGAAGATAGTGAAACAACACTCTGACATGTCATCCTAATTCATAAGAAACCCTAAGACATGTCTTCCTAGTTCTTAGGTAGACCCTAGGGTGAGATGTTTTTAGGATGGGGTTTTCTATGAGAATTGGCCACATGTGAGAGTCTTCCTCTAGATTATATTTTTGGAAGTGATGAATCATGAACTCATCACAGTAAGGAAATCTAAGAGAGACCCCAAATAGTATCCAAAATATTTCATGATGGCGAACTAGGAGCTATTAATATAGTTACCTAAAGCATTTTTATGATATTTTTCTCCATGGAAATAGTTGGAAGAGCAGTCATGGTACATAGAAGCTATCTCAGGGCCATATCCATTTTTAGTTCTATTAGTGTGGAATGCATGGCCATAAGAGACATCATTATCCATAACCCACATTGGAGAGTCATGAATATTGTTGGTTAGGTCATCTTCAAAAATTTTGTAGGATCATATCATTGTATAATAGTGGTAGGGGAACAATACATGGACTTTAGAGTGGGAAGGACTAAGCTATCCTTTAACAGCTACCTAATTGGATTTCCATAGGGAATTATTTTCAAGGTATGGGTCATGGTACCCCATTTTTGGGGTGGTTTTACCATGAAGCAAGAACAACACATGGGATTTAGACTGGAGCCCATCCCTATGGGGAAATTTAGTAGCACACTATACAGTCTACTCCGGCTAGTGTGGATGTATGACATTCTACCATCATATGTACGATTCATTTCTCATCTACCCTTTTGTACATTTTTTGATATTGGAGTAACACATTCCTTTTTATATTATCTTTTCACAAATTTTTTGATCTTGGTTTTAGAAATCTAGGATATTGTTTTAATGATCGATACATTGTTGGTAGTGGATTCATAGAACATCAAATTTTTCAATTCAGGTTCTCTAGAAATTTGTGGTTTCCATTATTTTTTGGGAACCATTTCTGCTGGAAATGATAGGTTTAAATTTGATTCTTGTTATGGATTGGTTATTTCTTATAAAAGTCAGATGTCATCTAGAATAAAAGTAGAGTTACCTTTACACCTCTATACGAGGCATATATTTTCAACAGGGTGAGCATGATATTGAGGCTGGTCATACATGACCACTTCAATGTGGATTGAATTTTTTGCATGGATCCAATAGAAGTTTTTAATCTAGATGTTTTTGGAATTTAAAAGGATTATTTTCCTCCGGTGGTCTATAATTTTTAGGATGTCCTTATTAGTGATTTATATAGATTACCACACTAGTGAGAGATCATGTTCACGATCTTGTTGGTTCTAGGAGAAGAGACAATTCCTATACCACCTTTTTGAATGGAACTAGTATAACATTATGGGCTCGAATTTCATTTGAATAATATATAGTCTAAAGATTTTATATGACCTGTTATATATCCATAGGGCTCCCCAATTATTTTCATCAAGAAGGATGATGGGACTTTGTGATTGTTTTGACGATTATCGGAGACTGAACTAAATGATGGTCAAAAATCGGTTTCCCCTTCCTTATATTGACAATCGATTAAATCACATAAGAGGTGATAAGATACTATCTAATATTAATTTGATATTAGGATAATAGAAGTTTAGGTTTAGACCAGTATACATACCATTTACTACTTTTAATAGTGGTTATGGTCTGTATGAGTTCATAGTAATATCATTTGGTTTAATGAATGAATCGATGGTATTGATGGACCTAATGAATTGGATATTTCATCCCTTTTTGGATAATATTATGGTTGATTTTTTTAATAAATATTATTTTAATCCCAGATAGTAGATGATCATGACCAACATCTTGACATCATCTGGATTACATTGAGAGAGAATTGGATTTACAAAAAACTAACCAAATCCAGTTTTTGGATTTATAATCTTTACTTCTTGGGATATGACATGTATGTGGCTAGAGTTCCATTCGACCTGAAGAGGGTGGCAGTCATGGAATCATGAGATCATCTCCAGAATGTCTTTTATATTCATATAATTCTGGGATTAGTAGGTTATTATTAGTGCTTTATCTAGGATTTTCCCTCTCAAGAGGTACCGATATCTAGGCTAACCAAGAAGTGGGTCAAATATTTTGGCCATTTTCTTATGAGATCGATTTCTTGGAGATAAATGGAATGCTCATATTAGGACCTATCCTTGCATTACCCATTCTAGGTATGGAATATACCACTTACATCGAAACATCTAGAGTTAGAATCGGATTATTTTTTATGAAATAAGATCGAGTGGTTTCTTTTGGATCCAAAGAGTTGAATAAACATAAGAGGAAATATCCTATTAATTATCTAGAGATATATATGGTGGTGCATGAACTATGATGATTGAGACATTATCTTATGTGAAATATATTTTTTTTGTACACAAAAAATAATATCCTCAGGTACGTCATTTATCCATGGGGCCTAATCCATCGACGATGGATGTGGTTCAGGTATCTATAGTCTTTCAACATCATGATGGCTTATACACCAACAAATGGAAACATCATTACTAAGGAATTGATCTAGAGTACACAGAAATAGGTAGTGTATGAGTGTTACAATGAGTGGTGGATGATGACAAAAAATTTAGACATACATTTATATGTATAAGAGACCCAGAGATGAGTAACACTGACATCAAAATCGATCATACCCGTGCATTTAGACTGAATTGAAATAGATAATTTGTCTGATCTAAAAGTATTAGATCTGAGAGGCAACTTATATGGTGGAGAGACACCATAAAGATGGTATCTTTACATCAGAAATTATCTTTTTTCTATGGTCGAGTATGGGATCCTATGTGCTTGAACAAAGATCTTATTATAGAGTTTCAAGAATCTAGATGGGAAGTACATAGTAGTCTTATGATAATAAATATTGACCACGATAAATAGTTCAGGTGTTCAGTAATGAAGATTAAGGTTGTGGTGTTATCATGAGATGTTTCATCCATCGGAAGTTTAATGATGAGAATCATAGGCCTTCTGGGATGTTGAAACTGTAACCCATTCCAAAGTGGAAATGGGATGATGTCACTTTGGATTTTTTACAGGATTATCCAAGATACCTCTAAAAACAGATGCACTATAGGTGACCATGGATTGACTAATCACGGTATCCCAATTTTTTCCTTTCAAAGAGACCATAACAATTTATGATATGAGTAGTATATATATGTGTAAGATATTAAGGTTTCATGGTGTTCCAAGGAGAGTCATTTATGATAGAGATCATATTTTTGTTTCTTAGTTCTAGAATAGTATTTAGAAGGATCTGGGATAACATTTTCTTTGTAGTATGTCCTATCACCCTTAGAATAACTATAAATCTATGAAGACTATTCTGATTCTGGAGGATATGGTAGGATAATGGGTTTTGGATTTTAGTGGCTCATGGGAGAATTTTATGGAACTGTTTGGAGTTTTCCAATAAAAAATTATTCCATGAATCGATCAATATAGAACCTTTCTATGCTTTTTATGGTAGGATTTGTAGTTTTCCTCTTTTTAGGTTAGAGGAAGGTGAGTTAGTGATCATTGGACCTAGTCTCTTATAAGAGACATCTGACCAAGTATAGTTTATCGGGTGGTGGTCGGTGACCAGGTAGATTGGGAAGAAATATTACAATTCCCATCCTAGATGACCTACAATGTTCGAGGTTCATCATCATGTTTTCTTGTGGGTGTATAATTGGCTGGGGAAATGTCATATCAAGATTTATGGAAATCCATTGCTGATTTTTTATTCAGACTATTTGAGATAGTTGATACAGTTAGTCTAGTGTTGTATGGATAAGTCCTTCCACATCGCTACATTTTCATTGATGATGTGTTTCATGTGTCACAGCTTCAGATATATTATATTTACAATTATCAAGTGATATACGTCAAGGAAGTCTATATTTTTAAGGATTATTTCACAAATATGAATTCGATATGGATTTTTGGACCATAGTGAGAAGTATCTCAAGGGTATGACCATACCTGTAATTAAAATGCAGTGGAATCATTGGCATGTTCTAGAGGAGACCTGGGGGAGGGAGTATAATATGCGAGCACAATGGCCAGTCTTGTTCACTAGGACCACAGAGATATACATGGATCATCATAGGGATGATCTACTATATGTTCGGGATATTATAAGATCCATTATTTTTCAAGTTCCATCCCTCTTTTAGTTTTTATTTAAAACACATTTTTTGGGTTTCCTTTCCTTTAAACCTTGTTGGTTGAGTATTATTTAGAGATTGAGATATTTTTTTGGGAAATTTACATAAATTTCAGGTATGTATGTTTGTGTGAATTAATTGAGTCCCGGTATAAATGGTTTAAATGGGAATACAATGGTTTCCCCGGAGTCTTGAAGGAATTAGTGGTTGTTTTGGATCTTCTATAGAATCAAGGTTTAAAGATTCTTGCATGACATTTATGCACTGTTTAAATATATTACAGAACAGATATTAGTATCTATGAATATTTCGTCAGAGGAGTTCATTATTTGAATTAGTTCATGACGTGAACTGATTAAAAAAATGATAATCTACATTACACATTATTTATTGTTCAGTTAAGTTTAATTTCACTCTATTAAATGTGAATTTTAATGTATCTCATAAATAGAAAATACTCAACATTAAATGGGGTAACCTTTCATGTATTGAACTCGATATGGGGTTCTAAAGACATGATATGTATGTTTTAGTCATTAATTTTTCATTCAACCCTCATTTATCACGCTATAAGAATTTTCAATGTAATTTTGGAGTGCCTTCATCCATATTGGATATCCTTTTAAGGAAATGTATCACAATTTATTTCATGTGATACTATACACCTTCATTTTATTTTTTTTCCAATTAAAATCATTTCATTAGTCACATGTTTAAGGAAGGTTCTGCAAAACCTTCCCCTATGGTCTATGTAATTTCAAGTATATAAAATATTTCAATTACACCGAGAAAACATGTGCATCAATTAATTGAATGATAAATGGTGGTAAATCATGGATTGGATTATTCATTGGATTCCTAGGGATTAAATGGTGTTGTAACCTATCGTGTGGACACCTGTTGTCTAAGAGAACCATTTCATAATAATTAATTGGATTATAGAATAATTTTTTTAAACATAACAAGAAAACCCATGTGACTTATTTATATAAAATCCAATTAGTAATGGATTTTATTTAACGAAATAGAATGATATAAATTGATAGATAGATAATTGTGTAACTTTATGAAAAATGGTAATTATCATTGTTAACAAAATGAGGATTATGAGATGATATATTCATAACCCTACTATTATGAATTATATTGTGTTTCACATTGTAATGATTATACAGCAGGATAGGCCTAGTCTCATGCTACAATTCATATATAGATCGATCAGGCCAGTTTTATGATGTAATGCTTGTATAGGGGTCTAGGCCCCATTTCATGTTTTAATGAATATATATAGGGATTTACCTAGTTTCATATTGTAATTATTATATAACTAGATTGGCCAAGTTTCATGTTGAAATGTCTATATAGAGGGATATTCTCGAGATGCTAAAATGATTATATAGATGGCTATCCAAGGATGATGAAATGATTATATTGAGGGATATACATGAATCTTAAAATGATTATATAGAAGTCTATTCCCAATTAATTGATTATACCATGCATATGGGGTTATGGTTTTCATGGTTGTTCTATATACTCAGAGATATTCTGGAATGGTGTTGAATGAGGTTGCGTGTTATATTGTATTAAATGATTAATTATTAAACATGTTTATTGCATTATTGCATACTCTTATTATTAAACTGGTTTTTTTATAAATGGTGGTGTCGACCAAATGAGTTTTACTCAAACCCTATCCAAGTCAATGTTTGGTACCTGAGAATATTATAGGGATGTCATCTTAGATAAGGGAAATGGAATTTAGTTCTCATTATTTCTGGCATCATGGGAAGAGTGTGGAGACGATATTGACATGGTGTTGCTATCAGGGTCTTTTGAGTTTATTTGTGTTATATGTTCTCTTATTTGTATTAAATTTTATTTTAAATATATATTTATTTTATTTTATCATTATATTATTCACTGTTATTTTTTTAATGGTTCCATATATGTAGTATTATTTCTGTTATTTATGTTACTATGATATTTATGGTTATTATTTATTTCACATATATTTTAACTTTTTACCAAGGGGTATAGTCTCACCAATATATTCTTCCCACCCTCACTACTATTTGGTAGCCTCTAATATATGAGGATGTGTTCCTGATGTCTCGTAACCAACCATATTTGGCCACATGAAACAGTTCTGGATCAGGGGATTTTACCAGTAAAATATACACTTTGTACAAGCTCTGAGGCATCATGTTATTCACCAGTGATTCCTAGAGGGTTCCATCTTGATTAACTGGTCCATGTAACCATTTTTCTATAGGGGAAACAAATATAATGGGAGAAATTTTTCCAAGGGGTTCCAAGAGAAGGATATCAACTCAAGAAATTGGTTGGTAGATCTCCAATATCAATGATATCAATTTAGTTCATGGAAAACATAATATTCAAGAAGTTTTTGAGCATCATAAAGTCTATTCCAATGTGTATTGAACACAGTTTTAGGAGGATGGTATAATACATATGAATATTGAGTTCACATTTATTAGGGGGAAACATGTTTGGAATGAAAATATCTTATCAGATGATTAAAATAATGTGACTAGGATGTGGTCGTGTCCTTTGACATCATGTGATTAGGATGTGGTCGTATAATTTAACTTCATTAGACAAGGATGTAGTATCCTTTTTTAATATAATACACAATTATCCCTCTGGTAAAAGTGTAATTATATGTTCCCTATGATCATGCCAGTCATTCTCGGTGTGAGAAAAACTATTCAACTCAGCAATCGATTAATCTGTGTGCGATTTAATGACATGGAAATCTAGGGATGTGCACATTTTTTGTGGACTAAATCCTATACACAGATCTGACTCTCCTAAAGGTGAATTTTGTGGATAAATGATAACATGTGGTTGGTCCTATAATAGAGGATGTGGGAATAACTATTTATCTTTTGATGGAAAGAATCAAGCCACACATAGTTCATATAAAGAAAGATCACAATACAAGTCTGGCACATATAAAGGGATAGGGGAATTTTTTCCTTCTCCTCTATTTATTATCTGGAGGATGGGCCCATTATTTGAGATTCTGTCATCACTACATGTCATATATTAATAGTAATTAATCTAAATTCATATATTATTAGAGAATACCCTATGTTGGGTTGACCCATACACAAGGGAAATCAAATTTTTGTTTGCATCATGGTTGAAATACGGATTGGATACATGGGTGTCAGTAAATATTATGTGGTAATAGGAATCAAGACACATGTAGTTCATAAATGTAATATTCACTATGAAATTATAACCCATAAAATGGTAGATAAATTTTTTCATTTTATATTTCTTTTACACTTATTGTTGGAGACCTGGGTTCTAATATGAATCATGTGGGAACAAGATTCATGATACAAATAGTCCTAAAAATTTTACTTGCATAGGTATAGCCCATATATAGGGGATTTCATTATTATATATTTCATATGGTCTCATTATTTGAGATTCAAGCATAATGACATATAATATAGCGATAAGAGTCAAGCCATACATAGTTCTCATAAGTGATACCTTATGAGGATCTAACTGCTATGTAGGGATGGAGGAACCTCATTGTTCTTATATACAGCTCAGGATCATGTATAGTGAATTTTCATTAATTTGATGTTAAAAATTGGCGAGGAAGGAAACAATTCATGAATGAGCTTCTGATTCCAAACTCAAATGAGACTAATTATCCCTCGTGTATGGATTTTTGAGAAAACATTGATCAAGATGGTAAAACCTTAAATTAGAAACTTTCTTTTATACAGAACTAGCTCTTATGAGAGAGGGGTGTAAGTAACATAAGTTTACTACATGTTATTTAGTTCAATGTCTTGAAACATGGACATGGTATGTTGTGTAATTTAAGTTTTTGTGACCTGCTCCATGTGTCAGGTGTTTTAACATCATGTAGAAAGGACATCTTGTAACACCCCAATATTTTTTGATTTTTTAATTAATTCAATATTTTCATATTTTCACTTCATAAAAAATAAATATTGATGTTTTTTATTATATAATATCACTAATTTTGTATTATCTTTTATGAAACACCCTGGGAAGCTTTCACAACACGAAACACCTACTTGGCTTATGTTACAGGTAACATCTAGTTTCAGCGTAACAACACATTATTATTATAATTATTTAAATAAGATAGTTATAACCTAGTAGTTAAAATTGTAGTATGAATAGTAATAAATTCATTTAAAATATTATTTATAATGGTTTTGATAATGAAAAATATGTTTTTCTAGTAAATTCTTTCTATGTTTAACATGACTATTTTCTAAAATGAACTATTTTTCATGTCCTTACATGAAAAATAATAAAATTTATTTTAGATACTCATTTAAAATGATGTTGATAAAATAAGAATTATTTTTGTTTTCAAAATTTCAAAATTAACTTATGGTTAATTTTTGGAATTCTTTTGAAAAGATTCAATTTTTGACGAATAGTGAATAATATTGCAATGTTGTTAAAAATTGACTTTTTTATTTAAATAATTATTTAAATTTAAATGGATTTTTAAGTCAAAATAGATCAATAATACATTTATTAATCCAATTTTGTTCATTGGGATAATTTTTATATTGAAATTGGATTAAAAAAATTAGTCTTTTGAATGTCTCTTTTACCTGCCTTCTAGCTACGTTTGTGGGATTAGCATTAAACATCATTTTTTATGCTTCTGTGAATTGAATTTGGAAAAATGGTCATACATGGTTTTAATAAATATAATTTTTTTTTCTAATATGGTGAAAATAATTTTTGGTGAATAGTAACTTTTGAATTTTATTTACCATGTTTAAAGGTAAATCGGGTAATTAAAGGTAAAAATAATATTACAATAATATAAAATTACCTAACACCTATCCAAATTTTATTTGATAAGTTTATTTCAAGAAAAATAAACCTTCAGTGACAAATATGTTCCTTTGTAAGAGACTTGTTTTAGATTATGACATCTATTAAATTTTGTTTAATGAAAAGTTAAAATTTTCATATTTAAATTTTAATAACTATAAAATTTTTAATACGATGTTATATAAGTGATATGGTAAACTGTAAATAGTCATTTTAAATATTAAATGTTTCTCTACATAAAGATAATTTATTTATAATTTTTTGACATTAAATAATTAAATTAAATTTTGACACAATGATGATGTAGTAATAGTTTATCCAAGGAAGAATAAAATAAATGATATTAATAATAATAAAATAAATATCAATTTATATATTTGATGCCATCCATGAATTTTTTAGATGACTATGACCAGTTAGGGATATGTTAATTTAGTTTTTTTATGTAATCATTTTTTTATGATTTTATAAAATGTCAAGTAATAAATAGTGTCAAAATTGACATAACTATGATTTAAAAAAAAAATTTATAAATGATAAAAAAATAATAAAAATAAATATTTCTGAAAAATTACTAGGTTAATGTTAAATATTTCATAAATTATCCAATTTTGGTTCTTTTGGCATTTTATTGTAACTATATTAACCCTATAGAGTAAAGAAGACAAGTTGTCACGAAAAGAGTTAAATTGTTTAACTAAGGTTTAAAACCAAAGATAATGTTCATTTTGTGGCCTAAACATCTCTAAATTTCATTTTTTGAGTTTATTTATACCCATACTCATTTCATATTAGAAATAATTCACTTTGGATGAATTTTAAACTGAATATTAATTTATAATAAATTAATAGTTTTTTAGTTTTCTAAAGTGCACCATCCCCTCTTATAAAAGGGAACCTCCCTTCCCTTGTATTCACACCATTAAATCATTTTTATTCATCCAAAACCTTCCAATTTATCCTAATAAGTTCCCTAACTTCATAAAATAGGCCATAATTTTGGTATAAATCTATCCTATGTATTCCTTTTGTTTAAATCAAAAGGAGACACTCGAAGAAGAGTTAATTGTCTTACCAACTATTTTAATGTTATTTAATTCTTAAACATCCTTTTAATAAGTAGTTTCCATATTAATGTAATAAATCTAATATCTACTACATTATAATATTTTTTTATGACTGTGTGAAAACCATAATCCTCCTTTTACTCATCCTATGAAAAACAATATCAGCATGCGTGCATACGTATGGCTTAACGTCTCCATGTCGTGGTGTAAACTAGTTTTCATTTATAATTTATTTCAATGGATATAACGATGAATATAAATGATGTAAATAATTATCATTATATGATAATGATTATTTATAATTAATAAACTATCCAATTCCGTACCATTTAACCATTAATGGAATTATATCGTCGCTCATGTGTATGTACGACTTACTATCGCCATGACGTGATGAGATTTGTTATCCACGTTAACCATTAAATAATAATTAAATATATATATATATATATATATATATAATAAATACTTAAAAAAATATATGAGATAATAATTATACTTTTATAATACATATGTTTCATTTAATTTATTTTGTTCAATAGAATAGGAAAACAAAAACAACATTCATGTGTACGTTCGGCTTACTGTCTCCATGAAAGTTGTATTCCATTTCATTTATCTATCTATTATATACATTTATATAATGAATATATATGATATATAATTCCTGTTTTATATTATGGAAGTTATTAAATAATAATATATGTAATAATATCAAGAGTTACTATTCAAAACACGTACGATAAACAAAGTAATTATTATCTGAAATGTTTCCATAACATGGAATTGTAAATAAAAGGGTAATTTAAAATCATAAATGAATAATATATTATATAATAAATATTATTTTTATTCTATTACAATTAAATAATATTTTTAAAACCACTATACTAGAGTATCAGAGAATTACAGAAGAAATCAAACCTCGAGGATTTATGTCTCACCATTATTTATGTGTGACACATGTCTTATACACTACCTATTTCTTCTATATGGTGTATATACTAACAATAAATGACTTTTAGGAGTCTTATAAAGAATATTATTATATTTCCATGTTCTTATAATTTTATTTTTTAAATGGGGCATATGATTTTATGGATTATATAGTGATGAGTATAGATTTCACAATCTCTTCCAAATTTGGGATTGATTCTTTTTAAGTCTCCATTGGGTAATATTTATCAACAACTTAAATTTTTTCTAAAAAGGTTTTCCAAAAATTTTATATTATTCTCTTATGTTTTTTAATTTAATTTTTACCCATTTTTAATTTTTACTACATGGTTTTCAAGGAATATTTATTTTGTTTTCCAAACAACATATTTTTGACTTCTCCAGTAAAAGTACAGGAAGTATGGTTTCTAAACTATATGGAAAGAATGGATTATTACTCTTTCATGATACCTTATTACCTTGAAGAATACCATAAAACCCTGAAAGGTTATTTATAAATAAAATTCTTTATTTAAATATTGAACGTGATTAAAAAAAATCAACAAAGGATATTTTCCTTAAGAAATGTTTTAATTGATTTTCATGATCCATTTATATTTCTTTAAATTGGTCTCAAATAAAAATATTTTGAAAATGTTTTATGTTTTAAAACAGTATTTTTAATTAAAATTCATGTTCCAAGTGATCCTTCAAAATCATTCCCCACCTATGATGACATACTTTGTTATAGTTCAAGAATACCATTCATATTCTTTCTCTGAATGGTTTATGATTTTCTAGCATGGTGTTTAGAAAACCTAATTCTTTTCATAGATTATTATTTTGATGAACTTATTGTGAAACCAGTATCATTTCTAAGGGTTATGATATGATTACATGTTTACGGGCACATTCCACTTATTTTGTTTTAATATGATTGTTTATGATATTGTGGAACATGTATGTATGCTTTAATTATGATATCAATGGAACTTATATCTCCCTCTGATGCATTGGGTAAATATTGAAAAGACAATTGGTATATATGTTATGTTTGAAATTTATTTCTTGTTCACAATTCTAGGCGGGGACCTGGTTTTTGTGTCCATAATTTGATACATGGACATGGTTTTCAGGTACATAATTATATGTGTGGACATGGTTTTCATGTCCATAATTTTGTGTGACGAAATGATGTTCATGTCCATATGTTTATGAAATATCCTCATTTCATGTCCAAATTTGATGAGTTCACCTATTACTATTTATAAATGTTCACAAAGTTTAATGTTTATGTGCGTGCCACAATTTCATGACTTATGTCAATTTTTGGATCTTATGGATTATGTTCTTTTATTTACTTATGATTCATGTCTTATAAACTGCCAATATCTTTATTCTATTTCTAATGATTATGATCTTTTATATGAATGGTATGATTTTATATTGTTTTGATCATCTTATCAAACCCTTATGCTCATGATATGCTTAAGTATCTCTTTTTTTACCCTTACTAGGCATCTGAGCTCACTTAATTTCTTATGTTTTCTTTTCACTAGGATATATGGAATGGTTTTAGATAGGGAAATTAAATGGGAAGATCTTATGTATTAGGTTATTTCATTTACTTATGATTCATGTCTTATGAACTATAAATTTCATTATGCTATGTCTCATGATATTGATCTTTGATATGCATGGTATGATCTTCTATTGTTTTTCTGATCTTCTCATACCCTTATTCTCATGATATGCTTATTTTTTCTTTTGTTTAACATTACTGAGAATTTTAACTCACCCACTTTTTTATGATTTTATTTCCAAAGTATATAAAGAAATGTTTTAGATAGGGAAAATAAAGGGGAAAATCTTATGGGAGATTTTGAAGATATTTCACCAAATTAGAAGAATGTGTTACAAGTTTCTAATGGAACTAAACTAATATGGTCAATGGGAATCTGTTTGTATAATGTATTAACTATTCCAAAAAAAATTAATTTAATGTCCTTGTACATCATGTTGAGTTCGTTACACATCTTCCATTCCATTTATCATCATGTGGAAAGGATGTATCCCAAGTAGTTTAATGTCATGTGGCAAGGATTTCATCCACACAGTTCAACACCATGTAGAAAGGATATGGAATGTTTTTCAGTTTAATTTCTTATTTCCTAGAATTCTATTTGATGATGGTACCTAAAAAAATAATTCTTAATATACCTCAAAATAGAGGGTAATGTGTTCCCCATCCATCATGTATAATCATTAAACCTCACTGGAATAGAGATTTTGTATGTTTTAAGGAAATATCCACATGGGTTCAAACATTGGCGGTTTCATCACTTGTATAATCAATGTTTTGTAGAGGAAAACCATTATTTAATTTCTGATACAATTCAATTCCAATGGACTTAAATGTTGTGTTGTGTACACAAAATTTTCTAAATTATCCCTTAAAACCCATCAAGCCTCTTGTATGATTTTATCTCTTCTAATATTTTCCCATATATAGTTAATTGGTGTGAGGGAATCTGGGCCTTAATTTGTAAAACATATTCTGTTCTATCCACCAAGGAATATGGGACATCTTATTTTGTAGTGTGATTTATGGTCTGATACTCCCATAATGCATGTGGGAGTTTATCCAGCCAATACATCATGACATTTTCCACTATTTTCTATATCATATTTGATAGTGTTTTATTGAATTCCTCTATCATTCCAATTTATACTCTGTGATTGAGATATGAAATTTTGGACTTGATGTTTTACTCCAGATACAACCTCTTCAACATAGAAGAGTTGAAATATTTTTCATTGTCCATAAATATCACATGAGGGATGCCATATCATGTAATTGTATTGGACTTCATGAATTTGATGATATTTTATTTTCAAAACATCCATGAGGGGTATGGCCTCAACCCATTTGGAATGAAATTTTGTGGAAATATGGATGTAAATAATCTTTTTAGTTATAGCTTGGGGAAATGTACCCATAACATCAATTCCCCATACAAGAATAGGTCAGTAATGTTTAGTTTTGTTAATAAATTCTGAGGGATGATGTATGATGTTTTCATTAATATGATATTTGTGTAATTTCCTTGTGAATTCGAAAAAGTCCTAAATTATTATCCTCAAGTAGTAACTATGTCTCTTAATTTAGTGGGATAGTCTAGTTCTACATTGGGGAGAACTATAAGAGGCTACATAGACTTCCTTCATATCGAGAGAGTATCTTCAACTACATTACATATGAGGAGGAATATAGAAAATTTTTATGTATAGATTGTTTTAAACTCGTTCATCTAATCCTAAAGGGTGAATTCAACTTCTTGGTGTTGAATATATTCCATTTTTTCTCTAACAAAATATAGGATCCTATATTAGAGGTAATATATCATAGAGTCCATCCATACATGTGTGTGTCTTAGCACATCATGCTTTTTAGAAACAATTATCTAGTTAAATTCCTCTATTTCATAGATAATTACATCTGAGACATCCCTTTAGAATGCGATGTGGAAGAATACATCATTCTAATCGGGATTAGTATGTACTATGCTAGCATTAGCTTTTTTATTGGAATAAAAATTCTATGATCGAGTGACATGATAAAAAATTGTATTAAATGAAAATTCAGATACTAATCCTCTCACATAATCTATGAGAGGTTCTAATACTTTCTATTTTATTTTATATTCAACGTTTATATTCTTGAAAACTAGATATGATCACCTTTTTCATTCATATAAGCTTTCTACAGTTGTAAGGATTTCTATAATCCTATGATAAGGGTTTGGTATACCACCTCATTATTGACACAGCCTATAGACATCGAGAGGGTGTAGGAAAAAATTTCCTCATATAGGGGAAATACAAAATCCTTAAACCAACATAGTTGGGCCTTATATTTTCAATCCTCAATTGGGATTTGGGAGGAACTTTTGAAATACAAAAAACATTTCTTGGGATTTTCATGGGTATAGAAAGCTTCTTATTCTTGATGTTAAGTGTCCCCTATCACATTTTATAGCATAGTATATTACAAAAAGAAATATTTTAGGTCTTACCCTTTGATTTCATTTTGAGAAATGAATTTAGTTTCAAACTATTTCATAATAACATTCCATCGGACTAAATTACATGTTAACACAGGTAAGGGAAAAATATACTTGAGAATATCCATATGATATATTAAGTATCCCACATGGTGTTTTAAGTAATTATTCAAATTTTTGACTGAAAAGATGATATTGAGGCAATTTTTCCCAATATTAGAATATCGAGTCTCAGAATCGAAAATTGTTTGGCTAATAAGGAATAGGATTTTCTTATTCCCCGCAACATTTTTCTATGTGAGGAATGAATCCAAAGATCATTATATGGTGTCCAGGTTTGCAATAAGTGTATTTTATTATACCTAAGTCATCAATTCCTTGGTCTTAAATAGTTACTGCTGAATATTCTCAAAATATTCTTTGAATTTCTCATCCAACTGGTAAGTTACATAGTATTTCATTATCTTAGAAAAGGGGAAATATTTTGTAACACCCCAAGATTTTATGAGATATATTCTTTTTAATTTATTTGATATCTTCTTTTATAGGCTACACCAATATTATCTTGCGTTATACGCAACACCGTATTAGCTTGCAGGATACGCAACACTATTCTTGGCTCGTGTTACACACAATTTCAAGTTCGTTTGGTATAAATTATTCTATGCAACATTAAGTATAGATTTTGTTCAATGTATAAGTTAAATAAGTTTTGATTATTTTATATTCAATAACAAATAATTATTCTACTATACGCAACACTGAATTGGCTATCATTACATGCAAGAGCGACCTTCCTCGATAGCTTTCATGGTACACAATACCGATTTTCACTAAACAATGATATATTATAATTATATTATGAACATGATGTTATGAATAGTATTAACTTAATTATTAATTTTATTACATTATCATTCATTTAACACATTTTATAGATCATGGTATGAGAACAAAGTCAATTTTTTGGATAAAAGAGCTATTTTTTTAAAAAATGCAGTTTTTCTACCTTTTGATGGCACATCCATTTTAAATTTAATTTTTGACAAGTTTATAAGTTAAATTTGATAAAATAAACTAATTGTTTTGAATCATTATATAAAAATTTACTTTGGAAAAAATTTTCATATTTTTCTAAATACTTTCATATTTTGTTTAATAGTAAAAATACGCTAAATTTTACTTAAAACAACTTTTTTCATCCAGATAATTTATATGGAAAAATTATAATATTTAATTGTTTTAAATTATATTTAGAATATATTTTTAGAATTTAATATAATTTATGTCTTTATCATTAATTTTACATTGAATTCATAGGTAAAATCATTTCAATCTTTTGCAATGTTTTAAACAAAAACCCGTTTTTTTTTACAATGGGATTATTTTTACATTAATTTCTGAAACATCTGCGTCTTGAATTTGGACAAATGGATTCCATATTTGGAATTATTAGGTCCAAATTATGTTAATAGACTACATTTATTTTTATACAATATGAATAGTAACTACAGTAAATTTTATTTACCATAGTTATAGGTAAATCAGGTAATTAAGGGTAAAAATAATATTATAAAATTACCCTAACACTTGTCTTAATATAATTAGATGATTATATTTCGTCCAAAAATATACTTGGGTCGAAATAATATATATTATAACCCACTTGGATGAGATTGAGACATTTATTTTATTTTATTTAATGGAAAGTGAAATATGTATCACTCAAACATGAATAATTAATGTATTTTTAATATAATGTTATAAAGAATTTAAATTAGATTATAAATACTCTCTTTAAAGATAAAATGTTTTTATTTTTTATGTTAGTTTATTTTTAATTTTTAAGAAATATATAATTATTTTAATAGCTTATACATTAAAGATGCAGAAATAATTTATTTAGTGAAAAATAAATAATATAGTTTTTATTAAAATATTAATACCCATAAAAGACTCAAACACTTGACAAAAACTTATTGTAAGAGTAAATAGAAACCATAAGAATACAAGGGTATACTTTTTTATCTTTTTTATCCTTATTAAAGTGCTTATGAAACTTATATTATTTTATATTAAATGATGTCAAAGTTGTCACCTTCATAATTTAATTAATATAACATTTTAAAATTTGTGTTTTTTAGAAGTTAAATTAAACTAAAATTATTATTATGAAATATATTCTATTTATCTTCATCATATTATTTAATTTTTACTTTTTATGCAACAATTAAGTATATTAAATAATTATAAAAAAAAATGTTGTTGTAATTATTTTATTAAGAGAAATATCAAATAAATAGTTTTAAAAATATTAAAATAAATATTATATTAACTTATTAATGTGATACAAGAATTTTATATATGAATATTACATGTTAGGAATATATTAAATTTTTTTTTTCGAATATTTACTTTGTGTATATTTCATTTAAATTCAAATATTTAAATAGTGTCACAATTGACACTGTTGATATTTTATAAAAATAACATATTTTTAAATATTTTAAAAATCACAAAAATAATTAAAAATTAAAAATTAAAAATTATATGGTTTAAAATGTAATAAAGTATCTGATTATGAAAAATTCACAACACATAAGAAAGTATTTATAACTATTTAAAATTAGGAATATTAGTACCACAAATAAAATTAAATATATAAAATAAGGATAAATAAAAATGATAAGGTTTAAAATAAAATAAAAAACATGTCTAAATTTTATTGGATGATGATATTAAAACCCTATATCATCTAATATTATAATTTGAGTCATTCTTGGAGGTTTTTAGGTGGGGTTTGAGTTTATTATAAATTTATATTTTGGAGGTTTCCAAAAGTGCCCCTCTCCTCTCTTATAAAAGGGAACCTCCTCCCTCTTCTCTTCACTCCATTTTAAGCCTTCAATCTCGTTCAACCCCTGAACAGTTCTCTTATAAACATCTCTAGTTATATTATTTAGGTTCTGGTCTTCTCAAAAGACCAACTTTAGTGCCCTAAGAGGATGTTTAAAAGAGCCATGTCGAGGAAGAGGTAATCTCTTCTACCGATTATTTCATGTTTCTTTCTTCTTCTACTAACTATATATGAGTTGTTTCATTTTTAAGTAATAACAAGAATATCACTTTAATACTGATATGTTATTATGAATATTAATCAACTATATTCCATCTTCTATCCGTCCTATGAAAAATGAAATCACCACGTGTGCGTATGTACGACCTACCGTCTCCACGTCGTGGTGTAATCTGTTTTTCATCACCAACAAACTTGGATGGGTATAATTATGGAAGAAATAACTATATATGATTATTTCAAAATTATATTTATTCTAAAATATTATACACCATACACTTAAATACAATTCCACAATCATGGGAATGATAACGTCGCTCGTGTGTACGTACGACTTACTGTCTCCACGACGCGATGAGATTCATTCTCCATGTTAACCATTCAAGAATTACTATAAAGTATATATAATAAATAATCATGAAATATATGACATAATAAGGATATTTTATTTATTTATATGTCATTTACTTTCTTATATTCAATTTAATAAGGAAACGAAAACAGAGTTCATGTGTACGTACGGCCTACCATCTCCATGAACGGTGTATTTCATTCCATTTATCGATCTATTATATATATTTATATACGGAATATATATTATATATAAATCATGTTTTACATTCTAAGATTAATTAATAATTATCTATGTAGTAATATGAAATATTACAAGTCAAAACACATACGATAAATGAAACAATTTAACCTAAAATGCAACTTTAACAAGGAATTTACAAATGAACGGGTGATATAAAGTTGTAAGTGAATTATATATGATATCATAAATATTATTATGGTTCTGTTACAAGTTAATAATATGTTTAAACCCACTATAAAAAAGTTTCCAACACATATGAAAGAAATTGGACCAAAGGTAAGGGATAATTATTTCAATCTCGTTCTTATCCGAGATTGTTTATTCGTAAGTATTTACCAGGGTTATATCTATCATCCATTTCCTTGTTTTATAAAAAAATTTCATAAAGAATTTTATATTCTTCCATGTATGTTTACAGTCGTGTTTAATCCTTTTTGACTTTTACTATGTGGTATGGAAGGAATATTTTTTTGTTTACCATACGAGGTGCTTTTTGACTTTTCTGACAAAAGTAAGAGAAAAATGTTTTTTTAACTTGTACAGCATGAATGAATTTTTACAGTTTAATAACAACTTATTTCCATGAATCTTACTATGCAAGATTTCATGATTTTTTTCAACAAAATTCTTTACTTTTAAAATTCAAAGTCATTTTGAGAAAAGAAAAATATTCTGAAGAAGAAAGGATATTTTCCTCAAGAACTGAGTTCAAGTATTTTATCAAAATTATTTTCCATATAAGATTATATAGGGTTATGTTTAAATCCCTATTATTACTTTAATTTGATTGAGTTATGATGGAATTATTTTTATAAATTTCTTTTATCTTATATGGATTATGATATGATGGAATGACATTTAAGAATCCCATTTTATTACATGGGTTGTGCTATGATGTATGTTTTAATATTTTGTGGCACACATAAGAATGGTTTTATTATAAAATGGTTGGTACCTATATCTCCCTCCAATGAATTGGGTAATGATTTATATCTCATGAGATAGACTTGGCTGGAACGACAAGTAAATCTAGTTTAGGAATACAGGACTTGAATGGAAAGTAAACCCGATTCAGTAAGGATTTTGTTCACTATGATGGTCTTGGCAGCAATACCTTAGATACTATGGAAATAATATCATGTGATTTATTGTATTCCACAATTCCATGTTTTATTCCCATTCTATTTTGTCATGATTAATGTTCCTTTATGATCTATTCTTTATGTACTGCTAAGATTTATGTCATTGCTCAAGATTTTGATGTTTTATGTTTATGTTTTTTTATGTTCAAATGTTTATGGATTGTTTTATGTTCTCCATTTTTACCCTTACTGAGCATTTTATCTCAACCTTTTTATGTTTTCTTTTCCCTTGGATATAAATAATGGTTTTATGTAAGAAAAAAAGGGTAAGATCTTTATAGAAGAAGTTGAAGATCTTTCACCATGATTAGAATATTATGTTATGAGTTTCTAAACACACTAAACTAATACGGTCTTTGGGCTTCTGTTTTTTTCATATATTAAGTATTACTCAAAAATAATTTAATTTCCATGTACTCCAAGCTAGGGTCGTTATATATTTTCCCACCATTTTGTCTATATATAACCTCATATAAGAATGGTTCCCTAGGATTACTCTAAATTATTTAATATTCCAAAGTTTTGGAATTTATAGGATTTCAATGGTCCTCTCTCGATAAATATTGATGACATAGTAGAATACCCCAAAGAGGAAGAATTTCTCTGACATCAATCCAATGGCACATTTTAGAGGACTCATAATTATACTATGAATCTTCAATTTTTCAAATATTGTTCAAATATCCGTGAGGTTATCACAATAATTTCAGGACTCAACCACAAGATCATTTAAATAACTCTCCATGAATCATACCAAGAAGGGTTTAAAGATATGATATTTAACACCTTTATATTTAGTGAATTTTTTCAAATGAATTTAGTATTTTTGATATTTTTCATTACACATAAAATAGAGATTAAATGAAATGTGACATACTATTAAAATATTATTATTTAAAATGATAGTTTTTTCCAATCCATTATAATAGAAAAAATGAAAAATATTAACTAAACTGGAAAATTATATGGATTAAATATGTATATAAAATTAATTATTCAGTGTCCAAATAGTGAAAAATGAAAATAAAAAAAATTGAATATAATGGAAATCTTTTTCTGGAAAATTTCTTTACTCAAAAAAACATGTTTTACATCAATAAATTAAAAAAACACTTACGGTGAACTTTTTTAATTAAATTTATATATAATATATATATAATCAACTATTTAACATTCTTCATATTTTTTTATACAATAAATAATAAAAAATATATTTGAATTCTTAAAAAATGGATTTTTCTAAAAACTACTTTTGTCGTAATTTTGTACATTTATTTTAAAAAAATTCAAAAATTATGAAAATTTATTGTAAAAAACAAAATTCATTTTTTAAATCATAATTTAAATAATATATTAGGGGTTTTTTGAGAAAATTTCAAAAACGATTAATTTTCTATGAATTGTGAAAATGATGAATTTTGATTCATACCCACCTTTTTGTTTAAATTATATTCATGCATAAATTCTATTTTATATTAGTTTTTAATTAAAATTATAAAAATTATATATATATTAATCCAATTTAGGTCATTTTAATCATTTTAGTATTGAATTCTTATTTAGAAACCATGTAATCTTTTGAAGATTTTCTATTTGAGAACATAATTTCTCATCACGTCGGTGGGATTAATTTTAAATTAAATTTTTTCACTTCTATGAATGTAATTTTAAAACATTGATTTCGTGTTTTTAATTATAATTATATATATTATCTAATAATTTCATATTATATTTTTCCATAATGAATATTAAAAACAGAAAAAAATATTTACAGTGGTTTAGGAGAAATTGTGTTTACTGGGGGTCGAACTAAAAATATTATTTTCAAACTGACTTGAAAAAATGTCTAAAATACATTTCATAGCTATATTATGACCATTTAAATTATATTTCTCAATAATAAATTATTTTGGACCATTATTTCATGTGAAAAATATGGGTTCACATTTTTCTTTTCAGGAATTACAATTGTGGCACTCATTTCACATATAAAAGGATACCCACTCTCCTCTCTTATTCCCACTTTCAAAACTTCACAGGTTTGGAAAAAACCTTCCCAAATCACTTCAAATATTCCTTCATCTAATCATAAAATCTATATTATGTTCATAAATACCACCATGATAGGATTTTTGTGAAATCCTAAGCAGGTTATCTAAGGAAGTGGTAACGTTCTCTAATGAGCATTTTTATTTTATTTCTTCCACCACCTCCTTCAATTATTATTAAAACATTATTATATAATAAAATTATTATATTAAATATATATATATATATGTGTGTGTGTGTGTGTGTATTTTATGTTAATATCATCACCTATAACCATCCCCACATCCATCAGATGGGTTACAAAATCATCATTCATGTGTATGGAAGACTACTGTCTCACAAACCCATGTCATTCATTTTCCATAACTACCTCTCACAGTTGGGAATAATTACAGGTATAAAAATATATATATGTGATATTTATGAAATAATTATACCTCTATATACATTAGATAATATATATATATATATATATATTACATTCTGTAGGACATAAGGTAGCATCGCTTGTGTGTACGGGGGACTACCGCCTCACAAAGCAATCTGATTCTTTTTTAACTAATGCATTACATGGAATATAATAAAGGCACTATTAATGAATATATGTTATATAAATGAAATAATTATTATATTAATGATATATTTATCATTCTAAAACCTTAATTTGTCATATTATTTCTTATATTTTCACTCACTAAAATATTACATGTGAACAACCACCTTCATGAACCGATGTGACGCCCTATTTTCTTCACCAAATCACATGAATGATAAGTATAATTACATTTAAGGAAATAATATTTTATTTATAAAATTATTTTCATTATGTAATGAAAAAATATTACTTACCTCATTTTCATGATGATTGTAGAAAATGGAAACGTTTCTCATGCATATGTATGGCCTACCATCTCTATGATTGTAACATAATTCATTTCTCAAACCTATATTTAATTGGTGGTATTAAAATTATAATTGATGTATAAATATTATAATCATTTAATGATGAATATTATAGGTATTATGTAACCATGACCAATGTAATATTTCTGAATATATAAAACCAGATACATATACAAAAATAAAAGTGGTTATTACCCAAAACATTATTTTGACAAGAAATTTGTAATAAAAAAAATTAATGGTCATAATTAAATCATATATTGTTTAATAATTATATTTATGGTTCTATAATATATTTATAATAATAATATATTTATTATAAATGATTTTTTAATGTGTATGAAGGATTTTGATACTTACGGTAAGGGTTTTCTAGGCTCTCAATTATTTCTAAGAGTCAAGTGCAATATTCACCGCTCATTTCATTTTATTGGTGTATATACATCCCAATTTACAATTTATATCATTAATAAAACTATTTTAATGATATTTAAACTTAATTTTATGGTATTAAATAGTTTTTTTATTCTAAACATTAATAAGGTGGTAAGGGGTTTATGTCTAACCTTTAATTTAATGAGACACAAAGAAAATCCACCATGTGTTTATTTTATAATGTCTATATACTTACCATGAATGTATTTGATGATTATTCTATGGAAAATTATAGGGATTTACATATCCATTTTAGGATATATCGTTCTTGTTGTTTACATTTCAAAAGTTACTAATGTTGTATGGGAGTTTTGTCATAATTTTTTACCCTTGAGACATATGTTATAGTATTCACCTATATTATTTTACGAGGTTTATATACAGGTATTTTTAAATATAATATATTTATTTTCTTAAATTATCAGCATATTTTTTGTTTTATTTAATTCCATTCCATCATGGGTAATAAAATTTAATGTTACCAAAGAAATAATGATTTTTTGTTAAAATCTCATCATTTATTGGGATTGCTTATGATTAAGTATCCAATGTTGAAATATTATGAACAACCACTCAATAATTATCATTTCTTTTATTATACTCATCTAATTCATGATATTTACATTTAATAGTTTCATTTTTCCAATATTTTTTACTTAAAATAATTTATATTTCTTATGAAAATCAAACTATATTTCTCTCTTCGATCGAAAATCAATTTTCTTTCAAAACCCAATTTTCTTAATATGTGTTCGTATTTTTTTTCATAAACTCATATGATTGTTAAAAGAAATTTTTAGAAAAATTTTAAATTTTAAGCATTGTATTAAAAAATAATATCTATGTCTATTTCAAAATAATCCTTGTTTTTATTTTATCAAAAATGTGAATATAATTATTTTTTTGAATATGCATAGAATCAACAATATTTTTTTGGCCATGAATACAAAATGATTTCAAGCTTCCCATTAATATTTTAAAATTTAATTTCAAATAAATTTCTTCACTTGATATTTGGAAACTATTTTTATTTTAAATAATTTATTTCCTGATGAAAAGGATTTTGAAAATGTTTTATGTTTTAAAAATAAATATTCAATGTAAAAAAGGCTATTTTACTAAATAAATGGTTTCAAATGATCTATAAAGCTAATTTTCAATGAAAAAAATTTGAAAAAAATGATAATTTTTTATTTTTTGAAAGTTATTTTCCAAGAAGTCTTTTATTCATAAAGAAATGTCCGAAGTGATTTATCTTTTAGAATAATTTTACAAATAAAAGGACATACTTGGATGTAACTTATGATTTACTATGGATATAAACCAAAAATAACATTAATATTATTTATCTAAATGGATTATAATAAAAATATATTTGTGAAACCCATTTATCATACATTGGTTATAAAATGATAAAATTTTTATGAAGCCCGCTTCTTTTTCAATGGGTTATACCATGGTAAAAATATTTTAAACCCTCTTATTTTTCTATAGCTTATACACTGATAAATTATTTTGAATCCCGTTTATTTTTCAACAAGTTATGTTATGATTAAATGATGAAATGATTATAAAAACTATATCCTTTACACAATTTATAATATTATGAAATGTTTAAGAAACCCATATTATTTCATGGGATATTATATGATAATTTTTTTATGATCCTATGGAACACATACGTATGATTTTCATTATGTGACTAGAGTTTCCAATACATCCTTGTGATGCATTGGGTAAATATTTATATCTTATGAGATAGAAATGATTGGAATGGAGACTGAACCAGGTTCATTAATTGACTTTATCTGATATGATGGTCGTGGTAGTGAACCTCGACTACTATGATGAGTTGGGGAGTGATACCATTCCACTATGATATCTTTGGTAGTGAGTATTGACTATTATGGAAATAATTTTCTATTATTCTATGTATACCATATTTCCTAGTATAATGTTATTTTTTATGTCTCATATTCATTTACTTCCTTATGATTCGAGTATTATAAACTGATAATATTTATTTATTGACTAAATACTATGATAATTGGTATGAAAGGTACGGTTTTCAAATGTTATTTCTTTGTTCTCATACCCTTATGTTCATTTAATTCTTACATATCTCCATTTTTTACCCGTTGTAACAATCTATGATCACCCTTTCTTATGTTTCCTTTACAAAGGTTATGAAGAAAGGTTCTACATAGGGTTTATTTATGATTTTTACTAAATGGGAATATATTTATTGGATATATTGAAGATATTTCAAAAAAATTAAATGATTTTATGCCTAGTCCCTAATGACACTGGGCAAATATGGTCTACAGGCATGGGTTTGTGTAGTATATGAAATATTAATTTAAAAATATGTAATATCTATTTATGAAAAGATAGTGCTTCTATAGTAGTATAATAGTAAAAGTTTAGTTGAAATTTGAAAATTATTATTAGAAAACATTAGTGAGATTCCTCATGATATTTATATGCTATTCCTGGGGATATATCTATTGATAAGTCTAATGATGATTCAATGTAACAGAAAATGTCTCAGAATATTGGTAAAGTATATAGTGAGTGTTTTCCAAGAGATTGCATCCCTATTTGGATACAACAATTACATGTGGATATGGAACGTATGTATGTAGCAGTAATAACACTGAAAAGGAACATTGATATAGACTTAATCATCACTCGGTGTATGAAAATGGACCTTACGGCATACTAGGTTTGACACACTCGGGTGGATATTTTTTTCAAATTCAAAAACTATTTACGAACTATCATGAAGGATTTAAATATATGATGATCATGGATGACTTATGATAAACCTAAGATATCATAGATTTAAAATAATGTCCCTTTATTTAGACCTCCTATATATGATTATTCAAAAAATATAGTTGTCAATTATTATTAGTGTTTCTCTTTCAATTATTATGTGGTTTTTGTCAATGGAATGAACCCAAAGGAACTAGGTTAAAATTTAATGTAATATAAACTTTTATAATGTGAATCAAAATGGAATGATGAAAAGAGTGAATGATATTTTGAATATGACTAATCAGTTATCACGAAACATGACTACCAACATGCACCTTATCCAAATCTCATAATCACCAAGGAATATAAGGATAGAGTTCATTGATAATTTGGGTAGTGGATACCATAGAGTAAAAAATGTTCAATTTATAATATGTGGTGAAAGTGGTTATAAATTAAGGGATTCTTTGATAGGGATGAGAAGATTTTTTCTGATTTCTAAATAAGAAGAAAATGAAATTAGATGAAATGGAAAAAATTAAATGATCAAATAATGAAATGGATGAGAATATTGGTATCTCAATGGTATCATTTATAATTGAATGTTTTTAATTTGGAATGTATGGGAATTAGGTAAATCGATGTCCTGAGGTGAAATATCATGAAGTGAATCAGTAATGTTATATGAGTAATGCTTTTGTATTAATGATAAAGAAACTATACATTACATGTGAATGGAAATAGGTATTATGTTACAAGATGATGAATCCTAGTTAATGGATTTAGGATGACTTGGAATAATTGGAGATTCTACATATTATAATTCCAAAATTATGTTATATGATTATATATAAGTATTGTTTGTAGAATTTTTTCCTTATGGGTAATAAATAATATATTGAATAGTAGTAATGAACCAGAATATTGATTTAATTTCAAGGTGTTAATTTATAGAAACATATGATTAAGGAATGTTAACCCTGAATATGTTCGTGATGTTGAGAAAATTTGTTTTTAGTTTGGATGGAGAGATTATAAATATACATAAAGTAAGTTGGATAATACTAATTACTTTTGAATTTATTAACGATTTTTTGAAAAAATTAGTTTATAATATCATTGATGGAATTTACATTATATTTGGATTTAATGAATAAATCAAATATTTTTTGTTTTATATATGGAATAAGAAAGAATGTATATTTTAAATAGGGTTTTATGGTAAATCATGTTATTACCATGTATCATGACAATAAATAATAATGTCATCACTTGTTTTGAATGTGAAAATCAAGAGATGTTTTATGATATATGGGAGATTAATGATGAGTTTATTTTAACAAATTTAATGACCTTATTTATAAATTATTAATTTTGGAAGGGTTATAAGGTTAAAAATTTATGTAATGGTTTATGTTAACCATTGGATGAGGTTTTAGAGATAATCATATTACTTCACCATATGAAGATTTATCATTGTTGGATAACTAGGTAAAACCTTTTAAAAACTAGATATAGAATGAATGACTTGAAATTATATTATGGATCTTATTTAGTGCATCAAACATGAAAAAACATTCTCTTATAGTAATATATGGTGTAGGAATTGATCAAGGAACAACCAAAGGATGAAATTGTGCCTTTGAAAAAAAGAGTCGAGTAATTACATTTTTATATGTTCTTGGTCTAGATAGAAATGGAATTCCATGACATTTAGAAAAATATCATGAAAGAAAATTTTGTCTGTTATCATCATTTTTGTTGATATCAATGACATTTTTCATGGCTCGTTGGTTTATATATTTGTGGCCTTCAACTTTCTCCTGATCGTGTTCTCTATAAATATCCATCATCATTTGGGTATTAGTTTTCTCTTCTATTTATATGTACACAATTCCCACCAATGTTATAAAATTTGGAAACCTTGTATGTGTTATTCTAGATGACTTTAACACATCCATTTCTCTTTTCAACAGGTTGTTTTATTTACACTTTTTATAGTGTGTGTTTCTATAAAATAATTTTCAAATATTAAACCATTTATAATAGAGGTAGATTTTGTGGTAAAACAAAATTTTAACCTTGGTAGAATGTAACACTCTGAGATTTTATGAAATTTCATTCAAATTAATTTAATCATTTTGATATTTTCCAATACACACAATACTGATCTACAATGAAACATGACATACTATTAAAATATTTTCATTTAAAATTGTAGTTATATCACAGAAATTTAAATGGTTTTTATGAAAATAAATAAATAAATTATGAAAATATATGGTTCATACATGTATATAAAATGAATTACTTAGTGTCCAATTAAATAATAATTAAAATAAAAAACAATTTGAAAATATAGGAATTTTTTTTCAGAAATACTATTTTTATGAAAGAAGATTATTTTACCTAAATAAGATAACAAACCACTTTTGGTGAACGATTTTAATGAAATTTAAATAATATATATTCAATCAACTATTTAACATTTCTATAATGTTTTTTCTAGGAATGATATAAGGATGATTCAAATTTTATTGTTAAAAGGTGTATTTATATAAAAAACAGTTTGGTAATAATCTAATGCACTTATTTTAAATTAATTATTTTTAAATTTTTAGATAAATATTTTTAAAAAAATGTTATTAATTATTTAAATCATCATGTCATAATTTTACACAGGTGAATTTTCGATAATCTTAATGAAAATGTACATTTTTTATGAATAATGAATAATACAGATTTTCAATTTAAAACTTCATTAGTATTTAAATTATTTATAAAGAATAAGTTTTTAAAAAATTTTGATTTAAATTATAATTAGTTAGTTTATATATCTGATATTCCAATTTATTTTATTGCAATAATTTTCATTTAAATTTATATTTAAAAATCGTCTAAGCTATTTAAAAGTTTTTCTTCGATAAACCACTTTCGCTTCACATCTCTTGGATTAATTTTAAGTTAAATCATTCTAAATATGTGAATTTAATTTGAAAAAATGGATTCATTAATTTTAATCATAATAATTCATATTACAAAATAAGTTAAACAAAAATTTTCTCATAATTAATACTTCAAACAGTAAAAATTATTTACAATAGTTAAGGTAAAATGAATTTACCAAGGTGTTAAACTAAAATATAATTGTTAAAATTACATAAAACTTATATAAAACCTATTTTTTGGACATATTTAGACCATATAATTCATAATTGTCATGAATAATCTATTTTAGACACATTGGAATGTGAAAAATGTGGGTTACCTTTTCCTTTTCAAAAATTACATGTGTGCCACTCACCTCACTTATAAAAGGCCAATCACTCTCCTCTATTATTCACAAATTCAAACCATTTTTGTTACATCCATGACCTAACCAAATAACATAAAAAATTATATATTCTAATCCTAAAATCCTTATTTTTTTGATAAAAAACCTAGGGTTGATTTTCTTTAGAGTTAAAGAAGTTACCCGAAGAATAGGTAACGTTCATTAACCAAAATTTTTATATTATTAATTCCTTCACCTCATTAAATTTTTATTAATTCCAATACATATAAAATTCCTTAGATCCATTAAATGGGTTATATATGAATATATGATATTTATAACATAATTATACCTATTTTTTCATTATATCATATATATATTTTTAATTTCAATTCTTTATGGGATACTATAATGTTGTTCATCTGTACAATGGACTACCTTCTCGTGAAGTGATATGATTCATTTTTTACTAATTCTCAACATAGATTATAATAAAGATAAATTTATTGAATATATATGATATTCATGATACAATTTTTATATTCATGACATATTTATCATTATTAAAATATATTATATTATTTTACTTATTACCCCTTCACTCCCTAAAAGATGATAACATCATTCATGTATGTGTGGACGACCACATTTATAAAGATATCTGAGTCCTTATTTTAGTCACTAAAAAATGGATCAAATTTATAAGTATATTTGAATAAATAATATATTATTTAATATATTTTTATCAATCTAGAAAGAAAAAATATTACTTACCTACTTTCCATAATGATCGTTGAAAATGGAATCCCTACTCACATGTACTTATGGATTATGTTCTCTATGATCGTAACATAATTCATTTACCAAAACAATATTTCATGATTTTTTTAAAAAATTAAAACTAATGTGTGAATATGATAATTATATAATTATAATTATTTGGTATATTAAAAAAATTATCAAAGAAATTAGACCAAAAATTAAAAATCAAAATCATATACTAAAATAAAAATAGTTAATACATAGAACGTTATTTTAAAAAGGAATTGGAAATAAAAGGTTAATAAATGATCCTAAGTAAATCATATAAGGTATAATATATATAATTATGGTTATATAATATATTTATAATAAACATAGATTTATTATAATAGATGTTTTAATCTATACAATTGAAGTCGAGACTTAAGGTATGAGATTTATAGTCTCTCTTTTATTTATGGGAGACACTTCCATATTCACCACTCATTTTATTGGTGTGGTCTATATAATTCCCCATTGAGATGTTATATCATGAATATACCTATAATAATTATATTTAATGTTTCCTTTGGTGTGATTCTTTAATGGTTATTATAAATGAAAATAATACTAAAGACGTAAGGGATTGTTCTCTCATAGTTATTTTAGGTGTGACACAATCCAAATTCACCAAATGTTTATTTTATGTGGTCTATATTCTGCAAATTAATTAATTTTATGATTTCTAAAGTAAATTATTTGGATTTACATATCCATTTTAGGATCACTATTTCATGGGTTTTTTAGATCAAATGTTACCATAGTGGTAAGGGATATTTGTCTCAATCTGTTTTCCTAGACATATATGTTATACTATTGTCACGACCCATCCCCCGGGGTCCATGCCGTGACTACCCCATGTCCGCCTTCCATAGGCCAGGGGCCGACGACTTACACCTAAAGGCTTATTCCCTAACACCAGTAAGGCATTGCATTTACATCCTGTAAACACACTAAACCAAGCACACAGAAAGATACGAACACAAGTAAATTGTATTCTAAAAAGAGTGTGTATAGTAATTAAAAGGGGCCAGAGTACTAGCCCAATTAGAAAGTACAAGAAAACCGGAAAGTTCAAGTAAACTGAATAGCTCTTGTGAACACCTTCCAAGGATCCTACCTTAAGGGTAGGTACAACTCTTGAATGGTTTTCTCTACGGTACGCCTCATCTAAGGTCCACCTCTGAGCTACCTCCAACCCTGGTACCCTATTCCTTAGTCAGCTTTGTCCGTCGTCTTCACCAAAAACAATAAGGTGCGGTCGTAGCCCGTGCAGGGGTGAGTATAACGATACTCAGTAGGGACCCCTATACCCTCAAAGGTCGCGAAAAATCCACAAAGGATAAATCAAAAAGCATGAAAACAACTGACAACCTTACTAAGGTATATGCCCATATATATACCTAAGTTATCAAGTATACCCATCTCATTCATGAGGAAACACAAGGCCGAAGACAAAATCCCAAAGATAAATTATTCCACGAAACAAAGAAATACCACTAAGGTAACACCACAAGGGTAAGTGCCACAAAGTTAACGCCACATAGAGAATACCATAAAGGTATCACCATGTAGGTAAGTACCAAAAAGGTATGCCACATATAAGAATACAAGTAAGGTATCTCCACAATTATAAGTACCAAAAAGGTAACACCGCGCAGAAGAATACCACTAAGGTATCACCAAAAAGGTGAAGATTCATCTCACACCAGGTATAACATAGGTACGGTAGTAAAGATGATTAGATGTAACTACTAAATCATTTTACTCTGTTAAGAGGCAGACCCCCATTGGATCTTAAATCATCAAACCCACATAGGATCCTAAATCAACAGACCCACGTAGGAACCTAATATAGCAGACCCACGTAGGATTCTAGAGTAGTCCCATGTGGATTCATATAGCATATCCAAGAGGGGTACTGGAACACATACCAACGTAGGATCCTAAAACACAGACCCACATAGGATCCATTTATCTTGTTACATCCAGGTACAGGGTTAATGCACTAAGCTCGCTTGATTCCGGGAGGATCCGCTCCTCAAGACACAGGTCGATACTCCAACTGCCACGAATTCCCAATAATAACTATCCCAAAGGGCCACCACATATATGGGGTATCAACGCAACAGACAGTGTGTCAATCAGAGGTCTGTTAGTTATTGGCCTTTTAGTACCGAGGGCCCAGTTGGATTTGTGCTCGATCAAAACGGGTTGTACCCCAACATTATCTACAACTCAAGTGGGTTATATCAAAAGTACCTTCTCAATTCAATGTTTTTGGCTCTAGAGACAGTTCGTCAAACGGATGCCCGTAGCAGAAGATATGGCCAAAAGAGCGAAAAGGGTCGAAATTGGTCCGGGTCTGGTCCGACCCGGTCCAACCCGGCCGGGGCCGACCCGGCCCCGTTCGGGTCGCCCCGGACCAACCCGGGTTCGGCCCTGGGTCTGGCCTGCTGGGCGACCTATGATGGCGTCTCGCTGGGCGGTTTGCTTCGCTCGCGGCTGGTCGGATGGCCACCCTCCTCCGCACGGTGTGGTCGCGCGCCACGCCTTCACCGGTGGCTGGCAGTGAGCGGGTCGCCCCTCCATTTCTGATGCATCCTTGCGCCGCAGACCCTGCACACCAGGCGGGGTGGAAGCGCGCAGTCGCCTCCTCTTCACGGGGCCGACCGTGCACCAGCCGCGCGTCGGCCGCCGCCTCTTCTCTGCCAAGGCTGACGGATTGTGGCCTTAAACTGGCAGCGCGGTTGCGCCACCGCCATATCCGTGGATGGTTGGTGTGCTTACTGGTGTTTCGAGCACCACTCCTGAGCTCTACCAGCGGTAGTCGCCTGCACCGGTCTCCATCCTCCTCCATTATGAAGAACACATCAAAAATCACAAATGTTGTGGAGAGGTCAGGCCGTGTTCATTTGGCCCTCACCCTCCGCATTAGAATGGTAGCAAGTGGAATAGACGTTCTTAATTCATGAAGGATGACAAGAATGGGGAAAGGGTATTCAAAACAACATTCCCTACCTTGTCGTTCGTTGGAGGAGTCGAGAGGTAGAAGATGAATTCATTGAAGAACGTCGGTGTGTGTTGCTTCCGCAAAGCGCTTCTGATCTGGGCTTGAGTTCTGTTCCTCATTATTCATTGGAGAGGGCGTTCTTCGTTGGAGTAAGAGTTTCTCCAAAGTTCTCCCCAAGCCACTCTTTTCCAACTATTTCCCCCAAGGAAATGAGGATCCAAAAAAAAATAGGTTTTCAGAATTAATTTACGTTGGCATAATTAAAGTTGGCAAAATTAAATGGCACAATTAAATGGAAAAATTTATTAATTAGAGAGTTGAAATTTTTTCCACCATTAAGAGGGGTTCGGGTGGTCCCTGCCATCTAGAATTCAAATTGGGGGGTTTTCCAGCTTGGGTGGTCCCCACCTCCATTACTCAAAAAGAGAGGTTTCAAGAAAAATTAAAATGATAGATATTTTATTTTTATTCTTCCAAAAAAAAGTGAAAAACTAACTTCCATTATTGACCTACTGCGGTCGAGGTGAAGGTCTCCTTAAGCGAATAATGGTGCTGCGAGTTCAACGGTGTCCTTGGATTTCAATTCTGAGCACCGGTTCAAATGTTATAAAATTCTGCTATTGCGTTCATTAAATGTACCCAAAAAATAGTGTTCTGAAAATCATTCTGGGCACATTGGGCCTTGTAATCACACACCTTCAATTTTCATGGACTCATAAAATTACCATATAATTAAAAAAAATTACATATAATTTCCCGGTATTTACATTCTCCCTACCTCCGGGATTTGCGTCCCTGAGAGCCAAATCTCAAAAACTAGGAAAACAAGTGGGGGTACTGCCACGAATCTGAGTCTCTAGCTCCCATGTTCTCTCCTAGAGGTTCCTGTGCTACCAATGAACATGCATTAAATGTATTGATCACCCACAAAGGACTCTCTTCTGTCGATCCTCTATCTCGACTGCAACCTCCAAAAATGTCGCCCTATCATTGATGCCCATCTCTCTGTGGTCGATAACGTGAGATGGGTCGTGTACGTATCTCCTCAACTAAGATATGTGGAATACGTCGTGCACCAGGTGCAACTAAGGGGGTAGTTCTAGTTGTTAATCCACCTCGCCAACTCTGCTGAGGACCTGAAAGGGTCCGATGAACCTCGGAGATAACTTGCCTCCATAGCCAAATCTCTACAAACCTTGTCGAGGTGAGACCCGTAGAAAGACATGGTCACCGTCCTTGAACTCCATAGATCTCTATATCTTATCGGCATAAGACTTCTGCCTGCTCTATGCTGTCTTCATCCGCTCCTGGATAATCTACACCTTCTCCATGGTAGCCCGTACCATATCTGGTCCAATTAGTGCTGACTCCTCTCAATCAGTTCACCACAAAGGCGATCTGCAAGGTCACCCGTACAACTCTTCGAAAGATGTCATACCAATGGTAAAATGATAGTTTTTGCGGTATGAAAACTCCAATAAGGGAAAGTGATCCTTCGAGATGCGACCAAAGTCGAGGACGCAAGCACGCAGCATGTCCTCAAGGGTCTGAATGGTCCGCTCAGCCTGTCCATCCGTCATAGGATAGAAGGCGGTGCTCAAAAAAAGTTGTGTCCCAAAAGCCTCCTGAAATACCTTCCATAGCCGGGAAGTTAAATGTGCATCACGATCGGAGACAATCGTCGAGGGTACTCCATGCAGTTGCACAATATCATGCACATAGAGGCGTACCAAGCTCTCTACTGAATTATGATCTCTGATCGGTAGGAAGAGGGCTGACATGGTGAGTCGGTCGAAGATCACCCAGATAGAATCATGGCCCCTGAATTTACGTGGAATTCATGTCACGAAGTTCATGGATATTCCATCCCACTTCCACTCTGGGACCTCTAAATGCTGAACTAAGCCTCCTGGTACCTAAGGCTCTGCCTTCACTTGCTGACAAGTGAGGCACCAAGAGACAAACTCTTCTACTGCTTTCTTCATTCCTGGACACCAATGTTGTCGTTAGAGGTCCTGGTACATCTTCGCCACTCCTGGATGTACCGCTAGAGGGGAAGTATGTCAATCCCTCAACACTTCCTCCCGAAGCAACACGGGTACCATGGTACGTCCTCTGAAAAGGATGACATGCTCCCTACCTTCATAAAATCCATCAAGTGCCAGTCTTGTGGATATCTGAGCACGTCGAGCCTCGCAGTCAGTGTCCCCACGTTGCACCTCCCTGACTCGTTGAAGAAGTGGGGGAGTGATTGTAAGAGACTGAAGAAAAGAAGCTCCATCTCATTCCACAAATGATATCTGTAAAGCGGCAAGCTGCTCTGTCACCTCTCCTAGAATATGTATACCGTAGCTTCTACTAAGTTCATCTACTACAACGTTCCCCTTCCCATGAGTATATACTATCTCGAATTCATAGTCCTAGAGGAACTCAATCAATCATCGTTGTCTCAGGTTTGGGTCCTTCTAAGATAAGATATTCCTGAGACTCTTGTGATCATAGTAGACTATAAAATGTTCTCCCATCAAGTAATGTTGCAACATCTTCAAGGAGAATAGAACTGCTACTAACTCCAGGTCATGGGTAGCATAGTTCTTCTCATGTTGTCTTAGCTGTTGAGAACCATATGCAATCACTGCTCTCTGCTGCATTAGTACAGAACCGAGTCTGGTCCCTCAGGTGTCGTAGTAGACTACGTACCCAACTCCCTCCTCTAAAAGCCTCAAGATGGGGGAACTAGTCAGTCTCTGCCTGAGCTCCTGAAAACTCCTCAGGCATCTCTCCGACCACACGAAGGGTTTCCCCTTATTCGTAAATGCTGATAAAGTTACTGAAACTCTGGAGAAATCTGGCACAAATCTCGAGTAGTATCCAGCCAATCCCAGGAAACTCCGTACCTCCGTCACACTTCTGGGTGGCTCCCAAGAAAGTACCGCCTCAATCTTCGCTGGATCTACCGCAACTCCAGCCTCCAAGATGACATTTCCTAGAAAGTGAACCTCTCGGATCATGAACTGGAACTTTGAGAGCTTACCATTAATTTGGTGCTCTCAAAGTGTGTCAAGAACAATCTGTAAATGATAGGCATGCTCCTCCTTGGTATCTGAGTAGATCGGAATGTCATCGATGAAGACTATTACAAAGAGATCAAGGTATGGCTGAAAGATCTTGTTCATGAGTCCCATGAATACTGCTAGAGTTTTGGTCATGCCGAACGACATAACCAAAAATTCATAATGGTCGTACCGACATTTGAAAGTTGTCTTATGTGCATCCTCGTATCGTACTCTGAGTTGGTGATATCTTGACCTAAGGTTTATCTTCGAGAACCACCGTGCTCCCTTCAGCTGATCAAAGAGGTCATCAATCCTCGGAAGTGGGTACCTGTTCTTCACAGTCACCTGGTTCAGGTGCTGATAGTCAACACAAAGTCTCAACCTCCCATCCTCCTTCTTGGCGGACAAAATCAGGGTTTCCCAAGGTGAAACACTGGTCGGGATGAAACCCTTCCAATGTAAGTCCTCCAGCTGTACTCGCAGCTCACAAAGCTCTGCGGGATCCATTCGATACACAGGCGTACATGTCGGTTCCATCCCAGGGTAAAAATAAATATAAAATTCCACCTCTATGTATGAAGGAAGACCCAAAAAATCATTAGGGAAGACATCCACGCACTGGTCCACCACTACAGGATAGTTGGTAATCTCCACATCAACTGTTCTGAGGGTAAGGCTAGCCAACTGATGAGTGATTGGTTGAACTCTCCTCCGGGTAAGTCCATCATGTGCTGCAAAGGCTCCCTTCTCACTAGTGAAGGTAAACATGGTCCAATCAGTGCGGGCACACCGCACTTTGCACCTAATACAGTCAATCTGATCATGGGTTGTAGATAACCAGTCCATACCCAAGATGAAATAGTAAGGCCTCAACACCACTGCTAGGAGATCCCAGCCGAATATATCACCTCCTAGAGTAATCTCACATTGTCGGCACCAGTGCGTAATCATTGAATCTGCTTCTATAGAAGTCTCTAGCCATAAAGATCGAGCCAACGGCTCTACCAGAATCTTCGAGCTCTGAACGAGGGTCGTGGAAATAAAAAAATTATGGGCACCTGTGTCAATAAATACTGCATCTAAGGTGGAGTAGACACAAATCATACCTCATATCATCTCCGGAGCGCCATGGTTGTAGGCCTCAGCTACCCAGAGCTGAGCTCGCCCCTATCCATCTGCTCCCTGTGGTCGGGGTGGACCACCTGGTAGTGGTGGTGGTAACATCTCAAATCGTTACCCCTCGCCAGTTGCAAGGCCAGCTCCTCTGCCACGTCTGCCTGCTCCCTACGAACCTCCTCAGTCGAACCTTTGTCTCTACCTGAGCGGTCCTTTGACCATCTGATGATCATCTGTATGGAGGGTCAGGAAGTCTCAATCCATGTGACCATGCCCACCGCATGTGTAACCCTATCTAATCCTCTCATGACTGGCTCTGTCTCTGGTGCCCCATACAACCGACCCTAAATCCCTCGGTCGTCCACCTGTAGGTCTGGTCCTCTTAGACCTCTATGACATCTGTCTGTTTCCAGCTGCAAAAGACTCTGCTACATGATGCCCAGTGGTGGGTCTCACTGCTCATGACTTCTTAACAGGAAAACTCTCGACTAAGAGGGCTCTCTCTAACACCCCTACCTGTGTCGGGATGCTGAGAGAAATCATCGAAGCCCTGATTTCTGGCCTGAGTTCTTACTCGAAGGTCCAGGCTCTGAAGAATGGTTCCTGCACCATATCAGTGGAGTAGCGGGATTGGTTGGTGAATATCTCTAAGTACTGAACCACAATCATGTTTCCCTACAACATATGAAGAAGCTCATGTATGTGCACTGCACGAAGGGTCACTGGGAAAAACTCTTCCCGAAACAGGCTCCCAAAGTCTTTCCAGAGAAGTGTCACCTCATCCTGAACCAAGATCATCAAGATCCACCATCTTCCTGCTACTGCATGTAGAAGACTGACAGCAAGGATCACCATGATATCATCTGGTGTCCCTACCAGTTGGAAGACTCTCACCACAGCCTCCAACCAATCCTCAGCCACCTGTGGGTCCATCTCACCCCTGATCCTGGGTGGCCTCTAGTGCTAGAACTCCTGCAACGCGCTCAAGCAGCATGCACCCTCTGCTACTGGGGATGGTGGCATTGGTGGGCCAACGGGTAATGGTACCACTGGTGCCTCTACTGATAAAGGGCCCTACACCGAGGCCTCGTCGCTCGGTGGGCTATCCTCACCTAGCATACCTGGAACCCTAGATGGATGTCTATGTGGAGGAATCCTGAAAAGAAACAGGTGTTCCATGGTCAATAAGTTATACCTGGTGATCTGACTCAAATAGTTCAAAAAGAAAACCTTTCAAAACATCCACACAATCAGTGTTTTCATGCACTGAGTCAGAAATCAAAAGTTAGGATCCTGGTGTACAGATACGTCGGTCGCTGCACCAGCACTGGATTCCCAAAACTAATAACCACACTCACTACAATTAACACTATTGCCGTTAAAAAGATCATAGTTTAATGTTATATGGTAGAATAGACTCCTATGATACCAAAGTGTCATGACCCATCCCCCGGGGCATGTGCCGTGACTACCCCAAGCCCACCTTCCATAGGCCAGGGGATGGCAACTAGCACTGAAAGGCATATTCCCTAAAACCGGGAAGGCATTGCCTTTACATCCTGTAAACACTTTCAACCAAGCACACATCAAGATACGAACACAAGCAAATTGTGTAGTAAAAAGAGTGTGTACAGTAAGTAAAAGAGGAGAGAATGCAAGCCCAAATGGAAAGTACAACAAAACTGGAAAGTTCAAGTAAACTGAAAAGGTCATGTGAACACCCGCCAAGGATCCTACCTGAAGGGTAGGTACAGCTCTCGAATAGTCATCTCTACGGTATGCCACGTCTAAGGTCTACCTCCGAGCTACCTCCAGTCCTGGTACCCTTGTCCACAGTCAGCGTTGCCTATCATCTGCACCAAACACAATAAGGTCTGGGCGTACCCGTGCAGGGGTGAGTATAAAGATACTCTATAGGGACCCCAAGACCCTCAAAGGTCTCAAAAAACCCACAATGGATAAACTAAAAATCTTGAAAACAACTGACAACCTTACTCAGGTATATGCCCATACATATACCTAAGTTATCAAGTATACTCATCTCATTCATGAGGAAACACAAGGCCCAAGACAAAATCCCAAAGCTTAACTGTTCCACAAAGGAAAGAAATACCATGAAGGTAACACCACAAGGGTAAGTACCACAAAGGTAACACCACAGAGAGAATACCACGAAGGTATCACCACGTAGGTAAGTACCACAAAGGTACGCCACAGAGAAGAATATCACTAAGGTATCACCACAATTATAAGTACCACAATGGTAACTCCACACAGAATAATACCACTAAGGTATCACCAAAAAGGTAAAGATTCATCTCACGCCAGGTATAACATTGGTACAATAGTAAATATGATTAGATATAACTACTTAATCATCTTACTCTGTTAAGAGGTAGACCCACGTAGGATCCTAAATCATCAGACCCACATAGGATCCTAGTACATTAGACCCATGTAAGATCCTATAGTAGTCCCATATGGATTCCAATATAATATCCTAGATGGATACTAGAACACAGACCCACGTAGGATCCCAAAACACAGACCGACACAGGATAACTTTCTCTTGTTACAGCCAGCTACAGGGTTCCTGCACTAAGCTCGCTTGATTCCAGGAGGATCTGATCCTCAAGCCACAGTTTGATACTCCAACTGCCACTAATTCCCAAGAAAAAGTATCTCAAATGACTGACACGAATAAGGGGTCTCAACGCAACAGACGGTGCATCAATCAGATGCCCGGTCTGTCAATTATTGAACTTTTAGTCTCGAGGGCCCGGTTGGATTCGTGCTTGATCCAACCCAGTTGTACCCCTAATTTATCCAAAACTCAAGTGATGTATCTCAAAAGGACCTTCCTGATTCAAGGTTTATGGCGTCGCACACGGTTGTCAAACAGAATCCCGTAGATCAAGATATGACCGAAATAGAAAAAAGGGTCGAAACTGGTTCGGGTCTGGTCTGACCCGGTCAGACAAACCCAGCCCGCTGGGTCAGGCCAAGCCCATCCCACTGGCATGGCCTGCGGTTCGGCCTGCGATGGGTGGTCCGATCGGCTCGCGGCTGTCCATACATCCATCCCTCCTCCTCGCCATCACTGGCGGCCGGCGGCGAGCGGGCCGCCCTTCCATCGCAAACGCGACCTTGTGTCATGGCCCCCGCATTCAGGGAGGCACAGACGCATGCAGCCACCTCCCCTTCAAGCGGCAGGTCACGCGTCGGCCACCGCCTCTACTCCATTGTGGCCGACAAGCTGTGTCCCTCCATCGGTGGTGCGGTTGCACCGTCGCCGTCTCTGCGGTCGGCCGATGTGTCGACCGCTGCTCCCAAGCTTTACCGGCTCCAGTATCTGACACCGGTCTTTATCCTCTTCCATCATGAAGAACACATCAAAAACCACAAAGGTTGCAGAGAGGTTGGTCTTTTTTCCTTTGGCCCACACCCTCCTCATTAGAACAGTAGAAAGCAGCATAGACATTCTTAATTCAAGAAGGATGAAAAGAACATGGTAAGGGTATTCAAAACAATATTCCCTACCTTTTCATTCGTTGGAGGATTCGAGAGGTAGAAGATAAAGTCATTGAATAATGTCAGCGTTTCTTTCTTCCTCAAAGCACTTTCGATCCAGGGTTGTGGTCGGTTCCTCATTCTTCATTGGAGAGGGTGTTCTTCATTGGAGGAAGATTTTCTCCAAAGTTCTCCCCAAGCCTCCATTTTCCAATGATTTCCCCCAAGTAAATGAGAATCCAACAATGTAAAATAGGTTTATCAAATTAATTTAAGTTGGGATAATTAAAATTGGCACAATTAAATGGTACAATTAAATGGAACAATTAATTAATTGGTGAGTTGAAAGGTTTTACCCCATTAAGAGGGGTTTGGGTGGTCCCCACCACCAAGATTTCAAATTGGGGGGTTTTCTGGCTTGGGTGGTCCCCAAATCCATAACTCAAAAAGAGAGGCTTCATGAAAAATAAAAATATTAGATATTTTATTTTTATACTTCCATGAAAAAGTGAAAAACTAACTTCCACCCTCAACCTACTACGGTCGAGTTGAAGGTCACCTTAAGCGAATATCAGCACTGCGAGTTCAACGGTGTCCTCGGAATCTCAATTCTGAGCACTGGTTCAAAAGTTATAAAACACCTCTATTGTGTTTACTGAACATACCAGAAAAATAATGTTCAAAAATTCATTCTGGGAACATCAAGCCTTGGAATCACCCGCCGTCAATTTTCTTAGACTCATAAAATTCCCATATAATTAAAAAAAATACATGGAATTTCTGAGTCATTAAAATTATGTGCCTATATTTTTTTGAGGTGTATATACAGACCCATTTACATTTTATATCATTAATTTATTTAATTATCATGATTTTTTGAGTTAAACTTAATGGTATTCCATCATGAAACTTATAATTCAATGTTACCAAGGTGGTAAACATTTTATGTTATAATCTCATTATTTATAGAGATTGTTTTTTATCAAGGATCTAATGTTGAAATATTATGAATCACCTCTCAATAATTTTAAGGACTTTTTTGTTAATTTTTTATTAATTATATTTTCATGTTATATATCAATTTTTTGGACCGTAATATAGATGTATATGTATATTAGATGGCACAATACTAGAGGGGGTGAATTGTAGGTTTAAAAACCATTGTATTTTGACACTTAAAGAAAGAACTTAGTTTAAGGGATATTAAACTAATACAATTCACAATCAATAAAATAGACCATGTAGATCTTGGATCTGATGGAAATACTAAGATGCAATACTATAAGTAGTATAAGAATTGTATTTGAATTGAATATAATGATCAGAGTAATAAAAATGTTAATTATTCTACCATATAGCGTATATAATGTTTTAATACAACATGAATTGTAATTGAAACAGTTACAATTGAATTGAATATGGAAAGAAAGGGGAAACGATAAAATTATATTTCTAATACAAATATAAGTGGAAAAATAAAATTATTAAAATTCTTTTCACCAAAAGAGAAGTGTATCATTTCACCTAGGATATAAGGAATGTCTTACCACCACTTTAGTAATCCCTTGATATGATTATTGGAATATTTTTCTTCCTATTCTTGGAAGTCCATGATTAAGAAGGTAATCGGCACCTCTGCCCTTCAAGCAATTGAAGGCCCTCGATACGATGATCAGCATAGTTGTCTTCCTATCCCCGAAATACCTTAATAATTATCACAATGATCATTCACACAAAGAAAAAAAAATAACTTATAGGAATACAATAACATGGAACAAGTTGTTCACTTCTTGTATCTTAAAGGATTTCTCACAAAGTAAGAGAGAAGTCACAACATCTCTTTATATAATTTGATAAAAGAAAAAGTTATATATTCTGGTTTTAATGAAATCCTATTTATAGGCTTTAGGTTCCAACAATCATATTTCTATGAAAAACATGGAGGGACTTAGACACTTGGCATTACAACAGTCAAACCAAAACAGAATTCACGACATTGTTTTGATTGGTAAAAAACCAACTCAACGACGTCGTTTTAGTTTGAAAGTAGGAAGTACAAAATTATAAAACAATGATTATGAGATACATGAAATAGGAAGTGATGTTATGATAATACTGTAATGCATTTCATAAATTCAATACATAACTTGTTTTCTAGACTTATCCTAACAACAATGCATATCGATTACTAATTATAACTGGGTTACGATTCTTAAAGTGGTTGTGATTCATGGATACAATACCTAATAAGAGTATGATGCATAACATGTTTACGATAATGTGATTACGATACAAGATTACGATTTAGTACTAAACCTGGTTACGATCTATAAATATGATGCGGTACTTAACCTGGTTACGATGCATATTTATGATTTGGTACGTAACCTGGTTGTGTTGCCTATTTATGATATGGTACTTAACATGTTTACGATGCATATTTATGTTGTGGTACTTAACCTGGTTATGATTTTGAAACAACATATAAAACAAAGTGTATGAACAAAAAACACAACTTTAATAAGGATACATCGTGCATGAAAAAAAAGAGAGTGATTATGATTGTTAAAACAACATACATGATAAAAAAAATATGAGATTATGATATGTGTTATTTGTGATTTCGAAAACAAATGATTTATGGGAATGTCAAAACATGTTTTAACTCAACAATCTCCCCCTTTTTGGAAATCACAAAACAAAATAAAAACCAAAAAGATAACAAACAGAAAAAACTTATCTCCCCCTGAGTTTAACAAATCTAGTGAATATGAATATTTCCAACATTGGTTTAAACAACTCACAAGGGATCGTATTCTCCTTAATTTTTCTTATGACATCTCCCCCTTAATCATATATTCATAAAAAAATTCTTTTCAAAGTCATTCTCCCCCTTCATGATTTTCATAAAGAATAAGGGAATGGATTTATTTCCTGAAAAAGGTTATAGAAATAGAGTATGAAATAATAAATGTTACTTGAAACAAAATTTTATTGAAAAAATATTTCAACCATCATTACATTCTCTTTTGTTTTTCCCAAATATTAAACAACAGGAGTTTCATCTTCTAGAACTCTTTTCTATCCTCCATGAGCTTGTCAAGAGCTTCTTGTTGAGCCTTCATCTACTCATCTTATTCAAAAATAATCTTTTCTTTCTTCTAGATCAGAGCTTCATGAAGCTGATTAATAGATTTCTGATCTTTAATTCTTGCTTCATGGTTATTGAAATCATCCATCATGAGTTGAAAGGCCTTTTCTAAGATAGAAACTCTATTTGAGAGTAAAGGAAACTCATTACTATTGTCTTAAAACTTTTCTTTTAAACTCTCAAGAACTTTTGAGGCTACTTCTTTTGAGGAACCAGGTCTTTGAAATTTTTCAAGCTTTTCATTTAAATCATCAATCATCTTTAGAAAAAGAGAGTTGTGTTTGTTTACCTGATGTACCAATTATTAATGCTTGTCCAAATGATTATTTAGGCTTTCATTAACATTATAAGACCACTTAAAATATTTATTTTATTCCTTACTATGATTAGTATAACATTATTTGAAAATATTGAAATCCGCTTCAAGACTTAGGAACCTATCCATCAAAACCTTGACAGAATCTATTCTATCATTATGGGAATTTGAAAGAATTTGAAACCTGGATTCATCTTTTGAAATAAAAGGTAATAGCTTATCCAATATAATCAAATCCTGTTCAATGTACTGAACCACTTTCACAGTGATTTTCCTTTCAAAATCGGTGTCCTCAGTGAATTTTAGGAGATCACTAAAATGAGTCTTAATGCCGATTACATGAGTTGGATAATTCTGGTTCTTATCGAATTCTTCCTCTTCCTCTTCTTATTCTTCTTCTTTATTAGAAATATAAATGACTCCCTTGTAGGAATCCTTTCGAGATACTCTCTTGGAGGGCTGAGGATCCAGAGATGGATTAACAGAAGATGGTACATCTGATGAATCTCTGGTATGACTTATCTTTTTTGTATCTTCTTTTCCTTAGACTTATATATCCTTCTGTTCATGTTCTTCATGATCATGTTCCTCTTGGACTTCTTATTCTTGTTCATATTCCTATTATTCATTTTATTTTTCAAGATATTGTGTATGCGATTGTTCAGAAACTTGTTTCTCCTTGCCTTTCCCTGTTGGTACCAATTTAGTTTTACCTGATGCCTCCCTTATTTCAATTTTGGATATTAGTTTCTGAGCTATTCTTAGAAGACTATCAATATCAATAGCATCAGCCTTTCTTTTCATCAATCTTTTATTTCTCTCTTCTTCTTTTAAAGTCTCTTCAGAACATAATTTTAAAGACAAAGCTTCAGCCAGATCAAATCCAAACTGAGGATATCCCCTTCATTCCTTCCTTGATTTTTCTTCCTCCATTCAACATCAACCTCATTGAATATAGCCTTTTGTTTCTTTGATGTTTTTGAAGTTATAGCCCTAACTTTTTTTATTTTTTTCGAAGATCACTTGGATGGATAAGAAGGTTTCTCACTACCTTCAACAACTTCTTTTTCTTTCTTAGTATCCGGATCTCTCTCAAACTTTTTCAATTGATAATTAAAACATAATTTGATCCTCCTTATCATATACTTACTAATTAAGGGATCTTTAAAGAATTTCGAATTTGACTTCATTTCAATATTACACAATCCCATGATTCGTTCAAAAACATACTGATAATTGAAGTAAACATGATCAGATGAGATTTTATAGCACTAGATTTGAGCTTCTTAATTGTTTGGAAAATAAACCCCATAAGGTTAAACTTCCTTATGATGACTAAGTAGTCAAGCACATACACATCTAAAAATTTCAAAGTTTCCTTATCACCTTTTCTTGGCACTAAAATCCCATACATACAAAGGGTTATAAGTCTATTATCTCCTAACAAATGGTTCACTTTTCTTTTTTCCTCATGAATTTAAAAGGGGGTTTCTTCAGCTTTAGACCTATCAAAGGTTCCATCAGGTTACGGAAACTTATGAGAAGGACATAATGAATCTCCCTCAAATGGAACATCTTGAAACTTAGCTGCTTATTTTGAAGAGGTTTATATGTTTGGTCATACATCTTAACATAAATATTAAGATCCTTTTCTATCTCTACTAATTCATAAAATTATAATACCTCATCATGATAGACAATATCATGACTTGATCCTAGTATTTCCACAAAAATTGATTCCCAACCTTGAAAACATATAATTCTTTTTAAAGAAGAATCAAAAGAGTCATAAAAGTATCAGGAGATTAAAATTTCACCTCAGAAAACCATCGAAGAGAATTCTTTTGGAGCCATTTCTTTTGGAGAAGAAGCAGTAGACTCAGTCATGAAATACTAACTCACACCCTTAAGAACATGTCGATTATGAAAGTTTAGTAGATATCTGATTATGAAAACTAAGTTAAGAACCAATAGAACGTTGCTGACTATTTATAGAGAAGCATTTCATGGGAGAAAACACAGAATAAATCGATGTGGGATATGCACTTTTAAAATAAATGGATGGACAAGATTAGATTTAAGATATCCAGAGATCAAAAATGATTTTGAACTCTTGTGGTTTTCATTAAAATAAAATTGTATACAGACTGAAAGAGATTAGGAATTAAAAGAAATAAGTGAGAAACAACCATTAAAACAACCAAATTATGTTTTTATAAAAATAACATATCGGAGTAATAGGACAGATATATTGGTTTCAGTATATTGTTCTTACAGAAATAGATAAAAAATATAAAACCAATAAAAAAAATAAGTTGGTACTGATTAATTAGAACCAATAGAATAATCTACAATGATATTCCAGAACCGACAATACATTCCAAAATCAATATTTCAGTACCGATAAGATAATCCAATACCGACATTTCAAAACTGATAAAGTATTTCAATACTGATTGTTCAATATGATAATGTAATACAATATCGATAGTTTAGAACTGATTAGATAATTCAATACTAATAGTCTAAATCTAGTACTGATCCTTTACAAATATTATGGATAATTCCATAAGGATGGTTAGTGTGGATTCTTCTTTAAATTTTTGGTTGGACAACAGGGTTGGTACCCTGCTTATATCGATGTTACCCCATAAATCCTCTCTGGTCAACACCAATTGTACTATAAGGGATGTTATCCAATCTGGTCACATTAATTTTCCTGACAACATCATGGGTATTGTTGATAATTACTCTTTATCTAATGAGGATGATTTTCCTACTTGGGAACCATCTCACAACGGGGTCCTTGATTCAAAAAGTTATTACAATCATAATTTCTCTGCTCCTGATATCATCTTTGATTGGTTAAAATGTTTTTCAAATCACTGGATTAAACCATCAAGACTCAATCTTATTTGGCATATTGCTCATAACCGTGTTTCCATTGAGATTTGTTTACAATATTTTGGAATCCAACTTTGCTCTGCGTGTCATTGTTGTTTGCAACACAGGGAAGATGCTAATCATCTATTTTTATCTTGTGCTATAGCCTCTGCTCTCTAGAATTTCATTACTACCTTATTTAGCTACATATGGTTACACTATAACTCTATTTGTGCTTAATTAATTTGTTGTGTGGAGCTTGAATCTTCGCAACAAATCAAGAATCTTTTTTTAGCAGCAGTTTCTGAGCTCCTTCGCATTATCTGGTATGCTCGAAACTCTATTATCGATAACAAAAACTCATTCAGTATTCATGCAGGTTGTATGTGAATTCTAATTGCTATATCAGATGTTTCTTCAATCCAAAAATATCTTTGTGACAATTCTGTTGGTGATTTCGAGATCCTTCGTAGACTCAAGATGGCTGGTCTATATAGACAACTGAGCCGCACTTTTGACATTTTCTGGCAACCTCTGCTTCCAGGATGGATTAATGTTGACATTGATGGAGCCTCAAGAGGCAACCCTAGACCTGATGGTTGTTGATATATCATTAGATACTTCCTTGGGCAGTTCCAAGGATGTTTCTTTAGCAGTTGTGGCATGCCTCATCCTTGGAGGCAGAGATGATGGCTGTGATTTATGTTGTGGACTACATCAAACAAAAAGGATGGAACAACATATGGATTGAAAGTGACTCAACTACAGTTGTCCAGGAAATTTGGAACGGTGTTCTACATCTATCATGGCCTCTCACTACCCTTTAGATGAGATGCCTCTCTTCGCTTTTGGAGATCAAATACATAGCTACAAACGCCTTTTGTGAAGCAAACAGGGTGGCTGATGGCCTTTCCAATATGGGAATCAACCAAAGCATCACTTGGATGGATTATTTTCTAGTTGATCTTCTCCCTAATCATGAAAGGGATTGTAATGTGTCTCCTTCCTTTAGACTTATGTAGTTCATGATTTCTTTATTATCTAGTACCGATAATTATGAAACTGAAACAAGAAACTGATAAAACATGAAATTGATAAAGATAAACTAAAAAAAATCTGACTAGTGATATCAATAAATTGTAAAAAAAATGTGAAACCGATAAATAGAAAAACTAATAAAAACAAAATAAAAAGAACAAAACATATAGAACATTAAAGAATAAAGGATAAAATCGATAAAATATGTATACACCCCCTTTTGAAAAATTGTAACTCAATGTTAAGAGATGAATTGAAAAAGAAATATATGTGAATGATTACTTTATAGTGATTATTCCTAGTTTTGTTTAATGTATTAAATTTTATTGGAAGATAATGGTTTTGTGAAAATTTCAACAAGTTTTTCTTGCATTCCGATGAATTATAAAACAATATCTCTATTTTGTGTGTGATCCCTAAGAAAAGGATATATAATATCTATGTGTTTTCCACATGAGTGATGTGTATTTTTTTACTAAGTGCAATGACAGTAGTATTGTCACATAGTATTTGAGTTTTTTAGAAACTCATGTCACAGTCAGTGAGTGTGTGTTGCATCCACAACACCTGAGCACAACAACTTCCATATACTACATATTCTTCTTCAGTGGTGGAGAGTGCAACAGAGTGTTATTTCATTCATGACTAAGAAACCAAATAATCTTCTAAAAAATTACATGTTCTGGATTTACTCTTTCTATCCATTTTACATCCACCAAAGTCAGCATCTGAAAAACCTTTCCAGAAAACCATTTCTAGAAGAATAGAATAGTCATAAATCCATTGTTCCTTTTCAGAAGTGAGAAATTGTTTTCACTGATTTTAAATGAGATTATTTTGGATTATATTGGTATCTTGAACATAAACGTACTGAAAAAAAACTAGGTCTGGACAACTAGCCGTTAAGTATAACAGGATTCCTATCATACCTCTAAAAGTTGTTTGATCTACTAGTTTCCCAACTTCATCAAGGTCAAATGTATTTGAGGTTCCGATTGGAGTTCTAATACTTTTAGTATTTTCATATCCATACATTTGAGTAATTTTTTTATATACTTATGTTAATATATATAGGTTTCTTTTTTTTTGAGATATTTGAAAACCTAAAAAGAATGTTAACTATACCATCATACTCATTTTAAACTCAGATTTCATCAGTTTTTTAAAAGAATCAGTTGAGGATTTCTAATTTGAGCCAAATATAATTTCATCGACATAAATTTGAACAATAAAAACATTTTTGTCTTCCATTTTTATAAAAAGAGTTTGGTCACTAGTACCTTTTTCATAATTGTTTTGTAAAATAAATCATGTGATTCTATCATACCATGCTCTTAGGGATTTTTTAAGGCCATAAAAAGAATTTTTAAGTTTAAAAACATGATAATGATGTTTTGGATCTACAAAACCAGGAGGATGATCAACAAAAAAATCTTATCATATAAAACCATTGAGAAAATCATATTTTGCATCCATTTGAAAAATTATGAAATTTAAGTATGCTGAAAAGGATAATAGAATTCGAATAGATTCAAGTCTAGCTACTAAAGCATAGGTTTCTTCATAGTCTATTCCATATTGTTGATTATATCCCTTAGCAACAAATATTTCTTTATTTTATACTATGAATCCATTTTCATCACATTTGTTTCTAAAAACCCATTTTACACCAATTACAGTTGTTTCTTTAGGTATTTCAACCAAGGTCCAGAATTGATTCCTTTCAAATTAATTTCTTTCATCTTGCATTGCCTTAATCTAATTTTAATCACCTAAGGCTTCATTAGAGGTTTTCAGTTCAAACTGAGATAGAAAATCTAGATGTTCTATTTCATTTTTCAAGGAATTTCTAGTCCTTAAGGGTTGATTTAAATCACCAATGATATTATCAATGGGATGATTCTTACGAAAAAATTGATTTGGGTTCTGAAAAAACTTGTTCATTGACATAATAATGAAAATAATCTGGGGTAAATGTTTCAGAACCATTTTCTTGAATATTTCCCTTTTCAGAAAAGTTTTCAATCTACGGTTGACACTTTGTTTGTAAAAACACATCAGATGATGTAGGTAAGGTTTTTTTTTAAACAAATGGTTTAGTTTCATAAAATTTAACATGCACTGTTTCTTTAATAGTATAATAGTTTTTATTGAATACCCTATAAGGCTTAGAAGTTGTGGAATAACCTAAAAATAGTCCTTCATCAGATTTGGGTGAAAACTTATGAAAACTTTCTTTTGTATTCAATATGAATACTTTGCATCCACACACTCTGAAGTATGAAACTTTAGGTTTTCGTCTAGTCCAAAAATCATAAAGTTCTTTATTGAGAAAATTTATAGTTAAAACATGATTTATAATATAGTATGCAGTACTAACAGCTTCATCCCATAAATTATTTTCAATTGAGTATTTACTCAACATCGTTCTTGTCATTTCCTGAAGAATATGATTTCTTCTTTCAAGAACACCATTTTTCTGATGGGTTCTTGGAGCTGAAAAGTTGAGAGTAATGCCTTTCTTACTACAAAAGGTTTCAATATCTGAATTTTGAAATTCTACACCATTATCACTACATATAGTTATCAATGGTAGGTTTTTCTCAATTTTAACATGGGCTCTAAATGTTTTGAAATAGAAAAAGGATTCAGACTTATTTACTAAAAAATATACCCATGTAAATATAGTGTCGTCATAAACTAAAAAAAATACATATAATTTTCCTCTGATGCTTCCAGTTGGTGTGGGACCTAAGGGATCCACGTTCCCTAACTATAATAAATTTGAAGTTGAGAATATATTGATTGATTTAAAGATTGTTTTATGTTTCTTTCCATATTGACAAGGATCAGAAACCTTTTACGAATAAAACCTAAGATCCAGTAAATCCTTAAAAAGTATTTTATTTGAAAGTTTACAAAGGTTCCTTAGGTTAATGTGTCCTAACCTTCTATTCTATAAGTAATATTGGTCTTCTATTTCACTTATTCAAGGTAATTCTTGGCTCTTAAGGTCTTCTATGTTGATTGTGTATACATTCTCATGCCTATGGAAAGAAATAATGAATTCATCCTTGGAATTGTGAACTAAAAATTTACCATTCAAAAAGTTCTCATGGAAACCTATATAATATAATTGACTTATGCTTATAATTTTGTTCTTAAGACCCTTGACAAACAAAACATTTGAAATTAAAAAGTTTCCTAAATAAACAATTTTACCTATACCAACAATCTGTCCCTGAGCGTTATCTTCGAAGGTCACTCTTCCACGTTTCATTTTAATAATATTTTCAAAGATATATTTGTTACCCATAATGTGTTGAGAAAAACCACTATCTATGTACCAAAAGTTCTTGTTGTTGGTATACTTATTGGTTTCTAAAAATACAAAAAAAATATTTTTTCAAAACCCAAAATTGTTTGGATCCGGAAATTTTTGATAAAAGAATTTTGGGAATACACATTATTTTTTCAAAATGGGATTTTTTAAATCCTAAATATTGAGTTTTATTAAGAGGACAACATCTTTCCCAATTTCCACCACATTGACATTTTGTACAAAATGGGACACATTGAGGAACAAAATAGTTATTACTAAAAAACAGTTTTGAGTGAGTGTATCCAATTCGAAAATTATTCCTTAAAGGGAGAATTTCAGAATATATATTATCAAAGCTTTTATTTCCAAAGGTAATGTTTGAAAAAGGTTTTTTAAGGGAAAATATTTCAAATTATATTCTAATAAATAAATTATCATTCTTAGAAGAAGTTGTTTTGGAATTATTTTTGGTTTCAAAAACACTCTTCTTTAAAACAAGTTGTTCAAGGTCTTTAGAAAGTTTATCCTTTTTAGAAATTACTTCATTATGATAGTTTGAAATATTTTCAAAATCAAGTGTTTTATGATCAAGATCTTTTGATATATTTGATACTTCTTTTATAAGAATAGATATTCAATAATTTTACTTATCATGATTTTTCTTGAGTTTTGAATTTTCATTATCAAGTAATTTGGAAAATATGGAAACTTCTTCAAAGGAAGGTAAATTTTCCTCTACCTAGAAAGATTCTTCATCTAAAAAGTAATAATGTTTCTCATTAGGGTAATTTTTATTTAATGATATATTTTTAAGGGATTCAACACTGTGTACCTTTGTCATAAAGTAATGATTTTCATTTTGTATTCTATCTATGAGTCATATGTTTCTTTGACCAGAAGATTTGTAATATGAGGATACGTCTGATGAATCACCACCACTTTCACTCCAAGTATCATTTTCCTTCAATACATTCGTTGTCTTTGACATGAAATTATTTTTATTGTTTCTTTTAGAGTGTTTATCCTTTATGTCTTTTCTTTTTTGTAATGGACAATCACGTCTAATACGACCTGCTCTTTTTCATTCATAACAAGTGACCTCAGAATATTTCTTTTCTTTTATAACTTTCTTTTTGAATATATATATAAATTCTTTCTTTCCAACAATCATGTTCATCCGTTAATAAATATTAGCTAACTCATTATCTAAGTGATTACTATCACTTTATTCTGATATAAAAACTTCTTTCTTAGATTTGGATCTTGTTATAATTTCTGGTGTATTAGGTTTAGTAGTAGTAAAAGATACACTACCATTACCATTATTATTTTTAGTGAAATCAACACTCTTTTAATTCTAGTCTCGTACTGAAATAGAGTGTCAAATAACTCATGAAGAGTGATTTGAGTAACTTTGTTGTTTCCACCAATAGTTGTTCTTTTTGATTCCCACTCGTTAGGAATAATATCAATAATCTTGCCTAAAAGTGCTTCGTCATCAATACCCTTTTCACCCATAGATTATAAACTATTGATGACTTTAATAAACCTTTATTGTACCTTTCATACTGGTTCTCCATAATGAAATATAAACCCATGATATTCTTCTCGAAGGATTTCCCTTCTTGTTTCTTGGAATTTAGATGTATTGAAATGTGTGACTTCCAATTTCTTCTAGATACAATTAGTTTCTTAACATGATGATATATGACTATATATATTCTTATTAATGGAACACAAAAAAGTATTGTATACCTTGTAATTCAGTTGATATTCTTGTTTATCTTGATTGGTGAATATAGTTACTTCATGTTCTGGGATTTTATAACCTCCAGTAATCATGATAAAGTTGTCCACTCCAGTATTAATAACAAACATCTTCATTCGATATCTCCATTACTCATAATCATTTCTATCAAATATAGGTCATCTAGATGGATTTAGATTGTTAATTGATCCAATACTCATTCTTTCTATCTTATAAAACCATACCTTTCCACTCCCCACATTAGTGTAGTAAGTAGTTATAAACAATTATTTTTAAAAGAAATAAAATTTTATTGCCTAAAGAAATAAAGCAAGTAATACAAAATAGTGGAAACTCTCTATGATACCAATTGTTGGATTGTAATATATATGTAAATGTATATTATATGGCACAATACAAGAGGGTTGAATTGTAGGTTTAGAAACCTTTGTATTTAGACACTTAAGAAAGAACATAGTTTAAGAAATCTTAAACTAATACAATTCAAAATAAATAAAATATACCACATAGATCTTGAATCCAATGGAAATACTAAGATTTGATACTATAATTATTATAACAATTGTATTTGAATTGAATACAATGATCAGAGTAGTAAAAATGTTAATGATTCTACCATATAGTGTATGGAATATCTTAATACAATATGAATCATAATATAAACAATTAAAATTAAATTTAATATGAAAATAAAGGGGAAATGATTCAATTCCCTTTATAATACAAATATCAGTAAAAGAGTAAAAGTATTAAAATTATTTTCCCCTAAAGAGATGTGTATCCTTTCCCCTAGGATAGAAGGCATGTCTTACCACCACCTTGGTAATCCCTCGATACGATGATCGGCATGGCTGTCTTCCAATTCTGGGAAGTCCTCGATTAATAATGTAGTCAACACCTCTGTCCTACAAGAAATTGAAGGCCCCCCGACATGATGATCGGCACAGCTGTCTCCCTATCCCCGAAAGCCCTTGATCATTATCACAATGATCGGCCACAAAAATCAGAATCAAAGAACTTATTGAAATACAAGAACAGGAAACAAGATTTTAACTTCTTGTATATTCAAGGATTTCATATGAAGCAAGAGAGAAGTCAAAGAATCTCTCATTATAACTTGATAGAATAAAAAGTTATATATTCTGGTTTGAAGGACCTCCTATTTAAATGATTCAGGTTCCAACAGTCATATTTTCTCCAGCGGTCAGATTTCTCCGAAAAACTCAGAGGGACTTGGACACCTGTTATTACAATGGTCAAAACAAAACAGAATACATGACATTGTTTTGATTGTAAAAAACCAACTCAACAACATCATTTTAGTTAGAAATTTTTAAGTAAAAAAGTATAAAATAATGAGTATGAGATACATGAAATCATTATTGAAGTTATGATAAGAGTGTAATTCATTTCATAAATGCAATACGTAACTTGTTTTCTAGACTTATCAGGATAACAATGCATTTCGATTACTAATTATAATCAGGTTAAGATTCTTAACTTGGTTACAATGCTTGGATACAATACAAAATAAGATTATGATACATAACCAGGTTATGATATCATGATTACAATACATGATTACGATTCAGTACTAAACCCAGTTACGATGTCTAAATATAATTTTGTACTTAACCTAGTTATGATGCATATTTATGATGTGGTATTTAACCTGGTTATGATGAATATTTATGATGTGGTACTTAGCCTAGTTACGATGCATATTTATGATGCGGTACTTAACGTGGTTATGATTCTGAAATAGCATATAAAATAAAGCGTATGAACAAAAAACACAACTTTCATAACGATACATCAAGCATGAAAAACAAAGTGAGTGATTAGAATTGTTAAAACAACACACATGATAAAAAAAATATGTTATTATGATATGTGTGATCTGTGGTTTCCAAAAAAATGATTTATTTGAAAGTAAAAACATGTTTTTGACTCAAAAAAATTTCCCACAATTTGTTACTTAATATAATTGAGAAAATGTTTTTAAGAAAATCTGAATTTATTTCACTCTTCTGTCAAAAATTTATTTTCTCCTAAACCCATGTTTTATAGAAATGTCTTGAATAATGAATTAGTACTATGATATGATTTTTTAAAGGAAATTTTAACCATGTAGGAGTTTTTAAGAAGTGTTATAAAATTAAATCTTCAAGTCATTATCCAAAAATGATCGTTTGGATTTAAAAAAAGGGAAAATAATCATTATTTTTAACATGCATGTAATGAATAGTATTTTACACTATAATAAAAAATGAATGATTTCAAGAATCCTTAATATTTTTTCAAATTTATTTTCCAAGAAAATGTTTCCATTCATATTTTTGAGATTTTTAAATTTTTAATAAATGAATTCCAAATTAAAAGGATTTTGAAGATTTTATATGTTTTATAATGTTTTTTTAATTTTAAAAGGATATTTTCTTATAATATTTTTTAAAATTATGTATAAATAATATTTTCAACTAGAAATATTTCAAAAAAATTATGAATTTTTATTTTTAAAATTTCATTTTCAAATATAAATATACTTCCTCAAGAAAATTTAAATGGTTTTATCTTTGAAAATAATTTTGTCTCTAAAAGTGGGTCCTTTGATATAACATATGATATACTGGGGAAATGAACGAGGGATTCCATTATTATTCATTATCTAAATGGTTTATGTTTAAAATATTTTTTTGAAACATGATTCTCTTCCACGGGATATACCATGAATAAATTCTAATGAAAATTGTTTTTTACACAGGTTAAACCATGATATAATTCTTATAAAAACCACTACTTTTTCAATGATTTTTTCCATCATAAAATTATATTGAAACAAACTTATTTTTCCATGGGTTATACTATAATGAAAAGATGAAATTATTATGAAACCTGCCAATTTTTTATATGTTATGATATGATGAATTTTTTATGAAACCCATTTAATTTCATGGGTTATCATATGATGAATGTTTTATGATCTTGTGACACACATATATAAGATATTAATTATGTGATGTGTGGGACCTATATATCCTTCTAATTCATTGGGTAAACATTTATATCTCGTGAGATAGACATGACTGAATAGGGAGTGAACTTTGTTTAGTAAGGGACTATTTCTACTATGATTGTCTTGTAAGTGAATTTGACTACAATGATGGTTTAGGGAGCAAACCTATTCCACTATGATAGCTTTGGAAATGAGTCTTGACTAATATGGAAATGGTTTTTTGTTGTTATGTGTATGAAATAATTTTATGTCTTATTCCAATATTATGCTCTCATGGCACACATTATTTGATTTCTTTTTGATTAATGTCTTATTAATATCAAATAATTAAGCCCTGACTTATGATTATGATCTTTTATATGTTTTGTATGGTTTTAAAATTTTATGGTCATTCTATCATATCTTTATCTTCATGTTATTATTAGATGTATGCTTTTTTACACTTACTGAGCATCTAATCTCTCACATTCATATGTTTCCTTCCCCAAAGTTATGACGAGTGGTTTTAAGTATTTTATGTCAGTGAAGTGCACTATTGGGGAAAATAATTATAATAGATGTTTATGATCTTTCCCCAAAAGAGAGTATTTGGTACCAAGTCTCGAAATACAGAAAACTATTTTGTTTATTAGGAATTTATTTGTCCAATTTAATGAATATTCATATTAAAAGATTTAATATCCATGTATGAAAAGCCTCTTCCTCTATATTATTCATTCAGAATTGATAATTATAACCATTATTATTTAAGGAAAAGGGCATGGCCTGGTTTAAAATATTCCATGATGCAATCTAAAGGTAGTGGTTTCCTCATCTTCAATGTCCAGCATGATGTAATTATACCCGCAATATCTATCCATAATGGAATGGGACTGGAATCCAAAAATTACATTGTTCAAGATTAATGTGACTAATACCAAGAAATACTTCACTGGGAAGTGTTGATTATGGTCCATAAAATCGATGCAGTTCCTAATCTATAAATTATTCTTCTTAATGAAAATGATGTTTTCATGACATTTTGGGTACCACACCACTTGGAATATGATAGATTTGACCAATTTGAAAAATTAAAATTCTATCATACTATCATGAGAGTGGTACATTATACTAGTTCCATTCTTGAAACCACATTGGTCATCTAGAACAATTATATGATAAGAATTCTAATGATGTTTCATCCCAAGAATCTCTACATAATTTAATTATAACATGCATAAATTATTTTTATGAAATGAAATATGTATCACCTTCTCTTCAATAGTTATGGAGAAATTATTTAACATGGTACGTGACTATTCTTCTATTCCCAAATTCATTATCCTAAGATCGTCAATTGTGGTGGTGATGCCATCATCAAATGAATGAGAGTCCTTTCAAAGGTTATCATCTTAACATTCCATCTCTATGTCTTTGAGGGAATAATCAGGGAAATTTTTTATGCCTATAAAGGTATGAGAGATCATAAGAAGATAAATTGAAATCCTGATATGTCTAATACATTATGGGTTGATTCTAGTTATTCTCATTTTTCTTTAGGCTACAAATAGTGGTTTTAGAGGATTTTACATCCCATGTCTTAATAAATTTTTTGGGGGAATTCTCAATTTCTACAAATGGTGAAAGTGAATGTTTTGATATAGGTAGCTCATTTTCCCATATATTCTTTTATGAACCCATGTTAGTTGGGGAAATATTTATCACATAGATATGGACCAATGAAAATTTTCATTCATAATAGGTCATTGTGGTTGAGTCTGCCGCCTGGATCAGGTTTATGGGTAGAATATAATTATATATCAGAATACTCCAGGGATTTACTGGGGAATTTATGAATCCATAGGGAGAACTAACTTCTACATCACCCACCATTATTGGTTGTTTTCATTTCAACTTATATAAACATTCCTCGGAATATATAGATTCCAAGGGGGAACTATCACCATATAAAATTTTGACCCTTTTGTTAATGGGGTATTTCAAGAATTGGTGGAACATTGATAGAACTTACATATGAGTGTAAATCCATAGTCTTCTAATAAGGAAATTTCATGATGTGTCTTTCTAGAATTTCATGAAATCATCATTAGATGAGACTTCCCCAAAATGACCATTGTGCTTGATATTTTCAAGGGCATTTTTTTACTTTTTCTATACCCTTTAATGGTTACCTTTTTAGAGAGATATCATCCAAATTATATCCTAAATTTCATATATTTTGGACTAGTATTAGGTTAATCCAAGAAGAACATTCAACTAGATCCCTTAATATGTCTTCATTATCCATATTGACTGAAACATATATGGGTATGATATATCCTTAAATATATTTATTCTGGTCTATCTCAATGAAATAGATAGTGGTATGAAATTATTATAGCATAGTTTCCACCCAATAATCCATGTTCATGGTGAATCCTGCTTCAAAATATGGGCATCTATAGGGCCTACATAAATGCCTCTATGAGTTATTTCGAAATATATAGATAATCAATTATTGGTAGATTTTTCAGAACAACCACAACTATTTCAGAATATCATATATCTATGTGAGAGGTTTGTGCCTCCAATGTAGTGGTTTATCACTCGAATGAATCTACATAGATGAACATTCTAAGGTAGATGGTCACAGTTCATGTACGAATTATAATGAAGTATTTATTGCTAGAAGTTGAAATCCTAGTATTGTACCCCTTAGTTTGGGGTAATCTTATAGTCACACCCCTTCTAGTAATTCATTTAAAACAATTTGTTTCCAATGACCATTGAAAGCCTTTGAGGAAAATATATGTTTCTATTTGGCTTACTGAATAACTCTACCATGATTCTTGGATTCATATATGGAATCAGTAGTTAAGTGAACAGAATAATATATTCATCCATAACCAAATCATCCCTTATACCTTCGGCTTCTATAACCTCAGCCTCTGTTTCCCCGATCAGGTATGGGGAAATCATATTCATAAGTATAATCATTATCTGATAAGGGTTATGCTAAGTGAATAGTTTTAATAAAATAGAAAATGGGAACTTTATCTAATAAGGATTTTGTTAGGGGCATGGATCCTATTTTTTAGATGCTGAAAGTAGGAAGTCATCCAATGTTGGAGTCTATATGTGAGCTTCATAAGAATTTTTTTCCTATATATGAAAATTTCAATCCCCTCCATGAGGCGAATGAGTCAAAAAAATCCTTAGATGATGGGACCGGGATTGATATACAAATTTTTGTATCAAGGGTGGTGTGAACTTGGCCAACTACCTTTTGAGTCATCCAGAAATCAAACTTCAGTTCACGCCTAGCTTAAACTACTTTGAAGTCATCAACTTCAACTGGTTGATTTAATGAAACATAGGTTACTTATGCCATGGATTTCCCAGTATCATGTTTACTGAATCAACCATAACCTAGTGCATTTATTTATATAAAAAGATATATACAATATTGTTACTCATCTCAAATGAAAAATGAAATATTCATCATAGTCTCTAAGGTTCACCTCACTATGTTTTTTAGCCTCTATAATCTTGAGAAGGTTGTTTTCAATGTTTATGAGAAAATAACCTTGAACCAGTTCCATTCATTAATAATATACATATTATTACATTCCTCAAATCATGGGTGATCATGGTCTCTCTTTATCTCTGGTTGTGGGTGGTTTTTCTGCTTCTACTACCTTATATGAGGCACTAGACAATTTCAGGATTACCTAGGTGGTCTAATGGGAAACTTTACTGGTTTAAGGGAGAGAATATTAGTCTTTTATCATCCAATCCTTTTTCCATGTGTCATGTACATGGGATAAGATTATACCTAGTTCACCAAATATAATTCTCAAGGTGTTTTTCCATTTCTAAAACTCACAAAATCATCTCATCTATTTCATTGGGATCAATTTAATTTGTAACTCAACTTAATGTTTCTCAAGAAAATTTTCAATTAATTTCTCTTGTGATATTGGAATATTGAGTCTGTATGAGAAACCCTTCCATTTGGGGATAATTTTATAAACCCTCTCATTTACATGATTTTTGAAATTCATGACTTCCTAAATTATCGTTATCCTTAGAGTGGAGAGAACTTGAAAAACGAATTGATTAATAATTTATTTATATCCCAAGAAGAATCCATATTAAAGAATGTTGTATCGAAATATGGTTGCCCCTACAAGAGTTTTTATAAATAATTTTAGTTTTTTCTCCTCATATTGGTCATGATAGACCATCATAGGGCCACATCAACATACTGAGTGCATGAGATTATATTCTAAGAAACTCATTTCATTAAAGGTTGAAAATATAGGGTTACAAAAATTGGTTGAGGGAAAAGTTTCATCTTCTAACAAGGGATATGGGTACCATTTAGGATTCATAGGGGTGTGCCTACCCTCTAGGGGTTCTACTTGAGTAGCTAGGGTCTCGATAATTTTTTGGAGTCCTAGTGGTACCACTCTCTGGAAGACCTCCTATACATTAGTAGGGGTAGATAAATGATTTGTATCCTACATTCCATTCCTGATGATTGTATATGAATTCTAGGCAAGGATTATTACCTCTATTAAGAGGATGATTTCACCATAATGGTGGAACGTTGTGATCATAATCAAAATCCACATTTATGAATCTTTTCCCCTAGATCTAGATCTATATTGATGTTCATGTTCCACCATTTGAGGTGGATTGGGTCTCTCTAAATTTTTGGGTGGAGGGATACATGTCTTTTCTTGATAGAAGTACCTAGTAGGACCCCTTGATCTATATGAAGTTATATATCTTAGTATCATATTTCTCTAGTTGTTCCAATATATATGATACTTCATATCTTTTATGTGGTTACTATGATATTGCCACACTCTTGACCTAATACATGTTAGAATTACATTTATGTGGAGGAAACTCATCATTCTGAGGTATCGGGTTGTGGTTCCTCCTCTGATACTGCAAAGGTGCAGCCATAGTTTTTTCTTAAATATACCCCACCTCCCTAGGTATCATTTATGAATTTCTACTCTATGACTCCGTATCTTAATTCATATAATTTACCAAAGTGATAATTATTATGTTCATTGAGGAATGAAGAGTTATATTAGACACCCCTTCATTGACTAAATATTAGGATATCTTTTTTACCACTCATTTCCCCATTGATATTTATATAGGGGTTTTGATTTAACACCATTATCTTATTGATGAAACATTTTTAAATCCCATATATTGAATGATTTCATTTTCATGGATTTCTCCTATCTTAGACTATGATTAGTGACATAGATGTCATTTTAGAGATTGTTTCCAAGAAGAACCCAAATGGAGGGTTTATGCAATGCGGTGGGAGGAAAAAATGGGATTTCATCCATTGGAATTTTCCTAGTAACCAAGAATTGATATATTTATTTTTTGATGATAACAAAAATACTCTTATACCTATGGGATGGAGTTTATTTAGAGTTGTCTTCATCACTATCTAATCACGTTGTTCAGTGTCGACATACCCTAGGGGTGTGAATTGAGATATAAATACCTCCATACATGTGGGATAGGTTGATATGGAACCATTGTCGACTTCTTTAGGACTCTCTTATGGTTTTATGACCATGGGGTAGATGTGGTGGAAGAAATTCCTCAAAAAACATGGGCTAGGTTCACTCAAAGATGGAATCCACAACATCTACCTTTACGGTCTGCCTAATTTGGAACAATGTCATTCATTTCAATTCTAGATTATGTTGTTCCTTACGATGGAACTAACTTTATATATGGGGTTTTCATGTAGTCCAAGACTTGGCATACCATTTTTTGAGATGTACTCTAATTTTGTTGAGAGGCCCATCTTAAGAGAATGTGGGTGGTCTTTTCTCTATGTCCATGGAATCCCTGCATTCTCAAAGGGGTGGAGCTTCATTGGATTGAATAAATGGAACACACATTATTCGGTTCACTAATCTCCATAATGGTATATCATTGTACGATATTTTTTCATTAGAGTATTTTTGTGTTAGGGATGGAGAGAAGTGGATTTCCCAAAGCATTCCCTATCCTCATAAAAAGATGTATGATAGAGCTCCAATGATTAATTTATAGATAAATTCCATATTATGGAGATAATATTTCCATATATTGTCGTTTATAATTTCTGATCTCAGTTCATGGGCCATAGAAAAAAGAGGAAAGGTATATCTAAAAATAGAGCAAGCTTATTGCCTAGAAGTTACCCGTGTATCCTTGATAACGGTTGTGTTTAGTTTTTAAATAATGAAATATTTACCAAATTTTTTGGTGAAATTAAGTAACATAATCATCTATTATTATAACTAAGATATGATAATCAAGAGTATATGGGGGTTAATATATAGTTGAGCAGTTTTTTCTAGATAGTTTCCTTAATTTATATATGTCAGACCCTTCTTCATCATTATCATATTACTCCACCTAGTCATACCAGATAGGTAGATTATCTAGGTCACATAATGACCAAGTAATGGTGTTTCTGATAGTTTATATAGAACTATATATGTTTAAGCTTGGTGATACAAACACATATGTATACAATGGTGTCCATAAAAGGGTAGGATTTCCTTGTCCAAGTGAGGTATTACATTGGGGAGGTTATCTATGATAAATTTCAAGGGTATATTCCTATTAATTCATCTCTATACTTACATGAGGTGTACTATTGAGGTAGTCATTTCATTATTCTCTAGGAAAGGAGTTCAAAAAACATAGAGGTTTTTCTGATACATGTCATATATCCTCGAGGACACTACATTTTATTAGAGAAGGAATATGAGATTGATCTTGCATCTTGGTCAGAATATGATTTACATTCTTTTAGAGATGAGAAGGAGAATGATCCTTATACATCATAGTCAATGGAATATGATGATTACCATCTATTTATTTAAGGATATGACCCCTATACTGAGAAGATTCTAGAATATTCAAATGAGAAACTATATCATCGGTGTGGGCATGGTCCTTCATTTGGGTGGCTTCCATTATATGTTGATCAATCCTAGTTAATAAAATACTATGATCCCAACGGATATTCAAAATGAAAATATACTAAAAATATTTGGAAATAAGAGAAGTGATATTGGCCTTGTCCAGTATATAATCTGAAGGATGATGTCTGATTTATTCATTGGAAAGAGAATGGATGTAAAATTGGATCTTGTGAGATGTTGTAATTTGCAGAGTAGCTCCATAAATAGGGATACGGTCAAATATAGGTTTATTTCCAAACTACAATGACATACCTCAATTAGAGGGAGAATATCATCATGATCCTACTTATCCTTTGGAATATTACGCTGGTTAAATTTTAAAGGAATACTAACATGTCCATAGGTAATTTCCAAACAGTTTTTATGGAACCCAATTTTAATGGGGATATGAGATGGGCATTGTTCAGCTCCATTAAAAATGATATACTAATAATCTTCCAAGAGTGGTGTAAAAATATCTAATTCTTTTGGAGTAAAAAATTATTCATGTTGGTCTTGGTGATATGATTATCTAGATAATGGGATAGGAATCTATGTCTATCTCTATATCTATACTAGGGTCATAACATTTTGGAAGATCTATTCAATTATTTTCAGAATATAGTGTCACTTTGGTAAATTATGTGTAAGAATATAGCCTTAAATTCCATGATATACAAAATATAAAGGAAGATATATTAAATTGAATAGGGATATAATCCCACCCATATCCCCCTTTTTCATTAGAATATATTGATAGGATTCATGTGTGGGGGTGGATATATGAGCATACCTATGTTTACTATTGGGTTATGAGGGAAGAATTGGTTTGGGAGAGTAGTGATATAACACTGATTTGTATTTTTCACAGGAAAATAAAAGGGGATTATTCAGTGGAGACAACAATATTATACCCCACCCCCTTGATTTGTAGTTTTCCTCATCCAAAAAGATCTCCTTGTGCTTGAGTATGAGTTTCCAGGGTGATGACTAGTCAGGTTGTTTCATCACCAGATAACAGAGGAGAACTTCAGGGATGATGCAAATGAAATATGTTGATAATATCCCTCATAAGATGTTCCTGAACTCTGATGGTGTTGTATTAAATTTTTTTATCATCCATACTAAGGTAAGGAAAGTTTTTATTGACGTTCTCTAAGGACAGACTCTAGAAGTGGTATGCAGTGGTGATAAACGTCACTAATTTCAACATAGCCTTCACTGAAGGTGGGTCACTTGTGGGAATGAGTTCCTAGAGGCCAGTGAGTGTATCATCAAGGGTCAAAATCATTCCTTGTTAATGTTATTCCCTTTCCATTGTATTTTCCACCTGATTTTATGGTTGTCGAGAGGGTGATGTTGTTTTATGATCTACAGAGGTTTCTATCATAGATGAGGTTCTAAGATGGTTAATGGATGATTCCATAGTATTGGGTCAATGTTATGTTTATGAGAATATCATCTTTAGTCACAAGGAAATCAAGGAAAAGGATCTACAATCAGTGAAACATCACAACTATGAATCATGATTAATTTTTTATTCATTGGTAATAAATTTATTTGTTCTTATTATTAGTTTGGGTATTTATTTATTTCTTGGGAATTTTAGAAATGGTCCATTTCTTAGGAAACCCTATTACATTATATTATTTAAATATTCATATCAGGTTTACTATTTTTTTGAAATAATTTTTTGGTATGATTTATCTATGTTTTAGAAACAAGACACTCGTCACCTATAGTAACTCAGTTATTCAGATATTACACTATTTTATATTGCCTTCACTATCTTTTTCTAGTAAAGGTTTGATGCAATGATCAGAATTTGATTATGGAGGGTTTTATAATGTTTTTCAATCTATCCACATCAAATTCATCATTTTTTATTCAATGAAATCTATGAACATCTCCCACATTTGTAAAAATAGAGGCTTTATTTCCAATAGATGTCAGTGATTGGGGATTCAAGACCTACTATGCTTAAGAACTCACACAGGTCAGCAATATGGGAGGTCAAACACATATCACCCTTTTAGGGTTGAATTATTTACTAATTTGAGATTCTTTAATATATTGTAGATATTTTCACTAATAGTTCCCAAATCTTAGTATGGGACTGTCTACCTTAATCAAACTATCAATTGTTATGTCAGAATAAAGGCATGAGGTTGTTCCATTAATGAAACCATATTTTTGTATTAGATTGCCTCCATTTATTTCCTGATATTTATAAATTATGAGGCATTTAATGAGATTTAAAACCACATGAATAGACACTCTAGAGAGTACTACCATCCAGGAAGGTGGTTCGTGTTTCAAGATTATAATTGAACCTCTGGGAAATGTTCTATGAAATATTTAATGACAAGAATCAAAACCTAAGTATATTGCTTATGATTAAGTCATATTGTTTAAAATCATGTGTAAATAAAATATAAAATAGATTTAAATTTTTGGTTATAGATATTCATCTTTAGGAATGAATCCAACATATCATTTAATGATTGGAATCAGAGTCCACATAGTTCTTTGTAGTAGAGAAGGGATTACACAATGATGTTTCCCATTTTTTGGGATTTTCATTATGATTGTTACATGATATTTGAAAATATGTAAACTCTCATGATTCATTATTGGTGAAAAACATGATATAGAAATAAATCCGACAATATATGTATATATGAGAGTCATTCACATTGAAGAAACCTTGATGGAATGTTTGATATGAACCTCAAGCAACAAGAAATCATCTTATATATCTATTTATAATTGGAATCAGATTTGGTTCATAATTCACTGATGGATGAGGAATTATGGTATTCCCATAGTAGCTGGGTCTAATTGGTTGGAGTAAATGGAAAATTTATGGACATAACCAATGTTGGAGGCCCATGTCACCTATACAACCCTCATCTTCCAATAGATAGATAGTGGGGACTATAAGAGGTCTATTGACCATGCCTGGATGGAAGGATCCTATCAAGTAATATATAATGATATATAATATCATTACCCTTATTTATTAAGTAAACATCCAATATGAAGGTGGAATTCATATGTAAAGACACATGGTTGAGGGTTCACATGACTTGTGGGTACATATCCAAGTATACCATCTGGGTAAAACCAACATCTCTAATGATGTATGACTAAAATTTCTGGGACTATATTGATTTCACCTAGGTTATATATTTGAAATGTATCTTTATGTATTGACATTAACTTTTTTTATTCCTGATAGGGTTTATATGTTTGATGATTTTTATGTGATCATGAGGACATGTTTTGAGGTTGTTGAATAAATCAGGCTGACATGTCCAAGGTTTTTCATGAATTTTGATTACATGTTTGAGGTTCATCAGATTATTTTCCCTACATTTTTTATTTGAATGAACCATGATAACATGTACGAAGATCTTATCATGAACTTGGTTGAAATGTTTGTGTGTTTCGCATATATTTGGATAAAATGTTAGAGGGTCATCACATAATCTACCCTACATTTATGAGGGTCTTCTTGTTTAACAAGATGACATATATAGGGGCCTACACATTAATTAGGATGACATTTGAAGGTGTTGTTATGTTATCAATGAAAGTATCAAAAAAATGCATGACCCCTTCAGGTGAAAATTGGTGTATATGCCTTTTCCAAATTATTTTGTCCTTTTCATCCTTCATCGACTAAACTCCACAATGTTGTCAAGGATTATTCCAACTCAGGAATCACATGATCAAGAAAATATGCCAAAGGTCCTTCACATGATTAAGATATCAGGTCAGATATACTTCCTAGTATTAATTAATTGATCATGTGAAGATCATGAACCTACTTCATAATCTCTTATGATACTCATAAAACGTATTCAGGTGGATAAATCATGATATTGCGCAGTCCTCTTCTCTGGAAAGTCCTCTCTTGGCTCTATGTGATCTATTTTTGTGTGTCAAGGGGGAATTTTTTAGGCATCTCCAACCTATATCTATGACTCTTTTCATGGTGATAAAATCTCAAATATTTTATTGAGTTAGTGGAGATATTCACATGAATCAATAATAAATCTTTCACTTAAAATAATCAAGTCACATGTTATTAAATACATCGTAATTTTGTTTCATGATAAATAGTGAGCATGTGATCAATCCTTCATTATCATCTTTATTGAACTCAAGACTTGTCAAAGGACATTTGCATGATGAGTTTGATATATCTATGAGCCCTCAAGATATCAATATGACATGTTCAAGAGAACTCATGAGATTAGGCTACATTTTATAGTGTCTTTGACATATCTAGGTTGAAACGTTTAAGTTCCATCTTGTGATCAATGACCTGATCACATGTAGTGCACAATAATGTCAAATGATAAATATTGTAACATTCATCATGTAAGGATCCTATCATTTTCACCATTAATTGGATAAACTCATTGAATTTTTTTTTTGTTCTTTCCACATGACATATCGTTATATCAGAATGAAACTTCCAAGGGTATTTTGGTGAACATGTCTTCATGTATGAGGTACTTTTTGAGTTCATATAAGCATGTTTGAGGTAATTCACATGATCAATGAACTGATCATGGAAAGATGATATGTCCATCATATGAATAGATGTGTAACATAAATCATTTGTGGATGCCATAATTTTCAGATTTTATCAAAATAATTCCTTTGGTTATTCTCAAATGGTTTTCTATTAGTTGTCTATGAGTTGTCTCCCAGAGAATCACCTGATCAAAGTAGAAAAACCCAAGGGTCCTCGCATAATAAGGATTAATTTTCTAAGGGACATCACATTTTCAAGAAGGATATATGATGTGGATTCACATTATCAATAAACTGGTAATGTGTAGTATGTAATCACTTCCCATTAATATTAGGGTAAATCTATTTGAATAAGTGTTCCATCATTTGTAGCCTCTATCACATGAGCACCTCAATAGTTATTAGGAATTTTTCTACTAAAATTTCACATGATCCGAAAGAAATTCCATTGGAATTTTCATACTAAAGAAGACTCTTCTAAGGGAAATCTTGTGATCACAAGGTATTTTATGATGGGGCCTCACATTATCAATTAATTGTTCATGTGAAGAACATAACTCCATCATATGATGCTCCTTGGGATGTGTGATCATGAGTCATATTTAAAGCCACATTATTCTGGAGACTTAGTCACTTAATCTATATCCATGATTTTTCTTTCATTCCTTAAAAGAAGAAATAATACTTGTGATTTTGGAATTTATTCAAACCCAAATATTTCAATGGTCATTTGGTGGCCATAAATACCATCTAATAGAAACCTACATGGAATATGGACCAATTTCCACCTAAATGTTCATTTTAATAAAGAAATTTTTAATAAAAAGATAATTTGAAATTATAAAAGAATGTTACATAGTATGATATGTATAAATATGGTTCTAGAATATATTTATTGTAAATATTTATCAATTATATATGATATTTGATTGCGTATAAAGAATGATGACAATTGAGGTAATATTTATGTTACAATGTCATTTCATTTCAAGATTTTCTATGCTAAATTTCCATTAAGGGAAATCATAAGGAACTCATCCTTTAAAAACAAAAAATTTCATTGAATCATCCCTTACAAGAAACTATTGTAATTTTAAATGAAAATTATTTTCTCAATATATTAGTAATTCTTAGTGAAAAAGTTATCTAATGATATGGATATTGTTATCATGTTTTCAAAGATATGTTTTAATATTATTTTATAGAAAATTTTCATCTATGCTAACATACATTATGGTTTTTTATTTCTTAATGGGGATATGATCTAATGATAGGATCCACATTCCTTCTCTATTTGGCTTCAAATGATGATGATTTAAGCATGATTCTATAAAACTAGCTACTTTCCAACATGTTAGTTTCGTTATGATGAATCCTTTATGAAACCAATTTCCTTTTCATGGATTATTTTATGATGAAATGATATAGTCCTTATGAAACTCATTTCCTTTATAAGGGTTATATTGAAATGATATGAAGATTTTTTTTGACCATTTACCACATACATATATGGTTTTTATTATGTTACCTTTAGGCCATGAATTAGATATCCCTCAAATTAATTTGGTAAATAAGGATATTTCATGAGAAAATAATGACAATAATGCTGAGTGAACATAGTTTTGTAAGTCACTTTATCCAATAAGATATTCATGGTAGTGAAAATTTACTAACGAAATAGTGGAATGTAGAGAAAACACAATCCACATTGTATTGTATAGTTTTGTGAATCATATAGTATGATTCTCATAACAAATTATGATTTTTAAATGGTTATCGAACATCAATATTTAACATTCAGATTACTTTTATATTTCATTTCATTAATACAATCATTTCATATAATGAAACATTATGGAAAATCCATGTTGGATTAATGTTATGAGATTTTTAGCAAAATATTTTTATTATTATGTAATATAATGAATGATTAAATGTCAAATATTATTAAAGAACTTTTTAAAGGCCTATAAAAAATGAAAAAAAAACACATTCAGATTGGTTTTTCATTCATATAATCTTTTCCCAAGATCACTCTATCGATTATACCTACAAATGTCTCAATTTAATTATCATCATCCACCAAGGGTACCATCACAACATGGTTTTGAGGAGGTACATTCCTAAATATTTAGTGATTCTAATTATCCCATAGATACAACATTGATTGGACCACCTATTGCTTTCTCCTCAGGGATCTTCATCAGTCGTTATAATTGATGATCATTTTAGCAACTAATGTTGGTGTATGGAAAAATCAGTCTACTTTTTATATATAGATAGATTTGGTTTCATTTCATGGTGACATTAGTAAGGGTATTTTTAATGTCTCATGATTCTATTAAATTTTTTTGTTCAATCCATAAAACCCCATCTTGGCATTCATGGATATTCATTTTCGCATTTATTATACCATTTCTTGTTTCCCAAATCATAGTTTTTGAATCAATGATTTATTTCTATACTAATAGGATTTGATATTTCCCATTAACTCCATCAAAGGCTTCCAGGTTACTCTCTATGAATAATCATTATGACAACTCTCCACCAAGAAAATGAAACTTGGATTCTTCCTAAGAAACATATTGTATCCTCTTTGTTACAGGAATTTATATTCATAAATTTTCAAACCATGATAATGATGGATATAAAAATGGTCATGGGTTTATAAGACCATTCTATTGTTAAATCATAATAGGTTTGTTAATCTTCTATAAAATTATATAATCTTATTTGAGATTATATGACATGATTAACCATGTACTATGACATTGTCAGATCTACCTTTGTAAAGACCCGTAAAATTCAAGGGAAATTTTTTCTTAATTTTCTTTAGAATTTTACAAGAGCGCGGTTTCAGACGGAACCAGATTCCGAGGCCCGGAGTGCCCGGAATTAATTTCCGAAGTTTGGCTCGGGTACGTTCAGTGAACGAACGAGCGGGAATTCCTAACTTTTGATCCGGTGCTCGGAATTGAAATCCGAGGGCACCGATGAACTCGCAGCGCCGATTTTCGCTTAAAGAGACCTTTTCGGGAGTTGCGTTTGTTGCGGGTTGAAAGTTAAGTTTTGGGGTTTTCAGATGAGTTAAATAAAATTTGTGTAAGACAAATTTTATTTTTAGTTTGTTAAAAACCTACCAAAGGGGGTTGGAAGTGGGACCCACACCCACTTAACCTCCCTTGGGAGGATTAAGTGTGGTGGGGCCCACACGAACCCCTAGACTTTTCAAATTCCCTTAACCCCCCTCTTTAATGGCTTAAGTTACTTAATTAATTTTGGGAGTTAAACTCTTTTGAATTTCAAACATTTGAAATTCTTTTGTGTTATGTGTTAATAAGATAAGATGTAGTCTTATTTTATTTGGAGTTCTTGGTTTGTCTTCTTGAGAGCTTTTGGAGAGCTTCTTCTTCATCTTCAAGCTCTGACGAAGAACGAAGAACGCTCAAACTCCGACGAAGAACGACGCCTCTCTTCTTCGTCCTCGGTGTCAACAAGAGAGAACGTCGCTTCCTCCTCGGACCTTCTTCGTCGGCAAACGAAGATCCGCCAACGACGTGTCTCTTCGGGCATATCTCTTCGTCAACGGATTTGACGAACGACGACCGCGACGCCCGACCTCCGCGACGCCGTCTTCCGCGGAACGTAGACGAATCTTCGAATCCTAAACCCGAGGTAGGGGTTGTTGTTTAATTCTTTAATTTATTCCATTTCTTGCTCGTGGATCGCATGTCTACGTGAGGCTTTGAAATAATTTATTTAAGTGTTATAGTTAACGCGAGGGGGGCCGGACCGCACGAACACGGCCGAACCCCCCTCCATCGTTCTTGTTTAATTCTTGCGGTGGAAGCAAAGTGGCGTGGTGCCGTCGCACCACGCGGATTACCGTACGTTTATTTTACGTGGCGCCGTCGCGCCACGCCGAGGTAGAAACTTCAAGAACGCGACGCCGTCGCGCTGCGTTGAAAAGAATCAAAGTACGGCGAAGGGGCGCGGTGCCGTCGCACCACGCCGGATGACGAACGCCGCGGCCGGTTCCGGGCCGCGGCGGGACGAGGAGACCGCGGCCGGTTCCGGGCCGCGGCGGAAGAGAAGACCGGCGGCCGGGCCGCCGGCGTCGGAAGCCGAAGAGGGGACCGGAAATTCCGGTCCCGTTGGAGAAAACCGGCCGGCCAGCTGGCCGGCCGGATGCCGTTAAACCGGGGAATTAATTCCCCGGCCAGCATGCTAAACCCCCATCTTAAAGAGGGGGGGCGGTTTTAATTAGAGGGAGGGGGCAGCCGGCCCCCTCGGTTCCGCACCAGCAGGCCCCCCACGTGGGGGGGGGGGGGGGGGCTTCTTTAAAAAAATAAGGGCGCGGCCCTTTGTGCCGCGTCGTCCCTCAAAAAAACGCGGGGCTTAGCCCCCGCGTGCGTGCGGCCTCCCCGCTGGCGACAGCCGCCGCGGTTCCCCGCGGCTCCCCGCGCCGTCGCGCCGCCGCGCCGCCGCCGCCGCCGCCCAAGGGGGGGGGGGGGTCGGGCCGGGTCGGCCCGGACCCGGACCCCCCCGTTTCGAACCAGTTTTGGTTTTTGGCTCATAACATGAGCCTCGGACCTCCGAATGACGAACCGTCTGCGGCAACGCGATCCTTGGATCGAGACGGTCGTTTTGGTATATCGCACTCAAGGTTTCGGATTACTTTGAGTTCGGCCGGGTTGGTTCGTTCACGAAACCAACCGGGCTTTCGGAGCGGAAACGCTCATATCTTGAGCTACGAACGTCCGATTGACGCGCCGTCAGTCACGTTGTGTTCCTCTTAGTGAGACGGATCTTTTGGCATACTCCACCCGAGGTTTGGACGCAGGTGGAGTACGGTCGGGTTGGTTTTGCCTTAAAAACCAACCGGGCCCCGGAGACGAAAATGCCAATAACTCTCAGACCGGGCGTCCGATCGACGCGCCGTCTGTTGCGTTGAGTTCCTGTTGGCGATACGGAACTTTTGGATACATCAACTTCGGTCTTCGTGAAAGTTGATGTATCAGCCTCTCGGCTCGTGGAACGGACCCTCCGAACGAGCTTGCTGTGTGCGGGAACCCTAGTGCTGGCTGCGACTGTTCTACTGCTACGACTGCTACTGTGACTGCGACGACGACAGTACAGAGATCCTGTGTGGATTCGACGACGACAGTACAGAGATCCTGTGTGGATTCGACGACGACGACTACAGCACTCAGCGATCCTACGTGGATCAGTGCTACAGGTCCTGTGTGGGCCCGATCCTGTGTGGGTCTTTGCGGGGGTTAGTTACCTATCGATCCTTCGTGGGTCCGATGACTTAGATGGATCAGTGATCATCTTTATCGTCCTTGAAGAAGTATACCTGTGTGAGCTGAATCCTGTTGCTTTCCTGTGTGGATTGTGTTGTTCAATCCTGTGTGGGTTATGTTTTGCTTTCCTATGTGGAATACGTATACTTTCCTGCGTGGACTGAGTTGTACTTGGGCTCGGAGGTTGGAGCGTATTTTAATTGATGACTTAGGTATATGTATGGGCATATACCTAAGCAGTGTCGGTTGTTACTTCGTGTTTGTACTTTTCTTCGTGGTTTATCCTTTGTGGATTTGAGAGACCTTCAGGGGTCTCGGGGTCCCTAATGAGTAGCTTATACTCACCCCTGCACGGGCTTCGCCCGCACTACGTTGTGTTGGTTGCAGACGACGGACAGCGTTGACTTAGCTGAGGCTTGTAGAGCGGGACGGTACCCGGAGGTGGACCACTGGGCGGGACGTGCACGGAGCGGACGGCGGGACCCGTGGAGCAGAGGAGCTATCTGTACCCACCCTTAAGGTGGGATTTCCGGTGGACAGCTCGGAGTAGCGGCTTTTACTTTACAGTTTCCGTTTTCCCTTTTCGAGTTGTACTTTACTTTCAGTTTGGGTTTGTATTCTGGCCCATTTACCTTTCCGCACTTTCAGTCGTACTCTGCTTGCTTAGTGTTTACTTTCCGCTTGTTTACTCTGTGGTGTGTGTTTACTTATCAAAGGCAATGCCTTCCCTTTTTACCGGGATTTACGCCTTGGTGCTAGTCGCCAGCCCCTGGCCTATGGAAGGCGGGCTTGGGGTAGTCACGGCACGGACCCCGAGGGCGGGTCGTGACAAATTGGTATCAGAGGAGTTCGGTTCTACCGCGAACTCTGATCTTTTCTATGTGAAGCAATAATGTTTAGCGTATTGAGTGTGGATATCAGTCCAGGGAGTCCAGTGTTGGTGCGGCGGCCGACGTATCCGTACACCAGGACCCTGACTTCTGATTTCCGACTTAATGCACGAAAACATTGATTGCGTATGTGTTTCAAAGTTTTCTTTGTGATTACTTATATCAGCTCACCAGGTATACTGTTCTGACCGTGGCCAACCTGTTTCCTTTTCAGGATGGCCCCACGATGGTAGCCAGCTAGGGTTCCGAGAGTCGAGCGAGACGACAGCCCACCGAGCGACGAGGCCTCGGTGCATGGCCCTTTTCCAGTAGTGGCACCGGCGGTAGCTTTACCCGCCGATCCCCCGATGATTCCAGCAGCAGCCGCTGACGATGCACGTCACCTCAGCGCACTGCATGAGTTTCAGCGCCAGCGACCGCCCAGGTTTCGCGGGGAGACGGATCCCCAGGCAGCAGAGGACTGGCTGGAGGCAGTGGTTCGAGTGTTTAGGCTAGTGAGGACACCAGCAGACCTCATGGTGATCCTCGCTGCGAGCCTACTACACGCAGCAGCAGGACGATGGTGGAGCCTGATGCTCCAGGTGCACGATGAGGCATCCCTACTTTGGACGGACTTTGAGAGCCTCTTCCGCTCGGAGTTCGTCCCAGCCACCCTTCGTGCGGTGCGTATCCAGGAGCTTCTACAGCTGCGGCAGGGCAGCATGACGGTCGCTCAGTACTCGGCGAGATTTACCGATCTCTCGCGCTACTCGACCGACATAGTACGGGACCCATTCTTCCGGGCCCGGACCTTCGAGCAGGGTTTGAGACACGAGATCAGGGCATCGCTGATCTCCCTCAGCATACCGACTCAGACAGGAGTACTGGAGCGGACCCTTCTGATCGAGAGATTCCTTGCTGAGTCTACACCAGCACAGCGACCCACCGCAGGGCGGCACGTGGCAGAGTCATCTGCAGCAGGCAGTCGACGGATGACTCAGGGGTCCAGGCAGACCATACCTTCAGGCCGACGATCTCAGGGCACTGGCTCAGCAGTGCGGGGCACACAGCGCGGAGCCAGTCTTACGAGAGGCAGACAGTGCTACTCGTGCGGCGGGCAGGGCCACATGGCTCGCGACTGCCCGACCCGTCGTGCTGATGAGCAGCAGTCAGTTGATGGACCACCGAGGCAGAGGCAGAGGGTCGATCGTGGCGGTCCGCAGGGAGGAGGCGGACGAGGAAGAGGAGCTGGACGAGCAGCCGGTGGTGGCCGACGCTTTGAGGCTCTACCACCACCACCACCAGGAGGTCCACCCCAACCACAGGGAGCTGGCGGGCAGCGACAGGCACAGCTCCAGGCAGCAGAGGCCTACGACCACGGCGCACCTGAGATGATTCGAGGTACTATCTGTGTCTATTCCACCCTTGATGCAGTTCTTTTAGACACAGGAGCGAGTCATTCTTTCATAGCCGCTGCCCTTGACAGATCCGTTGGCTCGATCCTTACGGCTAGAGACTCCTACGGGAGCAGACTCGACGATTACGCACTGGTGCCGGCAGTGTGAGCTTACTCTAGGAGGCGAGAGCTTCGGCTGGGATCTTCTTGTAGCAGCGTCGAGGCCTTACGACATCATCTTGGGCATGGATTGGCTGTCTACGGTCCATGCACAGATTGACTGTTTTAGGCGCAAGGTGCGATGTGTACGCACCGACGGGAGCAGGTTCACCTTCACCGGCAAGAAGGGAGCCTTAGCAGCACAGGATGGACTTCCGCGGAGGAGAGGACAGCCCATCACTCATCAGTTGGCTAGCCTTATCCTTGGATCAGTTGACGTGCGGAGTCCTGTTTTTCCTGCAGTGGTGGATCAGTTTGCGGACGTTTTTCCCGACGACGTTCCAGGGCTACCTCCTCACAGAGAGGTAGACTTTTATATTGACTTGTACCCCGGGACAACCCCGATATCCACTACAGCATATCGGATGGCCCCCGCCGAGCTTCGAGAGCTACGGGTACAGTTGGAGGACTTGCAGGGCAAGGGGTTCATCCGACCCAGTGTTTCACCCTGGGCTTCCCCGATATTGTTCGCCAAGAAGGCGGACGGGAGCTTGCGACTTTGTGTTGACTATCGTCGCCTGAACCAGGTGACAGTGAGGAACAAGTATCCGCTACCGAGGATTGATGACCTCTTTGATCAGCTCAAGGGAGCACGGTTGTTCTTGAAGATAGACCTCAGGTCAGGCTATCATCAGCTCAGAGTCAGAGACGAGGATGTACAGAAGACAGCCTTTAGATGTCGGTATGGCCACTATGAGTTCTTGGTTATGCCTTTCGGTGTAACCAATGCTCCAGCAGTGTTCATGGCTCTTATGAACAAGATCTTTCAGCCATACCTCGATCGGTTTGTTGTAGTCTTCATCGACGACATTCTAATTTACTCTACGACAGAGGAGGAGCACGCCTATCACTTGCGAGTTGTTCTTGACACACTCCGAGAGCACCAGCTTTATGGTAAGCTCTCGAAGTTCCAGTTCTGGATACGTGAGGTCCACTTTTTTGGGACACGTTATCTCTGAGGCGGGAGTTGCAGTAGATCCCGCGAAGATTGAGGCTGTGTTAGCATGGGAGCCACCCAGGAGCGTGACTGAGGTTCGGAGTTTCTTGGGACTAGATGGATACTATCGGAGATTTGTGCCGAACTTCTCCAGAGTTGTGGCATCACTCACAGCTTTGACGAAGAAGGGGAAACCCTTCGTGTGGTCAGACAGATGTCAGCAGAGCTTCCAGGAGCTGAGACAGAGATTGACTAGCGCACCTATCTTGAGGTTGCCTGAGGAGGGAGTAGGGTACGTAGTCTACTGCGATGCATCAGGGACCGGACTCGGATGTGTTCTGATGCAGGAGCGGGCAGTGATCGCCTATGGATCACGACAGTTGAGGCCGCATGAGCAGAACTACGCTACCCATGACCTGGAGTTAGCAGCAGTGGTCTTCGCTCTGAAGACATGGCGACACTATCTGATGGGCGAGCGCTTTACAGTCTTTTCCGATCATCAGAGTCTCAGGTATATCTTCTCGCAGAAGGACCTGAACCTGAGACTGCGACGATGGCTCGAGTTCCTCCAGGACTATGACTTTGAGATAGTCTATACTCCTGGGAAGGGGAACGTAGTAGTCGATGCCCTCAGCAGGAGGACGGGCATTCAGCTACTTGAGGAGGAAACAGAGCAGCTAGCCTCTTTGCAGATATCCTTCGTGGATAGAGATGGAGTAGCCTTTCTTCAGTCTCTCACAGTCACTCCTCCACTACTGCAGCGGGTCAGGGAGGCACAGCGCGGGGACGCTGACTGTGAGACACGGCGTGCACAGATATCCTCGGGACAGGAACCTGATGGTTTCTCCCTTGGAGAAGAGCACGACATCCTTTTCAGAGGACGTACCATGGTACCAGTCGCATTGCGAGAGGAAGTGCTGAGAGAGTTTCACACTTCTCCTTTGGCGGTACATCCTGGAGTGGTGAAGATGTACCAGGACCTCAGACGACAGCATTGGTGGTCGAGCATGAAGAAGGCAGTAGCAGAGTTCGTTTCTCGATGCCTCACCTGCCAGCAGGTGAAGGCTGAGCATCAGGTACCAGCAGGCTTGGTACAACCCTTGGAGGTTCCGGAGTGGAAGTGGGACGACATATCTATGGACTTCGTGACTGGACTTCCACGCACTTCCAGAGGTCACGACTCCATCTGGGTGATTGTTGACCGACTCACCAAGTCGGCACACTTCTTACCCATCAGAGAGCAGGGCTCAGTGGAGAGCTTGGGACGTCTCTACGTTCAGGAGATTGTGCGGCTCCACGGCGTGCCATCATCTATCGTCTCCGATCGGGATGCCCGCTTTACTTCCCGGCTTTGGAAGGGGTTACAGGAGGCGTTCGGTACGCAGCTACGTCTTAGCACAGCTTTTCACCCTCAGACGGATGGTCAGACGGAGAGGACCATTCAGACTCTCGAGGACATGCTCCGCGCATGTGTCCTCGACTTTGGTCGTAGCTGGGAAGACCACCTACCCTTGGTGGAGTTCGCGTACAACAACAGCTACCACTCTACCATCGGGATGGCACCGTACGAGGCGTTGTACGGCCGACCATGTAGAACTCCTTTGTGCTGGACAGACCCTGGGGAGTCAGCACTGGTGGGACCGGAGATGGTCCAGGCCACGACAGAGAAGGTCCAGGTCATCCAGGAGCGGATGAGGACAGCTCAGAGCCGGCAGAAGTCATATGCTGACAGGAGGCGGAGGCCACTAGAGTTCGAGGATGGCGACCACGTCTTCTTGCGGGTCTCACCTCGACGTGGTATTCGGAGATTTGGCTGAGGCGGCAAGTTATCTCCACGCTTCATCGGACCCTTCCAGATTCTCAGCAGGATTGGCGAGGTGGCTTATCGCCTGGCTCTACCACCTCAGTTGCACCGGGTGCACGACGTCTTCCACGTATCCCAGCTGAGGAGATACGTGCACGACCCGACGCACATCATTGATCATGGGGAGCTTGACGTTGACGATGGGGCGACTTTTACGGAGATCCCGGTGGAGATAGAGGATCGACAGGAGCGGGTCCTGCGTGGGCGATCGATTCCTCTTGTGCGCATCAGATGGCAGCACGGGAATCTCCAGGAGAGCACATGGGAGCGGGAGGCTCAGATTCGTGCTCAGTACCCTCTTTTGTTTCCCTAGTTTTTGTTGTATCTTTACGGGGACGTAAATCCCTGAGGTGGGAGTAATGTAAAGACCCGTAAAATTCAAGGGAAATTTTTTCTTAATTTTCTTTAGAATTTTACAAGAGCGCGGTTTCAAACGGCACCTGATTCCGAGGCCCGGAGTGCCCGGAATTAATTTCCGAAGTTTGGCTCGGGTACGTGCAGTGAACGAACGAGCGGGAATTCCTAACTTTTGATCCGGTGCTCGGAATTGAAATCCGAGGGCACCGATGAACTCGCAGCGCCGATTTTCGCTTAAAGAGACCTTTTCGGGAGTTGCGTTTGTTGCGGGTTGAAAGTTAAGTTTTGGGGTTTTCAGATGAGTTAAATAAAATTTGTGTAAGACAAATTTTATTTTTAGTTTGTTAAAAACCTACCAAAGGGGGTTGGAAGTGGGACCCACACCCACTTAACCTCCCTTGGGAGGATTAAGTGTGGTGGGGCCCACACGAACCCCTAGACTTTTCAAATTCCCTTAACCCCCCTCTTTAATGGCTTAAGTTACTTAATTAATTTTGGGAGTTAAACTCTTTTGAATTTCAAACATTTGAAATTCTTTTGTGTTATGTGTTAATAAGATAAGATGTAGTCTTATTTTATTTGGAGTTCTTGGTTTGTCTTCTTGAGAGCTTTTGGAGAGCTTCTTCTTCATCTTCAAGCTCTGACGAAGAACGAAGAACGCTCAAACTCCGACGAAGAACGACGCCTCTCTTCTTCGTCCTCGGTGTCAACAAGAGAGAACGCTGCTTCCTCCTCGGACCTTCTTCGTCGGCAAACGAAGATCCGCCAACGACGTGTCTCTTCGGGCATATCTCTTCGTCAACGGATTTGACGAACGACGACCGCGACGCCCGACCTCCGCGACGCCGTCTTCCGCGGAACGTAGACGAATCTTCGAATCTTAAACCCGAGGTAGGGGTTGTTGTTTAATTCTTTAATTTATTCCATTTCTTGCTCGTGGATCGCATGTCTACGTGAGGCTTTGAAATAATTTATTTAAGTGTTATAGTTAACGCGAGGGGGGCCGGACCGCACGAACACGGCCGAACACCCCTCCATCGTTCTTGTTTAATTCTTGCGGTGGAAGCAAAGTGGCGTGGTGCCGTCACACCACGCGGATTACCGTACGTTTATTTTACGCGGCGCCGTCGCGCCACGCCAAGGTAGAAACTTCAAGAACGCGACGCCGTCGCGCCGCGTTGAAAAGAATCAAAGTACGGCGAAGGGGCGCGGTGCCGTCGCACCACGCCGGATGACGAACGCCGCGGCCGATTCCGGGCCGCGGCGGGACGAGGAGACCGCGGCCGGTTCCGGGCCACGGCGGAAGAGAAGACCGGCGGCCGGGCCGCCGGCGTCGGAAGCCGAAGAGGGGACCGGAAATTCCGGTCCCGTTGGAGAAAACCGGCCGGCCAGCTGGCCGGCCGGATGCCGTTAAACCGGGGAATTAATTCCCCGGCCAGCATGCTAAACCCCCCTCTTAAAGAGGGGGGGTGGTTTTAATTAGAGGGAGGGGGCAGCCGGCCCCCTCGGTTCCGCACCAGCAGGCCCCCCACGTGGGGGGGGGGGGGGATTCTTTAAAAAAATAAGGGCGCGGCCCTTTGTGCCGCGCCGTCCCTCAAAAAAAACGCGGGGCTTAGCCCCCGCGTGCGTGCGGCCTCCCCGCTGGCGACAGCCGCCGCGGTTCCCCGCGGCTCCCCGCGCCGCCGCGCCGCCGCGCCGCCGCGCCGCCGCGCCGCCCAAGTGGGGGGTCGGGCCGGGTCGGCCCGGACCCGGACCCCCCCGTTTCGAACCAGTTTTGGTTTTTGGCTCATAACTTGAGCCTCGGACCTCCGAATGACGAACCGTCTGCGGCAACGCGATCCTTGGATCGAGACGGTCGTTTCGGTATATCGCACTCAAGGTTTCGGATTACTTTGAGTTCGGCCGGGTTGGTTCGTTCACGAAACCAACCGGGCTTTCGGAGCGGAAACGCTCATATCTTGAGCTACGAACGTCCGATTGACGCGCCGTCAGTCGCGTTGTGTTCCTCTTAGTGAGACGGATCTTTTGGCATACTCCGCCCGAGGTTTGGACGCAGGTGGAGTACGGTCGGGTTGGTTTTGCCTTAAAAACCAACCGGGCCCCGGAGACGAAAATGCCAATAACTCTCAGACCGGGCGTCCGATCGACGTGCCGTCTGTTGCGTTGAGTTCCTGTTGGCGATACGGAACTTTTGGATACATCAACTTCGGTCTTCGTGACAGTTGATGTATCAGCCTCTCGGCTCGTGGAACGGACCCTCCGAACGAGCTTGCTGTGTGCGGGAACCCTAGTGCTTGCTGCGACTGTTCTACTGCTACGACTGCTACTGTGACTGCGACGACGACAGTACAGAGATCCTGTGTGGATTCGACGACGACAGTACAGAGATCCTGTGTGGATTCGACGACGACGACTACAGCACTCAGCGATCCTACGTGGATCAGTGCTACAGGTCCTGTGTGGGCCCGATCCTGTGTGGGTCCTTGCGCTCAGCGGTTCTATGTGAGCCAGCGCCTACAGGTCCTGTGTGGGCCCGATCCTGTGTGGGTCTTTGCGGGGGTTAGTTACCTATCGATCCTTCGTGGGTCCGACGACTTAGATGGATCAGTGATCATCTTTATCGTCCTTGAAGAAGTATACCTGTGTGAGCTGAATCCTGTTGCTTTCCTGTGTGGATTGTGTTGTGCAATCCTGTGTGGGTTATGTTTTGCTTTCCTATGTGGAATACGTATACTTTCCTGCGTGGACTGAGTTGTACTTGGGCTCGGAGGTTGGAGCGTATTTTAATTGATGACTTAGGTATATGTATGGGCATATACCTAAGCAGTGTCGGTTGTTACTTCGTGTTTGTACTTTTCTTCGTGGTTTATCCTTTGTGGATTTGAGAGACCTTCAGGGGTCTCGGGGTCCCTACTGAGTAGCTTATACTCACCCCTGCACGGGCTTCGCCCGCACTACGTTGTGTTGGTTGCAGACGACGGACAGCGTTGACTTAGCTGAGGCTTGTAGAGTGGGACGGTACCCGGAGGTGGACCACTGGGCGGGACGTGCACGGAGCGGACGGCGGGACCCGTGGAGCAGAGGAGCTATCTGTACCCACCCTTCAGGTGGGATTTCCGGTGGACAGCTCGGAGTAGAGGCTTTTACTTTACAGTTGTTGTTTTTCCCTTTTCGAGTTGTACTTTACTTTTAGTTTGGGTTTGTATTCTGGCCCATTTACCTTTCCGCACTTTCAGTCGTACTCTGCTTGCTTAGTGTTTACTTTCCGCTTGTTTACTCTGTGGTGTGTGTTTACTTATCAAAGGCAATGCCTTCCCTTTTTACCGGGATTTACGCCTTGGTGCTAGTCGCCAGCCCCTGGCCTATGGAAGGCGGGCTTGGGGTAGTCACGGCACGGACCCCGAGGGCGGGTCGTGACAACCTTGATGAGGAACCACATTACAGTTGATATTGAAATGTTTTTTCTTTATTGGTGAGACTGATGTATGGAAACAACTTGTGGAACCATAATAGAGTGAAAACCTATTTTTCAATGGTATATTAACTCTTATGTTTATTGTGATGAAATAGAATGTTATCTAAAAATTGACATGGTTTATAGTATTACCATGGGGCCAAATAATCATGAGCTATTATTGTATAATATTGTTGTTTCCCATCACAATATTTGTAACTTGGGAACACCACCCCATAGTGCAATTGGTTTTGAGTTACTTTTTTAAAAAAATTATATTTTTGTGAAAATTCTAAAAAATGATAACTAGCAAGGCCCCATTTCCCCATGTTTAATCTGGGTGACTAAATGATGTTTCAAATGTTGTTATGATGTAATTTCAATATTATTCCTCTTTGTCTTGAGTATGTTTAAGGGTGTTACAAAGCCTTAGAAAACATCCCCACATTGTCAAAGGCTATAAATAAATGTAAAGGGATTCATTTATAAATGGGTGATGATTTTCCATTTGAAAATAAATCAACTAAACTAAATGCTAAATGATGGTTGATAAAAATGAAAAAAAACTCAAAAAATTTATTTATATAAAATACATTAAAAGGGTTATACATGAGAACGCTAAAAAATTACCAAGTACATAGTAGAAAACTACAATACGAAAAAAAAAACTCAAGGAAGACCTCAACACAAATGCTCCACAAACTCCGTGCTCCAACACTATAAAAATAGCCCAGGTATCACAAAGTGATACTAAATATGTGTGATATATTAACATGTCTAATGCCTTGGTAAATGATATCTAGAAAAACAAATTTGTCCCAAATAAGTGATGATTAATTAAACTTAATAGATTTTCTCCATTGACTTCCCTACTCACACCACCCAGATAAAACATGCTAGAAAAAATTTATATAAAAATGTTTTTATAAAAAAATAAAATATATATTATATAAAAATATAAAAAAGTTCCA